>CM069131.1:25409925-26780758 GCA_035221665.1 Okamejei kenojei
AAGTCGTAACATCCAATAGAAATTAGTGGCATTAATTTTTAAGTTGCCTACCGAACAGATGGAAATGAATCACTCGACTTCACTTTCAGTTAATTCTGCCTTCTCAACTCCCTATTGGCATGCAATATTTATCATCTAAAAGGTTGCGCAGGTGTCTTCTTCCAAGGCTTTCGATACATTGCTCTTAATTTGCAATTAGAAGATGGATAAATAGAATTAATGTCCCTCTGTGCCCTCAAAGACCGACTCCATTGTGTCACATAAGTCTGATTGTAATTACTGGGGGATGGGGAAGAAATGGAGCAAGCACTATTTTTCCAGAGTTTCTACAGTTGTAGAGATCTCTTGTGAATGTCGATTCCATGCAAGCCTTTTTTCACAGGATCAGTACTTACCTTGGCATTAGCCTTTAACCTTACCTGGTGTTAGTTTTCATATTTCAATGTTATCAAGATCCAATTTTGTCAGTACATATCGGAGATCTAATCCATTCTTGACCAAAATCCCAAATAGCTTTATAGTCCTGGGTACACAAAATGCTGGAGAAATGCAGCGGGTGCTGCAGCATCTGTGGAGCGAAGGAGATAGGTAACGTTTCGGGCCGAAACCCTTCTTGAGACTGATGGGGGGTGGGGGGAGGCGGGGGGAAGAAAGGAAAAAGGAGGAGGAGGAGCCCGAGGGCTGAGGGAGAGGTGGGAAGGGGAGGAGACAGCAAGGGTCAACAGAATTGAGAGAATTCAATGTTCATGCCAAGAGGATGCAGACTCCCCAAGCGGAATATGAGGTGCTGTTCCTTCAATTTGCAGTGTTGCTCACTCTGGCCGTGGAGGAGACCCAGGACAGAGAGGTCGGATACGGAATGGGAGGGGGAGTTGCTGAGCCACCGGGAGGTCGGGTTGGTTATTGCGGACTGAGCGGAGGTATTCGGCGAAACGATCGCCAAGCCTCCGCTTGGTCTCACCGATATAGATCAGCTGGCATCTAGAGCAGCGGATGCAATAGATGAGGTTGGAGGAGGTGCAGGTGAACCTCTGTCGGACCTGGAAAGATTGCTTGGGTCCTTCAAAGGAATGGAGGGGGGAGGTGAAGGAACAAGTGTAGCATCTCTTGCAAGGGAAAGTGCCCGGGGAAGGGAAGAATTGACAAGGGAGTTGCGGAGGGAGCGGTCTTTTCGGAAGGCAGACGGGGGGGAGATGGGAAGATGTGGCGAGTGGTGGGGTCACGTTGGAGGTGGCGAAACTGGCGGAGGACTATGTGCTGTATGGGCCGGCTGGTGGGGTGAAAGGTGAGGACCAAGGGGACTCTGCCCTTCTTGCGAGTGGGGGGATGGGGAGAGAGGGCAGTGTTGCGGGGTATGGAGGAGACCCTGGTGCGAGCCTCAACTATAGTGGGGGAGGGGAATCCCCGTTCTTTGAAGAGTTAGGACATTTGTGATGCCCTGTTGTGGAAAACCTCATCCTGAGAGCAGATGCGGCATAGACGGAGGAATTGGGAATACGGGATGGAGTCCTTACAGGAAGCAGGGTGGGAGGAAGAGTAGTCCAGGTAGCCGTGGGAGTCAGTGGGTTTATAGCTTTATAAACCCACTGGTCTATAGCTTTATAGTCCTTATTCACCCCAGTATTTTCCTTCAATAACCACAGTCTTCATCACACCAAATAACAACCCTATTTTGTTTCCTTTTTCTTAAATTACCACCCGAGATCTTTCGGTATCTACCTAAGTTTTCCTGTATTAGATTAATGTAAATTTTCAAAATTGTATAGGCGGGGGATTAACACCTTCCCAGATAAGCACATTTGTTTACTGCCCAGTAGTTGGTGTACCTATGAATCATAAATGGAATGTTGCCGTTCATTGTTGTCTCTCGAAGCTATCTTTTCCTGAAGATGTTTTGCAAAAAAATGAGGCACTCTGGCTGCTGACGGGATTATATTTTCTTCATATGCTGTAACCTTGTGCGTTTTATCAGTTGAAATGAGAAGTGTGTGTCCATGTGCACATTCAGCAAATGAAGGAGCCCTACTAGTGCTGTTTAGAGGAATTGTCAACTGCACGATAGTTGCTATTTGGTTTCTTTGTGCTGTTTGTACGCCATGGTACATTATGCTGATTCAGGTAATAGATGCTTGCAAGAAGTCTTTTGACATGGACATTTTGCTAGCTTCATGGTTTCAGCTGACTGATAAAATGAGGTAATGTGCAGAGAACAAAATGAGAGAGATGCAGATGTGAGAAAAGGCCCCTCAGCTGAAGGCCATATCATCCAGAATGATAAATTGCCAATCCGAACCTCAGTGGGTTACATTTTGAGAGACATTGCACTTCCATAAAGCCTTTCAAGAGTTCAAGAGTGTTTTAATGTCATATGTCAGAGATAGAACAATGAAATTCTTGCTTGCTGCAGCACAACAGAATATGAAAACATAGTACATAAACGAGAGAAAAAAAAATTCAGTGTGTATATATATAGACATATGCACACAAACTCAAAAACAAACAATTATATTGCAATAATAATACTCTGTTGTAGTTCAGGGCTTGTTAGTTGTCATGTTTAATAGCCTGATGGCTGAAGGGAAGAAGCTGTTCCTGAACCTGGACATTACAGTTTTCAGGCTCCTGTACCTTCTTCCCGATGGCAGTGGTGAAATGAGTATGTGGCCAGGATGGTGTGGGTCTCTGATGATGTTGGCTGCCTTATTGAGGCAGCGACTCCGATAAACCCATTCGTGGGTGGGGAGGCCTGAGCCGGTGATTGGCTGGGCAGTGGTCACAACTTTTTGCAGTCTTTTCCGCTTCTGGATGTTCAACTGTAGCTACAACTTCAGACTAGACTGCCAGTGCCAGTAACGGCCAAGATGACCATCACTATGTATCTTTATATTTGTGCTCAGCTCTTTCTAGGTTGGAATTGGGGATATTTGCAAATTCATTCAATTTGCAAACTACTGTAGCAAAATGGAGGTCACTGAACATCTCCTTTCAAGAGTTACCTTCATTTCATGCTCTTTATTTCAAAGACCAGCTGATGGAACATGTTTCTTTCATGAGGAGCCATATGAGATGGCTGGGCGTGGGCTGGGGAATAAGCGTGCGAGAGTGATGCCAGAGCTCATTTTCTTCCATATCTCTACCATCCACCTTCATTTCTTCATCTCTTCCCCTTTTCCCTGAGTTTCATCCAACTTTTTCTTCCCTCTCTCTCACCCCTCTCAAACCTCTCCATTGTCACTTTCTCTGTGCTCAGCTCTCCATCTTTCACACCATCTAAGGATCGGTTTCCCTCCACCCTCTTATCCACCCTCTCATCCATTTGTCTGCTTGCCTTCTCTGCCCCCCCCTCCCCCCCCCCCCCCCCCCCCCCCCCCCCCCCCCCCCCCCCGTCCTCGCACAACCAACATTTCCTCATTCCCAGATGTTCTTGTCGCTCCTCATACCGAGAGTCATCAGGAGTATGAACCATGAAATCTGGAGTCCTGCAGAGGTGGGAAGGATAGATGAATAAGAGCTCCCACTGCTATTCTGGCATCAGATAGGGAGGGAAGGTACGAAGCCTGACATACGTTGCAGGAATAGGGATGGGGGAGGGTGTTGAGGGTTGGCCAAAGATTGGGTGAGAAGTTAGTCTGTTAGCAGGTTTGTAGGGATGTTTGAAGTTAAAGGCAAGACGGTGGACCAAATTTAGCCCCGCCTAATGTTGTGACCAGCAGTTTGCAAAGACTCACCAATATACACATACTAAGCATAAGCATACCAGTGTATATCATTTCAATGATTTCAAACAAAATTGACTTGCATTCATGATTCAATTATAGTTCTTTACTTACCCACTCTAGATAGATAAAGCACTCTGGAGAGACTCCGTGGTACAGATAATGTCAGGGAAGTTAAATCTATGTATTGCAAGTGGCCTTGAGGGCATTTACTGAATTTTCACTGAAGGAAAGTTCTGAACATATTTCAGTTATGTAGCTATTTCTATTAAAAGCAGCCTGGCTATTAACGCTGCCAGTATTTTACCATCACTGAATTCCACACAACAATTCTTGGTATGTGCTGTGCATGACTGTCATGTCAATCATGAAAAAAAGTTGTGGAAGTTGTAAACATAGATTATCTGTACAGATTGATGTGTTGGAAGGAACTGCAGATGCTGGTGTAAACCAAAGATGGACACAAAATGATGGAGTAACTCAGCGGGCTCAGGCAGCATCTCTGGAGAGAAGGAATGTGTGACATTTCTGGTCAAGATTCTTTTTCAGACTCTAATGATTGATGGTGATATGCTGTGGAGTATGTGTGCAGTTTACATAAGCAAGACGACAGTATATTGTGTGAATAATATTCTCCCTACCCATTCCAATGTTGACCCTTTGTTGAAATAGTCCTGAGGTCAATCGTCTGATGAAATCAAATTGGGTATCTTGCTAATAACATGGAAGATGGATTGGTGATGTGGGTGGGTAGATAGCAAATTAAAACTAATATAGCAAAAAGTGAGGTGATCTTACTGGCATGGGAAAACAATGACCAATGAGATACTAAATAGAGAGGAACAGTAAAAAATTGGAATAACAATAGATTTAATCCCCAAATTACTGAGCAGTAACTATACGTTAATAGCACACAGAAGTGCCAATAACGAATTTCTATCAGTAACAATACAAGATCAAAAGGTAATTAAATTTATAGACAATAGGTGCAAGAGTAGGCCATTCGGCCCTTCGAGCCAGCACCGCCATTCAATGTGATCATGGTTGATCGTCCCCAATCAGTACCCCGTTCCTGCCTTCTCCCCACATCCCCTGACTCCACTATCTTTAAGAGCCCTATCTAGCTCTCTCTTGAAAGTATCCAGAGAACTGGCCTCCACCGCCCTCTGAGGCAGAGAATTCCACAGACTCACAACTCTCTGTGAGAAAAAGTATTTCATCGTCTCCGTTCTGATTTTCACACAACTGAAAGGATTTGTACTTCTGGAGAAAATCTAGCCATTCATTCAGTTACACGAAGGCTCAAAGATGTGCTTTAGGCTCACAAGGGATAACCAGCCTCACCCATCTTATTAATATCTCCATTAAATCTGGGCAATTCCCAGATAGGTGGAAAACTGCTCAAGTAATACCACTTTTTAAATCTGGAGAAAATAACCTTTAACTATAAGTCCTGGAGAGGATGTCTCAGAACAACTGATGCACCACCTTGAGACAAACCATTATTTGCATCCCCTGCAAATTCGGACGCAACTATTCTACAGAAAACCGAAAATATCAAACATCAAACATTCACTTGATAAAGGAAATGTGATTTGTGCAGTATTTTTAGATCTAAAAAAGGCGTTTGATACAATAAATCATGTCATCTTAATTTCAAAACTAACTGAGTTCAATTTTTCAAAACAGTCATTGTCCTGGTTTGAGTCATACTTAAAGGGCCGTGATCAATGTGTTACGATTAATAGTGTGAGATCCACTTTTCTCAAAATTGAAACTGGGATCCCTCAGGGCACTGTCTTGGGACCTATACTCTTCAGCCTCTACATCAATGATTTGCCAGATGTCTGCCCAGATATAGGTCTACAGATGTATGCAGATGACACAGTTGTATATGCATCTGGTAAAACCTGTACTTTTGTGGCTGAGAAACTAAATGCCAACAGACAAAATATCATCTTGGCTGGCCTCATCTTGTTTAACTTTAAACACTAAAAAGACAAACTGTCTGCTTCTCCATCAAAAAACTACCCCTAACAAACCTCCTCAATATAAAAATCAATGGTGAGCTCATTGAACAAGTACCTGAAGTAAAGTATCTGGGAATAATTATAGACAATCAGTTGAACTTTAATAGTCATATTAAGAAAATGTGTAAAACCATTAAGGCAAACTTGGGCTGTTTTATGATTATAAGAAACTGTTTGACTTTTAACTGTGCTTTTCTTTTCATGAATTCTATGATTCTCTCACATATATCTTATGGCTTAACCACATGGTCCCAGGCTCACCAGTCATCAATTAAGGCCATAGAGTGTCTCTGTAACTGAGCCTTGAAAGTCCTGGACAAAAAAAGAATAATATCATCACTGTCAAATTCTAAGCAAATATAAGATCCTAAGTTTTGCTAACTTTTTTTCCTTACATTTAGTTAAATTGGTCTTCAGGTGCCTAAATGGCGCTGCTCCCCAGCTGCTGTGCAAAACAATAACAAGACTGCAAAGTGGTAGCAGATCCACCACTCGAGCAGCGTCAAAAGGCAATTGTAGTATCCCCTTCTGCAGAACATCTTTTGCTCAAACTGCCTTTTCAGTAAAAGGGACGACCACTTGAAATGTATCCCTACATATGTCACATTCAAAAGAAACACAAAATTGTGGCTAATTCAACGACAATCTTGTTCTCATATTTCATTTTTACACTGTGCTCTCTCTGTATGTCTTTTTCTCTTTTCCATTTTTTATCTAATTTCCATTTCCATTTTCCTATTTTTAATAATGTATTATCATTTTTAACCAAAAGCCCTACTAGGGACAAGTGTCCTGAAGCTGGTTTACATCTGATTTCCTCCAATGGGAATATCTGATGGTCTCACCCTCTATCCCCTCATGCCACCAACTTTCAATCAGGCATAGGGTTGATATTTCGGGTTGAATTTTGATGACATCTCAGTATTTAAAACTTAGCCCCATTTCCTTTGTGCATCCACCATGGCATGATGTACAGATCAGGTTAACATTGGTGGGAAAAAAACACCAATAGGTGGTTAGTATGAAATAGCCAATCTGTAGGTAAAGAAATCAATTTTTAAATTTTGTTTTTAGAGGTACATTGTGGAAACAGGCCCTTCGGCCCACTGATTTTGTGTCGACCAGTGATCACCGATGTAGATTGGCTATTTCATACTAGCCAATTATAGTGCTTGTTAGTAGTGACTCCGCCTAGTATGTGCTTTATATTATCAAGAGCTTGCCTACGCTAGTTGGTATGAGTAGCAGCTAGGAAATGTAATGTCTGCAGATCCTTGCTGTAAGTAGATTTAATAAACATGAGTTGTATCTTTATATGTGTTCGTGTCACCTCATTACAACCCATGTATTAGTTATGTTCTACACACTAGGGACAATTTACAGAAGCCAATTAACCTACAAACTTGCACGTCTTTGGAATGTGGGAGGAAACTGGAGCACCTGGAGATAACCCAAGCAGTCACAGGGAGAATGTGCAAACTCTGTAGTCAGGATCGAACCTGGGTCTCTGACACTGAGGCAGCAACTCTACCTCTGCGTCACTGTGTCGCCCTTTGATTGATCACTCTCTCATGGCTTCTTCCAGTTGAGGCAGTTAACGTCTGATCCAATTAATCCATCAGGAAATATTGAGCATGCTGAGGAGTTTCTCTGGAAAAGGGTGGACCAAGATGGCAGGTTATAAAATTAAATGGATAATCTATGGATGAAGATATATTGTTCAATATGGCTGAGGCAAAACACAGGTCAAAAATAAATTCAGCTTTCTAACAAGTCAGATCAGAATTCCATTTGCCATGTACAGGAAGTAGGAATAACCATTCAAACTTCTTATAGATATTTCTAAGCATAACAATTCCTGATACTGTAAAAGCAGTAGCACTGAGCAAAGAGGGTGTTGCACTTTAGCAGCGAGCTTGTGTAGAAGCAAAACTGATTAAGGTTTGAGTGGTTCATAAATAACAATTAAAGGAGATAGACTAAGTGGACGACAATGAATCAGTGGTCATTTTTTCCTTGGAAAAATAGGACAAATATGGTATACCACCTGGTTAAATTATATAATACGCCTAATGAATTGCTTTCAGATAGAAAGAATATTCTTGAATTGTCAGCTTTCATGTGTCATCTTCCCGAGTCACTTGAACATTTCTGCTTGATTTCTAGTTTGAAGAATACATCGTCTCAGTATGAAACTATTCTTTTAGAACTTAAAGATAGTCATTCAATAAACCCAGAAATGATAAGGTCAAGAAAGCACACCAATACTACGTTCTCTGAAGGCTAAGGAAATTCCCCAATGACTTACCAATTTCTACAGATGCACCCTAAAAAACATCAGCAACTGCTCTGCCCAAGATTGCAAGAAACTGCAGAGTTGTGGACTCAGCCTCCCACTTCTCTATCAAATCCATCGATACTTCACTTGGGAGAGCAGCCAATATTATCACAGACCATTTGCATCCCAATTATTCCCTCTCCTGTCAGCTAAAAGAATCAAAAGCTTGAAAGCACTTAACACCAGATTCAAGAATGACTTCTGCTACACTGTTTCAGACTCTTGACCAGACATCTCATATGTTAAGGATGTATTCCCAATCTTCCAATCTACCTCATTGAGGCCTTTGCACATTTTTTTTTAATCTGCAGTGTCTGCAGAAATGCAATACCTATAACTATAACACTACGTTCACCACTCTGTTTATTTTCTCTTTTTCACTTAGTGTACTTAAATGAGGTAACATTTAGGTTCAATGAGAATAGTGCAGTCAGAGTAGTGTACATGGGTTTTCAGAAGCATAGGATATAGTGCCACATAGTAGGCATTTTAGCAAAGTTGGACTACATGGCATTTATAGCATAGATATGAAGTTTGCCAAGTAATGGAAAACACAGGACTGTGATAAACAGTTGTTTCTCGGAGTGGGTGAAGGTGAATGGTGCTATTTGCCTCCAGAATATCTCTACTTTTGATCGACATTAATGATCTAGATTTGTCTGTGCAAACCTCAACTTATACAATTGTAGATGATACAAAACCAGGCACTATGGTAAACTGTGGGAAGGACAGTGATAGATTACAGATTGGTGGAATGAACAGATTTGGGGAGTGAGCAAACACTTGGGAACTGCGGTATAATGCGTGGGAGCTGAGGTATAATGTGTGCATAGAAATATGACCTGATGCATTTCAGTAGTATGATAGAGGGTGGGCAATTTAGGATTCAGGAGTAAAACACAGACTACTGGAATAATTCAGTGGGTCAGGTGGCATCTCTGGAGGACATGGATAGGCGACATTTCAGGTTGCAATATGCCCCAAGTACAGGGACGCACGTATATGTGTGGAGAATTAACTGAAAGTGGCAATGCAGGTTGAGAAAGTGGTTTTCAAGGCATTCTCATTTCTGGGTTTTATCAATAGACAGATGAAGTTTAAATGCAGGGAAGTGAACTTTAATAAAACGCTGATCTGGCCTCAACTGCAGTATTGCACTCAGTGCTAATCACCACATTATATGAAGGCAAGAGAGCGTCCATAAAGATTTATGAGAATGATTCTTGGATTAGAGGCTAGATTTATATTAGAAGGGCTAAGAGTGTTTTCTGTAAAGAAAAGAAGGCGGAGAAGGAAATTTGGTAGATTATAAAGGATGATGGGTCTGCAGAGAATAGATAATGGGATACTGTTCCTTTGATAAATTGGTCAAGGACTAGAAGTCATGGGCATAAAATAAAGAGAATTAAGAGAACATGAAGATAAACAAAAGAAGGGTCTCGATCTGAAACGTCACCTATGTATTTTCTCTAGAGATGCTGCCTGACCTGCCGAGTTACTATATAATACCAGCTTTTTGTGTCTGTCTTTGGTTTAAACCATCATCTGCCTCCCTAGACAATTTATTGCGGCGTTTTGTTGGAATCTGGATTGCACTGTCAGCAAGAAGACAGATTCCATTGTGTTCTTTAAGAGGGTACTGGATAAATATTTAGTGGAGAAAAACTTAAACCCATGGAGAAAGGGGTAGTGGGGGAAACTAGAGAGCTATTCCGGTAGAGAATCATCATGGATAAGATGGATTGAATTACCTGCTCCCGTGCTGTAACAATTCTATGAAAACAACCTGTTGTAAAGTATTTTCATTATATTTAAAAGCTGCGAACAAACAAATTTCCGGATACACCAATGTAAGAGTTTATATTGCTCAGAATGTAAAAAGATCATATTACTACAAGTACACTGCATTCAATGAAATCTTCAAACATTCTCTCTTGTGTCTTGTGTTTCCTAAACATATACTTTTTCTATTGTACTGAATGCCGAGTGTCACAAAGGATAATCTATTGATAAAATCAAAATTACAATAATACTGAAATTGTCATTAATATTATTCCTCTTTTTTAAACAGGTGAAAGCTATGTCTGTGCATCCAATGAACCATTCCGTAAAGTGGACTATGCTAAGAATGTTAATCCAAACTGGTCTGTCAACATCAAGTCAGGAACATCCCGCTCTCTCTCATCACTGACAATAAGGGGTGAAGGAAAAGACACCAAGGATTTTGTCAGGCCTAAACTGGTGACGGTTATCCGTAGTGGCGTAAAACCACGCAAAGCAGTAAGGATACTTCTAAACAAGAAGACGGCACATTCATTCGACCAGGTTTTAAATGACATTACAGATGCCATAAAGTTAGATTCTGGTGCAGTCAGAAGGCTCTACACGCTTGATGGAAAGCAGGTAGGCAACAATGACATCTCCTTTCAAAACTTTTGATCATACAATCTTTATTGTAGAGAATAAGGTTATGTTCAAGCTTCGCAAACATTTTGATGATGCAGTAAGGACCTTTCCAGTTTTATATACTATGCATGTGAAGGTCGGAAAGTTAGACTTTGAACCAGACAATCAAGGAACACCCGTTTTTATACACAGAGGTAAGCCTGCGATCCTTCACTGTTGGCATATTGCAGTCCCTTTAATTTGGCCACCCCACATTGAATTTTCTGTGAGAAGTACACATATAAAAGGAATTGCCAATTGCATGAGCCAAACCCTCACTAGAAATATTTCTAAATTATTGTAGAATTATGGATAAAGTCACTCTTCGTGGACACTGGTTCATTTAACATTTGATCATAAAACAATTGATAATGCTGAATTACATGTTATTTAATCACTTTCTATGCATTGCATGATCTACACAAATAGAGACCGTTTTCCCCCTGAGCTACTATGAGTGAGAGACCAACTACATATTGCGTTATTGGAAACTCTTAACAGTGCATCTCCAGTTCCTTCGATGTTTTAGATTATTGTGCTTTAATACCCAAAGAGGATCTAAGGATAGATTCCCTATTTAAATATGGGGAAATCATAGCATGTCTGGGACACAATGCAACTAACATTACAAACTTGTCAATGAGATTTGTCAATTGAAGATGCAAGAGAGGGGCAAATGCTGGAACCTTGAGGGGAAAAAAACAAAATGGTGGAGGAACTCAGCAAGGTATCCAGGTATGTATAGATGGTAGTTTGGGTCCGGAGTAAGTCATCCGACTGATGGAGTAAGTGGGCGAAGGCCTCCCTGTAGGTTGGGGGCAGCACAAGTTCTGGCAAGTGATAGGTAGATGCAGGTCAAAGATAAGCAGATGAGTGGAGTAAGTGACAAAGTCTAGGGATGATAGGGAGACAAAAGGGATGTCAGATAAGGAAAGAAGAGGAGTGAAATGTAAAGCCGGCAGGAGGGGTAAGGGTGGAAGTGGATGGAAGGATAAAAGGGGAATGGGAAATCCTAGTTTGGAAGGGTGGGAGATGAGCATAAAGAGGACGGGATAAGAACAGTGTCACAGGGATGCTGGGGAAAATGTGTGTGCATCAGGGGGAGGAGTGAAGGGCGGAAAGAGAACTGGGCTGGTTTACTTGAAATTGGAGAGTTCAATCTTCAGACATTTAGGACTCGAGCAGAATGTGAGGTGTGTTTGCCTCAATATGGCAGTGACCAAGGACAGAAAGATCGGTATGGGAATGTAAAAGGGAATTTAAAAAGGTTAGCTACCAGGAGCTGCAGCGGATATAGTGCAAGAGTGGCAAAATGGTCATCTGTTCTGTTCAGAACCAGCAATATCCGATACCAATGGTCTGAGGGGTGATGGGCTGGATTATGCCGACATTGCCAACAGTTCTGATCAGAGGTTCAGGAATTATTTTTAATGAGGCCATTGGACAAAGGATTAAATGTTAAGGTTACATTTTATAATTATTTTACTTTTGTTTAATGTGTTGAGTTATTAGATTAGACGGGTACGTGGATAGGACAGGTTTGGAGGGATATGGACCAAACACATGCAGGTGGGACTAGTATACCTGGCACATTGATGGACAATGTGGGCAAGTTGGGCCAAAGTGCCTGTTTCCACACTGTATCACTCTATAACTATTAATTTCAGTGTAATTTTATATTTTAATAAATGTTAGTGATTTTATTTAAATGTTCAGTTTTAAGAGGCTGTAAATGCTAATCAGCAATAATTATAAACTTGCATAACAATAACAGAAAATAGGTGGTTGGTTATCTCTGTGGATTCAGTGGACCAAAGGCTTCTGTTTCTGACTGTGAGAAAATGTAAGAAACATTCAGCAGATCAGCCAGCACCTGTGAAAAGTGAAACAGAGTTAATATTTCAGATCAGAAATCCTTCATCAGAATTGGAACCGAGAGAAAGCAAATTAGTTTTAAGTAGCAGAGAAGGTGAGGAGAGGGATGGATAGAAAAAGCAAAGAGAACAAATAGAAAATCTCTGAGTGATGCTACAGGGGCCATCCAGTAGATGGAGAGTGAGAAAATGAACAAAAGCTATGGAGTGAGAGAGTGAAAAAACAAAGCGACATGTGATAACAAATTGCATGACTGTAGGACATACCTAGCAGTTGAATGCTTGTGGAGAGAGAAAGGGAGCTTATATCACAAAATGATGATTTATATGGGAAGTTTTGGTGCAGATAATGCAGGGAGATACCTGAAGTTGTTGGATTTGATGTTAATTTGACAATATGCCTGGACAGAGGACAAGATACTATACTTGAATAGTGAATTTGAGTTTAGGAACAAGGAGGTCCTACTGCAGTTGTACAGGGCCCTGGTGAGACCGCACCTAGAGTAAAGCTGTTTCTATGTCTGGCTGTGGCGGCGTTGACAATCTGGAGTCACCTTCCAGAGGGTAGTGCTTCAAAGAGTTTCTGGCCAGGGTGACGGGGGTCAGAGATGATCTTACCCGCTTGCTTTCTGGCCCATACAGTGTACAGTTCGTCAAGTATAGTGTACAGTTCGATAGGGCTAAAGAAATCGAGGGATATGGGGAAAAAGCAGGAACGGGGTTCTGATTTTAGATGATCAGCCATGATCATATTAAATGGCGGTGCTGGCTCGAAGGGCTGAATGGCCTACTGCGCCTATTTTTCTATGTTTCTATGAAACTCGCATTGGGACTTGCTATGACCGTGCAGAAAGACAGATAGGAGAGACTCCAGACTACAGGGGTCAGAAGCATACAGTCAAAGTCAGTGCATGTATGGTGAAGATGTCTAGTTGCAGTCAGAGACAGGAGGCCAAGTCAACCTTACCCAGCCCAACATCTCTGAAGAATAACAGAGAGATAAATTTAATATTTTTTACAGCATCATTGACAAAAAATACGTTGCAGCCCTGTCTGTGCTATAATCTATGATATACCGAGAAACAGGAAAGGCAGGAAAGAAGTATTTAGCAGTTTTTCTGAGGTGTTAGTCCTGCAGCTTAATTGTTGGTGATAAGTCAAATGTGAATATATAGAAACGTGCCTTATCCCTCAGGCCACACAAGTATGTGGGATTTTTGTGGAGAATACAGCTACAGATATGGGCAGAGAAATGGATGACGGAGTTCAATCTGAGTAAAGTATGAAGTGTTGCACTTTAGGGGATTCACTGTAAAGGGAAAGTATACAGTTAATGGCAAGATTCCTTAACAGCATTGATATGCATGTGCTATCCAAAAGCCTCTAAAATAGTAAGATTAAACGAGAACTTACCTGTTCGAAGTTTGATCTTTATTTTATGAGTTACGATGAGGGATTACATGAAGAAGCCCCGCCAGGCGCATGCTCGGCATACTTCAAAGCAGTGGCGTGAAAAACACAGAACCAATAGCCGAAGTAAGATAGTAAGGCTCACACAAGACTAGAACTACCAGATGATCGTTTAGATTATGAGGGTTGGGAGCGGAGGGTACGTAATCCCTCATCATAACTCCTCATAAAATAAAGATCAAACTTTGAACAGGTAAGTTCTCGTTTAATCTTACTATTTTACTTCGGAGTCACGTGAGTGACTACGTGAAAATTTTGAAGCTCTGTGATTTTCATGCCGTAGATTCATTCCATACGACACACTGCTTCAGTTGACACAGTAGTGAGTAAATAATATATATTGAACATTGCTTGAATTATGCAATAAGTATTTTAATAATAATAATAAAAAAGAAAAGAAAAGTAATAACCCCTCTATCCCAGGGGGAGATTACAACAAAAGATATGAAACAATTAAATAAAACAAAGCAAACAATCAAACAGAACCCAATACTGCATGTCCAAACCCTGGCACCGTGAGAACAGGTTTATTGTAAAACTTGGAAAAAGTTTCTTCTTTACACCATCCTGCAGCCTCTAAAATTTGGTCGAGCAGCACATCATGTGCATTCACCGCGGATGTGGATGCCGCCCTGGTGGAGTGAGATTTAAACACATCAGTGTCTACGCCAGCTAAATCCAAAACCTGTTATAACCATCTAGAAATGGTTTGTACTGACACTTTTTTATATGGTTTTTTATGGGTAATAAGCATTGCTGTCTCACAACCCTGGAGACTCTTGGTTACTTCAATATATCGAGTCAGATGCTTAACCACACACAATGTTTGGTCGACAGGGTATGCTTTAAAGATTATCTTGGTTCCAGACTTCCCCGATCTGCTTTGTTTGATTAGATCATAATCATAAAAAGTAATGTTATCTGCAGACAAATGCATACAATCTAAACATAACATTTGCAATGTTTGTACTCTTTGTGCTGACACTAATGCCATGAGCAATACCACTTTAAATGTTAACTTCTGAAAAGACAGTGACGTAATTGGAGCCCATTGCCGAAGCAATGTAAGAACTATACTGACATCCCAAATTTCTGTATATCTGGGTTTGGGAAGATTTTTATTAAAAATCCCTCTCATAAATCGGGATATTAATGGATGAGACCTGATAGATTGATGTTCTGAAAATAGTAGTAAATAGGAAGGCAAAGCACTACAAGCACTATTAATGGCACTATAACTGAGGTGCTGATCAAAATGCAACATAGCAAGGAACTCCAATACATCCGATATGTTTGCAGTATGATAAGATATATCTGACTGAATACAAAAAGCTTCCCATTTCTTTATATGAGACATATATTGTTTCTTAGTGCTATCTCTCCAAGCTGCAGTTATGACATCCATGGTCCAATCCGACAGTCCAAGCCCTTGTAATGATCTGGTCAGAACCTGCAGATTAACAAATTAATATGATCATGCAATGGATGAACTTCTTCTGTCACTGATTTGTCACCAACAAATCACTGGAGCTGGGAATCGTCATAAATGGTTCAATTATCATTCTAAGCATCAATGGGAACCATGGCTGTGTAGGCCAGTTTGGAACCACCAAAACGCCCGTGGCTTGCTCTAATTTGGTGAGACATTGCCTAATCAGGCAGAATGGGGGAAAAGCGTAGAAGAACATATTTCCCCAATGTAGCGAGAATGCATCCAACGCTACTGCTCCTGGGTCAGGCTCCCATTAGACGTATTTAGGCAACTGGTGATTTAATCTGGACGCAAACAGATCAATGTCTGGTAACTCATACCGACTGACAATCTTTTTGAAAACTTGTGGATTTAACATCTATTCTGTATTGTCTTTGAACTTTCGTGATCTGTTGTCTGCCACAATATTGTCTTTCCCTGGGAGATAGATAGCTGAAAGCCAGATATTCCTAGATACACAACAATGCCACACCAGGTTGACCAGATAATCACATGATACTGATCTTACTCCCCCCATGTGATTGATATATGTTACAGCTGTGGTATTGTCTACGTGTAATTGAACATGCAAGTCCTTCATTGTAGAACAATAAGCTTTCAATCCAAAAAATGCCCCCAATAACTCCAAATAATTGAGACCATATGTGTGGAGAATTAAATCCTCTTGGACAGTCCATCTACCACCACAGCTGGTGTCATTGTCCATAGCCCCCCATCCGAGAGCACTCACATCAGTTTGCAATACCACTGAAGGTTGCTGAACAAAAATGTTTTTAGCAGCTTGTGCAACATTCCCAATCCACCACTGTTATTCAGCTAAAGCTTCCGTTGGCAACTGCATGGACCTATCAAAATGAGCTGCATGTTCTTTTAGTGCTTGTGCTCTTGCCCTTTGAAGATTTTGATAATGCAGAGGACCAAACTCAACAGCAGGGAATGCTGCTACTATCTTACCAATAACCCTAGCTACTTCTCGGATGGAGGGATAAGGTGTGTCAGCAAGGCAACTACATGCATTTGTAATATCCTCAACTTTATCTGTTGACAAAGTTACTGACATAGCAACTGAATTAATGACCAACCCCAAATAATCAATTGTTTGGGATGGCTGTAGCTTGAATTTCGTTGGATGGATCAGAAACCCTAGCCTTTCAAACAGGCTTATAGTTGCTGAAACTGATTCTTCAGCTGATTCCTGGCATTAACAATTAAAATATCATCAAGATAAGCCATGACAATGTGATTTTGAGCCCTTAATAATGCAAGAGCTGGTTTCAATAATTTTGTGAACAGCCTGGGAGCTGAACTTAACCCATTAGGTAATGCTTTATATTGCCACAGCTGACCCATGCAATTAAACTTCAAGTACCTGCGATAATGGTGATGAATTGGCACTGAATAATACGCATCTTTTACGTCTATAGTAGCCATGTAACAGCCTATGGACAACAACTGCTTTGTAGTGTTGAAGGTGTCCATTTTGAAATGTCTATACTGGACATATGAATTCAATTTTGTGAGGTCCAGAATGACTCTACAACCCCCATCTTTCTTTGGCCTGGGGAAAATATTTGATACACATTGTTGCGGATGATTTCCCGTACTTTCAATTACTCCTTTTTCAAATAAATTTTTTACTTCTTCTTTTATCTGAGAATTTTCAGGTGCAGAAAACACCAAAACCCGATTAGGTTTATTCTGTACAGGTGGATCAACTCCTTGCATAAATTCTATTATAGAACCTGACACAGTATCTAATATCAACCGATCAGATGTTATACAGCAACATTCATCATAAAACAATTGTAATCTACCACCAACCGGAGGTTCCCCAAAAGTTTTCTCTGTGATGGAATAAAGATTTTGTACCTCAGCAAATGACCGTGACGGTCTCCTCCTTCCAACATATGGGTGGACATTGGGCTGTGATGGGTAATAATACCTTCTCACCATACCCCTGCCTCTGCTTGTTCCCGCTCCTGAATCAAACCCCCTTCTCATCCAGCCAGTTTGTTTCCTTTGGCCAAATATGAAAGGTTTCATGAGGCTGATAGTCTTTGCCTCCTCATCGATTTCTTTAATTTGCTTAGGCAGGTTTTCTCTGAATACATAATCTGGAGCTTGAACATTGCTTGATTTACACAGACCTGCAAATCTTGGGTGCAGTATGGGCCTAATGGTGATTTTCCTCATACAATTAATCTCAAAATAAGAGTTACAAAACAATGCCAACATATCTTTTTGGATTTTGGACATTGCATGTCCTTCCACCTGCTTCCCGAAAGCAGTGATGCCAGCTGCAATGAGCTTGAGGACCCTCTGGAACCGTATTTCCTGTCCTCACATTGTTGAAGTCATGGGTGTCCAAATTGTCGGATTCACCGTCAGCACCCTCAGTGACGGACAATTTACAGGTGTTTTATAGAGGTCTGCTGTCTCAACCATGACAGTCTCCTGAAGCTGGTGAGAAACCAAATAATTTATGTTGGCCGCCAGGTTTTCTTCCATGGCCTCACCGCTCCCCTCTGGTATAGCAAAGGATTGTGCTACATCCGGTACACCTGGAGTTTGACTCTTGTGCTATGGTGGGTACTCATGACCAGAAACACCACCTTCAGGGTCAGTCTCCTGCCGCCCTGGTGCTCCGGAGACTTGCTCAGAGGAGACTTCTTCCAGACCTAAACAAGGCTCTGGAGGTTCACATTCCCACGTTGTAAAGGCACCATATTCTTGATATGGAACCCCTCAGGGACTGCCTGGGAATACTCTGGGTCTTTGGACCCTTGGTTGATAATGGTTTGGAGCATTTTCTCCATTTGGTCCATCCTGAGCTACATGGCTCGTCTGTCTGGAGGATTTTCTTCATCAGACTTGTCTAATATTACGGGCCTAACAGACTTCCTTTTGCATTTCCTATCCACTGGAGTACCCTCAGTGGCCTGCAGCTGTGGAGAGGCTAAAGGCTGATTTACGGCTGGGTCTACGGCTACCGGTATCGGAAATGACTCCGTACTTATCTGCAGTCCCGATCTTAGTTGAGCTGCTTCCACCCGGAACGGGCGCTTAACCCGCGCCGATTTTTTTCCACTACTCTCCATTTTTCCCAAACTCCTCCTGGCTAGCCAGCCAGCGTCATGGAGCGTAAATACCCAGGAAGTAGTTTATTAAAACTACTTACCTGCGGGCCTGTTACTCACCGCTGGTGGAGCTGCGATCTGCAGCCCGTTCCTACCGACATGCATCGACCTAATGCCGAGTATGCGCCTGGCGGGGCTTCTTCACGTAGTCACTCACGTGACTCCGAAGTAAAATGCCACTATTGAATTTGCTTCCACTAGCACCCACCACTCTCTGTGTATATATTATATTATGAAAATTTTTTAAAAAGCTTGTCCTGCACATTTCCTTCAAATATTTCCCTCCCACCCTCTGATATTAAAGCTATGTCCTCTATTCGGTATAATTTCTACCTTGGGGGGGGGGAGGGGGGGAAGTTTCTGACTGCCTACCCTATCTATGCCTCTCATAATTTTATATACTGCAATCATGTCTTCCCTCAACCTACGACACTCCAGAAAAAATAATTCAAGTTTGTCCAAGTGATGCGCCTTCTTTACCACATACTGCGACATGTTGCGGGGTGATGCCTGTTTGGTGGTGAGTAGTTGCCCAAAGAGTCATGCCTTTTTCTGGTTGCAGCTGGATTTTCAACATGTTGAAAATTTTCGGCAACCTGCTGCGACTTTGATGGGTGCCAGCAAGTCGCCTAAAATATCACGTAAGTGGGACAGGCCCTTTACAGCACTTGCAGCGCCGAAGACCCGGGTTTCATCCTGACTACGGATGCTGTCTGTACATAGTTTGTATGTTCTCCCCGTGACCTGCGTGGGTTTTCTCTGAGATCTTCAGTTTCCTCCCACACTTGTAAGATGTACAGGTATGAAGGTTAATTGGCTTGATGTAAGTTTAAATTGATCCTAGTGCATGTAGGATAGTGTTAATGTGTGGGGATCGCTAGTCAGTGTGGACTCGGTGGGCCAAAAAGCCTGTTTCCACACTGTATCTCTAAACTAAACTAAACCAATTATGTTAAACCACTAAGCGGCAGAGTTGCTGCCTTACAACACCAGAGATCCGGATTCGATCCTGACTACCGGTGCTGTCTGTACAGAGTTTGTACGTTCTCCATGTGACAATGTGGATTTTCTCTAGGTTTTCTGGTTTCCTCCCATGCTCCAAAGATGGTTTGTAGGTTAATTGGCCTGTAAAATTGACCCTAGTGTGTAGGACAGTGCTGGTGTTCGGTACAGACTCAGTGGACCATAGTGTCCATTTCCACAGTGTATCTCTAGAAGAATAACGAAAACACTGTATATTTTCCCTTAAATGTGACCTCCCAAGGTACAGCACCTCACATTTGCTCAGATTAAACTCTGTCTGTCATTTCTCTATCCATATCTGTCACTGATCCAAATTCCGTTGTGTCCTTTGACAATCTTCCTTGCTGTCTGCAACTCCACCTATTTTGATGTCATCTGCAAATTTTTTTTAATATATATTTAACAATAACAACAGAGGTTCTTGCACAGATTCCTGCAAAACCCCACTTGCCACAGATCTCCAGTCCACCATTATTATCTGTCCTCTATGGATAAGTCGATTCTGAATCCAAACTACCATTGTCCTGTTGATCCCATGCATCTTAATCTTCTGGATCGCACTATCTGGACACATTTGCAAATGCCACATCTTTAGTGCTATGCAGTCCCCATCTATATTAGGAAAGTTAAAATCCTCTACTATGACAATCCTATTCTTCTTGCAACTTTCTACAATATCTCTGCATATTTGCACCTCTAATTTATGTTGACTATTTGGGGGCTTTTATACAATACTAACAAGATGATCATCCCCTTCTTAATTCTCAGCACTACGCATAGAGTCTCCATGGACAATCGCTCAGTAACTTCATCTCTGACTACTACCGTGACGTTCTCCTTAATCAAAAAATCCAGCTCTCCCCACACTTTCCCCTCTTTCCTCCACTTCTCTCCCACCTGTAGCACTTGTTCCCTGGAACATTTAAGCTTGCAATCCTGCTGCTCCCTCAGTCTGTAATGCCTATAATATCCCAGTCCCAGCACCTATCTGTGCCTGGATATGTTTCCACGCCCTCCAGTCATGTGACTCTTGGACAGGTCACATCGACCCTAGAAGAGTTTACCAATCATCCAAAAATCAGTATCACTGCGTCCTGCACCTCGTCTTCAGCCTCGCATTCATCTGTCCCGTCCTCCTGTTCCTACCGTCACCAGCATGTGACACTGGGAACAATCCAGAGATTACTACCCATGAGGTCCTGCTTTTTAACCTTTTGTCTAACTCTCTATCTTAACTCCCCAGGATCTCATCCTTTTTTTCTACTTTGTCAGTTGTGTTAATGTGTACAATGATTTCTTGCTGTTCACCCGCTCCCTTGAAAATGTGCTGCGGCCTCTCCGAGAAATCTTGGACCCTGGTACCAGAGAGAGACACACACCATCCTAGGGGGTTATTTGCAGCCACAGAATCTCATGTCTAACCCCATAATTATCGAGTCTCTCATCAACATAGCGGGTGTCTAACCTCATCCTTCTCCAGTGTGCATCAGAGCCAGTCTTGGTGATACAGATCTGGCGGCTGCTGCTGCTTCTTTTTACTGAACAACCATTCCTCCCTACAGTAATTAAATGGTATACTTGTTTGCAAGGGGAATGGCTATAGAGGATTCCTGTACATTCTGCCTACTCTCTTTACCTCTGCTAATGGTCATCTAGCTACTTAATGCCTGTACCTTTGGTGGGTCCACCCCACTGCAACTCCTATCTATGATTCTCTCACTATCCCAAATAATCCTGAGTTCACCAGCCCCAGTCCCATTTTCTCCATGCAATCAATCACGAGCTGCAGATGGACACACTTCCCACAAGTGTTTAAGAAAAACTGCAGATGCTGGAAAAATCGAAGGTAGACAAAAATGCTGGAGAAACTCAGCAGGTGAGGCAGCATCTATGGAGCGAAGGAATAGGTGACGTTTCGGGTCTGAAGAAGGGTCTCGACCAGAAACGTCACCTATTCCTTCACTCCATGGATGCTGCCTCACCCGCTGAGTTTCTCCAGCATTTTTGTCTACCTTCCCACAGGTGTAGTCTCCAGAGAGACTGGAAGATTCCCTGATCTCCAACATCCTGCAGGAGGAGCATACCACTGCCCTATCTGTCATCCCACTTAAGATGATTGAGGAAAGTTTAAAAGACCTTCCCTAACGTACCTTTACCTACTGCTCAATCTCCTTGCCAAAGGCTCACGACCAAATCTTGCCATCAATCGCAGAATTTCACCTCGGGCACAGCCGAGTACTCCCAAGCACGCTGATCCAGAAATAAAATTGCAAAGGTCTATGTTTGGTTGTGAAGTGTAAGTTATAAAGCAGGTATTTATGGTTATATGATGCATCTACTGCTGCTAAGTCTTTGAATTAGTACTAAAAAGGAAATGTGGAGGGAGCAGGGGCACATGGTCAACAGTTGGAAAACATGGACATACTGGAAAGGTAGTGGTCTCGCTGAATATAACAAGTTGATACAAAATTAAATTTGTTTACTCTAGTACATTCCAGGCAGCTGGAGAGATTGAGAAGCTGGCAGTGTGCTGGCTGGGAAGTTCAGCAACACTTTGTAGTTGCCAATGACTGTTGAGTATAGACTGTGCTTTCAAGGTCAGGCGTTACATTCTGTGGGAGGATACATATGCCGATAGGGATGAAAGGAAAGTGGGTTGGATGGTAGGTTTTTGGGCAGGGGAAAGTGTAGGCTTTTGGACAGTTTGAGAGATTAGAAGTGTTTCTACTCCTCCTGGCCTGCAAGTTGAGCTGGAAAAGCATTGACCTTCTGGCTCCAATGTCATAGCCCATCTCATCTTCCATCGTGGTTCGCCCTGTTTCAACAAATGCAATCAACCTGGTGTGCACAATCAAATAAGATCGAATAGAACAAGTTGTTCTACAACTTTAGGCTGGGCACGCCATAGGCAAGAAGAAGAAGTCATCTTCCACATCTCCTGAACAGTCCAGGCCTACAGCTGATAAATTGAAACTGTTGCCAAAATGTGGACAATATAGCCTTATTTTGTTATTTTGCCTTGATTCTGGATCTGTGAATTGCTAGCAATGACAGCACATTGTCACCCCTGATTAATCTATATTACTAAAAGTCTGATCTTGACCACTTCATGTTGTTCTGTGTATTAATTTTAGAAAAAACGTTGCCACTTACAGCTGTAATTTTTGGCCATCTTACTCAGAATCCCCCTCCGCTGTGCAGGACAAGAGGACTTTTCCCATTGATGAAACATAAAAGGGTTATTAGTGTTTAAATAAATGCTGAGATTCTCTCTACTGAAGGCCACGCCCCTTCCGGAGGGACTATAAAACCCGGAAGTGTTGAGTGCCTCAGTCAGTCTATGCAAGATGGTCACATCTCTCAGTCTGAGCTGTGAATAACATTGAACACGTGTCTACTAAACTGTGAGTGTGGTTTTACTGACCTTGAGTGCTCTTAATGTGGTTTGAAAATGAAAATGTGGTTGGTTTGAAATACAGCACAGCAAATGGTTGATGGTGGTGGTTGGTTTGAAATAAAGCACAGCTGATGGTTGGTTTGAAATAAAGCACAGCAAATGGTTGTTGGTTGTGGTTGGTTTGAAATAAAGCACAGCAAATGGTTGTTGGTGGTGGTTGGTTTGAAATAAAGCACAGCAAACGGTTGTTGGTGGTGGTTGGTTTGAAATAAAGCACAGCAAATGGTTGTTGGTGGTGGTTGGTTTGAAATAAAGCACAGCAAATGGTTGTTGGTGGTGGTTGGTTTGAAATAAAGCACAGCAAATGGTTGTTGGTGGTGGTTGGTTTGAAATAAAACACAGGATTAAAAGTCTAAACTTGACAACTTCCTGTTTGCACTGCATATTGATTTTAGATAAAATGCTACCACTTACGACTGTGATTTTTGGCCATTTTACTCAATCCCCCTCCGCTCATCAGGTGCAGAGGATTCTTCCATCAATGAAAAATAAAAGTGTATGAATGTTTAAAAAATGTTGAGAATATCTCTCCTATCAATCATGTCATGAAGCCCACGCCCCTTCCGGTGGGAGGGGGGAGGGATTATAAAATCCGGAAGTGTGGGTGTGGCTCAGTCTCTGCAAGTTGGGGGAGGAAGAGGTCACGACTCTGCCTGAGCTGTGAATCAACTGAACACACTGAATGTCTACTGAACTGTGAGTGTGGTCTTTATGTGGTGGGGGAGGAGAGGGGGTACGTAGGGGAGGGGGAGGGGTGTGTGTGTGTGGGGGAGGGGGTTGTGTGTGTGGGAGGGAGGGGTTTGTGTGTGTGGGAGGGAGGGGGTGGTGTGTGGGGGAGGGGCGGTGTGTGGGCTCACCGGTTCCTGGCTCAGACCGCACTCACCGGCTCCCAGCTCCGATCGCACTCACCAGCTCCAGGACTCACTCACCGGCTCCCGTCCCCAGCGCCTTTCGCGCTCACAGCCCCCGCCCGCGAACACTGACATAATTGTCCCATGATGTAATCACACTGAAACGTTCACATTTCAGTTAGGCAAGGGTCTGGCAGTGATGGGCAGCTTCGGTGCTGCTGTTTTCCCAGCCTGTCAAGAATGCAAATAAAACCACTTAAAAAAATAATTTTAACCACATGTCTGTCCTCTTTCAGCAGACAGATGTATGCTCATTGTTTCCTTATTAAGTGTTTTTTTTGATAACATTGTTTATTAGCTTTCCAGGAGCTAAAGTACTGCAGTACTATGAGACATCGATAATTTGAATTAAATGCCCAGCATCTTAAGGAATAAAATCTCTGTCAGCGATCTGTTTTATTGCATTTACAGCCCTGTGTGTCTAACATTACTGTAGGGGAAGTTATTAGAATAAATTCAAATCTCCATTTAGATAGTGATTTGTCAAACATAGCATGGTTTTCTTACGGGGAGATCCTGTCTGACTAAGCTGATAATTTTTTTTAAAGAATTGATAAATTGAACTGATGAGGGGCAGTGCAGTTGATGTAATGTACATGGATGTCAGTAAGGCCTTTGACAGGGTGCTACAAATGGCCCAATAGGTGGAGTTCATGGCCTCCAGAAAAAAATCTGTTAATGAGATCCAGAATTGGCTTGGTAATAGAAGGCAGAGAGTGATAGTGGAGGATTGTTTGCGAATGGAAACCTATACCCAGTGATGTACTACAGTGATCAATGCTGGGACCTTCCCTCTTTATTATATACATCAACTTTGATCTGAAAGTAGGAGGTGTGTAAAGTGTGCGGATGACACAACATCGTGGGGGAACTGTTGTGGGGGGAGGGGGAGATCAAAAGGAGGAGCTGGCGTGCATTGTAACTTTGTCAGCGCCGTAGGTGGCTGCTATTTGTATACATTGGGTATGCAAGCAAAGTATTGTGACAATAAAGTATTCCATTCAATTATTCCTTGGGAGGAGGGAGTGCTCACCATAACTGGAATCGTCAGTTAGTAAGATAGCAGGCCAGTGGCGGATGGAATTTAACCCTGAATAATCTGAGGTGACACACTTTGGGTGGACTGATCAGAATAGGACACTGACAGGCAATGCTATTGTCAAGTATATGGCCAGTGGTGGGTGTGAGATCATCGATAATATCACAATACTATCCACACCTTACAATGCGCTTCTCACTAAACCCTCACAGTGATGGAGCAGTAGTTGCTTTCCTCCCGCACCCACACTACAACCGTACCCTGTTCCTTTCCATGTTTAGATGGTCGGGATCTGCACCCTGGCCAGGGAAGAGCGCAGAGAAAGCAATGCTGAATATGCAATAATTTGACACTTGCATTCACACGTGAAATGCATCCACTATGGGAAGTTTGGTGGTTAGTTTGGAAGTGGGATTTGCACATGCAGACACAGGAGGCAGATGGTCAGCACCCAGATTAGAGCAGGGGTAGCGTGGGTGCATTTCTTCAGAAGTCGAGGTCATGCAGGAATTTTGCTGCACAGCTGAGTTCTAAGATGGGGTAATTATAAAAAGGACTGGTGGAAATTAATTGTAAAATATGCATGCATTCATTGTGAAATTTGCACAGATTGTTTTCGAGAGCTTGGAATGTGGTCTTCCAGAATTAAAGTAGTGGCCAACCCCATTAATGTTGTTAATGAATGAACTATGGTAACATCTGATGGCTGATCTCTCAGCTTCCATTGGAACATAAACAGAAGCTACCTAATATCTGAATACTGCAGTAGTATGCAATGAATGATTGATCATTGTTAACCTGGAAATGTAAAATCTGTCAGAAGCCTTCACAATCAAGTAACATTTTTAAATACCAAGTTTAGAAAATTTACTTTGAGAAATTGTCAATATATTTAAAATAGGGTGAAAAGAATTACCATTCATTACGGCCCAATCTCTAACCTGTGATTTACTGAATTTGAAATACCTCAAAATGACTTTCAGTACTATGCAGAACCGCTTATGTGTAATATTGGGATAGAGCCATCAGTTTTTTTGGTGAAGTACAATCAATTATTTATAGACATTTTCAAATCTGGCCAATCAGTGTCTTTGCACATAATCTTTAGGGCCTCCTTGAGGATCTATTAACAGATGGTATATCAACCCACATTCCCACTGTTTGGTGTGATAATGATGTTGCTGTATAAATGTATAAAGAATACTCTTGCAAGGACATAATTTAACACTCCTTGAGCCGTCAAGAAACCTGAAATCTGTAGGTATTTGTCCAGTCTTATGTTTCCTAGTCAAAGAGAAAGAAATTCACCTTTTTATTCTTGAGTACTTGGCATTAGTGAAATCGTGATGAACGACAAGCTTCGATGATCCGTGTATACTCAAATGCTGGTCTGCTCTGGGATGATTTAGTAGCTAAGTAATTGACATTAACATTAACCTATATTTCTGCAGAATGGACAGTCTAATACGTCCTGTGGCTGTGGACTATAAAAGGTGACTGGTGTCAGATTATAAAAATGTTAGCTTCTGATTTGGCCTTTGGCTTTTCTTTTACAGCTACATGTGTGCTTCCGGCTCGGTTACCATGACTGAAGCACCCTTTTTTGCTCTTAAACAGATAAAAGTTTTCACCTTAAATGCTTTTTTTAAACTTTGTTCCATCTGACTCTGGCAAACTTGCAATTAATTGCTGACCAATTGAAATACTACAGTTCTGTGCTGGCCCACCATGTCCATTGATTGCACATTTCTGAACTAATTTGACAGGAGAAGCATCAAATGTGCATTTCATGACAAATAGATGATGTGCAACAGAAAATGCAATCAAATGTTTTAATATCTGCAAGCTGTCCTGATCAAAATTCATGATTGAGCAGCAATCCATTTCAAAATCCAGTTTGAATAACAATTCATGCTGGTAGAACTTTTATTTTTAAAGAGAATGAATTTCTCCTGTTGAGACCTTTGACATTACAAACCAACAAAGTTTACCCTGATTTGATTTTTGTGCTATTTTATTGTTTCAGTAATATGTATACTTTTAATTTAACCCCACTAATTAATCTCTAGTCAGAATCTATAAAGAATCCCAGAGCAATGCAGGCATTCAGCATAGTGTCTCTGGCTGTCTGCCCAAATTGACTAATGCACAGTTGGACCCTTCTCTTCCTGTGCTTGCAACAGTTTCTGTTGTTTCATCTGGTGGTTTCAATCTGGTTCTAGCTCCCCGTATCTTTTTGGCTTTTGATTAAACTTTATGCTAGACACAACAGCTAAATTCTGTTGGGGATCACTGAGATTAATCATGTGTGGCTTCCATATGTCTGGTCTGTTATAACAAATAGAAAAACAAATTACTTGTATGATTACCTCAAATTATCTGGCAATGTATAATTTAACAATAATGTTTGAGGAAAGATTCATTTAACACATTAATTATACATTTTTATTTGATTAAAATCGAGGTCTTCAACAATTCATTTACAGGATTTTTAGTCGTCAGCTGTGAAACCATTTGGGTTTGCACACAAGGTACAGTGATTAGTTAATTAACACCACCCTCTATCTCCTCAAATTTAAAATCATTGTGACCAAACTCATGATGAATATTTGGGCAGCTTGTTAAACCACCGTGTTGATTGAAATTTGGTGACAATGGGCTTCACAGTATCGTTGAACTCTCACGTAGGATCATTGGATCAAGAGTACGCTGACCAGCATTCTTGTCTTGTTCTGGAACTGTTGATACTCTTCCCCAAAAAAAACATCTTAATTGTGAACAACTTGATGGACTCATTTTGGAGTATAGTTTTGGAGGAATATGGTAGATTTCCACTACTTCTTTTGAGAAGAAGTGTCTCTGAATTCAATCCTGAATGAGCCGTCTATAGTTTTTAAGGTTATATATTCCTTCCCTGCAGCAAAGGAAAGATTTTCTCTCACTACCCTTTCATCCACAACCAGATTTTCGCTATAACGCGATACTTGTGTTTCTACGAAATCTAGTGTTATAGAAAAACGTGTAATAAAGATAATTGTGTAAAATTGGGAAAGTGGTTAGGGGCTGCAGTTTCAGACCTGCAATAAACTGATATTTCCTGATGGATTTTCAAAAATAATGGCCGTTATCAATAATTTTGTTTTTGGCACTACTAGCTAAAAATACTAAAGGCTGTATGTTACATTGTTAAAAAAAATATATTCTAGTGTCAATAGAAATGATTGCTTGTTAATTTCAATGGCCACCCATGGCAAAGTAGCAGCTGTGTTCTTAGGAGACAATGGTATCCGATTACTGTGGGGAGGTTTTATGGAAACAGTTATTTTGTCCTATAGACTGTTGAAATCCAAGACGTTTTTTTTTCTGCTAGTCAATTTCCAAAGTAGCCTTTAAGTGATTCTCCAGTTCCCATTCAAAATCACATTGTAATCAATTCAGCCATAAAACAATTTTTTTTTAAAATTTCAAAATATACTTTATTCAAATGATAAATATATACAATACATTAACCTTGCGGAACATCCATCCGACATTTTCGGAGGCTGTACAAATAGATCAATACAGTTTAGACATTTCTTTTCACCAAATTTCCACAAATCAGTCCCCCACTCGTGCCACTCATGTAGCACAATGGCGTGGGATACCTTCCCTTATTTTTGAGGGGCGTCTCCACTATACCGTGCCCCCCATGTCCAGCGGCGGAAGGGCCTTAGACTGTGGCCCTCCCCCACCGAGCCTTGGCGTTGGCTGCACCGAGCTTCAGTGCGTCCCTCAGCACGTACTCCTGCAGTCTGCAGCGGGCCAGTCGGCAACATTCCCTGACGGACATCTCGCTCTGCTGGGTGGTGAACAATGCTCGGGCAGACCAAAGGGTGTCTTTTACCGAGTTGATGAACCTCCAGCAGCACTCGATGTCAGCCTCTTAATGTGTCCCTGGGAACAGTCCGTAAATCACCGAGTCCTCTGTGACGGAACTGTTCGGGATAAAGCGTACCAGGGACCCTTGCATTTTTCTCCAGACTCTTAAAACAAATAGTGTTCCTAATTCATCACTCCTGTTACAGTATATCCAATTCATGTCACAGAAACGTGCATTATAACAGAACTACCTGTGTGCGAGTAAGAGCAAATGTTGGGCTTGTTATACTTGTACATACTACAATAAAAACATTCACAGAAACAAGAGCTCCAAAATTTGAAATGACGAATTGCATTTTATTTGAGCAAGTCTACATTTGTACTCACTGTAGCCTTTAGGAGCTGAATACATTTTCAGTTCTGAGATCAGCATAATGGCAAATACAGTGAAACACAGGCACACAGGGAGTATTTTGATTGGGTGTTTGGAAATTAGAATGTAGCCTTTGAATAAAGAATCTGTTTATAATTGCAGCAACAGACAAATGGAGCAAAACAGAGTTTATGTTTCAGGTCATTAACCCTTTGTCAGAACTGAGAAAAATTGGCTCACTCATCATGACATCACTGCAGAGCAGCACAGAACTGCATGACTCCTGACCTTTCAGTGTCCTTGTCTTTATGCCACTATTTAAAATCCATGCAATGCTGTTCTTTTATGTTCAACTCTTAGTTTTATTTACCCAAAAGAGAGAGTGTTTTGTTACCCAAATTAAGTGTTCATATATTTTTTGAAGCATTTGGGAAAATTCAAATTCTGAAAGATAAATTTATTCTGGGCTTTCTAGAAAATATTAACCAGAAATCTTCTGAAATTGTACGTAGTTTGTATGTTTGTTGACTGGAATTTCTACCTCCAAGTGCCATCTGTTATTTCTTGGCTTTGAGATAGCTGGCAGATTCTACTTGCTGTTGACCTTGCTATTACACAAACTGAATGAATTGGTGCAATGAGAGCTGGGTATCCCTTTACATTAGTTGCTGCCAACAAGTGTTCAGGCGCTGCAGATGATTGGGTAGGTTGGTTGATCTTAAGAGGTTTGAATTTGCAACAAGAATGCCTTGGTGAGGACCCATTTTGGTGCAGTTTTGGCCACCCAGTCTGAGGAGGGAATACAATGAGGTTTACTAGAGTAATTCCTGGGGTGCCAGGACTGATGCATGAGGAGATATCTGTTTGATTAGGCCTATATTTTCAGGAATAAGAAGAATGAGTGGATCTCACAAAAGTCTATAAAGTTTCCAACAGGACCAGAGAGACGAGATACAGTGAGGATGTTTCCAGTGACAGGTGCACCAGGGACACAACTTCGGGATATGGGGTATGCCATTTAGAGTTAAAATCTGAAGTAATTTCTTCAAAATTAGAAATAAGGTTCACCAGGTTAATTCCCGGGATGGCGGGACTGACATATGATGAAAGAATGGGTCGATTGTGCTTGTATTGGAACTTAGAAGGATGAGAGGAAATCTTATAGAAACACATAAAATTCTTAAGGGATTGGATAGGCTAGATGCAAGAACAATGTTCCCCATGTTGGGGGAAGTCCAGAATCAGGGGTCATAGTTTAAGAATAAGGGGTAGGCCATTTAGGACTGAGATGAGGAAAAAAGTTTTCACCCAGAGAGTTGTGAATCTGTGGAATTCTCAGAACGCAGTGCAGGCCAATTCACTGGATGTTTTCAAGAGAGAGTCACAGTAGATTTAGTTCTTAGGACTAACGGAATCAAAGGATATGGGGGAAAAAAAAAAATCAGGTACAGGTACTAATTTTGGATGATCAGCCATGATCATATTAAATGGCAGTGCTGGCTCGAATGGTCTACTTCTGCACCTATTTTTTATGTTTCTAAGTGATGAACTTGTGGAATTCTCTACCTCCAATGGCAATTGAGTATGTCATTAAATATATTTCTGCCTTCTGTAGTGTTTGCTCTCTCCACAACTAGTTCACTCAACCCTTCCCACCGAATTGACCGCCTCCCCAGATGCCTTGCCCTGCAACTGCAGGAGATGTTCCACCTGCCCTTATATCTTCTACCTCTCCTCCATCCAGGGACCTCGGCAGTCTTTCCAGGTGAGATAGAAGTGTGTACCTCCTCTAACTTCATCTACTGCCTCCAGTGTTCCGGATTTGGCCTCCTGTACATTTGCAAGACCAAACATAGACTCGGCTACTGTTTCGCCAAACACCTGCTCTCGGTCCACCAAGGCTGACTGGATTTCCCAGCTGCTAACCATTTCAACTCCTCTTTTCACTCCCACACTGACCTTTATGTTCTAGGCCTCATCCATTGCCAGAGTGAGGCCACAGGCAAACTGGAGGAAATGGCACCTCATATTCTCTTGGTTAGCTTACAACCCAATGGTATAAACATTGAATTCTCCAATTTTAGGTAACTATCAAACATCCTACCCCACTCCCCATTTGTCCCCCCCCCCTTCCCCACTCTCTCTCCTGTGCTCCACCTGGACTCTCCCTTATTTCTCCTCTCCTTCACCTACATTCCTTCATCAAGCTTCACAATTCACAACTCTTTAATCCTTTTGCCTCACACCTTTTGTCTTTTCATCTCTGTCCACTGTCCAATCATCTGCCCTTCAAAAACTGAATCATTTGTAATCATCTATATCCACCTGCCAGGCTTTGTCCTGCTCCGCTTCTCTTCCAACTTTCCACCCCCGCACAATCAGTCTGCAAACGTCACCTATCCATGATCTCCAGAGATGCTGCCTAACCTAATGAATTCTCCTGTAATCTGAGCCTTTTTCTGAAAGGAATTTTTCTTAATGGTAATGAAAACAATGGGGAAAAGGGCATGAATGGGATACAGAAGTAGATGATTAGCCTTAATCGTGTGTCAATTGTTGACCTGCTCCAATGCTTCTATAAATTCTGCATCTGTGTAGAATAACATGGTGACTGCAAGCCTGAAAGGCACCAAGGACAATGCACCCGAGATCATTCTGCGGTTGGCTTGAATTGCCATATGAAGGTCATCTTATGTTTTTGCAGGCAGAATGCTGCAAATGATGGCTATGGTTGTACTTCCTCATTAAATTGCTCTAGTGCCCCCAGGGAATACCTTGCAATGTTCAACTTTTCATTATATATTCTTATAGGATGTGTTACCTGCTTTTGTTTGGGTGGCAGCTGACATATTGTGACCAACATCTTCCATTAAAAAAATCTGCCTGACTGGCCTCCAGTTTGCCTCTGGCCCTCTCTTGCTGTTCCTCTTACTTTATGATTCCTAAAGGAGAATATTACAACCCCAAACAATGACAAACATTTCTTATTGCAGCCAGACATTCAGAATCGGATCCAGGCTAAGTGCAAAAGAGCACCGAAAGAATGTAATTTCCAGTCGCGGTCTGGTTTCCAACAGTTTCAGACTTCCAACTCTATCCATCTCAATTGATTCTCTGAACATCTGGCTCATACTTCTCACTCTGTATCCCCCAGCTGAAAGATCCAGGTCTTGTTGCACAGATGTAGTTTGCCTAATTTTCTGAAGTATTGCAGATGAAACTGAACTCTGCAGTGTTTAGCAAATATCCTTATGCCCCTGTCCCACTTAGGAAACCTGAACGGAAACCTCTGTTGACCTTGCCTCCCACCCAAGGTTTCCGTGAGTCGCCAGAGGTTTTGGTCATGCCTGGAAAGCCTCGACTGAAGCGTGAGCTGCATCTACTGACCACAGATCCCACAGGATCTTTGCTACCAACCACACACACACACACACACACATCGCGAAGGTGGGGGCCAGGGACAGCAGAGGAGAGCTGTCTGCGCGATGAAGAGGAAGGTAAACGGCTGCCACAGAGCACGGTAAGTCCTTTAGAGAGCGCGGGAGGGAGGGAGAGAAGGGGAGAAAAGGGGGGGGGGAGAAGGAGTGGAGACAGTTTTAAGAAGTTTAATAAAGTTAGCGGGCATTTTACCTTCCGGCGGATCTTCTCGGTTCTGAAAACCAAAGATCCTACAGGATCTTTGCTGAAAACTCCAATGAGCCAATCAAAATGGCCAGTCAGCGAAGGAGATTGCCTGTAAGTAAATAGCAACCCCCACTCCATTGGCTTCGTCCAAACCTATTTTTAGTCGAGGCTGTTTTAAAAAAAAAAAATAATCGCAGGAACATAGAAGAAGCCTCGACTACGCGGAAACCACTTTCCACCATTAGGGGGAGTGACCAAAACCTCCAGGAACCTCACGGAAACCTTGGGTGGGGCGCAAGGTGTCCAGAGGTTTCCGTTCAGGTTTCCTAAGTGGGACAGGGGCTTTACCCCTCACCTTATGATGGATGAAGTAATTGATGAGGCAGCCAAATGCAGTTGAGCCAAAGTGCCTGTCGGTATCTCTAAAAAAATGAGATAATTTGCCTTCAGTAATCACGATAACCTTCTGTAGTTCTCGGTATTGAATAATGTAGAAAGTTTCCTCTTTATTCCCATTAGACATTAGGTGCAGGAGTAGGCCATTCAGTCCTTTGAGCCAGCACCGCCAATCACTTTGATCATGGCTGATCATCCACAATCAATCATTTAGGTTTTTCTACAGCTCCTCTTTGATTTCAAGAGCATTCATTTTGAACTAGCCTCTGGAACATAGTTTAGTTTAGATACAGCACAGAAACAGGCCCTTTGGCCCACCGAGTCTGCACTGACCAGCAATCCCCACATATTAACACTATCCTGCACTAGGGATAATTTTACATTGATACCAAGCCAATTAAGCTACAAACGATCACGTCTTTGGAGTGTGGGAGGAAACCAAAGATCTCGAAAACCCTCGCAGGACACGGGGAGAAGGTACAAACTCCGTAAAGACAAGCACCCGTAGTCAGGATCGAACCCGGGTCCCTGGTGCTGTAAGACAGCAACTCTACCGCAGCGCCACCGTGCCACCATAGTTTAGTTTAATTTAGTTTATTGTCACGTATACTGAGGTACAGTGAAAAGCTTTTATTGCATGTTAACCTGTCAGTGGAAAGACTATACAAGATTACAAACAAGCCATCAATAGTGTACAGTCACATGATAAGGGGAATAATGTATAGTGCAAGATAAAGTCCAGTAAAGTCCGATTAAAGATGGACCAGGGATCTCCAGTGAGGTAGATAGTAGCTCAGGCCTGCTCGCTAGTTGTTGATAGGATGGTGCAGTTGCCTGATAACAGCTGGAAAGAAACTGTCCCTGAATCTGGAGGTATGCCTTTTCACACCTCTGTACTTTTTGCCTGATGGGAGATGGGAGAAGGAGGAGTGAGATTTGCCCGTGATTATGCCGGTGGCCTTACCAAGGCAGCGTGAAGTGTAGATGGAGTTAATGGAAGGGGGGTTGGTTTGTGTGATAGTCTGGGCTGTGTGCACAATTCTCTGCAATATATTATGGTCTTGGATGGAGCTGCTCCCAAACCATGCTGTGATGCAGCCCGATAAAATGCTTTTTACAGCGCATCTGTAGATGTTGGTGAGAGTTGTCGGGTACATGCCAAACTTCTTAATCTTTCAAAGGAAGTAGAGGTGTGTTTTCTTGGCTATTGCTTTGGTGTGGGTGGTCCAGGACAAATTGCTGGTGATATTTACTCCTAGGAACTTTTTTGGTAGCCATGTGCTGTTTGATAGCACTGTCATCAACACCTTGAGACTTGACTGATGTGGGACTAATTAGCAGAATCAGATTTTCCTTACTTTTTGTGAACAACGCATGCATGGGGGAATTTTTCACACGAGCGCAAGTTATGTGCACCATATGTTGTTAAATTCCATCGCTTGTGCTCTATGCATTGTCCTTGACTAGTGAATTAGCCAGAAATTAACTTTTGTGATGATGGAGCTCTCAGAAGGAAGCTGGGATGGATCATTCGCCAGTTATTCCATGTTAAGGATGATTACAAATGATTTAACATTGCATTTTATGCTCACATTTGCTGCCGCTGTTAAGTTGGTGGAACCTCATGGATCTCCTTGTTAGCTCTTTGATTGTCCACCACTATTCACGACAGAATGTGACAAATCTGCAGAACATTGAACTAACCCATTGCTTGTGAAATTATTTACCTCTGTCTGCAATACAGCACCACTGTTATATATCGTGCATGAAGTCCTATGCTATAGTTTTACCAACTTGGCATTGCCTTTTTAGGAGTAGCTGCTACCCTTCCTTGAATGCTCTTTCATAATCTCTACTGACAGTTCTCTTGTCCTGACTTGTAATGATAAATGAATGCCCAGCACTAAGTTAGGTGAATAGGATACCATAGGTGACAGCTTGCTAGAATGAAAGTTCACTCACCAGTTCTGCTGCAGAGATTACAGGTGGTTTCTTTGAGGTTTCTAGGCTACTGAATGCAGAATATAGGCGTGCAGAAAATTCTACACATACTGGCAATGGTTCAGAGCATGGGGTCCACCTTTAATTTGTGGCAGGTCTTTGCACAGAACATTTCCAGCACCGACTGAATAGATAGCTCGATGATAGTCTGAGCTTTAATTTATTATTGTCACATATATCAAGGTACAGTGAAAACTATGTTTTTCATGCTATCCAATCAAATTAGATAATACTATTCATTAGTATTATCAAACAATCTCAAGTGCAATAGGTAGAGCAAAGGGGAAGGTGCAGAGTGCAGAATTATAGCGTAACAGTTCCAAAGACAACGTCCAATGTACTCAATGGGGCAGAGGTGAATCAAATAGTACCTTTGCTTATGGAAGGACCATTCAGAAGACTCAGGAAGAAACTGGTGCTGAGTCTGGCAGTGCATGCTTTCAAGCTTCTGCTTCTTCTACAAGATGGGATGAGGGAGAAGAAGGAATTACCAGAGTGGGACAAGTCTTTGATTATGTTGGCTTATTCATTTAATACAAAATTATTAATTTCATACAAAATCTGCCAATTTTGCTTTTCATCACATTCTGACATATTTATCAGAGGCTACATATTCTAATGCTATTTATCCAGTACTTGCTAATCTTACTTTTGCTTCGGAATGATTGTTGAGGATGTTGTAAGTCGACCCAGACCTACTCTTTTTCTGTATCCTGAATACTTATTGAAAGCTGCTTGATGATCTTTGTTGGATTTGTTTTCTTTTCTTGATGGGGCTGGGGCTTTCTTTTAAAATTTCACATCATCTAGTTGTGGCCATTGGTGATGTAATGGAACAATCAGGAAATTGGATAGGATTTATCAGCTTTCAAGCAAATCCAGAAAGTGAAACAAAAGATTAAGGGATATTTTTGTCTTGTATTTTCAATTATATTGAATTCCATATTATTTATTTAGAGATGTTACATCGTGAATTTTCCATACCATTGGCTGCTCAGATTGCTTTCTGGATGGCATTACTGCGTACATTACTACTAACTGTAAATGAAAAGTTGACTTTTCACATTCAATCAGCTGACAATTCATTTTCATGTTTCCACCATAACTTTCCACACATTTCTCAATGTAAAAAAAAACATTTTGACTGGTCACTGTGATGCACGGTGCATTCTTTACAGCCTTGCTACTTCCATAGCAAACAAAAGTTGCATAAGCTAATTTGAAAAAAAGTGTTATTTTCATTCATTTCTAGTTTTGTCCAATTTATTTCAAATCAATTCCTTCAGTGTAGCACCTGATCTTCATTGAGCACATAGCTGTTTCATAAAGGATGATTCAAGATTCATGTGTCCCTCATATACACATAAATAAGCAGATGAAGTGCAATAGACTATTAATTCAAGTCAAGAATCAATAGAGTTTATTGTCATGTGTCCCAGATAGGACAATGAAATTCTTGCTTTGCATCAGCGCAACGGAATATAGTAGGCACGAATACAGAACAGATCATATCAGTGTGTCCATACACCATTATATAAATATATACACACATCAATAAATAAGCAGATAAAGTGCAAATAAACAGATAATGGTCTATTAGTGTTCAGAGATTTGTTTCAGTTGAGTTTAATAGCCTGATGGCTGTGGGGAAGTAGCTATTCCTGAACCTGGACGTTGCAGTCTTCAAGCTCCTGTACCTTCTACCTGAAGGTAGCAGGGAGATGAGTGTGTGGCCAGGATGGTGTGGGTCCTTGATGATGCTGCCAGCCTTTTTGAGGCAGTGACTGCGATAGATCCCCTCGATGGTAGGGAGCCAATGATGGACTGGGCAGTGTTTACTACTTTTTGTAGTCTTTTCCACTCCTGGGCGCTCAAGTTGCCGAACCAAGCCATGATGCAACCGGTCAGCATGCTCTCTACTGTGCACCTGTAGAAGTTAGAGAGAGTCCTCCTTGACATACCGACTCTCCGTAATTTTCTCAGGAAGTAGTCGCTGATGTGCTTTCATAATAATTGCATCAGTGTTCTCGGACCAGGAGAGATCTTCAGAAATATGCACGCCCAGGAATTTGAAGCTTTTGACCCTCTCCACCATCGACCCGTTGATATAAAATGGACTGTGGGTCCCCATACTACTCCTTCCAAAGTCCACAATCAGTTCCTTGGTTTTGCTGGTGTTGAGGGTCAGGTTATTGTGCTGGCACCATTTGGTCAGTCGGTCGATCTCACTTCTATACTCCGACTCATCCCCATCAGTGATACGTCCCACAACAGCGGTGTCATCAGTGAACTTGATGACGAAGTTCGCATTATGACCAGCTACGCAGTCATGAGTATAGAGTGAGTACAGCAGGGGGCTGAGCACGCAGCCTTGAGGTGCTTCCGTGTTGATTGTTATTGAGGCTGATGCATTTCCACCAATACGAACAGTCTGTGGTCTTTGAATGAGGAAGTCAAGGATCCAATTGCAGAGGGATGTGCAGAGACCCAGATCTGAGAGCTTGCTAACCAGCTTGGAGGGGATGATTGTATTAAATGCCGAGCTGCAATCAATGAATAACAGCCTGACATGAGTTTTTGTTGTCCAAGTGGTCCAAAGCGGAGTGGAGAGCCAGCGAGATTGCGTCCACCGTTGATCTGTTGTGGTGGTAGGCAAACTGCAGTGGGTCCAGGTTTTTGTCGAGATAGGAGTTGATTTGCGACGTTAGTGCCACTGGTCGATAGTCATTGAGGCACATCACCTTGCTCTTCTTGGGTACCGGTATAATTGATGCCCTTTTAAAGCAGGTGGGAACCTTAGACCTCAGAAGTGAGAGGTTGAAAATGTCCGTAAAAACTCCAACCAGTTGGTTCGCACAGGTTTTTAGAACACGATATACAGGTATACCATCAGGTCCAGGCGCTTTTCGAGGGTTCACCCCTCTGAAGGATTTTCTGACATCTACCTTATGACTGAGAGTGAAATACCATCACAGCGAATGGGGGCTCGGGAAGGCACATCAGTGTTCTCCCTATCAAAGCGTGCTTAAAAGCCTTGAGCTCGCCAGGGAGTGATGTTTCACCGACAATCGAGCTGCCTCCTGATTTCGCCTTGTAGGAGGCGATTGCATTCAGGTCCCGTCACAGCTGCTGAACATCTGTCTCATCCTACAGCTTGGAGCAGAAGTCCCTTGTAGCCTTTTTGATGGCCTTACCAAGGTCGTATCTGGACTTCTTGTAGACCACTGTATCATCAGACATGAATGCCTGGTGTCTGGTCTTCAGAAGAGTGTGGATCTCTGAGTTCATCCAAGGTTTCTGATTGGGAAACACTCTGAGTTTTGTTTGACAATGTGGTTACAATGAATGTAGCTTTTGACAGGGTTCCTTATGATTGGAAAACCCTTTCCCTTTCTGTTGGAATCCATGTTTCATTAGGAGATGTTTACTTTCACTTAATATTGCATAGCAAACACTCATGATTTTATTCACACGCTGGTTTCATTCAGCTCATGCTAGTTAGATCCTTTTGGAAAATGTCATAGGATTTAAAAACTGTCAAACGTATCGCATGTAAACTTGAGTGCCATTATTCTTGCTGGGTCTGGATTATTTGATGTGGCTTGCAATGAATTGGATCAGTGCACTATCTGAAAACAATTAACACCCATTTGGCAGAATTTCACCACACATTTCAGAACTAATATTCCCATGAGAATGTGAAACATTACTGTACCTCCTTGTTAAATTGTCTTTTCATATGTTTTTAGTTATACAAGCTTAAGTTTTTTAAGGGAAAGAACTTGCTTTGGCCATCAATGTATATTATATACCAGAATTACTGTGATTCTACATAAATGATATAATTACATACCGCTCATGAGGAACACATAGCAGGGTTGTCAGAGGAGGTCACTGCTGCTGGTCTGTCTTTGTGCATTGACAATGCTCATGTAAATGTATTCCAGTGTGGTTCTGGTCACATTCAAGCTATTCATTTGCATTCAGTGCATAGTAACTCTCTGCTAAACTCTTTGTATGTCATTAACTGTGCCGGGTGCACAGAGTAGCTTCATTGCTCACAATTGTCTTCGTTTTATTTTCCTGTTATTTTTGCTTTTGGAAAGTAGGTACTTTATTTCTTTCATGTTCTTGCTAGGAATTAATTTCCCTCTGTCGAGAAAATGATGATGATCTAAATTTTCTTTAAATTACACAGTGACAGAACAATATTGCCCTTTTCCATGAAGACAATTAGGAACAGTGTGCTTCATTAGAGAGAAATTGTCTGATCAGAATTAAATATTTTATGTGTAAGCTGAGTTGGACAAGCTGAATGAATGTAGGGAAGAAGCCATTGCATCCCCAATTTTGGCAAATCATTTCACAATCAGTTCATTACTTTTGAAATGCATTCATTGTTAATTAGGGTAATGCACCAGACCGCACACAAAAAAATGTCCATGATTAGCAACTGAAATAAATGATTCGTTTCTCTGATTTTATGGATGATATTTGAACGAGGCACATTGGCCAACATTCCAAGGGATATTTCTTGTTCCTTTATGAATAGCATTATGGGACTTAACATCCAAAATGACGGCCAGATGGATCCTTGAATATTGAAAACAATGGCTCAGAAGGATGTGCCACAATATACAGAAATGCCAGCCTTGGTTATAAAGAGCTCAAGCAGTGAAGGAGCATCATAGAATTCCATTGCACAGATCATGGTGCAAGTAATATTAAGCTTTTTTATATTTGAAAAGCATCTCTATTTGGAAGTTATGGTATGAAGGTTATATTATAATTTCTTGTCCATAACTGGACCATTACTAATTGATAGCAAGATAGCTTCCACAGGGTAGCAAGGGACATCAAAAGTAGTTCATACCAGAAATGTGTGATTTCTAGATATAGCAGTTTGTGCAGATCAGGTTGTATTTCATTGGCCAGATCAGCCAACCCACATCTGCTTTTGTAGTCTCCGCCCTCCATCTCAACTGTTTCTGGCATCTCCAGCCTCCATCTTGAACAACACCCACTCTTGGAATTTACCATTTGCCGAAGGTATACCATGCGTATTGGTCTCCTTATTTAAGGAGGAATGTTATTGAGTTGGAAGTAATTCAAATTATGGGCCAAATACCTCTACTTAGAGGGCTTTATCGTGAGGCAAGCTTCGAGAGGCAAAGCTTGTATCTGCTGGAGTTTAGAACAGAGATAGACAATTAAAACATGTATGATCGTGGGGGACGTGGCAAGGTAGATGCGGTGAGGTTGATTTCCTCTTGTGGGATAATCTAGCACTAAGGGTTTCTCATTTAAGACCGAGATGAGGTGAATTTGTTTTCTTTCTCAAAATGTTGAGTCTTTGGAACTCTTCTTCAAAAGGCAGTGAAATCCAAATCTTTAATAATTTCAAGGCAGAGTTGGGTAGATTCTTGATATGCAGGGCAGATATCGTGAGAATGCGGAGATGAGGTTGTAATCAATGAACCATGATTTCTCTAAATGGCAGAACAGGCTTCAGGATCAAATGGCTTGTTTCTACTGTTAATTTGTATGTTTACATGTTCCACAGAGCCATGCATTGTAAGTTTTGAAATATATATATTTATCTCAAATAAAACGTAGTAGAGGATTACAATTTGTCAATTCAGCTCCTCAAACCTATTCTGGTATTATATTAAATCAAGACTTATATCTCCCTTTATCCCTAGCACAATGCAGAATGGTCCAACAAAAATCTATCCGTCAGTTTTGAAAGTTTCACTGACCTGAGCTCAACTTTTGTGGGGACAAAAATTACAGATATCCACTACCCTATAAAAAGAAGCATCCGAGGAGCTCAATGGTAATGTTTTACTCCTGTTCCCTTGACATCCCAATAAAGAAGATTGTTTCTATCTGCATATTATATCATGCATCAATCAATTTCAGCATTTTAATTAGATAATCCGTTTATCATCAACTCTCAGGCCTACTCCCTGAAACATGCACTCATAATTTATTATTTTCACTCCTGGTGTCATTTCTGGTGGACCTGCACCACACAGCTTCCAAAATGCATAGTTTGCTTGAGGTACAGTGGCCAGAAGTGAATGTGCTTCTCCAAATGTGTAGGAAAGAACTGCAGATGCTGGTCTAAATCGAAGGTAGACTCAAAATGCTGGAGTAACTCAGCGGGATAGGCAACATTTCCGGAGAGAAGGAATGGGTGACGTTTCGGGTCGAGACCCTTCTTCAGTCTGAAGAAGGGTCTCGACCCAAAACGTCACCTATTCCTTCTCTCCAGAGATGTTGCCTGTCCCGCTGCGCTTCTCCAAATGTTTGCAACATTAACTCCTTTGTATTCCAGTCCTTTCATTTTTTTTTAAACATATCAGTTCCATATAAATGATACCCATGGAACCTCACTGAAAGTTATTACCTCAAAATTCAACCAGCTTAATTAGACATATTGCACTCTTTACTGATCCATGCAGCGTTTGGCGAATACATTATCATCCAGGTACTTAGTCGCTCTATCCTTAATGATAGTCTACCAACTTTCTCAAAATAAACATTTCACAGCTCTCTGACATTTCCTTATTCTCCCAACCATGGAAATTTATCAGAAATGAAAGGGATTTGTAACATTCTCACTGAAGCATTTGCAGTTTAATTACTTATCTCTCTTAATCTCTTTTATTAATTCTGTCTGGTAGAAATATTAAGAACATAGTGATTTGTTTAGCATTACGCTCGTTATTTCTTTATTCACTTAAAATCAAGCGACATTTTTCTTAAAGGACTCGTTAACTCCTTTCATGCTCACTTGGTATTTCCTACAATATTGTCTTCTTATAGCTTTTATAATTTTTTACAATAGGTTTTTGTCTCTATTTTCTGTTTATATTACTCCAATTCCATAGTCTCTATTATTCTTTAATTTTATACTCTTTGTCATCTTGCTCATTAGCCAATCTTTGATGAATACATCTCTTGCCAATCAGAAGTATTTAAGGTTTTTATTCTACCAATAGCTTTTGAGTACCTGCAGCCTTTTCTATTAAAAAGTTATCTTTGGTTATTGCAATCTCCTCTTTACTGATGTCTACTTTAATTTGAATATCACTGTACCTTAATTGTTACACAGGACAATAAAATACCCTTGAAACCTTTAAGAAATAGACGGGTATCCGACTGACTACACTCAACAAACTTAGGCTGGGAATCAGAATGGCAGGCAGTGGTGTGTGGAGTGCCGTGTTGGGGCCGCAACTGTTTACCATATATATTAATGATTTGGAAGAGGGAATTAGGAGCAACACTAGCAAGTTTGCGGAAGACACAAAGCTGGGTGGCAGTGTGAACTGTGAAGAGGATGCTAGGAGGTTGCAAGGTGATCTGGATGGTTGAGTGAGTGGGCAGATGCGTGGCAGATGCAGTGTAATATAAATAAATGAGGTTATCCACTTTGGCGGCAAAAACAAGGGGGCAGAATATTATCTCAATGGGGTTAGGTTTCGTAAAGGGGAGGTGCAGCGAGACATGAGTGTCCTTGTACACCAGTCACTGAAAGTTGCCGTGCAGGTACAGCAGGCAGTGAAGAAAGCTAATGGAATGTTGGCCTTCATAACAAGGGGATTTCAGTATAGGAGTAAAGAGGTTCTTCTGTAGTTGTATAGGGCTCTGGTAAGACCACATCTGGAGTATTGTATACAGTTTTGGTCTCCTAATTTGAGGAAGGACATCCTTGCGATTGAGGCAGTGCAGCGTAGGTTCACGAGATTGATCCCTGGGATGGCGAGACTGTCATACGAGGGAAGATTGAAAAGACTAGGCTTGTATTCACTGGAGTTTAGAAGGATGAGGGGGAATCTTATAGAAACATATAAAATTATAAAAGGACTGGTCAAGCTAGATGCAGGGAAAATGTTCCCAATGTTGGGAGAGTCCAGAACCAGGGGCCACAGTCTTAGAATAAAGGGGAGGCCATTTAAGACTGAGGTGAGAAAAAACATTTTCACCCAGAGAGTTGTGAATTTGTGGAGTTCCCTGCCACAGAGGACAATGGAGGCCAAATCACTGGATGGATTTAAGAGAGTTAGATAGAGCTCTAGGGGCTAGTGGAATCAAGGGACATGGGGAGAAGGCAGGCACAGGTTATTGATTGGGGACGATCAGCCAGGATCACAATGAATGCCGGTACTGGCTCGAAGGGCTGAATGGCCTCCTCCTGCATCTATTTTTTCTATGTTTCTAAATTCTGATCAGGAAAATCCATACATCATGCATGTGTATCAGATGCAAGAGTGACACTCATGCCTGCTCCACCTTTAAAATAAAATAAAATGATTGCGACCATAGCTCTGTATACCTACCTACTTCTGGCAATGTTTTACCCCAAAAAGATAAATTACTTACCAAAAAGTGGAACCAGGAGTAGACATGGTGCTCTTTTCCACCTGACATTAATAGAAGCAATCACTATAGAGTCGTAGAGTCATGTCGACCAACATGCCCGATTTTAAATTGCCACACTTGCCTGTTTTTGGCCCATATACGGTTTAAATCTATTCTATCCATGAAGCCGTCTAAATGTTGCTTAAATGTTGCGATAGTATCTGCCTCAACTACCTCCTCCGGCAGCTCATTTCATACACCCACCACCCTTTGTATTAAAAAAAAAGTTACCCCTCTGGTTCCAATTACATTTTTTCCTCACCTTAAACCCATGTCTTCTAGATCGTGATACTCCTAATCTGGGCAAACAAATCTGTGCATTTACTCATTCTATTCCTCTCATGATCTTATACACTTCTCTAAGATTACCCCTTATTCTCCTGCGCCTCAAGGAATAAAGTCCCAGCCTGCTCAATCTCTCCCTATAGCTCAGGCCATCAAGTCCCGGCAACATCCTCGTAAATCACCTATTTTGGACCAAAACTATGATTTACGAGGACCATATTTTGGAAAATTGATCTGATTTGTCAGACAAAACAAGCCTTATTTTTTCTGTAGTGTCTCGGTCATTTCTGATATCCACATCTTCACTGTGGGATCTGTTATCTTTTTCCAGAATTTAAGTATATGTTTTTTTGCAGTTATAACCCTTAGTCAAGGAAGCGTCTTTGGAATATTGTTAACTTAGGGCAGCCCTCTAACATTCCTAATATTATTAATTTTGAATCTGACCAATTGAATTTTGAGTGTTTTAGAAATAGTATTGAATATTCCCATCCAGAAATTTTGTATTTTTATACAGGATACAAAGGAATGGGTTAGGATAGCTTCTTGGAAGTGACATTTATCACTAGACCTCCCAACTTCTATACACCATATTTTGACTGATGAAAGCATTTTTGACAACCCCACACCTCGCTTCATCACAATTTCCAGCCCCATGTTCCAGAGGCCAAGAAGCTTCTACAAAATTCCCTCTCTGGCCCACATTTCCTGCTCATGGGATATTTGGCACATTTCTAGGTACTATTAACCCCTCACCAGCGGGGTTTTTAATTTACTCTCCTCTAGCTTGTCATGCATTACTGCCTTTATTAAAATGTGGCCAAATACTCAGGTACATCTGGCCTTGCAAATTTAGCCGCACAGAATCGCACTGTGTCTCAGAAATGTGCACACCTGCATAACTGGAGGTTGTGGAAGAGCATGAAGTTGGAGAAATCAGAAAAAAATCTTCAACGTATACTCCTATTTAAAAACGTGATCCGATATTTTCCACCTGTTGCTCAATTCCAGATCACTTTCTCCATGTTATTTATTGTTTTACTGACGTCATAAATAAATTTGGTTTCCTCACGGTTATTTCAGTTGAATTAGTAATTTTTAAGTGCATGTGTAATCCTTATCACCTTTTGGGTGAAGAAATGATTTTAATCCCTCTGCACGATTTGCGACTTTGCTTCCTGGAACGAGAATCCCAACTGGGTGGTTATTGAATTGGGACTCCAGTGACATTAAAAGTAAAATACCAGTACACAGTCCCATCTAGTTTTGCTGTGAAGTGAGAATAGTTAATGTAGAAAGTAAGGTAGAGGTAATGACAATTATGGAATAATTTCCCTGTGGCTCAGAAGCCTTTGTGCCATACAGTATGTGAGAGACATTGACCAACTGAAAATGTAATACTTAAAATCTGTGTAACATTGTCACCTTTGGAGATTTGGCTGTTGATGTCTATATATTACTCATTTTACTTCGGAGTCACGTGAGTAACTACGTGAAGAAGAAGCCCGTCAGCCTGCATGTGCGTAATTACGTCAACGCATTGCGCTGCGACTGGCTGGGAGGCCCGTCGCTCCTCCAGCGGTAAGTTTAAACTGGCCTACAGGTAAGTTCAAACTTAACCAGCGGTCATTTTTCATTTCCGTGTTGAATTTAGGAAGCAAATTTTTTCAGCATGGACAAGACTAAGGTGAAGACCAGGCGGGCCGCGGGTAGAACCGCTTCCGAGGACCGTGGGAGTGCGGTTAGGGGGCGACTGTCGTCTCACCACCTCGGTCGCTGGTAGCATAGCCAGCAACTGCCGACACAGCGCCTATAGTCGGGAAAGCCAAGCGTAAAACCAACAGGCCGGTTTCCTCGGATGAGTCCGGCCAGGAGGATTTGCCTGCCCCTACAGGGAACGTCTTCGGACGAATTTCCCGAATGGATCTTATGGATAAGATGCTCCAACATGACATACTGCAGCAACAGGAGTTATATCAACACTGGCTTGAGGGACCCGTGGCAGCGCCTGGTGCAGGGCTGCGTTATATCTCCCAGTCTGTAGACGGGAGTGTAGGTCAACAGCCCTGGGCGGGCTCACACTTCAGTGCCGTGACAGAATATCCCGCGGCACTAGACCCACAAGATACAACAATACCCTCCATGGTGTCCAAGTTTGCGATGCCATCTCAGGTCAGTGGGCCGTTGAACCCTGAGTTAGTAGCCAGTATAAACTACATGACCTCCTATCAACTACAGGAGCAGGTGATGCTGGAAACAGCATTGAAGTACCAGACACCCATCAACTGTGCCTCGCTAAAAGTTCCGACGGTCAATAGTTCTATCTGGAATTACATGGGAGGTGGCATTAAGACTCAGGAGGTCAAACTTCAAAGAATCTTGAGCATGGAGTCACCGCCTTTGCCAGGTCTGTAGATACCAGCTCCCTCTCAGACATAGAACAAGACTCATTGGCTCTAATGTGCCATGCACATTTCAAGATAAATTGTTTTAGGAAAAATGCCATTCGTCCGGTACTTATCCTAAATTTGCAGGATTATGCAAATCAACCAATATACAGCCACCCAATTACTTATTTGGAGAAGATTTGTCCAAACAATTAAAGAGTTGGACGATGAGGCAAAGGCGGTGGGGCAACTCGGAGCCTCACCAGCACCCATATGCGTCTGATAGCAGCAGATGGCCTACAGGGGACAGTACCAGCTCTTGGATCGACAGAGCCAGCCAAAGGCGTTTTTTGGGGCAAAGCTCAAGCCCACAGACTCCATACAGGGGCAATTGGCGCACGCCAATACAAACCACATATGAACCAGCAACCATGGAGGTAGGTAATCTGGTTTCTCTGAATATGCGGAGTGTGGCACATTCACATGTTGGTTAGGAATTACGTTAGTTTGGATGTTGGATAAACACCACGTTTATACTATTTGGTGTCTAGTCATTGGACCACCGTGAATAACTGAATTCAACTGGATGACAGCCATGGCAGTTTAAAGCAATGGCTAATTGTTTAACTTTAGCACCCAGGTTGCTTAACAATTTTTTTTTTTTAAACAAACAAAAAAAACAACACCTCTGTAACTCTACCTTAATCACAGGGGTTGAATCAAGTCAGTAGCTATGGTACACCAGGCCACGCAATTAATGACAACACAGAAATGGATGTTGAATCATAAAGCACTTAATAAAATTATCTCTAGGTATATTACACAGGATATAAGTTGTTGTGTTCAGACTTTAGTCTAAAGTTACCAAGGTGAATTGGTTGCAAACCAGACCCAAGGGCAGTAGCGATTGATGCATTCTTGCAGCATTGGGATGAATAAGGTTCTATATTCTACTCATTCTGCCTTGTCTGTTGATGTCTGGTTAAAGTCAAATAAGACTCTGGCTTGGGCATTCTAATAGCCCTGATAAGGCCACTAAGCCATGGTATCCACTCATTCTAGGTGTGATCATGGAACCCTTACGGAGGTTCCTAAATGCTAGAACCTGCTCTCCACCCCATCACTGAGGAAGAACATTCCCTACATTATCAGCTAAAAACTTTGGTTTGCAGATTCTAAGAAGACCCTTTCTCGGGATTGGACTAGCTGACCGTACAGTGGAGAGGCAGCACTAAAAAACAATACGTCTCCTACATAAAGAAATGGGAAGAATTCTGTTCACAAACTAACATCACGTATGAGACAGCACACATAACTAACATTCTGGAATTTCTCTCAAAACCTCACTTTGACGAGAGGTTGAGCTACAGTGCTCTGAATTGTGCCAGAAGTGCGTTGTCATCATATTTGTTGCCAAGCTTAGGTCACTCGGTTGGGTCCCATCCATTAATATCCACATTTATGAGAGGTATTTTTAACTTAAACCCCCCCCCCCCCCCCCCCCCCCCCTGGCCCAGGTATATCAAAATATGGGATGTAAGTGTGGTTTTAACACTACTTCGCCAATGGGTTCCAGCTACACCGCTGTCCCTTCTCCGGCTAACTTACAAAGTAGTATCAGCTCAACAGGTTCAGTTATTGCAGAAGCTGCGTCAGGATAGGATGGCGATTTCTGCCAGTGAAATAACATTTTTTTATATGATCTAATAAAACAGAGCAGACCTGGTGTTTCCGGTCTTAATGCCCCTGTCTCACTGTGCGAGTTGACCCACGAGGTACCGAGTGATAGACTCGTGGCTGCGCACGAGACTGCAAGTGTATGATCAAGTGTGTGGCCGAGTTCCCACGGGTATGTAATTGCTGCGATGTTGCAAGTTCCTCTCCCGAGTTAGCAAGTTCCTCTCCCGAGTTAGCAAGTTCCTCTCCCGTTACTCTTGAGCCAACCGTGAATGAAGGTATGGTTTAATAAAGCAACAATGTTAAAATACATCTCCATCCTGTGGTTTTGAGTTATTTCAGCGCGGCCGCATCTATTGATATGACCTACAATGGGAAAATGCGCATTCTACCAAGCATTTCTTGTTTTTTTATGTTTTTAAATACTTTTTTGCAATGGATCTCTATTTTAAATAATTTTAAAAAAGGAAGCAGCCCGGGTGACTGACATTGAGCGGCCGTTGGGACCCGACAGCAGACGCAGACACACACACACACACAGAGAGAGAGAGAGAGATACACACAGACAGCAGCTGGCCACCACTTCAGAGGAATTAAGCAGCTCGGGTGACTGAGCGGCCGCAGGGACCCGACAGTACACACACACACACACACACACAGAGATAGACAGAGAGGGAGAGAGAGAGAGACACACACACACACACACACACACACACACACAGAGAGATACACACAGACAGCAGCTGGTCACCACTTCAGAGGAATGAGGCAGCTCGGATGACTTTGAGCGGCCACCGGACCCGACATCAGACACACACACAGATACACACAGATAGACAGAGAGGGAGAGAGAGAGAGAGACACACACACACACACACACACACACACACACACACACAGATACACACAGACAGCAGCTGGCCACCACTTCAGAGGAATTAAGCAGCTCGGGTGACTGAGCGGCCACCGGGACCCGACAGTACACACACACACACACACACACACACACAGAGAGAGAGAGAGAGAGATACACACAGACAGCAGCTGGCCACCACTTCAGAGGAATTAAGCACTCGGGTGACTGAGCGGCCGCAGGGACCCGACAGTACACACACACACACACACACACACAGAGATAGACAGAGAGGGAGAGAGACACACACACACACACACACACACACACACACACACACAGAGAGATACACACAGACAGCAGCTGGTCACCACTTCAGAGGAATGAGGCAGCTCGGATGACTTTGAGCGGCCACCGGGACCCGACATCAGACACACACACAGATACACACAGATAGACAGAGAGGGAGAGAGAGAGACACACACACACACACAGAGATACACACAGACAGCAGCTGGCCACCACTTCAGAGGAATTAAGCAGCTCGGGTGACTTTGAGCGGCCACCGGGACCCGACAGTACACACACACACAGATAGACAGAGAGGGAGAGAGAGACACACACACACACACACACACACACACACAGACAGCAGCTGGCCACCACTTCAGAGGAATCAAGCAGCTCGGGTGACTTTGAGCGGCCACCGGGACCCGACAGCAGACACACACACAGATACACACAGATAGACAGAGAGGGAGAGAGACACACACACACAACTCAGCGGACCAGGCAGCATCTCTGGAGAGAAGGAATAGAGTCGAGACCCTTCTTCAGACTTACCCGAAATGCCACCCATTCCTTCGCTCCAGAGATGCAGCCTGTCCCGCCGAGTTACTCCAGCATTGTGTGTGTCTATCTCCGGTGTGAACCAGCATCTGCAGTTCCTTCCCAATCCCACACTCTCGGCCCCGGGGGGGTGGATGGAGCATCACACGTGGACACATCCCACCCACCACCCCAGACTTGCCCTACGGCAGGTCTTTAAGCCGTTCATTGAGACAGAGTGAAGCCACGGGGACAAGTGGCAGAAAGGCCGAAGATAGACACGAAATGCTGGAGTAACTCTGCGGGACAGGCTGCATCTCTGGAGCGAAGGAAAGTCTGAAGAAGGGTCTCGACTCTATTCCTTCTCTCCAGAGATGCTGCCTGGTCCGCTGAGTTATAAACTCCAGCATTTTGTGTCTATCTTTGGTTCAGTCTTACGAGCAAAAGAACAGATTATTAAAGTTCCCACGGTACACTCACGAGACACTAAGATAAACGCACGGGGCCACTACGTTATTACAACGAGTTAAAATGTTTCCATTTTACACTTGAACAGTTAATTTGACTCGTGGAAAAAATCAAACATGTTTGATTTTTTTCACGAGTTAACAAGTTTCCCCGAGTACCTGCCGTTAGCGCCACGAGTCGATAAGTTGCTCGTGCGAGTTCCGACGTTCCCGCTACGTGATCACCACGAGTGAAAACTCGGGGTCACTCGTGGGCCAACTCGCACAGTGAGACAGGGGTTTAAGCTACAATTTATGGCATACCTCTTGGACCCCCGATTATGTGTGGTCACACACCTTCACCAATATATTAAAACAGCTAAGGTTCTTAGGGGGTCAGAACTAACATTATTTATCAGTCACAAGAAACCGCATAAACAGGTTCAGCTCAAACCATCTCCAGGTGGTTAAAGCATGTTCTGGCGGATGCGGGTATAGACACTGATGTGTTCTACCAGGGCTGCAGCTACGTCCACAGCAAGGGTCCTGGACATCCCGTTGGACCAAATCCTAGCAGCCGCAGGATGGTCCACAGAACGCACCTTCCAGACGTTTTACAATAAGCCTGTAACCAGGTCAAATGTTTTCGCAAATACTATTTCTGTTCTGTTTTGTAAACCCCTCTCGAGTGTAAGAGAGTTCTCTATTATAATTTGTCCATTAAATAAATTTTGAACATGCTGAAAAAAGTATGTCATGACTGAATACTTGATTTTCCACTCCTCCTTCGTCAATCATACAGTGTGCGACGCATGGACTCATTCCACGGCATGAAGCCACAGAGCTTCAAAATCTTCACGTGGTCACTCACGTGACTCCGAAGTAAAATAGTAAAATTGAACGAGAACTTACCGGTTTGAAGTTTGATCTTTATTTTATGAGGAGTTACGATGAGGAATTACGTGCCCTCCACTCCCAACCCTCCTCATAAAACATAACTGGTGGTTCTAGTTCTCAAATCTTACTATTATCAGTTCACCAACTGTTATCTGTGACTTCACACCGCTGCTTCGAAGATTGACGTGCATGCGGGCTCACGGGCGTCTTCTTCACGTAATCCCTCATCGTAACTCCTCATAAAATAAAGATCAAACTTCAAAATGGTAAGTTCTCGTTCAATCTTACTATTATTTACCTGCAATATAGTGTTAGTGGAAGCTGATGCAGTTATAGTGATAGCTTTCCATGCCACTCATGTAAATGTTAAATCCACAATTATCTTTATGGATAAAACCGTCCTGATGCTCATTGATATCTGGGACCTTTAGTAGAGGATCAGGAAGAGCATAAGGATGAATCTGGCAATCAGACAAGGGGTAAAGTGGGGAAGGAGTGAATAAGCCCTGCTTAAGGAGAGAATAAGCCCTGCTTATTCCAGTAAAAATACTGACAGACAATCTGACTGTCAATACACCGCTTCACCATCTGGCACAGCTGGCTGTTACAGTTAAGGCCCTCTGCAAATGTCTCTTGTGTTCAAAAACGAATCTGCTATTTAAAAAAAGCTATGCATGTGGAACAAAGCTCAAGTGATTCAAAAATTGAAATTGCTTAAGGCAACATAATTCTTCATGGCTGTCCCTATCGAAGCTATTCTTGCACAAAATCCAACTTTCTTAAGTTTGTTCAGGCAGAGTTGCCAGCAAATCTCAAGCTTCTTTTCTGGACAGAGGGACAGTGAACAACTTTCAGGAAGTTCATGATTTCCATATCTATGCAGTCATGCACAGAAATCCCCGACTGCTGGTACTTGGAGAAATACTGGTGCTTCTTTGCAAGACCCAATCCGTCATGCACAGTTTTTCTATTTAACACTGAATTTAAACTGATATTGCAAAGAGGTATTTTGTGATTGTTTTGCAGATTTGTTGCATTGAAATTGCACTTTATAGTATTGAAGCTTCTCAACATGCATCCTACGAGAATGGGTTGAATGCAATTTTCTGTGCAGCAACTATTCACAAGCATCAGTGAGGTTAGTTATGTCATATTTGAAGGCAGAGTCTGGAATTTAATTCATATTAAAAATATCTCTATTACCCACAAACCTTTTATGTTTAGCTTGAAATTACTCATTCACATTTTAAAGTATTGCTAATTGACCTTTCGTTACATTGCACACTAGGTGTTCAGAGTGCGTAGCAAGAAAAGCTGAACTTCCAATTTAATCCATATTGGTCCTGAGATTAAATAAAGACAAATTCAGGTGGGCAGTCTCTATTTTGGATGGTGCATGGGCTGAGGTCAGGTTATCGCTACTCAAGCAGGAAATGTCCAGATTTGTTTTGTTTTTACTATTACTATACATGTTTAAAAGACTGCTCAATTATGATTTTATTATTTTTACGTGTAATGTTTTGAGTGTTGTGGCTGGACAATGACATATGTTCCAAAAAAATTGATTACATTTGAAATATACTTATCTGTAATAGAATAACACCAATAAAATGGTAGTGCATATCCAGCTGAAAATCACCACGTTATACAGTTTACACGATAGATAGATTCAATTTGTTAACTTCTATGAATTTATGTGACTGCTCGGGGTTCAGAATATTGCACAGGAGCTTCTGCCAACCTTTTAGGACATAATTCCATATAATCTTCCGCTGACAACTCAGCAGGTGGCCTTTTTAAGTTATTTCAGCAGAATGCTGACCAGGCTGCTCATGTAAAAAGAAATAAACTTGTCCAAACTGGATACAAGATAATACAAATCTTTCGTTACTTTCACAAATCTACTTTATTTTCACACTTCTAACATACTTCTATTTCAGTCTTTGACAGTGTTTCCCCTTCCAGCAGAAGGCTTCAATTTATGACAGTAGATTCTATCTTAAAACACCACTGCTATTGTGCATGTCAGTATTTAAATATTTGCCAAGCCATTAAACTCAATATATGCACTAACTGTTGGCTCTGCATTCATAATAATGCATCTGGTATTCAGTTGGAGAAATACAATAGTAAATCAGGACACGAGTGACACTTTCAGTTTCTATATGTCAGGCAGACTAAGTAATCTGTATTTTATATCTTCTCACCTTCCCATGGGGCTAACTTTTCATAGACCTGGATGTGCAGATGAAGTAAATGCTACTCCAGCCTGTCAGACTAAATGAAGCAGTCACAAAACTCTGCAATCATCTTCATCTGTCTGGACTTAAAACATCAAGCGCTGACAATCTTTATATGAGTCTGAAAGAACCAGATGTTTTCTATTGTAAGTTTTGCAGCTGTTTCTAGTAAATGATAATGCAATAAAACATTAAATCATCCTTGTTACTATACCTGCAAAATAAGTCATTATCAGCCTATAAATAGATTTGCTGTTGGCTCCTCACAGTACAAGGAAAACAAATAGTCATTCAGCTCAACAAGGTTCATCCGCAAGTTAGTAACAACCATACCTCCATCTCTCAATTCCCTGCCGTTGATGAATACATTTTTCCCCCAGACAACTATTTGGCTGCAAGGGCCTGGATGCATCACCACAAAAAAATGTTGCATGCTAAATCCACAAAGGCTGAGCTCAGGTGATTACAGGATACAACGGGCTATGATTTAACCTCATATACATAATCAAGGTCAGTAATTGTATCTTCAAATGCTACGGTTCACAACTTCCCCAATGTAGCATACAACTAAGAAGAGTCTCATTCACTCGGGCCTCCTTTCATACATCATATGTCTCGCTGTACAGTTAACAGTACTCCAGACCGCACACCCACAGTCAGCTAATCAACCATGACATGCACGATCCACAGTTAAGCACGTCATTCTTCTTATAAAGTAAATGGATGGCAGACCCTGGGTAGACGATTGGGGGGCAGGTTTAGCAGCAGGCTCTTATTGACCTGCAGATGAAAATGTTGACCATAATTGGACTGACAATGATAGAGTCCATGATAACTGGCAGGGCAGGAATCTAAAACTGCTGACATTAAATAAGTCCATATTATTACAATATTGTAAAGCATGCAATGACTTCAATGGATCTTCAGATACATGGCTATATACATGGAACATAGAACAGTATAACACAGTAAAAGGGCCTTTCGGCCCACAATATGTGCCGAATATTAATTATCACATTAAGATTAAATATCACATCTACCTGTACATGATCCATATCCCTCTATACCCTGCACTTCCATGCGTCTATCTAAAAGCCTCTTAAACATCACTATCTTATCTGCCTCCACCACCACCCCAGGCAATGCATTCCAGACCCCCATCACACTCTGTCAAAAAATCTTGCCCCAACATCTCCATTAAACTTTCCCTCTCTCATCTTCTAGCTACGCCCTCTAGTATTGGACATTTCCACTCCGGGAAAAGGTTCTGACTGTCTATCCGAGCTTTCTGATAATTTGATATACTTGTATCAAGTCTCCTCTCAACCTCTGACATCCCAGGGAAAACAACCCAAGTCTGTACAGCCTCTCCCTGTAGCTGAAACCCTTTAGCCCAGCCATCATTCTGGTAAACCTTCTCTGCGCCTCTCCAAAGCCTCCACATCTCTCCTGTAATGGGGCAACCAGAACTGCACGCAGTACTCCAAATGCGACGTAACCAAAGTCCTCTAAATCCGCCTCATGACTTCCTGACTCTTATATTCAATGCCCCTGGCAATTAAGCACTGCAAGATAATTTAAATCCTAAATTTTATAATTTAACTGCTGGACTTCTCCACCAAATTACTGACCTTCTTTTCCTCACCCTCTCCACACTCTCTTCATTTTAAAATGTATTTATTTCTATCTTTTCCCACTCCTAATGGTTGTCAATTTTGGTTTCCCTTCAATGATGTTGCCTGATCTATTGAGAAATTCCACCATTTTATGTTTTATACTTCAGATGTTACTTTTGTGTGGTACTGGTGAAGTACTACATCATCGGAGGTGCCACTTCTTGAGATAAAGTATTAAACCACATCACCTTCCAGACCCGAAACGTCACCCATTCCTTCTCTCCAGTGATGCTACCTGCCCCACTGAGTTACTCCAGCATTTTGTGTGTTCTCCTTCCAGACTGCCCCTTCTGATGTATGTAAGAGCTCCCTACTTACTCATTGGTCTTGGCCGAAATTTATTCTTCAACAGACTTACTAACAAATATTCATCTATGTTGTTAATGGAGCCTTCCTTTACACAAACAAGTTTCCACGTTAAATTAATCTGAAAAGCTGAATGCATTTTGGAATTAACTGCATCAATGAAGAAATAGGTGGTGCCGACGATGGCTGCCTCACCAACGGTCTGTCTCGTCTTTTTCTTTCTTTGGTGTTTTTAGTTTGTTGTAAAATGTATGGTTTAGTGTAATTTTAGTTTTGTATTATGTGGGGGTAGTGGGGGAAACGTTTTAAAATCTCTTTCATCGATGGAGATGCAACTTTCTTTCGTGTTGTATCTCCGTTCGCACTGTGGCCTGACAACGTGGAGCTGGCGGCCTCTTGCTGGGGACCGACTTTGGGATCTCCAACCGCAGGAGCCTGCGGACCTACCATCGTGGAGCTGGCCTTCTCTTCGTCAAGGATTGACTTCCGTAGCTCCAACCGTGGGAGCCTGCGGACTTTAACATTGTGGAGCTCGCAGTCCCTTGTTTAGGGACCGACTTTGGGTGCTCCAAGCCACAGAAGCTTCCACCACCCTGGTCGCAGGAGTTTTGATCGCCCCATCTGCGGGATGGTTTGACTCCCCTGACCGCGGAAGAAAAAGAGGAAAAAAGATAAGACGTTATTGCCTTCCATCACAGTGAGGAATGGGGTGGAGCCGCTGTGATGGATGTTTATGTCAAATTTGATGAAGTTGTGTATCTTGTTGCTCTTTTTGATATGATTGTATGGCAAATCAATTTTCCTCATATGTTGCAAAACATACTTGGCTAGTCAACTATAATTATGATTAACTATACAGGATCATTATTTTTAGAAGTTCCTTTTATAATACACTCTGCTAAAAATGTAGGAATTTTATGCATTACCTGATTGCCGCCCTCCTCCTCCCCCTCAAACACATCTACCCCCCCCCCCCCCACCGGACTGCAAGCTTAAGTATTTTAAATCGCTGATTCTGAATTTACATCACCTCTTTTTTTAACATTATTATTGGTATCTGGCATCGTTGGCCTTCACTCAGTTACTGAAATCACCTGGATATTATTTTTACAATTCAGGTATATGAATTACACAAGTCTATATGTAATTATGTACAGACAGTGCTTATGGTATGCATGTCATTGAATTTTATAACTCGTATAAACCTTAATTTATAATGTCACTCTCGATTATATTTGGATCCACATGGCAATGTCATACTGCAAGTCTCAGGTTGTGCACTAGCCTATAGAAAATCATGCAATACATGCTCTTTGTAAACCCTAGCCTGTAATTATAATACTTTGTTTCCAGAGGTTAATAATGTGCATTTGAAATTTGCAATATGTTTTTGTCTGACAAATGGAACACTTTTGTTTAATCTTGACACTTTTCCAACACAGTACAGTATTTAATGTAGTTTTTCAGCACAGTATTTGTAAATAAAAATTAAATGGCAATTAAACAAAAAATAAAAATATATTTTTGGAAATATTCATCTGTGGAAAGAGAAATCGAGGTCAGTGAACTTTGTTCCATCTTTTTGGAAACTGTATTGGAATAAGGTTTATCTAACTGATTTCATTTTTATTGTTCTGGTAAATCATTTAAATCTTATTTGGCAGGTAGTCCTTCCTGCAACTCAATTTCATTTCTGGAGTTTCCCTCTGGAAGTTATATTTGTCATAAAATGTCAAGAGGTGAACATTTTACTATCAGGCACAAATAAGAGTATATCACATGAGAGGTGGCTGCGAATTTTTGCCTTGGCAGTACTGGATGCCAGGAATGTTAATGTGTTCCTTGACAATAACAACTTTTAAGACACTTGGACAGATACATGAGTATGAATGATTACAGGGATATGGACCAAATGCAGGCAAATAGGACTAGCTTAGATGGACTATCTTGGTCGGCATTGATGAGTTGGTTTGAAGGGCCTGTTTCTATGTTGTATAACTCTATGACCATTAGCAATTTGGGCTGCAGCTAGTGTGAGGTTGTGACAGTTGAGAAGATGTAACCACCCAAATTCAGAAATGTGGTTGAGCTGGACTCTTCACTATTGAATCTGGAACACAGCCAGGTGAGGATATAATTGTAAAGATGTACTACAGTAAAGAAATAGTAATTGGTAATAAAATAGCAAATGAAGAGTAATGAAGATGGAATGTGATTTATTATTTTGAGGGCGGCTTTGGAGAATGGAATTGGATTGATAATAATGGTAGTAGGCTTATTAGGTACTGACCTATACCTCTCTGGCCTTGCTCTTTCACTACTATCATTGGGTAGAAGGTACAGGAGCTTGAGCAGCGTGACCAAAAGGCTCAAAAACAACTTGGATTTTAGATTTAGAATTGCACAGCACAGGTGCAAGCCCTTTTTCCCCACAATGTTGTTACAAACAATGTCAGGTTAAACTAATCTCCGCCTGCACATGATCCATCTCCTCCATTCACTGTTTCTTCCCGGCAACAATAACTCTTGGATTCTGCATAACACTAACCAAAACCCTACTTCACCAACTATGATCTAATATGGTCTTTGTTTTGATGGCAATGTGTGCTTTGGTTTTGCACTATTATATCTGGTACCTTAGTGGTGTTGATTATTAATTTACTGTATTACTGATTATTGTATTTTAATTTGTGTTACTGGGCCTGTAAAGTTACAGCAAGTAAGAATGTAATGGTTCCATTGCTGGTACACATGACAATTAAACACTCTTTACTTTTGACTCTTTCTAACCACATCTCGCCTCCAACAAATTTCATGTGGGGGTCGAGAGAGTGAGAGTGAGAATCTTCAGATCTAATGAGCAGACAAGCGGGACATCACACCCCTCTAACTCTCTCCCTTTTTGTCCAATTCATGCCTATAATTTAACACATTTGGAGGGTTCTGGCCACATATTTCATAGATCCTTTGCATTTCTAATTCTTTACCCATTTACAAATGGCCAGATGTCTTATGATTTAGAATGATACTGATGTTTTAGAGATAGCGAGACATATCATCAAAATAATAATACTGAGTCTCCAGTTTAGGGTTATTGAACCTAAATGTAAACATAGGCCACTCGTCTTTGGAAACATCTAGAGTTAAAGAGAGAATTGGGTATCAACGAAGGCATGTGCAGTTAGGCCTGGATTTTAGAATGCAGAAAAGTTCACTTGTTGGAGTGCAGATTTAAGTGAGAAAAATTTAGAGGATTGAAGAGCAGAACCACGGTGCTATTCAACATTTGCAGGGTGATCTTGGCACATTGAGAAGACTTTAGTTTAGTTTAGTTTCGAGATACAGCGTGGAAGCAGGCCCTTCGGCCCACCAAGTCCACGCCGACCAGCAATCCCCACACATTAACACTATCCTACACACACTAGGGACAATTTTACACATACACCAAGCCAATTGACCAATATACCTGTATGTCTTTGGAGTGTCAATGAAAGGTATCAATGAGGTAAAATATTTAAAAATATGAAATAACCATTTATCTTATTGTTCAATTAAAGAATTTGAAGACTTAAGTTATGTGTGGTTGAGAGGAGGAAAACATTTTATTTTCGACATGTAGAGGAGTCAAAAGGGTATCACGAGGCTATGTTAAAAATGATTTTTATCTGAAATAGTTACAGTATTTCAATGTGCATTCTCAGTGTGTGTGCGCTATTTCATTGCCGACAGAGTCAGATAGCTCATGAAAATATGTTCAGACTAGCCACTGTGGAAAGACAGGCCTATTCTCAGGTCTACTGTTCTTCCAAAAGCAAGTGAATAAAGGATAGTATACTCCTGGGAAGGTTTTTAGGCACGATGCAGAAAATAGATTGTCTTCACGACTTTGCTCTTATCTCCCAGACATTCCTTACTACAAACCAAATTGGATCACTGAGCCAGAGAACTACAGCTCTGAGGCCGTTTGTCATTGTCAAACGTGCTCGCCCGGCACTTCTTCTCCAGTTTGCATTAGAATTAAACTGTCTAGCTTGATTGTTGTTGAGATTTTCCATTAAACCACAAGGAGCTCATAATTATTCTGGGAGAAAGACCAAGCTGAGTTTGCAGTGTTCTGTCCTCCTTTGGCTTTGCTAATGAGATTATCAGGGTCATTTGTTTTGAAAGAGTAATTATCGAGTGCGATAGCCTTGCCAGACAAAGAGTTCATTTTATTTGTTTCACTTTGTAGAGGAAATTAGTGTGAAGGATTCAATTAAAACCATAAAATGTAGCAACAGTCGGTTGAATAATTTTTCACTCAACCAACATTGTAACTTATTATATCACAAAAACCTGAGCTTACATGGTGCCGAAAAAAGCTCATTCATTACGAGTTACAGTGAATTTATTGTTAAAATTTCAAATTGGACTTTATACAGTTATTTAAAACTGTCTCTGACTCTCATAGGCATTCGGAAACAATTCAAATAGAGTTAAATTAATTAACTTAAAAATACGGCAAAATACAGTAAATCTTCAATGACGGACCATGGGGGGGGGGGGCGGGGGAAATGGAGTCCTTTATTTCCGATTATTTGTTATAACCGAGTAAGATATTATCATTGTATGTAGTTGAAACAGAACTGCAGATAGTCGTTAATACACAAAAGGATACAATGTGCTGGAGTAACTCAGCGGGTCAGACAGCATCTCTGTAGAAGAAGGATAGGTGACATCAGGATCTTCTTCAGACTGATTCAGACGGCTGAGTTACTCCCCCACTTTGTGTTATTTCACAAAACTAGGTGCCGATGCCCATCTTGCAGTGGCTGTTGTTGCGGCTCACATTGTAGCCCTTGGCCGTAGCTCTTTCTTCAGGCCGCTACACCAACAGGACACACTCGGTCACCATGGGGCCCCCTCCCCTCACACCTGCTGCCAATATCAAGGTGGAGTATGTCAACGACTCCAGGTGAGAAAGGGGAGGAGGCAGTGGAGGAGGGGGAGGGTGGGGAGAGGGAAGAGGCCAATGGACAGAGTGACGGGAGGAGGAGGTGGCGGCGAGCGAGCGAGCAGGAGGTGGTTCAGTAGTCCATTATATCCAAAATCAGTTATAAAGGGGTCTGTTAAAACAACGGTTTACTGTATTAAAAAACTAACCATTTAACTTTTCTTGCCCTTTCAATCAAGATGTGTGACCCTAGTCAAATGAATCGTCAGTTAAGTTCTGTTTTTTGTCATGTGTACCGTGGTACATTGCAAAGCTTTTGTTGCGTGCTGACCAGACAGCATTATGGGGTTATTTAGCACAGAAACTGGACCATTTGGTCCATGCCTACCATTGAGTACTTATAAGTAATGATGCTGTTTACCAACAGAGTCTGTGGCTTGGTGTGCATTGATGATACACGTGTCATTCAAGTACTTCTTACAGTACCTGCTTTCACCACCCACTCAAGCAGTGCATCCTTATAAATGACAGCCTTTGCTGGAAGGATCACGTGGCTAGATTACAAGGTTCCCAGAAGTACAGATATTCACTGAAGGCACTCGAGCCTATGTAGACCTATCCCTGGCAATTTCATCCAATGATTATTTATTAGATGGGTTTCTCCACTTTTATTTCTCACTTCTGACACAATGCTGACCAATGATCCATTTCACTCTTCTGGTACTTATTATCATTAAATTTTACGATGGAACCTGCTGAAATGTCCTAGGAGCGCAGTAACTGGGATCTCTTCTATAAGAAATTTGTTTGGTAGAGTTGCATGGCTCTCTGCACGCAATTAAGGAAGACATGAATCTGACCTGTAAAAATATAAAAGCTATTTCTGCTATTCCAAACAGCACCAATTCGGACCAATGAGGTGGGAAGTCTCACTGGAGATGGATTTGGGGTATTTTACACTGAGCAGATGACCTTCCTTAGGTGAACTGGGCACCAGAAATAACAACAAAAGGGCACATGAAATTCATGCATCGAGAGGTTGATAATTAATAAATGACTGAGGCTAACACACTCAAAGTGATGAACAACATTGCCACATTAACATGATTTTCATTTGTGCAGCACCAGTTCTTTGGGGCCACTTTAGGCTCGGCAGTATCTTGAGGCTGATTACTGCGTTCTAAGACATTTGCACAGTTTTGATGCAGCTGATTCTACTGCATTCAGTATTTTCAGGGCTTTGCTGATGATACCATTTTTACAAAGTACGAAAGGGAGAAAACGCTCTCTTGAATTTGTTTCTAATCTAATAGTGGTGACATTGGTGTGTTGAACCATAGTTCACAGCTAACTACTGCTGTCTCCTTAGCTCCAAGTATGTTCCTCGGCTGTCGTAACACATTTGTTATTCTATAATGATTTGTTTCCTTATATGAATGCTGTTATTTTCTCTTAAACAACAAAGGGGAGGAACAAAGGATTGTGAGATTCCACAAAACACTGGTGTTTGGGGTAAGGCTACTAATTGTCAGTGACATATGCATAACTAGCAAATTTCATATCCGGTACCTTTTTATATTTTCATACTTGAAGTTGCAATAAAATTGGTCTGAGGTGAAAGGGTTTGTTTTAACATTGTACAGCAAACACCAGCATCTATCATGTGGATATGACGCTGTATAACATATTTAGCAGATTTTGCTTTCTAAAAATTATAATTGGTATATTCTTTGCTCAAGTGGAAGCAACAAGCCGTTTACGGTTTATTCAGGATATTCACAAATGAAAGTCACTCTTAAAATAAATCCTTTGGAATAATTGAGTTTTTAAAGAATGTTGATTCATAAACATTTTGGTGGAGAAAGGTTATTTACCGTTTTCTTCTTGATTTGACCAACATACGATGATTTTCAGTTAGGCCAATTATTGCAAAATTTCTGCAAATTAATTTTTTAAGCAACTTTTTAAAAGAGCCTTTTATGATATGAAATGTATGAAGCTTGGAGGGACAGTGTGTAGGAAAGGTGGAATGGCAATCATTTTTGTAAAAATGTATGTTTTGTAAATGCATGTAATGCAATGTCCTGTCAGGTTTAAACATGTTGGGGCATTTACTTTTAAATATTCATTGAACACAATGACAGAATTCTCCTTGTATTCATCAAAGCAAAGTTGATGTTGTCAGAAAGTTAATTTTTATAACCTCGAGGGTAATATACTCGTTCCAGCCAATCGCCAATATATTTTAAACTTCACTTTCTTTATTTTAGTTTAGGAATATTAAATAAATTAAAGTAACACTGAAATAGATTTTCCTGGTGACTTATAATGATGAGACTCTTGTGTAATCTGAGGCTCTTTAATATTAAACCTATAACCTCTCTGCAGCCATACAAGTTTGCCTGATGCTTTCCCTGAGAGCATTCGGTCAAATCGATCATAAATTCAGTTCAATTCCTTGTGGTTACGGATCTAAATGCAGAAGTCTAAGTGATTTTGCAATGAAATGGCCTGCTGTTCTGGGGATTTTAGTTCTGAAGCTGTGGGAGAGTAGATGCATTTTTCAGATCAATTCAGATTACCCAAACTTTGGCATGTGACAAGATGATCTATCTGATGTTTCATGGTATTTGTTGTACTGTGATTTTATGACAGAGTGTGGGAGTGGGATTTATGTTGAAGATTCATATGTGAAGATACCTCATTTAAGTTAAAGTCCAAAGTACTTTTCCCTGGCGCTGAGGCGTTCTTGCACAACCGCACAGAGTTTACTGGCTTAATATTAAAGAGTCTTGGATAAGACTGGGGATAGCTGTTTATTATCATTGCACAAAACTAAAATGAGCATCACTATTCTTGGTTACCTTCAGAAGGTAGTCTTACAACCAACCATAAAACCCCAGGGATTTGAGACTGTGAAATGTTTAACTTGCTTTAAAATGAAATAAGATGCATAACACGGAACATTAAGAAGGAACTCTGAGTGCCGCATGTGCTGCCTGTGCATTTATCTGTTGCAGCTGAGAATTTACTCCGTTTTAGTTCCAATTTACAACCCTGTGTACAGGTCACTATTTTACACACTAGATATGATTGCCATGCTGCATGTAATTGGGCCATGTGTTAAACTCCAGATTGTCTGGCACTGAAGTTGATGTGCATATGGAGCCTATTTATGGTTAAACTCAACATAACTGAAAAGGAGAAATTGCCGGAGGGAGTAATTTCTGCCTGGAGAACTCACTATACTTCAAATGCAGATGTATATTTTATTTTACCCACTACTGTGCATGAAATTAAATTTTCAGTGCTGAGCAAACATGATGAATGATAAAATTAAAAAAAACATAAAATATTGGAGATAGCAGGTTATGCAGCATCTGTGGATAAATAAACAATTTTAATGTTTCAGACTGTTCATCATCTGTCAGGAATGATATGTAGTTTTATTTCAGATTTCTAGCATTTTGCAACAAAGAGTGAAAGGGTCTTAATTGTTTTTGTTTTGAAGCAGTGTCTGTTCTGTCATTGGATTACAGAATGAAACGCAGTGCCAGCATGCGTGGAATCAAAACAGAAGAGAATGAAAATTATCAGCACTGTTTTTAGATTGTTAAAACATTGCTGGACAATTTTGTCATGTCGATCCATCTATGTGCATTGAAACTAAGGTTTTAGATTGCAATCAGTGCAATAGTACAGTCACATGTTCATCAGGAAGAGCTTCCATTTTAGGGAAAGCTACATGTACTTTAGCTGACAGAGAGGGAGGAAAGAGGAGGAGTCTGCTTTGTAAATCAGTCACTATTGCTGATTTGATCCATGTCTGGTTTTACTATTGCTGACCCGCTCCATGTCGGGTTTCCACTATGCCAAGCAACCATGCTTTCAGTTTAAACTACGAGTACCAGCCTACAGTACCTGTGTATATGGTTCCTGTATGTATTCTTATTAAAGTACTTATTATGAAGTTTTACGACAGTATTAATAGTACTTTACATGCTTCTCTCTTTATATATCGGCACATGAAAGTCATATCTGAAGAGCGTTACTATCATGAGAATTAGGCCTTCAAAGGCCATAGTAAGGCTGCAGTAGATGGCTAGTCAGATTATAATAACAATGACATCTAGCACAGTATGAAGCACTGTGCTAAATGCACCATGAACACCCTAGGATGTGGGTTGCATTATATCTGCTATGCACTTCAGCTGCTATGCACTTCCTCACATACACACAACACATATACCCACACTAAATCATGCACAGAGCCACATTCAGGCACACATCCATTTGTGGATAAAATCCAGCGAGATTGTAACTGTTGAACAATTGCAAGCTTTCACTGTCTTTTCAGGTCAAAGTTTTGAGAGATCGTAGGCTCATTTGGCAGGAAGTAATGCAGTCTCAGAGCCAAAAAGTCTGGGTATTAAGGCAATCTAGACCCTATGTGGAGAGCACATCAGAGGAAATTATTAATTTCCAAGGTAAGCACATTGTGTATCCTGATCATTTGCACCAGCTTCCCTGGTACTACCAGCAGAATGCCGGCCCGAAGGTCCCAAAGTTAACATAATGTGGTCTGAACGATGCCAACTCTCAATCAGGCCCTCACCAGAATGGGCCTAGGAGATAGATGCTGTCCAAAGCAGGACAGATTAACTGATTTAGGATGCACGTGTATTCTGAAGAAGCACAGCACACAGTTATAATCTTACCCTCTTGTAGCTCTATTCATGTTAGCCATGGGCATTGAAAGTAGCGATTACAGTTTGTAAGCAATCCCAACCGTTTTCACATTTTAAATGATCACACTTCTGAAAATGAATGGCTTTTCATGAAATTATTAAACATGTTCTAATATTCTTGTCAGATCTAATAACTTTTGCAAGTATTGAACCTAGTCTTATCTACTTGCTGAAAAATAAAAATAAAACCATTGTCTCAGTAACAAAGAAGAGTTGTTGGTACAAATATTTAATTTGTCATGGCCAAACAGATTTGATAGATGAATTGAAAGGGGCAGCAAGGAAATAGGCACGTTCACACTCGTTTTTGTTTCGCTCACTTTCACATCCACTCCCTACACACTAGGGTCAATGTACAGAGGCCAATTAACCTTTAAACCTGCACGTCTTTGGTATGTGGGAGGAATCCGGAGCACCTTGAGGAAACCCACATGGTCACAGAGAGATAGACACAATATCCTGGAGTAACTTTGCGGGACAGGCAGCATCTGTGGAGAGAAGGAATGGGTGATGTTTCCGGTCGAGACCTTTCCTGACCTGGTCACAGGGAGAATGTGCAAACCACACAACATCCCCCGATGTCAGGATCGGGGGATGGGGTACTGATTGGGGATGATCAGCCATGATCACATTGAATGGTGGTGCTGGCTCGAAGGGCCAAATGACCTACTCCTGCACCTATTGTCTATTGTCTATTGATCGAACCTGGGTCTTGGCGCTGAGCCAGCTGCACCACCAATTGAGTTCTATTATTTGAATTAAGATTTGGGAGGTTGAGAAGAATCATAAAGCTAAATAGAAACTTGGTATTCAAGCTGCGGAGAATAATTCAAATCTGCATTATTGCTACATAAAATACATTTAATTCCATTATTTTTCTTTTACTCTTGGGCCTACAGGAATATTTTTTATTGCAGCAATTTTAATGCACCATGTTTTCTCTTCATTTTAATTTACAGAACCTTTGCATGCTACCTTTTCATGACCTTTCAGTATCTAATGCAATCCTGTTGCCATGGCCACATTCAATTTTTTTTTGCGTATGATGCAGGGAATAAGACATAATCTGACCCAGTTCCCTGGCATAGCTGATGGTGTGTCTTCCCTGTCAGGTCCCTGTACATGTTACTTGAAGCAACTGAACCATGGGCTTGGTTGTACTTCTGCTGAACAGTCATGAGCACAATACACATTTGATTAGGACCCTGAAGAATAGATCTCTTTAGCAATGCTGAAATGACTGCAGGTGCGTGAAAGAGGAGACAGCAGTTGTTTGAAATATTTCAGAGATAACACTGAAAGAGTTGCATGTCTATTGCTTGCGGAAGCTAAATTTCTGTATAGCAAATTGGAAAAAAGATGGAAGCTCTGCATATTTTCATCTGTTGTTAGAAAACTATGATTGATATTCATCTGTGCAGTTAGGTGTTTTTAGTGCTGCTTAATAGCCTGCCTTTGTGTTCACATTGATATTTTTCATTCCTTCCACATTTCAATGATCCATTTTTAGTAAGACTACTTTCTTATCATTCAATTTATATTTTCATTGTTAGCTTTTCAAATTCATATTCTAATGTTTTTGCATTTTATAATTTGAAAATGCCTTGAATCAATATTTCTTAAATCTTTATATTATTATTCTTTGAATCTGTTATTCCAAAATTACTTTATTTCCTGTAACAGATTGCCAAAATGAATTTCAATGAAGCATTTGAAACACTTAATTATAAGAACAAATTATAACCATCATAATTATTCTGAGATATTGTAATAACATGGGGGCCATATCCATTAATGTTTCTATCAAATGATATTTGATGCAATTCCTTGTGCCACAAGTTTTAAATGCCTGTACCTAAACATTGCATATCTGTAGTTACATCAAGCTTTGCTAGTGTATTCAGGCGCTCCCGCAATGCAGATGTAATGTAAGTTAGAAATGGAAATGCTGCTGCATACGCATTTACTATTCAACGTGGAGACCATTCGGGAGCTCCGGCGCGGAGACCACGTGGGAGCTCCGACATGGAGACCATGTGGGAGCTCAGACACAGAGGCCATGGAGGAGCTCTGATGCGGAGGCCACAGGTAGCTCAGGCACGGAGCTGCCAACATAGAGACCACGTGGGAGCTCACACGCAGAGTATGCATGAGAGCATCCACGGGAACAGTTGACTGGCTTGCAGAAATGGCCACATGCGAAAGCAGTAGTGCACTGCTACCTAGACTAACAAGACGTGCATCTCGGAAATAAAGCAGTGGGCTTACATAAACTTGCACTTATGTAAGCAATTCTTTAAGTCAGTTCTTACATAAGTCAGGGAGTGCCTATACTTCTTTATCAGCCTACACAAAACATTAGTACTTGCTTCTGATCAACATGAGCAAAATGAGTATGAAACAGATATGTATTAATAAATAGTAGTCAGATAGACATCTTCCTGCTAATTCATTAAAAACTAAAAATTGTACTCATGTTTAAACTACCACCATCAGTATTATAATTTGGGGAGCTTGTGACAAGTGCAGTAGGGCAAGTTACCAGCTGATGTTTTGTAAAAGGAAAGTCTGAGTCCTTCCAACCAATCACATTTCCATGAATCATTAAACTACTTTTAGTTAAAACCAGCCCAGCTAATTTTGAATGTCTGACTTCTAAACAAAAGATATCCTGAAGAAGGGTCTCGACCCAAAACGTCACCCATTCCGTCAGGCTCCTGTACCCTCTTCCCGATGGTAGGAGTGAGACGAAAGTGTCGTCAGAGTGACATGGGTCTTTGATGATATTGGCTGACATTTTGAGGCCGCATCCCCTGTAGATGCCTTCAATGGTGGGGAGGTCAGTGCCCGTGATGGACTGGGCAGGTCTGCCACTTCCTGCAGCCTCCTACATTCTTGGGCATTCGAGTTACCAAACCAGACCATGTTGCAACCAATCACTATACTCACTACTGTACACCTGCAGAGGTTCAATTGAGTATTCGGCGACGTACCGAATGTCCTCAATCTTATGAGGAAGTAGTGATGCCCATGAGCTTTCTTTGTGACTGCATCAATGACTAGGGCCTCGACAGATCTTCAGAGATATGCACACTAAAGAGCCTGTCCCACTTAGGTGACTCTTTAGGCAACTGCCATGGACTAGTTTTAATGGAATTCACCTACGACATCTGGCGACAACCTACGGCAGCAGAAGTTGTCACCAGTGTCGCCAAAATTCTTTCAACGTTGAACATTTTGTGGCGGTAGCCTGTAGTCACCCAAAAGATTCCCTGTGGGACAGGCCCATAAGCAATTTGAGTCTGTTGACTCTCCACCATCCATCAGTGAAGACAGTCATGGATCGCTGTCTTTCCCTTCCTAATGTTAACAATCAGTTATTGTGTCATGCTAATATTGAGAGCAAGATTGTTCTGCACCATTCAATCAATTTCCAATCTCCCTCCTGTATTCTGACTCATCATTATTCCTCCAACAGCAGTGGTATTATTGGTTAATGGTCGGAGTTCTTTGGCTACACAGTCATCATGGGTACAGAGAGACTAGAGCAGGGGAATTCACATACAGCCAAGAGGTGCTCCAATGTTGATGGTTATTGTGCTGTTGCCAATTTGTACCGATTGCGTGGTTCGCGGATAAAGAAGTCAAGGATCGAAATGCATAGAAACGATCAGTGCTCCAGTTCTCCGAGTTTGGTAATATGTTTAGAGGGTTTGAATGCCAAGTCGTAGTCAATGAACGGAGAAGAAGGACCTCGACCCGAAACGTCGCCCATCTCCTTTGCTCCTTAGATGATGCTGCACCCGCTGAGTTTCTCCAGCCCTTTGTGTACCGTCGATGAACACAAGCCTGACATACTTGCTTTTGTTGTCCAAATGGACCATTGCAGAAGGGAGAAACAGCGGGATGACATCTGCTGTTCATCTTGTTGTGGCGCAAGGGAATTGCAGTGAGTCCAGGTTCATGCTATGCTTCATAACCATCCTTTTAATGCACTTTATCACATCCTATGTGAATGCCACCAGGCGGTAGACAATGATGCATGTCACCTTACTCTTTTTGGACACCGATATTGTGGATATCCTTCCAAAGCAGACCATAGGAGGGAAATGTTGGAACATGTCAGAAACATCTCTGCTCAAGTTTCAAAAAGGTACACCATTGGGGCCAGACACTTTCCAAGGTTCTAACATCGGCCTCAGCGATTAAGGTTACGGTATTATCAAGGGCTCAGAAGGTATGTTGATGTTCTCCCTTTCAAAATGAGGGTAGAAAGCATGTTCTCATCTAGGGGTGATACACCATTGTCACTCGAGCTACTATGTGTTTTCATCTTAGAAGGAGTAATGGCATGTAAGCCCTGCCATGCTCAAGCTCTGGTTAGAGGGTATGTGGAAGAAGCTTCCAGAGAGGTAGTTGAGGTAGGTATAATAACAACAGTTAAAAGACCCATGGACAGGTACATGGGGAAGGTTGAGAGCAATATAGGCCAATCGCATGCAAATGGTAGTAGTTTAGATGGACACCTTAGTCGTCATGGTGGAGTTGTGCCATTGTGCCTGTGTGCAAGCTGTATGACTCTGTAACTGACTTGCATTGTCCACTGCTGATGTGGTTTATGACCATTGATAGATTATTTATCAAATCTAGAAGCTTGTGCTTTGCACCAAATGACTCGGGTTGGCTCAGTTGGACACTGATGGGTAAGCGTCATGTATTTATGACCCAGACTAACGTGTCTGGTATCTCTTTATAGCTCTTCCTCTTCTTCCAAATGCAGCAAGTAATTTGTGTGCAGTATTATTCAGGTGTAAAGAAACTTGTATTTACTCACTCTGACCTACATATGACCCCCAGACTCGCTCAATGTTGTTGATTCTTACCTGTCCTCGAACATAGCCTATGAAACCATTCATTCCATTCGGATAATAAATGCTGACCTACCAGTGCATTCTGTGAGGAATAAATAACATTAATTGTTGACAGTCTGCAGCCCTTCTGTGTCATAAAGCCCTTAAAAAAAGGGGAAATATGCTAAGGTCCACAGCTGCTTGCTGAGATTTTAGTTTAGTTCATTGTCAAATGTACCAAAGTACAGTGAAAAGCTTTTTTGTTGCGTGTTATCCAGTCAGCGGAAAGATTATTCATGATTACAATCAAGCTGTCTGCAGCGTATAGATCCAGGATGTACCTGTTCAAATGTTTTTTAAAGGTTATCATGGTACCTGCCTCAACTACTTCAACTGGCAACTCATTGCATTTGCCCAGCAACCGCTGCGTGAAAAGTTTCCCCTGAGGTTCATAGTAAATCATTCACCTCTGCCTTAAATTTATGCCTTCTCATTCCCGATTCCCCAATCCTTGAAAAAGACTCTAAGCATTCAAGTCAAGTCAAGTCAAGTTTATTTGTCACATACACATATGGGTTGTGCAGTGAAATGAGAAGTGGCAGTGCCTGCAGACTTTGTGCAAAAAAACAAAGAAACAACCAACAAACTACAAACAGAATGGAACAGAATCACATGTTCTTTTCCATATTAAATATTGTGGGCGGTATTGTGGTACAGTAAAGTTAATAAAGTTAGTCCCTGGTGAGATAGGAGTTTACAGTCCGAATGGCCTCTGGGAAGAAACTCCTTCTCATCCTCTCCGTTCTCACAGCATGGCAACGGAGGCGTTTGCCTGACTGTAGCGGCTGGAACAGTCCGTTGCAGAGGTGGAAGGGGTCTCCCATTATCTTGTTGGCTCTGGAGTTGCACCTCCTGATGTATAGTTCCTGCAGAGGGGCGAGAGAAGTTCCCATAGTGCATTCGGCTGAACGCACTACTCTCTGCAGAGCCTTCCTGTCCTGGGCAGAGCATTTCCCAAACCAAATTGTAATATTTCCAGACAATAGGCTTTCCACGGCCGCTGAGTAGAAGCACTGGAGGATCCTCAGAGACACTCTGAATTTCCTCAATTGCCTGAGGTGGTAAAGGCGCTGCCTTGCCTTACTCACCAGTGCTGCAGAGTGTGATGTCCAGGTCATATCCTCTGAGATGTGGACTCCCAGGTACTTAAAACAGCTCACCCTATCCACAGTATCCCCATTTATCCTCAATGGTGTGTACGTCCTCGGATGATGTGCCCTCCTAAAGTCCACGATCAGCTCTTTTGTTTTTTTGATGTTCAAGAGGAGGCTGTTGTCCTGACACCAGAGTGCCAGATCAGCTACCTCCTCCTGTTTTTCTCATCGTTGTCTAAAAATTCAACCTATCTATTCACTTTCTGATTGTATAAACCTCTATAAATTTATTTCCTGGCTCATAATACCCTGAGCTTTCATTAATTTCAGCTTTTATTGCACATACGATCTAAGCTTTAATGCGGAGGATTATCCCTGTTTCACTAAAGTGTCAGCCATTACCTTGCAGAGTCTTGTTCTTAGTTTGCTGTCTTTGTTATTTCCGAATTGCACTGGTTAGCCAATGTGTTCAAATAAACAAATTCACTGGGGGCGCCGTCGAGTATGGCTGCCCTGCCAGCAGCTGTTAGTCCTTTCACCCTTTTTTAAAAATTTATAATGAGTTAAAATTGGTTGTTTTGGAGGTCTTCTAGTCTTTTTATGGTGGGGGGTGGGGGAGAATCGGCCAGAACTTCAGCTTCGACATCGGCGCAGCGCTGAGGCACCATCACGGAGCGGGCGATGTCTAACCCAGGTCGCCGTGTGGTAAGCTCCGGAGTGCTGTGACCAATATCCAACATTGCGGAGCTGCGGAGCGTCCAGCCGTGGGCGGCGCTGAGTTTAAACACCGTGGAGTCTGGGATCTCTCGCCGAAATCACCAGTTGGAGCTCCGACCAGCGCGGCCCGTGGACTCCGGGGAGGAAGCGGCTTCTCCAGACACTGAGCCGCTGAGAGTGTTCTTCCAACACCGGAGCTCCATCATCCGACGAGAGGGCCTGAAACATCGGGCTGCCGTAGCGGCGACTGCGGAGGTCTCAATAGGCCCGACTATGGGTGAACAGGGGACGGGACTGGACTTTGCTGCCTTCCCTCACAGTGGGTACCATTGTGGGGGATGTTTTTTATGTTTATTGTTAAATTCTTTAATGTTGTGTCTTATCTTTATTCGTGTGCTACAATGGCAAGTCAAATTTCACTACACCAATTGGTGCATGTGATGATAAATGTCCTTTGTATCCTTTGTAACCATCTATTGAATGGGCTGAGAGGAGGCAAAGGTTTGATGTGATCAGTTGATGGTTGGGTTGTTTAGTGCTATTGCTTAGTCTTTTTTGGTGTTTAGCACTCATGTGGTTGTTGATTGCAGGTTCTCCAGATCGACATCTCATTTCTCAATGTGCTTGGTACTGCCGGTAAGCCCTCCTGCATGTACTTCTCGTTGAACCAGGCTTCATCCTCTGGCTTAATTCCAATGGTAGAATGCAAGCATTTGCAATCACGAGTGTACAGATTATGATGGTGTACAGTTCGAGGGCAGATGGTCCATTGTGCCGGTCATGGATACCCAGATTGAGCTTGAAGATCAATTTTGATCTCATTTAGCATGATTTGAAAGTGGCCTTGGTGTCTCTCATAGGAGCTGGGGAGTAGCAAAATATACCAAGGCTTTTAAGGACTTACATTTACCATAGATAGATTAATGAGGAAGAGCTTGTACGTTTATGGCTCAGGTTGGTTTGCTCGCTTCCTGATACAAATGCAGAGCATCTTGGACAATACAGCTCACCCCCTCCATGACAGATTGGTCGACCTGAGGAGCATCTTCAGCAATAGACTAGTTCCACCAAAACGCCACAGGAGATCCTTTTTTCCCCTCTGGCTATCAAATTGTACAACCCCTCCCCTTCTGTCGTGGGGTAGACCGACACCACCCCACCCTCCCTCCCACCCTCCCCAATTCTTGACTTTCCACTCGTCACTTTAATTTCACGTTTCATGTATCTTGTTGTGTTTCATGACTGTTGGCAGGCAAATTTCTCTCCTGGGATAAAGTTGTATTTTAGCATATCGTATCAAACCGAGTCTGGCAGATGCATCCTTTTGGCCAGCCAGCCAGCTCTGCCAGTTGTGGTCCTATCAACCCACTCTCCGTGATAGGAAGGGTATTAGCTGGCAATCAAAAAGAGAATTTCTTGCCTATCCTAAGATTGGGCTGTTTGTACATTGTGAATTTTAATGTGGACCCAAGTTTTACAGACCATTCCATCAACTAAATGCATGTCTCAGTTCAACAGTTAATCGGTCCATTAGATTTAATTCCCAGTTTTGCAGCTAATCTATCCAATAAAACAGAGCCCTTGTTTTACTATCCTTTTACGAATACAGTTAAGAATCTCCCTTTAATCAGGTTCTATCTATCTCCTAGACAATTTGTTTACCTTGCCATTTGCACTTTGACACAGCTTCTAGGAAATTAATAAAGAAAAGTATAAACTTCTTGCGGGCTAATGAACGATATTTTCAATTGCTTCTTTATTAGTTATTTGACCTAACAAGATAATTTGCTGATATGATCTGTGTGTTGTATTTAATCAGTTAAACCATGTTGTACCACCCATGTTAGCCCCTCAGTTACTCAGTCTGGCTTCTGGAAGATGAAGAGATATCCTTGATACACAAGATAAATTCTTCCCCAAGATGACCCTGGCTGTTGCACATGGCCATTGGAGAGAACAAACTAAAATTGTTGGTTAAGGGCCTGTAACAATCACTGGAACAGTTTGGGGCAAACTTGCAGTTTTTGTGGATGAATCAGTTGAGCTTTATTGCTAAACCCTGCATCCATGGAATGCACCAAAAAAAGAGTGCAGTTCAGTTTTATGACACCATTTTTAGTATTTGTAGGCTCTCCTGTTAATTGAATGACACAATAGCAACTGGCAAATATCCACCCATTTGATGGATTTAAACATTCTGAGGTTTCTACTGATTGCTAATCCATTTTAAGTATTTTCTTCAAAAGAGCTTCTGAGTAGAGAGAATATTTATTGGCATCAAAATGATTCAGTTAAGAGGCTATAGAAAGCTTGAATAGTAATAGCTTATGTGGAAATAGTTATGAAAATACTAATGCTCATAAATCCAAACCATTTCTGGGGTTGTTCATAAATGTCAGTTAAATCTAGGCTGCTATGCAAGTCAATTCACAACATCAGTATCTGCAAGGGTTAATATCTGGTATGTTTATGAACATGCCTCTCAGACATTCCATTTTATTGTAGGAAACCACCATTGTCAGGAAAACTGCCAAATACATTGATTTAATGTGAAGGCATGAGGTGTACATGCTATGCACCAGATGGTGAAAATGTAAAGTAACATAGAAATGATTGTTATTTTGATAACATTTTGCCAACCCTATGAACATTCATTAACGGATATATCTTCATTTGGCAAAACAGATTCACAGTCTATCATTTAACATGCTGTTAGCTTTCTCCGTTTCTTCTCTGAGTGTGAATAATATTCTTGCTTCCATAAATCTGCCAGTCACACATGTGAACTGTCATTAAAATATCTTGAGTGATACCCAATGCTCCTGAATTATTTAAAGGGGCAAGCAGGTAAATGTAATTCTAATGAAGGTCAGTGTAGAGATTTTAATGCAGAAAGAATGTTATAACTTGCAAAGCCAACATAGAGATTGCAAAGTATAATTAGCTCATTGTGTTGCTGGCAATGTAGACATCTCACAGCTACAGTGTTCCAGGTTTAATTTTGACTTCCCAAGCAGTCAGTGCAGTTTTCCAATTCACCCTGTGAACGCTTGAGTTTCCTCTAGATGCTTTGGATTTCTCCAATGGATTTGTTAATGGGCATGTGTGAGATAATAGGTTCAGAGAAATACAGCGCTGTGAGGAACTGGAGCTAGATGCAGGAAATTGCAGTTTGGAGTCTCCATTTTCCAACGTGGGAAAAATGTGGATTGAACCTTAATAGAGTCTGATGGATTCCACTTCCATTGCAACACAAGAAACAGCCACCTAGCAATTGAATGTTGGCTCAGATCCATGCACTATGGCTGTGGATTGAAGAAGATCATGAGGGGAATAGATTGGGTAAATGTGCAGATTATTTTATCCAGATTAAGGGGTTTAAGATGAAAGGAGAAAAATGTAATAGGAGCCTGAGAGGTAACTTTATCTGACAAAGTGTAGTGGATGTAGTCAGATCAGGAGGTTGAGATAGGTTCTATAACAACATTTATGACATTTTGACAGGTACATGGAGAGGAAAGGTTTAGAAGGATGTGGTCTTAACGCAGGCAGGCGGAATGAGTGTGGGTAGGGCATCTTGGTCAGCATGGGAAAGTTCATGCTCATACGAAAGTAATCACAGCAGAATTAGGCCCATCATGTGTACTCTGCCATTCATCCATGACTGATCCAGCTTCCCCTCTTAGCCATTCTCCTGCCTACTCCCCATAACCCCTGACACCCGTACTAATCAAGAATCTATCTATGTCTGCCTTAAAAATATCCATTGACTTGGACTCCACAGCATATGGCAATGAAGTCCACAGATTCATCACCCTCTGACTAAATAAATTCTTCCACATTCTCCATCCTTAAGGAACATCCTTAATTCTCTGCCTCAGAGGGCGGTGGAGGCAGGTTCTCTGGATGTTTTCAAGAGAGAGCTAGATAGGGCTCTTAAAAATAGCGGAGTCAGGGGATATGGGGAGAAGGCAGGAAAGGGGTACTGATTGGAGATGATCAGCCATGATCACATTGAATGGCGGTGCTGGCTCGAAGGGCCAAATGACCTACTCCTGCGTCTATTGTCTATATCCTTTTATTCTGAATCTATGACCATCCAGGATGGCATGGTGGTGCAGCGATAGCGTTGCTGCCTTACACCACTTGCAGCACCGGAGACCTGGCTGGCTGCACGTAGTTTGTACGCTCTCTCCGTGACCACGTGGGTTTTCTCCGAGATCTTCGGTTTCCTCCCACACTCCAACGATATATAGGTTTGTAGGTTAATTGACTTGGTATAGGTGTAAATTGTCCCTAGTGAGTGTAGAATAGTGTTAATGTGCAGGGACCACTGGTCGGTGCGGACTCAGTGGGCCGAAGGGCTTGTTTCCGCGCAGTATCTCTAAACTAAACTCTCCCACTAGTGGAAGTATCCTATCCACATCCACTCTATTCAGGTCTTTCACTATTCTATAAGTTTCAATGAGGTGCCCCCTCATCCTTCTAAACTCCAGCGAGTACAGGCCCAGTGTTGTCAAATGCTCATCATATGTTAACCCTCTCATTCCTGGGATCATTCTCATAAACCTCCTTTGGGCCCTCTCCTGTGCCAGTACATCTTTCCTCAGATATGGGGCCCCCAATTGTTCACATTATTCCAAATGCTGTCTGACCAGCACCTTATATAGCCTCAGCATCACATCCCCGTTTCTGTATTCCAGTCCTCTCGAAATAAATGCTAGCTAGTTGGGCCGAAGGGCCCGTTTCTGTGCTCTATGACTCTATAATGCAGTAGGGTTTACAGACTACCACAGCAGTCCAGCAATGCATCTTCCACTAGATCACTAGGATTGCTGAGATGCTACCCGGAAGATTGCCAGTGGCCATATAGGACATGATCCTGCAGGATGACAGCTTTTGTCCTTCTACGCTGCCTCTCCCTCCGCTAGTATCCTTGCTGATTTCTGTCAGATGGCCAACCCAAACTGCTGCCTCCCAGGTTGTGATGAAGCAGTCTGACGACTTTAGCCCCAGACCAGCTTCAGGTGATTATTGATACCAAAGATAGACACAAAAAGCTGGAGTAACTCAGTGGGACAGGCAGCATCTCTGGAGAGACCCTTCTTCAGACATGTTCATATCGCAGCTGTTGGAGTAGCACAGCAGGGAGACAAAGGCTCGCAGAAGACATGCATCAAGAATACTCATTAGTTGATTAGTTTATACCAAATTGCATTAAAAATATCAGCTAATCAATTTGGTTTAGAATTGTACTCATTTATTTAGTTACTCACGCTAAGTGGACCTAGCAATGGCCAACGAGTGATGAATGCAAGATTTGAGAATCGAGGTAGTGATAGGATGTGAGGACAATTAATTATGGAGAAATACAACAATAAAAAAGGCCTTTGTCCTGATTCGTCCATGAAGACAAAGCAACCTATTCCCATTTGCCTATATCTGACACTAATCCCTCTAAACGTTTTTATCTATATATCAAGATCCTATTGTAATTCTTGACAGGCATCTTCACTATCTATGATATCATCTACTTTAGTATCATCTGCAAACTTACTAATCATGCCTTAGATATACATCCAAATCTTTGATATGGATGACAAACAGCAATGGGCCAGCATTGATCCCTGAGGTGAACCCCCTGTCATAGTCCTCCAGTCTGAAAAACAATGTTTCACCACCACACTCCGTTTCCTACCATGAAGCAAATTCTGTAGTTAATTAGCTGGCTGGATCTCATGCAATCTAACCTTCCAGAGCAGCCTTCCATGGGGTACCCTAACATAAGCCTTGCAGATGTCCATGTTGATTACATCTACGCCCCTGCCCTCATCAACTTTCTCGGTTACATCTTAAAAAAACTCAAATCAAATTCCCACACACAAAACTATGCTGACTATCCCTAATCAACCCCTTTTTCAGACTGAAGAGGGTCTCGACCTGAAAAATCACCCATTCCTTCTCTCCAGAGATGCTGCCTGTCCCGCTGGGTTACTCTAGCATTTTGCGTTTATCTTCCATGATCCCAGGAATGATTGGGTGAACATTTTGAACCATATGATGAACGTTTAATGGCACTGGCTTATACTCACTGGAGTTTAGAAGGATGAGGGGGTACCTCATTGAAACATACCGAATAAGGGAAGTGGATGTGGAGAGGATGTTTTGACAAGTGGGAGAGTCTAAGACCAGAGGCCATAGCCTCAGAATAAAAGAACATAACTTTAAAAAGCAGATGAGGAGGAATGTTTTTAGTCAGAGGGTGGTGAATCTGTGCAATTCATTGCCACAGAAGGCTGTGGAGGCCAAGTCAATGGATATTCTTAAGGCGAACATTGAGAGACTCTTGATTAGTAAGGATGTCAGAGGTTATGGGGAGAAGGCAGGAAAATGGGGTTGTGAAGGAAAGCTAGGTCAGCCATGATTGAATAGCGCATGGTGGCCCATGATTGAAGGCCCATAGACTTGATGGGCTGAATGGCCCAATTCTGCTGCTATAACTTATGAACAATGGCCAAATCATCAGCATTAGGCTGCTCCCTCAGTTTTTGCCTGCAGTTTATCCTTTTAATAATAATAAATACTTTATTGATCCCCTCAGGGAAATTCATTGTTTATCCTTTTATTGAGGTGGACGGTCCACCACGATCACTGGCTACAGTCCCTGCAGTCTAGTGTTTTTTCCAGCACAGGTTCAAGATGTCAGCATCATTACCAGTCAGGACTTTGGCATCTTCATGGGGTTCTCTGGCTGATTTTCGCCTCATCTGCTTCCTGCCACAACTATCAGTGCATTTTGTTGCTCTCTGTACATAGAAAATATTTCCTCCTATGGTGATAGTTCCTTCGGCATTACGGCACTTCTGGAGATACAATTAAATCCTTTTATCCAGAGCTGTCTTTGCTATCACTGCTAATTAATCTCTCCGTGCTCCATTCCTGTCAGCTAAGAAGTTAACAACTCAGCTGCCAAAGACTTCTCTGAAATATGTAACAGCTTGTGACCCTGTCCAACTCTTAACTCTAAGGCGAAATATTTTCAATCTGTCTTTGACATTAAATTCCCATAAATTATCGTAGGAAACAAAGCTGTTGTGACTGTGCAGGTGGTAGATTTTTTAACTGGAATTTTTCAGGGGAATTCCATCCCCAATTTTTTTTAACGATTTTAATTTGCAGGTGTTTTTAAATTATGTTGCACGTGATTTAGCTGTGTTAAAGAAGACACGCACACCAACGAGGAGCATGAGCAGGCCACGGCCTTTCAAGCCTATTCCATCATTTAATAATATCACGGCTGATGTTCTTTCCAGCCTCACCCCCACATTCCCAACTTCCTTCAGATCCTTTTGCATCCTTGCATACAAGTGGTGTGTCAACATCTATTGAGAGATACTCAATCTCAGCTTCCACTGTCGTCGGAGAAAGTGTGTTCAAAAACCCTCTCAATCCTCTGAGAGAAAGAATGTTTGTCTCATCTCTACAAAAAAAAGTTTTCTAACAAGATCGCAATCAACACTAAAAGCTCATCAGATCCCCAGCCAAAATAAAATTGCAAAATTGGCCAAGATCCTGATCGAAATGGCTTTCAGGTAGATTACACCACGGAACAGCACTACTAAATCAGGACGTGGTTCTTGAAGGGACCAGGATCAATTGAACCCAGCTGGTTATTTTGTGTTGTGCAGGCATCATACAAGGGGTCATCCTTTAAAAGCATATTCTCCATGTCAGACAGGCAGCAGCACCATACCATAATCTACCTTTAATGGACTTTATCTTGCACTAAATGTTGCACCCTTTATCCGTACACTATGGACAGCTAGATTGTAATCATGCATAATCTTCTCTTTGACTGGAAAGTGCGCAACAAAAGCTTTTCACAGTACCTTGATATAAGTGACAATAATAAACTAAACTAAAGTAAGCTTATCATGAACGAGAAAGATTTGTGGGGGAAAAAGAGAACATACATTCAATAAAAATGGGAAAGAGGACTCGCACATTCAATAAAAGTGACATAAATGCCATAACTGAGGTACGCGACACGAGGGATGTTTGTTCAGAGAAGAAGGCAGGGGAGGTGGGCATGGTGGAGGTAGGTGTGAGCCCATAGTTAAAAGAGCCTGAAACAAAAGGGTTCTGCAGGTTCGCCTTCAAGAGGAAGCAGATTAATTCCATGCATTAACTGTTCTGCCTCCACCTACTCATGAGCACTCTGCTGGTGAAATAGCTTAGAGAGCTGACTCAGGGGAGAAGAACAAAGATAGCAGGCCCCATGCACAAAGAATCAGGGTGGCTCAGCTTCAGGTCTGAGTGTTGAAACAGCAGTGGAGTGGTCTATTCCAACAGACCATTACACTCTTGCCTGCCAAGTCCTGAGAGTTTGCCTGGTGTTTAGATCCAGGACAATTAAGTGTTCCTTCTCAAGAACACAAATTCACAAGGTCTTAAGGGATAGGAGTAGAATTAGGTCATTCGGCCCATCAAGTCCACTCCACCATTTAATCATGGCTGATCCATCTCCTCCCAACCCCATTCTCCTGCTTTCTCCCCATAACCTCTGACACCCATTGTGACCCCTCACCGAAACATGCCCCACACACAACAATCCCAGATTGCCCTGGGCAGTTGTCTGAAGAGTTTACTATGGGTCATAATATAATCCCTACAGAGTCAGAGAGAAAAGGAGCCAGAAAGTAGTCACATAGCGAACTGTATAATATAGGGCTTGGACATTGAAACCACTAAACAAATTTGAAAAAGGAAAGGAACCAGAGTGTTCACACACTGTACTTTTTTTTCTCGTTTATTATATTGTTTACAAAGTACTATGTTTACATTTTCAGTTGCGCTGCTGCAAGTTCATTGAATTTCATTGTTCTAACTGGAACATATGACAATAAAAAAACGTGTTCATCTTAATCAAACATGCTATGATTTTCTATTCGCATTTTTTGACTTCTTATTTTCTGTCACCGGCAGGCTTAATTACACGGAGATAAGTCATACTAATGTGGCAGCTGCTGACATCTCTGTGTATCCTGTTACCCTCCACCTAGAAAGGTTGCCAATGTCATGCACATTGGATGGGTGCTCAAGCTAAAACTTGATACCAGCTAAATAATGACTGATACTTTCATCTTAAAATGTACAGCCTAACTACAGCAGAACAATAATTATGAACTCATGCCATATCTGCTATGTTGCTCTGGCACTGATTGCGTATGATACCCAGTGCAAAATTGATTATTGAACCCCCTGCTTGCACTGTTGTCAGGGTCGTTATCATGGTCATCTGTGTGGCAGGGACAGCAAAGAATTATAAGGAAGGTTACAAATTGAGATTAAGCATTTGCTTTACATTGCTCCTTCGCTTGGCGCTCTCCTTTATGTGTGGAATTGTAAGAGATAAGATCATGTGCAAGAGCATCAGTGACAAATGATCTGCAAATTATCATGAATTTGTAAGCAGAAGGAAGATTGGGTAGGTTAAGGATATAGAATTGTGTAGCTAATATGTGGATCATACATGTGTTGGTGCTTCTGTTAACTGTGATAGGATTCTTTGTCTTTGTAATTACTGAGAAAATGCTGCAAAACTGAGGTGAAGCTTTGGTTGCTGAGCAAGGACCATCGCCTTGTTCTTTTTTCTCCTACTCATTTGGTCCAGGCTCCTTGCTCCTCAACCTTCAGCGCCAGCCTGCTGCCTTTGCCAGTCAAGTTTGTACAACATATAACAGATGGCGATGAAATCCCCATATCTCCTCACTTCCTATGGGGCAGGACCGTCCTCGATGAATGTCATACGTCAACAAATGAGGCATGTTTTTTTTTACAGTTATAAAGGCACCAATTGTGCAATTGTCCCCATTTTACAAATATGTTAAAACTTTGAAATGTGTTGGACCATTTCATATGTACGTGGCCAAAATCTTAATTAGGCACATATTTATCATTCCTTCTTGCAAATTTAATATTGATGAACGAGGCCTGACCGACTTGAGAAACCACTGTGGTTTATGAAGAGTAGTCACTAAAGGCTATATTGAAAGGAGCAAAAAGAGAAAACATATTTTGGCAGAACAAGACTGTACCCCCCAAAAATGGTCCTCACCTGCTATCATTTGCTACTCTACCCTGGCTGTTACATTAGCTTTACTGTGGAAAGCAACACAAAATTCATCATTTTAAGTTCATGTGCCTGAGCAAGTATGACAGGAGCTGGCATTGTTCCCAACTGATACAACTGAGGTTTAAGCACAATTAGATCTAAAGATAGTATTCAATCGATTTCCACTCCATAATCTCATATTCATCATGTCTTCATTTATTAGAGTGTGTAGAATCTGATAGAAGCTAACAGCACAGTGTGTAAATTCAAGGTTTACTTTAGACAAAAGACAATGACAATAGACAATAGGTGCAGGAATTGGCCATTTGGCCCTTCGAGCCGGCACCACCATTCAATGTGATCATGGCTGATCATCCCCAATCAGTACCCCATTCCTGCCTTTTCCCCAAATCCCCTGACTCCGCTATCTTTAAGAGCCCTATCCAGCTCTCTCTTGAAAGCATCCAGAGAACCTGCCTCCACTGCCCTCTGAGGCAGAGAATTCCACACACTCACAACTCTCTGTGAGAAAAAGTGTTTCCTCGTCTCCGTTCTAAATGGCTTACCCCTTATTCTTAAACTGTGGCCCCTGGTTCTGGACTCCCCCAACATCAGGAACATGTTTCCTGCCTCCAGCGTGTCCAAACCCTTAACAATCTTATATGTTTCAATAAGATCCCCTCTCATCCTTCTAAACTCCAGAGTGTACAAGCCCAGCTGCTTCATTCTCTCAGCAGTTTAAGTTTAGAGACACAGTGAGGAAACAGGCCCTTCATTCCACCGTCAGCTCCGGCCAGCGGTCCCAGCACATTAACACTATCCTACACACGCTAAGAATTTACATTTATTACAAACCAATTAATCTACAAACTTGTACGTCTTTGGAAGGAGGTGTGGGAGGAAAACGAAGATCTCGGAGAAAACGCACGCAGGTCACAGGGAGAACATACAAACTCCATATAGTCTCCGTAGTCAGGATCAAACCCGGGACCCGGGGTTCTTGCGCTGTAAGGCAACAACTCTACTGCTGCGCCACCGTTACCTAATTTATCTAATTAAGCTTTGGGATTTTTTTGTGAAATTTTCTAATTGAACCTTGTAGACTTTCTGGCTTTTGTTTTTTCGCCAGTTTTTTCCCCCCCAACTGGATGTTTTCCAGAAGAGGTAAACAATTATTTGTGATAAAAGACCCAATAACATCCAACTAAATGTAATGGTATGCCTTAGGCATTTAACTAGAACTCATTAAATTCAGATGCAGGACAGAAGGTTTGAAAATATCTTTTTGTTGGGAGTTGTGGAACAGCAAACGTATCTCAATATAGGGAAGAATAAAAAGTGGCTGCCATTATTGCACTTGAATGGGTTGCAATGCAAAAGTGAGCAAGCCATCCTTCAGTTGGACAGAGCCTTGGTTAAGTCAGAAGATATTTAGGGCTTAGAGGGAGTATTTTTCAAAAATAGTGAGAGTGCTACATGAGCCAAAAGAGATGACATAGTTCTCATAATATGACTTATCCTGAGCTTAAGGAATCCAATAAATTGGAGTATAATAGAAAGATTAAATGAGAACTCACCAGTTTGAAGTTTGATCTTTATTTTATGAGGAGTTACGATGAGGGATTACGTGAGAAGAACACCGTACAGCCGTTCGTGCGTCAATCTTCAAAGCAACGGTGTGAAATCACAGGTAATAATGATTGAAGTATAATAGTAAGAACAAAAGACTAGAACTACCAGATGATATTTATGAGGGTTGGGAGCGGAGGGCATGTAATCCCTCATCGTAACTCCTCATAAAATAAAGATCAAATGTCAAACTGGTAAGTTCTCGTATAATTTTACTTCGGAGTCACGTGAGTGACTACGTGAAGATTTCAAAGCTCTGTGATTTCATGCCGTGTGAAACGAGTATACACAACCACAAATGCTTCATTGACAAATTAAGGGAAAACATTCATAATGTATACAGTCATGACATAGATGTAAAACATGTTGCTGCGGTTTTAATGAAATAATAATATTTCCATCTCTCATCCAGATGGAAAATATAACCAGAACATAAATAAAGTTAACAAATACCCCTGGTTCAGCAATGGGTTATTATAAATGTTTGGAGATTCGTTCGTTGGGCCATGCTGTAGCCGTAACAATGCGACCCAGCGGAACATAAATACCCTTGCTGCTGATGTTGTAGCAGCCCTGGTAGAATGAGATCTGGAATCAAAATCCATTCCTACATAACACAAACTCCGTTTTTATCATCTGGAGTGGCCTGAACAAATACATTCTCCCACATTTTTTGTGACTAACAACATTGCTAATCCAGAACCTCCAAGGCTTTTGGTGAGCTTGACGTATTGTTGTATATATGTGTGCTTACCTTACCAAAGGTCCCCTGGCATGCCTGTGACTATTTTGAGACCTGACCCCCTCCTGGTCTGCTCAAGTATTTAGAACATAATATTATAATTTACAGATGTAATCATCCTGTATCATCACAATTATGTAACGACTGAACCCGCACCAGAAGGATAAATATCTAATAAACTCTAGCCAAATTTAAGGATATAGCTGGAGCCTCCTGGTGAAATAGTGTTCACAAATGTCAACATCGCATATGGCATTGTACTGGTCCTGGGAGACCCATGTTGAAGATATCCTACCACTTGATATCCGGCATGAACCCGACAGAGCGGGTCTTGTTTGCTAAAGCCAACTCAATGAGAAAGCCCATTGACACAATTAATTGCCGTACAACTCAATAATTAACGAACGATCATTTAACATGAACTCCAAACATTAGCAATTGATACCATTCTCAATGTAACATGAGCATAAACAAACGCTTTCATCTCCTTGAAAAGAAATGTTTATCGTTTTGGTGCTATCCAAGCACTTCGAACACATAGAAGGATAGATGTAACAACCCAAACCTTAGGACAGTTTATTAAACCTGTAGAACATAATTTGAGTTTATCATGCAACGGCTGATTTCCCAAGCCTCAGGCTGAACCAGCAAAATTATGTTTAAAATAACCAAATGTTATATTATTCCCAACAAATTGGGAATCAATTTGCATAATCACACAATAGGAAGCTAAAGCAGCCTTTTAATGACTTTATCTGAAGCCTCGGTTGATGAAGCAAAATGGAGAGAGCCATAAAAGACCTTCCTTCTCCTTGTAGCGAGAATGTATCTTTCGCCACTGTTGTGCCACATATATTTTGCAATGAGTGAATAAGCATGTAAACAAAATAAATATATATATATATATATATATATATATAAATATAAATATAAATATGTATGTATGTATGTATATATATACACATACATACGTGTGCATATATATATACACACACGTGTGTATATATATATATATATATACATATACATACACATATATATATATATTGTTTACATGCTTATTCACTCGTGTATATGTATATATATATATATGTATATATGTATATATGTATATATGTATATATGTATATATGTATATATGTATATATGTATATATGTATATATGTATATATGTATATATGTATATATGTATATATGTATATATGTATATATGTATATATATATATATATATATATATATATATATATATATATATATATATATATATATATACATATATTGTTCCATTTAACCAGAATTTCATAATACAGTGAGATTCAACACCAATTCTGTGTTGCCATTAACCTATACTTGATGATTCTCCTGTGGCAAACAAGATTATGTAACCATTCAAGTAGTCTTTAACTGATTGCACCCTCGTGACTAACATATGCCATCATCATAATGTATCAACCTGAACATGACAATATGCATATTTTCCCAATCACTCTTTAACCCATACAATGCCCGTAGGGTCCATAGATAGATGATACCAATAACAGAAAAAATGGTAAGTCATGCAAGTCTGCTCCACCTCCAAACTCAAGATAATATTTGCAATTTGGTATCTACCGTAAACAGCAACTGTGGCCCGATTTCCGAGCCAATCTTGCAAGACAATCTTGGCCCCTATACTGAACCTGCCCAATTCTAACCTGCTTGAAATGCTAGTATTGTCCATTTTACATGGTTAGACCCCTCATAGCTGATAATGTCTCAATCATTTGTAATGTATAACTAAGTGTACACCTTACCAAGTTGTAAGTGGTCCCTTAATTGTAGAGTAGCACAGGTACAGTGCGTGGAACCTCTAGCCAGCTTCCATGCTGCCACCAACTTCAGTGAACCGCTTACTGCCGATGAAGACGTGGGGTGCGTTGTCGCCAAAACTATGAAACCTAGCTCGTTCCAATAGCTTGTGCTTCATCCTCCAGGTTTCACCTATGGAAATGTCTTACCTGAATAGAAGATTCCGCAGCCAACTGTAATGGCCCCCTGAGGGCGGTGTTCACTGCATATGTGTTTGGGATGGCAACTTTTCTGCCAGGCATAGACCTCTGGTGCGTGCCCTACATCCCTTGGGCATGCTCTATACCCTCAGACTCAGCGTTAGACTATACCAATCCCGCATGCTCTCCTCTTACATGAGGGAGCCATTAAGCAGCCCTGTTACAAGGTGCTGCTGGCGCAGCTTCTGCAATACGCCGACTTTGCCATGGCCCCAACATCAGACTAATACTGACGCAGCATGCTCTCCTCCTACATGAGGGAGACATTAAGCAGGCCTGCTACAAAGCATTGCTAACGCAATTTACCATTTAGAGCCATTAGCACCATTTTGCCATATAATGAAAGATTTACCTAACAACTACTGGAGCAGTAATGAATACTGTTTGTCCATCATTGTGACTTTATTAATTCCAGCTGGTGATAACAAGGTGTGTTAACAATGACCTACATGGCACTTAATAGTTAACCATTTAACAAGATAACAGTTGTCCTACTTGCACAGCTGAATCGCATCTATACTATTACCAATTAGTCTAATGACTAGAAAAAGCTGTTTTATAACAACAAAACTGTTACCAGAGTCTATTGACTGCAATCTGTTTCCCAGGCCGGCGTCAATGGCCAATTAAATACCTAAAGGTGAATCTCAATGTCCTACAAGTCTATTTGATAGGAACTTAATCTAACTGGATAGAGGAGCCCAATTTCTCAAATATAGTTTGAGACTTAACAGTGGATTTTAGCACATACATAACCAGTGTTTTTGAACTGTGAATAGTTCTCCATGAATGTTTTTTTGTCATAATTCTGTTATATTGCCTTATCCTAGCAATGCCTCCTCATCCCCCATGATCACTGTAAATGGGAATACCCTACTAAGCAGCCTGAGCAAAGGTGCTGCTGGCACAGCCTCTCCAATAGGCTAGCCTTCCATAGCTTGGCATCCCCATGAGCAGTCCTGAACAAAGCACTGCTGGCACAATCTTTCCCATAGGCTGGCACTGCCATAACTTGGCATCCCATGAAACAGCCCTACCCACAGGTGCTGCTGGCATAGCCTCTCCAATAGGCTGACCCAACTCCTGCTGAAGGAGTGCCTCTAAATTCATTCCCAGAGGGGAAACCTCTCAACATCTTTCTTAATTGTACTGACTATTTTTGTCAGTTGTCCCTATATCCTGGAGATTACTGCGGTTTGGGGACCGCATAGCTGAATTTCCCCTCCCTGGGAATCAATATAAATATATATATATACAGATACCCGCGGTAACCCTCCCGGCTCCCAGGCTAATCATTTAGGTGAGTTTTAACCCCATCTCCTGGGGACTACTGCGGTCTGGGAACCGCCTATTCTTGGGTTTCCCCTCCACCGGGAACCCAGGCTGACCGTTCAGGTCAGTTTAGCCACATACCCTGGGGACTACTGCGGTCTGGAACTGCCTGTTCTTGGGTATCTCCTCCCCAGGAACCCAACATGTGGAGTCACTAACCGCGTTATCAGTGACTCCGATCGCAAAACCCGACATTCGCCAGCTCTCCACTTCCGCGGTCGGACCAGGGTTTTTCCCCAAAGCCCTAGGCTGGTTCCCTCGTTGGCCATCGCGAACATCCAACAAAAACCTCGGAGGTTCCTGCAGGAGACCTACAACAGGTAAGGAATAGCACTTACCTGAAGTTTAGACTTACCGTTGGAGGAGCTGCGCTGCTCCACAGTCGCCTGCACGAAAGCGTCTGACATAATGACGCACGAACGGCTGTACGGGGTTCTTCTCATGTAGTCACTCACGTGACTCTGAAGTAAAATTTTAAATTAAGAGTTGGTCCATGTGAGATTGAAACTGGAATTTTTCATCCATAGAGTAGGTATTTTCAAATCTTTCCGCAAAAGCATGTGAAGAGAGAGCAATTGAAATGTTCTCGTTTGGGCGTCACATTGACGCAGCAGGTAGCCTTTCTGCCTCTCGGCTCCAGCGACCCAGGTGGAGAGAAATAAATAATGGGAATTAGATTGTTTTGATCAATCTGAGAACTGACAAGGATAGGTTAGACCATATGCCATGAAAAATGAAACATATATCGATAAATTTATGACGTAAAAAAATCATGGTAAAATCTGGCTAATATCAAAAGGAAAGTTGTAATTGGCTCAAGTAACAGAATGTCCTGTTCTTATCTTAATGTTTCTCTTGCACTAGGAGAGATTAAAACAGTCATTCCTGTAAGTGTTAATTCCCACCATGAATGCTAAAAATACTGAATCTACATTCCTTGGAATTTAGGAGGGCGGTTTGAAGAAACAAGATCCTAAAGGGGCACAACAGGGTCAATCTTGCGATGTTTCTACTCTTGAGAGAGTCTCAAATGAGATGACATAGAAACAATATGAAGGGGCAGTCATGTAAAATTGAGATATGTAGGGATTCTATTCTTGAAGAATATCTGGAGGCATTTTAAATATAGATATAGATATGTTTTTGATAGATCAGAGAATAGAGGATTAGGGGGGATTGGCCCACGAGACGAATTGATGCCTGGGGTGAGCCAGCTATGATTGTAATGAATGGCAGGGCAGGCTTCATGGGCCAGATGGTCCATTAGAATGCACCTATTTTCTTCTTGTCTTGTACGCTCATCACGCATTATTTTGTCATTTTCACTGTTTAACTCTTCCTAACCAATCGACCTTGTTGTTGTGCCCATCCACACTATGTGCCGTCTTGGTTTATTTTATTGCATTCTGCCAATCAGATTTTTGAATTAATTCATAAATTCTTGCATACACAAGTGTGCAAAGAGTCGCCACACATAGGGTGCCAACAAAGTTACAAAGTATTCTTTGTAACCTCCTAATTGTCCCTCTTTGTTTTCAATGTCCACCCCCCCACGCCAGGTCCCCCTTGTTCTCTTGGCGCCCCACCCCTCCATGCTGGGACCCTCTTTGCTCTCGATGATGTGTCCTCATCCGACCTCCGGCCCCCACTGCGGCCCTGTCGTTGTCCGACCCCCGACACCCATCGCGGCCCATCCTCGACCGCTCCTGCTTCCTCTCTTGATGGCTCTGCTGAGCTCGCCGGGAGATTCCCACTGCAAGTGAACAGCAGCTTTTTTAGGGCTCAGTTGGGGCTTTCAGTTTCTCCCGATCAACTGGGTAAAATTGCTATCGATCAACATTGAACAGCATGCAAATACTGAATGGAAAACATTTAGACAGACATTTTGTAACATCTGTGCCTTCCCTTTATCCTTGCATCATAAATTGGCAGAATAGCATTACACTGCATTTTTCTTGGTATACTAGCTGTCAAACTAATCTATTAAACTGTAATGGAAGAAGGTAACAGTAATGTAAGAGTTTTCAATAGAAGTGCTTGAGCTCAACTAACTGCTCCATATAATTGAAAATAATTAGTTGTCTAAAAATTGTGCTGATCTATGTCATCTTTGGTTTTATTTCTTCATGGTTCTTCTTTCTCCCAACAACAGAAGTTATCTGGCTTAACTAATTATCTGTAAATTGTTAGATTAGCTCTATTTGCAGGCTAGACGGATTTTTTTTCCCCAATGTTCCAGATAATCACCCTGATTTTATAATGGCAGACTAATATCTTCAAGATGGTGACCAGACCCATGTGGAATTTAAATGATGCATTTTAGAAAGTAGTTTTACAATCAGTAGTCTGTTTGACATTTTGTAAAAAGTCGAGCTATCAAAATCTAATGACTTCCCTACTCCTCAAGCACTTGCCTTCAGAAAATGAATTTGGCAATAAAATAGTATTGAATGAACTGGAACATGCTCCTGTAGAGTGAAATTGATTTTCAATCCTTAATGTATCATGACTAAGTTAAAACACTTTATTCTATGTATAGTTTCAGACAAAAGTGTTTGCCTAGAAATTGGATTGCATGCAATACAAAATCCCATGAACTAACATAAATCACACTATGAGCACTTTGCCAGGTGTGTGAGCAGTCTCCAGTGAGTCTGGAGCTACCTTTGAGTACTATGTTGTGTCCTTGATGGTTCCCTAAATACCACTTACATATAGAATTCATCAGGTCTTCCCGTGACAACCAGATGATAGTGATTTTCTGCATCTCAGAGTCCCAATTTATGATTGGAAGGAATCAAACATGCCGTGCCAATGTTTGTATCATTTGGTGCAGATCTGATACCATGGAAACATAAAATACAGTGTGGATGAACTTGTGCCAGTTGGAAAATATGAAAGGACACATTTGGTTGGGATCCTCACCATCGTGTTTTATGAATCCTTCCAATAATAAATTGGGACTTCAAAATGCAGAAAGACAGAGAGCATAAACTGAGGAATTCTATGTGTTTTTTGGGAATCTATCAGTCACAATATGGCACACATAGCTATATCAAACATAGCTCCAGACTCACTAGAGACTTCTTTCTCACACACCTCCTAAAGTGCTCAAATTGTGCTCAACATAGCAGAGATTATCTTTTTGAAAATGTTACTACTGAGGATATCAGGTAATGGTGACTCTGCGATCTGTTTCCCAAGAGTTGGAGGATCCTATACTTCAGTCTTGACATGGGTTGTCCCTGGCAGAATCCCACCCCTGTCCAGTTTGCCTTCCCCTTATACTTTGTGGTCTCTGCCTCAAAAGCAACAAAACTTTTTATTATGCATTTATGGGTTTGATCAATGTGTGTGTACGGGAGAGCATGTCAGCAAATTCCGAGTACAGTAGAGAGATCACCTTGGTCTTCCACATGATATCACGATTTCTGCCCAGAATTGTTTTATTGTCTTCCTCCTGGCATATATCTCATTCACCACTATTTCAATATCTTTTTCAGAGAACATTTGTGCTCTCTCCATGCAATGTCCAAGCTGTCGCTACTTTCTATGGCAGCCATAAATGTATATTGCTGCTATATGTTTACTGTAGAGAGTGCACCTTGAGCGGTAGATGACTTTCTCCTATGGCTGCACTGCAAAGTATTGACAGCCACGATATACTGGGAGTGCTCCTGTTAAGATCTGTTAGGATCAGTGTATATTTCCTTGTAAGTGGTCCTTTATGTGCTAACAAGTGCTGGCTTTACGTGTTAACAAGTAGAACTGGATTACTCCCTGTCTTAGACTGATGGCAAAAGAATTAGACGTTACTGCAATGATTCCAGGGTGTAAAGTTACGGCATGTTTGCAATGATATATCTGCCATCAATGAAAAATTAGTTTATGTGTTTGGTGTAATGCCCAGAAGCATTTAAGACCCAAGAAATCTTGTACTTTTGGAGTTTGGGTGCAATTATTAAACATTTTTTCAGTTTCTGACAACTTCAAATCAAGAGTGGTAATTCTAATCTGGTCTTAAATGTCAAAACTGAAATATATCAATAAATTGTCTAGTTCCACTGAAGTCTGGAACTTACATTTAACATTCCTATTCTCCACCTTGACATAAAAGTCTGGATATAAGCAACTATTTTTTTGGCAAGCATGTTAGGCAATTTATTGGGTTTTGACTAAGCTTGAAAGCAGCTTTTTTGTAACTTTGCCCATGACTTTTTAGCTTGTGATGACGTATGATGAAGTTCTTAAAAGTGCATTACATTCTCTTCAGGTTTTTTGATTATTCAGCGTCCAAATGGAGAGTGTGATGATGTTATAAATAAAGAAATATTTTAGATAAAAAACTAAACTAAATGTTAAAAACAAAAATCATAAAGTGTTCAAGAAAATGTTGTTAATAGTGGGTGATAAATTTCACTCTGGTTTACTATCAATTATCCTGAGGGCACTGTGAAATATTAGAATTTATTTAGAATTTGACTTTGCTTGTAAACATATTAGCAAGGTGTCCGAATGTTTAAGAAGATCCACTGGTGTGATATAGGCAGTGGAGGCCATTAATAACAATCTTGTTGATACAATCTGCACGGCCTTCAAGGATAACGATGGAGTTTCCCCCCCCCCCCCCTTCAATTTCAGTTATTGCTGGGTATATAAATAACTTTCATTTGTCATCGGGTGGTGCCGCGAGCAGCAGCCTTGCCAGCAATGTGTTTGTCCTATCAACTTTTTTTTGTTTCATAATATGCCTAAATGTACGTTTTAGTGTGGGGGGGGGGGGGGGGGGGGGGGGGGGGGGGGGGGGTGGTGGTGGAGGGGGGGGGGGAATAGGGGGAAACCATTTTCAGTCACTTACCTCGACGGAGATGCGACTTTTCTCTTTGTCACATTTTTGCTCCCCTCGCGGCCTAACAACTGATTTGGTCCAGCCTTTCTCGAGAAGACTGCACCAAGAGACTGGCCCAGAGCTTCAGTAACAGGCGCGGCAGGCTTACCATCGTGGAGCGGGGCGATCCCTTGCCGGGGATCGGCAGAAGAAGTGCTCCGACCGCCGGCCTGCAGCCTATAACATCGTGAAGCCGTGGTCTCCAGTAAGAAAATGGCCGATTCGGGAACTATAAGCCGAAGTCGGAGTTTCGATCATCCCGACGAGAGGGCTTGTACATCGGGCTGTCCGTAGCGGCGACTATGGAGGGTTCATGGCCCTGACCACAGGTGAAAAAAGGAGGAAGATTGACTGAACGTAATTGCCTTCCACCACAGTGATGAATGTTGATTCCACTGTGGTGGTTGTTTATGTTAAATTATACTGTGTATTGTGTTCTTTTTGGTTGCTTGGCTGCATGGTAACTCATTTAACTGTACCTTAATTGGTGCATGTGACAAATAAACTTGAACTTCGTTTAATAAAAATTCTAGTGAAGGCATTTTGAGAATAATGTTAATTAACTTAACAATGTATTCACTGATAATTTTAAACAGATTCATTATCAATGGAGTTCTTCCTTTTCATTAGGTACATTCATTGCAAATCATGCATCACACATGAGAGATAACACTTGAGAACATGTGTTTTTAACATGTAATGTTTTACTGTTCGGTGGCTTTAATTGATTAATGCCTGTCTGATATGTGTTTTGCTTCCTTGATGCGCTGATACATTGTAGATGTGGCAGGGATTAAATGGGTTGAATCTTGGGGTGGCCTAAGTCCCCTTGCTGGAATTTCTGCAGTTCTACTTACCCAGTCAGAATTGATGGTAAACAAAAAAACTGGAGATCGGCACTTTCCCACTGGCCCTCCACGTTCCACTAAAATTGCAATTGAGGCATTTTTAAAATGATTATGTTGAATTAAATATTTAATAAATGTAGTTAAGTTAAAAAAAATAACTGAGCAGTCATAAAACAACCAAAAATAATTAAATTAATTAAATAAAACAAACAATCGAAGCTGTGTGGAGCCTATTGGAAAGAAGTGTCGAGGGTATCAGGCATGTAAACTATGTGAACAAGTTGGTGATCTAGATGGATAATACACGTTGTTCCCATAAAGTCAAACTTTTCTTTCGATGTATGGCAAAAAAAATCAAACATACATATTAATCTTTTTCTCATAGTTTTAGCGAATGCAGTAGGTGCGGTTACCGTTATAACTTAGTTCTGCTTTGGGTTGTCACCTGGCTAATTGCTTATTTGAACAAACACACTTACAAATGTACTGGAAGTGACACTGAGCCATTGAAACTAGAATGTAGCGATATGGTGGCACAATCCAATGTAAAGAGATGCGTGTACTAATTGTATTTCCTGTAGATTTTTTTAGATAAATAAGGATGTAGGTGACCAGTAAAAATCCTGGACATTTCAATATATCAGTACATATTGAAGACAAGAGGCTGCCAGTGAAATTTGTACAGATAATTTAGGAAGTCACCTGGTTTGTCTTTGTATCGGCATTAGGGTAAGGATCAGGGTGGTATGAATAAGCAAGTAAACTAACTTTGGTTTTACCTTCTGAATCTTTGAACTACAGTTTGTTCTCAAGTCAAGGCTTCTCAGACCCAATGCCAGCTTCTAACCTGCTACAATATTTGAGTGAAAGTTCTCTGGTGTAATGCTGGGGAAGCACTAGCAAAGTAACCCTCCATCTGCTGCTAGTGGCTTGGATTTTCATGTCTCACAACACAAATGTATAACTGCAGGATATAACTGCATTTCATTAGCTTCATTAATTAATTTCATTAATGGTTCCAATTGGAATTGGCATGAAAATTCAGCTCAATATATCAGAATTCACAGAAGTTAAAACCAGGGGAGGCAACCCATTTGTGATTGGTGCACTAGAGGTAGATTTAGTTAATATATTTGTGGAGGGATTCACATGTATTACTCTTTTTTTTACAACTGAGAAGTTTCAAAAGGCTACTGCGCGAACCTTAGGACTGTGTGAAAGCTGCTTTGTAGCCCATGCACTCCAGTGCTTGAGTGGTAATAAATATGACTTCATGCCATGGCTGGCACATGGTCGTTCATTTCACATTGATGGCCGTGCTTTATGTAATTTCAACCTGACACAAAGATATTTTATGATACTTGGCAACAAGATGTAACAAGGACATTTTGTGAAATTTATCGAAACTGCATTGAATTACATTAAAGCCATAGAGATATATAACACATAAACAGGCCCTTCACTCCAGCTTGCCCATTCCCACCAAGGTGTCCCATCTATAACTGCTCTCACCTGCCCATAGACCTCTAAACCTTTCCTATCCATGTACCAGTCCAAATGTCTTTTATATGTGGTTATAATTTCTGCCTCAACTACCTCCTCTGGCAGCTCATTCCACACACCACCCTCTGAGTGCAAAGGTTGCTCCTTAGATTCCTATTAAATCTTTCCTCCCTCACCTTAAACCCATTCCTCTGGTTCTTGCTTTAGTCTTTCACTTCAAATGACATTGCAGAATAGAAGGATCGATTCATTTTGCTGGCATCTGTACAACTGAGATCATTCTTGCTGATTCCAATAAATCCATTTGAAGACATGGGTCTGAAGAAGGGTTTTGGCCCGAAACGTTGCCTATTTCCTTTGCTCCATAGATGCTGCTGCACCCGCTGAGTTTCTCCAGCATCGGAGAAAACCCACGCGGTCAAGTGGAGAACGTACAAATCCGTAACAGACATCATCTTGTCGGCGGGATTGAACCCGGGTCTCCGGCGCTGCAAGCACTGTAAGGCAGCAACTCTACCGCTGCGCCACTGTGGCCGCTCCAAATTCAAAGTGTGTGTACTCAGAGATGGCTACTCTCTGAGACTCTGAATTTCAAGCAGGTTTTTGATATTGCCTGGACCAATGGAACTATGATTAAATAAACACACAAATTGCCAATATCACATTGCAAAGGCTCTGAATGTTCACAAGGTAGGCACTAGGTCAACTGCATCTTTAAGAATTATCTGATGGGGAGAGATTATCATTGTGCCTGTATGTAATTTCGGATTTACAAATGCAATGGGTCTGTTTACCAGAGGTCTGGTATAAAGAGGCATCTGTCAACAGTGTGCTTGACAACAAAGCAGGAGCATGGCTACCTCAAGCAACCAAGCAGTGCGTGACCTATTATAAAGAAGAGTAAAGAGTAATGGGTACCTCGAAAAAGGTGGTAATCTCAATGAATAACACAAACTTTTTTCTATTACGTCTACTGAACTTTTCACTATATTAATACACACTGAAGGCAAGAAAATGTCAATTAAATTTAATACCGATGGAGCAGGAATTAAAGCAGCATTTTAATCAAAAGGTGTAGAAAGTTTAGGAATTCACTTGGCTTTCTTCATGCCTGTATTGAGAAAGGATCAAGGTGATAGGAATAAGTGAAGTTGTATTGAGAGGTGGGGAGTTCCAGGGCAAGAATCGGATTTGATTTGCTTGAAGTTACTATCAAAGATAAAGTTTGATAGGGTAAACATTTGTTTCTTCTTACATATTTGTCTGCTTTACTGAAGTTCTTCACTGCAAAGACGTTCTCCTCCTCTCTCCGACAAGAGTTCTGCAACACCCTCTCTCACTGCAACACCTCTTTGATTCCTCCTCCACTCATTCATTTTTTCTATGTACCTTCAATATCTCTCGTTTCCTCTCCATGACTCTCAGTCTGAAGAAGTCAGCAGTCCGAAACATCACCTATTCCTTCTCTCCAGAGATGGTGCCTGACCCTCTGAGTTACTCCAGCTTTTTGTGTCTATCTTCAGTGTAAATCAGCATCTGCACTTCCTTCCTGCACTAGAACATGAAGAAACTATCTGTATCAGCTGGACACGTACCTGGATCTGTTTGATGATGATTTTTGGTGCATTTAAGGAGTGGAAGCTAGGATGCTACACCTCAGTTTCGCAAAACATCACTGTATTTTACAATCGTGGAAAAGATTTGGGAAGAAATGAGGACAATTAAGGAAAAAGCTATTATTGACCCACTTGAGCTTTGTGATTAGAATGTTTTATTTGTTCCTGTAAGCTAGGTGGGAGTATTAGGATCTGCAGAGATTATAGCAAATATAGGAAAATGTCTCTAATTGATTTATAACTTAATTAAGAATAGGATGAATCTTCACAATGTTTCAGTTGATACAAAATTGCCATCAGATGGTTATGGGACAGGAAGGCTTGGGGTACATGGATAGGTTGGGACTTTTTGCCCTGGAGTGAAGACGGATTAGGGGTGACTTTATAGAGGTATTTAAAATAATGAGGGGCACAGATAAAGAACATGGTCATTGTCCTTTTGCCAGGGTAGAAGAGTCTAAAACCAGAAGACACAGATTTAAGATGAGAAGGGAAAGATTTAAAAGAGACCTTTTCCGCACAGAGAATGGGAGGTATATGGAATGAGCTGCCAAAGGAAGCTGTAGAGGTGGGTACAATTACAATATTTTTAGAGACATGTGGACACGTACGTGTTTAGAAAAGGATTAGAGTGATATGAGCCAAACACAGACAGATGGAACTAGCTCTGATAGACACTTTGATTGGCATGGAGGAGTTAAGCTAAAGGGCCTGTTTCTGTGCCATATAACTTTGAGTCGGATAAGTTGGACAAAGATTCAAATACATACTCAGCAATAAATTTGAACCTGGGACTGTTCCTAAACAGCTGACCTTCTGATGGAATAATATCATCTCCGCACATTTTATCAAGGACAGTGGGTAGTTTGATTCATGATTTTCCAAGTGTCATTTGGCTATTTGACTAAAGTTAGAAGCAAGAAGAAAATCGAAAAGATGTACCTTGATGTTTCGAAATAGCAGGAGGGTATTTGAGAAAATAATTGCTGGCTTATATGTAGTCCAATAAAGTGATAAGTTTATTGATTCTGAAGGAGTCTGTTGAAAACAGTGTTTGATACTCCTGGTCAAAACAAATTGATATAGGTTAAAGTGGATAATTAAATGGGGACGCAGTGAGTTGAGTGCGAATCGGTCAGGCTGAAGAAGGGTCTCGACCCAAAACGTCACCCATTCCTTCTTTCCAGAGATGCTGCCTGTCCCGCTGAGTTACTCCAGCATTTTGTGTTTGTGGTTTTAACAGGCCCATTTATGGAAAATATGATGATCATAATAGTAAATGCATATTCCAAGTATAGAACAGAATTCTTCAAGCGATGAGTTTAAAGTTAATTTGTCAAAGTTAATTGCGGTGGGCAATACAATCATCCAGACTGGTGCTGAACTCTGAAGGAATGAACTCAAGCATGTGCACACAGATTCAAATGGTCTGCAGGAAAGACCATCTGAGACTGAAAGATGGACTGAGAAAATTTACATTGAAATTGATTCAAAAGTTGCACACTTCTTATTTGATTGCACATACAATTACTGGACAAACATCTGCAGGGTTACTGATATTCAGACATCTCAGCATGCATTTGGATTTGGTGAAGCCACAGGTTGGTGCTGCTCTTTGTTCCAGACAGGTGAAGCAGGAGAAGCAACAGGACATCACCATTTGTTAGTAGATGTGTATTTAATGAAGTTTCCACATCTCTGACTGAAGCCGGCATAGTGAAAGAGAACACATCTCAAGATACTAAGCACTGATGTCATTGCAGCACAACTGAGTTGCCTTGTATTGAGCAGGCAAGGATATTACCAGGTAGAAAGAATCTGTAATTGGGGAAATTCTGAGGTTTTGTTGATAACATTAGACTTCTTTTGATGGTATCTTACATATATTTAGAAAAAGGTATATATGTTTTCATCCAGATTAAGGCAGAGGATGTATGAAAACCTTTGGGTGCTAGTACCTTGTTCATCACCTGTAATCTTATTGCTATCAACGCCCTCTAGTGGGTGAGTGGGAATAAAGGTAGCTGCTATCCAGGACATAGTTACTAAACTCATAATGAGGACCACAAAAAGCAATCTATGAATGTTACATAGATCTATTGAATGTTGTTACTATTGTTGCAGCAGGGAACTTTACTTAAAAGCAACGATCATTAAGTGATAAATTATGTTCCTGAGTGATGAAATAGTTACAGAACTACTTTGAATAGAAATCCCTGATGTGCCAAGAATAGAGTGTAATTCTACAGGAATGCTACAGATCACAAGGTTAAACAAACATCAAAGTAGTCTATAAAGTAAGTGCAAGGAGAGAAACGTTATTTTAATTTTAACTTTATATAACCATATTTGATTGGGGAATGCACAAGACTCAGAAGTGATAAATGTATGGCACATCATTAGAATTCACAAACAACTTGGCTTAACAGGAAATTAAGCCAGAATCATAGACTAATCCATGGAGCTCAGACGCAATTAAACCTCATACCACAAGAGATTCGTAGATTTAAAGGAACTATAAAACAAGAGACAAATGAAGATATAAAACAAATGAAAATTAGAGAACAAACCTTAATGGCATCTCAGACTTTCTTTAGCAGAATACCGTAGCATGAATGCTGAAAACCGGCAAAGTCCAGATGAGTATTATTAGTAAACATTCCAAAAGTGAGAAATGGCCTTTTGAAATCTAACAGGTGGAAAGGTGAACTAAACTAAATATGAGGTCATGCAAGAATAAGTTAAAAGAATGATGGGAACCCTTGAAATAACAGTCCTGCAAAGGAATGATATTATAATAATATTCCAAATGCAGGAGGATAATCAAAAAAGTGATTAGAACTCTAGACATTTTTTTTTTAAAGAGCCTTAAGTTAACGGCCAGCATGATGCAATTAACATTGTAAATGAATACTTCCTTTCTATTATTTGGATGATTCATATTTATGTGCAGAGCAGCAATAAATAAAGTGGTTTGTGGATGCCTCCAGGTGTAGTTTCATTTTAGCAGGTGTAAAATGATGCTGGGATTGTGTTTCTCACCAATTTTTATTTTTATATCAGTGGAAATCAACTGAATCAACAAAAGCTCTGGTAATGTACATAACTATAACATCCAATATTTCCAATTTTATATTGCATTGGGTGTCTGGGGACTAACAACTGAAAAAGGTTTCTGAGCTTTTTTTCAGGAAGAAAAATGTCTATGCCTTCTGTTAGTTACTTTAAATTAAATTAGGAAATTAGGCCAAGAAAATGCAGATTGAAATTGTTAAAAAGTAACATAAAGACTGATAATTGCCAAGTCCTTTATCCAGACTATGATTTCCCATGTAATTGATTATATGCAGAGTAAATGGAGGCAAGGCTGGGATATCTTTGGAAACAATTGGATGGACTAATGTGGGAATTACTGGATTTTCAGACAAATTAAAATGGGCCAAATAGTCATAATCTAGATTTTGGTTACTTTTGTGAAAGGAAGCACCACTTGAATAAAATGGCCTAAACTACTGAGGTTGCTTAGTTTTGCATTTTGTTGAAAACTGTCATGTTTGAATCTAGTTAAGTTTAGATCTCCATAAGTGATTGTCATAAACAGCAAATAATTTAGGTTACTTGACAATATGATATACCACATGTAAAACAAATAACGCTCACACTGTCTGCTTATTCTCTTCTGTGCAGCTGGAAGTAAGTAAACATTTTCTTACATTTAAACAGAGCTGTGTTTTAAACTGCAAAGATTTACAGTGAGACATTGCAGTTCTGTATCATCATTCTTACAGAATTTTTTTTGGAAGCCTTATATGGTTTGCTATAACAGGATGATAGTCTGGTCTCACAACTTGCAATAAATACTGCAAGATACATTTCTTTCACTTGCATAATGACTGGTGTACCATATCAGGTTAGTAACAAAACTTGCATCTATGACCATCTAGATTTCAAACTGGATAAACTCAGTATTTCAAGAAGGTGAGTCTCATTTGATGTTCCTTTGCTTTAGATCCCCAAGAAGATGATGCTGGGGAAATTGACACCTTAATCCTAAACAAAATATCTTATATTACTAATTTCTCCAATTTTAGGTAGTCCCTGCTTTCTCCTTTTCCCTTCCCTTCCCAGCTCTCCCACAGCCCACTCTCCGCCTCTTCCTTTCTTCTTCCAACCCACATCAGTCTTCTCGACCTGAAACATCGCCTATTTCCTTTGCTCCATAGATGCTGCCTCACCCGCTGAGTTTGTCTATCTCACATTACTCTCTCTATCAAAATTATAAGCCTGCTTTTATTTTTAAATGTTTGAATTTTTATACAAGTTACATTCAGAGCAAGTCTTCTTGCTACCTGTATGTTTACAATGCTACTAACATTGTGGGTTTAAAATTAGATTGCTTGGTGGTGTTACTCCAGAATGCCGGCCCTTTCTTTCTATCTTCAGCACCCTGAATTCAGCCTTGGTATCTGAATGTCCCATTGAATTCACTAATTTACCCCAAATCCTCCAGTTGTCCCGGCGCTCAAAACAACAGTTGTGCAAACGTACAGTGACCGTTCAGTTGTGCTACTGAATTTTGCCGCAATGAGCCCTCGACCAAAATGGTGGTTGGTGTACTGCTTCCATATTCATATGTCCAGAGCAAATCCGCCTCAATATAATAATATATCTGCTTAGCTAGAACTCTGGGATGGAAGATTGCAACCTTCACGTGGTCCGCCCTGTTTCGACGAATGCAATCAACCTGACGAGCACAATCAAATAAGATCAAATAGAACAAGTTGTCCTACTTGTCCACAACTTTAGGCTGTGCACACCAAATGCAAGAAGAAGAAGACTAGAACTCTACCAAAACAAACAAACATATCAGCCTGGAAATTCTATCATATTGTGCAGTATTTATGGGATTTGATTGGCAAAATGAATCACAAACCAAGATTTGAATTTATTACATTTATATCAAAATTCATAAAATGGCCTTCCGAATCCTCACCACATTGAAATGTTGATGTACAGACATCCCTAAATGCATGTTCCAATAAGCAGCATCCAATATGCTTAATGGCCAGCAGATTATGCAAACCATTCACTTAAATATAGATCTTCACAGCAAAGATGCGATCTCTTTGGTCAAAACATAAAGGGGAACTGAGTGGTACCCAGCCCTTGAATTCAGCATTGCAAACCAGTTTCAGCCTGGCCCTCTTTGGTTAAACATCTTCCCCATCATGACTGTTCTACTTCAGACTCTTTTTCTCCCCAACAATCAAGATCTAACCCAAATCTTAACACCTGATCGGAGCTTTGCTCTGCCATCCATGCTGATGGCTTGATGATATCCCTTCTCAACTAGGACTGGACTTTCACTCTTAGTGATCTGTGAACTGCACCCATGACCTCCACTTGCTCAGCATTATAGCTTTTAATGTATTAATCACACAAGTCGTGTAATGTTGCACCCATTGCCTTGGGCCTTGTGTGAAATGTTCTCCTTGTTGCCGTCAGGCAGGCGATATAGGAGCATGGCTGCACGCCAGACTTAAGAACAGATTTTATCATCATGCCATCAGGCTTCTGAACTCATAAACACATCATATATGTTGATTATTTTATTTATTATTGTCTTTTACCTACCAATGTCACTCTTATCTTATATTTTTTTTACCTTGATTTTATCCTTGTAATATTATTGCTGAGGTGACCCGATGTCTTGTCAAAAAGATTTAATTGTACCGTTGACCCTGTGTTACATATGACAAATAAAAACTGAACTGAAATCGAATTTTCCATTTGCAGAATTTTACACAAGTAATGTATTTGCCTGCAACACACCTAATGTTAAATGCACCTAATCAGGTGCCAAATAATTTCTAGGCAATAGTGCATACAAAATGGTTGCATTTAAAATTCCACTAAACGCCAGAGATAAAAGTGAGCAATTCCATAATAATGACTCTTTCATTATTGTAAATGCTGACAGCTTTGACACCTGAATTGGAACTTTGGGAAATTAAGGCATTCACAAGAAATGAAATCCAGATTTATTTCAAATTCCTAGAGTCTGGTTTGTGATTTATAGTCACTTGTGTCTGCAGTGTGGTTTAACAAATAGTTTCATCTGCAGCTGAGGCAGAAAAAATAATTAAAAAAGGGGAAAAACATATTTGGCTAACCTTCCACTTGGTAAATTGCTAAAAAAAGATACACATTTAATTCTGGTTTTAATCACGAGGAATTTAGAATGAAAATATTGAATTATTGATTTCCTAACGAGACCTAATTAAACAAAGCTAATTATCTTCAATTAGCATTAACCATGATAATAGAAGATAGAGGGGAAGTCAAATTACAATTCTAAACTACAGTGATAACACAGTGTCCATGATCAGGTATTCTCATTGTAAAAGACAAAACAAAATCAGTCTTTGTACCATTGGTGCCTGAGATAGTCTGTGTAAACGTTTTCTTTTCCTTTCGGCAGTATGAGAATATTGATGAACACACTTATCATAACACAGTGAGTTACAAGATTTAACTAAAATATTGTGGAGAGATATGGCCGCTCCTTCTCCATTTGGAAATCAGAGCAACTGATACATTTCTGCCAAATAATTACACCATAGCAATTACAGAGGGTGTAGTATAAAGGAAGGCAAAAAATGGTGATAGTCAGTAAGAAGCAAATCAACATTTGACTCTCGAAATCCATCATAAAGTGGAAATAAGAATCATATAACCGCAGATGTTGGAAATCTGAAATTAAAAAAAGTAAAAGCTGGGCGCACTCAGTGGATCCAGCAGCATCTGCAGAAAGGGAAACATTTTAAGTTGATGATCCTTTGTTAAAACTATGACAGAGGGAAACTGTTAGCTTTAAGTGACAGAGAATGTAGGGAAGGAATGGATCGCATGAAGGAAATCATTCCAGAGGGCGAGTTCAAGGTTATCGATGGATAAACTGGAACAGTTAGAGAGAGAAGAAAAGCTATGAGATGAGGGCAGTTAGGGAGTGAGAATAAAAACAAAGGAATTTGAAAAGGTCCACTAGGTCAGGTGGAGCCTTTGGATATTAACTCTTTCCACAGGTGTTGCCTGACCTGCCGTTTGTTTCCATCATTTTCTGGCTTTATAATGGAGAACAAATGGTGCAGGAAAATGGCTATTAGGGTTTGTAGTAGATATGATACAATAGCATTATGAAAATGAATAAATTAGGAGACTGGAATAACTATCATGTCCTCTCAATTTCTTTGACAATGAATAATGAAATGCAAAAAAACAGCTTTTTACATTTTACCCAACCACAAAATCCAACTCATCACATGATTGTTTTTATGTCAAAGCAAGTAACCTATTTAACTTATTTTGCTATGAAGGCATAGCTATAATATCATTGGAGCTACACACAGCATTCTAACCACTGGTGAGATCTTTCTCCTGGACATTGGTTTAAGGTGAAGGGGAAAAGATTTAACAGGAATATGAGGGGTAACCTTTTCACACAAAGGGTGGGTGTATGGAACAAGCTGCCAGAGGACGAAGTTGAGGCTGGGACTATCCCAACATTTAAGAAAAAGTTAGACGGGTACATGGATAGCACAGATTTGCAGGGATATGGACCAAATGCAGGCAGGTGGGACTACTGTAGCTGGGACGTTGGCCGGTGTGGACAAGTTGGGCCGAAGGGCATATTTCCACACTAATCCTCTATATTGCACATTTAATGTCAGTATGAGGCTCTGATTCATGTTGACTTGCAATTGATAATGTGATCATGACTCCAAAATTCATTCAATTCAAATGTAGCATCTCCAAGCTTGCGGATGACACAAAGCTGGGTGGCAGTGTGAACTGCGAGGAGGATGCTATGTCGCTGCAAGGTGACTAGAATAGGTTTGGTGAGTGAGCAAATGCAAGGCAGATGCTGTATAATGTGGATAAATGTCAGGTTATCCACTTTGGTGACAAGAACAAGACGGCAGATTATTATCTGAATGTTGTCAGATTAGGAAATGGGAGGTGCAACGAGACCTGGGTATCCTTGTACATCAGTCACTGAAAGTAAGCATGCAGGTACAGCAGGCAGTGAAGAAAGGTTTCATAGTGAGAGGATTTGAGTATAGGAGCAAGGAGGTCCTATTCCAGTTGCACAGGGCCCTGGTGAGACCACACCTGCAGTATAGTGTGCAGATTTGGTCTGCTAATTTGAGGAAGGTAATTCTTGCTGCTGAGGGAATGCAGCGTGGGTTCACCAGGTTAATTCCCTGGATGGCAGGACTGACATGTGATGAAAGAATGGATCAACTGTACTTTTAGAAAGATGAGAGGGGATCTTATAGAAACATGTGAAATTCTTAAAGGATTGGACAGGCTAGATGCGGGAAAAATGTTCCCGATGTTGGGGGAATCCAGAACCAGGGGTCACAGTTTAAGAATTAGGGGGAGACAATTGAGGACTGAGATGAGGAAATACTTTTTCACCCAGTGAGTTGTGAATCTGTGGAATTCTCTGCCACTGGGCAGTGGAGGCCAATTCACTGGATGTATTCAATAGAAAGTTAGATATAGCTCTTCGGGCTAGCGGAATCAAGGGATATGGGGAGAAAGCTGGAATGGGGTACATATTTTGGATGATCAGCCATGATCATATTGAATGGTGGTGCTGGCTCAAAGGGCCAAATGGCCTACTCCTGCTCCTATGTTTTATGTTTCTATGTAATCTCTGACGTAGTTTGATTTGAACCCAACTCACAATCCAAATGATCAATCCATTGTGCACCCCATCTGCTTCTCTCCATTGCTAATATTTTTCAAAGATTAACTGTGATTAAATCTTGTACATGGGCATTTTAAGATACATCACATGGAGAGAAAAAATCAGTATAAAACTACTGCTGCATATGGTCAACTTGTGTTTCCGAATCTTGCATTGATTTAGATTAATGGTGGAATGGTCTCAAAGCTATGCAAGATTCTGTTGAATGGTATCCATGGCTGAATTTGCAATGTGATCTACTATCAAGGGAAACTTTGCACTAGAAATGCCCAACTATGCATTTTACATCAATCTTGCTTGTTATACCTTTTTACAATAGAAGGAGTAGTACTTATGTGCCTTCCTGTGAATTGTTTTTCTTTGTCCATGTCATTGTTACTGCTAATCTATAGCAGTCACACATAACGGTGGAGCAAGCGACTTGTAGTAGCACAACATCCTGTTTAAGATCCCATGAGTTTCTGACTGTGTTCTCTTGTTTGCTTTCTTTGAATTGCTATTCAAAAGGCCTTGTTTGCAATGAAGATAAATACTGATTTTCAGGAGAATTTTTAATATAAAATAATGCAAATCAAGTTTCCTTACATATTGGAATTTTAATCAAAGGATGTAAATACATTAATCTTTGCTCTCTAATAATGTGAATGTACATTTTTACTTTGAATTAAAGACAGATGTTCCTAACTCATAGTAGCCTCTCTACCAACTGTAGGTATCAGGAACTGAACAGCATTTGGCCTTTGCTTCATTACTGTGGACTGTACAGTGCATTGCTGTGGATACTCCACCAACAATACACTCGTTTGTGTTGTCCTTTTTTACGCAATGTCTTTCATTGCGATGTCTTCTTTATACTTTGCTTTTGTCAACTTATTAGAGAATTGGATCATTTCTCTGGATTCAGTCAACCATCTGTTCTGATAAAATTCCCATACTTTTTGTTACAGAACAAACCTTGCCTTGTATGGGTACCATAGTTTCTATTGCTATGAATAATTATTTTATTCAGAGGTGCCAAGTCCCATAAATCAAACATTTGAACTAAAGCTTCCATCTCAGCAGTGCCCCCAGACAGGAAGGAGAACTGAGTACAAATCAGGGAGTCTCTGCAATTGTTGGCACCTCAGAGTTCTTCAGAACAGAGATTTGACAATAGCTAACATTTATTTAGGACCATAAACATGATTCCAGGAGGCATTAGAGAGACAAAAGGTAAAGTCAAGTTTTAATGTCCAAAAGGCTGGTCACTAAAAGGTACTTAAAGCCTAGGAAATAAGGAAATAGCAGGAGGACTTTGAGGGCAGAATTGTCAAGAGTGGGGCTGAGTTGGCTGACATCTTCAACAAACATGAGCACACATATAGACATCAAAGAACCAAAAAAGATACATGAAAAAATTGTGACAACATTCAATAAGGTCTCATTGCATATATGAAAGAATAATTTATATTTTTTAACTTATTTCTTAATTTTCATTTCAGTAATTTAACATCTTTCAACTTTCCCCATTCGTTCATTCCTTTTCATGTACCATTCCGTAAGCAAGAAGACGGGAAAGGATCTTAGCACTGAACTTATTTGGAATTTTGCCAGGATGCAAGAAATTATCTGGTAAACAAATTTCCTTCCTGAAAGTTGTTTGGCCTCTGTTCAGCTCCTGGTCGAAATTGCATTTGAAATGCCAATCTCATTGTATGTAGAATGACTGGGCTAAGTCTATATATTAACATTTTGTTGAATTATTCTAAACCTTATTTCCATACCACGATACTGGGCATGTTCATTTGTTCTCCTCCACATAGCTTTAACATTAGTTATAATTTATTTAGGACTTAAATGTTATTCCAATGGACATGAGAGAGGCATAAAGTAGCCAAGTTTTAAGGAGTAAAGAACAAAGACCTGGTTTTAAAAAAAAAAGGAGTATTTAGAGGCAGGGAGATTTGGAAGAGTTTACTATAGAAATGTTTTAATGTAATTTTGTTTTCTTCCACATAATTGGCTTTGCTTCACATGCCTGGAATCAACATATTTCTCAATAAATGATGTAGAAATTGCTGGAGGAAATGCTCAATAATGCTCTGGAAAAAGTTAGTAGCTCAACATCTACCTTGTCCAGTCATTAAAAAGCATCTTCCACGCAGAAAATTAAAGCATTAAACTGTTTAATTAGGGGACGTTTTGGGTCGAGACCCTTCTTCTGAAGAAGGGTCTAGAGCCGAAATGTCGCCTATTTCCTTTGCTCCATAGATGCTACCACACCCGCTGAGTTTCTGCAGCATTTTTATCTGCCTTCGATTTTCCAGCATCAGAAGTTCCTTCTTAAACAAACTGTTTAATTAAATCAGTAAAGGAGAGTTAGAGGCATCATGCAGAAAATGCTTGGTAGCTGATTTGGATGTACCTTAAATATTGTAATCAGTCTAGTTACCAACGAAAAATCCAACATTTTAGATGTGGTGCAATAAAGGGCAAGAGATTGTTCTCTAGTGTCAATAGCTTTTCTTTTGAGAAAGGCCTTGACAGACTCAGACTTCAGATGCAGACAGACACAAATGAGCTTTTGAAAGGGGAAAGAAAGATTTGCTTTTGAACAGTGACTGTCTTGTTCTTCTCAAGAATTTCAATGTGTTTCCCAGCCAACAAAATACCAACAAAACACCTTTTGTGATAAGTTGGCTGCCTTATTCTTGTAAGAATGGAGCAGCAAAATTGTTGACAAGACTCCATAAATAGCTGTATAATAATGCAAAATAATCTAAATTTTGGGGATGTTGACAGAGGGCCAGTTTATTATCGTCACGTGTACCAAGATTCAGTGAACAACTTTGTTATCTCTACACACATGTCAATAATAATGTCGTATTTCACGGCCAGTACAAGGCAAATAACTCCCTTGCTCTGGTACTTAAAGTATTCTTTGCATGATATTAAGTAGGATAAATGTGGAAAGGAGAGTGTTAATCCAGAGCCCTCACTCGTGTTAAACATAATTATAGAACCATGCACAAGCACAAGTCAAAGACGTGATATAAAGACAGACTTGTATTTCGTCAATGTATGCATACTTGATATATTTCAGCTGATGCTATTGCCAAGATGCAACAAATAGAGGGGGAGAAGGCAGATGCCAGCAGTGGGTCACAATCATACACAGAAAATAAGCTCTTTTTGAAGATAGGCACAAAATGCTGGAGAAACCCAGCAGGTCAGGCAGCATCTCTGGAGAAAATGGATAGATGATGCCACCTATCCATTTTCTGCTGGAGTCTGAAGAAGTGTCTCAACCCAAAGCGTCACCCATTCCTTTTTCCCAGAGATGCTGCCTGACTCGCTGAGTTCCTCCAGTATTTTGTGTCTATCTTTGGTGTAAACCAGTATCTGCAGTTTATTTTATTACAATTTTCTGAAGATACTCTGATAAGGGTAGACACAGAACCATTTTCCCAAGGTGGAATGGTCAAAGACCAGTGGGCACCACTTTACAGTGAGAGGAGCAAAGTTTAAAGGAGATGTCACAGAGGTATACAGCATGGATACAGGCTCCTTGGCCCAGCTCACACTGACCAACATGTCCCATCTACACTAGTCCCAACTGCCCTCATTTGGCCCATATCCCTCTAAACCTATCACATCTTTGTATCTGTCCAAATGTTTTGTAAATGTTGTGATAGTCCCTGCCTCAACTACCTCCTTCATTCAGCAGCTCGTTCCATACACACGCTGTGTAAAAATAAAATGTTACCCCTCTATTAAATCTTTTCCCCCCACACTTCAGGCTTATGAACTCTGGTTCTCGATTCCCCTGCTCTGGGCAAATGACTCTGTGTGTTTACCCGATCTATTGCTCTCTATATTAAGATCACCCCTCATCCTCCAGCATTCCAAGGAATTAAGTCTTAGCCTGCTCAACCTCTCCCTATAGCTCAGGCCCTTGAGTCCTGGCAACATCCTTATCTTCTCTTACCCTTTCCAGCTTGACAACGTCCTACCACATGGTGATCAAAACTGAACACAATACTCTGAATATGGCCTCGGTAACATCTTGTATAACTGTGACATGACCTCTCAACTTATATACTCAACACTGACTGATAAAGGCCAATGTGCCAAAAGCCTTTTTAACACCCCTACATATCTGTGATGCCACTTTCAAGGAGCTATGGACCTGCCCTCCTAGATTCTTCTGCTCTACAACATCCCCCTGACCCTGTTATTCACTGTGTAGGTGCTGCCCTTGTTAGACATTTTAAGATGCAACACCTCACATTTCTCTGTATTAAATTCCATCAATCGTTCCTCAGCCCAACTGATCAAGAACCTGCTGCAATTTTTGACATTATCTACAATACCACTCATTTAGTGTGAAGATACATTTTTAATATATTGTCTGGGATGCGCTGTCAGGGATGGTGTTGGGGGCAGATACGATAGTGGCATTCTAGAGGCTTTTGGATAGGCAAATAGATGTACAGGGAATGGCGGGATATGGATCATGTGCAGGCAGAGGAGATTAGTCTAACTTGGCAACATGTTCAGCACAGATATTGTGGGCCAAAGGGCCTGTTCCTGTGCTGTACTGTTCTATGTTCTGTGTTGGTAAGCATGGGAAAGCCAAGCAAGAAAAACTCCACCATGCTGGACATAGGAAGGCAATGACACAACATGTTTTGTGTTAACTGTGACTGTAAAGAGGATCCTGAGGATGTTCAAAAATATACATCATGGGCGTGTACTTGGTCAAGAAAGGGAGCCGTGAGAAAGATGTATACAGATTTGAAAGACAATAACATTAAAGCATTTTTCAGCAAAAACCCTCAAAGTTTATTACTGATGACGAAGTACTTTGGAAATGAAATTGCTGCTGTAACATGGGAAATATTATTTTGCATGACTCCAAGTCCATCAATCAGTGAAAATCCATTTTTAAACAGAAATTATGTTCAGTGAGGAATAACTATTCATTGGAATACTAAAGCCCCTGTCCCACTTGGGCAACCTCCACTGCGACATCTGGCGAGTTTGTCCGTGACCTATAGTCACGGCAAGGTCGCCACGAGATCGTAGGAGGTCTTCGTCACTCTCTCGGCAGTGGGCTCCGCGTGGTCGAGGCTTCAGCTAGGTCATGGCGTATTTTTCAAAATGTGAAAGATTTACCGCGACTAAAAATAGGTCGCCGTGGGAAAATGTGTTTTTTTTTAATTTTAAGTCGTAGGTCTAGTCGAAGCCGGTCGTAGTAGGTCATGATGCTAGTCGTAGGTAGTCGAAGGTGGTCGTAGGTAATAGTTCCGGGGTGAAAAAAGGTCAGTAGAAAAAAAAGGTAATTTAAACAGCAGAACGTCACCTCTTTCACTCCAAGGCATGTTCATTCATAGCTGGAGAGTTTTTTGGAGAGGAGACTTGTGTTTTGGAGATGGCACCAAAATTGCAGCAGCGCAGGGGGAGGGCGCAACCCTAAAAAAAACCTGCCATGCAGGTGTTGCCCACCCAGGAGGAGGAGTGGCAGGTGATGCCGCAGGAGGTGATAGTGCAGGAGGAGATAGCCCTGCATGAGAGACCCCCAGAGGAGGAGACCAGGGTGGTAGTATATGTCCCCACCACCACCCCATCCTTCACTGCCTCATTTGAAGGCAGCAAAGCAGCCCTTTCTGCTGTGTCTGACACAGCATCAGAGGCAGATGCCCCATTGGTGGTGAGGGAGGGCTGGAGGAAGGTTATGCCATACACCTTCACCAGGCAGCAGGAGGGGGAGCTTGAAGAATTCCAGCAGAATGCCATCCTGTATGAAAAGGAAAATGAGGGGTACAGGGACAGGGACAAGAATGGCATGCTTGCCATCCTCTGCCCCACATGTGTGCTTAAAGTTCTATCTTTTGTCAAAGCCCAGCACCACTCTCTTCCAGTCATCTGGTGTACTGGGGCAGTCCATCACATCATTTCCATTCACCCATTGAGACCTCTTCTTGTGCTTCCTCTTCACCCTTGCTCTTCCCCTTCTGCCTTTCTTAAAAGGCTGCTGAAGCCAAAGGGCCACTGCAAACAGCAGTAGTTGTATTTTTACTAACATCCTCCAAACTAGTTCCTTCCTTGCTTGCATGGTTCAGAATGATTTTTTTTTAAACCTGGGAGGCATTTTTTTAATGAGGAAAAAAATGCAGTCATGATACCATTTTATCAGGTGATCATTTGAGCTGTGGACACTCGTCACTGATCGTTGTTGGTTTTCGGTGTGGTCCTCTGAGGAGGAAGGGGGTCGTGCTCATTCATGGACCAATTTGCCAGAGACCACCCTCGAGTAAAACGTACATGCTCAAAGCCAGTCTTCAGCATAGTTGAAGGAGGTCTTCTTCATAGTCGAGGGAGGTCTTCAACATAGTCGTAGGAGGTCGTACACATAGTCGTGGAAGGTCGTAGGAGATCGTAGGTCACCTCGACCTTGATTTTTTTTTTTTTAAAGTCGCTTAAGGTCGCCAGAGGTCGCGGTGGAGGTCTCCTAAGTGGGACAGGCCCTTAAGACATTCCTCTTCTTTGAAATAGTGATATTAGACCTTTTACACTTAGCAGATTGAAGAGATAGCATCATCCTTTAAGGTTGGCAGCTCCAACACTCAGTATTGCAATGGACACTTTGCTTGGATTGTGTGGTCAAATCTCTGGAGTGGGAATTGAGCACAGGACCCTGACTTAGAGATGAAATACAACACGCAATCTGTTGGAAGAACTCAGAAGATCAGGCAGCATCTGCGGAGGAAGTAGACAGACGAGGTTTTGGAAAGAGTAGAAGGGAGATAGCTGGTATAAAATGGTGAAGGAGGGGTGGAGTAGAGCTTGCATTTGCTAAATGGATCCAAGTGACAAAGGATTGCTTGGCAGATGGACATGTAGGGAAGGGTGGGAATAGTGATAGAGCTGGAAGGTGATAGCTGGCTGCCTATCATTTACAGTTCTTGCCATCCCTTCCCCATTACCTCTTTATGCTGGCTATCTCCCCTCTACTCTTTCAATCCAAATGAAAGGTCCTGACCTGAAATATCCTCTCCATTTCCCTCCACGGATGCTGCCTGATCTGCTGAGTTCTTCCAACAGATTGTGTGTTGTATCAGATTCCAGCAACTGGACTCTCACTCTTATAAATGAAAAACCTTAGTTAGGGCTATTATGAGAATACCAGTGTGATAACAGTCTGTAAAAGACTTGAGAAAGAAGGATTATTTGTTCAGAGGGGAATGTAATGATTGCAGTTTTGTAATTAAAGCATTAATAGGTGGAGTGCAGGAGATTTGGGTGTAAATACAGAGGTAGCTTAAAATATATGTAGTTTTGAAGTGATAAAGTCTAAGTTTCTGACACTTGCAGGATGTGCGAGTAGAGGGAAGTTAAACAGTGAAAGGACAAGTTGAAAAGAATTTGAAAGATATAGTGCAATAATTTCCACCATGAATATTGGCAATATGCTGAGATCATGAGTTGACTGCACGTGCCATGTCCATCCAGTTTTGTAGGTGCACAGTTAATCTCACTCAGCTACCTTTCTTTACCAAACAGAAGCAAGGAGTATGAATTCAGCTGGAAATGAAGTAATATTCTTGAACAATGTGTAAAGGAATCAACAAAATAACAAGAAATTAGATGTATTTCTGAATAAGAATGTTTCATGTGGTTAACCCGTGCCTCCTCTCATCTCAGGCATGGTTTTCGATCAGGATCTTGGAGAAAATCTCCAGCCTTTTTTAAATACGCATGCTTTCTTGTCATCATGCATCTGCTGATCTTTTCCTGCACTGATCAGCATCAAACTCTAGGCACATATCTTTTAGTTACAGAACTGCTGGATACTAATATGCATCCCTTTAGAAGAAAGTGTATGGCTCTCTCTCTACAATGACCCCCACCCAAGATGTAACCTTATTTTACTGATTTTGATTAAACCATCTTGGTAAGTGAGGTAGACATAAAGGATGGCTCGCAAAAGATGAACAGTAAGTGGCTGTAGGTGGTTATTGAGATCACCTCCAGCAATGCTTCTACCTGGGTGTGTGAATAATGTCGCAAGTAATTCCGAGTCATGGAAGCAGACTGCGGCACTTCAAGAGCAGAGTGCTGTCAATAGGGAAGAGATTACTGCCACCTGGGTGCTAACTGATGTACTACAAGAGCAGAGAGATGCCACCTGAGAACAAATGTGTACTGATTTAGAAAATCCCAGCCTCCAGTTCCACAACACTTTGGAGAATTAGTGATAGGAATTTAAAAACGGAGACTGCCTTGAAACTCCTGGTGGTTGCAAATATAAATATCAGATCTTTCTCTGCATCCTGGGGTTGCTGGGCACTTTTGTCTTGTATTCATGCCTCCAGCTCATAAAGTAAATCTAATAAGACTTCCATAGAAGCACCCAGAGCAGAAAGGTGGTAACCGGCAACCTGGAAGGGTACCAGACCCAAAGTTCTAATATAATCTTGTAATAACATCGCAAGTCATCAGACAACATTCTACAACATACCACAGAAACCAGTGTCAACAGAATGAATGACCCTTTAAAAAGCAGTTGCACAGTACAATGAAAAAAATATTTCTTGCGTTCGACCCTTTATCCTTAAGAATTAGAGGAAAGTGATCTGATTTTATCTGGTAACGTTCAAAATTAGCTTTTCGTACTTGTTGTGCATCCTATAAGTGGACATCTGACATTCACTGCCACTGGTTGTGGCTGGAAGTACCAGGTTGTGGTTTGTACTTGCTGATCAACATAGATTCATAGTTTCTTCAGAAAAACATCAATTTCCAGTTGCAATGTATTTAAAACACAGCACTATTTGATTAAAACTGTAACATCCCGGTTCAGCAACAGCTTCTTCCCAACAACCAACAGGCTTTTGAACATTACAAACTCCAACTAAACTGTGAACTATGAACTGATTTGCTTGAGGAACTTCGGGCTTTGTTTTTGCTTTTTTCCAAATTGTTTTAAGTTTTTGTTGTTTATTACGATATCTACCGAGTGCTATGTTACATACTGCTGTGCTGCTGCAACTAAGAATTTAATCATTCTGTTTTGGGACATATGACAATATGTCAGATATAGATTATTATATGACAATTGAAGTTTCCAAATAATGATGTATTATATGGTAAAACATGTTAATTAATATTCTTGTAGTTAAACAGAAATGCTTCATAGTTTTTGTTATAATGAGATGTTAAATTACTGAAATGTTATCTGAGATATCTGAAATGTTATTTGTTATAATAAGATATTAAAGTATCTGAAATGTTATCCTCTTAACCTCTGAGCTATTCCAGCATTCTTGATTTTACTCACAACACATTTGGCAGTTGCGCTATGGGTTGTTTCAACCCTAAGCTTCTAGCATTGCCTACTTTAACATTCACTTTTCCACTTTGTCACCTGCATGACTTTTAGTTTAAGAGATACAGCATTGAAACAGCCCTTTAGCCCACCGGGTCCACACCAACCACTGGCCTCTTCACACAATTCTAAGTTATCCTATTTCTCTTCCACTCCCTGTACACTAGGGGCAATTTGGAGAGGCCAAGTAACCTACAAACCTACACATCTTTGAGATGCGGGAGGAAACCAAAGTACCCAAAGGAAACTCACATGGTCACAGGATGAACGTGCAAACTCCAGACAGACAGCACATAAGGTCAGGACTGAAACCGAGTCTCTGGCACTGTGAGGCGGCAGCTCTACCAACTGTCTCGCCCCCTTATTGACTCTTGTAGGATGCTCCTTCGCACTTTGACCAAACCTTTGGTCACCATTCCTTATCTGGCTTGTTGCAAACTTTTTAATGTCAATTTTGGGTAAGTCCTGAGTGCATCCAGTGATTTTGCAGATAAACAGCTAGTACAAATTGGCCTGTTGCTTAAAACAGAAGCAGTGGTACCAAATTAAATGAGCATTGCATTCCCTAAATCTCTATTTTATTATTTTCCTTATAACACCAAGTATTTTTAAACTATTTAAGCTGCTCCAGCTTTTCAATCTGTTTTTAGAAAAAAGTCTAATGGCTTCATATTTTCAGTACCCTAGGTTTCATGGAGGGATTAACACTGGCACTAAATTGGCTATCAGCCAGTTCCAAAGGCCAAGTTTTAATCTGAAACTCGGAGATTAGCCTACTTCCATCAAAAAGGCAATCAGGTCATTATTTGACAAGCCTCATAGTATCACATGGAGATCACCACAGAAATGAGTATTTTGCCTGTGGTATTGTGGCCTAATCAGTGCAATGAATGACAACTCGTTCACGGGTTAGAATGCCTCTTCAGATTTGCTTTTGAGGAGGGAAATGAGCAAAACTAAATATCATTTACGTCAAGATGATATCACGCATTTAAAAGAGAGTGGTGCATTTTGACAGCTGTTTAGATTAGCTTCACGTCGAATAGTTATTATTAAGGGTATCCTTCCAGAATACAGTCACATCTGTGGACACATTTTTATTTCGTCCATAACTGATTTTCATTGTCCTGAAATACGATAGATAATATGTAAAAACAAAACTTTGCGTAGATTTCAACAAAGTTTTTTATAATTGATACAACGTTTTAGTTTCCAGTTTACGATCTACCAGCATTTGGATAGGTATGGACTGATTAGGAATAATTGGCATGGTTTTGTGAATGGTAAATCGTATTTCACAAATCTGATGGAGATTTTTGAAAAGGTCACCTAGAGAATTGATAAAGGTTTTCCTGATCGGAGGAGGCCTCTGACCAGTGGTGTGCCACATGGGTCAAAACTGGGTCCGTTGCTGTTTGTTATGTACATTAACGATATGGATGATAATGTAGTTAACAGTACAATGTAGTTAGTAATTGGTAGCATTGTAGACAGTGAGGAAAGATATCAAGTTTGAGAAGGTGGGAATGGCAAATAGAATTTAACTCTGACAAATGTGAGGTGTTGCACTTTGGTATGTCAAACTTGTGCAGAACAGAGTGATCTGATGGTGAATCAGGTGGGCAGTGTGGGGAATAAGATGTTTGGTGTGCTTGCCTTCATTGGGAAGAATATTAAGTGCAAAAGTTGGGATGTCATGATGTGGCTCTACAAGTCTTTGACGAAGCCTCACTTTCGGTATTGTGTGTAGTTTTGCTCACCCAATAATAGGAACAATATCATTAAGTTGCAAATGCTGCAAAAGAGATTCACTAAGATATTACCTGGACTTGAAGACTTGAATTATAGGGAGAGGGTAGATAGGCTGGGACTTTTAACTTTGGAGCGTAGGTGATTGAGGAGTGAACCTATTGTGGCGTACAAGATCATGAGGGGCATGGATAAAGTGAATGCTGTCTTTTCTCCAGGGTAAAGGATTCTATAGCTAGAAGAATGGCTTAAAGTGAGAGGGGAGAGATTTAAGAAGGACCTCAGGCAACTTCTTGACTGTAGTTGGAACTGGAATTAACTTCCAGAAAAACCTATAGAAGCAAATCTAATTATGACTTTTAAAAGTCATTTGCACAGATATATGGAAGGGTTTAGAGTTATGTGCCAAACTCAGGCAAATTGGACTATGCCAACTTGATCAGCATGGACAATGTGGGCCTAATAAATGCAAACTTGAACTTGAACTTTAACTAAGAACCTGTATCCATGCAGTACAGCTCTGTGACTCAGGGCAAGTGGGCAAATGGGATTGAAAGGGGTGATTTAGAACCAAGATTTTCTTCCATGCAAATGAGTGAGAGTGTTTACCAGAGGGGATGATAAATCTGACTAGTGTATTGGCAAGAACCTAGACCGAGACTAAATAAAGTTGACTGGGAGAGAGCAAATTGTTGGAATCTACTAAGTTATGAACAAAGTTAAACTAAGAAAACAAACCAGAGGATAAAGAGATAGACTGCCTTTGCATTCTTTGCTAGACTGAGGTGTTGCACTTTAGTATATCGAACTAGTGCAGAACGAGGTTACAACAAAGACTCTAAATTACTGGCAGTTTGCAGGAGAGGAAACAGATTTTTGGGGTATTGACTGAATTAATTTCATGAGGCCAAAGAAGGAAGAGTGGAATCTTTTTAACCCTGGCAGGGTGAAAGTGTTCTGAAGGTTTTGGTTGGACTCAAGGGCCTTGAGGAAGGATAGATTTCTGTTATGGGGCTCAGGAAAGCTGGAAAGCGTTTGGGAAATGAGTCTACCTCTGTATTTCTTCACAACAAGCATCAACCAATGAATTGGAGATGAGACTCATAGTACGCGGTCAATTCCACAGCAAACAAAATCAATTTACTCAACAGTATTTTTAAGAGTAGTCTGGGCAGAAACTGCAGTAACATCTCCTAATAAAAGCAGGGCAATTTCTCCAGTAAATAATGTGATGGGTACGGCAAAGTTACACGTGCAGTATGTGCAGAAAACCTATTTCAGTCACTTGCAGTGAAGTGATCATTCAAGTTGGACAGGGGAATTAGCCATTCATCTGGACTTTGCTTGGCTGTATCTGTCAATACGTAAACTTGACTTTCTGTTTTCAGCTAATGTCACATGATGCTGGTAACTCATGCAATAGTGCCACCTGCAGGTTCAACAGATAATGTCAATAAATATTGCCAGGTCATTATTAACAGATAATTATTAACAGGTTATTAAGATATAATGTCAACCAGTCTGAAGTGGGGTACTGACCCAAAACGTCGACTATCCATTTCCTTTCACAGATGCTGCCTGACCCCTGTGTTTCATTGGCAGAGAAATTACAAACAGAAAAAAGAAATGCTTATGCATCTGTGAAAATAATTTAAATATAAAAATGGGAGCCCACATTTGTGTGCAAAATGTTTGATTTTTTGTATCAGCGATGGTTGATAATAATCAAGAATTATCACACCAATAAAATAATATTTAAACTAGCATTGTATTGGAATTTGTCATCTTGTTTTCCATTCAGAAATATAACAAAGAGTTTAATTGTCAGTTGTACTAACAATTGTCTTTCTTCGTAAGGCAATTAAATTCATACTTGTTGCAGCATAACAGATCTGTAAACAATATGCACATAGATAATAATATATATATATATATATATATATATATATAATATATTATCTATGTGCATATATATATATATAATATATTATCTATGTGCATATTGTTTACAGATCTGTTATGCTGCAACAAGTATGAATTTAATTGCCTTATATTTAAATTATTTTCACAGATGCATAAGCATTTCTTTTTTCTGTTTGTAATTTCTCTGCCAATGAAACACAGGGGTCAGGCAGCATCTGTGAAAGGAAATGGATAGTCGACGTTTTGGGTCAGTATATATATATAATTTATTTATTAGAAGTAAGTACATTACATTTTAATGGTGCCTTTTTACCCTTTTAGATAATATATATAAACAACATTTTTGTAAATTAATAACCCCAACAAAGTCTTTAGTGCACCCAAAGTGAGATTAGTGTTGTGTAGTGTTCAAGAGCCTGATTGTTATTGGGAAGAAACTATTCTTGAACCTGGTGGTCATAGTTTTAAGACTGGTGGTCGTAGTTTTAAGACTCCTATGCCTTTCTCCCAATGGTCGGAGTGAAATGAGAGTGTGGCCAGGGTGGTGTGAGTCTTTGATGCTTTTGGCTGAATATTTGAGGTAGCGCATCCTATAGATCACTTCGATGGTGGGAAGGTCAGCAACTGTGATGGATCAGGCAGTGCCTACCCGCCCTCTTTTTTCGTTCTGGACATTTAAGTTGCCAAATAAGTCCATATGCACTCTACTGTAAACCTGTAGAAGTTCAAGAGAGTATTTATTGACAAGTTGGTGACTCTTACCACTGCTGACCTGTCAATAAAGACAGGTTCGTTGATCCTCGCCTTTCCCCTTCTAAAGTCAGCAATCAGCTCCTTGCTGATGTTAAAAGCAAGATGATTGTTCAGGCACAATTTAATCAGATTTTCAATCTCCCTCCTATATTCTAACTCAGCATTACTTGTTATTTATCCAACAACGGTGGTATCTTGAGTGAATTTAGAGATTGTACTGGAACTGTGCCTGGCACACAGTTATGGGTGAGTAGAGCAGGGGACTGAGCACACAGTCCTTAGATGCTCCTGTACAGATGATTATCAAGGAGGAAGTATTGTTGCCAATTCATACAGTTTGTGGTCTACCGATGAGGAAGTCGAGAATCCAGCTACACAGGGATGGGTGGAGACCCACCCAGTTCCTGAGTTTCATGACAATTTTAGAGGGGACTAGACTAAGTGGGACCTGTTGGGTCCCTATCACACGGGAGACCTGGTTCCCCAATGCAACCCGTTTCCCAGCAAAATATTCCACCACTCACCCATAGCCCCCAACTGTGCTGGCGAGGCTCATTTCCCCTCATCCCCCAGCACTCCTTCTTCTTTCCACTCTCCTCCTCCCCTCCCCAAAACCCTCCCTTACCTCTCCCTCCCTCTCCTTTCCCATACCCTCAGTCACTCCCTCCCTCCATAACTCCTCTCCCCTCCCTACCCTCCTCCTCTCCTTCTATTCCCTCTCCTCCCCCACTCTCCCTCCTCACCTCCCCCACTTCCCCCCACTCTCCCTCCTCACCTCCCCCACTTCCCCCCACTATCGCTCCTCACCTCCCTATCCCCTTCTCTCCCTCAATCCCTCCACTCTCCCTCCTCACCTCCCCAGGATCTCGAGTTTGCCGGTCCTTTCCCTCTTTGCGTGCCCGGAGCCAGCAGCACCGCTGCCATCGGAGCCAGACTCAGCGCCCAGGCCTCAGAGGGAAAGCCCGAGGCTGTGGCCTACCTTGACAGGGGTGCCGCGTACTCAGGCTGCGGGCCACGGCGGCTGTGGCCGTCCCCTCCGGCCGACTGGCTGTGGCTGTGGCCGGGCAACGCTGGGCACCGCCGGTGAGTGACAGCTGACTCGGCCAATCAGTGCAGCGATGGTGCAGGAAGGGGCGTCACCATTCCGCCCATGGCATTGACTGACAGGAGAGGAGACCAATCTGCGTGGCGCTGACTGACAAGAGAAGGGAACAATCTGCACATGTACGTTTTTTTAGATATTTAAACCTTAATAACTTTTAAAATATACCATCGATCAGAACAAAACTTGTTGCACTTGCAGCATGGAGAATGGTGAGGATGGATGGATGGATGGATGGATGGATGGATGGATGGATGGATGGACGGATGGATGGATGGACAGACGGATGGATGAACGGACGGATGGACGGATGGATGGACGGATGGGCGGATGGATGGATGGATGGACGGATTGATAGATGGATAGATAAATAGATGTATTAACATTAATATTAAATAGTTTAAGTTTCTTAAAATACAGTATCAAATACATAATAATATAAGGAATGATACAGGCAAAAGTGGTAGTCTCACATCTGCTTTTTAAAATGTATTAGCATCTGGACTCCAAGGCCCACTGGTACTGTCAATCAGATGTTGCACTGCTTCAGAAATAAAATTCTGCCAACAAGGTGGAGGTCCCTCAAACTGGGGAGAGACGAAAGCATTGGAGGCATTTAAAACTTTGATAGTTATGATAACTGGCAAAGCCAAAGGTACAATTTTGCTGGTTGTCAAAGATGTGATGGGAACTTTGGAGGCAGAACTTAATTACTGCATCATTCAAGATATTGTCAGTCTTATTAATGTATTATGTAATGCTTAGGCTCAGCAAAATTATTAGTGTAGGATATGTACCAGGTATAATTAGGCATGGGGTAATCACGGGTGCCGAGAATGGGCTGAGATCAGCAGAATCCAGGTCTTATAAGCTTTTGCTTTCATATTGTCATAGAGATGTACAGCATGGAAACAGGCCCTTTAGCCTAACTTGTCTATGCTGACTAAATTGGCATTCTGGGCTAGTCTCATTTGCCCTACCTTACCCCTTACCTTAAGAGTATGTTCTTGTTTCAATGTAATGCTTTCATCTATACATAACTAAAACTCTGATCTTGTGCTCTTCCGGTTTGCACGATTTTTCTATTTGCGCAAAAACAGTACTTGATAGCTCTACGATTTTTCATCAGCTCACTCACCGTTCTCCTGTGCTGCGGGTGCAACAAGTTTCATTCCGATCGGTAATATATTGTAAACGTTAGCGAGGTTTAAACATTGTAAAAACCACGCGTGCGCAGATCGATCTACTCTCCTGCTAGTCAGCGCCGCGCGGATTGGTCTCTTCTCCTGTCACTCCCCTTCCTGTGCCATCGCATCTTTACTGGAGCTGAGGGACGCTGCGGGTGGCTGGCGGAGGTCTCCAACCGGACACAATTTCGGAGCGACTGGAAGCGGCCCGGCGCGAAGTCGGAGATGTGTCGCCAAAAGGAAAGTGGAGAGTCAGATCCTGGCGGAGGAGAGCATCCAGAACCCTTTTGTGAGTCCCAAAAGCACCACCATCGCAATGTCCCGCAGCTCCAGCCACTTCCCCTCTGCTCCCCCTCGTGTCTCCTGCCCCCTCCCCCGTGATACCCCCCTCTCCCCCATGGCTCTTCCCCCGTATTTTCTCAGAGCTCTTGCCCACCCACACCCCCTCCCGCTCACAGGCTGGCGCGGCCGTAGCTGCTGGTGCTTCAGGGCCGATCAGAGGCCTGGCTCTAAGGGCATCGATGACTGATGCTCCTCCAGGGCACGCAAGAAGGGGGAGGAGCGGCAACCTCGAGATCCTGGGGAGGGAAAGTGGGGAAGGAGAGGGGATAGAAGAGGGAGATGAGGGGAGTAGGGAGGGGAGAGGAGTTATGGAGGGAGGGAGTGACTGAGGGTAGGGGAAAGGGGAGGTGAGGGGTGGAGGAGAGAGGAAAGAAGAGGAAGGGTGAAGAGGAGAGAGTGCTAGGGATGAGGGGAAATGAGCTGCGGTTGTGCAGTTGGGGGCTATGGATGAGTGGTGGAATATTGTGTTGGGGGACCAAGCCTCCTGGGGTCCCACTTTGCCTTAGTCCCCCTTATAGCTAACCACAGAGAGATCACATTTCACAAGGAGTTTGATTTCTCAATGGGATAATGTATGGACACAAAATTAATATCAGGAAGTTGCTTGTAATTCTAAGGATAATCTAGATTATTCACATTTTTTTAAATCTAGCCTTGAGATGAATTACTAATCTATTAGTGAGACAACTTTCACCTCTGTGACATTTCATATCTTCACCTTTCCTTCAGCCTCTCTTCATAGAATCATAGAAAATAGGTGCAGGAGTGGGCCATTTGGCCCTTCGAGCCTGCACCGCCATTCAATATGATCATGGCTGATCAACTCAGTATCCTGTACCTGCCTTCTCTCCATACCCCCTGATCCCTTTAGCCACAAGGGCCACATCTAACTCCCTCTTAAATATAGCCAATGAACTGGCCTCAACTACCTTCTGTGGCAGAGAATTCCACAGATTCACCACTGTGTGAAAAAAGATCTTCTCATCTCGGTCCTAAAAGACTTCCCCCTTATCCTTAAACTGTGACCCCTTGTTCTGGAGTTCTCCAACATCGGGAACAATCTTCCTGCATCTAGCCTGTACAACCCCTTAAGAATTTTGTAAGTCTCTATAAGATCCCCCCTCAATCACCTAAATTCCAGTGAGTACAAGCCGAGTCTATCCAGTCTTTCTTCATGTGGACATCCCAGGAATCAGTCTGGTGAACCTTCTCTGTACTCCCTCTATGGCAAGAATGTCTTTCCTCAGATTAGGAGACCAAAACTGTACGCAATACTCCAGGTGTGGCCTCACCAAGACCCTGTACAACTGCAGTAGAACCTCCCTGCTATTCTATTCAAATCCTTTTGCTATGAATGCCAACATACCATTCGCTTTCTTCACAGCCTGCTGCACCTGCATGCCTACTTTCAATGACTGGTGTACCATGACACCCAGGTCTCGTTGCATCTCCCCTTTTCCTAATCGGCCACCATTCAGATAATAGTCTACCCTCCTGTTTTTGCCTCCAAAGTGGATAACCTCACATTTATCCACATTATACTGCATCTGCCATGCATTTGCCCACTCACCCAGTCTATCTAAGTCATCTTGCGGCCTCCTAGCTTCCTCCTCACAGCTAACACTGCCCCCCAGCTTTGTGTCATACGCAAACTTGGAGATATTGCATTCAATTCCCTCATCCAGATCATTAATATATATTGTAAATAGCTGGGGTCCCAGCACTGAGCCTTGCGGTACCCCACTAGTCACTGCCTGCCATTCTGAAAATGACCCGTTTACTCCTACCCTTTGCTTCCTGTCTGCCAGCCAGTTCTCTATCCACATCAATACTGAACCCCCAATACCGTGTGCTTTAAGTTTGTATGCTAATCTCTTATGTGGGACCTTGTCGAAAGCCTTCTGAAAGTCTAGATATAACACATCCACAGGTTCTCCCTTATCCACTCTACTAGTTACATCCCCGAAAAATTCTATAAGATTCGTCAGACATGATTTACCTTTCATAAATCCATTGACTTTGTCCAATGATTTCACCACTTTCCAAATGTGCTGCTATCCCATCTTTAATAACTGATTCTAGCATTTTCCCCACTATCGATGTTAGACTAACTGGTCTGTAATTCCCCGTTTTCTCTCTCCCTCCCTTTTTAAAAAGTGGGGTTACATTAGCTACCCTCCAATCCTCAGGAACTACTCCAGAATCTAAAGAGTTTTGAAAAATTATCACTACTGCATCCACTATTTCTGGGGCTACTTCCTTAAGTACTCTGGGATGCAGCCTATCTGGCCCTGGGGATTTATCAGCCTTTAATCCATTCAATTGACCTAACACCACTTCCCGGCTAACTTGGATTTCACTCAGTTCCTCCATCTCATTTGACCCCCGGTCCCCTGCTATTTCCGGCAGATTATTTATCTCTTCACATATCTATAAAAAACTTTCGCAGTCCGTTTTTATGTTCCCTGCCAGTTTTCTTTCATAATCTATCTTCCCTTCCCTAATTAAGCACTTTGTTCTCCTCTGCTGGACTCTGAATTTCTCCCAGTCCTCTGGTAGGCTGCTTTTTCTGGCTAATTTGTATGCTATTTGTATGCTCTCCTGCTGAATCCCTCATCCATGTCTGGACTTAACCAATCAACGCTAATATATTGCTGACCAGTAAGTAGGTTACAAAGTCTAAAGTTGCACAATGGGATTTCAGGCAGCTGAAACAACCGTTACGAGTATAATGTATTTTCAATGATACTTTCATAAGATGATTATTTTTTGGCAAAGGTAAATGTACAGTAAAGGTAAGCAATTGAAGCTCAGCTGGTCGGACCGACCTAGCATGTAGATCAACTGGGCTGCAGGCAAGTAACAGTCCTAGGACTGCACACCAGTTAAAAGTATGGGAGAATGAATCCTCACGTAATACTTCTTCATAACTTTATGCCATTTGAATTGATTTGTATGGACATTTGACTGCCAGCATATCCTCTCCCACACTCATTCATTTTATCTCTTATACATATTGGTGTACTCACAAGGTTGTGAGTGTATTACTGGAATTGCCAATAAACATACCATATTCCTTCAAAGCTCTCTTCTTTGGTGTCCAATGCATCTTGTTATGCCAGTGTGCCAGACTTGGGATTGGAGTCAGGGTCAAGAATGCTGAGAGTTATGGATATGACAAGTTGAAACATACCATCTAAAACTTATATAGAAGTTGTTACATCCATAGAGGAGTTGGAGGACTCTGTGACATTGCAATATTAGCCTAATTAGTGCCATTTCTTGCACTATTATGAATGTATCTTATTTTGCCACCAGCCTTTGTCATATTCATGTTTCTTGTCATCTATGCACACTTGTTAAAAACATTTATGAAAACTGATTATTCTATAAGTAAATAACACTCTTGTATATTTTAGTTTGGTGAGGTTGAAAGTGACATTTTCGATTTAAAAACAGGGATTGCACTATTTCTGAGTTTTATGTCAGCTTTCCAGCACTAATTACCCCAACATAAAATTTGCGGATGAATTTCCATGTAGCACTGAGCAGCCTACCTAAAAGGCTGCAAATTTTACAACCTCTGGGTTAAGCCTTTTTTCACCTGCAAATTTACTTTTGTTCTCAGCACGATGAGAACACATTTCTGAGCCCTTCTGCAAGCTCAGTCCTGCTACAACAAAAAATTGACTATACTCTATAGTAATGCTGACATCAATAATTTGGCATTGCTGATTTTACCAATTGTTGTGAATGTTACTTGTGGTAATTCAATAGGCATTTGGTTCAAGGGAGGAGTAGGTTGTCAGCACTGAATGTAGGAATCGGAAAGTATATCACACTGTGATTTAAAGAAGGAACTGCAGATGCTGGAGAATCGAGGGTACACAAAAAGCTGGAGAAACTCAGCGGGTGCAGCAGCATCTAAGGAGCGAAGGAGATAGGCGACGTTTCGGGTCGAGACCCTTCTTCAGACTGGTCAGGGATCAGGGAAACGAGAGATATAGACGGTGATGTGGAGAGATAAGGAACAATGAGTGAAAGATATGCAAAAAAGTATCGGTGATAAAGGGAACAAGCCATTGTAAGCTGTTTGTGGTGTGAAAATGAGAAGCTGGTGCGACTGGGGTGGGGGAGCGAGATAGAGATAGAGGTAATGCCAGGGCCCGAGGGCTGAGGGAGAGGTGGGAAGGGGAGGAGACAGCAAGGGTTAACAGAATTGAGAAAATTCAATATTCAAGCCCAAAGGATGCAGACTCCCCAAGCGGAATATGAGGTGCTGTTCCTCCAGCTTGCGGTGTTGCTCACTCTGGCCGTGGAGGAGGCCCAGAACCGAGAGGTCGGATGTGGAATGGGAGGGGGAGTTGAAGTGCAGAGCCACCGGGAGGTCGGGTTGGTTATTGCGGACCGAGCGGAGGTGTTCGGCGAAGCGATCGCCAAGCCTCCGCTTGGTCTCACCGATATAGATCATCTGGCATCTGGAGCAGCGGATGCAGTAGATGAGGTTGGAGGAGGTGCAGGTGAACCTCTGTCGGACCTGGAAGGACTGCTTGGGTCCCTGAAAGGAGTGGAGGGGGGAGGTGAAGGGACAAGTGTTGCATTTCTTGCGGTTGCAAGGGAAAGTGCCCGGGGAAGGGGTAGAGTGGGAGGGGAGGGAAGAATTGACAAGGGAGTTGCGGAGGGAGCGGTCTTTGCGGAAGGCAGACAGGGGGGGAGATGGGAAGATGTGGCGGGTAGAGGGGTCACGTTGGAGGTGGCGAAACTGGCGGAGGACTATATGTTGTATTTGCCGGCTGGTGGGGTGAAAGGTGAGGACCAGGGGGACTCTGCCCTGTTTGCGAGTGGGGGAATGGGGAGCGAGGGCAGTGTTGCGGGGTATGGAGGAGACCCTGGTGCGAGCCTCATCAATAGTGGGGGAGGGGAATCCCCGTTCTCTGAAGAATGAGGCCATTTGTGATGACCTGGTGTGGAACACCTCATCCTGGGAGCAGATGCGGCGTAGACGGAGGAATTGGGAATAGGGGATGGAGTCCTTACAGGAAGCAGGGTGGGAGGAAGAGTAGTCCAGGTAGCTGTGGGAGTCAGTAGGTTTTGTAGTGGATGTCGGTCAGGAGCGTATCACCTGCAATAGAGATGGTGAGGTCAAGGAATGGTAGGGAAGTGTCGGAAATGGTCCAAGTGTATTTGAGTGCCGGATGGAAGTTGGTGGTGAAATGAATGAAGTCAGTCAGTTGTGTGTGGGTGCAGGAGGTGACACCAAAGCAGTCGTCGATGTAACGGAGGTAGAGGTCGGGGATGGGGCCCTGGTACGCCGAGAACAAGGATTGTTCGACGTACCCAACAAAGAGGCAAGCGTAGCTGTGGCCCATGCGTGTGCCCATAGCTACGCCTTGTGTTTGGAGGAAATGGGAGGAATCAAAAGAGAAGTTATTGAGGGTGAGGACCAACTCTGCTAGGCGGAGGACGGGTATGGGTTGCTCCTCTGGTCGAGGAAGAACCGGAGGGCTTTGAGACCGTCCTGGTGGGGGATGGAGGTGTAGAGTGACTGGACGTCCATGGTAAAGATGAGAGGATGGGGGCCTGGAGAATGGAATGCACGGAGCCGACGGAGAGTGTCTGAGGTGTCTTGAACATAGGTGGGGAGGGATTTAACAAAGGGGGATAGGATGGCGTCAAGGTATGTGGAAATGTGTTCGGTGGGGCACGAACAGGCAGAGACAATGGGCAGTCGGGTTTGTGGATTTTGGGGAGAAGGTAAAATCGGGCCGTGCGGGGCTGGGAAACGATGAGGTCGGAGGCTCGGGGGGGTAGGGAGCCGGAGCTGATGAAGTCAGTTATGGTGCTCGAGATGGTGGACTGGTGTTCGTCAGTGGGGTCATGGTCCAGGGGTAAGTAGGAGGAGGTGTCCGAGAGTTGGCGCGCGGCCTCCGCTTTGTAGAGATCGACGCGCCAGACTACCACGGCACCTCCCTTGTCGGCGGGTTTGATAACCCAGTCTCTGTTGTTACGGAGTGAGTCGATGGCAGTACGTTCAGGGCTGGAGAGATTGGAGTGAGACAGGGGGGTGGAGAAGTCGAGGCGGTTGATGTCCCGACGGCAGTTCTGGATAAATAGTTCTACAGCCGGAAGGCTACGAGGGGGGTCCAAGTGGAGGCGGTACGTGGGAGACAGGAAAAGGGATCATCAGTGGGGGGCGAGGGCTTCTTCCCGTGGAAGAACGCTGTTAGGCGGAGGCGACGGTAGAAGAGCTCCAAGTCGTGGTGGGCGCGGAACTCATTGAGGTGGGGACGGAGGGGGACAAAGGTGAGACCTCTGCTGAGGACAGACCGTTCGATGTCGGAGAGGGGGAGGTCCGGGGGGATGGTGAACATGCGGCAAGGATGGGGGTTGTGGCCGGAGGAAGGCAGGTGAGTGGACTGAGGACGAAGCGTTGTGTGGTGGGGGGGTGGAGGGTGGTCAGGGGGTGGGGGGGTATGGGGGCAGTGGTGTGGGTGGGGAAGAGCAGGGGTTACATGGTAGGGGGGGGATGGGGAAGACCCAGTGGAATAGCCACTGAGGTTACTGGGTCTGGGGAGACGGGCACTAGGACCCAGTGCCGTTAAAGACAGAGTGGTGGGAGGAGTTAGCAACGTGGAGGCTTCAGGCCCACTGCAGAGTCTAGTCTGCAGGTGAGGCGACGGCTGCGGGCTGCTGTAGGGCGGTGGAGTGTCGTGGGTCGGCGGACCCGAAGGTAGGAGTCCGCGGGCAGTGGAGTCGGGGTAGGCGGGCAATGCGTTGGAGGTCCCGGTGGGCGGGTGGTCGGTCCGACCGGTGAGGCGGCGAGATGAGTGGGGTGCGGTGCGGCGGCCGTGTTCGGGCAGCCCCAGGCCGGCGGCGATGCAAGGTGAGGCGAATGCCTCACACTGTGATTTGTTCACTCTGTCAGCTCAAATGCTGTCATCAGATGGGTAATTTTCTAACCATTTCTCTGTTTTAGAGACTCATTCCCAGGATGGCGGGACTGTCATATACTGAGAGAATGGAGTGGCTGGGCTTGTATACTCTAGAATTTAGAAGGATGAGAGGGGATCTTATTGAAACATATAAGATTATAAAGGGTTTGGACACGCTAGAGGCAGGAAACATGTTCCCGATGTTGGGGGAGTCCAGAACCAGGGGCCACAGTTTGAGAATAAGGAGTAGGCCATTTAGAACGGAGATGAGGAAACACTTTTTCACAGTTGTGAGTCTGTGGAATTCTCTGCCTCGGAGGTGGAGGCCGGTTCTCTGGATACTTTCAAGAGAGAGCTAGAAAGGGCTCTTGAAGATAGCGGAGTCAGGGGATATGGGGAGAAGGCAGGAACGGGGTACTGATTGTGGATGATCAGCCATGATTACATTGAATGGCGATGCTGGCTCAAAGGGCCGAATGGCCTACTTCTGCACCTATTGTCTCTTGTCTATTGTGTATCAGATCAATGGAGAGGTACACTAACAATATCATTTAAAAAATCACTGGCAATATATGTGTGATATCAGCATGTTCTCCCAAAACAACATCCCCAGTACAAAAGCTCTGATTGGACTCAGCCAGCTGATTTAGTTTGGCCCCTTGTTCACATGCTTAACACTAGACTCCCAAAACATGCACTCTGCTTCAAGCTCCATCATAGCAAGAGACAAGAAATGATTCAATGCTGCTCTCTAAGTACCATTGTATATGTATATTCCTGACCAACGCATGAAATAGCAAGGGAGCATACCATATGGCTCTACGATTTTTTACTCTTTTCAAAGTACACAAAACACTAGCAAAAACAATAGAACAAGCATAGAATATAGTAAAATACAGCACATGAACAGGCCTGAAGTTCCACAATGTCTGCCCCTAACATGATGCCAAGATAAACTAATCTTATCAGCCTGCTCATGATCCATATCCCTCCATTCCTTGCATATCCATGTGCCCGTCTAAAGACCTCTTAAATGCCACTATCACATCTGCCCCCACCTCCACCCCTGGTAACGCATTCTAAGCCCCACCACTCTCTGTGTAACAAACATCTTACGCCACACATATGCTTCAAACTTTGCCCCTTTCATCTTAAAGCAACGCCCTCTGGTCTTTGCATTTTCACCCAGGGAAAAATGTTCTGACAGTCTACCCTAACCATGCCTCTCATCATTTTATATACGTCTATCAGGTCTTCCCTCAACCTGTGGCATTCGAGAGAAAACAATCCAAATTTGTCCAACCTCTCCTTATTGCTAATACCTTCTAATCCAGGCATCTTTTTGGTTTACCTCCTCCATCCTTTCCATAGCCTCAACATTCACCCTGTAATGAGGCAACCAGAACTGCATGCTTTACTCTAAATATGACCTAATCAAAGTCCAATAAAGCTGCATTACACCCTGCCTCTTATACTTAATGCCTCAACAAATGAAAGCAAGCATACCAAATGCCTTCTTAACCACTTTATCTATTTGTGTTGCCACTTTCAGGGAGATATGGATTTGGACGGCAAGTTCCCTCTGTACATTATTGCCGTTAAGGTCTTGACATTAACTGTATACTTTCCACATGAAGGAATGCACTACTTCACAATGTATGTATAAATTCTACCTGTCAAATACCTTCTCATGTGCCATCTGGAATAGACGTTGCAAATCCCAGCTGCTACCCCAAACCATACAGACCTGGAGTTGAAGCAAATTTTCTTCAACTCTGAATAAGAAAGACTTGCACTGATAAAGCATTTTCATAACCTCTGGATGATACTCAGCTGATGAAGTACTTTTGAAATCTCAGTTATTGAAATGAAGAAATGCAATGCAATGCTTTGTTGACCCAGATGCAGATTGCATCCTGAATGGCAAGTAGGTTTAAGAAATATTATGCCAGAAATTGCTACCAGCAGTAAGCCACCCACACTTGACATGGTCACATCATGTAGATGTGCTGATGTCAGCCTCCTGGCTATTAAGGTCTGAATTCAAACTGGTAAGTGTCTGTGCACCTCCCTTGATACAATGGTCTCATTTACATGGCCCACACCAGCCCTGTTCACAAAATGGTGGGGTAAGCATGCCCTGCAGCTCTCAAACCTGTGAAATTAAGTACTTCAGAATGTTCCTGGCACTCAGAAAGCACCACTCAAAAACTATTACAATTAATTAAATAAATAAAACCTTTCTATATGCATTGAAAATTAAAAAATAATTGAAATTAATGCAACATTCCCTAAAAAAATACTTGAAGTCAATTAACCATTATAAAACACTCAACCAGTGTTAATTAGTTTAGTGCTTATACTTTTTACTCACAGTCTGTCCTCTGCGTTCAAGAGAATGGGTTAGCGGTTTCTGCTCCAGACCCACCGGGCAGATTTCTCAACAAAACTGCTGGCTGCAGCCAGGAAACTAATGGGGTGCAGTCAGAATATCACTGGTGATGTTCTGCCAGTGATTTCAGGATTCTGTTTTCGTCCAGGAATCCTGAGTTCCTTGACTTTCACAGTGGGTAAATGGTTAGCAATTGGGCCACTATTCCCACTCAAACACCATATGTATAATCTGGTATGAAACAATGCACTATTTATTAGTATAGTTCAAAATAGATTTATTACAACAAAAAGCAATGTAATTTACCTCTTCTAAATAATACGTTTATTAAATAATTGTAAATCCCTTAGTAAAGTGAGCTAATAATGGTAATGTGTACGGTAGTCATTTTCTTAATGTTAAAAAAACATTCAAAAGCTTTTAAAATGTCACAATTAGTGCCTTTTCACTGAAAAGAAAGAGCTTAATTTTAAAAGCTTTATTGAAGGCCAACAAAGGAGTGCAATTAGCAGAAACCAGCCACGGTAATTAATTCAATCTGGAATCAGTCAGTTTTGTGGGAAAAGCTGCTTCTAGCATGATGTTTTTCAAACCCTCCTAAAGATTTAAGAAAATTGATTTATGCTAAACATAATTGGCACTTCAAAAGTGGTGATTTTTACTTGTGCTGGTTTGGCCAATTTCAGATGAATCACATTGAATAAATCCAAACGTAGCCTGGTTGAGGCTCCAGGCCAGGAAGTCTAATTAACATCCCAGACCTTAGCAACGTGAAAAAAAATGCATTCTCCCCTACCTTCCAACATGTCGAAATGACTTCAGAAATACTTTTAGACCGGTTACATGTGGAAACACACATTTTTCCCTTTCAATCATTTATCAGCTAAGCATTTTTCACATGTTGGCATGTCCCTGTTACTTCTTATTAGCGATCCTGAGATTAACAAGCAATGTGTCATTTGATTCATTAGCAATGATCCAATGGTACTGATTAGGTGGCTTGTACGTAGGGATTGTAGACATTGAATGTGGTGGGGGTCACTTTGACTTTGTGTGCTGGTGTAAAGATTTAGAAATAAAACTAGGGAAGTGATATGTAACCAGTACCTGAATGAAGATTGTGTGTTTTTTTAGTATATTACCCGAATTCTTAGGAGCTCCTTATTCATCTAGTGTAAAAGTGATTTGCAACAGTAAAATAATTGTGTGTTTATAAGTAGTAGTATAAATCGCTGGTTACGGACAAAGGTTGTGTGTGTAGCTGTTGTGCCACTGGCTTTTCCATGGGATTGATGCGGCAATCCATCTGGAAGAGGGAAGAGAATGTATGACTGGAACAGCAGAGTTTCTAATTTTTCCCTGCAGCAGAGGTCAGTAATGGATCAAAATGAAAGCTTTTGTTATCTCCAGTCTGGAAATGATTATTATAAAGTACATGCCTGCAATGTTGTTTTATAGGGGTGATTACAGCCAGAATTGTTATATTAGTCAATTTTATCACTTGTAACTGCAAGGAAGCAGGTTCCTTTTTTTGTGCAAATTGTGTCCAGCTGGTAAAGCATTTTTATTGGCCTCTGGCTCAATGATAGGCTGTGGTTTTATTAGCCAATCAGAATATGGGAATGTCAATCGCACACTGTGAATAGATTGTTGCTCTGTTAATGATATGGAAACAAAATTAGTTACTGCAGCTTCCTGACAGACTAGTGCTGTGAATGTAAATTAGAGAGAAAAATAAATATTTTGCTATGTTAAACCATCCTCACTTTGCTTAAAGAAAGTACAGCAACGTAGGAAGTCATGATTTTGCTTTAAAAATAAAGTTTAAGGGGACTGATTTACCAGAATAAACAATTGGTTTGTTGAACGACTTTGTACAATGTTCAGCTCAAAATTATTTTGCACAGTATGGCTTTTGTAAATGTGAACTAATAATGGTATTGTGAGGGCAACAGAGCAGCTGAGACGTCATTGCACCTGTGGACAAATGATGTATCATTTTAAGCCCCAAAATTACAGGATTGAGAAATAAAGAGCACAAGGACTGCGAAGGGAGATGAATTATTGGCCTGAAACTTCACTAATAAGCCAGCTGTTCTGTGCAGAACTGCCAGATTTTGCCTTCATAGCTATATAAAGATTCACTACTTCCACACAACTGGTTCCATGCATTGGACTACTCAGGGGATTCCATGGTAGATCACAAGCTTATTCAATTTCCCTGTATTTATGTTGGAAAATCTGTCCCATCGCACCTGAACCAATTTAAACCTTTCACGGAGTCAGTGACATAATTCATTCCAATGGCGTGGAATGGTAGCAAGGGGGTTAGATACTTTACTGGTAATTTACACTTTTGATTTAACTAAGCTCTTTAAATGCATTGTTTTCCAGTGTTCATAATAATTTGCTTTTCATTTTTAAAGATAAGTTTAATACTACATTAAATAGTTCTTTAATGTTTAACATTATCATGGAAACACTAACGCTTTGATGCTGAACTGCCTGACAAACCATTTAGGCACGATTACCAACCAATTAGGCATTGTGCTGCTTTGTGTCTGTCAATCTGGTCAATCCATTCTTTATTTTAACAAAAACAAATTTAATCAATTATTGTAATACGATAAAAAACATTACCAAACAAGCCCATAGCATAATACAAAATCACCCAATCTGTACAGATATTCCTAAATGTTACACTCTTAAACAACTATGTTACAATCCTTGCCAAGGATGCTTTCCACGCAGTGCCCAGCGGTCCCGGAAATCCCTGAGGGCGCCCATGGAAAGCGCCGAGTTCTCTCTCTAGTACCACCCGGGCGTGGATGTAACCCCAGAAAAGGGGCAGGCAGCTGGCTCAGGCAGAGCCCTCTTCAGCCTGACGCGTGACTCGCGGATGGCCAGCTTGGCCAGGCCCTACCCTCTCCCCTACGCAATCCAACCAGGACATCTTAGGCCCTACCCTCTCCCCTACGCACAGGGTATCCAAAGATGAGGATGGTGGGTGTGAAGTGCAGCCAGAGGGCAAGGAGCAACCCCTTTAGGTTTCAGAACAGGGGCTGCAACCTCACACACTCCATATACACGTGGAACACAGACTCTTCCAGCCAGCAAAAGTGGCAGGTGGCCGGCGAGTCTGTGAACTGGGAGAGAAACAGGTTGCACGGGACTCCTCGATGCAGTACCCTCCACCCCAGGTCCCCGATATAGAGGGGCAGATTCCCTGCAGAGAGGGACCCCCACTGGGGGATCCTCTAATGACCAAAAGGCAATACCGACCGCCACTTTGTGTCCGGACAGTGGACGAGGGCGAGGAAGTGCGGGGTGTGGAGGAGGAGCCCGTTAATCCATCTATTTGTGTGAACTTTGCACTGGAGACTTCATCCAGGTAGGAACCTACCAGGGAGGCATCCAGGCATCACAAATGCTGTAGCTCCATGCAATTTCAGGCCGAAAACTATTGTATTCCTTTATACACATTGTCGCCTATTTACATATTAATAATGCTACATGGCGTTCAGCCTTTTTTAAACCACATGTCAACCCATTTTGCTTTTTGAAATTGATTAATAAGAAAATGTATTCAAAATATGTTTACACTATGATATCTAAAAATGAATATTCTTTGAAAGTCAGATAACTAGATCATGTTCCATAAACACAGCAGGAAATTGGAGGATTTATGAAGCCATGGGATAAAGGGCAAAAGAAAAAAACAAGAACTCTACCAATTACAGCACTAGAAGGAATGGCAGCTGTCCATTTGTCGACAGTTCTAGGTTTAAAAGTAAAAGTACAAGCAATTTTAAACTATTTTAATACCAACCTACTTAAGCTTTTTCATTTCCTTTCTCCATATCTTGCTTTCTATGATTCAGACTGAAGTAGGGTTGAAACCTGAAATGTTGTCTATCCATTTCCCCCCCCCCCCCATAGATGCTGCCTGACCCAGAGTTCCTTCAACATTTCATTGTTTACCATAATAACATAGAAAATCATCACTTTTAAATAGGTCATTGTCTAAGCATGTGATGTAGCCCTGGAATAAAGTTATTTTCATCTTCTATGCTTTATCTTTGCTTTTGCAGTGAATTGTTTTTCTGACATGTATTTTACCAGGGATTATGTCACTTGAAAATAGAAGTACACATGTTTGGATGTGTGGCCCCAACGTAACTGATAGCTTGCTGATTATAGTGCGGGATGTACCCCAGAGAGGGTTAAAGCTAAACTATCCTCTTGAAGCACACATTTTATTTGAGATAGTTCATGACTAACTTTTATCCAAAAAATACACGGGCACACTTTTAGCAATAAGTTGTGACATTAGTTTGCAGATCATAAAGCAGATCATAATGCAGATCATAATGCAGATCCATGTGCAATGTTGCCACTTCACAAATCCATGCTTCACCCAACACCCGGCTTAATCTTGAACAGCTAAGCACGCATCAAAAAAATAAATAAAAGAGCTGCCACCAGTGCTATTAAAACAGGTTGTGACTTCTTGTAGTTTGTTTGCTGGATTGTTTTTTTCTGTCAGTTAATTTTATGGCTTGGAAGGTGCTGAAGTACATTTTCTTCGTTATGGAAGGTTATGCTAGAGGATATTGCTTCTAAATGACTGGTAGGCTCTCCTCTGGGAACTGAGTATGACTGAGAGAATGAAGAAAGGTCAGACACAGCAGGACCAGCTGCTAGTAAAGGAAGGAGGAGGAGGGGGCATAAAGCTCTTAACAGGAGACCAAATTTGCTATAGGTCATTAGGGAGCAGTTCCTTTACACCATTTTCAGCAAGGACCAAGGATTTAATTGCTTTACACTTGAGATTGTGTCTGAAATCTACCTACAAATGCAACCACTCCTGCGAACGCAGCGGAAACTTTTACATGTCCGGTTCATTCCAGGCGGCTTCTAGATATACGACTTCCATCATCCAATCTACAGGACACCAACGTAACAAGAGATGCCACTGAGGTGCTCCACACAAAGAGAAACAGTTCAGAATCATTTCTTCCCACCAGAGAGACGAACATAGAAACATAGAAAATAGGTGCAGGAGGAGGCCATTCGGCCCTTCGAGCCAGCACCGCCATTCTTTGTGATCATGGTTGATCGTCCCCTATCAATAACCCGTGCCTGCCTTCTCCCCATATCCCTTGATTCCACTAGCCCCTAGAGCTCTATCTAACTCTCTCTTAAATCCATCCAGTGACTTGGCCTCCACTGCCCTCTGTGGCAGGGAATTCCATAAATTCACAACTCTCTGGGTGAAAAAGTTTTTTCTCACCTCAGTCTTAAATGACCTCCCCTTTATTCTAAGACTGTGGCCTCTGGTTCTGGACTCACCCAACATTGGGAATATTTTTCCTACATATAGCTTGTCCAGTCCTTTTATAATTTTATATGTTTCTATAAGATCCACCCTCATCCTTCTAAACTCCAGTGAATACAAGCCTGGTCTTTTCAATCTTTCATCTAACAATCCCGCCATCCCAGGGATCAACCTCGTGAACCTACGCTGCACTGACCCATCAATACAAGTCAAATGATGGTTACTTTGTAATAAGTTTAGACCTTTGTGGCTCATAATTTTTATAATAATGATTGTGTGTGCATGTCTACAATACCATAGATAATATTGCCTTCACTGTACCCAAGCATCTCTTCCAAAGTATTATTTTCCAGAAGAACCCTGCAGTGGTCAACTTATGGTAGTGTGCTGGATTTTGCGTAGCCTCTCCACTTGCACTCCTTGTCACATGCTAAAGAATAGGAGCACAAGAAGAAGGAAGACGAAGCCCAGCAGTTAGTTGAGGAAGAGGAACAGAGGATCCATCGAAGATAGAGCAGCATCTAACCATGCTCAAGTGAGCAACCCGAACAACATCAACCTATCCATCCCCAACAACCACTACCTCTTACTTTTCCCTTGTTATTGAACCATTGCATCTATCCCATAGCAAAAAAAATAAAAACTCATTTCCAATATGAATGTAGTTATATAATGTATGTAAAAGTAAACATATTAGCTTATAATAAAAACAGAAAATGCTGGATATGTTCAAGAGGTCAGGTAGCATCTGTGGAAGAAAAAACAGTGCATGTTTTGGGTCAATAATCATAACAACTCCCATCTGATGAAAGGTCATCATACTTAAATATTAACAATTTTGTTCTCTAGAAATGCTGCCCTAGCTAAGTCCATAAGTTCTATTTTCCTTTGTTTTTGTAGCATCTGCATTTTGTTTGCTTGTAAATGAATCCAGTATATTGCTTTCATGCTGGTCTACTGTGTGCCTTTGCACAGAATTTCCCTTATAAAACATCCCTTTGGCTACATCATGGTTGATTAGAGGCTCCAAACTAATAAAAGGAATGCAGATGGCCTGGGAGGGCGGCCTCTGAATATGACTTCAGCTTGGCCTGAATGTCAGTGGTTAAGGCTGGCTAAGTGAAAGAAAACATCAAGAATGCAAAGAAATGGCAACAGTCAGAACAGGAATCCTGTCATTGACGCCCAGCCAGACCTCAGCAACCAACTGGCCCACTGAAGAACACATTGATGAAATGTGTGATGTCCTGTTTAGCCAGCTTACCTAAGGTCATAATGTCCTTTCCACTTGTAAATGCACAGTCCAAATCTCCATAACAGCACTCATAACTTTAATGGAAGCTTCAATGAGAGTGAAAGGAGGAACATTAACAGAGATGTGCAGGGCACATATTTTTGCAGCAAGTGGTAGGTGCCTGGAACCCACAGCCAAGGGTGGTGGAGGATGCAGTTACGATAGTTGCATTTTTGAGGCTTTTAGACATGCACATGAATGACCTGCTGAACCACTAACCGCCTCTGATGTCCCTCGGACTATCCTTGACCAGACTTTGCTGGCTTTGCCTTGCACTAAACGTTATTCCCTTATCATTAGGATGGAAAGTGACACAGTTAATTCAAAGACTAGGATCCTGAACAAAGAAAGGAGACTTTGAAGGTGAGATGGGAATTGGCTAGGATAGACTGGCAAATTATACTTAAAGGATTGACGGTGGAGATGCAATGGCAAAGATTTAAAGACCGCATGGATGAACTCCAAAAATTGTTCATCCCTGTATAGCGAAAAAAGAAAACAGGGAAGGCGGCTCAACCGCGGCTAACGAGGGAGTTCAAATAGTGTTCAATCCAAGGAAAAGGCATATAAATTGGCCAGAGAAAGCAGCAATGATTGTAATGATGTACTATCATTCTGCTGACTGGTTAGCATGCAACATAAAACTTTTCACTGCACCTCGGTGCACGTGATAATAAACTAAACTGAACAGAATACGCAGGAGATGGAGCGGTCTCCAACAGGCAGAGGAGATTGGTTTCACTTGGAATCATGTGCGACAGACATCAGCGCCTATTATGGAGTCAGAGTCTTGCAGCGCAGAAACAGGACCTTCAGCCCAACTCATCTTTTCCAGCAAAGATACTCCATCCACTTCCACTTCCCCCAGGGGCACATATCCCTCTGGTCCTTTGTTGCTTATATTTGTTCAAAAGCCTTGCAAATGTAGTTATTGTATCTACGTTGACAATTTTTTCTGACATATTTCATATAATGTACCAACCTCTGCTTGAAGAGTTGCCACTCAGGTACCTGGTCGATCTATCCCTTCTCACCTTAAACCTATGTCCTCTAGTTATTAATTCTCCTTCCCTGGGAAAAATACTTTGTACATTGAACATATATTTCAGAGTATTAAGTACCTCATGATTTTTTAGCACCCTCTTTTTAAGAAGGGATCAGACCAGTCTAACTCGGTAGCTGCTTTTAAGATGGGATAGCTCCAAGGAATAATGTCCTAGCCGCCCAATTTCCCTCCCTATAGCTCAGGCCCTCGAGTCCTTGCAACAGTCTCATAAATCTTTCCCATAGCAAGGTACCAAAACTGGACACAATACTTCAAGTGCAACCCCACTGAAATGTTGTCCATCTGCAACATAATGTCCCAACTCCTGTACTCAATGGAGGAATGGGATTTGATGTGCAGTATCCTCACACTCATTTGCTCCAGTGGCCACACTATCAACTTTGATCCCCAGCATTGTACATTTAACTAGATTCTGTCTTATGTTCGAGCAAAGTACCTGAGAGCAGAAGCAAAACATACTCTTCAGATCACTAAAGTTTGATCATCGGAGAAATTGCTCATTGCACTGTGACAGAAGGCAGATTATTATTAAATGGTGTCAAGTTGGGAAAAGGGGAAGTACAATGGAATCAATGAAAGTCAGCATGCGGGTACAGCAGGAAGTGAAGAAAGCGAATGGCATGTTGGCCTTCATACCAAGAGGAGTTGAGTATAGGAGCAAAGAGGTCCTTCTGCAGTTGTACAGGGCCCTAGTGAGACCACACCTGGAGTATTGTGTGCAGTTTTGGTCCCCTAATTTGAGGAAGGATATTCTTGCTATTGAGGGAGTGCAGCGTAGTTTACAATGTTAATTCGCGGGATGGCGGGACTGTCATATGCTGAGAGAATGGAGCAGCTGGTCTTGTATACTCTGGAATTTAGAAGGATGAGAGGGGATCATATTGAAACATATAAGATTATTAAGGGTTTGGACATGCTAGAGGCAGGAAACATGTTCCCGATGTTGGGGAAGTCCAGAACCAGGGGCCACAGTTTAAGAATAAGGGGTAAGGCATTTAGAACGGAGATGAGGAAACACTTTTTCACACTGTTGTGAGTGTGGAATTCTCTGCCTCAGAGAGCGGTGGAGGCTGGTTCTCTGGATACTTTCAAGAGAGAGCTTGATAGGGCTCTTAAAGATAGTGGAGTCAGGGGATATGGGGAGAAGGCAGGAACGGGGTACTGATTGGGGATGATCAGCCTGAATCACATTGAATGGCGGTGCTGGCTCGAAGGGCCGTAAGGTCTACTCCTGCACCTATTGTCTATTGTCTAATGACAATTTCTGGACCAGAAATTGCCCTGGATGAGATGAGTGCCCCATTGTTAGCCAAGGATGAGTTGCCAGATGTGAGGACTGTGTTTAACATTGTGGCTTTATTTAAGAAGGGCTTTATAGATCAATAAGACTGGAACTATAGACCAATAAGACAATCATCTGTAGGTAAATTACTAGAGGGGTGAGATATACATACATTTAGAAAGACAGGTCTTGATTGGCGATTGGCAACTAGGTTTGTGCGTGGGAGATCACAGCTCATTGATTTAATTGCTTTTTTTGAGGAAGTAATCAACAAAAGCTAATGATGGAGGGCCATAGATGTAGTCTATGTGGACCCCAGCAAGGCCTTTGATGGGATTTTGCATGGTAGGCTGCTCTGGAAGATTAGATTGCATAAGATCCAGGGAAAGCAAACTAATTGGATTGTAGGAAGTAGAGGATGATGGTGGAAGGTTGTTTTTCAGACTGTAAGACTGTGAATAGTGGTGTGCCTCAGGAGTTGGTGCTGGGCTCTATGTTGTTTGTCATCTACATCAATGCTCACAGTCATTTTCCCTCGTTTTGAGGATCAAGAACTATAGGGCATCATTTTGAAGTAAGAGGGGAAAGATTTAATAACAAACTGAGGGGAAACTTCTTCACTGAGAGTGTGGAACGTATGTGGAACGAATTCCTGAAAAAAAAAAGATTAGGTCAGGTAATAACTACATTTAATAGACATTTGGACAGAGGGTATATTTGAGAGGAACATGGTTCAAATGTGGATAAATGAGTTTAGACATGCACTTTGGTCGGCATGAAATATTTTGAGCCGTGGGGCCTTTTTCAATGCTGTATGACTCTTTGACTCTATAAAGTGTATGAACAAATGCTTTAGAGAGAATATTTTTGCCATTGTCAGTGTCAAAGAGAACTCATTGCCATTGTAGGATTCCTCCCACATCCCAGAGACATATGCAATTGTAGGTTAATTGGCCTCTGTAATTTGGCCAAGAAGTGTAAGCTGTAGTTGATAAAGTGGGGTAGCATAGAGCAAGGGTGATCGGTGATCGGTTATAGAACAGGAACTAACCCTTTGGCCCACAATGTCTGTATCGAACATGATGCCAAAGTAACCTAATCCCTTTAGACTGTACATGATCCATATTCATGTGCCTACCTCGTAGTATTTTGAACACCACTCATGTCTGCTTCCACACCACCGTTGGCAGTGTATTCCAGGCATCCACTGCTCTGTAAAGAAACTTGCATCTTCTTTAAACTTTCCCCCCTCACCTTAAGATCATTCCCTGTAGTATTTGACATTCCACCCTGTGATAAAAACACTGATTATCTACCCTGTCAAAAATAGGGGCTATCGGCTCAATGTAACTGGTATCTGAATCAGTGGGGAGATTAACATTTCTGTTTCACCCTGTGTGGATAGAACTCACTGACTGAAGGGTTGATCACAGCAGCAAGCCTTGTCATGAATAAACAGCCTTCATTTGCTTTACTTCGTGATCCATAACCTCCAGAGCTATGGACCAAGTTAAAGGGGCTGTCCCACTGTGGTGACCTAATTGGCAAGTTTAGGAGAGTTTGAAAAAAATGTCATGTTGAGGACCTCCTTCAACTATGTAGAAGACCTCCTTCGACCTCCTGAAAACTAGCTTCGACTAGCTTAGGGAAAATTGGACACCGAATAGTGGAGAGTGAAGACGACCACCTTTGATCTCCTTCAACCTCCCTTTGACCTCCCTTCGACTGACTATATTGAAGACTATCTACGACTACCTTCGATTACCTTCGACTACCCTCGATTACCTACGAATAACATGCCGACCTACTATGACATACTTCGACTAAACCTACGAGTAAAAAAAGTATTGATTATTTCCATGGCGACCGTTTTTTACTCGCGGGCATTTTTCAACGTGTTGAAAAATACGCCGCGACCTAGCTGAGGCCTCGAGTACGCGGGGACTACTCTCGAGCATGAAGGAGAGTTACAAAGACCTCCTAAGACCTTGTGTCATCCATGCTGCGAGTATGAGGCGAGGGCAAACCCGCCAGAATTCACGGATTAGGTTGCCGCAGTGGGACAGCCCCTTAAGGAAGGTGAGTTTAGGCTGAGTAACTTGTCAATGATAAGGACAAGATGGGCCAAATGGCCTCTATTGTCATAGAATGTCTGTGATTCTCCTGATGACTTTTATTGCTCCTTAGATTTAATTGCTGCCTCTAATTATGTGCTGTCTATGTCTGTTCTGGAACAATCAAGGGATTTCAGGACATATGTGTGTTGATGACTTATTGGGAAGATACAGGGTGACAATAACTAAGCTGAAAGAACATCATGAGCATTGTCTATTAGCATGTCAAGGGAATGTGGGAACAAGCTGTCATTTAATACAGCTTATTCTTCTTCTTTCGTGTGGCGTGCACAGCCTAAAGTTGTAGGACACCATTTATTCAATACAGCTGTAGCAATAATAATGGTGTGGTATCGGTATCCTTTCATATATTATTACTCTTCTTCATTATCCTCGTGCTTTGATTGTATACAGATCAGATGATTTTTCTCTGCCAGTCATTTTTCATTATTTTGTAACTTGTTATTTTGTTGCTTTTCTCAGTAGTAGAAATTTGTAGCATCCCCTACACTTACTGTTTTTGGTCACTTCTCGGAACATAACACAAGGAAACCTATAGCAGTAAATAAATGAAACACGCACAAAAGGATGACACGAAAGGCATATTAACTTACGACAATATAACTGGAAAATATAAGAACAAGGAACTGCAGAACCAAATTGGGTTACTTGAAATTAGAGAAATCAATATTCATACCACTGCCAAGCTAAACTTCATAGACTACCCGAGTTTAAATTATTTCATAACAAGACTTTAACTGTGTAATCTGTTGTATTTTTGATTCTCTGGATATTTCGGGGTTGCACAAAATAATATTGCCACCAAATCAAAGCATTGTGAAATCTAGCTAGTGCCATTCAGCAGGGAAAATCATTGGTGTCAAAGCTCTCCACCAATATGACTGCAGCCTGGAATCCTTGTCCATCCTGCTGCGTTTTACTTGACCTTCAAATTATTTTTTTCAAACTCAACTATTTTAAACGTTAAATTGCTAATTTCTCAGATATTTCTTTACGAGTTAGGTCGCCTTTATTGCCCTTCAGAGGTAGCACTTTTACCATCAAGCCCCGTAATTCAAAGAAACAACTCTACTTGATTCTAACAATGATAAATAAGCTTCATATGTGAGTCTATTGCCACCTTTTCCTGCTGATTGATTAAAGGCTGAGGTGGGCAGAGCCTTTAATCCTTGGATTGCACTTGCCATCCTGCCCAAGAACTATACACACTCACAATGATGCAATAAAACCAAGTATAGAGCAGCCATGAATCTTACAATTAATTGCTAGTGTTATGTATCCTAAAGAACTCATATTGTTAATGATGAGTACCTGTGTATTGCAAAACTTTTATTTTGCAGATGCATTTTTCCAACTCTCCAATACTTCCTTTTTCAGATTATTTGCCTGCAGGATTTCTTTGGGGATGATGATGTCTTTGTCGCATGTGGTCCGGAGAAGTACCGATATGCCCAGGATGACTTTTTGCTGGACAGTAGCGGTAAGATTCTGTGGCTCATTCTGTTTGGTTATAAGGTTATAAGTGATAGGAGCAGAATTAGGCCCATCAAGTCTACTCTGCCATTCAATCATGGATGATCTATCTCTCCCTCTAACCCCATTCTCGTGCCTTCTCCCCATAACTCCTAATACCCGAACTATCTGTCTGTCTTTGCCTTCAAATATCTATTGCCTTGGTCTCCATAGTCTTCTGTGGCAAAGAATTCACCACCCTCTGACTAAATAAATTCCTCCTTATCTCCTTCCGAAAGGAACATCCTTTAATTCTAGTCCTAGACTCCCCCATTCGTGGAAACATCCACTCTATCCAGGCCTTTCACTATTCTGTACATTTCAATGAGGTGTCCTCTCATCCTTCTAAACTCCAGCAAGTACAGGCCCAGTGTCATCATATGTTTGGGGTTCAAAATGTCCTTTTCCTCCAAAGAAATTCTGAAAGACAAGGAGATTTTCCATTACTCCATTTTGAGTGAGTCATTAATTATCTTTTTTTTTTAATCAGTTATGGTGTTGATTATTTTGTTAGAAAATATGCTGATAAATTATTCTTTAAAAACTATTTGATTTTTGAGTAGATTGCCTTTGTTAATATTTTTCAGTTACAGTGCATTCAAATGAACTTTGTTGCATCTCCCCAGTTTGGTTCAATTGTTAATCGTTTATTTGGTTTGAAAATGCAGAGCACGTGGCTTTTTTTCCCCGGAAATAATTCAAATTATAAGTCCCTGGTTTGTGTAGCATTTCTTACTTCTAAATTGTTAGCAGAATGCTGTCTGTTGTTTGAAAGAAAGTGATAAAGTGACCAGAGGTCACCCCCCACACCCGAGCTTTATCTGTAGGTCTTTAATTTGCCACTTGGACGCTCCTGAAATGGGATGTCTTTTTTGTAATATTGCCATGATTCAAATGGATAATGACCATTGAGGGAGGAAGCAAAGAAAGAGATACGATGATGAAACAGGAAGTTGACTTCTTCTGATGAGGCTAAAAAAGCAGATGAGAAATTTAATCAGGGTAGAAGAGTCTTTTCATTGTAAAAACAGTCATAACCAGTTGTTGCATTTACAAATACAGACATTTTACTCCTGAGCCTCATTGCATACAATCACAATACAGACATTTTACTCCTGAGCCATGTTGTCATGTTCTAACATGGACTCCTGCCTGAATCCATTGGGAATGGTAAGAAGAGGGGCATTTGTGGCAACTGGAGACCACTGCTGGTGATCTGTGCGTTAGGCCAGTTGAAGTCTGGAGGTGAACATAATCAAATGAGGAGGAAACCCTCACTCAAGAGCCCCATGGTTTCCTTATGGTCCCCAGTAAAAAAACATTTAAATTACCAGGGCCTCTTTTTAACCATAATTGCCTTTCACTGGTGGTTCTATCACTAGGTTCCACTGCTGATAAATTGGCAGTTAAATGTGCATCAGAATCTGAATACCCTCATTGGGATCTGCTACTTTAATATCAATGGGAAACCTGTACCAGCTGGGTTTTTTTAAAAGTCAGAATTGATGGAACCCAAATAACAGAACTTGTCTGGAAAGCTGTAAAATTGTGTGAGGGTCAATGTTTGACATTTGGACTCTAGTGTTTTATTTTGTAATCTATCCAGGGAGGCTGAATACCTTTTATAAGGTCTCTGCAAGAGGATGCATATCTTAGCAAGCTGTTTGTTACTATTTCATTTGTATATTAATGCAAATTCATATATTTTGATACATTGAATGTCACATACAAAGACAACGGAATATTATAACATCATATTGCTCGGGTTCAGATTTCAGCATTTCATGTCAAAGAAAAAGATAATTATATTTCCATTTGTTGCATAAATATGTGCACTAGCTTTTTGAGAGGAAAATAATCAAATTATGCAGTCAGACTTCAAATTCTCTGAATCATTCCACTCAGATAGCTTGAATAACTTGTTGATAGCAAATGTTACAATGCAACATGACATACGGTATTCATTCTGATGACATGCAAAATAATGGAATTTAATACATTACAACAAGTGTCACCTTTTGTTGATCAAATGATGTGTATCAGTTTTTTTCTACGTGTTTATTAAATCTTGTTGATTTTTTTTAAATGTGAATTATACCAACTTGTCAGCTTGTTTCTAAATTGGTAGCACTCCTGCTTTAAGTAGAGATTTGTGGTTTAAATCCTTTCTCTGGGGACTTGGGCACAAAATGTGGGTTTGAACTCTGGGATAGTGCGGCACAATGAGAAAAGGTGATATTTGCTGCACAGCAAAGAGGTGAGGTTATTTCAGGTGAACATAAAAGGACTTCTGGCATTATAGTGAAAGCAAGACAAATGTTTTATGTTCTTCCGGCAGTCCTGAAGATTTACATTCTCAACTAAAATTTCTAGTCGTTATCGTTTTTGAGGAAAGTAATTTGTGCATATAAGCTGTAGTGTTTCATACACTGCAAATTGAAGTGCAGTTCAAAAGTAAATGAAAAACCTGCGAATGCTGGAAATCCTGTTCAAAATACACATTAAAAGGCAAGCTGCATAGGAATTGTTAAACCATTCTGAGATGCTTCAATGTAAGTAGCTTCTTATGATTTACCGAGTGTGATCTTGTTATAAGATGCTTCGAAAAATTTAAATTTTAAGGGTCAGGCCATAAAGTCATAAATGATAGAAGGAGAATTGGACCATTTGGCCCATCACGTCTACTCCACCATTCAATCATGGTTGATTTATCTCTCCCTCCTAACCCCATTCTCCTGCCTTCTCTTCCATAACGCCTGACACCCCTACTATTCAAGAATCTATCTATCTCTGCCTTAAAAATATTAATTGATGGCCTTCACAGCCATCTGTGGCAAAGAATTCCATAGATTCACCACCCATGTCCAAACAAAGCTTTTGGAATGAAATCGTGCAATTTTTAATGGTCTTTTAAGTACCGTGTTGGTGAGTTCTAATTTTAGATTCAGTTTTTAGATAAGATTGAACTATGCTGCTCATCATCATTAGTCTGAGCATCTTCCTTCACCTCTTCTTCCACTCTTACGTCCAATTTCTCCATCTCCTGCATGTTCCAGAGCTTCTCTTGCTCTTCCTGCTCAATGTCTTGCTGTAGAGCAGAGGGGGAAACAAGGCGTCCTCTCATATTCTGCAAATACTTCTTGAATGGACGTTGTGCACATATGGGGTAAGGGGGTTGTTGGTAAAATGCCAAATGGTGGATTAGGTTCAGGGTACAGTAGGAGAATGGAAGGCGAGGGGTGTGTAGTAGTTTATGTTTCTGTCTCTGAGTGTATGTCTGGAAAAGTGTCTATATCAGAGAGCACTGTACAATGTGTCGTCCTTGTGAGTTTGAAATTTCTTGCAATGTTGCTTCATTGTGCAGGAATTCTCAATCCTGCCAGGCTCTTCTTTTGGTGGTCATTAAAGATCTCTTGCCCCCCAGTCCATCAACCCCTCATTGAGATTGATCTCTCTCTCTCTCTCTCTCTCTCTTCTCTCTCTCTTCTCTCTCTCTCTCTCTCTCTCTCTCTCTCTCTCTCTCTCTCTCTCTCTCTCTCTCTTTTTTTTTCCCTTTTCAAAAGTTTTATTCGACACAATCATATGATACAACACATCAAAACATAATCAAAATTACTCTATATCAAAAAAAATCATTATAGTACATTCATGGTTTACAATACTCTCAACCCCACACGGTGACCAGCGCCCATGGAAGGCCTCCAAAATCCCCGTAGACACCTCGTGTTCCCTCTCCAGGGACACACGTGCACGGACGTATCGCTCTCTCGCTCTCTCGCTCTCTCGCTCTCTCGCTCTCTCGCTCTCTCGCTCTCTCGCTCTCTCGCTCTCTCTGAATAGATGTCGGTGTAGTCTGGCCACAATGGGGACTGTACTTTTAAGGGCTAAAGACTTTCACTGATTGCAGTGTAGCATTGTCATTAGCTGTGTTGAATAGTAGCCAAGGTTTCTGCTATGGCTGTACATCTTCTTCTTCTTTCGTGTGGCGTGCACAGCCTAAAGTTGTTGGACAACTTGTTCTATTTGATCTTCCAGTTTGTGCACGTCGAGTTGATTGCATTAGTCGAAACAGGGCGGACCACGTGAAGGTTGCAATCTTCCACCCCATGGCTGTACATGAGATGGACTAATTACTATTACCGTGAAAAGAACTCTCTGCAACTTGTTATCTTAGCTTTCAATCATAGCAAATGTTACAAATTAGGTTTATGTTTATTATTGTCACGTGTACCGAGGTACAGTGATAAGCTTTGTTTTGCATGCTATCCAATCAGAGCAGATAATGCCACACTTTCACAGAGATGCCTTTATTGTAAAACAGCGAAATACGTTGCAAGTTATGTTTAGTGCTAAAACATTGTTCCAAGTAGCACTTGTGCTAATTCTCCTAAAAAAAATAATGAGTTTGTAGACAACATGTTTGCAACAGCACAAGCGTATTTTTGCCTTGGAACAAGAACAAAAAAGGAAGCTTTTTGAGGAGAATTAGCACAGGTGGATAGTTTGCAAAACAAACCTTTTCACAGTACCTCTGTACACTTAACAGTCATAAACCTAAATCTAATTTGTAAATTTTGCTATGATTAACAAGTTACAAGATTTATTGGTACATGGTAACAATAATTAGTCTTTCTCATGTACAGCAGATTCCTTTGCTGCCGGATTCAGATTATTTGTCCACATTAATGACACCAAACTCACATAGACATGACAAATATGTAACAACACTAATGTAGCAAATATTAATTGTGGGTAACGTTGAAAATACTGAAGATGGAATAACTGAGTTCCTTGTCTTTCAGAGTGTCGTGTGATGAAATCATCCTATTCCCGTTCTGGTAGTACCTCACGCCAATCTGGATCCAAAAGCCCTGGGTTGTCTCGTAGAAGCAGGTCTCCAGCATCAGGTACAACCTTTTTTACATTACAGTAAAATAGTAGCATCATAAAAGGCATTACAAAGGACTACCTTTACCAAACCTTTCTGGAAGCTGTGTGTGTGACAATGTTGGTGGTCAAATAATATGCCTGAATGTGCAAAGAAAAGGCTGTTGTTGCCAAGTGTTTAAGCTTTATTCTGCGTGACGTTTATCTGACCCTTATCCCCCCACGCGTTACCTCCTCTTCCCATGAAAGGCTTCAGGATATTGTAATATATCGCACACACCTACTGACTCAACAGCGATCCAAACATTAGAGAATTTGTCGTTTTTAATATTTATTAAGACCTGTAAAAGATTAAATGTTTACCTTGCGATACTTTAGACTTTACTTTGTTGTATGTTTCTCAAATGCACAGCCAGTTTATTTTCCCAGAAAGTAAGATCTTATTTAGAGTTTGGGGTAATTTTGGTTTTGGGTTATGCTATAAAATGGCAGATATTGAATTTGAGGCATATATCTCAAGAATGTATTATTTTGTTTCAAAAGAATGTCAGCTGTGATGTATAATAGGCAGCCGATTTAAAATTTCTGATCACCAAAGTCAATATTACCCTGCCAACATCTTTAGTTAGAAAACAACAAACATATTCCTTAGTACAGATTCACAGAAATAGCACAGATTTTAATTTATTCTTGTAATAGATCAATTGTAGTTTGATGTTCATCCCCTCAGAATTTTTCAGAAACATACCAAGCTTCCTTTTCACTTATTATTTCTTCAGTGTTCTTCAGATATTTCTCCAATGCCTTGACTATGAGAGAATATTGATGTTCACTAGTCTACAAATGAGTAGACAATGCATTGTCTGTATATTTGTGATCTATGTCCCCATCTTCTTATATTGGTCTCTGTTACTCAATAAATGTTGTACATTATTGTATCTGTTCTTTTCTTTCTTTAACCTTTGAGTTTTGGATTTGATGCTGTATTCTATTTATGATGTGTGGTAACATCTCTCCTTAATGTTTTCTCCTTCTGCTTGTGTGTTAATTGAATGAGTACAGTTAAAAGAGGAGGTTACTACACTGCATATTCTCCGGTCAAATCCCCAGGTGAGCCCCACTTTTCATACAATCCCATCTCACGGTTAATTTGATCCACCAGGTACCTTTATCTGAACAGAAATAATTTCCACAATGGGCTTGAACTTCACTTTCCTACCAGCTAACTCAAAGCTTTTATGTTGACATGTGTCTCTCTCACACAGTATTGAGGTCAGTGGTGCAACCACCTGGACTTTACTGGTTTTATCCTTATATTGGTATAATTAACAAAAAAACAGAAATGTTACTAGATCTGTTCTTTGTGTGGAAACTTTTAATATTTGAAATATTTTTGGAGTTAAATTATATTTCAGCAGTTGTGTAAAAAGACCATAACAAACCTACAGGTGTTTTAAATTCCACTGAAGTAAATAGCTGAGACACAATGTATAGCTGCCTGCTCCTTATATGACATCTCATGCCAATATGTTTTTCATCTGCTACAGCTGAGTGGTCATAAGACCAATGGCAGCAGAACTAGCTTTGTAAAGGGTCCACTCTTGTCATTGCCAGAGGACAGGCTACCTTACTCATCAGGTTGGATCTTCAACCTGCTTACTGCATGATGTCAGAGGAATCTTGGTGTAAATATTTTCAACACTCGCAGGTGTCCTGACATTTAATGACAGAATTATGACCTGTAGGGATACTATGAAAGAAGCAGAAGCAGAAAAAAACTGAGCAGCATAAAGTTCATTTTTGGCCACACTTCTTCAGAGGTTTGTTTCTGTGTTGTGCTACTCCAGCAGGAAGCTGCGCTCACAAGAAGTGTTTCTTCGTAAACAAGCAGAAGGTAACGGTGGAAAACTGTTTTTTGGACTGGGGGAGCCGTGACTAGTGGTGTGGTTCAGGAGGGTGGTGATGAGCCCAGTGTTGTGTGTCATCTTGGATATGAATATACAAGGCATGTTTAGTAAGTTTACAGATGAAATTAATGGTGAAGAAAAATATCAACCATTGCATTGTGATATTGATAAGTGGGACAAGGAATGGTAAACATAGTGTAATTCAGATAAGTGCAAGGTATTTGCATTTTATGAAATCAAACCTGAGTAGCTTTCACAGGGAACTGCAAGACCCTGGAGAGTGTTGCAGAAAGTGTGCAAGTACACAATTCCCTGAAAGTGGCATCGAAAGTGGGCAGGGTGGTGTAGAAAGCTTTTGGCTGAATGGCCATCATCAGAAGAACATGGAGCATAGAATTTGGGATGATATGTTGCAGTTGTACTTGTCAGTGGTGAGGACGCATCTGGAGTATTGTGTTCCATTTTGGTCACCCTGCTCCGGGAAAGATGCCATTAATCTGGAAAGAGTGCAGAAAAGATTACCAAGGATTTTGCCAGGACTTGAGGGACTTGAGTTATAGGAAGTTGGGGAGGCTAAGACTTTATTCTCTGGTGCATAGGGGACTGAGAGGTAATCTTAGAGAAATATATAAAATCACAAAGGACATAGGTAGGGTGACATAGATTGGGGACATGGTACACTCTTTTTCCCAGGGTAGACAGAAAATGCTGGAGTAACTCAGAAGGACAGGCAGCATCTCCGGAGAGAAGGAATGGGTGTCTTTAAAACAGCATCTGCAGTTCCTTCCTGCACATTTCCTCTTTTTCCCAGGATTGGAGAATGGAGAATTAGAGAGCATAGATTTAAGGTGAGAGGAGAAAGATTTAAAGGGAAACTCTAGGGCAACATTTTTACTGGTAAAATAACAACATTTTAAAGACAATTTGACAGATACATAGATAGGAAAGGTTTAGAGGGATATGGGTCAAATGCAGCAAAATGGGACGCGTAGATGAGTATCTTGATCAGCAGGGATGAGTTGAGCCAAAGAGCCAGTTTTCGTGATGTTTAACTCTGACTCTAAGTATTAAGCCTACGGTTTTCAATTTGTGGGACATAAACTTTTTTTATCTGCAGCAGAGTCCTTGTCAGTGAATTAGTTTAAACATTTGTGTAAATAAATCTTCTGTTTATAATGCATTATACATTGAGAGTTGTAGCAAGCTATTGCTATCCAATGAATATTGCTGGCGAGCCACGAATATGGCCTTATCAACACCATTTCATACACGTCTACTCTTTTAATCCTTTGTATATAATTTTATTAAGGATAAACGAGGCACCTCAAATAGGGATGGGTGTGTGACTGCTATGGTGCCTCACATGCAATTAGCCAGATGGAGGTCCACGTGACAATTAGCTTTAATTTCTGCGAGGCTTTCCGCTTCTCCCTGCTGCCAGTAGGTACATCATTAAATAGACTGTGAGAATTAGACAAAGGGGCAGCATGGTGGTGCCTCGGTAGGGTTGCTGCCTTACAGCGCCCGAGACCCAGGTTCAATCCTGAATACGGGTGCTGACTATACGGAGTTTGTACCTTCTCCCCGTGCCCTGCGTGGGTTTTCTCTGATATCTTCGGTTTCCTCCCACACTTCAAAAATCTACAGGTTCGTTGACTTGGTATAAATGTAAGTTGTCCCCTGTGTGTAGGATAATGTTAATGTGCGGGGATCGCTGATCGGTGCGGACTCAGTGTGCAGCAGGGCCTGTTTCCGCACTGAATCTCTAAACTAAACTAAACTAAACTAAACTAAACTAAACTAAAAGAAGCAATCCAGTGATTGACGCCAAGGTTGAAGGGAGCAGACCTGTGCATATCTCACACACTACTGCAGCCATTACTAACTTGCAGCTGCACCAAATCACATTCTTATTTAAACTATTGGCAACTATAGAATGGTCTAAGAAAGAGAAGGATAACTGAATAATAGACAACAAAATAGACCCAATGGATTAACTCTGAGTAATGGGAAAACTAATGGAATCAATAAATTGATACCATAGGAGAGGAAGTGTGGAAACATATCTGAAGCTGTGACAAGTAGGTCAAGTATCGTAGGTTTTGATTGATCAACATCACACATACTTTAAGATAGTGATGTCTCATTCATGCAATATCTTTGGGAGCACAGTGGAGCATTTTGCAAAATATCACATTTATAAAAGCCTTTAATAACATATCATGATTGACTTACTGATCAAAAAAAGATTTGAGCTTTTGCTAATTTGCACAGGTCAAAATTTGCCAAAGGTCAGAGCTGTCAAATGTGTGGTGAGAAAATCTCGAGCATGAATCATATACTTAAACCCCTATCCCACGGTGCGAATTGACCCACGAGTGACCCCGAGTTTTCACTCGCGGTAATCACGTACAATAAACGTAGCGGGAACGTCGGAACTCTTGCGAGCAACTTAGCGACTCGTGGCGCTAACGGCAGGTACCCGTGAAACTTGTTAACTCGTGAAAAAAATCAAACATGTTTGATTTATTCCACAAGTCAAATTTACTGTTCAAGTTAAAAATTGAAACATTTAAACTCTTTGTAATAACGTAGTGGCCCGTGCGTTTACCTTAGTGATTCGTGAGTCTACCGTGGGAACTCTTTAACTCAGCGGGCAGGCAGCATCTCTGGAGAGAAGGAATGGGTGACGGGATGACGTTTCCAAATTTCTCCAGCCCCATGTGTTCACTTTTTTCAACCAGCATCTGCCCTTTCTTGTGTATGACATTATTTGTATCTGCAGTGCCTTGTGTCTTGGCAATTCATGATTCTCCACGCTGGGCAGAGAATGGGATTTGTAAGCGGCTAACTTCATTCAAAAAATTGGAATGTCACATTGGCGGCGCAGCAGTAGAGTTGCTGCCTCACAGCGCCAGAGACCCGAGTTCAATCCTGACGACTGGTGCTGTCCGTATGGAGTTTGCACGTTCTCCCAGTGACCTAGAAACACACCTGTCCAACTCGCCCGGAGTTTCGTTCGGTTCCAGGGTGCAGCCTTACAACGAGGGGAAGAGCAGGTTCCATCTCGACCAGCATCAAAAACTCACGGCTGAGCCACGGCAATGATGATGCCCAGCCTGGAAGGTATCCCGATCCCAATGGGAGGCAGTCATGAGATAATGCCTGGCTGTTGTGCTCGGGGAGAGATTTGATCTTTTAAATTTGAATCGAAATTCTACACTCAATGGTTATAGTGAACTAAAGTTTGGTTTTATAACTCCCCAAGCTCAGCTCCAAATAAATAAATAAGGGTGCAGTTAAACGCAGTTTCATTGCCGATGCGAACCAGCCTCGGGTGCATACACACTTGAAAGGGATAATATGGTATAGTGTCCGAAGAACCGACCCGAAGCCTCACCTATTTTCTTTTCTCCAGAGATGCTGCCTGAGCCGTTGTGTTACTCCAGCTTTTTGTGTCTATCTTCGGTAAACCAGCATCTGCAGTTCCTTCCTGCACAATATAGTATGAACGTTGGGTTTCTAATCTGATACACAATAGATAGGGCACCATCCTCGGGCCAACCTGGTGTCAGGCTATAGGAAGCAGCTGCGGATGCTGGTTTAAACCAAAGATAGTCGCAAAATGCTGGAGTCACTCAGTGGGACAGGCTGCCATCGTCCATATTCTAGTGACACTCAACACTTTGGTGTTCCCGTGCAGCTCTACACCAGAACAAAACACTGAAGAAGGGTCTCGACCCAAAAAGTCACCCATTCCTTCTCTCCAGAGATGCTGCCTGTCCCGCTGAGTTACTCCAGTTGTTTTATTCTGGTGTAAAGTTGCACGGGAACACCAATGTGTTGAGTGTCACTAGAGTATGGTCGGTGGCTGCTGGATCACAAAGCTTTTCCACGTGGATCCCACTGAACATATGCAGATCTTATCGTTGCACGCTTATTGCAATCCCACGTAAAACTCATTCTCACGAAGTTCAATGCGAGGTGCCACTGGCAATTCAAGTCTAGCCTGCCTTCCGAACATTGCACGCTATAGATACCAGAATTAGACTGATTTAGTCACTTTACCATTGTACCACTAGTCTCTGTTCATTTAGGTTTCTGTTATGTTTCATGTTGGCCGTATCGTGTTTTTTTTAATATCACTACCGTGAACTTTCCCGGAGCTTTGTATATTTAAAACGCTTGCGTTGTCAATAATTCGTACTTTTATTAACATAAAAAAGCTGATGCATATCTTGTAAGTCGAGTTAACTTAAAGGCCGCATTCCTTCTCAGCAGCAATTTAGATGAATTGTCCGGAATAGTTTCACGAGGCTGGCTATCGGCGGTAAAGGGGAAACATGCTTCCGCGCATTTCAACTTATTGGCCGAGCCACAAAAAAAGTAGGAGTTTCTGTTGTCAAAACGAACATCTGTCATAATACTGAATGATTTCTATAAATCTCATTTCAGATAGATGTTTAATCTTTCATGTTGCAACAGTCGCGCCAATCGCCGATCCTCTGCAAATGTCAGTCAGCGGTTAGTTGTCATTTCACTTGTTGCATTTTCTGACCGGCTTTAAAACAGGGCCAATTTATGTCCGCGGGGAATAATCAGCCCATTGAACAAAAAGCCTTCATTCACGGTTGGCTCAAGAGTAACGGGAGGGGAACTTAGTAACTCGGGAGAGGAACTTGCAACATCGCAGAAATGACATACCCGTGGGAACTCAGTTACACACTTGAACATAAACTTGTAATCTCGTACATAGCCACGAGTCTGTTTTTTTTCTTTCACTTGGGGTCACTCGTGGGTGGACTCGCACCGTGAGACAGGGCCATTAGGTGCTGATTTATACCAAACGCATAAATGTCATATTTGGGTTGCAGACTTAACAATTAGGTACTGCGAAATACAATCTTCTTTGCTGAAATCACAAAAAGTGCTATAAACAAAATAATAAACAAAAATCAACAAATGACCCAGCACCTAATTGCACATCCCTAATTACAAGTCCCTATTTGTCCTTCATGCCCTGAGATGATGGCGGTGAGCTGCCTTCTTGAACTGCTGTAGTCCTTGACGTACCCACAACGCTGCGAGGGAGGGAATACTAGGCTTTTGACCCAGTGATGGTGGAGGAACAGCAATAATGAGGGCAACTTCCAGCTGGTGGTATTCCCATGTTTTTGTTGCCCTCCTTCTAACTGGTAGAGGTTATGGGTTTGGAAAGTGCTCTCTAAGGAGTCTTGTTGTATTGCTACATTTAGATGTTACAAACTGCCATTCTCATGTGGCAGAGCTGGACTGAGTGATTGGATGTGGATTAGCTGTCCATCAAGCGGGCTGCTATGCCCTGTGTAGTATTGAGTGTTGTTGAACCTGCACTCATCCAGGAAGGTGCAGAGTATTCCATCACACTCCCAAAATCCTTATATCATATCATTATTAGACACCCTCAATATGCATCACCTCGTTCTTGGATTAAATTCCATCTCACATTTTAAATACCGTATTTCCCGGGGGGGGGGGTCTGTCCCAGGGTAAAGTTACGGGGAGGGCAGGAGTGTTGTGAAGGAGGGGGTTGGGATCATGCCACTTGCGACGCTCCTTGCACAGAGGCGTGCAATGCCACTGCATTGAGGCCTGGGGGTCGGGTGGCTTTGAGCAGCCGCCGGATCAGACAGCGGAACCAGCCGCCACCTCAGCGCCTTCTGCCGGCCCCCGTTCAACTCTGGCAGCTCTCCGTCTAAAAAAACTCTCTCCTGCCGCTCGCTGGCCTCACTCATGTCAGCCGCTTCCCGCAAATCCTTAAATTCTGACAGCGCGATTGAGGTTACTCGGCTGTGGGAATTTAAGGATTTGTGGGAAGCGGCTGACATGAGCGAAGTCGGCGAGCGGCAGGTGAGAGGTGTTGCCAGAGGAGAAAGACCAGCAGAAGGCGCTGAAGTGGCGGCCAGTTCTGCTGTCGGGTCCCGGCAGCCGCTCGCAGCTACCCGAGCTGCTTCTATCCCCGGCTACAATGCGGTGGCTCCGTGATTTACTGGCATTATCCCTGACCCCCTCCTTCTCAACACTCCTGCCCTCCCCGCAACTTTACCCCTGGCACAGACTCTCCACACGCTGTGAAATGAACTGTCCCCCCAATTGGTCCCTTGAGCAAGTGTTGTCATTCAATAAGATGACAACTACTTCAACTTTTCCCTGTGCTCCCTTTTTTCCCACCATCTCTCCACCTGCCATTACCCTTCACCCCCCCACCCATTCAGTAATTCTGAATAAAGGAGACTTGGAAGCCTTGGGCAAATTGAATTGTTACTGTCTTTATTTCTTTTCTTTTTTTTACGGAGAGGACAATCTGCACATGCACAGTTTAAGTTTTTTTTAAAAAGCCGACTGACTGGCTACCCTTAGTAATTACTCGTGGCACGTGCCTGGTAGGCTAAGAATACCCACTTCACCATTCAGTACATCACAAATTACTAAGCCATCTGCAAATTTAATAGTCCTAACTCCTATTTTCATATCCAAATTGTTAATAGATTTAACAAAGAGTAAGGAGCCCAGGACCGAGCCCTGTAGGATGCCAATGGTCACAGGCTTCTAATCACAAAAACAACCTTCCACGATCTCCATCATCCTTCTATTAACAAGCCAACTCTGTATCCAATTTGCCATTTTGACCAGCATAAATCCTGTGGTTTTTGATTTGTGAGACATGACCTGTGATTTTCTGCAACTGAGTGTTTGTCAGTGTTGCAGCCCTGCAGGATGTTGAATCGCTGAATGCCTGAATCAGCCCTTAGGTTTCAATTATGTGGGAAATTAGGGAGTAGACGGCGCACTGTTGGAAAGAACACACATTTTATTAGCTAATGTTTATTGCTACTGACAAATTTGATGAGGGTTTGCATAGCCCAAGTTGTTATATCCTGGAGGAAAATGCACAAACAATATTCAAAGGGAAGATCTAATTAAGGGAGGACATACATTATAATGAAGTATGAAAAGGAATTTCTATTAGAATATAAAATGGATGAACTTGCTCAACAGCAAGTTGGCTTCATGTGATTTGCATCCACTCGATTTCTCTGCTCTGACTTTGATATATGTTGAGCATTGTATCCCTATTAACACAATTTGACTGGTTCCCAAAAGGGTTATGGACAAGCCCATAAACCATATTTTACGTGTGCAGCAGGTTCTTGTTGTAGCAGAATTGTTGTTTCCTCACCAGCTCAACGAGAGGGTTATATATTATCCTTATCGTCCAGCAATTGGCTATATTTTTAGAGACAGCTTATGCTGCCATGCTTTGCAATCAGCAATAATGATGTAAAATTTTCATCATTTCATTCCAATTTGAATTTTGAAATTTGCGTGGATGAATTGATAAATTATCCAAGTCAGATGCAGAGAAATTGGGTGAATTAGTTGATTTTTTTTAATGTAAGCAAACCTTTTGTTTATAATGCATTATATATTGATAGTTGGTGTAAGCCACTATTATCCAATGAATATTGCTGACCAGACACAAATAGAGCCTTATCAACACCATTTCATACATGTCTATTTTAATCCTTTGTATATAATTACATTTTTACTTGATTCATATTTTAATGGGAAAATGAGGCACCACAGTTAGGAATGTTTGTGGCTGCTACAGTGCCGCACGTGCAGGTGGAGGTCCACATGACAATTTGCTTTAGTTTCAGCCAGACTTTCCCCTTCTCTTTGGTGCCCGCGAGTACATCGTGTAATAGTCTATGAGAACAGAAGGAGAATGCATCCATTGATTAAAGCTAAGTTTAAATGCTTGTTACGGGTAGGGCAGTAATAATGAACTGGCTACCGAAAGACTTCCAGCAGAAGCAAATTAATCAGCTGTTGCTAAATACGTCAGACCATCCTTCCAATGCAGTAAGACAAAGCGAACAGTCAAGGACAATCCCATGGTGTTGCTTTCTTCATCTTCTCAAGTCCAGAAGCAGCAGACGTGTGCATATCTCACAGGCTATTTCAGTCATCCATCACTAATTTGTGGCTGCACCAAATCACATTCTTATTTGAACTATTGACAACTACAGAATGGTCCAAGAGAGAAAAGGATAACTGAATAATAGTCAACAAAATAGGCCCTATGGACTAACTAATGAAAAAACTAATGGAATCAATACATTGATTCCATTAGTTATTCCAACTGAGGAGGATGACTGAACTTTGGTGCCTTCCCTCATAGTGGGAAACTTTGATACCGCTGTGTGGGGATGTTTGTGTTAAAGACTATTGTGTTCTGTGTTCATTTTTTTTTTATTCGTATGGCTGTATGGTGACCACAAATTTCACTGTACCAATTGGTGCATGTGACAATAAATGTCTCTTGTTTTGTCTTGTCTCTCTAAATTGATAGCTTAGGAGAGGAAGTGTGGGGACATATTTGAAGCAGTGACAACCAATTGACTCAAGTGGAGTAGATTTTGATTGATTTACATCACACATACTTTAAGACAGTGATGACTCATTGATGCAAAATCTGTTTTGGAAGCACAGTAGAGCATTATTGCCAAGAGCTGTCACATTTATAAAAGTCTTTGATAACATATCATAAGATTCACTTACTTTAAAAAAAAGATTTAAACTTTTGCTAATTTGCACTGGTTAACATTGGCCAATGGTCAGAGCTATCAAATGTGAGGTGTGAAAATGTAAATCATTAATCATATACTTAGGTGCTGACATATCAAAAATATAAATGTCATTTCAGGGTTACAGGTTTAACAATTAGATACTGCAAAAAAAAATCTTCAGATGCTGAAATCTGAAGTGACGAAGAAATGCTAGAAACACTCAGCAAAGGATCCAACAGCAGCAAAGACAGAAAAAAGAGTTATGAGGAGTGGCATCAGCAATGCTTCATACATTTGTGCCAACATTTCCCAACACTGATACACTGTGCCCAAGATAATGAAGGCAAAATCCCATTTGCCATCTTCACCACCTAAACTGACTGTGCTGCCATCTCAAGGGATATTTGTATGTTTACACCATGATGCCTTTGTTCCTCAGTATTCCCTATAGCTCCTCCATTCAGGGTTTCTAAATCCAGTCAAGGGATGTGGGCTTTGCAGGCTGAGCAGGCATTTAATTGCCCATCCCTAACTTCCCATTCTAAATTGACTTTGATGCCATTGAGATGATGGTGGTGATCTGCCTTCTTGAACTGCTACAGTCCTTGACAGGTGGGTGTACCCACAACACTGCGAGGAACAGAATACTAGGCATTCAACAGCAATGGTCAGGGAACAGCAATATTGGGGGCAACTTCCAGCTGATGGCATACCCACATTCTTGTTGCCCTGCTCTATCTAACCAGTAGAAGTTGTGCGTTTGAAAAATGTTCTCTGAGGAGTCTTGTTGAATTGCTACACTACATTAGTTTAGATGATACAAATTGCCGTTCCTATGTGTCAGGGCTGGACTGAGTGATTGGATGTGGATGAGCTGATGTGGACTGCTATGTCCTGTATAACATTGAGTCTTGAGTGTTGTTGAAGCTGCACTCATCCAGGAAGGTGGAGAATATTCCTCTCCTGAAATCCTTATATCCTACCATTATTAGACAAACATCACCTCATGCTTACTTGGATTCCATCTCCCATTGTCCAGTCTAATTTAATAGCTAACCAATATTATTCCATAGCCTAAGAATACCCTCTTCACAATCAGGAACATCACCAATTTCTACCATTGGTCACAGGCGTCCAATCAGAAAAACATCCTTTTAATAAAAAGCCAATTTAATAACAAGCTAATTTTGTATCCAATATGCCATTGTTCCCTGGTTCCCATGAACTCTAGCTTTTTTAACCAGTCTTCTAATCAGGATATTGTCCAAGATCTTACTGGAGTCATAGAGCTACACAGTGTATAAACAGGCTGTTTGGTTCACATTGTGTATGCCAACCATGTTGGTATACTGGGTTAGTCGCATTCGCCTGCATTTAACCCATATCTCTATAAACCCTTACTATCCATAGATCTCTATAAATCCATAGATCTGTCCAAATGTATTTTAAAAGTTGTAATAGTATCCCCTTCTATACCTTAATCTGGCAGCTCATTCCAGAGACACACTAGCCTTTGAATGAAAAAGCTGCCTCTAAAGTACCGCTTAAACCTCTCCTCTCTCACCATGTCCTTTGCACCAAAAGTTGCACCAAAAGTGCAAAGTTAAATTCCATTAGCCATTCCTTGGTCCATCTTCCCAGCTGATCTAGATCATGTTGTAAATCTTGGATCTCCTTCCACAATTTTCCTGTCATCTGCAAATTCACTAATAACGTTAACTACATTGTCATTCAAATAATTTCGCTTGGTTTAGAGATACTGCATAAAAATGGGCCCTTCGACCCACCAATTCCATGCCAACCATCATTCATCTACATCAACGTTGGCCCAACTGATCCACACATACTAACATGCCCCTTCTACACCAGTCCCATCTGCCTGCATCTGGCCCATATCCCTCTTATCCTTTCTATGCATCTATCCAAATGTTTCTTAAATTTTATAGTAATGTACTAGACATGATAGTACCTGGGTCAGCTACCTCCTCTGGAAGCTCAATCTATATATCCACCAACCTTTGTGTAAAAGAAGTTGCCCCTTGGGTCCTGTTAAATATTTCCCCCTCACCTTAAATCTATGACCTCTGGTTCTTACTTTGTGTAAAAGACTGTGCAAATACCCTATTTATTCCTCTCATGATCTTATCTATATTACTAAAAGTAAGATCTTTTGACTCACTGCGATGTGATATCCGAGAGAACGCCGCCATTTACGGCTGTCAGTTTTGGCCACCTCGCTCAGAGCCCCCCTCCGCACTGGAAAAAAATGGCTGTTGTTGGTGGTGGTAACTGCTTTAAAAGGCTGCATTGCAAAAAAAAATGGCTGTTGTTGGTGATGGTAACTGCTTTGAAAGGCTGCACTGGAAAAAAATATGGCTGTTGTTGGTGGAGGTAACTGCTTTGAAAGGCTGAACTGTAAAAAAAAAAGGGCTGTTGTTGGTGTTGGTAACTGCTTTGAAAGGTTGCACTGCAAAAAAAAATGGCTGTTGATGGTGGTGACTGCTTTGAAAGGCTCCACTGCAACAAAAATGGCTGTTGTTGGTGGTGGTAACTGCTTTGAAAGGCTGCACTGCAAAGAAAATGGATGTTGTTGGTGGTGGTAACTGCTTTGAAAGGCTGCACTGCAAAAAAAAGGCTTTTGTTGGTGGTGGTAATTGCTTTGAAAGGCTGCTGCACTGCAAAAAAATGGCTGTTGTTGGTGGTGGTAACTGTTTTGAAAGGCTGCACTGCAAAAAAAATGGCTGTTGTTGGTGGTGGTAACTGCTTTGAAAGGCTGCATGGCAAAAAAAAATGGCTGTTGGTGGAAACTTGACAAAGTCCTGTTTGCACTAAATATTGATTTTAGATAAAACGCTACCACTTACGGCTGTGATTTTTGGCCATCTTACTCAGTTGCTTGCCACTCATCAGGTGCAGAGGATTCTTCCCATCAATGAAAAATAAAAGTATTTAGAAAAATGTTGAGAATCTCTTTCCTGTTAATCACGCCATGAAGGCCACAGCCTTTCCAGTTGGAGGGGGAGGGATGATAAAACCCGTAAGTGTGGGTGTGGCTCAGCCTCTGCAAGATGGGGGAGCGAGAGGTCACGACTCTGAGCAGTGAATCAACCGAACACACTGAATGTCTACTGAACTGTGAGTGTGGTGTTTATGTGGTGTTTTGTGTGGTTCTATTGTAGTTTTATGGTGGTTTCACCCTGCTTGAAATGGTATGAAACTGCATTTGAATGTGGTGGCCTTGCACCCTGCTTGAAATGGTATGAAACTGCACTTGAATGTGGTTGCCTTGCACCCTGCTTGAAATGGCATGAAACAGCACTAGCATTTGGTGGCCTTGCACCCTGCCTGAATTGAAATGAAACTGCACTTGAATTTGGTGGCCTTGCACCCTGCTTGAAGTGGCATGAAACTGCACTTGAATTTGGTGGCCTTGCACCCTGCTTGAAGTGGTAGGAAACTGCACCTGAATTTGGTGGACTTGCACCCTGCTTGAAGTGGTCGGAAACTGCACTTGAATTTGGTGGCCTTGCACCCTGCTTGAAATTGTATGAAACTGCTCTTGAATTTGGTGGCCTTGCACCCTGCTTGAAGTGGCATGAAACTGCACTTGAATTTGGTGGCTTGCACCCTGCTTGAAGTGGCATGAAACTGCACTTGAATTTGGTGGCCTTGCACCCTGCTTGAAGTGGCATGAAACTGCACTTGAGTTTGGTGGCCCTGCACCCTGCTTGAAGTGGTATGAAACTGCACTTGAATTCGGTGACCTTGCAGCCTGCATGAAGTGGTTGGAAACTGCACTTGAATTCGGTGGCCTTGCACCCGGCTTGAAGTGGTAGGAAACTGCACCTGAATTTGGTGGCCTTGCACCCTGCTTGAAGTGGTAGGAAACTGCACCGGAATTTGGTGGCCTTGCACCCTGCTTGAAATGGTATGAAACTGCATTTGAATTTGGTTTCCTTGCACCTTGCTTGAAATGGAATTTCAAGGAATACCCGTGAGTCAACCAGATTTAAATTTTGGTTTGTCTAACAAATGAATCCCTGTTGGCTGTTGCTGCTTTCCCCTGAAATAGAATCCCATTCCAACAGTAACCAGCAGAGTAGGATGACCTGCCTACTCCAACTACTATTCTCAGTGGTCACCCATCACTTTTCTGGATATGCTGCCATTGATCGAGATGTTCCCAGTTTACTAACGGTGTGTCCACAATGTTTTCAGCGTCACAAATGCTCCAAAACCACACCAACGTGGTCAATCATAAGCTGCAGCAGGACCCACTTCCTGTACGCATGGTTGCCAGAGACAGCGGAAGTCTTTCTGAGTGTGTTAACAATGATGCAATGAACAATGATACTTTATTGTCACATGGACGAGGTATGTTACAAAACTTACCTTCAGCAGCGCTGCAGTTCTGTCACTGGCTGTGTGCGTGACTTTGGCGCCTTTGAGAGGGGGGCGGGGTTAAAATGCGATTTACTTCAGACTGGAAAATTCAGCGCTGGAAAAATTAAAAGCAGGAGTAAAATTAAAATTATCTTCTAATGCCGTCAACTCCGACAACGGGACGGATCTCACATAGGGGACAAGGCAAGGTACACCGTTTATTTTTACAAATAAACTTGCTTCTTAGGATGCCTTTAATCAAAATTTCATGTTGCGAAAAGGTGACTTAGGACCCATACGAACCGGCAGTATTTTTCCTGCCGATATGGGGTTTAAATTCACCGCAACCGCAACGTTCCAAACGATCGCGTTCCACAAAATCCCACTCACAAGATGATTAAAACGGGTATTAATTTATGGGAATTACATACTAAATTCCTTCCATTTGGCCTATAAATTAATGACAATGAGATTTAAAAATTATGTTATATTGTGAATTCTTGTGTGAATGTTATTTGGACACTTGGGCTTTTTTTAAATGTTAACCTTTTCTTAAGCAATGGATAGATGTTTAGATCTTGTAATTGAATTTTGTAATTAGCTACAATTAGATAACTAACTAATTATATGCTTTAATTTCAGGTCATCCAAGTAAGATTGTTTCATATTCTTCAATCTATAATAACTGAACAATTCATTCAGTTCTCTTAATTGTTAAGAAAGTTATGGGCTTTTGACTGTCCTTGATCACAGCTTTTGTGTTAAGTCAATGGAAAAGCAATAGGGAACAAGATGCTAATTTCTGAGTATGAAAATGGCCATAACCCTTTTAATACTGAAGATATGAAAGTGAATTAGGTGTCAAATTAGACTTCTTTTTATGCTTTATCTGATGGGATAAATTGCAGACTTGATTTTTTAAATCTCAAAATTTTGTAACATTTCTACATGTACCTTGGTACAGTGAAATTCTTTATATTTGCATACAATTCAGTAGAATCACACAGCAGACTTCACCTAGGCAGTACAGAAAGAGTCATCACATTTCTGGGGCTGATAACATTTTAAAAGTTCTTAATATAGTCTTATCTTCTCGCAGCGGCGAACCAGGCTGCCACCGCATGTGTTTGGTCTCGGTGACGAGTCCCGGCCGGTCCCTCTTTGTTCTTGGCGGTGTGCCCACAGGAGTGCTCTCGGCTGCCCGCCCGCTGGGTTTCCCTCGGCCCGCCGGGTCGTTCGGCTCTGTGGTGCATCGTGCGAGTCTTCTGCCTCCGCATGACACATCCCGGGAGTCTTCACAGTGCATCCTGAAAGCCTGATGAACCTCTTCTGTAGCCCCTCCAAAGCCTCCACATCGTGCAATGGGGTGACCAGAACTAAATAAAAATTGTCTGTTCAGATTGGAAACGTATATTGTATCCATATCAATAATATCAATTTGTCTGAAGCCCATCAATGCCAGCTTTTTAAAGAGCTCACATTCTGAACCTCGTTCACTCATAACTGCAACTTTCCAGGTCCCTCGCAAGAATTGGAGTGATTCAATACTTGGTTCAAAGTCAGGGTGTGTGAACGGTTCTGAGCACTCAAGGAACTTCTTCATGTGATTCCAGTGACCTTCCTAGTCTGCAGTGTCCCCATACATCAACTGACATTTTGTCAGAGTGCTCTTCTACTTCTTTTCTTCTCCGGCTCTGCTACGCCCATCATAGCTTCCCCAGTTTGGGGATTATGATGGAGTTGTTTGCTGAGCTGTATTCGATGAACATCTTGAGATACAGTCTGACAAGTCTTCTTATTGTCCAAGTGGCCCAGAGCAGAGTGGAGAGCCTGTGAGATCGCATCTCCTGCTGATGGCACAGATTCTTGGTAGAAGGGACCAGATTGAGAATGGAAAAGGAAAAGAAGAATGTCAAGAAATTCCAACACATTCTGAGGGAGCACCAAATGTGGGGAAATTGTGGTGGGACACGAATCACCACCTCAGTTAATGGCTCTGCACCAGAAGCTGAGACTGAGGCCCAAGGCAAAACCTTTGACATCAAAACTGTGCCTTTGGATCGTCCTTTTAGACCACTTTAGGCCCAACCTGTCTCGGGCTGTGGGTGCTTTTGAGGGTTGAGGGGGGGCTAAGAGATGCCATCAAAGCCATGCAGCTCAGTTGGTGCTGGGGCATGATAATAGATTTGAGCTAGTGGTTCCAATCTTGGCAACTGTTAGAACTTTACTAACTGAAGCAGTCAGGATTTGCAAAGTCAGCCCTGAATCTCCTACTTTTCTTTATGAACTTGTGTCAAGCTACTGACTCCTTGAGCTCCAAAAATTAAATCTGATTTTATTTTATAGAAATATTGATGACATAATTGTGACACAGCCCTATGTTGTTAATTCTTCTGTCCATTCATGTAAACTATGTGGTTTCTGTATATGCCCTATTATCTGATACTTCTTCAGTCTGTATAATGAGGAGCACAGTGAGTCAGAGAGTCATAGAGCACATGCAGGTCCTTTAGCCCAACATGTTCATACCAACCATCAAATACCCATCTGTACTGTTATAGCGGGGACTTGCAGGTGGCCAGCCAAAAATCAGTGGGAACACAAGCTGTGTGAACGAGACGTATTTATTCTATTACAGTGCTGCCCCCTATTCCTCAAATGGGCACGGGCGTTGCCCAACCTTAAATACCCCTAAGGGTCAACCCCGTCACCTGCGTCTCCCACACCGAGACAACCAACTCCTCCCTCCAGAGCCGAGGGTTCGCTCTGCCCGTGGCCTACCACCAGGTGCCGCCACACTGTTCCCATTTACGTGCGCTTGATACGTAGCTTTCTATGCCATGGTGAATCAAGCAATCATCCAGATACTTTTCATATCTTGTGAAAGTATCTGCCCCCACCACCTTCTCAGGAAAGGCATTCAGATTGCAACTACCATCTGACTGAATTGTTATTTTTCTTCAGATCCCCTCTAACCCTCTGAAACCTCACTTCCCACCCTATTCATGCTGCTCATAATTTTGTTATTCTTTTGCTCAAGGAAAAATAAATCCAGCCTGTGCAGTTGCATCTCCTACCCAAAACACTCCATCCCAGTCAATATCCTGGTAAATGAAGACCCAAGAAACTGCAGATGCTGGAATCTTGAGCAAACCACAAAGTACTGGAGGAACTCATATTTGGGGACTCTTCTCCAGACTGATCGGTTTGAATAAAGGTCCTGACCCAAAACCTAGCCTGTCTATTTTCTGTACAAATACTACCCGACCTGCTGGGTTCCTCCAGCACTTTGTGTTTTGCTTAACATCCCGGTAAATCTCCTCTGCCCCCCCTCCCCCCCCCCCCCCCCTCTAATGGATTTGCATCTGCCTTACAGTGTGGTGACCAGAACTGCATGCAATTCTCAAGATATTCTATAAATGTGTACATGCCCTTCATACTCCTGACTGAGGAAGGCCAGCACCCCATATGCCTTCTTCACCACTTTATCTATCTGTGTCACCGCCTATTAAGATCTATGGTGTACTGTTCCTCAGTGCTCCCTAAAACCCTAGCATTTATGGTGTATGTCTGTCTACCTTTATTAGACACTGTAGTAAGCCATCCATTAAACATGAAGAGAGTGTAAGACACCATGTTGTAGCAATCTCTGATCGCACAGCAAATGTATTTTTTGTTTAATAAATGGTCAAATTTTTCTTCTATTTGTATTTCATAAGGAAATTATTTTTATGTTGTCTATGCTTATTACCAACTTTTTGTTTGTTTTTTTAGTTGATGTTCGATTTTAAACTACAACTTACTTAAATCAAATTCACAGTAGTCTCATATTGAAGTATAAACTGCTATCTTATAAATATCATCTCATCTTTTTACGTTTTAAAGCACTTAAATGAGAGGCATTACTGAAGCACGTTACCGAAGTACAGTGACATAAATTCATTTCACAGGAGCATGTAGGATCCGGTTCCGATGTTGCAATGGTGTATTTGTACTGGGTGAAATAATACAATATGTGGTGTACATTGACTTTGCTCAGGGACAAACATTAAGGCCTCTGGGTGCATGTATGTCATGGAGTGTACAGGCAGAAAGCCCACAATTAATTTGGCAGGCACAGTACTGAAAACCAAATAATCTTATAAAACCCACAGCCTAAACAGAATACTGGGCCTGCCAGGATTGCGTAATGGGAATTTGGGCACCTATCCCCCACATATTTCTGTCCATTAGTTTAAATGGATCACTCCGGAGAGAACATCTCAATTGCTGAAGAGCAGCTTCAGCTGGCAAAAAGGTTTCACTGGAATTGTCGGTGTGTGGAATTATGCTTGGTCATCAGCAACCAGAGATCAGGAATCAGGCCAGCAAGGCAAGGCAAAATATGTGCCTTGATCTTGTCTCCCCAGTGCACTACTAGAGTTAGTGCCTATAACTTATAGACTGTGCTAATTAGAGAAGTTACAGTGAGGAAATGGGAGAAGTAAATGTGACAATAAAGACAACATCATAGCAGATGGACAGATAGAGGCCATTGTCTAATGTAAATTAAATGATTCACAAATAATTTGTTCCAGGAGGTCAGTAGTCTTTTCCAGTAGTGCACGAGGGGCTTCTAGTCCGAATCAATAGCTTGATTATAACAAGCTTGATGTTTCTATATGCTGAGTGTAAAAGATAATTGGGTCCAATGTAAAATAGGCTTTCAGCTCCAACGAACCTATTAATGCCACTATGAAGATCAATTTCACCCTTTATTTGATCAAAACAAAAAGCATTAAATATAGAACGCAGAATTTCAAATAAATCTTTGTTGTTATTCGGTATAAAATGTTTAGACGAATGTAAATATATTCTACTTCCTTGAGTAAAGAAATAGATCTTGCTTTGCTGCATTATTTACTTATATGAATTCTGCCACATTTCAAAAATATATTGGCTTTTCATCATGCAGATTATGTTCTGGTGCCTTATGGTGTTCAAATTTTCATATTATTTACATTTTATTTTTAAATACACAGTGAATGGAACCCCAAGCAGCCAACTATCAACACCCAAATCCATTAAATCATCCAGCTCTTCACCGACCAGCCCTGGCAGCTTGAGAGCTCACAAGGTAAAAGGGAATCTATCAATCTGCTAATAAAAAGATTGACACTTGCTGAAATTCTCTGCACTGCCTTAATATATAAAAACAAAAATAAAATCAGCAGATGCAGCACGTGTGGTTTCTAAAAGGGGTCACCTGAATTGAGTGCAATTCTGTAGTTGTGAACATGAATTCAATGTGTTCCACTGTTCATAAGGGGCTGTCAGGTTTGCCTTGTGCATTTATTTATTTTTACACTCCTGGTCCTCTAAGAATTGTCTTTCACTCCTGGCTATGAAGATGACTGAACATGACTTTCAGTGACTCTCCTTCAAATTATACTTCTGGTTTACCGCACTCACTATTAGCATTTTTGTGACCAGAAATTGTAGGGAATAATGATGGTGAACTAATATTCTCCCACTGACAAAACTGCTACCCTGTCTTTCAAAAGTAGCTGTGTGCCCAGCAAGAAATGCCTCATCATTCATTGGTGTTAGAAGTTGTCATTAACAGCCTCTTCCCTTGTCCTTCTCCCTAGTGACACTGATCTCTTCCATCATCATCTAATTCTGTTCTGTTTTGGGTCATTAAGTATCGTCAAGCATGCGATGATTACATTTCATGAAACCGTTTTGGAAAATGAACAAAAGAAAGGCGTTTAGCCGTTGGAGTCATCGTGTGATGCTGATCAAAATTCTGATTTAGAATGAAGAAGCAATTTAGAAGAAACCAATTTATTTAAGCAAGAGAGCTTACCAAGATGAGAGTTGATAATATTTCATTTCTAACGCAGAGTGAGGCACTTCATCAGTATACACCTGGAGATTTAACTCTTTCAACATCAGGATGTTCTTTAGATTACCATTGTCTGTGTATCCTTCGTCTCCATGCATCAAATCTTTGACTACTGAGGTCATTTTAAATTTTGCCACATTGCTTCTTTATTATCGGTTTTAACCCATTTTGATCTTGACAATAATTTATAATTTCACATTTAACAAACTATTCAAGTTGAAATTGTTCAGTGCAAAAGCAAAATAATTAGTGTGATAAAGAAAAGCCATTACAAAGGGGAAAAGAAGGCTGCTCGTACCTTGAAAGGGGTAGAAAGAAGACGTGCCAATCCGATTGCTGAAGAAGTTCTTCTCAGAGAAATTTCAAATTTTAATGCCTCGAGAAAATAAATGAAGGGAAATCCAATGCAGGGGGACACAGCCCATTGATTTACCTGCCATGAAAATGAACAATGACATTTCCAGAGACTCTCTCTGTTAACAATGTACAGTTCTCCACAACGGTTTCTCCACAAACACCCTCTCACTTATGCCTTTAGTAGTGAAGACAAATGGGCCTGTCCCACTTAGGCGACTCTTTAGGCGACTGCCAGGGACTAGTTTTAATGAAATTCACCTACGACACCTGGCGACAACCTACGACAGCACCTACGACAACCTACGACAACACCTAACCTACGACAACCTACGACAGCAAAAATTGTCGCCACTTGTTGCCGAACATTTTTCACATGTTAATCATAAACATTACAAAAATATATATTTTAATTTTTTACCTCAAAAGATGTATTAAGCCAATGATGCACAATGTATTAGTAGATGTTTTTTGTGCGGGTACCCATTCCAATATTATGTTGAAACTTTGCACGAGGCTGAAGGTGAGAGATGAAATAGCACATATAGAAGATCATTCCTCTACAAGTGGACCAACCTAGATAAGCTGTGGGTTGAGCTCGCAGTAGTGGGGGCTTACAGGGCTGTTTTGAGCGAGAGTAAAGGGCCTGTCCCACTTTGGCGATTTTTAGGTGACTGCTGGGACGCTGAAATGGACCCACCCTTTGACAATGTCTACAACACCCTACTACCGAGTTGATGTCAAGCTACATCAACCGGCGACACAATTCCTTGCAACGTGAGACGTCCACCTATGACAACCACAACGCCACCTATGAAAACCTTTGACCACACAGGCGACAACCTAAGACACCCGGTCAACCTACCTCCACCCGCGACAAGCTACAACCCTGTCAACGACAAATAAAGACAACAGAATACTTCTCTTGACGCCGGTACTGTCGCCGGTAGACGTAGGATGACGTAGGTTGTCGCCAATGGAAATCACCAAGGTCATCACCCGGCAACAACGAACGCCACCTACCGTTATCCTGGCGACAACCTACCATAACCTACGACAGCACCTACAACAGGAGAAGACAGGCGAAGTCAAGCCCAATGTCACCGAAGCGATCGCCAAGCCTGCACTTGGTCTCACTGATGTAGAGCAATTGACACCTAGAGCAGCGGATAAGAGACCAAGTGCAGGCTTGGCGCTCGCTTCGCCCAAGATCTCCACACAGTTCGCATTAACCAACCTGATCTCCCGGTGCTCAGCACTTCAACTGCCCCCCTCCCATTCCGAATACAAACCTTTCTGTCCTGGGCCTCCTCCATGGCCAGAGTGAGTCCCACCGCAAATTGGAGGAGCAGCACCTCATATTTTGCTTGGGTAGTTTACACCCTAGTGGTATGAACATTGACTTCTCCAATTTCGGGTAGTCCTTGCTTTCTCCCTCCTTCCCCTCCCCTTCCCAGCTCTCCCACAGCCAACTGTCTCAACCTCTTCCTTTCACCTTTCTGCCCCCCCCCCCCCCCCAACCCCACATCAGTCTGAAGAAGGGTCTCGACCCGAAACGTCACCTATTCCTTCGGTCCATAGACGCTGCCTCACCCGCTGAGTTTCTCCAGCATTTTATCTACCTTTGATTTTTCCAGCATCTGCAGTTCTTTCTTAAACATCCAAGCTCCCTTCTTATGTTACGTTGCAACAGCCCACACTAACATTATGATTCCTGATGAGATTAATACCACTGCATGTGTTCTGGCGCACAAAAAAAATAAGCATGTCAATTTCAGATCCCTTGAGAACAGAAGAGTAAGTACATGATTAAATTCCTTTCAATGGTACACAAAGATTATTTTGCTACCCAAAATAATTTCTAGGGCGAAAGTGCTTTCAGCGTCAAATTGAGAGATTGTCGTTTCCTGCACAAAATTAATAGAATAGTAGAAATACACCTGATGAAATTAATGTCATCTTTGAAATAATCCACAATACTTTTCCCTCTTCCCCAGTAAATTATTCTGCAATGAATCAGTATCAGTATCATTCACTACCAAATGGGAAAAAAATTATAGATGTGAAATAGGATCTACAAGGAGATGCTTTTGTTTTGTTTTCCCTGACAAATCGGTGGAAATTGGAAACTTTTTCAGAGGAATTAGAATTGCGCAGTCACACCTCTGCGCTCCCTCTAACAGCTCCAGTTTCCGCCATTAAAATAATATTGTTTGCTCAATACCTGTTAAAAATGTGCTGTGGAGAGCTCATAACAACATTCAGAAGTATCATATACAAAGGAAATCAGTCTGTGACATATGATTTACGTAAATACTCTTAATATGTGTAATACTCTTCTTTAATTATAGAAATGTTATTATGAAACATTAAAAAGAGTGTAGGTCAGAAATATAAATGTAATTTATAGTTCTGTAGATGCCTTGCATATAGAGAAACCTGTGCAGGATTTCCCTTCTCTGCAATAAAAGCTTATATGTTTCACCCATTTCACCTAAATAAATAGAAAATCATGGGCTGAAAAGCTCAAAATAGAAAATCCAGGACCATCTCTGACCAATGAGTGAAACAATTTTAATGTTTATTTAATCCTATGTAACCCTGTAGTTCTGGTCTCCTATTTCACTCGGCAATGGAATTACTTACCAAGAAATCCTACATTATAAATCCTGATGAATGACTTCAGCGTTAAGATTTGTCACCTTAGTTTGCTGCTTCCAGAAATCTAGCAACACCATTTCCAGGGGCAGCAAAGTAACCTTTTTAGATTATAATGGCATGTCAAAACCGAGGCTACTGTTCTTACCAACACTGAATGTAAAGCAAATTGCAAATAACCCATTGTTTAGAGTGTTCTTCTGTTAAAAATCACTGCAAAGAAATTAGAATCATCTGTTTTTCAGAATGTATTGAATTATACAGCTTTATAACTGCTTATTATAGTGTTTGGTTTTCCTTCCAAAAATAACACCCATCTGGTTGAAAAGAATAGAATTTGAAATAAAACCTTGAAAATGAAAGCCTGGGCAATGGGAAACATGTTATTATTGGTAAGAACATTTATTAGCATTGACGCTCAACAATGTGCTGTTCATTTGCTCATTCTTTAAGTCATGGCAGCAGAATGTCTTATTTTAATTATTTTATTTCTTCAAATAACAGTTATGGTAGAACAAGTTCTTAGTGTCAAAAGAATAGAAGGAATTGTGATCCAATGTCAGATCAATTTTGTAGCATAAGAAGACAATGTGTGATATTCTTACAATCCAGTTAGAGCTCAAATGATTAGCCATAATAAATTAAATAAAGCAGAATAATTTAACATGACTATCTGAAATAATGAGATTTTTATCTATCTGAAGAGTTTTCTTAACCACATAGTGTTCACCCCATAATGAACATATTTGAAGTCCTGAATAGACAAATGCTGAATTATAAATAGATAAAATTCAGACTATTAATGTATCCTTTCAGTCTGTCCAGGTCATATATGACAATTGCGCTTAACTATCTCTTTATTTTAAAGTCAGTTAATTGACTTAGAAAATAATTCTTTTGGTTTTGCTATTTTGACATTGCCTTCTGAAGTATCTTGGTTAATTCAAATGATTGAAATTCATGAAAAAATGATGAGGAATTAACAATAGACATTATAACCGCATTAATTTCTTTTTTTAAGAGACAATCAAATTCATATCAATTATGCACATGGGACTATTCCGAAGCCCACTACTCTTTGAGCATAGAATATCTTTTTGCATGCGCTATCATTTCAGTTGATCGCTCATTTACAGTATCTTTGTTTTCCTGTGCATGGTTTAAATGGCTACTGTGATTTTAATTTGTTTAGTCTGTATTTCTATGTTTTGATGTCTCTATTGTGACATATTAAGATATGAACTTTAAAATATTAGATTCTTGTTTTGGGTTTTAAGGGATAGGACGCAATGCATAATCTGCCTTTATGACTATTAACCATTTCTTGGTAAGAATGTGTCCCAAAATCTAGATTTTTGTTGGGTATTTAAACAAGATACACATTTATTTATTTATTTGTTTTTTGTTTTTGTTTTTATTAGAAGCAATTGTACAAAGATAAAACATTCGGCATCTAAGATTGTACAATTATTGTACAGCTTCATTTTTAACCTTATAACCTGAAAATGAAAAAAGAAAAGAAAAAGAGAACAAAAGAGGGAAAAAGTGAGGTGAAAAGATAGCTCGAAAAAGCACAAAGAAAAGACCTCTAAACTACCAAAGTAGTGTGGCCGAAAAAAATAAAGATTAAAAAAAAGAAAAAGAAAAGTGGAGATATACCTGCCCCTCGTCCCCTCCACCTGTCCACCTCACCCAATGCAGGATCGGATTTAAATTTAGATTTGTGTTGCGCCATACTATTCTTGTAAGAATTCGGTGAAGGGTGTCCATGTTTTGAGAAATTGATCTGGTTTTTCTGCCAAGACAAGCCTAATGTTTTCCAAATGTAGTATCTCGGACATGTTTGTGATCCACATCTTCACTGTAGGGACTATTGTCCGTTTCCAAAATTTAAGTATTAGTTTTTTCGCCGTTATCAGGCCATATTTAAGGAAATGTCTTTGAAATAGTGTTAGCTCAGAACAGGCTTCTGACATACCTAGTATGATCAATTTTATGTCGGGGTCCAATTTTATTTTAAGTATTTTAGAAAAGATATCAAAAATTCCCCTCCAGAAGTTGTGTAATTTTGTACAGGAAGCAAAGGAAGGGTTCTTGGAGGAGACATTTATCATAAATAGGGGTGACATTTGGGATGATCTTATTCAATTTAGACTTTGAGTAATAAAGTCTATGCAGTATTTGAAATTGTATTAGCGAGTGCCTAACATTAAGAGAATAGTTGTGTATATGTACAAGGCTTTCCTCCCAACTATCTTTAAAAATTGTTAGACCCAGTTCATCTTCCCAAGCTCGCCTAATTATTTCCGACGATGGAGTTTGTAAATTTAAAAGGGTATTATAAAGGTACAATATTAACTTATTTAAATCCGACTTTCTATTCATGCATTCATCTAGTATATCTGGAACCATATATTAGAAACATAGAAACATAGAAATTAGGTGCAGGAGTAGGCCATTCAGCCCTTCGAGCCTGCACCGCCATTCAATATGATCATGGCTGATCATCCAACTCAGTATCCCGTACCTGCCTTCTCTCCATACCCTCTGATCCCCTTAGCCACAAGGGCCACATCCAACTCATTCTTAAATATAGCCAATGAACTGGCCTCAACTACCCTCTGTGGCAGAGAGTATTGACAGTCTTTGGTGTGAGATTTCACATAGTCTCGTATTTGAAGATATCTAAAGTATTGGCTACCTTTCAGATGATATTTCAACTGTCATTCTTGAATTGAGAGGAGAGTCCCCATCTCATAAAGATCTCGCAGCTTTTTAATTCCTAAGCTTTCCCATTGTATAAACGCCTTGTCTAAAGTAGACGGTTTAAACGAGGGATTATTGGCATTTGGTAAGAGGAGACATTTATTTTAACTTTACAATAACTCTCTTAACATAAAAATATTGAATGCTACATTTTATGAGAATGTAATATCTCACTCTGTATCAGTTGCTATCTGTGATATTACCTCAGTTTTACTTCCCTGACAGTGTTCAGCCTGAGCTGCTGGGCCATGTCATTTTTCAGTACATTTCACAACTTCTGCAGCTCCATGTTCCTTTCTCTGCCTTGTTCTCTCATTGACCAGGTAACCTTGTTTAGCTTGTTTATAAGACCAGTGGAGAGAATGCAGGGAGAATTAAATAGGATTAACATAAGTGGATACTTGTTGATCAACACACACGTGAGCTAAAATGTCTCTTTACATGCTAGGTTCTGGTGCTCCGTAAATCAGTTTATTTATTCATGTGTGTATATATTTATATAATGGTATATGAACACACTGATCTGTTTTTGTAGTCAATACCTACTATGTTCTGTTGTGCTGAAGCAAAGCAAGAATTTCATTGTCCTATCAGGGACACATGACAATAAACTCACTTGAACTTGAACACGCTACATGACTGAGACACAATGACATTTTTTGGTCATTGTGTAAATGTATAGCAAAGTGAGAACATTTATCCATTGAGCATCATTACATTGCTCATTACATTGCTGATAATGCACCCAATATTGACCCCTGCTAGTTCCATTAAGTTATTTTTGGCTGGGATGAACAGAATATCATGAAATCCTCCCTGATCTTTTCATTCTGTTTTTCTGTCCACAATGTTTTCCATACACTGATGATATTAAACTGGTATTTGATCTCCAATACTCAATATACACGTCAAATGACCCGGAGCAGTACAACAGATCTATGATCTCCGCAAAGCTATCAAGGATGCCAAGAGACAATACCAGGACAAACCCGAGTCCCAGTTTAATGACTCGGACACACGAAGAATGTGGCAAGGTCTGAATATTATAACTGGCTGCAAAGCGAGGTCAGGCAACATCAACGGTGATAGTGCGACCCTACCTGATGAACTGAATGCTTTCTATGCTCGCTTCAAGCAGAAGGCTAACAGGGCGGTGACACCTAGCCCTACAGTCTCAAGTGTGCCTCTTCCCAGGGTGACTGTTGCAGAGGTTAGATTGGCCTTCTTGAGGGTAAACCCATGAAAAGTAACATACCCAGATGGAGGTACTAGCCGTGTCCTTAGTAGCTGTGTGGACCAGCTAGTGGGAATATTTGCAGACATCTTTAATCTCTCCCTACTCTGTTTTGAGGTATCCACCTTCTTCAAGAACACCACCATCATCCCAGTGCCGAAGAAAAGCAAGACCTCATGCCTAAACGACTACCATCCAGGGCCTTGACATCCACCATCATGAAATGTTTTGAGAGTCTAGTTATGGAATGCATTAAATCCAGTCTACCAAGCTGACCCACTGCAGTTCACCTAGTTCGCCATTGTCGTTAGGACAATGCCATCGCCCGAGCTCTACACTTAATCTTAGAACACCTGGATAGGAAAGACATATACATAGACTACAGCTCTGCCTTTAATACCATTATACCATCCAAGTTATTCACCAAACTCACGGGACTTGGTGTCAGCACTCATCTCTGCAACTGGATCCTCGACTTCCTGACAAACAGTGAGGAAAGGGGACAAATCATCCTCTACGATAATCCTCAACATGGGGGCTCTGCAAGGATGCTTTCTCTGCCCCCTCCTTTACTCCTTGTACACCCACGACTGTGCAGCCATGTACAAATCTAATTCCATTTTCCAAATCTGTAGACGACACAAAGTTATCAAATAATGATGAGACGGAGTACAGGAAGGAGATCGTGTCCTGGTGTTGAGACAGCAAGCAACCCTTTCTCTCAATGTCAGCAAAACAAAGGAGATAGTGATCGACTTCAGGAAGTGAAGCAGCACACATTCCCCAGTTTGCATTGATGAGGCCGAAGTAGAGATGGTTGAATACTTTAAATTCCTTGGAGTCAATATCACCAACAAATTCTCCTTGACCACCCATATTGAAGCAACGACCAAGAAAGCACATCAACGTCTCTACTTCCTTAGAAGGCGTAGGAAGTTTGGCATGACCCCTACAACTCTCACCAACTTCTACAGATGCACCATAGAAGGTTTTTTTTTAATCAGGATGCCTCACAGCTTGGTTGGGGTACAACTCCATCCAAGACCGCAAGAAATTGCAATGAATTGTGGACACACGCCACCAGATTTGGGGACAGTTTCTTCCCAGCTGTTATCAGCCAACTGAATCATCCAACAACAATCAGAACGCAATGCTGAACCACTATCCACCTCATTAGTGACCCTCGGACTATCCTTGATCGGACTTTGTTGGCTTTACCTTGCACTGAACATTATTCCCCTATCATGTATCTATACACTGAATGGATTGATTGTAATCATGTATTGTCTTTCTGCTGACTGGTTAGCATGCAACTAAATGATTTTCGCTGTACCTCAGTACACGTGGCAATAAACTAAACTGAACTGAATAATAACATTAGATGTGAAAGTTGCCTTTGCTATAAACATTGACTATAATCCACACCTCTGCTCTCTTTGTCTCTATCTCACAGCCTTTTGTCTTTTCATCTCTGGTATTTGTCCACTAATCTGCCAATCAGACCCCCTTTACCTGTATCCACCTGCCACTTGCCAGGCTTTGTTCCATCCCCACCTTTCATCAAGCTTTCCCCCCTTACTGCAGTCGGTGTGAAGAAGGGTCCCGATCCGAATCACCACATCCATTTCCTTTAGAGATGCTACCTGTGCCGCTGAGTTACTCCAGCACTTCTTTGACTGTATACAAGAATTATTGGTAATTTGACTCTAGTTTGACTTTGTTGATTTCTAGCTAATAGACATGCTTTACTTGTGCTGTTTAAACTTTCCAATTAACAAAAGGTTAAGCCACGTTTCAGGAGATTTCTTGGACAGTGGCATATTTTATTCAAATTACACAGCATGAAAATATACTCACCAGATAAATCTGCTACATCTATTGCACAGGGACTGAAAACTTGCTCGCCGTGTATCTGCATTTAGAAACATAGAAAAATAGGTGCAGGAGTAGGCCATTCGGCCCTTCGAGCCTGCACCACCATTCAATATGATCATGGCTGATCATCCAACTCAGTATCCCATACCTGCCTTCTCTCCATACCCCCTGATCCCTTTAGCCACAAGAGCCACATCCAACTCCCTCTTGAATATAGCCAATGAACTGGCCTCAATGACCTTCTGTGGCAGAGAATTCCAGAGACTCACCACTCTCTGTGTAAAGAATGTTTTCCTCATCTCGGTCCTAAAGGAATTCCCCCATCCTTAGACTGTGACCCCTTGTTCTGGACTCCCCCATTTTACATAGCAACAGGAATTGAACATGCATGACATTTTATTCTTTGCCTTTCGATCTCCTACTTATAATGAACTTTAAACCCCTAAAGCATACTCAAAAAAAAAAATCAGCCTTTGCTAAAATTCCTGGTAGTATTTTAATAAAGGAATATTATCCCATTATATGGAACCTATTTTTCAAAAGGCCAGTTTCTGTTCAGCTTGCTTTATCGTATTCTGTCTGCATTCTAATTTGTGCAAAGTTCCATTAAGGAATTTTCTTCTTGCTCAAAATCTACATTTGTTTCCAGTCCAATAAATAATATTTTAAATTCTCATTCTTGTGCTCCGGGACCTTTTACCTGTTTATCTTCAAAATATCTTCCACTGCTATCATCTCCAAAATATCTTCCCAATCTGGTCTGTTGTACATCCCAGTTATCCCCCAGTCCACTATTCACCTCTGTGCCTCCAATTACTTCATTTGTAGCCCCAGAACTCTCTCCCTAAATATCTCCACACCTCCCTCCCCCTCCCCCTCCCCCTCTCCCTCTCTCCCCCTCTCTCTCCCCCTCTCTTTCAACATACCTATTTCCCAAATACTTTAGTTCATGTAACTTGGTATATTATATTTACTGATTATGTCTTTGTGAAGCACCTTGAGATTTTTTTAAACCATATTGAAGGTGTTTAACACATGCAAGTTGCTTTTATTATTGTTGCCATTGTGGACTGCAATTGGCAGCCACATGATAAAGTAAATAGCGTATTAAATTATTCAGATTTAACTATTTGTCCTGTTATTCCTCTCCGGATGCCGAGTGTAAGATGAATGTGGTAGCACCATCAGTAAAGTGCCATTGCACAACTGGGATTAATTATCGCATCTAATTTAAGATAACTGGAAAAATGACATTTTCAATTAAATATGAGAAAAGGAATCACCCAGACTCGTACTGAATCAAAACTGCTTTAACACCTCTAATTAAACACCTCCTGTATTGTCTTTCAAGAGTGAAAAATCATTACAGTGTCTAGTTTTGAAATTAAAGTGAAGGGAAAATGTACATTTAATAAATACCTTTGTCTTCTGTTCTGAAATTATTTTTAAAATGCAGTAGGTGTATCTGAATGTGACTCAAAGGATTCAAACTGAAATCTATTTTAGAATTGTTCACAACGGCTCCAAATTTGGCTCTGTTCAGATGAATTTCTGTTTAGTGGCATCAGTCTGTGCTTTCAAACCCTTTTGTTACTTAGCGCTGTACCACAGCATATTAATGAAAGAATGCTGCAATTCAGGACACAGTTAGTGAAAGATTAAAAGTAGAAGGACATCGATCAGACACCTCCCTATTTACAATTGATGCAGTTAAATTTATCCTTCAAGGTTTTCAATTTTATCAGGGTTTACTCATCATTTAGTCAATCTCAGTTTTAAATATTCCCTTTGTACACTAGAGGACCATGCTCAATGAAAGGATAGGACTGAATGTAAAATGTTAGTGATGGGGAGATAAATCTGAGAGTGGAAAACATTTCCTTAAAGATGGGGGGAGTGGCTTCTTTAACAGAGAGAATCTAATCTTAATCTGTGTGATGCCCAATTTGGTGGCATGTCTGTTCCATACACAGGTGAACCTTACTCCATGCAATAGAATTTCCATCCCACTATTTTGCCTTGGAAAAATCGTCAAATGTAATATAGTGTCAAAAATCCATGATAGGACCTTTCTGACGCCAGGTTAAAGGGATTAGTGTTACCAAAGGAGATGCAAGAGGTCAGGTCAAGGATGCCAGAGTCCTACCTCAAACTAAGTTATTGTCAGTGTTAAATAATCTTTTAATTCCATCCAACATGCTGTGCCATGTGAACCCAGATTTTTAAATGTAATGTGCATTAGAATGTTATTTTTTTAGGCTGAGAGGCAGGTGTTGTATTTGTTTAATCTGTGAAGACTACTAAAAATAGTCAGAAAACTTTTTTTAAATGTTTTTTTTTCTGATTTTCTATAATTAAATAATTAAATAATGACAAATCTGGTTCATATCACCACACAGAAACCAATCAATCAACCTTTATTGTCATCTTGCAAAGCAACAGTTGTACAGTGCAAAAAGCGAAGACGTTTCCCAGGAAATACCAGAGCATCGCACATAAAGCTTAAACATTTCACACATAAATAAAAACAATAAAAAACAATCTAGTCCCTGATAAAAACAATACAATAGTTAAAAATGCAGGTAAAAAAATCCAGCAACATTAAAATACAAGTAAAAACAGTCATAAATTGTCCAGGGCGGCTGATTTAAGTGGCCAGTGCCAGAGTTTGTTATTAAATTGTCAGTGCAAAAAAGCAGCAGAATCAGGTGGAGTGACTGTTTAGCAGCCTCACAGCCTGTGGAAGGAATATTACAAACAATGAATTATCATAGTATCCTAACCATTATTATGCTAAAAGTTGCAGTGTCTTGTTCTTACAGAGCATGGTAGTACACATACGAGAGGAAGTACATACAACTGGAAGACATTGACACAAAGGGCTTTGTTGAAGAGTGCCTTGGACCATTAGGACGAAGGGTTTTATTTTTAGTTGCCCGAGCCTATAATATCATTCAATTCGATCTGTTACCTAAATGAGCACTCACCTTTTATACAGGGCTCTTAAGAGCATTTGTTAATGAAAGTTAATCAATCTCAATTAAAATTAACAATTAATTGAATGTCAATAACTGTACATAGTAGAGTTCCCAGTTTCTGCTATCTTTTACATATATAAAAGTTTCTTAACGTTACTCATAAAATTCCTGGCTGTATTTTATAGACTTTCTTTCCGAATTTCGTGGAAATGGATCCATTCTATTCACCTGGTATGTTCCAATTAAAAACACGAAAGAAGTAACCATTTGACCTTCTTGACAGAGTGTTCAGCCCCAGTTACTGAAATCTTTCTACACGAGTTAAGAGATTAGAAGAATGCAGCAAGATTCCTTCATTATTAGACCAGTGCCAGCTGAGATTATTTACAGAGGTCCTTGGAACTAACAACTTGGATCTAACAACTATCTTAAAAGTCAATTCTTGTTGAGTTAGAACATTACTGCTTCTTAAAAATAAAATGATATTGAAGCAAATTAAAGGACCTTCACTCTTTAAGTAGTTTAACTATGGAGGCACAGGTCGAAAAAATCCTGCATCACAATGGCAACAAGGTGCAGAGCACTTTGGAATGTTATAAGGTAATAAAGAGCCCCAGAAACCACAAGTTCTTTCCTTTATTAAGATGCACCAAAATAATGCCTCGGGTGAAAAACTAAAGTTGTGATGGAAAGACACTAGATACTGGTTGTGAATACACATATGTCTGGCTTACAGATTTGTCATGCATCATGGAATTCGTAAGAAACAGTGTAAACTGGGTAGGCAGTCATTTCCATGGTTTCACTAGGTTTCTTGTTTTCCATAAAGTTACTCAAACAATTGGGACTATTCCTGAAGAAATTCAAGTCTAAAGTGGCAGCTTCCACTGAGGAGATTTAGCAGAGGCGTTTAAAGTGATGAAGGGTTTCGATAGAGTGAGTAAGGTTGGAGTATTCCCTTTGGATGGGAGTCAATGACAAGAGGTCATTAATTTAAAACTTGTCACTGAGGAAAGAAATTCAGAGAAATTTCTTTACACAGAGGATTAGTGGAGTATGGCATGTTTTGTTATAAGCCTGAAGGATGAGACCTTTGTATGCTTTTAAGGAAAATTACATAAATATTTGAGGCAGTGGATGATACAGAGCTAAAGGAAGAGAACAGGCTAGTGGGATTAGGCTTGGATTGCTTTACTTGGCATAGACACGGTAGGTTAAATGCCATTCCTTTGATGCTGTGGCTGGTATTAATAGTGTCCTTGGATTAAAATGTAATCCTGTTGATTTAACCAGAGGAATGCAGTCAGAATCCAGCAGGATAAATGAGGTGGCCCAGTTTTGAAGCATTTGTCTCTTGTCCTCTACTTCAGGATTCACGTATCACATTCACATATCACTAAACTTTTATTTAGCTGTGATCCTAGCTTTATATAAAAACATTATAAAGTGTAAAACATAAAGTCTTGGCCAGTTCGGTGGTTCTGGTTAGATTATGAACTATGTGCTGCAATATATTTTTAGTGCTGCAATTTAAACTCTGGGTGAACTGTAATTTTAAAATGCAGTCTGAATAAATGTCTCCATCAGTGTCAGGATGGGAATTGTGAAGTTGTTTAATTTACTTCTAAAGTATCTGTTCATTTGTCAGTGTCTAGAACCAGAAAAAAAGTGCCTTTGACATAAAGATATCCAGTTCATATTTTTTGGGGGGGTTTGACTTAAATGTTCAAATGATGAAGGTTGTGTGCTAGCTTACATTAAAGAAGCATTAGACTTGAAATTCTGGAAGGTCTCAATTAATAAATAGTAGCTTCAAACTTTCTTAGTATCAGCTGTATAATCAGTATCATCTACAGACTGTCTTGGTTGCACTAGGACACTACGAACTTCATGCTTTTGGTTTGTTTTGCTCTATTATTTTTTTTAATTTTATTTACCATGCATTTGTTTTATTATGTTATCTATTGTATACTGTGTTTTCAGACTTGTTTTGCTGCTGCAATTAGAATTGTATTGATCTGTTTTGGTTCACATGACAATTAAGCAGTCTTAACTCTTAAAATATGATTGGAAATGCTCATCAGTATGGTAAGGGCTGCCTGTTTACTCCTGTCTTCTGTCCACCCCCTGCCAAACAAGAAGATCCCAAGTTAGAGGAATGTTAATTCACTCTAATGCCTTGTAGGAATCCGGGAATCCTGGATGGACTTTCTTGTGTGGAATGTGCTGTAAAAATGTAAGGGTTTTTTGCACTTTATATCATTGCTAGCATAAATGTCATGCTTTGTTTTGGCTGATAAACAAATCTCATGAATATAGCATGCTACCATGTTAACACTACCTCTCAAGCGCTGGTATTATTGATGATGAGGTAACTTCAATCTCAGTTTTGCAGAGATTATGTTTAAGATTCCTACCCATTTACCAGTTTTTATGGTTTATTAAGGGAAAACAACAGAGTAAATAGATGCCACGCTGCAGTAGCTCAAAGCCAAGAATTAAAATTGCTAATGCACATTGTTATTCACAATATATATTACATACCTGTTTGGAATAGTTTGCTTGTAATCAATCCTCTTATGCATTGTTGACCTTTTTTAAAGATTAAAATGTAATCTGTATTACATCCTGTATGGGTATGGCTGCCCAGCCTGCAGCTGTCCGTTTTCTCACATCTTTTTTTAATTTTTAGTGAGTGAAGTGTTTTGTTTTTGGAGGTCTAGTTTTAGGGGGCTGGGGGAGGGGAAACTGCTTTTCAGGGTCCCTACCTGGTGTGAGAGGCGGCTTCCTCCGAGCAGCACCTTCGACCCGTCCTCGCAGCCTTCCATCGGGGTCTCGAGCAGCGTTTCCTGACGGGACCGGCCAGAACCACGGCTTCGGCGGCGGCACTGCACTGGAGCACTATCTCGGAGCGGGCGATGCCTTGCCCGGGTCGCCGCGCTGGAACTCCGGTATGCTGGGACCGCCGATAAAAAAAAAACATCGCGGAGCTGCGGGTCTGTGGAGCGGCCAGCTGAACTTTACATTGGGAGCCTGGGATCTCTCACCGAGATCACCAGTGGTGGAGTTCCTGTCGGCTTTGGAAGCCGCGGTCTCCGGTAAGGAAGCGGCCATTCCAGGCATCCCAAGCCACTGAGAGGATTCTCCCGACGCCGGAGCACCATCACCCGGCGAGAACGGCCTGGAACATCGGGCCTCCGTAAAGGCGACTGCAGAGGCCTCAATAGGCCCGACTACGGGTGGACATGGGATGGGGACTGGACTTTGTGACTTCCCTCATAATGGGAACCATTGTGGGGGGGGATGTTTTTATGTTTAAATTTCTTTATTATTGTTATGTTGTATTTTTTAATGTGCTGCAATGGCAATCCACATTTCACTACACCAATTGGTGTATGTGACTAATAAAGAACCTTTGAACCTTTGAACCTAATATACATTTCCTAATTAAACAAATATTAGAAAGTATTCAAGGGTATTGATTTCATGTTGAAATGTAAATGTGTCTTCAATCATGAAATGTTTTTCATTTATTAATTCATGGGATATGAACATTACTGACAGTGTCAGCTTTTTTTGCCGATGCCTTATGACTCCTGATAGGAACGCATAGTTCGGAGTGGGTAACAGTGGATATAGGGTCACATGTAGACTATATCATTGTTTGTGTATGTGGTAGATTACAGATTGCCATTGCTTAATGTAAATCATTACATCAGTTATTTTAATGAGAATAGTGTAGCTTCATGGATACTATTGCTGAGACAATATTTCTTTAAAAAAAAATCTAGATTTGTTTAATTTAAATTCTCTACCTGTCAACTTGGGATTTGAACTCGTGCCTGGTCAATGGTCTGGAACTCTTACCACTACTCCAGCAACTTAACCACTACAGTACTGTACTTCCTAAGCATCACTAACTCTTCTATGATAGCCTATATTAAAAATGTGGTATGGCAGTAGATCTCTTCATCTGCTGGGCATTATATTTCATAGAAACCATATGCTCTGCCTCACCCTATGCAGCATCATGGCAGATCCATTATAGTTCAATAAAATATAATATTTGATATGCCATATTTTCTCGATTTGTATTGCTGTCGGGGAGCCTGACACTAGAGTTTCCCGATACTTACACTAGAGATAAATGTTCCAAGCTAGTACCGCAGACTCAGAAAATGACCCGCTCCATAAAATTTGTTAAGGTAGTGGGTTAAGGAGAGCCTGGAGAATTGAACCAAATATTAGGCCTCCCAAATCCTCACAAAATGTGAAATGTTTAAGCTTTTTAAGTGAATTTGCACTCTTCATTGTTTCTTTCATGTTTGCAAGCAACCATGTTTCCACCAGAATTTCTAATGTTGAAAGATATTGCATTTGTCCAAAATCCACCATGAAGCTGTTCTTCAGCGCTCATTCCTTGATTCTTTGTACTCCAGCAAAGTCACTCTCTGTTATTGTATTTTTTTAAGGGTCTAAACAAGAACAAGCTGTTCAACCTAACATACTGTAGTTTATTACCTGTTCCTGATATAACACATACATAAACACAGACTGCCGATAAGATACTCCCGCAAGATCGAGTATAATAGAATTCCAGCTGATTTTGTGAAACCATTCTCTGTTCAAAATGCATTGATTATTATTGATGGCAATCCGAATCTTGCCTGAGAAATATTGATTCAGGCAAGACTAAACTGGAAACATCTTCAACCTGGTTAGTTTGCCCCAAGTTCCTGCATGGTTCTTTTTTTTTTCCAGGAGTCACTGTCATTCATCTCTGGTAAATATTGAAGAAAGCAAGTTACATTGATAAAATTATTTCCATTAAACTAGATCATTCTCGCAAAGAATTGTTTTTTGAATGCAATGCTCTTCCCTCCCCTTAGTTGTGAAAACATAGTCATATAAAGAAGAAATCTCAGGACAAATGTGGGGACTACATGTCGTTAATCTTCTTTATTCATACCACATTTAGACCCAGCAAATGTGTTCAGAATCATAAAAGCAATTCAGATCTTCCAATCTACCTTGTTACATTTTTACCTGCACTTTCTCTTTAGTTGTAACACTATATACGCACTCTGTTTATTTGCTCTTTTGCACTACTTGTTTGATGTTGATCTATTATTGTCATGTGTATTGAGATACTATGAGAAGCTTTGCCTGTATGCTATCCAGTCAAATCATACTGTAGATGAGTACAGTCAAGTCATGTATAAGTACAACAGGTACGCATAGAGAATATGTGCGGTATGATTTACACGATAGCACATAAAACTAACGTTTTAAAGGTATCTCGGTACTCAATTCCAATACCAATGTTCAGACAAGGTTAATGTGTGGCCATATTAGTGTGTGTTTTCTGACTCCCAATAACTGAATATGTAGCGTACTAATGTTGCCACATGGTATCTTTATATTTGTGCATTTGAGTCAGTTCAAGGAATAATGACAAATACACTTTGCAAATCAAAGAAAAATTAAGTCGGGACCGGTCTGTCACATCTACCATTCTTAATGGGTTTAAATGTGGAGGCGCAAATATATGCAGTGAAAGGAAAACTTGATTACAGCAGAATGATTTACCTCAGAAGATGGAATTTGTTAAAAGTTTTGTTTAAAAATATTCAGAAAAGACTACATTGATGGGAAGGCGGTTATGTAGGATATATATGTAGGATATATGATAGCTTCAAATAATCCTTGCTTTCCCTCTCGCCCCCCCCCCCCTTCCCAGTTCTCCCACTAGTCTTACTGTCTCCGACTACATTCTATATTGTCCCGCCCGCTCCCCTGACATCATTCTGAAGAAGGGTCTCGACCCGAAACGTCACCCATTCCTTCTCTCCAGAGATGCTGCCTGTCCCACTGAGTTACTCCAGCATTTTGTGTCTACCTTTGATTTAAACCAACATCTGCAGTTCCTTCACACACACACACACACACACACACACACACACACACACACACACACACACACACACACACACACACACACACACACACACACACACACACACACACACACACACAGATGCTATTTTAAATCGAAGGTAGACACAAAATGCTGGAGTTACTCAGCGGGACAGGCAGCACCTCCGGAGAGAAGGAATGGGTGGCGTTTCAGGTTGAGACGCTGTATATATATATATAGGATATTCCGTATATATATATATATACAGTGAAACTGTGGCAAGACTAAATAAATCTGGAATAACAATAAGGTTAATATAACAGAATAAAACAAATGAGTACCGCTAGTTAAATTGTACAAATGAATGATTTAACCTAATCTAAGATGTCCATATTTCAACTATAGAGCCGGAATGGTAAACATAGTACAAAACAAGTGTTAGTAAGATAGAGTTAAGTATGCATTTGAAGTACATGACTTTCACACTAATACTGCATCTCTGTTTGTGCTATTTTTATACAGGTTCCCTGTCCATCAACAAGACTGCCTTCTTCCACTTTGGTAATATTACTCTTCTTGGCCTTTACCTCAGCTCATCTGCTCTTGAAGCTTTATTCCATGTCTTTGTTACCTCTGGATTTGAATATGCCAGTGCTTTCCATGAGCTCATCCAACACTCAGTTGACAATACTCTAACTGCCACCAAATCCTATTCTCCGATCAACCCTATTTTTTTTTTTAACCACACTGACTGCCAGTTGAGCAGTACCCAGATTTTGAAATTATTGCTCTTATCTTCAAGTCCTTCCATTGCTTTATTTTTCTGTATCCCTCTAATATAAGTCAGTCCCACAGGAACTCCAGGGTCTGGGCTCTTTTAATTTTAGCATCTTCTTCAATTTTAATCGTTGCACTATCGTGACCATGTCTAGCCCCTCAGCTCTAAAATGTTGTCCTTAAATCTCATCACCTCTCCATTCTATCTGGCTCTAAGTAGTTTCTTAAAACTTGGCTGTGTGTGGGGTGACTTAATATTGTCTTAAGAGGCTCATTATATTTTATGTGATTTTGAGGTTGATTGTGATGTTTTAGTACATCGAAGGTGTTGCTGTTATTTTTTTTAATGGAATGTAATCTAGCGCAAATGTTTATTGGGCAAAAGTGATACGGTCCTTGATGCAGGGTCTCGAACTGAAATGATGAGTCTGTACAAATGCTGCCTGACCAATGCTGCCTGACTCACTAAGTTCTTCCGGCAGTTTGTCTTTTGCTTCAGATTCCAGCATCTGCAGTTCCTTGTGTCTCTCTTAAATTAGACTCCTATCAGAGGTGTGTAGAGAACATATTTAAATCTTTGTGTTTGGTGCCAATCAGAATGGCATTCACAGTTTATAAGGAATGATATATGATCAAAATTAAGATGTTCTAATGGTATTTATCAATAACTCAGAAATATATTATTTCAGGAGATTAATGGAATGTAGAATTGTTGAACTGGACAGAGGGAAGTGCTGAGAGAGGTATTAGGTAAATGACTTGTTCATTTCAATGGAAGGAGCAAGGATAGGGAACTTACAAGGTATTAGTAGGTTCTTAGAATGTTTTTGTTATTTAGGATGTATTTTTTGTTATTATATATTCTCATAGCTTTTAATAATTTTTGAATGTTTTTCAATGACAGAAAAATGCAGAATGTTTAACAGCTTTAGCAGATGGCAAAGGTAATTTAACTCCATCAAAGTTTCTTCCGGGCAGGACATGATAGGGTCTTGCCATCAACTCTATAGCTTGTATTTGACCCCGAGTCTCTCGGACATTGGTGATACCTTAAGGAAGTTGCTCCACTGTTACTGTATATAGCAACATGATACTACTTGATAGCAACATCTGTTACATCTCTTGCAGCCTACTGGTATGAGAAACTGTCTCGCGTTTCTACTAATAAGATAATGTGGAAAATAAATAATCTTGCTAAATGCTCTTCCCCTCAACGCACACGGTTGATGCTGGGAATTATTCATTCCATCTCAAGTGACGGTTTACACATGTGTTCCAAGCACACACAGACACATAGGAGCCAAAACCATCTCGAATGCATATCAAATGAACATAACACTTTAGTTTAGTTTAGTTTAGAGATGCAGCAGGGAAACAGGTCCTTTAGCCCACCTAATCAGCGTTGACCCAACGGTCAACTGAACACTAGTTCTATGTTATCCCATTTTTGCATCTTACACACTAGGGGTAATTTTACAGGTCAATTAACTTACAAACCTGCATATTTTTGGAATGTGGGAGGAAACCAGAGCACCATACAAAATCCACGTGGCCACAGAGAGAATGTACAAACTCCATACAGACAGCACTCATAGTCAGGATTGAACCCGGTTCTCTGGCGCTGTAAGGCCACTGTGATGCCAGATAAAACACTTACCTGTGTTTTTATCACCCAAACATAAAATGTGCACTGCAGACGCAAGGAACTAGAACTGCTGAGGGAGCATCTCTAGAGAATAGATCGGTGACGTTTCAGGTTCAGGCCTTTCTTCAGATTGTAGTGGGGGGAGGAAGCTAGAAGAGAGATGGGGACAGGACAAAGTCTGACAACTAAAAGGTGGATACAGGGACACAAATTGGCAAAATTCTAAAAGTGTGAGATAAGGATATAAGATTCACAGAACGTGAACCAGAGAAGGAATATGGGAGGAAAGAGGAAGGGAAAAATGGGGTCACATCTAAGAGGAGCACAAAGAAGAAAGGGGAGGGGGGGGATGAAGTCGTTTGCAGCTTTGTTACCTAAAATTGGAGAATTCAGGTTGTACGCTACCCAAGTGGAATATGATGTGCTGTTCCACCAATTTGTATGTGGCCTCACTCTGGCACGAGAGAAGGCCCAGGACAGAGAGATCAGTATGGGAATGGGAAGAGTAGTTAAAATGGTTATCAACCAGGAGATCAAGCAGGCCTTGGAGGACTGAACGCAAGTGTTTGGCTAGTCTACACGGTCACACCGATGTAAATAAAGCCACATCAGGAGCACTGAATTAAGTAGATGAGGTTTGAATAAGTGCATGTGTTCGAATAAGATTGCTGAGTATCCTGTATGTATTATGTATTACATCTCCTGCGGTTGGAGGGGAAAGTACCTAGGGAGGGGAGGTTTAGGTGGACTTGCACTAGTGTTTTCCATGATATGCTTAAACATGTAAAGCAAAGAATCTCCTTGTGGATCATCTATTCATACAGCAAGCACTACATTTTATGGTACATCGACATGCATTGACCTATTTATTGCCAAGATAGACTCGCACATATTTTAACCATGAGAACAGAACATTAAGGTATAGTAACTGGCCATTTCTGTTTTACATCATATGATCAAACAATCATGATAAATGAAAGAAGGATTTAGTAAATAATAACATTTTGTTAATGAGTTTCCATCTATTGCCATTGTTTCTGACAAAATGTAAACATGCTCAAATTGAATTGCCATTTGGAAGGACACAAAATGCTGCAGTAACTCGGGTTCAGGCAGCATCCCTGAGAGAATGGATAGGTGACATTTCAGGTCAGGACCCTTCTTCCAATAATTTTTCAATTGCCATTTAAATTGTTTGTCCCCCAACACTACAGTAATGCAAGAATAAAAAGAAGATAAGTGGTTTGACCAATTAACCTTTCATTTATCAAAAAATGTGCATGATACTGTGTTGAAATCTGCATTGTTGGAACCTCTGTACTATTTAATGTTATTAATTAATATTTTACAGATAAGTCACCAGATAGGACTATCCGCGAATGCAAATGGAGTACCAGAGCAAGCTAATGGCATAAGTCCTGATGGTAGGTAGACAAGAATTAGAATATACTGGATGTTGACTAGTTTGATGAAACATAATCTTTACTCAGTATGGTTGTTGCTTTGGCAAGGTATAAAGTCAATTTAGCCTCAATGCATTGATACCCAATCTGGAATATATAGTTTTGATACTGGATGTAAATTGTGCAAAAAGTATCTCAACATTGAGAATCCCACATTTTAATATGAAAAGCTATGGGTGAACAAATTTTACCTTTAAAATTAAGATTTTAAATAAATAGTAGCTATCATTTTACCTCTATGCAAGAATGGGTGCAAAGTAAAACCTGGAAACTATAAACTGGTAAGCGTGACATCTGTGGTTGGAAAGTTACTGGAAAGGATTCTGAGGAATAAGATATACTGCATTTGGAAAGATGGGGGTTAATTAGAAAGAGTCAAAATGGATTTGTGCATGGAAGATCATGTCTCACGAATTTGATTATTTTTAAGAAGTGACCATGAAGGTCGATGAGGGCAGGTCCATGGAAATAGTCTATGTGGACTTCAGCAAGGCATTTGATAAGATTCCTCATGGTAGACTGATCTGGAAGGTTAGATCATATGGGATGCAGGGAGAGTTAGCCGATAGGATACAGAATGGGCTTTTTGGTAGGAAACTGAGAGTGATGGTGGAATATTGTTTTTTTGGACTGCAGGCCGTGTGACTAGTGGTGTGCCTTAAGGATCTATGCTGGGGCCCTTTGCTGTTTGTGGTTTATATGAATGATTTGGATGAAAATGTACAAGAAGTGATCAGTAAGTTTGCAGATGACATAAAAATAAGTGGTATTATAGACTGTGAAGATCGTCGACAATAATTACAGCAGGAACTTGATCAGTTGACCAAAGGGGCTGGGAAACAGCAAATGGAGTTTAATTCAAATAAGCGTGAGCTGTTGCATTTTGGGAAGTCAAGTCAGGCAGGACCTTCAAAGCGAACAGTAGGGTCCTGGGCAGTGTGAAGAGCAGAGAGATCTAGGAGATAGACACAAAATGCTGGAGTAACTCAGCAGGACAGGCAGCATCTCTTGAGAGAAGGAATTGGTGAAATTTCGGGTCAAAGCCCATCTTCAGACTGAGAGTCAGGGGAGGGGGAGATACAGAGATAAGGAAATGTAAGGTGTGAGAATGAGGTATCAATCTGCCTGATTACATTTTATTTGTTTGGTTTGTATTTACCTTTTCCAAGCTAATAATGATCTATTCTACATTTTACTTGATCTCCACCCCTTTTAATGTCTCGTTCTCACACCATACACATTCTTATCTCTATATCTCCCCTTCCCCTGACTCTCAGTCTGAAAAAACGTCACCCATTCCTTCTCTGCAGAGATGCTGCCTGTCCAGCTGAGTTACTCCAGCATTTTGTGTCTATCGTCGGTTTAAACCAGCATCTGCAGTTCCTTCCTACACAAAGAGATCTAGGAGTACAAGTTCATAGTTCTCTGAAATGGCATCACAGGTAGATAGGGTTAGGAAGAACTCTTTTGGCATGCTGGCCTTCATCAGCATTGTAATTGAGTACAGAAGTTGGGATGTTACATTACAGTTGAGCAGCAGGTTGATGAGACCGCATTTGGACTGTTGTGTGCAGTTTTGGTCACTCTGTTATATGAAAGATGTCATTAAGTTGGAAAGAGCAGCGATAAGATAAATGAGGATGTTCCCAGGACTTAAGGGCCTGAGAGGTTGGCCAGGCTAGTACTTTATTCCTTGGAGTGAAGATGGCTGAAGGGTGATATTATGGAGGTGTATAAAATCATGAGGGGGAATAGATAGGGTGAATGCACAGTGCTTTTCCCAGTATAGGATAATCAAGAACTAACTGCCTTATATTTAAGTAGAGACAGAAAAAAATAATAGGAACCTGAGGTGCACCATTTTCACACAAAGGGCGGTAAGTGTAGGGAGTAAGTTGTTAGTTGACAACATTGAGGCAGGCACAACAACATTAACAAGACATTTGGACAAATGCATAGATGGAAAAGATTTCGAGGGACATAGGCCAGGATGGGCAAGTAGGACTAGCTAGATTGGGACATGTTGGTAAGGCATGTTCATGGGTGAGTTGGGCCAAAGGGCCTGTTTCGATGATCCTATTTAAAAAATCTATATTTGCTAACTTATTCTAACCTTAACGATGTGTGCTGAAATTGTAATGACTCCTCTGAGTATTTTTTGAAGTTTTCTCCTTAATCTGGACACGGCATTGGTGTTCATGGAGGTTCCGAAACTTGAAGCTTGAAACTAACATTTTATTTCTGAAATGAATGCCTCATTTGTGAAGGAAAGCTATTCATGTATTTTCATCAAAAGAAAAAGATACCATGCCACAATTCTGACCATATACAGTTTATATGAGGCATGCCAAGACCTTTTACAGCCGCTTCCCACTTCACACAGTTCCAGGGTCGAAGGCGTGGCAGGTTCCGCGTTGGCATTGCTCGGCCTAACCTTCTGCCTGCAAGAGGCAGGTACATTTTTGGGCCTTATTATAAAGTCAAAAATAGCGTCTTGGACGCCGGGAAATGCGGTAGTTTGATGTATGTGATTAGAAATACTATCAATTACAAATAGGTTCTATTTTTTTCCAAGGAGAGTATTCTTAAGGGGCTGTCCCACTTGGACGACCTAATTGACAAGTTTAGAAGAGTTTAATAAAATGACATGTTGAAGACCTCCTTCGACAATGTAGAAGACCTCCTTGACTATGTTGAAGACTAGCTTCGACTAGCTACGACTAGCTACGACTAACTTCGGGAAAATTGCACTGAGAGTGAAGACAACCTCCTTCGATCTCCTTCGACCTCCCTTCGACCTCCCTTCAACTATGATGCAGACTATCTATGACTACCTTCGACTACCCTCGATTACCTACAACTAACATGCCGACCTACTACGACCTACTATGACTAAACTTATAAGTAAAAAAAGTATAGATTTTTTCCATGGCGACCTTTTTTTTACTCGCGGGCATTTTTTAACATATTGAAAAAAACGCCGCGACCTAACTGAGGCCTCGAGTAAGCGGAGACCACTCTCGAGTATGAAGGAGAGTTACGAAGACCTCCTACGACCTCGTGTTGACCATTCTGCGAGTATGAGTCGAGGGCAAACTCGCCAGAACTCGCAGATTAGGTCGCCCATGTGGGACAGGCCCTTTAGTCCCATTTAAGTCCCTGTTGAAAATCCCAACACCTGATTGTTCTAATAGTCTTCTCAAAATACCTTTTTATGTAATAGAATATTTCAGAAATGTATTAATCGGTGCAAGTTTCAGGGATTTACTGGTGTCAGATTAGGATCATTAGTTTCCGGTTTTTGTCACTAATGACTGGCTTTATAGAGCTTCAAAATAATGCCTGTGCAACATGAGCACATTATCAGGAACAATTACCTGGATGTCGTTCAGTCAGCATAAAGAATACATCCAACAGAAGTAAGCATATCAAGACATCAGTTACCATATAACGCTGGTATGATTTCAGCGCTTTCATTTTAGATTTTAATTCTCCAACCAATAACCATACTTAATGGCCACTGTGCGAGTTGATACAGTGACAGACTCGTGGCTGTGCACGAGACTGCACAAGTGTGTAAATACGAGTTCCCACGGGTATGTCAATGTTCCTAAGTTAGCAAGTTCCTCTCCCGTTCTCTTGAGCAACCGTGAATGAAGGTATGTTTTAATAAAGCAACAATGTCTCCATCCTGTGGTTTTGATTATTTCAGCGCGCCGCATCTATTGATATGGACCGCATCCTCCAGTAACCAAGCAATGTTTTTAAATACTTTTTTTGCAATGGATCGCTATTTTACAGCCCGGGGTGACTGACATTGAGCAATACATGGCCACCACTTCAGAGGAATGAAGCAGCTCACTTTGAGCGTACACACCAGAGAGGAGAGAGAGAGACACACACACACACACACACACACACACACACACTACATAGAGAGAGAGATACACACAGAGAGGAATTCGGGTGACTTTGAGCTACACACAGATAGACAGAGAGAGAGAATTGGCCACCATTCAGAGGAATGAAGCAGCTCGGGTGACTGAGCGGGCCGCCGGGGACCCGACAGTGTACACACACACACACACACACACACACACACACACACATACACACAGACAGCAGCTGGCCACCACTTCAGAGGAATGAAGCAGCTCGGGTGACTTTGATACACACAGATCACACACACAACACATAGATAGAGAGATACACACAGACAGCAGCTGGCCACCACTTCAGAGGAATCAAGCAGCTCGGGTGACTTTGAGCGCATCAGACACACACACAGATACAAACAGATAGCAGAGAGGGAGAGAGACACACACACACAACTCAGCGGACCAGGCAGCATCTCTGGAGAGAAGGAATAGAGTCGAGACCCTTCTTCAGACTTACCCGAAATGCCACCCATTCCTTCGCTCCAGAGATGCAGCCTGTCCCGCCGAGTTACTCCAGCATTGTGTGTGTCTATCTCCGGTGTGAACCAGCATCTGCAGTTCCTTCCCAATCCCACACTCTCGGCCCCGGGGAGGTGGATGGAGCATCACACGTGGACACATCCCACCACCACCCCAGACTTGCCCCTTCGGCAGGTCTTTAAGCCGTTCATTGAGACAGAGTGAAGCCACGGGGCAGGCGCCTCAGTAATAAAGGACAAGTGGCAGAAAGGCCGAGATAGACACAAAATGCTGGAGTAACTCGGCGGGACAGGCTGCATCTCTGGAGCGAAGGAATGGGTGGCATTTCGGGTAAGTCTGAAGAAGGGTCTCGACTCTATTCCTTCTCTCCAGAGATGCTGCCTGGTCCGCTGAGTTACTCCAGCATTTTGTGTCTATCTTTGGTTCAGTCTTTACTCGAGCAAAAGAACAGATTATTAAAGTTCCCACGGTAGACTCACGAGACACTAAGATAAACGCACGGGGCCACTACGTTATTACAACGAGTTTAAATGTTTCCATTTTTAACTTGAACAGTTAATTTGACTCGTGGAAAAAATGAAACATGTTTGATTTTTTTCACGAGTTAACAAGTTTCCCGAGTACCTGCCGTTATCGATAAGTTGCTCGTGCGAGTTCCGAGTTCCCGCTATGTGATCACCACGAGTGAAAACTCGGGGTCACTCGTGGGCCAACTCGCACAATGAGACAGGGGTTTTAGGCTTGCAATACAAACCACCACTAGCAGCAAAAATATTTTACCTGCACTAATTAAAAAGATCAGCCAATACATTACTGAATAGTGGTGGATTGCATTCTTCTGCCTGTTTTATTCTGATTTTATGTGGTGGTTTCAAGCTGCAGAAATATACATGAAATGGTGTGTAAGGTATTAAAGGATAATTTGGATGAACTTCAAGCTTTTCACACAAGGCAGTTGCTCCTAGATATGGGTGCATTGACAGGAATATCTCTCGGAATGCAGCATGGCTATGAGAGTGAGCAGAAGCCATGTAGAGTAAACAAGCTGTTGGATGAGGGAGGAAGAAGGAAAACAGAGCTCTCATTTGAACAGCTACAATGATCCTTGGCAATGAATCGTCTAAAATGTCTACACTTTCAGTGAGGACATCCTCACTGAAATATGTCTCTTGTTTCAACCACAGCTACAACTTAAGGTTAGAAAGAAACTGTGCCAGTGGTTGTTAAGGTACAATATTTAGATCGTGAATATTGCAGTCTTTTCCATAGTAAAGTGTGGCATGCACATCACTTTGCAGACCACATGTTAACTTCCGATGTACTGGATCAAAAACTGTCCTGTTCCATAATGTCCAGTTGATGAGAGACAACAGGTATCAAATCGTGCAGTTAATGCCTCATCGCTCACACAGTGTTTATTCTGGCTCATTCCTCTGTGCCAGCAACATTTGACATACCACAACAAATGCATGTTGGTTATTAGGTGAAAGGCAATAGCCAGTGACTATACTGATGATGACTGCAAATCTGATGGAATGGACCATCGATTTGTTGGATCAACACTTTTGATCGCTGGACTAACCTGGAGAAACCCTGCTGTAAAAGCCAGATAGAGTGTTAACATTTATGGTAAGTTTTTATGGGCATGAGTTGATCAAGGAGAGCCAACATTATGGATAGCTGATTTTTGTTGATAGATTAGAGTATCATTGAACAATATCTACACGATCTCCAGAAAGCATTCAATCAGGTTTCAACAAAAGACATCTGGCATAAATGAGAATGCATTGAATTGGACACATACTTTAGTTTCAGGTTGGAAATTGATCAGGATTTTAAACATTTAAACTTTGTACTTGTATCTACGTCCAGTGCGTCCTCTGGCAGCTCATTCCACATACCCACCTCCCTCTGCATTGAAAAAGTTGCGCCTCCATTTTTACAACACTGGCAACGCATAATCTTTTATAGTCACAATTTTCTTTCCAGATATTTTTCATATTTATATTCCTTTTAAGAAATTACCTGTGCTTAAGAAATTAAAAAGTCAACTCATGAAGTATGGAATACATTTTAAACAATGGAATGCAAATTATTTTAAGTTTTGCTGGAGCCTGACAATATAACTGAAATGACAAGTTTAGAGTACTGTGTTAAATTTTAATTTTAATACCAAGGAAACCGCAAAACAAATTTTGGATCAACAAGCATTGACTCAACAAGGAGACCAGAGTATGACTGGGTTCTGTACACCTGATTAATTGTGTTAGTATATAACAACGTGGTACTGTCACACTACACAAGCCTCAGATGTTACTAATACTGCAATGATTTCAATTATTGATGAAATGGCTGGCACTGGCCTCAGTAATAATCGTTGGCCTTCAGAGTGTTCTGTTATATTCTAGTTTGGTTAGCATTCAAAGCAGGGAAAATTATCAGGCACTGTGCAATCCCCTTAGATTAACCAGGTATTTTTGACTGATGTTAAACTGCTGATGCTGCATGTTAGTTTTAAATGTCATTGCAGTGGCTCTCAACCAATTTATCAAAATAGTCAGGAGTCCAGTGTTGGGCATGCAAGTTACCTGTCCTGCCCTACGGCAGGTGACTAAGGGCTACATTACTGGGTTTGTTGGCTGAGAGTTGGTTTGCTTATCTTTCCAGTAAATTTGGGGGATTGTCTACAAATACCAGAAATCTATTTGGTCTTTATACAGGTCTGAATGGGAATAGATCCTTTCCAGTTTCGACAATTCTCGATAAGTATAAAGTCGGGAAGGTGATTGGAGATGGGAATTTTGCAGTTGTTAAAGAATGTGTGGAGAGGTAAGTATTATTACCCATGTACTTGTAATTTTGCAAGAAACACGTCCGATATGATTCAACCCCTAAGCCTATTTGCATGAAACTTTATCAAGGTTTTCACTGTCTTTCTATTGATCACAAATATGTAATCCACACACTGAATATGTCATGTTGGAATTAGCATGGTATTAGATGCGATTCCAAATATGGATTCTTGCCCCTCTCTGCCATCCCGACATTCCCATTGGAATTGTTGGCACTTACATTTGAAGGGCCGAAATCATGTACCTCTTTTAAAGAGGAGTTTTTGAGAATCATCCTGGAAAATTATGCAGTCCGCTATCGATTAGTGACCATAATCAACAGTTAATGATTAGTAACAGATCCAGATCCCAACTCATAGAGCCTACTCACATAAGGGTGGTGGGTGTATGGAACAAGCTACCAGAGGAGGTAGTTGAGGCTGGGACTATCCCAACATTTAAGAAACAGTTAGACAGGTACATGGATAGGAGGGATATGGCCCAAACAGGTATCATTCTATGACTCTATTACTCAAAATCTTCTAATTTTAATAACAGTCAAGCTGGCTGGTAGAATAGGGAGTATCTATTGATATGGAGAAAATTTCACGTTGAGAGAAGAAAAATACCTCGAGCTATTCTTTGAGACTGAAAATTATTTTTGTACCACAAATAAGATACTTATGTACCTGTATCTTACCCAGATCCAGTGGCAAAGAGTTTGCATTGAAGATAATTGACAAGGCCAAGTGCAGTGGTAAGGTAAGAAGATATCCTCTTGGCTATTGCTTCATTGTTCCTCACTAAATTTTGGAATGTGCAATTGGTATTCTTAATACACTTTCATGTGACAAAAAGCATGGAGTTATGACTCTTGTGTACAATGAAATAAGGGAAGAAATGGGCATGATGCTGCATATATTCTAGAATTTGCTTAATTAACTTCAGGGATCTAAGAGAAATAACCCATCTGTCCCGCACTAACTTACCCAAAAGTTTTATTCTGTATTTGTAGTGTGTCTCATCCCTAAAGTTCTGTGGCTTCTAATATGTAGGGAGGCAATGGGTGTCACAGGGTTCAATTGCAGGTGGTCCCTGTGAGACTACTCCACGGAAGAGCTGCACTTTTCTGGCCCACCACTTATATTTTTGCATGCTTATTTGGTTCTCATTGGACAATAATGCAAGCAAATGGCATCCGAATGAAACCAGTGAACCATTTAATTACATCCAACACTTCCCAGTTCCTGCTCATTGCTTATTGAGAGCAGGCCATCAGTAGATTTGATTGCATGCGACTACACTAATACTTTGCCACAACGGTAATGCTTTGGTTTCATCTCCATCCAGTGAACAGATGAAGATGTAGATGGTAACGAGGCCTCTGTTTAAAACAGCTGGAATTTATTAAACATCGATATAATTGGGTTTTTTAAACAAAGAAAAATATATTTGATATCATAAAACCAGAAAATATAAAACATAGGGGAAACTGCCTGTCAAAAAAGAGCTACAAAGCCTTACCCCACCTTCCATCAATCATCCATTATCCTTAATGTTATGGATCTTCATAAGTTTTAGCAGCAGAGACAAGCCATTTGGCCCATCAAGTTTACTCTGCCATTCAATCATGGTTGATCTATCTTTCACTCTCAACCCCATTCTCCTGCTTTATCCCTACATCCCATGACACTAATCAAGAACCTGCCAATCTTTGCCTTGGAAAAATATCTATTGACTTGGCCTCCACAGCTGCCTGTAGCAATGAATTCCACAGATTCACCACACTCTGACTAAAGATCTTCAACTATTCATCTAAATATTTTTTTAATTGGTGAGCGTTTCAGCCTCTACCATCCTAAAAGCAATGGGTTCCAGATTTCTACCCATCTGGGTGAAAAATGTTTTCTTCTTCTCTCCAATTCTTGCATTAATTACTTTATAACTATACTTCCTAGCTTTTGACTCCTCTGCTAAGGCAAACAGGTCCTTCCTATTTACCCTTTCTAAGCCTCTCATAATTTCATACACTATTAACTCTTACTTCAGCCTACTCTTTCAAAACAAAACTATCATATCCAGTCGATCCTCTTTGCTACAGTTTTCCAGACCCATCAACATGCTCACAAATGTTCTGTACAATCGCAAGTTTCCTGTTATGTGGTGACCTGAACTGTATCTAGTAAAGCTATTGTATACAGTTTTCACATAACCCTGTTCTTGCATTCTGTGCTTTGGCCAGTAAAAAAAAGATTCCTTTTATCTTTTTAGCCACTTTATTAACACGTTCTGCTATCCTTAAGAGATTGTGGCTGTACACTAGAAAGCTTGCTTTGTCCCTCCACACCACTCAGTAATTGTATATTCCTTTGTCTTGTTACTCCTCCTTTCATGCTTGCCTGCACTAAACTCCATTTTCCCATCAGACTATATTGAACGCTGTTGTGATTTTCCAGAGGTTTATAAAATTATGGGGCATAGATACATTTGACTGTCAATGTCTTTTTGGCTGGTGGGGTATATAAACTAGTGGACATAGGTTTAAGGTGAGAGGGAAGAAATTTAAAGTTCTTTTCACACAGAGGATGGTGGTTATATGGAATGCGTTGTCAGACGAAATGGTTGAGGCAGATAATTTCAATATTTAAAAGGCATTTGGACAGGTACTTAGATAGGAAAGGAGTAGAGGGATTTTGACCTAAAACAGGCAAATGTAATTAGTGTATTCACATTCGGTATGGTTGAGTTTGGCCGAAGGGCCCGTTTTGAGTTGTCCAACATTGTGACTCAATAGTTAGATAAAGCATTTGTCCAAGTATTCAGCCCTGTGGAAATTAATTTATTAAAGAACAATTAATTTATTTGCTATTGATTCAATATCAGTTAAAGTATAATCAAGGTCCTTTATTAAGCAAACTATTTTTTAATTAGAACTAAAATCATTTCCTTAAAACGCAGTGTCAAATATGTGTGTTGAATTATCTTCTGTGGTGCAAAATAAACCTTTATATCCACATGTTCAGAAACGATGGCTATTTTCAAAATGCAATTCCCACACAAGAAGTCTGTCGAACCAGTTTTACAGACATTGTGCCCCATTCCTCTTAACATCCTGGGCATCAGGAAATTGAAGCAGTGCTTTGTCCAATGATATACCCATCATATTTTAAATAGGTGATGATGTCCATTTCGTTAATTAACAAGGTAAATTGGATATAAAGTTTAAAGTTTATAATCTTGTAAATAACACAGATTGAATTGAGGAGTAACTCACAATGAAAATAGTAAATTATGAATTAAAATTATCTCCACTTCAGGAGGGCAAATAATGTTTAATTTAGTTTAGCGATCCACTCGTTCTATGTTATTCCAGTTTTGTATACACTCCCTACACATTCAGGACAATTTACAGAGGCCAATTGATTTACAAACCCTCAAGTCTTTGGGATGTGGGAGGAAACCAGAATATCCATGAGGAAAACCATTTAGACACAGGGAGAACGTGCAAACTCCACACGGACAGCACCCGAGGTTAGGATCAAACCTGGGTCTCTGCCTTTTGTGAGGCAGCAGCTCTTCCACTGCACCACTGAGGTGTATAATATTAGTACTACATATTAGTACTACCTATTGCATAATGTCATAGAAGGAAACGATTTGACCCATCAAGTTTGTGCCAGTTTCTGCAATCCTCTTCCCTCACTTATTTTCCTGTAACCTATTTTCACTCAAATGCCCATGAATACTCCACTGATTCTCCTTTCACAACCTATACTACAGATAATTTATAGTAGCTAATTAACCTACTAACTAGCACATCAAATCGCCCAGATGGGAACCACACCATCACAGGCAGAATGAGCACCATCGACATCACCAGAGGTCAGGATTGAATCCAGGTCACTGGAGCTGTGAGGTAGAAGTTCTACCTGCTCAGTCACTATGCTACCAACCTAGGCATAAGAATGGTAGACACAACCAGCATCTGCAGTTCTTTCCTACATAAGGCATAAGAATATTCTATCTGAGATAAGTACACTTTAAATTAAAATATTGATCTGTTGAGAAGCAAGGTTCGGTACAGTGTGGAAGATTTTTTTTGTTATTTTGAAAATGTCTGTTTCAAAATCCATTTTTAAAATTCTTCAGGTTTTATTTCGGGAACATGGAAATTTTTGGAAATGGGTGAATTTCTAGAATATAAGCCTTGTTTTGAATTGTTGTATTGAGGCACTGAAAATTTGCATTCATCTGAAACTTGAATGCTCTATCTACTCCTACCTCAAAATAGGCTGAAGAACGAGGGATTACAGAGCCAGAGATCCCTGAAAGCAACAGGAGAGATAATGAGGTTGGTTAAGGAAGCGCATATAAAAGTTGACCACATAGTTCATATCTGTTTCAGAGTTGTCCATGCATTGCGTGGAAGGCCTACTACAGGCCCTGGTTTCTTAGGGTCAGTGAAGAGGTCCTTGACCAGAGTGTTGTAGTTGTCCAATTGAGACCACCGTTAGTAAACAAGGTGTAACAACAAATAGTATCTCTTCCAATCTGCTGTCCTTGACTTGAGTTACAATTCTGCAATGAATCAAATGTGTTAAATCCCCAGTGATATAATCAGGTGAATTGGACACAAAGAATTCCATTCTCCTGTCTGGATTGCAGTTGGAGAAAGAGTTGAGGACATTAATAGGATGTTGCCAGGGCAAGAAATGTTAGATATAATGAGAGATTGGCACCATCTAACCAACGTTTCCAATGGACAAAGAAGGCTTGATGGACTTAAAACTTCTTTGCCCGTTTTCAATGGACAAAGAAGTTTTAACAGAGCTGCATAAAACTATGAGAGGCGTAGAACATGTGGGCAGAAAGGAACCATTCCGATATTTGGCAGCTCGTTAACTAGGGAATGTAGGAATGTGATTAATAAAAGATGAGAAAGTATTTGGGCAAAACAACTTTCAGCAAAGAATGGTAGTTGCGTTAAACTCGCTACTTGAAAGGAGAGTGGCAGCAGGAATCCTTATCACATTTAAAAGTCCAAATGACAAGTGACGTCCCAAAACCTACAGGGCAATATGCTGAGCGGGGTGGGATTAGCCTAAATACCTTGTTTTTAACCTGCTTCCATGTCATAACTTTGTTTTCTATGTCATAACTTTCTATTATGTGGCAAACCCACGTCATAAAATATAGGTACAAATTAATGATGTCGTCCAGCTCCCTGATGCTTTGCCTGCTGGGAATGTGCATTTGTAATTTATATGCGGACCACAAAATTGTGCCACATCTAAACTCTACCAAAATGGAGTTTCAGTTGATGTTTTATCTCAAGCAATCCGTGCTGCTTTACAAAATCATAATAATCTGGTGCTGAAAATATGCAACTGGTTGGACAGCATCTGTGAAGGGGGAAAGAATGTCAACATTTTAACTTGATTTCTTTCTAACTGAACTGAAAAAATTAAGGGATTGAATGGCGTTTAAACATATATAAATGTAGAGAGAGTTAGGAGGGGAGAAAAGAATAACTGGCCCACGATCTGCTGGAAAGCAGGAGTGGAAGTCAAACATGTATGCTAAAGGAGCAAGAAACACAAGATGAGTTATAAGAGGTAGAGGAATCTTGGTGTTTGCTCATTTTTAAAAATGGGACGTGTTTGTTATCTGAAATTGCTGCACTGAATTTTGAGTTCAAAGGGTGGGAAGTGGCTGATCAAGGAAATGCTGTTTCTCAGTTTCAGGAGCAATAAAAGAGTTCAACTGATACAGGTTCAAGGTGGAAAGAACCAGAAAATAAATTGTCAAGCATCTGGAAACTTATGGTTATACTTGCAGGCTGAACAAATGCATTTGTGCAAAGCAGCATCTAATCTGCTTTTCATTTTACAGTTTACAAAGCAAAATGCATCAAGGGCAATGCAATGCAGTATTGTAATTTGGAAGAATAAAAGTAAATGCTTTTTCATCCGACTGTGCGCTTAGGAGGCCCTGAAGGATGGGGAGGGAGAAAATAAAAAGGTGGATGTGACATATTTGCAAAATCACCGGTAGGTGCAGCGAAGGAGAGAAACATGTTAAGGCATTTTGAAGAGTTGGAGTGGACCAGAATGTCATAGAGGAACAATCCTATGGATAGTTAAGGGGCTGTCCCACTTGGGTGACCTAAGTGGCGAGTTTAGAAGAGTTTGAAAAAATGACACGTTGAAGACCTCCTTCTACTATGTAGAAGACCTCCTTCGACTATGTTGAAGACCAGCTTCGACTAGCTACGACTATCTTCGGGAAAATTGGACACCGAATAGTGGAAAGTGAAGACGACCTCATTCGACCTCCCTTCGACCTCCCATCGATTATGAGGCAGAGTATCTATAACTATCTTCGACTACTCTCGATTGCCTACGACTAACATGCCGACCTACTACGACCTATTATGACCTACAATGACTAAACCTACGAATAAAAAAGTATCGATTTTTTTCCATGGCAACCATATTTTACGTGCGGGCACTTTTTAACAAATTGAAAAAAACGCCGCGACCTAGCTGAGGCCTCGAGTACGCAGAGACCACTCTCGAGCATGAAGGAGAGTTACAAAGACCTCCGGCGACCTCGTGTCGAGCGTGCTGCGAGTATGAGTCGAGGGTAAACTCGCCAGAACTCGTGGATTAGGTCGCCCAGATGGGACAGGCCCTTTAAAGCGGGAGGAAAAAAATGGGTTTGATGGTAACACCATCTGGAGGTGGACCAGAGGGAGCATTTTGATTCATCATATATGGAGGATGATGGCTTCGAAGGTGTGGGCAAGGGGGTCTAATAAAGTTCCAGAAATGAGAGGAAGAAAGCATGGAAAATGTGACAAAAAATTATGTCATCCATGGTGAAGAAGATTGTTCATTTGGGATGTTTATCAGAAGCACTATTGTGAGAATGGATATCATCAGAACAAATGCAATTGAGGCTGAGAAACTGAGAGACAGAAAGCGGGATGGAAGAAATTATAATTAACGTTAAATCAACCTACCATCAGCATATTGTAGACGATGTTCAAAGGACAATGGTGACAGAGATAGAAGAAACGGAAAGAGATGAGAATGGGCAATGTACACCCAAGACGAGAGTGGAGATTGGAAACAAATTAGATGAAATTTTCCTTAATGAGACAAGGGCAATGGATCAAAAAATCTTGTATTGTGCGAGAGATCAGATGTATGGAGAAAAGCAGATGGAGAGAGATATAACAGAAACATTATTTGAAGTGAATCAAATTTGGATATTTGCTGCTTTCACCAAAAAGAAGCCTGGTCAATGTTGTTATTTTATTGCTGGTGAGATTTAATTTGTACTCTGATTTTAGGAGCATTTAATTGAAAATGAGGTGGCAGTCCTACGGAAGGTTAAGCATCCTAATATCATCATGTTAATTGAAGAGATGGATACACCAACAGAACTCTACTTGGTCATGGAACTCGTCAAGGTAGGAAGGATCGGTGAGGCTGTAAGTGAATGTGCTGAGGAATTAATATAATTCAGTTGAACGCTTTGAGAGCAGGTCACGCAAAAGCAAGATTTCCTCTCCATGCATGCAGTCTCTGATAGTGGTGCGTTTCAAATCCCTCCCTAAAAAGATAGTAACATCTGCGATGGTCATCCCTGACTAGCTCGGCAGAATTAGAAATGCAAACAACAGATGGGGAATTTAAAAACGGGGCAAAAGTTGGTATAATCTCATTCCTGCATATTAAATTGGTGATGCATTCATATAAAGACTAGAACCTGAGGCCAGAAATTTACCACCTTGATTCTTTTCAGACTGAAATACCAGATATTTAATTTCAGTTTGATCAGGTGTGTGTACCATCATCAGTGGCTCTGCAGAAATGCTGTGATGAGGATCTCATTCCTGCCAGCTGCTCACAATTTTAATTTAATTGGCACCATTTGAAATTATATAACATATACTTTTGTCAGTAGTGTGCAATGCTTAAGTTATAGAATAACCTAAAATGTGAGGAGACCTTATCCTGAACATGATCCACAATGTTTCAGTATTTCAGTGTGGGTTGTGAAAAAGCCATCAAACCTGTGAAACAGACATTAAAACTATGCAAGGAATATAAAGCCTGCATCAAGGCACTACTTCTTTGACTAATGCTCAAAAGATTCTCTAGTTCGACACAGCTTTAATATCTTTTGGGTTTGTCAATGTAAAACTAAGTTGCCGACCCTGCCCCCACCCCTATATTCTGCTCCACAATAGCCATCTCCCCACTCCCTATAATCCATCCACCCTCCATTTTTGAAATCTCAGAAAAAACCCAAAGAAGATTGCTTTAAATTCATGACAAGAACCTGGGAAGAGGGGATGGACCTGCATGGTCTGGTTACTGACTACTTGGGCACAGATGTAACTGATCTGCTTATTGTTTTTAAAAGCTTCCACATTATTTACAGCACCAGGTTGTATATTTGACGGTTATCAATCCCAGCCCAAGTCTTGCTTTGCTGACGAATTCAAGTCAATTTTCCATGAAGGATTAAGGAATGTGTTTTCCCCAGTTCACGGTAGGTTGGTTGATGTTGTGCTTAACCCTAATTCACTTGGAAGGAACCAGAGGCATAAGTTAGGTACTATTGCTTCTCCCCATTGCTATCACTGTGTGCAGATCTGATTCCAATTGGCAGTACACCCCCCTGATCAGTTAGCAACACTGACATTTGGATGTACCTTGGTGTGTATGCCTCTCTGCTTTCGGAAGGCTCGTTACTGTTACTCTTTCCATGGAGCAGGAGCACCAGCCTTATATCCATCCTATCAACCTACAAAATCTTAAAGGAGATAGAAAATTTAATCCAACTCTTGTTTTTGGAATTTAGGTTGCAGCAATAAAATATCCTGCAGCGCTGCTTTAACTGCTCCTTTCCATTTGATCAGGCAAACAGTATTGCACATTCCTGCTGAGATAACTGAGAGGTCTTGCTTTTAGGTAACTGCTTTTCATTTATCTGGGTTTTGTAGATTAAGTGAAATCATCACATATTTTGTACAAGAGAATTATAGTATCCAGAATTCTATGTCATCTATAATTGTTGGAGCCTGATTCTGCCCCACAGTTTTGGTGTTGGAGCACGGTGCAGAAAACCAGGTGTGGATCTGTTCCTCAACTTTGAAAGAATCCAATATTTTCTTCTTTTATTAATCCATTCTCATGTTCTTTACAATGGAGAATATATTAACAAAGAAAATCACTGAGGGATTATTTTCCAAGAATTAAATACAAATCTTGCTCAGTAACCGTGCTTTCAAATTAGAAGCGGCAAATTCTAGACGTAAAACTGTGAAAAGGTTTATTTTTCAATGTCACCACCCCGACTGAAAATTGTTATGTACTTCAAGGCTGGTTCTTGGGAGGTTACCGTAAAATGTAATTGTGTCCATCAATCAAAAGCCATCGGTAACAATATAAATATATCAAACAATCAAATAGCACCTGAGGGATGTCACCTAGTAACCACATCACTTTTAACTGATAAAAATTGCATCTATCTCATTAAAGATGTCTATTAAGAAGAATTATAAATATGACAGTGGTATGCACCCAGGTATTTTAAGTCCATTGCCCTCAGGATGCAATACTTATGTTCAATTATATGCTCAAATTTTAACTGCTAAACACAATTTTTATTACAAAATGCCCAAGGCAAAATGTGAAGATGTGATTCTGGTGTTGCATTGTAATGAAAATCAACATCCATCCTGTTGAGCAAAATATTTGTTTTCAAATCTCTTTACAACTGAGGAACAAAAACATATCTTGTTTCATTGACCATTCTGCAGAAAATGACATTTGAAACATAATTTTAGTGAATTTGTGCATCAGTAAAATAACACGTGGTCAACTCTTGAGACATATTGAATAAATGCCAGTCTCCAGTTGCTCCTCTAGATTGCAGAAGTAAAGGGGCTGTCCCACTTGGGCGACCTAATCTGCGAGTTCTGGCGAGTTTGCCCTCGAATCATACTCGCAGCATGGTCGAGACAAGGTCCTAGGAGGTGTTTGTAACTCTCCTTCATGCTCGAGAGTAGTCCCCGTGTACTCGAGGCCTCAGCTAGGTCGCGGCGTATTTTTCAACATTGAAAAATGCCCACGAGTAAAAAAAGGTCGCCTTGGGAAAATTCGACATTTTTTTTACTTGTAGGTTTAGTCGTAGTTGGCCGGCATGTTAGTCATAGGTAATCGAGGGTAGTCGAAGGTAGACATAGATAGTCTTCATCATAGTCGAAGGAGGTCGAAGGAGGTCGTCTTCACTCTCCACTATTCGGTGTCCAATTTTCCCGAACTTCGTCGTAGCTAGTCGAAGCTAGTCTTCAACATAGTCAAAGGAGGTCTTCTACATAGTCGAAGGAGGTCTTCAACATGACATTTCTTTCAAACTCACCAATTAGGTCGCTCAAGTGGGACAGCCCCTTTAGTGATCATAGTGGGCAACATTGGCTGAAACAAAATTCAGAGATTTTTTGCTTAGCAGTCAAAATCCTGATTTAAATTTAGGTTACCATCACCATTACTGTTATCTCCCTTAAAAAAAATTCTGAGTAAGAATTACCTGTCATCTAAACTTGATCCCAATTGTTACTTGCATTGTAAAACAACACAGCTTAAAATATTCCAAAACTTAAAATTGTGATTCCTGTATTTTTATTTCTGTTATTTACAGAAAAATTCAATGTTAGGTGAAGTACAGAATATTTCAGAAATTTGGTTCAGAGATACAGCGCAGAAACGGGCCCTTCGGCCCACCGAGTCCGCACTGACCAATGATCCCCACACATTAACACTACCCTATACACACTAGGGACAATTGCATTTATACATATGATACATTTATATCAAGCTAATTAACCTACAAAATGGTACATCAAAGAAAACCCACGCGGTCACGGGAGAACGTACAAACTCCATACAGAAAGCAGCCATAGTCGGGATCAACTCCGGGTCTCCGGTGCTGTAAGGCAGCAGCTCTACCGCTGCGCCACCACGCACCCTATTCAACATATTTGATGAGTTAATATTGTTATATTGAAGGAGAGTGTAAATCAGCCAGTGCAACATTCTTGTAGAAGTGCCATGATATATTAATTCATCTGGTGCTGGCCACATCTAGGTTCACGGAGAGTCTGTGGTAAAGCTTGGAGGATGAGCCTGGATATGGAATAGAATGCATCACTCGTTGTTATGTATACTGACTGGCATTCTTTTCATTTAACTTCACTCAAGATGTCTCGACTTGTACAAATCCGATTTCTCTACCTATTATTTTATATTTTCTGTGTGGATTCTGCAACATTTTCCTTTAGTGCAATGTCTAGGACATCCAACTAATCCATTGAGTTGGGAACCTTGGTTGAAGTAATCTTTACTCTGAGGAGAGATGTACATCCTCACTAACTTTACTAATCACCAAACTACTTTCTCCCAACCAAAAGTACAATGTATTGCTGGTTCTGGGATTCCTATTCTCTAATCTCACCTGTTGTACTGCCAATTCTGGTGTGGATTTTTAGAGGCTAAACCCTTTATAGAGCAAATGATAAAGTCCAGGTCTATTCTTGAATACTTTCTGAGCACTCTTCCCTGTCCCATTCAATTGTAAGAGAGAAAATTGCAGAGGTCCTGGCATAACCTATCAAATATGTATGTATACTATGGACTGGAACATTGCAAATGTTAGACTCCTGTTCAAAAAAAAGTTTAAAGATAACCCCGGAAACTATAGGCCAGACATTCTAACTGATTTGAGAGATTAGAAACAATAATCAGGGACAAAGTTAGTAACCACATAGACAACTGCGGATTGATTAGGAAGAGTCAGCATGGATAAAGGCAAACGAAATCTAACTAACCTGATAGTGTTTTCCATGAAATTGTACATGTAGTCAACAAGGTTAATATGGTATTTATAGATTTCTAATGGATATTTATTAATGTGCCTTCTTGTTATCAAGACTGAAGGCAAAGACAATAAGATGTTGCAGTGCATGGATAAAAAAATATCCAAATAACAGGAAGAACAATAGAAAAAGGTCGATTATGCAGTAGAGGGATGCAGTGGAGTTCTGGAGAGGTAGATGCTAGATCTGTGGCTTTTGGAATGCTCTTGCACAGAGCCACAATGGACAAAATGGCCTATAACCAATCTGTGATTCTTGCAGAACTAAATCACAAGGACTTTGGATTTCATACCCTAAAAGGTGTTTTATGGCATTTCATATGGCGGCACATGGCTCTCATCGTAATGTTGATATGGTTCTTACTCTCTCGACAGGGTGGGGATCTTTTTGATGCCATTACATCATCGACCAAATACACTGAGCGAGATGCCAGTGCAATGATGTACAACCTGGCTTCTGCACTCAAATATCTCCACGGTCTGAACATTGTGCACAGAGACATCAAGCCAGAGAACTTGTTGGTATGTTTCCCAACTAAACACATGTCAGATGATTTTATTTTTCCAACGTATGTGCAATTTGTGAGTACAACATGTCAGCACTAATGTTTATCTACAATTAAGATATCACATGAAATATGCCTTGTTAATCAACTCTGTGTGGAATTAATCTGATGTTAGCTGTAATAATTTATCATTGGATGGGCTTAGATGCGATAAATATATATTGAGCAATAATATTTGGTTTACATTTTATGATCCCTTTATGGGAATTTAATCGGCCTGTCCCATTTAGGCGACTGCAGGAAACTTTGCAGTGGCCACATGGTCGCCACATGTTCGCGGGTGGTTGCCGGGGAGTCGACTTCATGGTCGTGAGGAGTTCCCACATTCTGGGAACTAGTCGCGGCCTCTTTATGGCCGCCGTGAATTTTTCAACATGTTGAAAAATTAGCGGCGACTAGAATGAAGCCGCCATGGAGAGTAGCGAGAATTCTCGAGCCATAGGTGGGTCGCAAGGAGGTCCTAGTGGGTTGCCAGGAGGTCGAAGGTTCTCTTAGGTTCTCGTAGGCTAGTGAATTTCTTTGGCTCATTGGGAGAATAAAACATAAGCAGTAGTTTTCAGAACCAAGGATAACCGACCGGTAATGTTAAATGTCCGCCGAGCTTCACAGCTGTGTATCTCTGGTTTCTTAAAAGTTGTCTGGCTTCTTAATAGTTGTATCCACTACTTCTCCCTCCCTCTTCTCCCCCCCCCCCCCTTTAAAGGACTTATCGTACACTGTGCTAGCCGTCTTAATTACAGCGCCAACCTTCCTGTTCATCGCGGTGTGTGTCTGTTTCACCTTTGCACCGTGTAAATTGCAGACAACGCCCCCCCCCCCCCCCCCACTTGCCCTGGCCCCGCCTTTACGATGTGTATGTGCGTGTTCCACTCTAAGAAGTCGCCGGCAGACGCCTGAAAAATCGCCTAGGTGGGACAGGCCCATAAAGAGAACGTTCAAGATCTTTTTTTTTGAACAACACTAATCAAGAATCTATCTATCTCTGCCTTAAATATATCCACTGACAGGCCTCCACAGCTTTCTGTGGCAAAGAATTCCACAGATTCAACACCCTCTGACTAAAGAAATTCCTCCCCATGTCCTTCCTAAAATATCTTTGCTTAATTCTAAGGCTATGACCTCTAGTCCAAGACTCTCCCAGTAGAGGAAACCACATCCACTCTATCCAAGTCTTTCACTATTCTGTTTGTTTCAATGAGGTCCACTCCTCTTTCTTCTAAACTCCAGCAAGCACAGGCCCAGTGACGTCAAACGCTCATTATAGGTTAACCCATTTATTCCTGGGATCATTCTTGTAAACCTCGTCTGGACCCTCTCCAGAGCCAGCACATCCTTCCTCCAAAGTTGCTCACAATATCCCAAATGTGGCCTGACCTGCACCTTATAGAGCCTCAGCGTTTCATCCCTGTTTTTGTATACAAGCCCTCTCGGAATAAATGCTGGCATTGCGTTTGCTTTCTTTACTTCTGATTCAACTTGCAGATTAACTTTTTGGGAATCCTGCACCAGCACTCCTAAATCCCTTTGCAACTCTGATTTCTGGATTCTCTCCCCATTTAGAAAATAATCTATGCCTATTCCTACTATCAAAATGCATGACTCCACACTTTGCTACACTATATTCCACCTGCCACCTCTCTGTCCACACTCCCAACCTGTCCAATTCCTTCTGCCGACTCCCTGCTTTCTCTACATTACCTGCCCCTCCACCTATTTTCGAATCATCTGCAAACTTAGCCACAAAGCCTTCAATTACCTCATCCAACTCATTAATATACAAGGTGAAAAGTAGCGCTCAGCACCGACCCCTGTGGAACTCCACTAGTCACTGGCAGCCAACCTGAAAAAGTTTGTTTTATTGCCATTCTTTGCCTTCTGCCATCAAGCCAACCTGCTATCCATGCTGGTATCTGCCCTTTGATACCATGGGCTCTCATCTTCTCTCATCATCTCTCATTATAAAGCCCAACTTATCCACAAACGGACAAGTTCTGAGTTTGTCTGGTTGTACTAAATTGATCACAGAATGTCTTTCGTATGACAGTAATGGGAGTAATTGGAACTTCCTGAGGAGCTGAAATAAATTATGTAAATTCATTATTTTTTTTCCTTAACCATTCCTTTGTGTATCACTTAACAAGCGTTAATTTTAAAATCCATCTGCCTCATCATTATCCATCTACATAATTGACGATCTTCAAGGAGTTTTGGACCAGTCACATTCGTGCTCAATACTTGCCCAGCGGTTGCCTTGTTTCAGCAGAACATTTGGTGGTAATATTGCAGATGTTTTGTTCTTTATTGTTCATAATTATTACCAGCAGTAATAGTTTCACATAACCACCGTGGAACATAACGAGTTATTTCTCCTCGGGCAGGGAGTGTTCGAATTTATGTCACAATCTGTCACATATTCAATCCCAGATACCAACATTGAGCTCCCTTCCTTAAAGAAAGTTGATCAAATGCCTCTGTAAAACAAGTACCACAATTCCCTGGATTGGCTTTGCTCATTAGTTTATATATAATCTCAAAACAGTTTAAACCTTTTAAAATATATATTTTATTTTAAAACATTGCCACTTCATCAAAAAAGTTCTGCTAGATTTGTGTTCTTTAAATATTCTGCCATGATATCACTTGTAATCATACTTTTTTTCCACATGCATTTAATTCTATCTGGCTTGTATCTAGCAACTTAATTTGTCCCTCTTTTTGAATATTAGCATACTAATTTGTCATCTTCCATTATATAGGAAATACAACAAAGACATAATTAATTTCTTGTTCTCTTCTTTGAAGATTCCAGGACATATCCCACCCTAAACTTTTTGGCGATTCAACCCTTCCAGTTTCAATGCAATGCTTTCTTTGCCAATATCCTTCTGTGCCATGGGTAGCTTTGCTATGACCAGAATTGTGTGATTTTTGGATGTCTGCCTTTAATTGCACTTTGTGTAGGGAGTCACAATCTACTTTCTCTTTGTTCCTTTGAGCATATTTCTTCTGTATTTTAGATTGTTATAAAAGTGTGTCTACGCTTGGAAGTCTGTGCCATATCAAAGCCTTGACATACTGCTGTCTGTTTGATGCTGTAAATGCCTTTCTAATCTCAGCACGACACTGGATTTTAGCTGCATTTTTCAGCCGAATGGCAAGGGCTTATCTCCCTCTTAAGAACATCCCTTTTCCCAGCTGTTTTAAAATGTAGTTCACAATTAATATTATTAAAGGCTCTTCTCATTTTTCCAAAGGCATGAAACCATACTCACGGAGGATGTTTCCATGAACTAGAGAAACAACAGTAGTTATACTTGACGTGTGCTCCTCATGATAGGCACACTTAAATTAATGCTATGTCTACTTTTGGAAGCCAGTACTATTTCAAAGCCTTGATGTAATGCTTCTACTTCTTTAGAAGGCTTAGGAAGTTTGGCAAGTCCCGTACAACTCTCACCAACTTCTACAGATGCACCATAGAAAGCACTTTATCAGGATGCATCACAGCTTGGTTTGGGAACAGCTCCATCCAAGACCGCAAATTGCAACTAATTGTGGGCATAGCCCAGACCATCACACACTTACCTCCGTTCCACTGATTCCATTCATACCTCAGGCTGCCTCAGCATGGCCAGCAGCATAATCAAGGACAAGCCGCATCCTGGCCACTCCCTCTTATCCCCTTTCCCTTCAGGCCAAAAGAAAGCGCACACCACCAGATTCAGGGACAGTTTCTTCCCAGCTGTTATCAGGCAACTGAATCACCCTACCACAACCAGAGAGCAGTGTTGATCTACCATCTACCTCTTTGGTGACCTTCAGACTAACCTTGATCAGACTTTGCTGGCTTTACCTTACACTAAATGTTATTCCCTTATCATGTATCTATACACTGTAAATGGATCGATTCTAAATTATAATCATGTATTGTCTTTCTGCTGACTGGTTAGCATGCAACAAAAACTTTTCACTGTACCTCAGTACACGTGACAATAAACTAAACTAAATTGTCAAAATGCTGGCGATTCAGTGCCAAGTTTTGAAACCTAAGTACCAGTCAGTATTAGAACTACCATTACTGCATGCCGTATAGTCTGCACTTGATTGAACATCCCTTTTCAATGCAATCGCAGTGAGGAATGTGGGGAATCCGCTGTGGTGGGTGTTTATGTTAACTTTTATGTAGTTGTCTGTCTTGATGCTTTTTTTAGTGTGGCTGTATGGTAATACGAATATCACTGTACCTTAATTGGTACACGTGACAATAAGATACCTTTGAAACCTTTGAAAGGCAAATTGTTGAATCCCAGAAGTAGGCTGATTTGTATTTCTGAGAAACATCAGCAACAGTCCCAGAATCTGAAGCAACTCCAGCCTCACTATAAACTAAGGTCCCCACTGATTGCAATTGCATTTGAGCTCAACCATTGTGCAGTAATTTTGTATGCAGCAGCAATACAAAAATCACTGTAGAAAATATTCACATCTCCTTTGGCAGCTGCTAAAGCTTTCTGATGACTTGATATTGGCAGTGTTCTAATTGTTTCCTGTGAAAACCCTGTGATGTGTCTAACTCAGTATTTCTTTTGTACTAAAGGTATTAGCTATTCCATAATTTCTCTATTATATTCGACATTCAGCATTCATTTACTTTAATCGACTTTAAAATGCTTATCCTACTCGAGTCTATATACTCAGTACTTTGACACAAAATGCTGGAGTAACTCAGCAGGACAGGCAGTAACACTGGAGAAAAGGAATGGCTGATGCTTCTGTGTTTCTCCCTCTCCCCTGATATCAGTCTGAAGAAGGGTCTCGAACCGAAACGTCACCCATTCCTTCCCTCCAGAGATGCTGCCTGTCCCGCTCAGTTACTCCAGCATTTTGTGCCTATCTTTGTTTTAAACCAGTGTCCGCTTTTCCTTCCTACACATACCCAGTACTTTGTATGGCATTGAGTGATATATTTTAAAGTCGTTAGTTCTCCTTTAGGATAAATATAGGAACTGAGGGAAATGCTTCCAAATCACGACTCCAATACGTTGCAGTTTACTTCTTGCTGTTTCTTCAGTGGAAGATCAGCTGAAACTCCTAGAGGAAGAATGGGAATGTGTGTTCACACCATTGATGTGAAGTCTTCCTTTGTAATTTGAATATCACTGAACCTTAATTGATGCACGTAACAATAAAATACCTTTGAAACCTTTGAAGTCTTCATTGAAATTACAACGTCTGCTCCAGAAAGAAAGAAAGGTAACCACAGTGCCGGGCTAACAGTGATGGGCAACTGTACCGCCTTCCAGTGAGTGTGATAGCTGTTAAACATCAGGGACCTCATTATTGACATTTCCTCCATTGTACCATCTTTTAACTCCATGTTGAGAAGTAACAGTGAACTACTGATAGTCAAGGCCACCAGCTCCAAATATGTAAATTATCAACAGACCCAAATTTTGAAACAGATATGTAGGTGGGCAGTTCTTTGAAACTATTGGAATGTTGTGCAGCAGCAAATAATGTAATACATTTTTCAAATGGATAGCACATGGAATTGAACACAAATTTCAGCATATAGTAGAGCCAATGCCACACATTGGTTGGTTCTTTCTGAAGGAGTGTGAAGTTGTGCTGATTGTATTATGACTTAACAAGGTGCAATAATTGGCTACCAAAAGGGTCAAGCAAACATTAAGTACCTGAATTACAAGGGGAAGCTGCAGAAACTGCACTTGTTTAGTTTAAAAGCGATTGGAAAGGATTTTACTGAAATATCCAAGACCTTTACATTTGTCAAAAATGTTAAACGTGAGAAATATTTAACCTGAATCTGGAAATGAACTGTGACAAGAGGCAGAATGAAATAAATCTCAGATAAGGGAACATATTTCTCTAGATGTGACAATCTGTAAGTTCTGCTGTGCAGTGCTACATTGTTTTAATGCAGTACATCTTGAATTTTTATCAAAATTGCTCAGCTTAATGAGGTGCTTGGTGCACAGGCAGTACACGTCCAGATCTTTGAAGCAAGACCTCTGTGTGAATGACACACCCAAGCACAGGGTCAACATGCAATATTCAGTTTGACACCACATCTGTGAAATTGTACTATGCAAAAGCTGAGGCCCTGAGTAGCAAAGCAGATGTTGGCTGGGATGGGGGACGTTGAAGCCTGCTTTGCAGCTTAAGTGCCTGACCCGTCCCAGGGCCCTGCTGGCTAGTCTGCGACATTCATCATCGTTCAGATAAGCTTTTCTTTGAGTTTTCATTTTTACAGAACCCCTCAACAGCCCTCTTGCCCTCAGCCAAATACAATCATCTCCCCAACCACTGCCCAAACATCTTCCCGAGCCCCCACCTCCCCTGATCTATCTACATTTTCTCAGTCTTATTCCATTACATCCCATCCTTACAATCTTCACTCCTTGACTCACCATAACCCCCTCCGCCGCCCCCACCCCCACCACCACCACCATTTTCACCTTTTTACAACTCAATCTGGTCTCCAGAGTATGTCCTCTGCAGTCTGCATTTGCTTCACTGGTGGAACAATGTGTTGGTTTTCACTGGTAAGCGTGAAAGCCTTGGGCCTCATCCACGATAAAATGTTCAAATGAGGACAACTCAGACAAAACTGTTGTGTCCCTCCCCTCTCCCACGAGATGCCACTTTAACATGCAATGTTATGTAGATTATAATTTCTGGCCCAACTACTTCAAACAGAGGATGAGTAATGCTTTAATGCATTATTTATGGAAGCATTCGCAGCTGATAATAGCAGTAATTATCAAAGGAGTTCAACAGGCATTTGGTAAGAAAATTAATTGAAGGATGTTGTTAATTAACCATGTATCCTGAGACTAGCCTGGTATATATTTCCCCAGTTCAATTTCTGCTTTTATTTTTATTTCATTTTTGGCCAGTATTACATTTTTTGGCAAGAATACATGAAATTGTCAAGGATTTTAAAAACATCATTCTCCAGATGGAAAAATCTTTGTTTTGGGCCCACTGGTTCTAATACATGATAAAACTACTTATTTTATAGAACCTGAGACTGAGTTCTATTCTGATTATTTTTGTATTAGTTTAAGGAGGGGACGCATCAATATCTCCATCAGGACTTGTGCTTGAGTGCTTGCTGTCTGGTTATATTTTCCTGTCTTTGTCAGTGTTTCCAGTACATTCAGGAACGATGTCAAACTCTTGGTTGCCCCAGAATGGAATGTTGTACTATATTGTTTGCTGGGAACTACGCTCTGCAGGAAAGGAACTGCAGATGCTGGTTTAAACTGCAGATAGACACAAAATGCTGGAGTAACTCAGCGGGACAGGCAGCATCTCTGGAGAGAATGAATGGGTGACATTACGGTTCGAGGGTAGAGGGCGAGGGAGATACATATATACCAGGGGAGAGGGAGATACATAGATAAGGAAGTTTAATGTATGAAACCAGGACAAAGGCGATGAAGATAAAGGAAAACGTAGAATAGATCATTGTGAGCTGGGAGAAGGTAACAACAAAGCAAACAGAGATAAAATGTACTCGGAAACAGTCAGACTGGTCGGACAACTGGGAAAGGGGAGAGAGGGAGAAAGCAAGGGTTACTTGAAGTTAGAGAAGTCAATGTTCATATCGCTGGGGTGTAAGCAGCCCAAGCGAAATATGAGGTGCTGTTACTGTGTGTTCACTGATAACTGGTGGAGGTACATAAGATTGAAAGTGTGCACCACCAGACTCAAGAACAGCATCTTCCCCTCTGCTTTCAGGCTTCTGAATGGTCCTTCCATAAGCTAGGGTACTGTTTGATTCACATCTACCCCAATGGTCTTTGTCCGAGGAACTGATACCTACAATGCTAAGAACTATATTCTGCACTTTATCTTCTCTTTTACTCTATCTATTGTATTTGAGTTTGACTTGATTTGTATTCATGTATGATAATTCTAATCTGTTTGGATACCATGCAAAGCAAAACATTTCACTGGATCAACAATGTGACCACAATAAACCCAACCCTAAAGATGAAGCCAACAACTCTGACATACAGTATTGGTAGCTTGTGTATCCTGCACACCTTGATCATCCCCTGCAGGGCATGTCATCCCATTGCACCTTTATGCTTCACTGGAAAATATGTAGTTTTTACTAATTAATTGATATTATTTTTTTTCTCCCAAACTATTGGGGGAAAGATTTGTTAAAATACAAGTTAAATTGTTCATCTTCCAGTTTTATTTTTCTCATTGTTAAGAATAGCTGATGTATATTAAATTGAAATTCTGATTATTTAGTTGTATCACTAAACATTTTGAGAACAGATAATAGAAACATAGAAACATAGAAGGAGTAGGCCATTCGGCCCTTATTTCATGCATTCCTGCTTTTTTTCCTTATTTCATGCATTCTTTCCTGCTTTTTCCCCATATCCCTTGATTCCTTTAGCCCTAAGAACTAAATCTAGCTCTCTCTTGAAAACATCCAGTGAATTGGCCTCCACTGCCTTCTGTACCAGAGAATTCCACAGATTCACAACTCTCTGGGTGAAGATGTTTTTCCTCATCTCAGTCCTAAATGACCTACCCATTATTCTTAAACTGTGACCCCTGTTCTGGACTCCCACAACATCGGGAATATTTTTCCTGCATAACGTACCAAATTTAGGAAAAATGGTGGGAGTTGCCCCTCAGTACTGCATCTTAGAGAACTTGTCCGCAAGTCACTTCCTTCTCAACACTCACAGAGCTTGAAGATCCTGTGCAGTTTCATTGGAAATCTTTATTTATCATTTCATGTGCCGTTCTCCTACTTAAATTCCGCAAGTACAACTTTTAAAAACTACTGTGCTTACACAGTTTAAATTAAAAGGAAACATTGAGAGGCATGTCCTTTCAGGGTAATGTTGGAGTCATACTGTTCCTTTTTTATTGGATTTTTTTTTTTGTGGGCTGGGTGTAGAATCTGGGCATCATTGGCAAGACCAACATTTATTCCCCTTTTGAAAGGAGCTGCTTTCTTGAAATGCCGTGGGTCCATCTGGTGCAGTCTTACTCCCGCAGTTTTCTTTGGTAGGAAGTTAACACCTCTGTACAAAATCCTTATGCAAAACAAAAAAAATCACACTCAGCATGAAATGCTCAGCATGCAACAGACACGATCCTGCCACGAGCCATCACTGGAAAAAGGAATGTGGAGCTCGTGAGAAATTTGAAACATGCAGGCTATGGATGTGTATCCTTTTATGGAGCATTCCAAGTAAGAATTTGTGTCTTTCCAGAAGTTTTGATTTTTAATAATTTTAAAATGTCTTCATCAATGAAACAAAAAAGCTTTGATATGACAAAAATAGACATTCATTCCTCTAGTTTGTAGGTTTTCATAGTGCGACTTCCTCCATGGACTAAAATAACGGTTCATCATGCGGGTCAGGCACACTGAAAACCACTCTATCATCTCCTGCTGGAGAATTGGCCATATTCCCCTGGCCATGCTTAAAGCACATCAGAAAGAGGCAAGCCAAACTGTTAATTAAGAACAAAACGAATCCCTCAGGAAAACAATAACCAAATTATGAGAAACACTGTAAACATCTCATCAGACAGTTAACTGAATTTCAGCATGATCAGGATAATTTTTAAGTTTTTCATTACATGAACGTAATGAAAATTCTTAGAAATGTGAAAGATAATGGCAAAGAAGGTAAAAGTGTACAGATCCAGAAAATTAGCATGCGATTGCAATGCACAGTTAACCTTTGCCTCATGGCTTCCAGCGCAGGCAGTATGCCAACATTGTGCTGCCTACTCATTTACTTCATTACTGTCTGCAGCCAGCATAAGGTGCCTTTGTTCATTGGCTTATCTCACAGCTGGAGGCCAGAAGCACTAAATTTAGCCTGCACTACTCACAGTCAGCACATTTTAACTTAATCCGAGATGTATTCTGGCTACAGGACATTCCAGAGCATATTCTACCCTGGAAGATGCTCAGTGATAGCATTACGCATGAGACAGCGTTGCACAGGTGAAATAAATTCATCGGGGTGATATCCTGTTTCCACTGGGATGGGGATAACTCTGATACTCAAGTGTTGAGCCCACAGCATTTAAATACAGTGCAATCAAATGGCCTAACAATTGTTATCAGAATCAACCAATATATTCACAAAATCCATCTCCCACAAGCAACAATATAATTAAAACTTTAGATACTGTTCAATAACTTACCAGTACTCTCTTTCAAGTAGGACTCATATTGAACATTGGTATACTTCATCAAACCCTCACTCATTTAGCACTGTTGCTAACCTCAGATATGCTTCTGGTTTTGCCAGGTTTTCAACCACGTGAGCTACAGCGAACAAAATAAATGCAGGCTACTCGTTGACAAATTTCTGCTCTATTGCAGGAAAAATTATATATAAACTCAAGACACAACCACAAATGTAAAGTAGGCCTGCGTAGTTCCACTGATTTACCCCAGCGAAGGAAATCATGTTCTGACTCGGAATATCTATTGTTGAATCCATAGCCAGCAGCAAGACTGAAACCTTTGAAGATAATGGTATCCTCATACCTAATCCACTTTCTTGCATTCCTTTCTTCCGTCATTTCTCAATCTCTTCCGATTTGCAAATTGCAGATAGTGTTTGCATGTACCTCTCAATTTCACAATTCCCACCACTTCCACCCCCTCCAATCATTTTTTCGTGTCAGCATTTAACCCTGCAGATAGCTAAGATCTGAAACCTCACCTTGACAGTGGCAAGAAAGCAAGAAAGCAATGAAGATAAAAAACACACATTAGATATATCCCAGGACTACTGTAGCTATCAAAAAATATTGGCCTGGATGTCCAGCAGCATGTAAATTATCATGTAATTCCGCAAGGATTTACACCATGATCAAGGTGCGTCAGTACCATGGTGGAAATTCTCCATTTGCCTGGATGAGAGCTACTTCAATAAATCTCAAGAAGCTCAACATCACCCAGGACAAAGTAACCCATTTGAATGGCATCTGATTTACCATGTAAATTCACTAAATCCACCAATACCAAACCCTGGCTGAAGTGCGTGCGATCTACATAATGCACTGCGGCAAATCGCCAAGACTACTTTAACAGGACCTGCCAAATACATGACCTCTGTTGCTGGAACTACACACGCAGCAACCAGATGTGAATACCACCATCTGCAAGTTGTTGTTTTTTGGAGTTACTCACCATAAGACTTGAAAACACATCGCTGTATCTTCATTATTGCTTAGTTGAATCTCTGAAATATCTTATCTAACCAACTTACAAGACGAGAAGCTCTAGAAGGCAGCGAGTGGTGGAAAATAAATATTTGCCTGGAGACTGATGTTCACAGAAGAATAAAAAATAGATACTGCATATAGGTCTGCACCAAATAACCTGTAACTCAGGCAGGAGGAAAGGATGGCCCAAGTACTCAGAGAACAAGGTCATCCATGACTTTTACGGCAGACGATTCAGATGAGCACTTAGTTGGGACGGTCATAGAGTCACACGACCCTTTGACCTACCAAATCCACACCAACGATCAAGCATCCATTTAACACGAATCCAATACTAATCTCCACATTCCCATCAATACCTCTGAGATTCTGCCACTCACCTGCAAACTGGGATCAATTTAAAGTGACCAATAAACCTACCAACATCCAACGTCCTTTGGTTGTGGGAGGAAATCAGAGCACTTGAAGGAAACGCACGCAGGCATAGGCAGAGCATGCAAACTCCACACAGACACCATTGGAGGTCAGGATCGAACCTGTGTTGGAGAAGTGAGGCGGTGTCTTCATTAGCAGGGTCACTTTGCTGCCCTTGTATTACTTTGGACAATCATCATAGGGTGAGCACCTGCAATAATGCGAGGTCTATAATTGATCTTAGTTGATATATTATCATTACAGAGCTTTATAGACCTGACGTCATACTAAACTTAAACTAACCAAGTTTCTTCTTCTTCTTAAGCCCTTTGCTCCTCTAGGGAGCATAGGCCATTGACAAATGTCCTCCACCTCTCTCGGTTGTTGGCAGTTCTTTCGAGATCTCCCCAGTTGAGCCCACGCTCAGACATTTCTGCCTGGACATCTCTTCTCCAGCTGTTCTGGGGCAACCTCTTCTCCTTTTTCCTTGGGGGTTCCGTTTCAGGGCTTGCCGGGTGATGTTTGTGGCAGGTTTCCTGAGGGTGTGTCCAATCCAACTCCATTTTCTCCTTCGAATTTGTAAGTCAATGGGCTCCTGGCTCTTTCTTTTCCACAGGTCCACATTGCTTACTTTGTCTCTCCACCAGATGTTAAGTATTCTCCTAAGGCAGGTGTTAATGAATGTTTGCAGCCTGTTTGTAGTGTGTTTTGTTGTTTTCAATGTCTCTGATCCATACAGCATCATCCTGTTTCATATTTGAGTTGAAGATGCGTATATTGGTGTTGATTGAGATGCGTTATGAGCTCCAGATCCTCCTGGGCATGTTAGACAGCACCCTAGCCTTAAGGGCCTGTCCCACTTGGCGCTTTATTCGGCGACTGCCGGCATCATATCAGTGTCGCCAAAAGATTTTGAACATTTCAAAATCCAGTGGCAAAAAAAAAATGTTGCGACACTTGAAAATGCACCACCCGTCATACGTCATCACGCCACGTCACCGCCACATCACACCTCAAATTTTTTCGGTGACCTGATACGTCAGTCAATGATGCCGGCTGTCGCCGAAAAAATCGGCAAGTGGGACAGGCCCTTTATTGATCTACTTTTTATGTCTGCCTCTGCACCTACGGTGATGTCCGCAACACTGCCTAGGTATGTGAATGTTTCTACCTCCTCTAGAGCAGTGCTGTGCATAAGGATAGGGTTGCTGGTTTTGGAGTGGATCCTCATCACCTGTGTCTTTGCTGTATTGGGTGTAAGGCCAAGTTTTGTTGCAGCTTGTGAGAGTCTGTCCATCTTCTCCAGCATTTGTATCTGTGTGTGTGAAAGGGGAGATATGTCGTCTGCAAAGTCAAGATCGTCTAGCTGCTCCCACACTGAATTCCATTTCTTTTCCTTTCCATTGTCCACTGAATTCCATTTCTTTTCCCTTCCGTTATTTCAATCATGATCTAGTCAATTGCTTGATATGAAAATGCCAAATCTCCATGTTTCAATGCTCCGAGATAATTCTCTTGAGGAACAGGAATGGTGACAATAGACATCCCTTATTGATGCCCGTCCTTGCACTAAAGCTCTGAGAGAGCTGGCCTGCATGCATAAGTTTGCATGAGGTTCCATCACATGAGTTTGTGATTAAGTTTATGATCTTGGTGGGAATTCCATAGTGGTCCATTTGGCGCCATAGTGTTGTCCTATCTAAGCTCTCAAAGTCGATGAAGTTGATGTACAGGGATGTGATTCATTCAATAGACTGCTCAATGATGATGCGTAATGTTGCTTTGTGGACTGTGCAGGAGCCATCCTTCCTGAATCCTGCTTGCTGGTCCCCTAACCTCTTGTCTACAGCTTCCTGAAGATGGTTGAGGATGACCCGGTTTAGAATTTTACTGGGTACAGAAAGTAGGGTGTTCCCTCGGTAGTTGTCACATTGTCGCCGTTGTTGTTTACATACCAAATTTACGTACCCCATAATCTCTTGAAATCGCCTCACCACAGATTTTACAATTCACAATACAGCAGGTCAATTTATATTTTGCAAATAACCTACCAACTCACACATCTGCGGCATACAGTATGACACCTGAACACTTGGAGATGAACCACAGTCACAAGGACAACATGTAAATTGCATACCAATAGTACCAGAGATTATAATTGAACCCAGTCACAGTAGTTTTGAGGTAGCAGTTATATTAAATATGGTACAATGTCACCACGATAGATTATCCTGCTCTTCACACTCTGTTAATTGTCCGATCTTGCTCTACTTGAAATACATTGAACATCCTCAGTGTCGAAGTATCAAGCATTTCAGAGTTAAGATGCCTAGCCAAAATGACAAATATATAATTTATCTGGGAAATCACCCTCAAGGTGCTTCACTAACGTGCATTCACATCAACATTGACAGAAAGCTAAGAGATACTAGAATAGATGGCTTAAACTTCAATCAAGGCATAGCTTGAGAACTTTCAGAAGGGAGTTTCAGAACCTCTGTTCCTGTTGCTGAGGTTACATATACTGAAGGTGTGATAAATGAGCAGAGCAAATAGAACCCTACAATGGTTGTCCAAAGTAATACAAGGGCAGCAAAGTGGCCTAGCTAATGGAGACACTGCCTCACTGCCCCGTGACACATCTGTGAGTGATTGTAGAGCTTGCAGAGTTCAGAGAATGATCTTGGGGCATCGAAACACGAAGACTGGGCATTTTCATACCAAGGCATTAGTTGCCTATGAAATTCTGTTGCTCAGGATGATAACACTTGGCAAGGGTTAGCATGCAGCTAGCAGCGTTTTGATTAAGCAAAACTATGTATTGGCTGTAGGTATGGAGAGTCTTCTTGGAAAGTAATTATAACAGTTAAAGGGCCTGTCCCACTTAGGTGATTTTTTTTGGCGTGAGCGGTCTCCTCAAGTGTCGTTACTTATTTCTTGTCGCCGCTGGATTTTGAAATGTTCAAAACCTCTCGGTGACAGTGGGCTTGACATTGCCTGACGTTGCCTGTCTATACCTGTCATAGGTGCTGTCGTAGGTTGTCGCCAGGATGACACCAGGTGACGTTGATTGTCGCCGGGTCATAACCTCGGTGAATTCCATTGGCGACAATCTACGTCATCCTACGTCAACCGGCGACAGTACCGGCTTCAAGAGAAGTATTCAGTTATCTTCATTTGTCGCCGACAGGGGTGTAGCTTATCGTAGCTTGTCGCTGGTGGAGGTAGGTTGACTTCGGGTGTCGTAGGTTGTCGCCTGTGTGGTAGAAGGTTGTCGTAGCTGGACGTCCCGAGTCGCGAGGAATTGTGTCGCCCGTTGACGTAGCTTGCCGTAGCTTGACGTTGACTAGGTGGTAGCTTGTCGTGGACATTGTCGTGGGGTGGGAGCATTTCCGGCGTCACGCCGTGACAGTGACTGTCGCCACAGTTGCCTAAAATATCGCCAAAGTGCGACAGGCCCTTGTTTAAGAAGGAACTGCAGATGCTGGAAAATCCAAGGTAGACAAAGGTGCTGGAGAAACTCAGCGGGTGCAGCAGCATCTATGGAGCGAAGGAAATAGGCAACGTTCCGGGGCCAAAACCCTTCTTGAGAGTGAAGAAGTTTTTGGCCCGAAACATTGCCTATTTCCTTCGCTCCACAGATGCTGCTGTACCCGCTGAGTTTCTCCAGCACTTTTGTCTACCTGGGACAGGCCCTTCATGGGTTGAATGTAGGATTTTGGTGGTGGGTAAACTGAGACAAGCTGGGGATAAATTGTTTCAGGTATAGAATCAGGCAGTCTTTGTGCTGGAGGCCAATGAAGTATGGAGATCAGCTCAGTGTCAGCGAGGATAGAGTAAATTACAGTGACTGGGACTGGTCAGAGAGAGAGCTTGAAACAGTAGTGACAAAAGCCATTTTGTGGTGGGGAAATAAGATATTGGTTACATTTTCCTGTGAGTAAATGGAGGACTGCATAATTCTGAATATCTTAGCATTGTTTGTTCTTTCTGGCATGGTGAAAGCTTCTGTTTCTGAAAAAATATGTTTGGCCTAGCCTCAGAACAACTTGCAAATGAATTGTTTGTTCTAGAAATCCTGAAAATTGACAAATTTGTTGTTCCACGGATTTCTTTTATAACTTCCAAAGCTATTCTTTGGATTGTCATTCTACATTTGAAATATCTTGTGAATTAAATCGAATTTTGTATCCACTCGTACAATCTATGATTTACCGAACCAGGTACTTCAATGATCATCATTTTTTTTCTATCCCTGCAGGTGTGTGAATATGTAGATGGAACCAAATCCTTGAAGCTGGGTGACTTTGGCCTGGCGACTGTGGTAGATGGGCCCCTGTATACAGTTTGTGGAACACCAACTTATGTTGCTCCAGAGATCATTGCAGAGAGTGGGTAAGTAGTCATCAGGAGGTTAAGGTTAGTCTGGGGGGTTTTGTTCTTAAAGGAAAGTAGCAGCAAATTGGCCAGCAACTTACAGTGGTTCACCTGGCATTTAAGCTGAATGTTGTTGACTGATTAACCTATTAATGACGATTATACATTATCAATGCAGCATTAATTTTTCGGCACATTCTATCTACTTATAATTTTCTGGAAGGCAAAGATAATTATTTCCTGGTTGAATCTTTTATGCTTTGTGGGTACCAGTGACTCTCATTCTCGAGTCAATATTTGTGGTTCAAGTTCCAGTATTTAAAAGTTCCAGTATTTAAACGTAGTTCTATTTTAGTTTAGTTTAGAGATACGGCACGGAAACACGCCCTTCAGCCCACCAAGTCCGCGCCGACCAGCGATCCCCGCACACTAACACTAACAGTAGCACAGCACTGAGCACAGAAATCTAGCTTGGTTTTCCAGTGTAGTACCAAGTGACTCACATGACAGTCATAGATTTTGTGCTATGCTAGATGCTCCAGAGACAGCTTGGATCTTTTAAAGGAGAAAGATCCATGCAGTCCCTAGCCAATATTTATTTCTCAACAAACTTAGTTAAACCTGGTGAGTCGGTCACTTGCACATTGCTCAGTGGAGAGCTGTGTTCTGTGTATTACAGTGTCGAATATATTGCAATAAATGTTTGACTACAAAGCACTTTTTGTAAAATCCAGAAATCTCGAAATGCAAAATATAAATGTATCTCCCCTTCAAGTTCGCTTTGTTTATATAAATGAATCTAAAGGAGGCATGTTGGAAAAGTCTTTATGCAAATAAATTGAATTCTGATGCAAGATTATCTCATCATGTCATTCATCCCAGTATACTCAGTAATACATAAGGAACCGTGTGATAAAGGACTGCATCACGGAGACATAAGCACCGTGCATCAGACAACAGCTCAATAAACAGAATTATGAACAATGTTGTCTCCCACAAAATATTTTACTCTGAATACGTTGCAACAGAAGTCATTTTATGTCACAATGATCTATAAGGCTTATATTTTCAAACAATCTGTTGATACCCTTCCACAAATAGCTGCTCCATTAGATATCTTCCTGTGTTGTAACTGCATCTTTATTGTTTATTTATTCCCATAATTTTTATATTCAGTATATTTCTGAATAATATTTCTATTGTGCCTGTTTATTTCTACGAATGGAATGTCTTAGGCAATGATAAACTCTGATAGAGAACTAGGTCAGTAAGTCCTGGGAAATGTGACATATTTGCAAATGAGTTGGAAACACAGTATGTTGCTTACGATCTCATATGGTTTTGAATTAAGTGTAAGCTAGTGCATCTATTTCAACTTAATTTAATTATAATAAATTGTGTTGAAAATGACATCTCTGCAATGATACATATTTTTACATGGGCCCATTCCAGCCATGTGGAAAAAAACTGTCCATGATGATTATTACTTACAATTGAACTGTTGTGCACCATTACAAGTTATTATTTTGTTCAAACCTAAATACCAAAAGAACATACCTTTGTTTAAATGACTTATTTTGTTAATGTTCTTACAGATATGGCTTGAAGGTTGACATTTGGGCAGCAGGCGTCATTACGTACATCCTTCTGTGTGGCTTCCCCCCATTCCGCAGGTAATTTATTGCAGACCTCACCGTTACGGTAAAATCTCTTTCCGATCCCAGCTGGTGACAGGAGCATGATGCATCTGAAGTTGGAGGCATGAAAATAACTAACCACAGATGATGTTTGGCTTCCAAAGCTGCTGAGATTCCAATATTTCTAAACAGGTTCTAGAAACAAAAGAAGAAGGTACAGAATAAAGAATCAAGTGAAGGTTACAGAAGTTCTCTGTTCTTTGTCCCTCAGATCCCAGCTGAGGGCCACTAGGTGTTAGAGCAGAACATCATTTCAACTGGGGAGGGGGGAGAGAGCCGAAAGGGGCTGAGTGAGTAGATTGTGCTGGTGATTGGTTCCAGTGAAATCTTCTGCCAGGAAATTGGTCTAAGCAGTTCTGTCTGTAATTCTCTGGAATGTTGGAGGTCGATGGTTGAACTGATAGAAATATATAAAAATTATGGAGGGATAAATAAGCTATGACAGTCAGAACCCTTTTCCCAGGATGGAAATATCAAATATAAGGGGGTGGGGGGGGGCATAGCTTTAAGTTGATGGGGGCAAAGTTTAAAGGAGATGTATGGGGTACGTATTTTACACAGTTGGTGGTGATTGTCTGGAATGTGTTGACAGTTCTGATGGGAAGCCGGTATGACAGTGACATTTAAGAGATGTTTGGAAAGGTACGTGGATAAGTAAAGTATCCTTTATTGTCATTCAGACCTTTCCGTCTGAACAAATTTTCGTGCCTGCAGTCATACATATAATAAAAATGACAAAAACACACAATAAACACAAATTTAACATCCACCACAATGAGTTCACCAGGCACCTCCTCACTGTGATGGAAGGCAAAAGTCTTTAATTCTTTGTCTCTTCCCTCCTTATTCTCCCTCTGCGCCGAGGTGATCCAGGCTTCGGGAATATGCAGGGAATAGAGGATTAAGTGCAGGCAGATAAGAGTTTATCTTGGCATCATATTCGGTACAGACACTGTGGACCAAAGGGCATGTTCTTGCGCTGTACTACTCCACGTTCTGATTTAGCTTCACTTTTATGTCTAGTAACGTGAGAAAGGTCTCAAAACATATTTATTCCCCTATTGTCATAAATTGGAGTTTTTGGGTAACACCTGTCATTCTCATTGAGCTCTCATGGTATGCCATCAGCGGAGTCTTCTATATGTGGATATATTTTATATATATACTGTCTGGCAATTGTAAAAACTAATCTGTAACTAATCCAGTACCTCAGATTTTCAGTCACGATCTTTTTTCGGTTCCAGGTTACTATATTAATTTAACTGTGTGGACATTTCAACTTCCTTATCCCATCCTTACCAAGTATTTCCTGATTCCCAGCACTTCCACAATTGTTCCATGGCTGGTGGACAGAGTACTATCACTGTATCGCCCATTTAAAACCATTTCCTCCAACAATCTTCTTCTGAGTCCCTTTCCTATTTCTTTCAAGTTAGGCTGTATCAAACATCAGCAATAATTACAAAAATGTCTAGCTACCAGAATGTCAGTGCAATCTTTATGACATGTTTCCTTAAAGTCACTCTCCTGTGTTCTGTTGGCCATTGGCTTTCCAGGAACACAACAAAAATATTTTCTTTATAGTCATAGTGGAAACAGGGTGCAGGAGTAGGCTTCAGCCCTGGCCCAACTGGCTGATCATCAACTCAGACCCACCCTCTGACCAACTAACATGTCCCATACCACTACTAGTCCATCTGCCTGTGTTTAGCCCATATCCCTTTAAACCTGTCCTATTCATGTACCTGTCCAAGTGTTTCTTAAACATTGCGATAATACCTGCCTCAACTATCTCCTCAGGCAGCTCGTTCCATATATACACTACCTTTTGTGTGAAAAAGTATCCTTCAAGTTCCTATTTTCTCACCTCACCTTAAACCTATAAATAAATTGATGATAGACACAAAAAGCTGGAGTAACTCAGCGGGACAGGCAGCATCTCTGGAGAGAAGGAATGGGTGACGTTTCGAGTCTCGAAATCCATGAGTCGCAACCATTCTTTGGCTGTATATATTGATGCGGCTCCTCCCTCGCCATCCTTTAATGCAAAATAATGAGTGGGGAAGGTGAAGGCAGTTTTGCCGCTTTCCTCCTTATCTTTCTTCACTCCCTGTCTTTTGCTCGCTGTCTTACTGCTCATAACCTGAAGTAAACAGACAATAGATTTGTCATAAAGCAGGATGAGTTGTGCAAAGATAGACACAAAAAGATGGAGTAACTCAGCGGGACTGGCAGCATCTCTGGAGAGGAACAGGTGACGTGCACATCACCCTTTCCTTCTCTCCAGAGATGCCGCTGTCCCGCTCAGTTACTCCAGCTTTTTGTGCCTATCTTCGGTTTAAACCAGCATCTGCAGTTCCTTCTGACAAAATAAATTGACGATAATTATTTTCCAGCATTATTAAGAATTTAAGAATGTAGAAATAGAAATCAAACTGGATTGATTTTGCCTGTATGATATTAACAGTATTTTTGTGATTCTACAGTGAAAACAACGTGCAGGAGGACCTGTTTGACCAGATTCTTGTTGGCCGCCTAAAATTTCCATCTCCTTACTGGGACAATATCACGGGCTCTGCTAAAGTATGTAAAGTGAATTCCTAAGCAGTTTGTGGGAATCTAAAATATTGCCATGTCAGATTATGTGTGGCTCTGTAGGAGATGATGTGTGGGGTATAGATGGGAAATGACATTCTGATGGATGATAGTGGCGGGTCTGATGGGTGGTATGGGGGAAGGAAAGTTCCAATTTGGGGGATGGAGACAAGATGGTCTGTGAATGTTGAGTTGCTGTGCAGTAATGTACAGGTGGGGCGAGAGATTATGAGTGGCAATATGGGGGATGTGTGGTGAAGTGGGGGATGGGAAGTGGTGATGTGAGGGTAATGAGTTGCAGTGTGGGATTTAAGGAATGTCAGTGAGGGGATAATGCGTGATGTTGTTCAAGGGGTGTGCACTGGTGTGGAGGACAATGCGTGTTGGTTTGGGAAAGTGTTGGTATGGTGAAGTCAAGGGTGATGAGGTATCTCAGAACACTTGGTAATCAGCTTGTCACACCACGTTAGTATTAATATTTGTTCCAACCTGATGAAAGGTAATCGACCAAAATTGTCAACTCGTTTTATTTCTCTCCATAATCTGCCCAAGTATCTTCAGCATTTTCTGTTTTCACTTTACGCTGCCGCATGTATCATCACATGTATTAAGCCTTGTTTGCCATCAATACTTTACTCACAAAACCTATATTGGTTCCTCATTCTTTGAATTGAAACGTATTCCCTGTAATTCCAATCCTTCCACACGCAAATCTTCTTCTCTAATACCTCTTACAACCTTTAAGATATGTCTAACTCTAATTCTGGCTCTTCACAATTCCTACCATCGGCAGGGTTCTAAATTGTGGTATTCATATCTCTTTGTATTTTTCTTTCCTTTTAAGTCATTTCTTAAACTGGAAGGACGTACAAATACAAACAGACAGGATCTGAGGTCAGGATCAAACCCGGGTCCGTGGCGCAGCGAGGAAACAGGTCCACCGCTGCTGCACTGTGCCACACGAAGCACCCCACCCACCACCCTAAACATGTACTCCCTTCACCCCCGCTGCACCTTAGCTTCAGTGTGTACTATCTATAACATATTACCTGGGCTATTCAGCCAACACCTACCATACGCAGCCACTACCACCAGGCTACAAGAGCAGCAGATACGTGGGAATACCACCACCTTCTAAGAAACACACCGCAATGGTTCATGTAGGTGGCTAAAAATCTCCTCAATGCCAGTTAGAGATGAGCAATAAACCCTGGCCTTATCTGCGGCATCCACATCCTGGGAAAGGTTGCTGGCAGTCAGGTTTAAATAACGGAAGACATGATGGTGTGAATCTTATATTATTGTGGTGGTATTTACTCACATCTTGTCAAAAGATTGAAATTCATTTGTAGGTGAAGGCTGTGGGTTTAAAAATTACATTGTTATTTTTCTAGCGGGACAATGAAACAAACTCACCTTCTGACTCCGACTTAATATAGTGCGAATATTACAGGGAAGAAATGCTGCCTAGAATGGCTCTCACATAAGGTGTCTGTAGCAAAATATGCCGTCTAGGCTTATAATTCAGCTGACTATGCAAAAAAACACTTCCCGCACAAAAGGCTATAAGAGCTTAAAATGCATTGACCCAAAGGTTGTAAAAGAAAATAGTAAGATTAAATGAGAACTTACCAGTTTGAAGTTTGATCTTTATTTTATGAGGAGTTAAGACGAGGGACTACGTGAAGAACCCCACACAGCCGTTCGTTCGTCAATCTTCAAAGCAACGGTGTGAAATCACAGGTAATAGTGACTGAAGTATAATAGTAAGAACAAAAGACTAGAACTACCAGATGACATTTATGAGGGTTGGGAATGGAGGGCACGTAGTCCCTCATCTTAACTCCTCATAAAATAAAGACCAAACATCAAACTGGTAAGTTCTCGTTTAATCTTACTATTTTACTTCGGAGTCACGTGAGTGATTACGTGAAGATTTCAAAGCTCTGTGATTTCATACCATGTTAAACGAGTATACACAACCACAGCTGCTTCATTGACAAATGAAGGGAAAACATTCATAATGCATACAGTCATGACATAGATGTAAAACATGTTGATGCTGCTAAATGAAACAATAATATTTCCATCTCTCACCCAGGTGGAAAATATAACCAGAACATAAATAGAGTTAACAAATACCCCTGGTTCAGCAATGGGTTATTATAGAATGTTTGGAGATTCTTTCGTTGGACCATGCTGCAGCCATAACAATGCGACCCAGCGGAACATAAATACCCTTGCTGCTGATGTTGTAGCAGCCCTGGTGGAATGAGATCTGGAATCAGAATCCATTCCTACATAACACAACTCTGTTTTTATCATCTGGAATGGCCTCCCAATTTTTTTGTGACTAACAACATTGCTAGTCCAGAAACTCCAAGGCTCTTAATGACCTTGACATATTGTTGTATATATGTGTGCTTACCTTATCAAAGGTCCCCTGGCATGCCTGTGACTATTTTGAGACCTGACCCCCTTCTGGTCTGCTCAAGTATTTATAACATAATATTATATATTATAATTTACAGACATAATCATCCTGTACCATCACAATGATGTAGCGACTGAACCTGCTGCACTAAACCAATGCCAGAAGGATAACTACCTAATAAACTCCAGCCCAATTTAAGGATATAGATGGAGCCTTCTGGTGAAATAGTGTTCACAAATGTGAACATCGCATATGGCATTGTACTGGTTCTGGGAGACCTATGTTGAAGATATCCCTACCACTTGATATCCAGTGTGGACCCGACAGAGCGAGTCTTGTTTGTTACAGCCAACTCAATGAGAAAACTCATTGACCCAATTAATGGCCGTATAACTCAATAATTAACAAACGATCATTTAACATGAACTCCAAACATTAGCAATTTATACCATTTTCAATGGAACATGAGCATAAACAAACTCTTTCATCTCCTGGAAAAGAAAAATTCTGCTGTTTGGTGCTATCCAAGCACTTTGAACACATAGAAGGATATGTAACAACCCAAACCTTAGGGCAGTTTATTAAACCTGCAGAACATAATTTGAGTTTATCATGCAACAACTGATTTCCCAAGCCTCAGGCTGAACCAGCAAATTACGTTTAAAATAACCAAATAAGGTTATATTATTATTTTTGACAAATCGGGAATCAATTTGCATAATCACACAATAGGAACCTTAAGCGGCCTCTTAATGACTTTATTTGAAGCCTCGATTGATGAAACAAAATGGAGGGAGCCATAAAAGACCTTCCTTCTCCTTTTAGCGATAATGTATCTTTCGCCACTGTTATGCCACATATTTTGCAACCAGTGAAATAAACATGAAACCAACATATATATATATTAGGTGTTCCATTTAACCAGAATTTCATAATATATTTTGATTCAACACCAATTCTGTGTTGCCATTAACCTATATGTGATGATTCTCCTGTGACAACAAGATTATGTAACCATTCCAGGGGTCTTTAACCGATTGCACCCTCGTGACTAACATATGCCATCATCATAATGTATCAACCTGAACCTGCGCATGACAATATGTCTCGGCCCGAAACGTCGCCTATCTCCTTCGCTCCTTAGATGCTGCTGCACCCGCTGATTTTCTCCAGCTTTTTGTGTAAAGCAGTCTGAAGAAGGGTCTCGGCCCGAAACGTCGCCTATCTCCTTCGCTCCTTAGATGCTGCTGCACCCGCTGAGTTTCTCCAGCTTTTTGTGTAGCAGTCTGAAGAAGGGTCTCGGCCCAAAACGTCGCCTATCTCCTTCGCTCCTTAGATGCTGCTGCACCCGCTGAGTTTCTCCAGCTTTTTGTGTACCCTCGATTCTCCAGCATCTGCAGTTCCTTCTTTAAACATTTATGACAATATGCATATTTGTCCAATCACTCTTTAACCCATACAATGCCCGTAGGGTCCGTAGATAATTGATACCAATAAATGAAAAATTTGCAAGTCATGCAAGTCTGCTCCACCTCCAAACTCAAGATGATATTTGCAACTTGGTATCTACCGTAAACAGCAACTGTGGCCCGATTTCCGAGCCAGTCTTGCAAGACAATCTTGGTCCTTCTACTGAACCTGCCCAATTCTAACCTGCTTGAAAAGCTAGTATCGTCCATTTTACATGGTTAGACCCCTCAAAGTAGCTGATAACGTCTAAATCATTTGTAATGTATAACTAAGTGTACACCTTACCAAGCTGTAAGTGGTCCCTTAATTGTAGAGTAGCACAGGCACAGTGCGTGGAACCTCTGGCCAGCTGTCATGCTGCCACAACTTCAGTGAACCGCTTACTGCCAAAGAAGACGTGGGGTGCATTGTCGCCGAAACTATGAAACCTTGCTCGTTCCAATAGCTTGAGCTTCGCCCTCCAGGTTTCACCTATGGAAATGTCTTACCTGAATAGAAGATTCGGCGGCCAACTGTAATGTCCCCCTGAGAGCGATGTTCACTGCATGTGTGTTTGGGATGGCAACTTTCCTGCCAGGCATAGACCTCTGGCACATGCCCTGTATCCCTTGGGCATGCTCTACGGCTATACCCTCAGACTCGGCGTTAGACTATACTGATCCCACATGCTCTCCTCTTACATGAGGGAGCCATTAAGCAGCCCTGATACACGGTGCTGCTGGCGCAGCTTCAGCAATACGCCGACTTTGCCATGGCCCCAGCGTCAGACTAATACTGATGCTGCATGCTCTCCTCCTACATGAGGGAGACACTAAGCAGGCCTGCTACTAAGCCCTGCTGACACAATTTCCCATTTAGGACCATAGCACAAATTTGCAATATAATGAAAGATTTACCTAGCAACTACTGGAGCAGTAATGAATATTCTGGAACCGCACTATTCTTGGGTATCCCATCCCCAGGAACCCAACCTGTGGAGTCACTGACCGCGTTATCAGTGACTCTGATCGCGAACCCAACATTCCCAGCTCTTCGCTTCCTCGGTCGAACCAGGGTTTTTCCCCCAAAGCCCTAGGCTGGTTCCCTCGTCGGCCATCGCGAACATCCCGCAAAAACCTCAGAGGTTCCTGCAGGAGACCTACAACAGTAAAGAATAGCACTTACTTGAAGTTTTAGACTTACCATTGGAGGAGCTGCGCTGCTCCACAGTCGTCTGCACGAAAGCGTCTGACGTAATGACGCACAAACGGCTATACGGGGTTCTTCACGTAGTCACTCACGTGACTGAAGTAAAATAGCCATGGTGTTTAAAAGGAAATTTAAAATACATTTGCTGCTCCTTTTTCGAGCTTGGTTAATTTTGAGCAATGGCTACAATGCAAGGTGCTTCGTTTCCCCCACAAAAAAACAAACAATAAAGCCAGAGGTAATTGTCCCTTCCCCTCAGTTTCCTTCCCATACGCAAGAGAGCAAGAAAACCTTGCCCAATGCAGATCTTCCCTATTCAGTCTAACAAATCTGAGTTCAGTGGTAGATAGTAATGTAATGTGTTTGATAAATAGTTTCTGCAGCGCACCATATACTATCAAAATATTGCAGACTTTGTAGTTCTGTATAACATGTTAAATGGAGTGCACTGTGGCAGTGAGCTATCTTGAGTCTGTAGCTGTAAATGCCTCTGGCCTTAATGCTCTCATTCTCTTGAAGGAATTGATTAGCCGAATGCTGCAGGTGAATATTGAGTCACGCTACACAGCTGAGAAAGTTCTGACTCATCCGTGGGTGGCTGTGAGTATTGATATAATAGAGAACTGCAAAATGTACTGACTTCACCACAGTAAAGACTGGCCAAATGAATGGTGGCAGCAAGTGGACCATTAAGTATTGTATTAAAAATTGCCTTTTCGACCCGGCCGAATCCTACCTGTTTAAAATATGACAGTGAGACAGATATGGGAGTGAACAAGCAGGCGAATACCGAGCAGGAAAAAAGCAGAGCAGCTGAGGATAGATCATAATAACTGTTCTTAATGACTTCCTGCTCCAAATAGACACAGACAAACCTTGAGCGGCACACTCATTTCAGGCTATGATATTCCCAATAACATGAATTACATTATAAATAAGATGAAAATACTAAACTACTGGATTATGGCTCAAAGTCAGTAAGTGTCTGGAGAGAGATACAACCTGTACAAAGTGTTGAGAAAGACCAAGGAGGAAATCCATGAGGCGCAACCATTCATTATACCTAGTGAGCAGTGGAGAGCTACAAAAAGATTGGAAAATGTAATGCCAAATTCAGTATGGATGATGAAGCCAAACACTGGAAACTCCAGACTCATTCATCTTATTTATACACTCACAAAAAGCATTTGATTATTGAGGTAAGTCTGGGTTTAAAGGGATAGTTGGACCTGTTCATATAATTGCTCAAGAGATGGAAGGCCGAGTATTGCTGAACAGATATTTTTCCAGATGGAGAAACAGGCAGTGTGATCCCTATTTTCTATGTTCTTGCTTTATGCAAGTCCATGACTTGTCTTTCCTTACATTATACAAGTCCTGATCTAGCAGGTGGGAATATGATTTCAAATCTGCATATGGGACAATACTGCAAGTAGGGAAAAGATGTTTGGAGACCCCTAGGATGAGTGACTTCAGTTTTCTGAATGAAATTGGAAGCAGTTTGGGAAAGTGAATGGAGGCTATGATAAACCTGAAGATAGACACAAATTGCTGGAGTAATTCAGCGGGTCAGGCAGCATCTCTGGAGAAAGGAATAGGTGATGTTTCGGGTCGAGACCCTTCTTTAGACTGAGAGCCAGGGGAGAGGGAAACTAGAGGTGTGAAAAGGTATAAAGAACAAACAAATGAAAGGTATGAAAAGAACAAATCAAGCCCAGCATCCTTGATCAAGGAAAGGTGGAGCCCACAATGGTCCATAGTTGGCTGTGGAAGAGGTGATAACAAGGGGGTACGAACAATGAAACTCAGCAGGACAGCAGTGAAACCAGTAGGATAACTAGGATGGGGGAGGGACAGAGAGAGAGGGAGTGCAAGGGTGAGTTTTTTCCACCCAGAAAGTAATCAGCTGAGAGTTACAGAAGATGGTGAAGGATATTGGAAAAAGATACCCAAGAATATGGAACTAGATAATATGGCTCAAACTAGCAAAAGTTAATCTGGAGAATAATCTGGGCAGTATTTTTCATTCATTTCAATAATTATGAAAATTGCAGGAAATATATTAGTCTAATGTAATAATTCTAATTTCCTACAAAATCATTTAACTATTTTGCTTACATTATGTAAATAATTATGTTACACAGGTCTGGAGTTTAAAGTCATCTTTAATTGTAACACATAGTATAGCGGTACAGCAGGTTGTTAGTTGCTAATTCATCACCACCGCTTCCAAGACTACTTAATGTAGGATGTGAGTGTTAATATAAAGCATACAGTGAGGTGATGCTACTCTACTATGATTGGTTCACATGCAATATCCAATCTACACATTATAATGACGTTTCAATACTACTGTTTGTTGTGAAGATCTGTATGATAAAGTGGCAGGGTTGGTGCAGGCCTTGTTTAAAGTTTATTAGAATTAGATTCACTAAATATTGTAATGTGTCAGCAAACTAAGGATTACATTTAGCCTATATTGTGCTGTTCCTGTCCAGGACATACATCTGCTGCAGCAGTCCAGAGGCAGTTGTGTGAGTAGAAACCGATGGGAGATTTTACCTGTTCAATACTTCTTCCCTGCAGGATGATATGGCACAAGAGCAAGACATGCAGATGGCAGTAACTGGCAAATTAAGAAAGCACTTTAATCCAGCAGCAAAGCAGAATAATACTACTGCAGGCGTCAGCGTAATTATGGTGAGTTCAACTAAATGCCTCAGTTAAGGAAAATCTCCAACTAGAAATTTGACAGTGTTAGTGTTGCTAACATTTCCTGCGAAGCAGTAATTTGATCTGAGACTGCCCCTGGAAACTCCACTTAGCATCTCAGAATATTAAGTTGTAGGTCCATGCCTACAAACTCCAACAATGCATTTATTTGGGGGTACAAATTATATGGGCTTGCGTCATTGGTGCAATAACTACTTCTAGAAAAGCACTGGTAGAGTCTTGTGGATAAAAGAGCAGATTTACAACTTATTCTTAAAAGGAAAAGATATACAGTCACGAAAAAGAAATTGGAAGTAAACTATTTTTTGGGGAAGCGGTTTGTCAATCATGTGTTTATGTCTGTTTTTGTCTGTAGATTTTCCTTGCCTTTGCATGTTTATTTCCTTATTTCGACCCTGTTATATCTATCCTGTTTCTTCTACTCACTTTCTCCTCTTTCCAGTTCTCCTTAGCCCACCCTCCTTTCCTCAGTACAATCCCTCAATCCTTCAAAACAGTTCTCCTCCGAGAACTGTTAAGAAGATAGGTATAGATGAAATAGGTTGTGGGCAGTCACAGTGGCGCAACGGTAGAGTTGCTGCCTTTGCAAAATGCAGCGCCAGAGACCCGGGTTCGATCCCGACTACGGTTGCTGTCTGTATGGAGTTTGTACATTCTACCCGTGATCTGCGTGGGTTTTCTCTGCGATCTTCGGTTTCCTCCCACACTCCAAAGATGTACAGGTTTGTAGGTTAATTGGCTTGATTAATTCAGCCCATCTAGTCTACTCTGCCATTCAATCATGCCTGATCTCTGCCTCCTAATCCCACTTTCCTGCCTTCTCTCCATAAGCCAAGACACCCGTTCTAATCAAGAATTTGTCTATCTCTGCCTTAAAAATATCCACTGACTTGGCCTCCACACTCTTTGTGGCAATGAGTTCCACAGATTAACTACCCTCTGACTAAAGAAGTTCTTCCTCAGCTCCTTTCTAAAAAAAGTGCCCTTTAATTCTGAGGCCTAGACTCTCCCACCAGTGGAAACATCCTTTCCACATCCACTGTTCTCTCATGGAGGATTAAGGAAGAGAAATAAAGGATGGCTTTGACACTGATGCCCATAATCGCGAAATGAATAACTAAAATAAAAACTGGTTATACAACCGAGGGTCATGGCTTGAATCGCTGCAGCCTCTTTGCTGATACTCCAAATTACATTTGTTGTGAAACCAAAGGGATCAATCTTTTGTGGGATAGCTGGAATTATCCTTGTGCATAACACATATAAAACATGCCACCAAGTCTGCCCGTCTCAGACCTTGCTGTGAAACGTCTACCGGGTGAAGCAGTACAGAGAACAGGAAACCCCTTGGTTCAAGGCCAAGTTGTCTGACGTCGATGAGAAACAAAGAATAAGGGCAGTTAGTTCCATGGACTAGGGTGGAAGCACATCATCTGTAGTTCCTACTGACTGCTCAATGCAGCCTACCCACACACCAACAACACCTGTCCCTGTGCCCAACATAACTTTACTGACACAAATTTATTTGTGTTTGATCCTGTCGTCAGTGGGATAGAATTCCACAGCCTTGCACCATAAAAAGAGACAACAAAGCAAAGTTCCTCACGTGTTTAGGTGGCTTATAGAGCTCTGCCTGAACTAGAGCTGAGAAGGTTACATTAATAGGAGAATTTGTACACACAGCTTATTGTCAATCCAAAAATAAAACATAAAACTGCAGATGCTGGTTTATACCGAAGATAGACACAAGATGCTGGAGAAACTCAGCGGGGCAGGCAGCGTCTGTGGATAGAAGGAATGGGTGACGTTTCAGGACGAGACCCTTCCTCAACTGAGACACAGAAACATGGAAGGATCAGGTGTTAAATGAGAGAACAAAGTGGACGAAGATCAAGGAAAATCTAGAATAGTTACATGTAGTTAAATGTACATGTAGCTAATCTACATATAGCTAAATGTAGAATAGCATTGTTAGCTAGGGGAAGGTGGCATACAAAGAAAATTAATCAGGAGGACAGTCAGACTGGTCAGAGAACTAGGATGGGGAGGACTGGAGAGAGAGGGAAAGCAAGGGTTACTTGAAGTTAGAGAAGTCAATATTCATATTCATTCATTCAAACATAAACTGTTGGACATATAGAGATTGATTATTTTGTGAAGAGAGAAAAGAGAGAAGTGGATTCAGTGTAAACCCTCACCCATCATAAAATGATAGTTTCCATGTATCATCCAAGACACCGCACACAGGCTTCAGCAATTCAACAACCTTCCATTCCTAGGCCCCAATGCATCATCTTTACCATAGCTGTCCAGTCCCTCTACATCTCCATTATCCCCAGGTCCCTCCAGTTCTTCTTTAAATAGAGACCCAATAAGTTCCTCACAATTAACCCTTGTCCTCACCCATAACAAGTTCTCTTTTGAATCCACTCACTTTCTTCAAGTTCAATGGTGTAGCCATGGATGCTCACATGGGCCCCAGCTATGCCAGTATTTTTGTTGGTTCCATTGAATACTCTTTGTTCCAAATGCCGCATTGGGGTTGCTTCCTGCACCCATTCAGAACTCGATGAATTCATCAACTTTACTACTAACTTTCGCCCTGTCCTCAAGTTCACTTGGACAACTTGTGACATCTCTTTTCCCTTTCTCAGTCTCCCTAGCTCCATCACAGGAGACAGACTATTGACTGGTGTCAATATGCTCACATTTGCTCCCAAGGTTAAGTTTTTCATCTGAGATATCCGCTTTCTTCAGTAAACATGGTTTTCCTCCTGTTGTTGTGGATAGAGCACTCACCCATATCTCCTCTGTGCCCCGCAGTTGTGCTTGAACTCCCTCTCCCCAGCTGGAGAAAGAACAGAGTTCCATTGGTCTTCATATTTCACCTCACCATCCTCCACATCCAACACATCTATCTCCAACAATTCTGTCGCCTTCAACATGATCCCACCTGCAGTCACATCTTCCTGTCCCCAACCCATTCCACAGTTCGTAGGGACCTCCTCTCTCTTTCCAGCCACAGACCCTGACTGCCCTTGCAGATGAGAGAGAGGTTCACTGAGGGAAACTGAGAAAGGGGAAGGAGAGAGGTTCATATACAACGGCTCCAATTCTGTTCATCTCATTTGTTGTTCACAATGTGGCATCCTTTACATTGGCGAGATCAAGCGTACACCAGCATTTAGCTGAACATTTGCTCTCTGTCCACCAAGGCCTGCTGGATCTCCCATTTGCTAACCATTTTAACTCCCCTTTCCATTCCCATACCCAACTTTCTGTCCTTGACCTCCTCCATTGACAGAGTGAGGCCACACACAAATTGGATGAACAGCATCTCGTATTTCATTTGGGTAGCCTACGAGCCATTGGTATGAACATTGAATTCTTCGATTTCAAGTAATAGCCCCTAACCCCCTCCCATCCCTCACATCTTACCCCTACCCCCCGCACCACACTGGTGTGCACCCATTTCTCCCACCATCACCCGCTACTCTGCCAAACTGATCCATCCCCTACCCCCCCACAGTAGAACAATTCCCACATCTCATATTTCCTTTTTCCTCCCTCTTTCCCATTCCCCTGGTCTCCAATCAGATCCCTCCCTCCGCTCTTTACATTTCACTCCTCCTCTTCATTTCTCATCTGATACCTGTTTGTCTCCTATTGAAATACAAGCCCAGTATGCCAATCTTTCACTCCCATTACATGTCACAGATAATTTCACCTCTAGCCTTTGTCACCCATCTGCCAATCACACTACCCTCATCTGTATCTACCTATCACTTGCCAGACTCTGCCCCATCCACACCTTTCTATCCCTGCTTTCTCCTCCTTGCTCCTTCAGTTTAAAGTTATCTGTGCATTTCCTCACAGATGACCTGCTGTGTTCCTCCGACCCTTTTTTCTTATAAAAAGACTGTACCTCAATATACTTGCATATACAACAATAAACTCAATTTGGATTAGCATCCAAAGCATTGTCATCCATCTTCTGGTTCAGTTGCTATTTACAATACTCCATTTCATCAATACCTTGTTTATGTTTCATACGACTTCAACTCTTCTTTTGAACCTATTTTGTTAAATGAATATTGTGCCAATGGTGGTATTAAACACACTGACATTAATTGTATCCCTGCCAGATCTTGTACAAAGCTCCTGATTATATGGTCAGCTCAAAATAACGGCCCTTCCTGTAACAGTTCCTGATTCCAGTCTTTATCCAACAATTAGAACCAGTTGCATTGATTTTTTGTAAAAACTATTCACAGCTGATCCATTAATTCATTCTTGATCAGAGTAAGTTGAAGAAGCACAGCATAGGACAGGTTTTCCCTAATTCTCTCCCACCGTCTGACACAATTTCTTATCTAAGCCTTATCAAGATGAAAGACAGGACATATGACAATCTGGGACATATGACAATAAAACTTGTTGAACGTTCAACAGGATTTCCAGCATTGAAGGAGACTCCCTCTGTGAGGGGGATAAAAGATAACTGGGCTGTGATTTGGCCAATTGCCTCTTATGAAATGAGTAATCTACAGTATTTCCTCATCACTGTTGCTTCACAGAACCCTGGCACTTTTGTAGAGAACAGCACACACCCTTGCAATGTGGAAAGAATTTGCCCTGCCTTAGTCTCCCTGCATTTACACAGGACGAACGGTGAATATGGGTTTGCCGGGGAATACCCCGGATTTGTCTCAGATATCGGGAGATTCCGTTCCGCATTTTTCAACAAAGCAATGTTGGAAATTTACTCAGAGTAGAGCAAATTTTTGCCAATTTCTACGTCGATTCCAGCAGGGTTTGCATTTAAAGTTTTACATTAAGTTTCATGATGTCGCACCTCTCCGAGATAATGCCAGCAAGATCACAATATTCAAAAACCATCTCTATCGTGATTTTTAATCTTGCTCATTTAAAAAAAACAGTCATTCTTATTTACTCACCGAGCAATCGGATTTTATTAATCTTGTTTCCTCTAAAACTGTGCTACTTATAAGGCATTACTCAAACACCATTCCTATAACAGCTTGAGACCTGTGACGTCAAACACAGCCTCATTCATGTGCCCAGACCTCATTGCCCTTACAGGGTGAGGCCATAGTCAATCTCAGTTTCCTAGTCTCAGGATCATTTCAGTTGTTGCTGCTTATCTCCACCACACCAGACATTGTTCTGCTTGCTGCAGCTTTAAGAAGGCTATGCAAACTCTATGTCCAAGGAAGAAAGACTTCACCTACTTCGCCTTTGGCCCAGAGAAACAGTTTGGTGCACATGAGGATTTGATAGAATTGCAGACTTCCCGATAGATTAAGCACATGGACAAGTATTCAATGGACCTCCCTGTAGCTTCTAACTAAACCTCTCCATAGCATCCTTGCACAAAAAACATGCCTCTTCTGGGTATTGTTCTTCACAAGCCTATCTAAGCTCCTATTTAAAGTGCCACCGCCTCACCAGCCCCCTTCGTTATTGCAGTGTTTATTCTTCACGCAGTATCAGTGGCTAGAGGAGTGCTTCCTGTTTCCTTATTTAAGGGAGATCAGCTGAGATTGCAGCTGCAAGGCGAAATGCTGGAAGGTCCATGAACTTACAGTGAAGTGACAGAGTAGAGCTGGAACAGGCACATCACAGCCTTACACATAAAAACAGGGCATCATAATTTAAGATGACCTGCTTATTGAACTTCTAAAACAAATTTAACGGTGACACCCAGTTCCATTTTAATGCCATTAAATATGTTAAGCAAATTTTAGGCTGGAATTCCTGTAATTTATGAAGGTTATAATTTAAAGACTTCAGTGTTGTCGGTATGGTGACAGAGGTCCCACTCTCCGAACGTCTCCGTGTGCCCCCAACACGGCACCTGATGTGCCAGTTTGGAGCCTGAAAGTTGTCCGTATCAGTTGGGGCCAAAGTTCCCCGTGTACATTGTTACATGTAGACCCAGCAGAATAACTTGCAACTTCAGCTGACTCCACCTCAAGGTCTTTTAAGCTGCAGATGTTAACAAGGCACACAAACAGCTGTGATGTCAGCTAAGATATTCAACTCTGGGAAACAGGATTTTTGGCCTAAGCTGCGATGGCTACTGTGTTTCCAGTGCACAGTAATTTGCATAAACTACGAGAGGGCGGCCACGGTGGCGCAGCGGTAGAGTTGCTGCCTTACAGTGCTTGCAGCGCCGGAGACACGGGTTCGATCCCGATTACAGGTGCTGTCTATACAGAGTTTGTACATTCTCCCCGTGACCTGCGTGGTTTTTCTCCAAGCTCTTCGGTTTCCTGCCACACTCCAAAGATGTACAAGTTTGTAGGTAAATTGGCTTGGTAAATGTAAGAATTGTCCCTTGTGTGTGAAGGATAGTATTAATGTGCGGGGATCGCTGGTTGGTGCGTACCTGATGTGCCGAAGGGCCTGTTTCCTCGCTGTATCTCTAAACTAGACTACAGATGAAATCTGGAGAATTCCAAGATGTGTTCCATGACTTCCTCACACCTAAGGGCAAGACACCACAAATTCACCAGATCCATTTTTAGGATAGCAGTGGGACTTGCCTGAAGTAAACACAAGCCTTATGTATATATTTATTGGAGATTTACTAATTCTAGTAAGAGCTTGCATCTTGCTACATTGTTAAGTTTTTTTCCTCCAATTAGGTAACCTAAGCAGAGTTTTTTTCCAACATAGCCACTGTCAAACACGCTAGAAACCAGCAGATAAATTTGCCTTAAAGTGCTGCCTGGAGAGGCAGATCTGCTTTCCGGACCTGTATTAATATTACAGCCTACAAACCACCGACGTGCTTCCCCTGTTCAGCTGCCCCTTCCTATTCGTAACAATAGAACTGCTTGAGTTCCTGCAATTTATTGCACTGAAACCTTTGGACAAATTTTGAACAGCCCGATGACCGCTCCCTCTTGAAATACAAGCCCAGTATGCCAATCATTTCACTCCCATTACGTGTCCCAGATAATTTCAACTGGTTCCAGGAACTTTTTAAGTATAGGAATGTTATTCAGACTATATTTTCAGTGGAATTGTGAGGACTTTGAAATCAAACAGCTACACCTTTCTGCAGCAAATTCTGAATATTATCTCGGAATTGTTAATGAAGTCATTTCAAATAAAGAATAGGGGATGCCACCTGCACAGTGTTCTACCACAATGGATAGCATTTTGCCCTTCCTGCTTGTAAACATACAAGTAATGCCTGTCTATTTGGATTGTTTCTACTTTTAGCTCTTTGGCACAGTGCAACACACAAACATAAACCAATGCTACAGTCATCTTAGCCGGGTTGTCAGATGCAGATTCTTAAGATTCTTCATTGTGCACGCAATCTCTGTCATGCCTTTTAAGAGGTGTAATTCTCAGAACTCTGTTGCTCCTCCATGAAGACAAAGTATGAGAATATTCATGGGCATCCGTGAGCTTACTGGTCTAGAGTGCCAGGAACATTCTCATACTATTTACCATCCAACACATCCATGGAACTCCCCTTCATGCCACTCACCACCTTAACACGGAAATATGTCACTACTCATTCAACATCAGCAGACATTCAGCATTTTGATTATATATTTTAGTGACATTTTTTTTTCAAAGCCAATAGGAAAAGGCATTAACTGTTAGGCTCAGAGGTGGTGCCTTGATCATACTGTGGAATCATAAAATAATAGAATTGTTAGAGCACAGAATAAGCTGAATTTATTTTGGCCAAATAAGCTTATACATGCAAGGCAGTTAATCTCATTCCTGGCTCCATCCCAAAATCCTGCAGTTTCACTTTTCTTGAGCTAATTCGTTTTTGAAAGCCACAACCTAATTTGTTGTCATCACCCTTTCAGGCAGTGAATTTCAAATTATGACTAGTTCCATGAGAGTGTTTTTCATCATATTACCTTTGTTTCTTTTGCCACTTAGCTTTAATCTGGGTGCTTTTGTTCACAACCTTTCCTACAAAAATATTTTTTTTTTATTCACTTCATCTAGATCCTGATTAATTATGAATGTTGTCAAACAATTACTTCCCAAATTTCTATTCAATCTGTTCTGCACCCTGTCTAAGACATTTTATTTAAGGAAAGTTTTGTAGGTTTCGCGAGAGTGCAGAACAGACTTATCAGAATGACCTTAAGGATAAAGTATTTTAGGGGTGACAGGAGATATTTTGGTAAAAGAATATTTAGTAACGGAATATTTGTGAAAGTTATGAATTAATACGAGAGATGTGGTTATATAACGTAAATTTTATACACTCTTGATTAATCTAATGGATCACAAGAATGCTTTCCGATGTTTCATTTTAAGGAGACTGGTAGATGACATTTCAAGGAAGCCGAGAAAACAAATAGCCCAAGTTTAGCAGAATTGAATGGGTGCAGTCACTTCCAGCTCCAAGCACTGATTTCTCTCTGAATTAGTTCCCAATTTATCAAAATGTCTAAATGAGGAGGGGAGAAAAATAGTGTTTCCATTATGTGTACTGTCACTTACAAATTGCACATCTTGTTCTGTGGTCAAAGGTACTGGGATAAGATGCCTGCAAAATTCCCCTGATCTGCCTTACCTCATAAAGTCAGAGGAAAATTGACATAATCCCCCGAGAAATGGCATAAACAGATGTTCTTCTGTGGTTCTTCTAAAGGTACAGCATAAGACCGGGAACTGTTGTGGAAATTTAAGGCAGTAGAATCCATGAACAATGATATCTTCTGGCCATGCTATACTGTATTTATCAACTCAGTTAAAACAAAATGGAATCACGCCTTCTGATTCACGGGTAGAAAGATTTGCCACTTCTTTCAAGCAATCTCTGAAGTTGCTCCTTTTGCATGAATGTCATGCACCAAATTGTAGAAAAGAAGAAACAGCATCAAATCCTTTTTTTATTTTTGTGATGCAGCAGGACCCAAGAAAATTGCAAATCATGCCTGAAATGTGAACTGTGGAGTTAGAAAGGGTGACGATGCAAAGATGTTGGATTAAAGACAAAGATAAATTATACACAGATATATTGTTTATTAAAGTTTCTATTGGAATGACACTGCATTGAGTCATCTTAGGTCAGGTTACAGCCGAGCATTAAAACAAAAATAACAACTTCACACATCCCATCAGTTTCAATGATGTAATATTGGGTCCTCACCAAGGGACTCGAAAATTAAAATAACTTTTAACAGCTTAGTTTAATTAGAGACGTGTATTGCACCAATGACCTTCAACTGAGTTAACAAGCCAAAGGTTTAGAGATGCTAAAATGCAATCCTCATCAGAAAATCTCAGAGATGCATTGAGAAGAAGATAATAAAAGTTCTCAATGTGCTTAAAATCAATTGAATGTGAAGCAGTAGAATTGACAACTGTCATCCATGAGACTGCATACATTGTATTATTATCATATTCATTAATAACTTTCATTAATAAATACCTGGTTTCCTCTGTTCATCCCACTGTTTCACCGATGTATGCGTACTGTCTTTTGTGTCTGGTAATTATATCTAGTCCTGTGTTTGAGATTATGGTGCTGTAATTCATGGTTAAGGCAAAACATCATCAGGGTTCAATATGTCTATACCGTTAGCTCTTTGAACATGAGTAAGGTCTTTTTCATAGCGCAGGTCACCACTTCAATGTGCTTGCATTTCTATCAGCGGTCACTCTTGTTCATAATTGCTTTTTTTTTAAAACACCTGCAGGTGCAGACTGTTAGCAAACTCTCCAATATGAAAATACCCAAATACTGTATGGAGCAGAACTATACATAATGTTCCACCAGATCTAGATCAGGTCGATATAAAAGCTGGACAGTATCTGAAATATTTGAACAAATCAATTGACTCGACACGAAGATCTTTTTTTTCCTGCTGATACATTGTATTTTTGTCATAACATTTATTCAAATTGCAACCAATGTATTCTGTCGTAGTGACTTTCACTTCTCATTGAATCAGGTTTGTTCCCGCATCCTAGATGGATGTAAGAACTCAACATCTCACTCAAATGTACCCCACAACACCACCGCTCCAACTCTTGTTTGTTATGATGAGGTTACCATAAGTCATTCAAGAGGCCCCTTTCTGTTCATTGAAAAATAAAACTGGTGAAGGGCAGAGGGATTATCATTGGAGAAGAAGACATAAAAGGAACAATAGTTTGTTTGTTTTAACCCTCTCTTAGTGCATTGCTGGTAGTAATCTTTCACTTACACAGTAAGTCAGCTTCTGCATTGTGTGTGCCAGTAGAATGTTCAATTGCAGAGGCCATTACATCTAAGGCTAATATTGTCCTTGTTTAGTCTCTACAGGTAAGCACTTCATACAGCTTTCACTGGATAGTGATCAGGAGCAGATGCCAGAGATGAATTTCCACTCGTCAGCATTAAAGCCATGTGTGGGGGTGGCCGATACTGCACTGTTTAGCTCAACATGCTGTCTGGTTCACCTTAGGATATTTTGATCTGGACAGTTCAGCAACTCAGATGGAAAAGAGGGAGGGAGCTATTTTTAAGAATCCTTGTTGTGCAATGAAGTCCTAAACTGAGTAAATTATCGAATGGTATTACAGATAATAACCGTTCCTCACAAAATCAGTGTATTTTTCAATTGCCTAAACTTCAGATTTCCATCTGCCTCTGAAACTATATAATTGGTGCAACATATAGCAGACTTCTTAATTTGTTTCAACGCAGGATTAGTATCAAACATTTTTTCCTTTGGTTTCCCCTCCAGTTCATACTTGACATGTGATGAAGTGCATACATGCCATGCCAATTCCCCATTGTTCATTCCAAATGCACTTTGATATTACCAGGAACTGCAAACTCTATTGGTACCTCCCCCATTGCTCCCATTTTCCATCTGCCATCCAAGCCAGATCTGACCCGGATACTCCGTTCCCAGTATATCTCATTGCTGGGAGGATAGGGTGGGGCTTTTCCTGCCTAACGTATGTAGTTCCATCACTTTCAATGCTGCTTCCCCATTGTGGAGTGTGACCAAGGGCCAAGGTTGTTCTGGTCAGATCATTGACTGTAGTAATGGAGGGCAACATCATAATGGAGGCCATCCTTCCATGCAATACCTTCTGAGGACCGCAGCCTTAACCAAGACCTCCAACAACATTGCTGAATGGCTCCAGGTGTATGCTTGAGCCATCCAAGAATACATTCTGACTCTGACCAGGTGACCGAGGCCAAATCTGCAGGCAAATGTTCACAAGAAATTATTCCCGCTCTGTCTCCTTCTTGATTATGAGCCTAAGGCCGGGAACTTTGTATCCCTTCAGCTGAAAGCACCACAAAAAATTATTTCTACCAATAATTTTCCTGATTTCAGCCCAAAATACAACTGAAACATGAACTTTTGGAATTGGAGAGGTTCCAGGTGATCATGATTCATTTCAATTTGCCTTGTGAAGAGTACAGTGAGGTGGTCTAAAGGCTTTGCACACCTTAGAAGGCCTCGAACGGAATTGCTCGCGCAACCTCTAGCAAAGGTCACCATTTGTCGACAAATCTGGATGTCATTCTGGGCAGAACCTATGTACACCTGAGCAAGGCGGGACAAGAGGTAGGTTGTTGGGTAGATGACATGTGGATGCAGGGGTGTGGTACTTTGTGATGAAGAGTGGTGGTCAGAGAGCTGTAATAAATTGGTCCCTTAGGATACTTCCTGATGTGAATAAGCATCAATGATGGAATGAATGCCAGGCTGTTGCCACTATCTCAGAATCCATCACAAAATAGGAGTGGAGAAAGCACATCTACAAAAAAAAATTAAGACTTTAGATTCGTCCATTCAATTCCCCTCATCTGCAAATTAGTTCCAAATTCTGCTTGATGCATGGATAATCAAAAACATAATTTTTTATACCATTGTCTGCCACAGAAGAAAGGATAAGGAATTACAGTGTCTGTTTTTCCTTCTTAGAAATAGGATATTCCACTTTGCAACAGGATGAGCTTAGCAGCCAGTGATGAACCTATAATCTAGCAAAATGACCCAACTAAAACATAGGCAAGCAGTGACTTCTTGAACTGTCACCATTTGTCACGTTAATGCATCATTTTAGAGCTCATGGCAGGTGTTCTTGTTAATATGATCTAAGCACAGCTCTGCTGCATAATATGATTCAGCAGATGGGATACAGAAAGGTGATTGCCTAATGGACCTGTCCCACTTACGCGACTTTTTCAGCGACCGCCGGCGCCCGTCATAGGTCGTTGCAGGTTGCCGAAAATTTTCAACATGTTGAAAATTCAGCGGCGACCAGAAAAACGCTACGACTCTTTGGGCGACTGAAGAGACTACTCACGACCATACAGGCGACACCCTGGCGACATGTCACGGGGTGAAGCCTGTATGGTCGTGAGTAGTCGCCCAAAGAGTCGTACCTTGTTCTGGTCGCTGCTTGATTTTCAACATGTTGAAAATTTTCGCCGACCTGCTGCGACTATGACAGGTGCCGGCAAGTCGCTGGAAAAAATCACATAAGTGGGACAGGTCCATTAGGTTTTCATACAGTGCAAGAGTACTCTCCATGTAAGTAGTTGGGAATTGTTTGGACATAGATTTGTTTGGCTTTTTAACCAACATTTAATTATTTATGAAAATGGCCTTGATATCTTTTGTTTTTGTATGTTTTATATTTTTGACAGTTTGAAGTATAAGAGGGAGAGGGTGAGTTCCAATCCTCACACTGAGACACTGGATAAACCTGGAACAGCATCATGGTATAGAACGCAGTGCCCTAACAGGGGGACCATTCACTAAATCTCAGCCGGTCCACATTTGCATGGCCTGTCGCCTTGTGCCTCACAGCTCTTTTCTAAGCTTTTCTCAGCTCACAAGGCAGAACTTTTCATGGTGTGGATTCAGGCTGATTGTATCGTACTTGGGAGAGCAGATACTTTTCTTTTCTGTTGCTCATGCTGGATTAAGTTCACCTCAGACTCACTCGAGGCTCAAAAAATTCTGGACTGCAGAATATTTGACAGAAACTCCAGAAAAATCTACCACTTAATAAACCTCACATGAAGTCGTGATTTGAAAGGCCAAACTATATTAACAACTGCACATGGACAAGAATTGGTTTTAAAATAAACACTGGCATTAATAATCGAAGAAACCAAGAACTTCCAAAAAAGGAAGACAACCTGAAACTATTTTAAGTAGGCAGAGTGGTCTTTGAGTGCCATCTGGTGTTAACAAGGCTGAATTGGAAGAGTTGCTACGTCAAAAGCTTTGCTCGAAGTTCTTTGCTTTCCACTAAACTGTATCCCTTTTTTCAGAAATGGTTAATTTAGCCTGATTATTACAGTGCTTTGCATTATGTAATATGTTCATGTGAATGCTTGGTTCTCCAGGATAAGCTAGTGGACCGTGTGTTTTATTTAAATTTGCAAAATAACTGTATTAGCTGGTAAAACAATTGTATTCCATCAACCTTTTAATTAAAGCACTGTTCTAGGGAGCCAAGTATTTTGCATGTTACAATAAGGTATGAGCTGCAAGGATCGTTCTGTTATACAGCCCTGCAACATTTGGAGAAGGACTTCTTCATCTCATTTCCCTTTAAATGTTTTAAACTATGTACAATAGCCTGCAAATGTAAATAAACCTTTAAAACATCTATGCAATTGGCTCATTAGAATTTAAAAAGTATAGGAGTTGTCAGCACTTGGACAAACTCCCAACACAATTTACGATCTACAATGGAACAGCATTAAGTTTTATATTTTGAGTAAAGTACACAAATTGGAATCTCTACCCAGCAGGTGGTAAAATTTTAAAACATTCATAGTGGGATCAGCAAATTGATTTTAAAATGCTTTTGCAGCCACATCTGTAGTGTGTTTTCCTTTAGCTATATAAATATGGATGTGTACGAAACGTGACTAGTTGCTATCCTTGTGCTTCTTCCCCCGTTTCTCTGACCAGCACCTGTATTGCTCCTCTCTGACTGGTCCCACGCAATGGCATGTACTAACCGCATCAGCACTGCTCACATTTCTGCTGCACTCACACTGCTTCTTCCTCTTAAAAAACAATTTCAAAATTGGGGCAGAGGAGAAAAAAAATGTTTTGAACTACTCCTAGTTCATTCGTAAGCCAGCCAACCATTTAACGCATAGCTGGTGAATGTTTTGACAAAGTGGATGAACTCTGTTCCATATTTCTGCTTTTGGAGATATTCTATAGAACAACATTGTGCAAGGAGGTGTGCATTATTTAGGAATCCAACCAATCTGAGTGCCAGAACTGAGAGATAGGGAGTGTTGTGTGGCAAACCATATTAAAATGCTCATCAGCCTGCATTTAACCCTTTAGCTCTCCAGGGTTCAATTAGTTTCTGGGACATAAAAGATTGTTTCTACCAGCTCTAAATAATAGATAAGATCTTTAAATGTGCATATTCAAGGAATATTCAACAATCCTTTATAAGACATACTCCAAAATTATGCTCTATCTGATACTGTCTAGGAAGTGATGCATTGTTCTAAAATTCATTATCCTCGAACTAAAATAGGAAAGCATGTTCAAGATGAAAAATATACCTTGTGGCACAATATTACCACAACTGAAATGAAAAACTGTAATCTAACATGCAGTTGTAATGAATGTCAAATTGTTATAGTAAGGTTACAAAGATAGAATGATTTCTAGTTGTACTTTCAACATATGATCATGCACTAGTAATTCGTCTTTTGATACCCTAGGCAACAATAATTCCACATACAGTAATTCACAGAATGACTTTGTGAAAAAATAATAACTTTATTTTGGCTGTTAAAGTCATAGGATTTTAGATTAGATTTTGAGGCTTGAGGAAGACATTGGCATTTGCAGAGCACTGGAATTAGCCTTACAGAATCCATCCATTTATGCATTACAAGCAATCTGATCAAGTCATGTGAACAGATGTGAAATAATGGTTCTCCTTGGCAGAGTTTTAGATTGAATCAGTTGGTATTATTCATAATCGGAAAAATATTTTAAATGTTTTCCAGGAATGCCAAGAAATTGGATTTCACAAATTGGAAATTGGTGTGCCATGTGCACTGCATCAAATATTAATACACTGCAAAAGCAAAATCATTAAATTAGCCAAAAATACATTAATAAAAATTGCTGTGATGCAGAATCCTCTGCCATTTCCCAGATGAGCTAACCCCCACATATTTTCCTGCTGATCACCAGAAAAGGCATCAGTCAAACCCTACAGGAACTTTCTCCATGGAAGCTGCAGCATAGCTACATTAGAGGCTGCGATAACCTTCAAGCAAACATGAACATGAAGTGGGGGAGGTGGAAACAGCTTGTTAGTACCGACAATCCCAGCCATCACTGCCACCCCCCCTACCCCCCATGTTATCATCTACCATGATTGCGTCCTGTACTTTGTGTTGCCCCATACTACTGCAAGTTTTGGGCTATTCAGTGAGACAGAGATCACAGTATGTGTCCCGGATGTACATAGTATGTTTTTAAAAACTGAGATTACTGATAGAGCTTCAAATATCCTAATTAAAAATTGAGACTGTCAGATGCTGTATGCTTATCATCAGCGTCAGAATGGAGTCTGATGTCTCATTTGCAAAGACAACACAAAGTGTTCCTAATTTGAGTGTGGGAATTCAGTAACAGTGATACATCACATCCATAAACACCAGTTTTGCCGTAAAAACAATAGATGTACAATTGGCTCCAGAAAAATGTCAGATCCGTTCAGGAGAATTGTGCAAGAAGATCTCGCGTTCAGTTTTCCGAAGTGCATAATTTCAATTGATAATGGTCGCTCCATTGAACTCACCGGGATTAAATTGGTTCTTTACATAATTTGAGTGTGAGACGCAGGTTACAATGAGCAAAAAAAAACAGCTGTGTGAAATCTCACAGCATTTGTCTTGGTACCATAATTGTTGAACAGATTGTATCGCATCCGTCATAGTCATACAGCGTGGAAACAGGCCCTTCAGCCCAACTTGCCCCACCAACCAATATGCACCATCTACACTAGTCCCATATTGCCTGCATTTGCCTGCATCTGGCCCTTTTAAACCACATCCTTCTAAACTATATCTTCCTATCCCTCTACATATCCAAATGTTTTTTAAACTTAGTGATAGTACCTGCCTCAACGACCTCCTCTGGCAGCACGTTCCACATACCCACCACTCTTTGTGTAAAAATGTTGCCTCTCAGGTTCCCATTAAATATTTCTCCCCTCGCCTTAAACCTATATCCTCTGATTCTTGATTCCCCTACTCTGGGTAAAAGCATTTACGCCATCTATTCCTCTCATGTTCTTATACACCTCTACACAATCACCCGTCATCCTCCTGCTCTCCAAGGAATAAAGTTTGCTCAACATCTTCCTATAGCTCAGTCCCTCGAGTCCTGGCAGCATCCTTGTACATTTTTTCTGCACCGATTCCATCTTAACAACATCTTTCTTATAACAGGATGACTAAAACTGAACACAATACTTCAAATGTGGCCTCATCAATGTTTTGTACAATGTCTTAATCCCTCTGAGAATTCAAATAAATTATAGGTACCTAAGTAAAAGCCACCCGTGATAATGTTGGGATGCCCTGGCATTTCATCAGTGTTTCAGGAATATGTTACTAACCTTTCTATTAATGGACATATAGTTTCAGAAAATTGCAATATAAAAGTCACTAAAAATAATTTGATCTGCATTCCATAGGTCCCAATTATCTTATCTCCAGGCAGATGAGCATTAAATGGTATCATTCAAATAACATGCCAATCCACGGGACATCAGCTCTCTCAAGTGAATGGAGATAGTGTTTCATTTATCTTGTATCTTTTAGCCAATATTACTAGAGAGGATTATTTTGTTGTTATTACATTGTCGATTGTAAATACTTGGTGCATGTATATTTGCATTTCCAACAATACAAACATTTAAAAAGCACGTAATTTTGCACATCCCAATCTTATGATGTGTTGTGTATTTACAATCCCATTCGTCTGTCTTGCGATGTAATAAGTAGGTAGATAATTGAGTGCAAACCTGGTTTTCCTATATTTTTTGTAAATACTTTATGGAGAGAATTACAAAAACCTGCATTAATTTGCAACACTAGTTTTGCCAGGCTGTTATATTATGTATTTTGCCCTGCCTCTCTTACTACAGTCAAGGTTTGCACCAATGTATGTAATAGCACAGTATTTAAGCTGCCATTCTTTCAGCATAAGCCCTTCATGCCCATTCCATAAATCACAATTAACCTAGAATGATTCGTCACATTTCCACATTCATATAAAGTCTCGCATTTCCACACCCCTGATCTTCCAAACGTCCATAGTTTTCCATGCCCCAACATGCCACATTCAAATATCATTACCAAATCATTCCATAACATCATCCCATCCAAATGTCATTGTTTATTTTCTAGATGTATATACTTGCATGCAAAACACACTTGCAATGTTACTCATTGTTCTGCAGCACACCACTGTTCTGTAAAAGTACGGTGATCCACTGCAGCTCCATTCTAGCTGAGTTTAGTTCCTCTGGCATCTCACTACATGCTCATAACAGCTTCCTGAACATTTTTGCCTTAATCAACAAACTTTTTCATTCTGATCTCTATCATGTTTAAGTACACGAGGAAAACAATTGAAATTCAGGTTGTGTTATCATTATTAAGAATGTCATCCCAGTAGCAATATAGTCTCACTCTGATATCTCTAGTAACTGATGAGAATTGAAAGTAATGGCTCTCGAGGATTCCTATGTTGCTGACAATGCAGAGCAGGACATCATATGATAGCTCCCAGAAGTATAATTTCCATTCATGGCTATTTTCGCACCTTGTTAACTGTGCTGAGATATTGTCTACCATTTTAAAGACTTGATAGAAATGTAAATTGTAAATGGATTTGTGTTCCTGCAATTCTCCTCCCATACCTCAAGAGTAGATAGGCGGAATTTATTCCTGATTGGTGCAAATTGGTGAGTAATCTATTTTTCTTCCTTTTGCTTTTATTTCCTTACATTTCAGTAGTGATGTGTGTATTATAACCAGTCTTCTATTATGCAGTACCATTAGTTTACCATATACTTTCCACACACAAAGCAACATTAATGCTCTGTGCACCCATGGAATGGCAGTACTGCAGCGTAAGCTTGCCCAGAAATCTTCGTGATGTTGAAGTATGGCTAAAATAATGTACACCTCTGAGTTAGACCATTTTGAATTGCTGCTCCATTAATCAAACAACCTGTTAGTGATTCACATGCGCATCATCTAAGATGCATTGAACTAGGTACATACAGTAATTTTCAACAAACCAAATTGCCCTTCAAATGCACACTGTTCACAGTTTGGAGAGACGTTAAGAGGATAAACAAGCTCACAAAGAAGACAAATCTTTGATACTCTCCTTTTGTTTGTTTTGTGTTAATGTGATCCAACGATTGAATTTTTTAAGAACATCAATCCTTTCTATATTTTTACAAAACTGCTCATTCTCTCTTCCCTTTTTATTTTCCAGTACACAGCTCTCGATAAAGAAAGTCAGATATTCAGTGGTAAGCCCCAGCGAGATAGTGAAGGAGTTGGTATGGTGCAAACATCTCAACCCTGTCCGGACGAAGATCCCTCCGTGTCTGGGTCCATGACCTATCCCACTCATTCATCTGTGTCAGTGCTGGCCCCTGCACCTCCTGTCTGAGCATGCTCTGCAGGCCTGCTACAACCCTCAAGGAAATTACTGCATCGTGCTTTCTACAAGCATTGTATTTTCTTATTTATTTTTTAAAAAACTTCTTTAAAGCAACTAAAATTTAAAGAGAACCACATTGAGTTAGTTTTAAACAAACCTGCTTGTAAATTGTTGGTTGTGTGTCAAAATGCTATCCGCCACTCTCCTGTAACCTGCGAATTGCATTAGGGAGTCAGGACTTCTCAGCAACAAATGTGGGAGTGAGCTTGAGTGATACGGGAAGCTGTGAGTGAGGTTTGTTTTCTAATGACACTTCCACCTTTCAAACCCTCATCAAGTAAACCTCTTATTCGATTGAGTTTAAACACTGCTGTTCAACAAATTAATTGTATCTTCTTATGGGATAAAGGAGAGAATCCTACGGCTGGAGATAGTTCTCGACTCTTTATTGGGTTTAGCAGAGTTGCTTTATTCCTACAGTGACTTGGTTCTCCTGCCATAACTCCAACAGATTATTTGCAGATCCTCAGCAAGAGAAAGGCAAACACAGGTTTTCTCAGTAGTAGTGCCATTTCCCCTGGGGTCCCTACTGGTTTCCTGCTCGGAGATGTTCCCAGCAAGTTTCAGAATCACTCATTAGAGAGCCAAGAGGCAAATCAGCACATGGCTGTTTTAAATTACCGTTCTTCATTGGGGGCAGTACCTGATATATTAGCGATCCTTCATATATATGGCTACTGATCTCACACTGGTGAGGAGATCCTAGTTCTAACTTAGAACATAATCTGGTCATTTTAGACGACGGCTTCTAATTTGGAAACAGCAATCTTAAATAGACAAATTGTCTTTCATTGTAACAGTTTGTCCTAATAATGTGTTAGAAAATGCAGAGCAGGCGTCATTGCACTGGATTGCAGACCAATTACAAAACTGTGAAATGCTTAGGATAGACATAAAACAGCAGAGAAAATGATCATGTGTAAAATTGAGTGTTTGGTAGTCTTAGACCCCTAGTGTCCTCAATATGCATCTTTGTGATATGATTATACCTCAGCTCATTGAGGACCATTCAGCCCATTGAGACAGGTCTGTTCAACTCACTGGACTCAATCATCATGCATCACCAGGAGAAGAAATGTGTCCACTGTCACATTCTTTGCAGATCCTCAGTAAGAGAAAGTCAAACACAGCTTTTCTCTGTAGGTGTGCCATTACTTATTTGTGCATTGTGCCATCATTTCTACTGAGTATATCAAATGCCTTGTGCTTGTGGAATCGTGCTTCTGTATATTCCAGTGTAGTTCACGCAAGTATCCAAGCTGGAGTCTCAGGTATGAATGAGAGAACGTTGTAGCCAATGAAAGGCAGGGTCCCCAGAGCAAAAAAATAATAATTTACAAACCTCCCAAACGTGAATTAGTTCAGCAAACAATCATTGAGGTCCATGTATAAGTATAAGTATTCACTTTATTGCCATTTCACTGAGTACTTGCATACACAGAAGAAACAAAAACATTGTTTCTCATCAGTTTTGTCATCAGTGCAATTAATAAAAACAGAAATAAATACTTACAAGTTAAAAATTATCATCTCTAAAATAGATATAAAACAGACATTCAGACAGAACAATCGGTCCCTAACATAGGAACAATTTAAGTGCTGTTCTGTGGCTTCACCTTGACAGGTGACCAGCTGTCAAGGTGTTGTGGGGGGGGGGGGGGGGGGGGGGGGGGGTTTAGATGTGTGGGTGTGTGTGTATGGGGAGGGGACACAGTCCGTTAACCATTTTTATTGCTTGTGGGAAGAAGCAGTTTAGCATCCTGCTGGTTCCACAGCTGATACTCCTGTACCTCTTCCCAGACGACAGGAGGGAGAGGATGTTGTGGGAGGGGCGGTAAGGGCCCTTAATGATGGAGACGGCTCTGTGGATGCGGCGCTTCTGGTAGATCTCCAACAGGAAAGGGAGGGGGGCACCAATGATCCTGCTGGCTGTCTTCAGTATCCTGTTTAGCTGTTTTTGTTTGTAGCCTTGCAGCTTCCAAACCAGGAAGTGATGCCGTAGGTCAGTATGCTTTCAATGGTACCCCTGTAGAAGGTGAGCAGTGGGGAGGCCTGCTTTTCTGAGTCTCCAGAGGGGGTGGAGCCGCAGCCGTGCTCTTTTGATGACTGCTGTGGTGTTGGTCGTTGAGGTCAGGTCGTCTGCCAGGTGAACTCCCAGGAACCCTCTCCACAGCAGCACCATCAACGTGCAGCGGTGTATCATGGTGTTTGCCAGCCCTCCTGATATCAATCACCATCTCCTTCGTCTTGTCCACGTTGAGGGTGAGGTTGTGAGATCTGCACCACTCTGTCAGCAGCTCCACCTCCATCCTGTATGCCGACTCATTATTATCACTGATGAGACCCACCACTGTTGTGTCGTCAGCGAACTTGATGATGTAATTGTTGCTGAGTCTGGCTGTGCAGTCATGGGTAAGCAGACTGAACAACAGGGGGCTCAGGACACAGCCTTGGGGTGAGCCAGTGTTTGATGTCCGACTGCCCACCCTGACTGTCTGCTGCCGCTGTGTCAAAAGGTTAAGGACCCAATTGCAGTTGCCAGTGTCCACCTTCAACAGCTTCAGCTTTTCCACAAGCTGCTGTGGAATGATTGTGTTAAAAGCTGAGCTGAAATCTATGAAGAGGATCCTGGCATAGGTGTTCTTCTGCTCTAGGTGTGACAGCGCGAGGTGGAGTGTAGTGGAGACTGCGTCCTCTGTGGACCTGTTGGTTCTGTAAGCGAACTGTAGTGGATCCAGGTTGGCAGGGAGACAGTTTTTGATGTGCTGCATGACCAGCCGCTCAAAACACTTCATTAATATGGGTGTGAGAGCCACAGGGTGAAAGTCATTGAGACAGGCTGGGTTGGGCTTCTTTGGGACGGGAACGATGGTGGGACTTTTCAGGCAGTTGGGCACTACTGCCTGCCTGAGTGAGATGTTACAAATGTCTACAAAAACATCTTTCAGTTGCTCTGCGCAGTCCTTTAAAACGCGTCCAGGGATGTTGTCCGGTCCTGCAGCTTTGCGTGGATTGACGCTGGCGAAGGCCTTTTTCGCTCCAGCTGTGGACAGCTGGAGTGACTGGTCGCTGGACGAGGGCAGGAGTACGTGTCTGAGTGGTGTTTTTAGCCTCAAAACGTGCATAAAAATCGTTTAGTTTATCTGGTAGAGAGAAGTCATTTTGGCATATCCGCATCCGCAGGGGGAGGGGGGGGGGGGCTTGTAGTCAGTGATGCTATGAAATTACTGCCACAAGCGATGTATGTCTTTGTCGTTTGTGAAGTGGCTGTTTAGTTTTTGTGCATACAGCCTGTGCGATATCCACACAAGCACCAGGATTCACACCTGAAGTAGCCATCTAACACCAGTCTCCATGTTTTCCACAGCTCAAACAATCCCACACATCTCATACGCACCTTGCTGCCGTTCATTTGTTCACTGGATCTGTATTCTGGATGCTCTGGCATCTGCATCCAAGCTCAGCTTGCTACCTTGCAAACTTTGACTTCATAATCAGGCTCTCATAGCACCTGACTCCACTGCTTCATATATTTAATAACATACAAGGAGACCATTCGATCCATCAAGTCTATGCTGGCTCTCAGAGCAACTTCATTAATCCTGACCTCCTGCCCCTTATGTGCTCCTACCTGCCACCTATTCTAGGGGCTAATGTACCTTCCAACCAATCTCTTTGGGATGTGGGAAGAATTCAGAGCATCTAGCGGATATTAATACAGTTAGAAGGAGAACGTGCAGGCTTCAGCACCAAGAGTTCAGGGTCAGTGGAGCTGTGAGGTGACAGAATCATCTGCAGTACTACTATATCAAGAGCTTTGAGCTGGTGATGACACTCCAGTGATCAGACATCCTACAGATAACTAGATTTGCTGTTGCCTCAACCCTCGATAGTGGCAGAAACCCTGAGGGCTTTCTCAGGATGAGAGTATTCACGTTCCCACCACTACACCACCAGCAGTGCCCTTGCCTTTCAGGGTTGAGAGGGAAAAATAGATCAACCAAGATTGAATGGCAGATTAGACTCAATGGGCCGAATGGCCTAATTTGTATCCAATACTTTATGGTCTGTTGCTGTGGCCCAGAACTTTTCCCACTCATGATAAGACAGTGCAGCCAAAGATTGCTCAATCCAGAACCAGAGCTGCCTGCAATGACTTTCAAGGCCATCTTCATCCCTTACATTACAAATAAACTATCATCTAGTAGCCTTACTGCAGCCACTTGGGTGAGCTGCATAAAAGTAACCACAGAGAAGTGCATGCGGGAGACACAGTAGTGGAAGAGTCTAGGCTTTGTTATGTGCTCAAATGGAGATTAAGATGATCAGTAACATCTGCATCCTGCAGAAATTAGACTCAAATACACAAGAACACAAGAAAATAGGAACAGGAGTAGGCCACCACTCCGCTCAAGCCTGCCACCTCATTCAACATAATCATGAGTGATCGACATTGGCCTCAGTTCATGTGACAGGTCCTTATATCCCACAATATTTCAAAAAATGTTCTACCTTAACCTTAAATGCTTTGACTGATCTAGTCATATGAAATAACCGTCCCTTACTCTGTAGCTGTGTCCTCTTCATTGTGAGTTGCCCACTAGTGATAACATCTCAATATCTACCCTGCTAAACGCTCTTACAATTTTGAAATTATTGCTGCCTTTGTCCTTCTAGCTGGTAATGGCCAACATTTCTCATGTACTGCGGAGAAAGCTTTGACAACTTTTACCTTCCACCTCGATGAAAACCAAGGCACTGCACTTGTGATGGACTGCAGCATCTGTTCAAGGCGGCTCCTAAAGGTATTAGTGCTGCACAGTGATTGCCGCTATGAATGAGTCAAAGCTTCTGCGCTGTCTGTGGCGTTACATTCACAGTGGCAAAAGTGAGCTCCCTCCTCAGCCCTTACCTGAGCCTTACAGTAAATGGAGAGGTCACATAAACACCTGAGTTGAGTTCCTCATTGTGGAATGTGCATTCATTGACAATAGACAGTAGGTGCTGGAAGGGGCCATTCAGTCCTTCGAGCCAGCACCGCCATTCAATGTGATCATGGCTGATCATCCACAATCAGTACCCTGTTCCTGCCTGCTCATAGTTATTGAGACATACAGTGTGGAAACAGGCCCTTCAGCCCACCTTGCCCACACTGACCAACATGTTCCATCTACACTAGTTCCACTTGCATGCATTTGATCTATATCCCTCTAAATATGTCCTATCCATGGACCTGCCTAATTGCTTCTTAAATGTGGCAATTGTCCCTGCCTCAACTACCTCCTCCGGCAGCTGGTTCCATACACCCACCATCCTTTGCATGAAAAGGTTACCTCTCAGATTCCTATAAAATGCCCTCGGGTTCTCGATTCCCCCACCCTGGGCAAGAGACTCTGTGTGTCCACCCGATCTATTCCTCTCATGATCGTATACACCGCTATAAGATCACCCCTCATCCTCCTGCACTCCAGGGAATAGAGTCCCAGCCTACTCAACCTCTCCTTATAGCTCACGACCTTTAGTCCTGGCAACATCCTTGCAAGTCTTCTCTGCACCCTTTCCAATTTAACAACATCTTTCCTATAAAATGGTGCCCAGAACTGAAAACAATACTGTAAATGCGGCCTCACCAATATCTTATATAGCTGCAACATAACCTCCCAATGTCTATAGTCAATACGCTGATTGATGGAGGCCAATGTGCCAAAAGCCTTTTTGACTACCCCTGTGACATGGTAGTTCAAGGAACTATATATCTGCACTCCTAGATCCCTCTACTCTATAACACTTCCCAGAGCCCTATCATTCACTTTGTAGGTCCTGCCCATGTTCGACTTTCCAAAATGCAACACCTCACATTCCTCTGTTAAATTCCATCAACCATTCCTCAGCCCACCTAGCCAACCGATCAAGATCCTGCTGTAATATTTGACATCTATCTTTGCTATCTGCAATACCATCCACTTTTGTAACATCTGCAAACTTGCTAATCTTCACAAGGAACATTAATTAATTGGTTGGTCCAGGAGAGCTTTATCAATCCATGTGATCCCCAGCATTTGGTGATGGGTGAGTGGCCAATCTGGAAATGGCCTAGCATCCAGGGGAATAGTTACATGAACTGTTGAACAATTTATTGTTAGGCACTTGTTTGGGCTCGATCCTCATAGTACCAGTTGTTGTAAGGTCTCCCCCTGTCTAGGATTGGCTGCTTCTATGTAAGGGGGCATTTAGCTGAAAAGGCAGGCAATTAGCTACACTTCCAGAGAGTTTCATGCCATTCCTGAATATATTGCCATTCATCTGCTCTGCTACCTGTGTTCCTTATTACCTTTTCATCTCTCTTCTGCTGCGGTACTTCAGGTGAGAGTCATGCACATTAGCAGGGTTGGTATCATTGCAGGAGAGCCTGTGCAGAGACCACTGTAGAACCCTGACTGGTCCAGGCAGAATAAATCTCTCTGTGAGGACCATAGTGGCATCAATGACCATTGTTATATTCCTTGTGACATCACATCATCTATAGACATGAGAGGAGGAAAATCCGCTGGAGTTCTTGCTTTTGGTGACTTAACAGTCATCTCAGTTACAAGTCTGAATATAGACTAGGTGAAGGGTGTATAGAATAGATGTAGTACACAAGGAGCTGACATAGCATTCAATAGCATTTTGACTCTCACACTTTGTGCTCACGCATGAAGAATCAACATGCAGATGAGATGCATGAAGATGTTTCAGCTTTATATCTTAACCTGATCCAGTTGAATATTTTACCAATGCCCAGATTGCTGACTGCCGTGCTTGCAGATAGCAAATTCAATTAAGGTTTTCTGTAAGAATTTTCCAAGGCCTTTCACTGCTGTGTAACTTTAAAGGAAACTTTTATTCAGTGAAACGGGAATTACGTCAGTGGAATGGGAGAGGTCCCTTGGAGATGTTTTGGGATTAACATGCCACAAGCCTGGACTGTATTGTCCATAGTTGAAGTTAAACTGTATAAAGTAGAGATTGTGTTGCATAATGTTTTTAAGGTGGATTTTTTTCAAAAGTCACAGAGTGCTGGCAGCATATACTGGGCTTTCAGTCTGGATTCTCTTCAAATGACAGCTTGTGCAGAGAGACAGCTGAGCACATACATTAATGTAAAAAATGTGCAGTGCTCATTTTGAATCACTTGCATACGTGGCCCGTGAATAGTGTGGGCCTCACATGAACGGTCAGTGTTTTTTTCTTGATTAAAGTGCCCACCCTTCTGGTGCTAGTCATCCTAAAGTTGGCTTCTTCTTTAAGTTTTCATAGTTACGAATTATATGCACCGTTTTCTCCCATTCTCCCATTCTCCCATTGTTTTCCTGAGTCCATCCCGATGCCTAATCATTATCCTTTCCCTGCCCACTTGTTCATTCTCACCATTGCCTGACATCTTCCTTACCTAATCACCTGCCCAGTACAACTCACATATACTCCCCGATCACCTCACGTGTTTACCCCCAGATTCCTTTCCAAAGCTCATTTCCTTTGCTCCGCCATGAAAGTCCTCAGTCTGTCCCATGAAAGGCCTTTGGCTTAAAGCACAGGAAGCTATTGTAACTGAAGGCTTTGGATAAGCTTACATAGACATCCAGCACAGCATCGTTTTGAGGTGTGTTTTTGTGGACATTGCAATTTTCCACTGACTCAAGTAGTGGAATGTGAGTTCTTCGACCATTTGCCCATGTGACATTCAACCATTTGGGATGACGTCAGGAGAAAAGTTTCAAATGTGGAGAGGCATGTGCGGAGACCAGGGATAAAGTTGAAGGATAGAACCATTTGCCTCAAGGAGCATTGATAAGATGACATTAAGTGATAAGATGACATTGTGAGACATCTGAGAGAATGCTGCTTACCTCCATTGCTAATGCTGAGGTAATTTGGGGTAGAAATAGAAAAGATCAAGTAAAATATGCAAGGATAACAATAAAATACATTGTCTGTAGCTAGATCCTGCTACAGACAATGTGATTAGACATTGTTAGTACAGACCTGATCAACTGACCAGTAAACCATTTCTGAAGATCTTATTTGCTAGCATAATAGCAGCTTAAATATTCAGACACATTTTTACACCAAAGTGAATACCAGAGCTAATTTCTGTCAGCAACAAGTTCTCTCCTTTTGAAACAAAATTCCTTCTCATTGTTGGTCAACAGTTGAGGATATGTTTACATGTCACTGTGACAACCTCATTATTCAACAGACCCTAGACTTGCTCTTCAATTTTCCTCATGCTTGAAGATTAAACACTCACTGGGTATCCAGCTCACTTGCAGGTGAAAAAACAATTGTACATGAAGAATCTGATGGTACCAAGTGCATTTTTGATAATTTGTATAAATTGGCCACTCATAATGTAAGGAAAATGCCCCCTACCCTGAACCTTGCTTCTATATGTTTACATTAAACAGAATCATTGGCTGCCAGTAGCTTAGCTGCACTGGTGAGCTCATCAAACTTTCAACATCATACAGAGAATGTTGTAGATGACACTTATTATCAAGGCTACCACCATCTACTGTGCTGCACAATATTATCTAGATTTCTCCCTTTTGCTCAATGTCAATCAGTTGCTAGATCCAGTCTTGTTATTATTTCCAGTTGTAGCATATATGTAAGGAAACACAAGAGGGTAGGGATTGAATGTTGGGACCGCTTGTCAGTTCCAGTGTAATTTATGTGTCAAATTATGCCCAATTTAATGTCCCCTTCCCCCCTTAGTGTCTGCTCAAATTCAAAATCTGTCATGGAGTCATTATTTTTAATAATGTCATTTAAAACCAACCTATTAGTTTCTTCACTCAAAAAAATTTTGAGCTGAATTTTTAGATCTCTTTCAGAGACTTGCAAATGAATGCAATTAGTAGAAACTCCCAGCAGTGATTTATTTACCCTGGGGCAAGGAGCACTTTGTGAGAGGTGCCTACTTCTAGTACAATGTTTTTAAAAAGTAGATCAAAAGATCTCAAAAATCTGAGTGGAAGGCCATTTTTGAGCGTGATTTGCTGTATTTTGCATTGGGGAAATTTGCTAAATGTGCAATCAGATTGAAACTCCAGTATAGTTCTAGGAAATGCTGCTGATTTCTAAAATATGGACCTAGGTTTGAACTTGCTCACCATAACCTTTTATGGCCTGATTAAAAATAGAGAGGAAGTAGTTAAATTAAGTGCAACCAACTTACTATTATATCCCTGCGATAAGTTATTAGAACGCCACAAGGAAAATTATGGTGCTTTAAAGATGCAAATCAGATGTTATAAGTCAATGTTTAAATGGGTTGTTAAATTACAATGAAGTGAAAACTATATACGCTATATACGTACTGGATGATCAAAAGATAGAAACATTGGCAGGAAGATAAACAGTTGGTATATTGAAGTCATTGCAGGGTGGTTTCGCTGTTTAAGAACACTCCTTGCACAATGTCTTGCTATACTTGCATAGGTCTGAGCACACTGTTCTAACAATTCTACATACATTAAATGAGCCATTCATTGGCACAAGTAATAAAGTTATGCCATGCAGTGGTGATCAGAATCCCTTTGGCTGATGGATGTATAAAGATTGGCCCTTACCCAGCCAAGAACAGTTGATAAATTCTCATTTACAACAATGAATAGTCTGTGAACTTCACCAAAATGCCAATCATAATTAACAGTGTTTATCATTCATTGTAAATCAAAGTGTGTTTTATTTGTCTGTTTACATTTTGAAACAAAAGCTCTCTGTGATGGTGAAGTGGAATGGATTTGTTATGTGCAGCACTGGACAAAACACTCGAGGGATTCCAGAAATATTCCAACACTGTTTCTGGATGGACTTAAATCAGTACAAACATCTTCCTAATAAAGGTCTTTCAGAACATGTTTATCATGTGCATGTCAGGGAAACGTGATCAGTATTCTTTGGGAACCATGTTTGGCCTCTATGAATGTGAATATAAGAGTTGGAGTTTTATTTATTGGGTATTTATAGCAGTCAAGCCTGAAAAGAAAGTGTACTAGTTTTCTAAAATATTTCACTCTTTTTGGCTATATGTCTGATTTTCAGCATTTATCCCGAGTTACATTACAAACTTTAAAATGAGCAGTTATAACCTAGTTCTTCTACAGTTTTGAATAAACTATCCTGCACGTTACTCAAACATTGGCAAGTCTACTGCTTAACTCATTCATTACTGAGAATGCTGACTGACATCTCATGTACTGAAGTTACTGATGCAACAGAGTTGCTGGCCCTTGTTGGGTGTTGACTCTCACAAGGGTGTTGAGTCTATTGTAAATGAATAGCATGCTAATAAACGAATTGAGATATTTACAAAAGCATTCTTTCAGTGGAGAATGAAATCTCAATCAGGCCATCCTTGGCAATTCATTTGAGACACAAGAGACTGCAGATGTTGGAATGCTCGGCAATTCATTCTTAAATTTTAGCTAATTGTGGTAGCTTGTCAGCTGCAGTGTAAAAAATATCGGAAGAACTAGTTCCTTAAACATTGTCTGAAATAAGCTTGTATTTCCTTCTCCTTTTCTGTCATTTTTTCCCATCCTAATTCTTCAGTCATGATGCTAGTTTTGTAATAGAAATTCACACAATAAAAAATCTTCTTCATCAACTACAGTGCACGGGTTTATTTTATTGAACTACCTACCCCATGCATATCTTATAAACAGGCCCAAACTGTGTAGCCTCTTGCCTGGACAATCCACTCATCTCTGGAATAAGCTGATGAATCTCCTTTGGGCTGGCTATGATGCTACTGTAACCTTTTTTACGTAAGAGGATCAAAATTGTGCACAGTAATCCAGGTATGGCCTTACCAACACCCTGTACGTGTAACAAAACCTCCCTATTCTCTACTTTGCAATAGCCATTTGCCTTCTTATACTACTGCTAACTTCTTGTGCTTCCTGTACTAGAACACCCAGATCACTCCAAATAACTCATTTGCAGCATGTCTTCGTTTAGATAATCACCTTTGGGATCCTGGTACTCGTGCACAACTTTACACCTCCCCAAATAGAACTCCATTTGTCCTCAGTGTAGTACAAACCTAGTTTCGTATCATATGCAAACTTGGAAATTTCACATTTCCTTTCCCCTCCAGGTCATTAGTGCAAATAGTGAACAACTGAGATCAAGAACCAGTCCCATGATAGGGTGAGTAGAGGAATAGTGTTGATGGGATTGGAGGAGTGGAACCATGCATTGTGCAGGGAATGGTCCCTTTGGATTGCTGCCACAAGTTCTCTTTCTTCCTTGTTGGGGCAATTTATAAGCTAGCTTTTCGACCAATTAATAACCCCAGTCCCTGTGACATGCTGTTGGACATTTTACAATGTTTACAAAAAGTAGAGGGCATAGCTGTAAGGTCAGAGAAGCAAGGTGCCTGGGGTGGTGTTGGAGGCAGATACAATAGTGGCATTTAAGATACTTTTAGATAGGCACATGGATATGCAGGGAATGGAGGGATGTGAATCTTGTAGATCAGGTAGATAAATCTCTGGGGTCTGATCAGATATATCCGAGGACACTGTGGGAAGATAGAGAAGAAATTGCAGGTGCCCTGACTGTCCTGACTGAAATATATGTCAGACATTGGTGAGGTGCCGGATAACTGGAGGGTGGCTAATGTTGTGCCTCTGTTTCAGAAATGCTGCAAGGAAAAGTCTGGGAACTGAAGGCCAGTGAGCCTAAAGTAGTGGTAAGATAACGAAGAGATTTCAGAGGAGTAACATACGTATGTATTTGGATACGCAGCGGCTGATTAGTGATTGTCAACATGGTTGTGTATTTGGGAGATCGTGTCTTACAAATTTGATTCCGTTTTTTGAAGATAACAGGAAAGTTGATGAGGGGATGCAGTCTAATGCGAGGTGTTGCATTTTGAGAAGTCAAACTAGGCCAGGACCTTCACAGTGAATTTCAGGACCCTGGGGAGTGTGGTAGAGCAGAAGGATGTAGGAGTACAGGTACACAATTCCCTGAAAGTGGCATCACAGATAGAAAGGGTGGTAAAAAATACTACTGGCACTTTGCCCTCATCAGTCTGGGTATTGAGTATAGAAGATAGGATGTTATGTTACAGTTGTACAAGGCATTGCTACTTTTAGAGTTTGGTCACCCTGTTGCAGTAAAGATGTGCAGCGAAGATTTACGAGGATGTCACAAGGACTCAAGGGCCTGAGTTATAGGGAGAAATTGGGAAAGCTATGATTTTATTCCTTCCAGCGCATGAGACTATGTGGTCTTATCTAGGTGTATAAAATCATAAAAGGAATTGATGGGGCAAAAGCACAGAGTTTTTTACCCAGGGTAGGGAATTAAGAATCAGAGAACATGTACTTAAGCAGAGAAGGGAATGACTTAGTAGGAAGCTGAAGGGTGAACACTTCACTCAGAGGGTGGTGGGCATATGGAAGGAGCTGCCAGAGGAGTTAGTTGAAGGAGAGACTACAGCAATATTTAAAAGACACTTGAACAAGTACATGCATAGGAAAGGTTTAGAAGGATATGGCCCAAATGTGGGCAAATGGGACTAGCTTAGATGGGGCATCTTGGTTGGTATGGATAAGTTGGGCTGAAGGATCTGTTTCTGTATGACTCCATGTGCAGGCAAATACGATTAGTTTAATATTGTGGGTCAAGAAGCCTATTGCCATGCTGACCTAGTCTACAGTATATTCCATGTTTAAGTACCACAGTGGGGTATTGTTATTACACTTATTCAGCATTTATATATGTACATTAATAAGAAAAGGATCAGGAATGGGAGCCCTTTCTTAGTTTGCCTTTTTTATCCCAATATATTCTGGTCATTGCAGCATCTGGCAGACACTTGTGATTTTGCTGAGGACCTCCTGTGATGTATGTATCAGCGCTACAATGGAGAATGGATTCAAGCGCTCAGCCATTGGAGGAAGCTCTAAGGACTGTTTTTTATTAATTCAGCACCTGGCAGTCCTCTAATTGAAACGTATGTTGTGTGTAGGAAGGACAGAGAACAATGTTTTAAATATCTCTCTCTATTGAGTGAACATTTATCTTGATGATGCCTCTCCATTGCCTATGCTAATGGCAATGCATAAACTGAAGAAGGAGGTATTGATAAAAGTCTGTAACAGGCTGAGAAATTGATCAACTGTGGACAGCCACACTAACGAATGTTGCAATGACAAATTGAAATAGCGAAGGACAGTTAATACAGTAAAGTGGACCCAAATATCAAAGTTTAAGAATAAATAAAAACTATGTTCATGCTCTGAAAAACATAACATCCACCACCTATGAGGTTCAAAAGCAGAGCTCAATAGGTTTTGAGATATATATTCTGTCTCTTGTAAATACAATAAAGAAAGGAATGTATCTTGTAATTTAAACTGACAAACACACATTGTTTGGAAGAGAACTTATGTTGTACAAAACAGCATCTCCTACAATGACTTTCTCCACAAAGCCAGGCAGAATCCAACAGTTACGATACTGAAAGATTGCACAGAGAGCAATTGATCACACTATACAGTTCTTGAAGTGTTATCAGTCAATCAAATGTTCATTGGCCATTGCACATCAACTATCTGAATACCTTGACAGCAATGTCTTGGTCCAATTGCAAGAAAGTCCAAGGAGAGAGACCAGGCTCTGCAGCAAAGGCTTGGCATGCACATGCACATGGATGCGTGTGCGCACTCACACACACAGGCATAAATTAATACGCACATACACATAAACTTGAATGCATGAACTTGAATGCATATACACACATAAACATATAAACTTGCATAGACACACATAAATACACACACACAGCCACACTCATTAAAGACATGACACACCACACACATACAAGCATACAAACACATAGACACACACAAACATGCACATACATGTGTGTACACTGATACAAGCACATACACATTACTTTTTTTTATTTTTATATTTTTATTAATTAGAGGTAAATGCATCAGTGTACATCACATATATATTGTTACAATCATTGTACCCCATAATTTTATGGCTTTTAAAGAAAAAGAATAGAAAGAAAGAGCGTGAAGTAGGTGAAAAGAGTTGTGAAAGTGAAAGAGCATGCCAAAGGGGAGAAAAAAAACAAGAAAACTCTTGGTCAAAGAATTAGAGAAAGGGGATTAAGAGATAGACCCTGGAAAATAAAAAGAAAAAAGAAAGAGACAAAGAGAAAAAAAAACCCCAAAAAAAACAGTTACTATATTATATATATCACGCAAAAGGAATCCACCAATTCGATAGTTTTTCAACCCCCCCTACCAAGGCCCGAGGTACTCCTGCACCCTATCTTTGTAGCAATTCTATAAATGCAGACCACGTCTGATAGAACCGATCTGATTTTCCTGCCAGGCGGAGTCTCATATATCTTCCAGATGTAATGTTTCAAACATATTTAATGTCGGTATAGAAGCATTTTTCCAAAATTTTAAGATTAGCTTTTTTCCTATTATTAAGCCGTAATCAAATAGATTCTTTTGATACACATTTAATTCCGAACTACCTTATGTCATTCCGAAAATAATCCATTCTGGCTTTGGTGTCATTTTTATTTTAAACAGTTTTGTGAAGATTTCAAAGATTTCAATCCAAAACCTTTGAATTTTTGTACAAAAGATGAATGAGTGCGCTATAGTAGCTTCTTAAAACTGGCATTTATCACAAATTGGGGTAAAATGTATTTAATTTCGTTTTTGAGTAGTATAATCTGTGTAAAATTTTAAATTGTATTAAAGTGTCTTACGTTAATTGAGTATTTGTGCACATTTAATAAGTACTCTTTCCACATTTCATTGGAAATTTTTATGCTTAGTTTGTTTTCCCACTCACCTCTGATACCTTCCATTATTGGTATTACTGCAGTTAGTATAATATTATATATATATATATATATATATATATATGAAATTAAATTTGCTGATTCCGCCTTTGTATTCATTACTTCACCTAGTAAGTCTAATGGCATTTTGTGAAATTCCTGTGCATGTTTTCTCAGATAATCACATATTTGGAAATATTTAAAATACTGATTGTTACCCAGATTGTTTAAATGATAATAGTTTTCCCGTATCATACAAATCTCCCAAAATTTTAATTCCTGCTCTTTCCCAGCATCAAAGACCCCTACCACCCATTGCATCACATATTCTCCATCCTGCCATCTGGGAAGAGGTACAGGAGCATCAGCTGCAAAACCAGCAGGATGCTCCTCAGCTTCTTCCCGCAGGCTATAAGACTGATAAACGGACTTTGCCCCCTGCCAAAGTATCGCGCACCAACCACCAACCTGGACACACTGAAGTAGAGCCGTTGTCGTGCCGCTGCCGATTGGAACTCATGATATATGTATTTTTATTTTTATTTCTATTTATTTTTTACCGCACACTGAATGGACACTGGTTGAACAACGTTTTTTCGTTTCCTCTGGGTATGTATGTACTCAGGAAAAATGATAATAAAGATATACAATATAAATGCTTTATCTATAATTGAGGGTTTAAACAGAGGGTTTTTAGCAATAGGAGATAGGAGAGATAAGTTTCTTAATTTTAAGTTGTATTTTATTTGTTTCCAAATTCACACACATTGCTATCACATATTACACCAGGCAGCATCTGCAGAGAAAAACAGAGTTAATGTTTCAGATTATAATCTTTCCACAAAACTGGGAAAGGGACAAAACATGTCTAATAGGATGACACCAAATGTGCTAACCGTGCCATTTGGAAAGGCATTATCCTTCTTTGTTTGTATCATGCGCTATTAATAACAAACCTGTGGCACATGCTGCACCAATGAAGAGAAAAAAGCAAATCAACATTACAAAAATAATTGGTAGTTTTGAACACTACAGCTAAAGCTGCTGGTTTCAATGGTAAATTACCCCAGTTAATATCAATGCATGACAAAGGAGAGAGGAATATCAGGAGAATGTGTAGGAAGAAAGAGAAGGAAATGTCCTTAAATTGGAACAGGAAAGACGAAGATTCCTAAATTCACTTTTGTCTAAAAGTGGTAAACATATCATAAAATGGAAAAAGCTCTCTAAAGTGCCCTGCGTGTTGCAGCTCACTGGGCTGAACACTATTCTGTTGTTAATGCTTTAAATGTTCTGCTGTTGCACTCATCTGCGGTTAATGGGCTTTCACATCTCTCATTGCACATTCCATCCTTAGAAAATTAATCTCCCATATTGCCCTCACAAATCCACACAGTTATTATCCCTCTCATCCCTCTCCATCCAACAAGCCAACTCATTATATTTGGTCCATTCAAATGCTCTTCCACTTCATTGCCCTCATTTTCATCAAAATGGTTTCTGTTTCCATATCTGTGGTCACCACAGCTGAATCGCCATCTTCACTTCGAGTGAGCTCAGGCATATTGAGTGCATGACTGATGTTGGAATGGATCGTTAGCACTAATTTGTCAACCTTGGGCATTATTGCATCTCTCCTTCCTTGGACCATGATCATTCGGAGAGCACAAGAAACTCTTTCAGCATAAGATTTGTTCCCTCAAACCAATTCCTCCTGCTCTCTCTACCATCATTTTTAACATAAAAATGTTCATGGATTTCCAGTTTCTACGGGCAGAAAGCACACGTGCTGGTGTTTTGTCACCACCTCTCCACTCTCTCCTGCACAGTTTCCCATGAGGATCCAGTTTCCCCATGCACCAGACCTCTCACCGCAGGCCATTTCACTGCACATCCCATTTCCCTGCGCTTGGTCCAACCTCATTGTTTCTGCAAGACACAAACCTGACTTCCTAGATGACTTTTGTTGTACTCTCTACTAACCAATTATGTTCTCTAACATGGCATTATTATAAAGGCTTCACTTTTTTTTCAAATGCGATTAACTTTCTCTTTGAAAATACGACCTTCAGCTTCTAAATGTCATTTCTCATTCTAAGGCTTTCCAACAAGTCATGGATCATTTCCTGGTTGTTTGTATCGATCATCCATTTGGATGTCATTCGGACTCTGTTCTATTGACAAACACAGTGACTGCCCTCAGCAAACAAATGACCAGTGCATCGCAGTTTCATGGCATCTAATTATTCTCTCCACTAGGCTTGTTGCATGTTGGTGGAAGCACATAACAACACATGAAGATTGGAAATGATATTACAGCCAATGGAAGGTTAAGGAAGCCATTGATGTGCAATGCAAACATGAGCGATGGCACTGAAGATATTGCCCATTTATATTTCCTTTTTCAGAACCGGAACACCTTGCACTCAATGAACAGTTATAACGTGTGAGAATGGTTGAGTAATGAAATGACCTACAGCAACCAAGTTTCTCCTCAAAAGGAATAATCTGGTTCACTAATTTTGGTTGAAATATAAAGTTTTGCTAAAAAATTGTTTTCAATATTTGTCTTGGGACAATCAGAGTTTCCAGACTATAGGATATTACTTCGATTAACACCCAAAGACATTTACATGTGTTACTCCCCAGTAGCATATATTTTCCAGTGAACCTGACGACTGAAACCTCAGCTCCCGACCCCTGACCTTTGCTGCTCACCTTGCTTGCTCTCTCGACTCCGCGGCTCACGTTCCAGATTAATAAGTGAGCCAGATGCCACACCATCAAGATCTCCAAAAGAAAGCAAGTGGTGGATTGTCCATGTTTTATTATATAAATATCTGACCCTATATCCCAACAGGCCCGGTGAAAATTTGTACCTTGTATCCATGATGTGAAAATAATTGAGATATTCTTCATCCATTAATTTTAGAAACATAGAAACATAGAAACATAGAAATGAATGTTGGGGTAAACCAAGCTTAGTTGCATCTCAAGAGTGCACAGGCTCACGGTGCTTAGACTGACAAGTTTCTGTTAGTAGGTTTTCATTGAGAACATTACTTCAGGACCTTATACAAATTAACTCAATTTAAACATAAGCAACAGTCTTTTGCTGATGATAGACACAAAAAGCTGGAGTAACTCAGTGGGACAGGCAGCATCTCTGGAGAAAAGGAATAGGTGACTTTTCAGGTCGAGAGCCCTTTTCAGACCACAGTCTTTTTTTGATCATTGCTTCCTGAACTCAAAATCAAAATCCGCTTTAACTTTTTCATCCTCAGCTAACTTTTTACATTTGTTTCTAATGTTTTACTCTAAATTCTCATTTTCTCCCATCTTTCTCAGTAGCTTCTCATCTGAAATACTTCCTGGAAATAAAAGCACGGTACATTATAGGGCTTCCTAGCTCCCTTGAGTTAATTTCCTCAAAAGCAAGCAAAGGTTAGTCAGAAACAATCTTCCATTATATAATTGTTGGGTGCTCTTTATTGAGACAATATACAGTTTTTTTTTAATGTAATTTGCATGGTTACACTCCAGTATTATTTCATCACTTTCCACCAAGAAATCTCAGCTACACCTGAGCAGTGACACGGTGGCTCAGTGACACAGTGACACAGTGGTAGAGTTGCTGCCTCACGGCGCTCACAGAGACCCAGGTTCGATCCTGGCTACGGGTACTTGTTTGTACGTTCTCCCTGTGACCTGCATCCTCCCACACTCCAAAGACGTACAGGTTTGTAGGTTAATTGGCTTAGTATAAATGTTTAAAAAACTGTCCTGAATGCAGGATAGTGTTAATGTGTGGGGATCGCTGGTCGGTGCGGACTCCGTGGACAGAAGGGCCTGTTTCCTCGCTGTATCTCTAAACTAAACTACAGCTGCAGTATAAGCAGTTGCAGCATGAAGCCCTTTCCATACTCCTCACGCAATCTCAGAAAGGCCAAACTTGAATTTCAGACAACTAGCCTCGTCAGTTTGCATCAAACAGCTGATGCACATATGGTGCTAATTCTGTCTATCTTGCTTTTAATGTTGCTTTTAATAATCCTTTTTATTTCGGACTTCCAAACAATTAGAACATAGAACGGTACAGCACAAGAACAGGCCCTTCGGCCCACAATGACTCACCATATAACGATGCCCTCTAGCATTGGACATTTCCACCCTAGAATAAGGTTCTGACTGTTGACCCTATCTATGCCTCTCATAATTTTATATACTTCTATCAGATCTGCCTGCAACTTCCAGCATTCCTGAGAAAACAATCCAGGTCTGTCTGGCCTCTCTCTGTAACTAATCCAAGCATCTTTCTGGTAAACCGCCTCTGCACCCTTTCCAAAGCCTCCACATCCTTCACATCCATCCATAATACTCCAAATGCAGCCTAACCAAAGTCCTATAAAGTTACATCATAACTTCCTGACTCTTATATGCAATGCGATAACCTTTGAAAGTAAGCATACATAGACCTTCTTTACCATTTTATATACTGTTGCCACTTTCACAGAATTATGGACTTGGACCTCAAGAGGTTGTTAAGGGTCATGCTATTAATTGTATATTTTCACACCTGCTCGGATTAAACTCCATCTGCCATTTCTCCGCCTATTTCTGTAGTCGATTCTGCTGCATAATTTGACCGCCTTCCTCACAGTCTGCAAGCCCAACAATCTTGGTGTCATGTAGACAACATCCACCACCGTACCCTCATCGATCATCTTCATCACCTTCTCAAAAAACTCGGCCAGGTTAGTAATTGTTGCTGCTCTTCAAATTTCAGCATTGATTTCTCTTTATCTCTTCTTCCATCCTTATTTTTTTCTTTATATATTTATTTCTTCCTATTTACATCTCCAATCGACAGATCATTTGCAACCAAGATCCTTCAACACCCTTTTCAAGGTGGTTGCTAACATTGTCTGGGAAGGAATCTGGGATGCTGCAGTCCTGCAGAGTTACTCCAACATTATATCTGCCTTCGATTTAAACCAGCATCTGCAGTTCTTTCCTACACAAGGAACAGCTGATGTCGGTTTACACCAAAGATAGACACAAAATGTTGGAGTAACACAGGCAGCATCTCTAGAGCAAAGTAATAGGTGACGTATTGGATTGACACTCTTCTCTAGACTGAGAGTCAGAGGAGAGGGATATGAGAAGATACCAGAACAAATCAGAGCTGGAACTGATGTCTCAAGAAAGGTGGAGCCCACAATGGTCCATTGTTGGCTGTTGAAGAGGTGATAATGAGTCAAGTCAAGTCAAGAGAGTTTATTGTCATGTGTTCCAGATAGGACAATGAAATTCTTGCTTGCTGAAGCACAACAGAACATTGTAGGCATAAATACAGATCAGATCAGTGTGTCCATATTCCATAGAATATATATATACACACATAAATAAACAGATAAAGTGCAATAGGCTGTTATAGTTCAGAGTTTGTTTGAAGTTGTTTTAAATAGAAAGAATAAATGAGAACTTACCAGTTTGAGGTTTGATCTTTATTTTATGAGGAGTTACATTGAGGGATTACGTGAAGACCCCACCAGCACGCATGCATGACATTCTTCAAAGCAGTGGTGTGAAATCACAGATAACAGTTTGACTAAATATAGTAAGATAAGAGAACTAGAATACCAGTTGACCTTTATAATAGAGGGTTGGGAGCGGAGGGCACGTTTCAACGTAACTCCTCATAAAATAAAGATCAAACCTCAAACTGGTAAGTTCTCGTTTAATCTTACTATTTTACTTCGGAGTCACGTGACTGACTACGTGAAGATTTCAAAGCTCTGTGATTTCATGCCGTGGAAACATGTCCGTGTTCACACACTGCCATAATGACCAATGGAGGAAGTGTGTTAACGTATTCAGTCATGAATCGGTTGCTGAAAAAAAATGATGCATTTATTAACAAATAATAATGACCCCTAATTCGGGGTAAAATCATAATACAGAACTCAAAATCGTGTCTGCAAATGTCTCAGGTCTGGCAACGGGTTTATTATAAAACCGTTGGAAGGTTCTTTCATTAGACCATCCCACCGTTGCAAGGATGTGGTCCATGGGAACTTCCAACATTCTTGCTGCCAATGTAGCTGCAGCCTTGGTGGAAAGACATCAGTGTCCACCCCTGCTGCACCTAATACCTGTCTAAGCCATCTTGAAACGGTCTGCATGGTTACTCTTTTATGAGGACGTTTATGACATTAATAAAGCTATTTCCGTGTCTCTTAGGCTTTTGGTGACCTCTAGGTATTGTAATAGATGGGTCACTATACATAGACGAAGGTCTATGGGGTATGCCAGGAACTCCAATTTTAAGCCAGATGATCTAGGCCTGTTCTGTTTAAGTAACTCAAATATATAGAAAGTTATTTTATTCTTGGATGTTACCATAGCGTCCAGTCTTAATTTGTGCAGAGACTGGACCCGTTGTGTCGTTACTAGTGCCATCAGCATCACCGTTTTATATGTTAGTTTCACTAGTGTTAGGGACGTAGCTGGTGCCCAACCCCTGAGCAGGGTTAACACAAAACCAATATCCCAGGTCTGGGAATACCTAGGCCTGGGGGGATTAGAGTTGAAAATACCCTTCATTAGTTTAGATACCAGCGGGAGAGATCCAACCCCGTGGTGTCCTAAACCCTGTCCCAGGTATGATCATAGGGCATTCCTAGCGCAGTTGATGGCACTGTAGCTCAAGCCTTCATCAAAGTGTAGGCTCGCCAAGAATTCCAGCACATCCGTTATAGTAGCCGTATGGTAAGTAATGTTTGCCCTGGTACAGAATATCTCCAATTTTCTGATATATGAGAGGTATTGTTTCCTGGTGGACTCTCTGCAGGCTACCGTGATGATGTTCATGGTACGGTCCGACAGTCCAAATTCCAGGAGTGGCCTTTTTAGATCCTGCAAATCAACAGGTTTATTCTGTCATAGCACGGGTGACTTTTGCCTGTCACAGGATGAACCAATAAACTTGGGCGTTTGGAGATGGGCATACATGGTTCCGAGACCATGTCGATTACCACAGGAAACCATGGCTGAGTAGGCCAGTCGTGTACTACCAAGATACCCGACGCGGAGTCTTGTTGTATTTTCCACAAGACCCGACTGATGAGGCAGAAGGGGGGAAATGCATAGAAAAACAATTCCCCCCAATGTAGCGAGAAAGCGTCCATCGCTACTGCCCCAGGGCCTGGTTCCCATGCAACATATGTTGGTAATTGGTGATTAAGTATGGATGTGAATAGATCGATATCTGGTGTTCCATACCGAGCTACAATGTCAGTAAATACTTGGTGGTCCAACATCCATTCGGTGTTGTCATTGAATTTGCATGACCTGGTGTCCGCCACTGTATTGAGCTTACCTGGAAGGTAAGTAGCTGATATCCAGATATTTCTTTCGATGCACCAGTGCCAGATTGTATTGACCAATTCATCACAAGATATCGACTTAATTCCACCCATATGATTAATATATGCCACCACGGTGGTATTATCAATTTGTAGGTGAACATGCAGATGGTGCATGTCCGAACAGTAAGCCCGAAGTCCGTGGAACGCTCCCAACATCTCTAGATGATTAATTCCCAGTGTCTCACGTAAAGTTAACTCATGTGCATTCCATCTACCACCGCAACTGGAGGTGGTATTGGTTGCTCCCCAGCCGTGAGCGCTGGCGTCAGTTTGTAACACAACTGAAGGATTGCTGATTATGATGGGATTAGAGCAATGTCGAGCGTTGTTAATCCACCATTGCAACTCCACAAATGCTTTGACTGGTAGCTGCATTGGCCTGTCAAAATGGCTAGCATGCTATTTGAGTGCTTCAATCTTGGCCCTCTGTAAATTTTGGTAATGCAAGGGTCCAAATGTGTGGCTGGGAACGCAGCCACGAGCTTCCCAATTACCATAGCTACTTGTCGAATAGATGGTTGACTGACGCAAATAAGGCTGTTGCATGACTTAATAAAGTCTGTTGCTTTGTCCTTTGGCATGAGACCAGTGTCAATTGTGAACCCCACGTAGTCCATTTTCATAGAAGGCGTTAACTTGGATTTATCTGGATGGATGATAAACCCTAACTTTTAAAACTTGGTGGCTGAAACAGCCAATTTGGCCAACTCCAGAGTTTTTCCCACAATTAAGATGTCATCCAGATATGCCATGACGATATGTTTCTGTTTTCGGAGAAATGCCAAGGCTGGTTTCAATATTTTGATAAATAGTTTGGGGGCTGATGTTAATCCATTAGGCAGTGCTTTGTACTGCCAGAGCTGCCCCATCCAGTTAAATTTCAGATATCTGCGGTGACCCTTCTCTATTGGTACTGAATAGTATGCATCTTTTAGGTCGATGCAAGCCATGAAATATCTTTTGGAAACAAATTGTTTGGCAGTAACAAAAGTTTCCATTTTGAAGTGGGTATACTGCACAAAAGTATTCAGTTGTGTCAAATCAATGATGATGTGATATCCACCATCTTTTTTGTTTTTTGTGAAAATATTCGTGTTTGGATTTCTCAATTACTCCTTTTGTATGTAACCTCAAAGGTTCTGCATGACCTTCCAATCTTTCTTTTTGTGAAAGCACGAACGTTTGGCTAGGTGCTTGCTGAACCAGAGGGAGGAGTTTGTGAATGAATTCAATTTTGTATCCCTGGATACTTTGCAGTATAAAAGGATCAGAGGTTATGGAACTCCATGCATTTCTAAACAAATGTAACCTTCCCCCAGTTTGTGAGGAATTTACACATGCTATGTTCCGGAAGAAACCAGACCCACCTACCTCCATGGTTACCGGTGGTGCAGTGTTGGTTTCTTCTGTCCTTGTCTCTTGGGGTTTGGAGGCACTGGGGTGTGGGATTGGCGCATCTTCCACAAAAGTCGTTCTGGGCCTTGGTCTAAAAAAGACCTTTGTCCTAAACGTACGGCCTTGGAGCTTTCACCAGCTGCTGTTCTTTCGCTGTAGTATCTTGGCTTGCTGGTGGATGCGTAGGGGTGCTGCCGCCGAGGATATGAGGTCTTGGCAGTGCACGGCGCTTTCATTAGGCCGACGGCCTTTGCCTCCTCGTCGAGGTCTTTAACCTGCTTCGGCAGGTTGTCCCCGAACAGTAAAGTAGGTTTATTATATGTGATTCTTCATCTATTCTTTCATTCAGGCTTCAGTCAGGTTCTCGCACCGAGCCATTTTGACCCTTTAAATATTCAATAAATGGAGACCATATCCCTCTGAAATGATCCAGCTTGTCCAGTAGGACAAGTCTTAATCTTTCCAGGTGAAGTGTCTCCGACATTCCAGTAATCCACATTTTGATAGTGGGGGATGTAGGACCTTTCCAAAATTTCAATATTAATTTTTTCCCAATTATTAAGCTGTAATCGATAAAAATTCTTTGATTCGTTGTTATTAATTGATCTGTTTCTAATATTCCTAATATTATTAATTTTGAGTTAAGAACCAAATTCGTATTAACAACATTCAAAATTATCTTAAATATTTCTGTACAAAAGTTAATAATTTTTATACAGTTTGTGAATGAGTGCGTTAAATTAGCTTCTAAGTGCTGACATTTATCACATATGGCAGATACATTTGAAAACATTCTATGTAATTTGGATTTTGAATAATGCAATCTATGTAATACTTTAAATTGTATCAAAGATTGTCTAGCATTTAACGAACAGTGGTGTATATGTTGTAAACTTTCATCCCATACTTCTGGTCTGATTATTTGACCTAATTCGTTTTCCCATAATTGCCTATATATTTCTGTCATTGGTACATAGTTTTCCAATAAAATGCTATAAATATATCAATTTTTCTGTGTTCGGGTGTTTATTTAGACATTCATCTAAAATTTCTGTCTTTCTATTTCTAAATTCTTGTGTATTTGATATTACATAGTCTCTAATTTGTAAACATCTAAAGTAATCTTTTGAATGTAATCCATAAATTTGTTGTAATTCTTGAAATGAAAGAAACGAGTTTTCCCTGTAGAGATCGCCCATCTTATTAATTCCATAGTTTTTCCATTGTAAAAAACCTTTGTCCATCATTGAGGGTTTAAATGTAACATTGTTTACAATGGAGAGAGCTAGTGGTATATATTCCAGTTTTAATGTTTTCTTTAGTTGTTTCCAGATACGTATCCCACTGTCTATTATAGGGTTTTCTCCATAGGTTTTCTTACCTAGTTTAGTATTGGCAAATAAAATAGAGCTAATTTCAAAAAGTGAACAATCTTCTTTTTCCATTTTTAACCAATTTGGTTGTTTATCTGTTTCTTCCAACCAAAAGTTCATATTTTTAATATTAACTGCCCAGTAATAAAACATAAAATTTGGCAGTGCTAGACCTCCATTTATTTTTGATTTACATAAATGTTTTTTATTTATTCTATGGCTCTTATAATCCCAGATAAAGTTGGTGACTATGAAGTCAACCTTCTTAAAAAAAATTTTTAGGAAGGTATATCGGAATCAATTGGAAAAGATATAGTAATTGCGGGAGAAAAATCATAGTTGTTTTTGCTCTGTAAAATAAATTATACAGAGCAGCCAAAAAACTACCTCAGAATAGTATAACTTACCTGCAGTTCAGTTTTAAACCTACCGCTGGAGGAGCGACGCTCCTCCCATCTGTCGCTTCGCAATGCGTTGGACGATATGTCGCGCATGCGTGCTGGCGGGGTCTTTACGTAGTCACTCACGTGACTCCGAAGTAAAATAGTCTGATGGCTGTGGGGATGAAGCTGTTCCTGAACCTGGATGTTGCAGATTTCAGGCTCCTGTACCTTCTACCTGATGGCAGCGGGGAGTGAGTGTGTGGCCAGGACGATGTGGGTCCTTTATGATGCTGGCAGCCTTTTTGTGGCAGTGACTGTTATAGATCCCCTCGATGGTGGGGAGGTCGGAGCCTATGATGGACTGGGCAGTGTTTACTACTTTTTGCAGCCTTTTCCGCTCCTGGACGCTCAAGTTGCCGAACCAAGCCACGATGCAACCCGTCAGCATGCTCTCCACTGTACACATGTAGAAGTCTGAGAGAGTCCTCCTTGACATACCAACTCTAGGCAATCTTCTCAGGAAGTAGAGGCGCTGATGTGCTTTCTTTATGATTGCATCAGTGTTTTGGGACCAGGGGAGATCTTCGGAAATATGCATGCCCAGGAATTTGAAGTTCTTGACCCTTTTCACCATCGACCCATTGATATAAACGGGATCAATGTGGGTCCTCATCCTATCCCTTCCAAACTCCACAGTTAGAAGGGTCTCGACCCGAAATGTCGCCTATCTCCTTCGCTCCTTAGATGCTGCTGCACCCGCTGAGTTTCTCCAGTTTTTTGTGTAACCCTCGATTCTCCAGCATCTGCAGTTTCTTCGTTAACACTCCACAGTCAGTTCCTTGGTTTTGCTGGTGTTGAGGGCCAGGTTATTGAGCTGACACCATTTGGTCAATCGGTTGATCTCACTTCTATACACTGACTCATCACCATCAGTGATACGTCCCACAACAGTGGTGTCGTCAACAAACTTGATGACGGAGTTCGCACTGTGTCTGGCTACGCAGTCATGAGTATAGAGTGAGTACAGCAGGGGGCTGAGCACGCAGCCTTGAGGTGCTCCCGTGCTGATTGTTATTGAGGATGACACATTTCCACCAAAAGGACAGGCTGTGGTCTGTGAATGAGGAAGTCGAGGATCCAATTGCAGAGGGATGCGCAGAGACCCAGATCTGAGAGCTTGGTAACCAGCTTGGAGGGGATGATTGTGTTAAATGTCAAGCTGTAGTCAATGAATAACAGCCTGACATATGACTTTTTGTTGTCCAAGTGGTCCAGAGCAGAGTGGAGACCCAGTGAGATCACATCCACCGTTGATCTGTTGTGGCAGTAAGTGAACTGCAGTGGGTCCAGGTTTTTGTCGAGGTAGGAGTTGATTTGCGCCATGATCAGCCTCTCAAAGCACTTCATCACCACAGACGTTAGTGCCACTGGTCGATAATCATTGAGGCACGTCACCTTGCTCTTCTTGGGCACTGGTATAATTGATGCCCTTTTAAAGCAGGTGGGAGTTTCAGACCTCAGAAGTGAGAGGTTGAAAATGTCGGTAGAATTTCCTGCCAGTTGGTCCGCACAGGTTTTTAAAACACGCTCGGGTATACCATCAGGTCCAGGCGCTTTTCGAGGGTTCACCACCTCTGAAAGATTTCCTGACGTCGGCCACTTGACTGAGACTGAAATACCATCGAAATACCAAATCGACTGTGACCAAAATACCAATTGGGGCTCGGGAAGGCACATCAGTTTTCTCCCTATCAAAGCGTGCGTAAAACGCAATGAGCTCGTCAGGGAGTGATGCTTCGCTGACATTTGAGCTGCCTCCTGATTTCGCCTTGTAGGAGGTGATTGCATTCAAGCCCCACCACAGCTGCCGAACATCTGTCTCATCCTCCAGCTTGGAGCAGAAGTCCCTTTTGGCCTTTTTGATGGCCTTTCAAAGGTCCTATGTGGACTTCTTGTAGACCTCTGTATCTGCGGACATGAATGCCGAGTGTCTCGTCTTCAGAAGAATGCGGATCTCATGGTTCATCCAATGCTTCTGGTTAGGAAACACTCGGAAGATTTTTGTTGGGATGCAGTCCTCCACACATTTCTTTATGAAGTCTGTAGCAACTGTGGCGAATTCATTATGGTCCATTGCCGAGGCCCTGAGCATTGCCCAGTCTACAGACTCCAAACAGTCCTGGAGTTGTTCCTCTGCCCCCCCCCCCCCCCCCCCCGCCCCAACCAGCTATGTACAGGGAGTGATTTCTTAAGGTTGGCTTTGTTGAAGTCCCCGGTTATGGTGGTAAATGTCTCGGGGTAAGGAGCTTTGCCCTTAAGTGAACAAACAGTAAAACTAACAAGACGACTTAGGTGCGGGAGGGAATGCAAGGGTTACTTGAATTTAGAGAAATCAATATTCATACCACTGGGTTGTAAGCTGCCCAAGGAAAATATCAGGCACTGTTCCTCCAATTTGCATTTAGTCTCACTCTGATAGTGGAGGAGGTCCAGGACAGAAAGATCAGTATGGGAATGGGAATGGGAAGTTGAAATGTTTAACAACTAGGAGATTGCATAGACCAAGTCGGGCTGAGCAGAGGTGTTCAGCGAAACGATCGCCCAGTCTGTGCTTAGTCTTGCCAATATATGAGTCTACACCAAGAGTAGATGAGGTTGCAGGAGGTGCAAGCGAACGTCTGCCTCACCTCAGCCTCACCTCAGCCTCACCTCTGCTAACATGTCATCCTTTTTTTTTGGTCTCCATCCTAACAATAATTTCCTTTGCTTTTTTCCACTCCTCCCCATACTCTGCAACTTTTTGCATGTTCTAATTTATTTTCTGGATCTGTTGAAAAATCATTGACGAAACATTAACTCTGTTTCTCTTCTCGCAGATGCTACCTGACCGGCAAGGTTTTTCTGGTATTTTCCGTTTATATTTCAGATTTCCAGCAAATGCAGGTTTTGTGTTTGGAAGCTCAGTGGAGCAACTTCAAAGTATTGTTGTGAATTTTTCCTTTTCCTTAGGAACAACTCACAGCTCCCACTTCTGAGCCAGATTGCCACGTTAAAAAGTGGATGAAAATTGCCAAACTTTATAAACAGGATTCTTGCAAATCCGAGAAGAGCCTCCCAATGCTTTAGCCTTGGGTGAATAGAAACCCAGGGGGGCAGATATGAAAGGGAAGAATGTCTTTCAAAGCATCGATGCTGTCCAAGTTGTGGAAAAGATGACAATTGATTTTGCAAAGTGACGTCCCTAGGATTTGAACACTACCTTCAGGAGTCCATATCCTGGGGGCTCCAAAGTCATCCTAATTCAAATTCTCAAAACAAAAGCTTAACTAACCGCTGCCGAATTCAGGGGACTTATGTAATGCCCCCCTGTGCGGATGATTGGAGCAAGGCTACCACTCCTAATCTGTGAATGGTTAATATAATGAAGGAGATCAGAGAAAATATGTTTGAGAACTTGTGCAGGTCCTTAACATTAAACACATGGAGAAATATAAACATCTTAAACATTAAAAAACAAAATCTGAGCCTTCTTTGGCTAAATTAAAAACAGTTGGTTAATGTTGCTTTGATGGAAATGTTGCAGTATGACTTTGATCAGTTAAGTGGGGAACTTCTGAATGATTACAGTATAGACGGGCTGCTGTATGTGCAATAAATGTATTTGAGGAATTGTGAACTCTCCTTCAGTATATTTTTAATTTGCAAATAGAGGGTTTAAGATAAATTATGTAACTGAAATGTGAGCAATAATCACTATAACATAGTATTTTGTACAACTTTTCCCCTTTAGCTTGTTGCTTCAGGCTGATGGATGGAATAGTTGTCCTCAACAATCTTCCAAGTGATGGTCACAAAATGGTCTCACTATTTAACTAAAACTGGACCGTTTGCTGTAAAAGTGGGAGTTCAGTATTGCCCGCAACTGCAGTTTACTCATTTTCACATTTTTGTACATTCTTCTACACAACCTGATGACCGAAATATTTAATTTTTATTGATCGTGACACATTAACTGGACGTTTAATCTCCAACACTTCGAGGGGAGTGAAAAAGCGGGAACAGAAGCTAGGGTGGAGAACAAAGTAGGAGAATCGACTTCAATCAATAAATTTGTTACCAATAACTGACCAAGACTTCAAACTGAAATTTTAGAAACAAAATAAAAAAACACACCTGGTTTAAACCATCAGTCAAATAGAAAATAGCAGTTTGAGTGGAGACATATTTATTTTGAAGTCTTTTTTAAATTAGCTTAATGAAGTACACCTGTTCATTCAAATAATACTTCAAACTTTCCTTGTTTATTATTGCTCTCATGCACAGCCTGATGAATCAGGCATATAATGACAAAATATGTAGGACAAATACTGTAGTCATCAAACAAAACAACTAACCATTCTTGGACCTGCACTGACTCGAGGATTTGCAGCAGAAACTTTGGACAAATGCTTATTATAGATCCAAAAATATGCCCTTGTACAGTATTTTAAAAGTCACGTGATATAATTAAGATTGTTATATACTCAGAATTTGTATATTTAAACAACCTTAAAAAGCGATACATGTCTTTCAAAGCACAACTTGAAATAGAAATGTATTTCAAGAATGTCAAAACTAAAATAATAAATATAAGTTATGAGAATCTGAGTATGGGAGGGAAATGATTGTTCGGCAGTTCCTGTAAATTGTTCAACGTGCAGCTCAGAAAAGCATCACCTGCCTGATCCCAGGATGTATGAATGACCGAAGGTGACCCAAGAGAAAATGGAGAGATTTTTTTTAATATTTTTTTAAAAACTGGAATGAAATGTTACAAACCAGGACCAGTCTGATTCTCATACATGCAATACTGAGATTTATCATACAAACATGCAGAAATCCTAGTTACAATATAAATCATATTTGCACAGGAATGTCATCGCAAAACAGTTTCAGCTGATTGTCCTGGGAAACATATTACTTTAATTATTTTCTTCCCCAAATAAAAATCAACAAATGTTATCAATATAGTGTATCACAACCAGCTTTGATTTTTATGGCAAATTTCCCTACTCAGCCATGAATTATCTGACCAAATTCAATGTGCAGACATTCATCATTCAAAGCTGGGACAAGCCCCAGTCTCCTGAATCATGCATTTGAAACATAGATGTATGTCCTGCTCTTTCAGAGGGAAACCAATTGACCTTGTGCAAAATCATTGGTTAAAATTTTAAAATACAAACTTTAGCTTTCACAGGACCTTTTATAAACAAAAAAAAAACACAATTAAAATTAAATTCCTCTTTTGTGAATACACTGCTTGATTTTGTCTAAAAATGTCAAGAGCGTTTTATTGTCAAATGTCCCAAAGCGAAACAATGAAATTCTTACTTACAGCAGCACAACAGATTATTTAAATATATATGTTATATATATATATATATATATGTTTCAAACAAACGATGATAGTGCTGTTCCCTTCCAGTATCAGGAAGGTGTTTTTTTAAATGAAGATAAAAATGAATGAAATCAAGTTCTAGAGAATAAAGCAGTGACTCCAACTAAGGTCATTATCTTTATGAAGAAGTGTTTGGTTAAATCTCCAAGACCTCCAAGTAAATGCATCGTGTGATGCAGATCATATCAAATTCATCATGCCCGGAGCAAAACGTTCATTCACTCTCTTTAAGAAAAATGGTTTTCCTAATGGTTACTCGAAAGGCAACCTTCTTTTCTCAAGTTCAACCGGGAAATGCTGTATGCATTAATGGAGAAAAAGGTTACCGCTTCAGATCAATGATCTTTCATCAGGAACTGGAAAAAGAAACAAACCAAGTTTGAAGATACAGCGGAAATGGGAGAGGAGGAAGGAACAAACAGTAGGGCCTGTGATGAGGTGGAAGGCAGGAGAAATTAGATGAGAGAAGAGATAATGGCACGAAGGGAAGAAATGAGACGTACCTTGAAGATTATTTTCGCAAACTGTTATAGCAGATTCAATATCTGAGAACACTGAGTTTGGAAGGCTGTAATGTGTCTAGTTGGATATTTTATCTGGAGCTTATGTTCACCAGGATTAGTCATTATAAAATGATGGCAGTTTTGGCATTTCCATGCACAGTTAAATGCAGAAATCCTGAAGTTACTGCAAGTGATTCAGCTTTCCTTGGACTCCCCTGTATTCTTCAGCACAATCAAAGGAAATTACTTGAAATGACGAGAACTTTATCACATATACTGAAAATCAAAAACATAGTTACATTTCCCAAAATTAGTCATCCCTCCAATTAGGTCCCCCCTTCTCCCCCACCATTCCTCCCCACCTCCCCCCACCCACATACTTGGCCACTGTATCAAATTGCCTTGAATAAAGTCACAAATTACATCCCATGTGATTGTGGCAAAAATAATCAATCTTAATCGCAACCAAGCTGTGGGCTTTGTCAGGGACTATATATTTCCCCAATTGCTGGGTTTATACGGATCTCACATGGTGGGCCTGTTCCCACACTGTATCTCCAAACTCTGAACTCAAGGAATGCAAGCTTCACAGGCTGAGCCAGTATTTAATTGCCCATCCATAATTGCCGTTCAGAAGGTGGTGGTGAACTGCCTTCGTGACCTGTTGCAGTCCAATATGTCCCATGATGCCACCCAGCGTTATTCAGCACCACTTCTCTTGAATCTTCCATTGACCTTTATATTGTTCATTCTTTGCCCAACATCCACAATTGAATGGACTGAAATTTTCTCCAAATAAAATGTTGAAACCCCTGATAATATTCTTTGGTTCACAGCACAAACTTAATTCACCAGCCACGGGATGTAAGTTAGTTATCCTGTCCCCGGTAAGAGTCTGAAATGGAAGCAAAGAGTGTGAAATCTTGTCTTCACATTTATCCATGAGACTTATTTTGGACCTCTATTATGTTCCAACACTGTTCTGTCACTGTAACATTACTCAGCTCTGAACCTACTGAACCCATTACCACTGAAACCCTAAACAAAGCCATTGCCACCTCAAAACTAGACCAATTCAATCCAATCATTGTTCATAATTAGAGTCCTGCTGCCTTTTCTTTTTTGACTCTGCAAACTTGCTGTCATCTAAAACTAGACAAAATGTTTAAGAAGGAACTGCAGATGCTGGAATGCAGATATAGAGGTCTGAAGAAGGGTCTCGACCCGAAACGTCACCTATTTCCTTCGCTCCATACATGCTGCCTCACTTGCTGAGTTCTCCAGCATTTTTGTCTACCGTCATCTAAAACTAGCTTTACCTTTGATTCAACCATTCGACCATTTCATCGTGGTGTGCTGACCTATATTGTCTCAGGATTAAGCAGACCTTGCATTCATGGCCTTGTTTTCAATTGGATCCCTGATTTTGTCCCTCCCAATCTCAGTGATCTCCTCTGGTCCCGCTACCCACTGAAATATCTCTGCTCTTTCAATTGCTCCAATGCTGGCAATCATTTGCCAGACTGTCAATGGCCCAAGTTCTGGAATAACCTTCTTAAATTTCTCCGCTTTTTAAGATATCATTAACAACTCAGATCAGATTTATAGTCTTCTAACCTTACATCTTATGCCATACAGGACCACTTGGCCGTGTTTAATAATGATCTTGTAAAGCATGGCCATTGAAAAAAGCACTATTTTAAGCATATCATTTTGTGTCAACAATGGAATTTTTCAATAAATCTTAAACATTTTTGAAGCTCCTTTCTGTTCCATTTTTTTGAGAAATTGCCCGGCCAGCTTGACATCATCAGTTTCTCAACATCAGACATCTCATGAACCCAACAGCAAAAGATGTTGGAAAAGCAAGGTTCTTCAAGGGAACCATTATGTTTTTATAGGAATTTCCTTTGAGGTCAGTGGCTAGCATCATAGCTTTACTGCTGACTACAAATTCCAGAACAATGTTGGGCAGACCTACTTGAAAGATGATTTACTTCCCCTGAGCCTATGTTGACTCATGGCCATGAAATTCAAGTCGTCTGCCACTTTAATTCTCCATCCATCTCTGACCCCTGTGTTCTCGGTCTCCTACGCTGTTCCAATAAAACTCAACAGAAATTTGAGGAGTAACCCATCATTATTCAGTGATGCTCATGACAGTCTTCTGGATTAATTTAGCTCAACAATTTCAGATAATATTTCTGCTATTTGCATTTATACCTCTTTGCCTTTCTTACCACCCCCACCACATTGTCCTGCATGGCCATTCCTTCATTTCTCCCCTCCCATTCTATCACATTCCCGTTCACTCCCTTTTTTTCCATTGCATCATAAAATTTAGTTTGCCTCAAATCTTTCCAGTTCTGATGAAAGGACATCAATCTGAAACATTAACTCTGCTTCTCTTTCCATAAATGCTGTCTTGACTTGCGTATTCCCAGCAGTGTCAGTTTATTTTCAGCAGCTGCAGGATCTTGCTTTTTTATCCTTAAAAAAAGTATTAAAACCACTGTTTTGTGCAAGATGTTTCAATACTTTTCATATGTAAAGAAAGATAATGTGTTTGTTTTTGATTAACTGGAACATTCTCCTATAAATATGACCTGTGTGTAGATGCTTCTATTCAAATGATACTAAATTCTCCACATCTAACTTCCATTCCCTGCACAAAATAGTTCTATTCCGATCAAAGCAGCGGTTCACAAATCCGGGTTTGGTGGGCTATTTTCTGTTTGGAACAGGACCAATTTTCTTTTAAATTATTATTTTTTTCTAAAGGATGTGGATGTTGAATTATTAACCACCCCTAAATGTCCCCGAATCGAGAGGTACTTTGTGGATCTAGAATCACTTCTGGGGAAGACCAGTAATTTCCTTCCCTGAAGAATGGTAATGAACCATGCTGTTTCTATTATTTCATCATTACTGGTACATATCAGCTTTGAAAAAAAACATAATATTTACCTAATGACTTGCATTTAGATTCCTCATTTGCCCTGGTAAGTTTCAAATTGATGTCTCAAGATTAATTATCCATAACTCTGGACCATTAACATCTGCAATGCTACAATATCCAGTTTATTGTTCAATATTTTGCTCATGTGATGCACTCGCACATACACATAAGTCACTTGGCATGTGGTGCTCATTTACCGTCTGACATCATTTGCTCAAAATATGATTGCGTGTCTGAGGCTACTGAATGTTGCAGATCTCAACATACTGAAACCCATCTTAAACAGAAGACAAAGGCATGCTTAGTCGTTAGTTAAAGAGTCCAAGTCTAACTAGTCTCTTACCAACCTTCACCTCACCCTCTGACTTCTATCTACTCTCCACCTTCTGTCCTGAAGCAGGGTCTCGACTCGAGACATCAACCATCCCTTTCTACAGATGCTGCTAGAACCGTTGAATTCTTCCGGAAGTTTATTTTTAGACCATTGCCGGTCAGAGATCATCCTGTAACTTTTCATATTGTTGCTTCCCTCCCATTCCACACTTTTCCCCACCCACGCACTTTCAATAATCTCACCAATCTTCTTCACCCTGTCATTTTCCCAATACTTAGTCCTCTTTGCAAGCCTCATCACAAAGATCTCAGTCCTCTCCCAAACATTTTTCCTATGATAGTGGCCTGGTCCCTAATATCCCATCCCAGGGACCCAGGGCACTCGGAACCAGTCAACTGAGCTTTACAAACCCACTGACTCCCACATCTATCTAGACTACACTTCCTCCCACCCTGCTTCCTGTAAAGACTCTATCCCCTACTCCCAATTCCTCCGTCTACTCCACATCTGCGCTCAGGATGAGGTTTTCCTTACCAGGTCACCGGAGATGTCTTCATTCTTTAGGAAACACGGGTTCTCCTCTTTCATTATAGAAGAGGCTCTCACTAGGGTCTCGATATCCCGTAATTCTGCTCTTGCTCCGCCTCCTCCATTTGCAACAAGGACAGAGTCCCCCTTGTCCTCACCTTCCACCCCACCAGCCGTCATATACAGCATTTAACCCTCCAACATTTTCCCACTACTGGATCCCACTACTGGCCACATCGTCCCATCTCCACCCCTTTCTGCTTTTCTCAGAAACCGTTCCCTCCGCAACTCCCTGGTCAACTCGTCCTTTCCCACTCTAACCACCCCTTCCCCAGGCACTCTCCCCTGCAACCGCAGGAAATGCAACATTGGTCCCTTGACCTCCCCCCGCGACTCCATCCAAGGACCTAGACAGTCTTTCCAGGTGAGGCAGAGGTTCACTTGCACTTACTCCACCCTCATCTGCTGTATCCACTGTTCCAGGTGTCAACTCCTGTACATCGGCGAGACCAAGCGCAGGCTCGGCGATTGTTTCGCTGAACTACTTCACTCAGTCCGCCTTAACCTATCTGATCTCCCAGTTGCTCAGCACTTTAATTCCCCCACCTATTCCCAATTACCAATCTGACCTTTGTCCTGGGCCTCCTCTAATGCCAGAGTGAGGCACAATGCAAATTGGAGGAGAGCATCTCATATTTCGCTTGGATAGCTTACACCCCAGCGGCATGAACATTGACTTCTCTAGCTTCAAATAGCCTTTGTTTCTCTCTCTCCATCCCCTCCCCAGTTCTCCCACCAGTCTTACTGTCTCCAACTACATTCTATCTCTGTCCCGCCCCCTCCTCTGGCATCAGTCTGAAGAAGGGGCTCGACCCAAAAAGTCACCCATTCCTTCTCTCCAGAGATGCTGCCTGTCCCGCTGAGTTACTCCAGCATTTTGTGTCAACTGACCTTTATGCACCTGCCCCACTGAACGGAAACCTCTGGAGACTTTGCGCCCCACCCAAGGTTTCCGTGTGGTTCCCGGAGGTTTTTGTCAGTCTCCCTAATGGTCGAAAGTGGTTTCCGCTTCTTCTATGTTCTGGTGATTATTTCAAAAAATTCAAAACCGGCCGCGATTAAAAATAGGTTGCCGTTTGAAAAATCGGTAATTTTTTAGTTGAAGCCGGTTGCGATGCAAGTTGAAGGTGGTTGTCGGAGGTTGCAGGTAAACATAGAAACATAGAAATATAGAAAATAGTTGCAGGAGGAGGCCATTAGGCCCTTCAAGCCAGCACCGTCATTCATTGTGATCATGGCTGATCGTCCTCTATCAATAACCCGTGCCTGCCTTCTCCCCATATCCCTTGACTCCACTAGCCCCTAGAGCTCTATCCAACTCTCTCTTAAATTCATCCAGTGATTTGGCCTCCACTGCCCTCTGTGGCAGGGAATTCCATAAATTCACAACTCTCTGGGTAAAAAACTTTTTTCCCAAATCAGTCTTAAATGACCTCCCCTTTATTCTAAGACTGTGGCCCCTGGTGCTGGACTCACTCAACATTGGGAACATTTTTCCTGCATCTAGCTTGTCCAGTCCTTTTATAATTTTATATGTTTCCATGAGATACCCCCTCATCCTTCTAAACTCCAGTGAATACAAGCCTAGTCTTTTCAATCTTCCCTCGTATGACAGTCTCGCCATCCCAGGGATCAATCTCGTGAACTTACGCTGCACTGCCTCAATCACAAGGATGTCCCTCCTCAAATTAGGAGACCAGAACTGTACACAATACTCCAGATGTGGTCTCACCAGAGCCCTATACAACTGCAGAAGAACCTCTTTATTCCTGTACTGAAATCCTCTTGTTATGAAGGCCAACATTCCATTAGCTTTGGGGGTTCACAAAGGCTGGAGAAACTCTGCGGGTGCAGCAGCATCTAAGGAGCGAAGGAGATAGGCGACGTTTCGCGTCTGAAGAAGGGTCTCGACCCGAAATGTCGCCTATCTCCTTCGCTCCTTAAATGCTGCTGCACCCGCTGAGTTTCTCCAGCCTTTTGTGTACCCTCGATTTCCCAGCATCTGCAGTTCCCTCTTTAACATTCCATTAGCTTTCTTCACTGTCTGCTGTACCTGCACGCCAACTTTCAGTGACTGATGTACAAGGACACCCAGGTCTCGCTGTACCTCTCCCTTCAACCCCATTGAGATAATAATCTGCCTCCTTGTTTTTGCCGCCAAAGTGGATAACTTCACATTTATCTATATTATACTGCATCTGCCACGCATCTGCCCACTCACTCAACCTGTCCAGGTCCCCCTGCAACCTCCTAACATCCTCTTCACAGTTCACACTGCCACCCAGCTTTGTGTCATCCGCAAATGTGCAAGTGTTGCTCCTAATTCCCTCTTCCAAATCATTTATATATTGTAAACAGTTGCGGCCCTAACTCCGAGCCTTGCGGCACTCCAATCGCCACTTCCTGCCATTCTGAAAAGGACCCGTTCACTCCTCCTCTTTGCTTCCACTCTGCCAACCAATTTTCTATCCATGTCAACACCCTACCCCCAATAGCATGTGCTCTAATTTTAGTCACCACTCTCCCGTGCGGGAACTTAATCAAAGGCTTTCTGAAAGTCTAGATACACTACATCCACTGGCACCCCTTCATCCATTTTACTTGTCACATCCACAAAAAATTCCAGAAGATTAGTCAAGCATGATTTCCTTTTCATAAATCCATGTTTACTTGGACTAATCCTTTTACTGCTATCCAAATTCTCCAGTATTACCTCTTTAATCATTGACCAGCATCTTTCCCACCACCGAAGTCAGGCTAACTGGTCTGTAATTCCCCGTTTACTCTCTTGCTCCTATCTTGAAAAGTGGGATAGCATTAGCTATCCTCCAATCCACATGAACTGATCCTGAATCTATTGAACATTGGAAAATGATCACCAATGCGTCCACTATTTCTAGAGCCACCTCCCTGAGGAGATTGGGATGCAGACCATCAGGCCCAGGGGATTTATCATCCTTCAGTCTCATTCGCCTACCCAATACTATTTCTCGCCTAATGACAATTTATTTCAGTTCCTCTACCCCCTTAGATCTTCTGTCCTCCAGTACATCTGGGAGATTGTTTAGTGAAGACAGATCCAAAGTACTCTTTTGCCATTTCCTTGTTGCCCATAATTATTCCACCCGTGTCTGCCTTCAAGGGACCCACATTTGACTTTGCTACTCTTTTTCCATTAACATATCTAAAGAAGCTTTTACTGTCCTTCTTTATATTCCTGGCCAGCTTCCCCTCGTACTTCATCTTTTCAGCCCGTATTGCCTGTTTTGTTTCCTTCTGTTGTCCTATGAAAGTTTCCCAATCCTCTGGCTTCCAGCTACTCTTTGCTGTGTTATACATCTTTTTTTTTAGTTTTATTCTATTCCTAACTTCTCTTGTCAGCCACAGTTGCCTCCTACTCCCCTTCTAATCTTTTTTCCTTTTTGGAATTAAATGATCCTGCGTCTTCCGGATTATGCCCAGAAATTACTGCCATTGCTGTTCCACCGTCATTCCTGCTAGGATTCCTTTCCAGTCTACATACTCCCCTTTGTTCAACTGCATCACTGACACTTCTGATGTAACGTACTCCTTCTCAAATTGCAGATTAAAACTAATCATATTATGATCACTACCTCCAAGCGGTTCCTTTACCTCGAGTTCTCTTATCATATCTGGTTGATTGGACAACACTAAATCCAGAATTGCCTTTTCTCTGGTCGGCTCCATTACCAGCTACTCTAAGAATCCATCTCAGAGGCATTCTACAAACTCTCTTTCTTGGGGGTTACACAAAATGCTGGAGAAACTCAGCGGGTGCAGCAGCATCTAAGGAGCGAAGGAGATAGGCGACGTTTCGTGTCGAGACCCTTCTTCAGACTGGTCAGGGATCAGGGAAACGAGAGATATAGACGGTGATGTGAGAGATAAAGAACAATGAATGAAAGATATGCAAAAAAGTATCGATGATAAAGGGAACGAGCCATTGTAGGCTGTTTGTGGTGTGAAAATGAGAAGCTAGTGCGACTAGGGTGGGGGAGGGAGATAGAGATAGAGGGAATGCCAGGGCCCGAGGGCTGAGGGAGAGGTGGGAGGGGGAGGAGACAGCAGGGGTTAACAGAATTGAGAAAATTCGATGTTCAAGCCCAAAGGATGCAAACTCCCCAAGCGGAATATGAGGTGCTGTTCCTCCAACTTGCGGTGTTGCTCACTCTGGCCATGGAGGAGGCCCAGGACCGAGAGGTCGGATGTGGAATGGGAGGGGGAGTTGAAGTGCTGAGCGACTGGGAGGTCGGGTTGGTTTTTGCGGACCGAGCGGAGGTGTTCGGCGAAACGATCGCCAAGCCTCCGCTTGGTCTCACCGATATAGATCATCTGGCATCTGGAGCAGCGGATGCAGTAGATGAGGTTGGAGGAGGTGCAGGTGAACCTCTGTCGGACCTGGAAGGACTGCTTGGGCCCCTGAAAGGAGTGGAGGGGGGAGGTGAAGGGACAAGTGTTGCATTTCTTGCGGTTGCAAGGGAAAGTGCCCGGGGAAGGAGTAGAGCGGGAGGGGAGGGAAGAATTGACAAGGGAGTCGCGGAGGGAGCGGTCTTTGCGGAAGGCAGACAGGGGGGGAGATGGGAAGATGTGGCGGGTGGAGGGGTCACGTTGGAGGCGGCGAAACTGGCGGAGGACTATCTGTTGTATTTGCCGGCTGGTGGGGTGAAAGGTGAGGACCAGGGGGACTCTGCCCTGTTTGCGAGTGGGGGAATTATCTCCTTCGCTCCTTAGATGCTGCTGCACCCGCTGAGTTTCTCCAGCATTTTGTGTAACCCTCGATTCTCCAGCATCTGCAGTTTCTTCGTTAACTCTCTTTCTTGGGGTCCTGAACCAACCTGATTTTCCCAGTCTACCTGCATATTGAAATCCCCCATCACCACAGTGGCATTACCTTTGTTACATGCCAGTTTTAACTCCTGCTGCAACTTACACCCTACATCCCGGCTACTATTTGGGGGTCTGTAAATAATACCAATTAGTGTCTTCTTGCCTTTACAATTCCTCAACTCAATCCACAGTGACTCTACCTCGTCAGTCCGTATGTCTTCCCTCGCAAGGGACTGAATTCCATCCCTCACCAGCAGAGCTACCCCCCCTCCTCTGCCCACCTGTCTGTCCTTTCTATAGGATGTATAACCCTGAATATTAAGTTTCCAGGCCCGATCCTCCTGCAGCCACGTCTCAGTAATCCCCACAATATCATATCTACCCTCTAACTGAGCCTCAAGCTCATCTACTTTACTTTTTATACTTTGCGCATTCATATACAATACTTTTAATTCCTTACGCATCTCACCTTTCACATCAATCCCTATTACACTTGGCCATACTCTCCTATCCCTTTGTGAGCTTCCTTTCTCATTAATTCTGGGGTCATTAACCATCCCTTTACTCTCTTTCCTTTTAACTCCATCCTCGACTATCCCATTTGACACCCCACCCCCCTTATTCAGTTTAAAACCACCCGTGTAGCAGTGGCAAACCTGCCTGCCAGAATGCTGGTCCCCCACCAGTTAAGATGCAATCCGTCCCTTTTGTACAGTTCCCCCTTACTCCGAAACAGATCCCAGTGATCTATGAATCTAACTCCCTGCCCCCTGCACCAGTTACTCAGCCATACATTCAGGTCCCGTATCTCCCTGTTCCTGATCTCGCCAGCACGAGGAACTGGAAGCAAACCAGAGATAACAACCCTGGAGGTCCTGCTTTTCCGTATTTTTCCGAGCTCTCTAAAGTCACGCTGCAGAATATTCATCCCCTTCTTTCCGACATTGTTTGTGCCGACATGCACTACCATTTCCGGCTATTCACCTTCGCCCTTGAGGATTTTCCGCACTCTGTCCGTGATATCCTAGATCCTGGCACCAGGAAGGCAGCACACCATCCTCGAATCCCGTCTGTTGCCGCAGAAACCCCTGTCCGTACCTCTCACAATGGAGTCTCCAATTACAACGGCGTTGCCTGACGTTGGCCTCTTTGGTTTTGGCTCAACAGCCCTTTATGCTTCGCAAGCCAGTCCACCACTCAGTGTTTTAATGTCTTCTGTCCCGACAGTTTCTAAGTGGGTGAACCTGTTCACAAGAGGTACAGCACCCGGGGACCTTTGCATTTCAAGTTTCCCTCCCTTTCTCACCATCACCCACTTTCTCCCTTCCAGTACTTTAGGTGTAACAATCTCAATGTAGGACTTGTCGAGGAACGGCTCAGTTTCTTGGACGAACCTGAGGTCATCCACTTGCTTCTCCAGTTCCCCAACACGGTCCTTCAGGAGCTGTACCTGGATACACTTCTCACATTTGTAGCAGCCAGAGGCACCAGCAGTGTACTTGACATCCCACATACTGCAAGCATCACACTGAATCAGCTTGCCTGACATCTCCTTCTTTCGTCTCTCCCTCTCCAGCGTTTTGCGTGGCCTCCTCTCCTCAGCCTCCTCGTCGAAGACTCTGGAGCCAAAGACTCACACTTTACTCACAGGGCACTTCCCTCACTGCCGCACCCTAAGAGCTGTCTTGCTTATATTGACTGATAAATTGCCTAATTTACAAACCAAATTCCTCAGTTTTCAACTGTTTCCGTCCTCTGACTTACTTCTAACTCTCCTTCCACTCGGGCTAGAGCCAATCAGTGTTTTCTCCTGCTTCTCTTTGTTGCTGTTGCCTCCAAATCCACGGGAGCTCTGAGTAAAAGGTAGTGGAAGGTAAGACCTTTTTTTCACCCAGTTTTATTCCACCAGGGAGGTCTTACCTTCCACTACCTGCAACCTCTGGCAACCACCTTCAACTAGCATCGCAACCGACTTTGACTAAAAAATCACCGATTTTTAAAACGGCAACCTATTTTTAGTCGCAGACGGTTTTTAAATTTTTTGAAATAATCGCCGGAACATAGAAGAAGCGGACACCACTTTCGACCATTAGGGAGACTGACGAAAACCTCCGGGAACCGCAAGGGAACCTTGGGTGGGGCGCAAAGTCTCCAGAGGTTTCCGTTCAGTGGGGACTGTTGGACAAATTGTGATCCCTGGCATCTCTTCTTCTTTCATTTGGCATGCACAGTTCAAAGTTGTTGGATCTATTTATCTTCCGTTTGTGCACGTCGAGTTGATTGCATTAGTCGAAACAGGGCGGACCACGTGAAGGTTGCAATCTTCCACCCCGGCATCTCTTGTCTTAACCTCTTTGAATAGCCTAAGGGCCTGTCCCATTTGGGCGACTGCGGAGCGTCAGTAACTGATGCCCGTAAAACCGTCGTTGTGCAAACACGGTGATGTACGCTGTCATGCGGGTGACCCCCGGATAGGGCTGAGGCTGTAAAATATTCTTTCTTCAATGCATGGATTTTAAACATTAATATATTAAATTTAATACAAGAAAATCAATTGTGCAAATTAAAAGATGTCTGAGTCGTTCCGTTTTATTTATAGATGTATTGGTCCGCTTCCAGATCCGCTCACCGGGGATGGATTCAGTGAGTGTAGACTGACCTCCCCTCTCCCCGCCCTCCCGCCCCATTCCTCCTCTCCCCCCCTTCTTCCCTTCCCCCCTTCTCCCTTCGCTCCACTCACTTTCCCCCATATCCACTAACCCCATCCCTCACATCCCCTTCTCCCATTCTCCACCCCCTAACCCCACTTTCCCCGACCCCCCCCATTTGTGGACCCAGCCTGCGACCAGCGAGCCCCCGCACACTATCCCACACACGCTACGGACAATTTATACAAACCTGGAAGCCTTTGGAGTGCGGGAGGAAACCCTAACGCTAGCCCTAGCCCTAACACTCGCCCTAATCCTAACCCTAGCCGTAACCATAACCATAACCCTAACTCTAGGTTGATAGGCTTGGTGTAAGTATAAATTGTCCCTAGCGTGTGTGGGATAGTGTGCGGGGATCGCTAGTTGGTGCGGACTCGGTGGGTCAAAGGGCACTGTATCTCTAAACAAAATGTGACACAGGGGCCCCAGGGGTTGGACTCGAACCCCCACTGTTCTGCCTGCTCCTCATGGAAACTAATTTGGTGGTCACTAGGTGTCCCAGAAGCAGATCTCTCGTCCAATGTTCTCTCTAAACCCCCAGAGGCAGCGGGCTCTTCAGCTGGTTACAGGCAATGTTGTCAATTTACCAGTGCCACCCACCTGCTCCGACCACTGGGTCTAAATACCCACCACCCATTTTGAAGCAAGGTGATGGGGAGGAGGGGGAAGGGGGGGGGGGGGGGGGTGTTGTTCCCAAAGTCTGCATTTATCCCATAGTCAATGTTACTAAAACAGATGATGTGGCCTTTGTGCAGTACTATTAGTGGGATTAGCTGTCACAGGCTGCGTCCACAAATGGGGGAGGGTCGGGGAAAGTGGGGGAGATTGGAGAATGGGAGAAGGGAGGTAGAGGGGGAGAAGGGGATGTGAGGGGAAGGGTAGTGGATAAGGGGGAGAAGAGTGGAGCGGGGAGAAGGGAGGAGTGGGGCACGCCCCCCATTTGTGGACCCAGCCTGTGACAGCTTGATCCCACTAACTCGTGGCCAAGTTTAGTTCCCATGAGGAGCAGGCAGAAGCTAGGGTTAGGGCTAGGGTTAGGGTTTGGGTCCACAAATAGGGGGGCGTTGGGGAAAGTGGGGGTGGGGGGGGGGGGTGGGGAGGTCTAGAATGGGAGAAGGGAGGGAAAGGGGGAGAAGGGGATGTGAAGGGGGGGTAGTGGATAAGGGGGAGAAGAGTGGAGCGGGGAGAAGGGAAGAAGGGGGGAGAGGAGAGGGGAGAAGGGTAGTGGGGAGTCGAGAAGGAGGGATGGGGGCAGGAGGGGGGAAGAGGGGAGAGGGGTGTTCAGTCTACACCCACTGAATCCATCCCTGTGAAGAGACGGTGATCGGATCTGGAAACGGACCAATACATCAATAAATAAAATGGAACAAATAGATTTTATTGTATTAATTTTAATATATTGATGTTTAAAATCCATGCATTGAAGGAAGAATACTTTACACCCCATCAGTGGTCCCTAACCCCAACCCTAACTGGGCGTCACCCACAAGACAGCAGACAACTCTTCGACTGCCAGTAAGTTCTCTGAGGCTCTCATAGCCGCACCCGACATCTGCACTATTGAGGCGTCACCCCTCCATCTCAGCACCGACGACCTAATTTCTTTATTCAATACTACTTGCTCTTCCATCCTGGATTCTGATGCTCCTCTTAAAATGAAAAAGCCTAAGCCTAAAGGCTGGCTGTGGCTCAATGACACCACCAGAGTCCTAAGAAGAGCGTGCAGAAAATCAGAACAGAACTACAAATCTGATAAGCTTCAAATTTCCTTTGAACTTCTGAGGAACAATCTTCACCACTAACAGGAAGCAGTAAAATCTGCAAGAACAAAATACTTTTCCGCTCTTATTTCAAAAACGCTCTTATCTCCAAGGTCCTTTTTAGTACCATTACCTCTATCATATGTCCTGCCCCCAGCTAAGTGCAAAGAATTTACTACATTTTTCACCAGCAAAGTTAAGAACATCAGATCGAATATTTCCCCTCCCATCCGTGACCTGGCTGTCTCACTGGTCTGTTCTTCAAAATTAGACTGTTTCCGGGGTGGAAGATTGCAACCTTCACGTGGTCCGCCCTGTTTTGACTGATGCAATCAACTCGACGTGCACAAAGTCCTACAACTTTAGGCTGTGCACGCCACACGACAGAAGAAGACTGTTTCCAACCCGTTACTCTACCCTCCCTTGTAAAACTGGCCACCACCATGAAACCTACTACCTGCCCCCTCGACGTTGCCCCCTCGACACTGTCCCCTCTGCCCTTCTGAAGGATGTCATTACAATAGCTGGTCCCAGCATCCTCGCCATCTTCAGCAGTTCTCTGGCCACTGGCACTGTTCCTACCTGCTTCAACTATGTGGTGGTCCAGCCCCTCCTGAAAAAAACCTAACCTCGACCCCAGCTTGCCTAGCAACTACAGACCTATTTCAAAACTGCCTTTCCTTTCAAAAGTCCTTGAAAAGGTAATTTTAAGTAAACTTTTGCCTTACCTTCACCAAAATACTATCTTGGAAACTTCCCAATCAGGTTTCAGGGCCACCACAGCACAGAGTCTGCTTTGTTGAAGGTACATAATGACCGACTGCTCAACCATTGACTCCGGCGACTGTGCAATCCTGCTCCTTCTCGACCTCAGCGCAGCATTTGATACTGTCGACCACACCATCCTGATTGACTGTCTCCGGTACGGGGTTGGTATTGATGGCACTGCCCTGAGCTGGTTCATCTCCTACCTCAAAGGTAGGAGTTTCTCTACTAACATATGGAAACTCTTTCTCCTCCCCAGCTAGCCTCTGCTGTGGGGTTCCACAAGGTTCCATCCTTGGCCCCATTCTTTTCTCCCTGTATATGCTCCCCTTAGGTCCAAGTCATTCAAAGGCACGGCATTTCCTTCCATTGCTGTGCAGATGATACACAACTCTATCTCCCCCTGAAGCCCAACAACCGATCAAATCTACTTAACCTTATCCACTGCCTCAAGTATATAATGTGTTGGATGGCCCAGAACTTCCTCCAACTAAATGAGAGTAAGTCTGAGGTCATCCTTCTCGGCCCCTCGGACTCATTCAAAATGATAGCAGGCAGCCTTGGAAGCCTTACCCCATTACTCAAACCTCACGTCAAAAACCTTGGCGTGATATTTGACTCAGCATTGAAATTTGTCAAACAAGTCAATGCCGTGATAAAAGCTAGCTTCTTCCAGCTTCAGACGATAGCTAAAATAAAACAATTCCTCCAGTTTGACGACCTTGAAAAGATCATCCACACATTAATCTCCTCCCGCCTCGATTACTGCAACTCCCTCTACACTGGCATCAGCCAATCTTCCCTGTCCCGCCTGCAACTGGTCCAAAACGACGCAGCGAGTCTCCTGACGGGCATCCGAACAAGGGACCACATCACCCCGATTCTGGCCTCTCTCCACTGGCTCCCTGTGCAGTTCTGAATAAATTTCAAGATCCTTCTTTATGTTTACAAGGCCCTTAACGGGCTTGCCCCCGCCTACATCAAAAGTCTGCTTACCCACCACTCCACCTCCAGGTCCCTCAGATCGGCCGACTTGGGGTTACTGACCATCCCGTGGTCTAGGCATAAGCTCAGGGGCGACCGTGCCTTTGCGGTTGCAGCTCGTAGACTGTGGAACAGCATCCCTCTTCCCATCAGAACTGCCCCCTCCATCGACTCTTTTAAGTCGAGACTTAAAATTCATCTTTACTCTCAAGCCTTTCTTGATGTCCTCTGAGGGAGGGCTATATGTATGTATTTATGTATGTACTTAATCTATGAACCATTGTTGTATAATGTTAGTACCTCCACTAATGTAAAGCACTTTGGTCAACGAGAGTTGTTTTTTAAATGTGCTATAGAAATAAAAGTGACTTGACTTGAGCGTGTGACAGGGCGTACGACATGTTGAGACACCCAAATGTCGCCCCAGGATTTTGAACATTCCAAAAATCCTGGAGCGACAGGGAAGCGCTGCGCGTTATCGCATGTCACTGCATGTGTCACCATGCTCCCATCGCATGTCACAACGCGCCAACCTATTTTTAGGTTGTCGCGTAAATGACGCACAAATGTTGCCCATGTGGGACAGGCCTTTAAGGCACCTTTCACAGAAGGAAAAGGGTCAGGGAGAGGTTTATGATCTTAGGTGAGAAGCTGATAAGCATTTATTGCGTTTTGAAGCAATTCCAGGAGTGTATTTTATCCCAAGGTCAACATTTATCAACCTGCTCTATGAAAATGGGAAATGTTAAAAGTCTGGAACTACATTAGATGAAAATAAGTTTGAATAGCTATGAGCTGTAATGTAAAACCAAAGGAGAAATTAGTATTTCAAGTCAGTGGCCATGCAACATTTTCAATGACTAAAAAATCAAGTTTGCCAATTGTCTTTCAGATCATTGAATTGAATGTTAGTTCTCCAGATATGAATTGCATCCCTTTAACCAGATACTAGCATAATTAATCTGGAACAATGATTACTTCTCAAAATAAGTGTATATTTTAGTCAGTTAAACTTAAAACATTTGGACTACAAATAGATGACGTAATAATTCAGTGTCTTGGGAATAGATTTCAGAGTTCTGGTCTCAATCAAACTATCCATCTGATTGTTGGCTCTCCACTGCAGCAAGAGGGTGTGGAGTTCGTGATAAGAGTTTAAACATGCCACACATCAGAGGTATTTAAACTTATTCTTGAAAACCCAATGAATAATTTCCATGTGAAATGAAGCTGTCAATTATCAATCAGTGGGGCCAGAAAGATTTCCCTTTCCAGAGTTGGGGATCTCAAAATGCAGACAAAGATCATTGCTCATCTGAAACAGTTAAACACATGGAATCTAACTTTTAAGCTGAGCTTTTGTTCTATAATTGACTTCTTACAAAGGCTGGTATTATTTCTCTAGCTGAGACCGAGCTGTATTTAAAGAGCCACAGATTTGCAGTTGCATAGCCTCAGGTGACTTGGAGTTCTGTTGCAGAAAAGGAAAACATGATCCATAAGTCATGCAAAGTCACGGTTTACATGAGGTGCTTAGAGATTTGCTTGATATAACATTATTTAAATAAACAGCAGCTGATCTTAAGGGTGGATTGTTTTAGTACTGTCAGTCATAAAAAAACACTCTTCAGTCTCAAGATACATGTGAACTTTATTTTTGATCTCAGTACACAAACTGAAATAAACTTTTCAAAATAATCACCAAAAAATGCTTTTCTGAGCGAGGTCTTGAAATACAGTAACTTGGTCCCTCCGACAGGTTACTAATGTGCGACTAGGCACCCAGAAGATCCAAACTGGACAAATGTTCACTCAGCAAGATGGAATGCTTTCAGCAATCTAGTTTATGAAGGTTTGTAGGTTGTCCACCACATCCCAATTGTAGGATTTCACACACAACAAGCAGGAAGGGAACTCAAACATAATTTCACAATTACAAAGAGTCATCAGAATTTAGCATAACAATGTTGAGATTATAAACGTTGAACAAAGGCTATAAGAAATGAAATTAATGGATACAATTCTCTGAAATGCACACACTAATGGAGAACAGACAAAACTTAATACACTGCATTGATTTACTGTTCACCTAAACTCTGAGGAAAGATCCCTTTTCCAGCTCAGCAGCATGCCAATGACAAGAATATAGTTTCCAACACATTGTTATAAAGATAAAAAATCCTAGATCATAATTTAAATATTGCTTTTTGTTCCCAGTAATATCAGTGCTAAGCTACCATAACATTAATGGAAGAAATACAGAAAAGAACCATGCCTTAGAAAGGATTTGTTCACCCCACGTGCAAACCATCTCCCCAAAAGCAATTTGTTTAAAAATGTGATCTCTGTATATGGAATAATTAAATCACAGGTGTAAATATATTGCTTAATTCTAACATAATTATGAACATCAGATTAAAAATTTAGTTTTATATTTTTTTTAAATCAGTCACTTATTCTTACAGAGATGAAGGTAAAGAAATAGTCTTGCATTTCTTATGAATGACAAGTTTATAAAGAACCATGTAAAGATTTTTTCCTCCTAAAAATAGACATTTTGTATTTCTGCATCAGACTTATATGCTCCGGTGTTCTACTAACAATATGTCAATTTCCTTATATTCTACAAAAATAGCAGTAAGCATTTCAAAATACTCCGCTTTCCTAGGGACTTATAAGTTACATTCAAATTTATTAATAGATGCCATTATATACAGTGGCAGAATTCCATTGATTAAAAATTGTTTGCTCTTTTTGATGAAAGTCTCATGATTTCAGCGTTGATCGTGATTCCCAGTGCCTTGAATACACCATTAGTACCTAGTTTGATACTCATGATGCCATCGATTAAAATCTATGTAAAATAGTACTATGCTTCCAGATGCCATACCGGTGATGATAACCCTAGATTTAAAGACAGAAAGTTAATTACATTGAATATAATCCATATCAAACATTAAAAAAATCTGTCCGCAGGAATAAATATAACCATATAACAATTACAGCACGGAAACAGGCCCTCTCGGCCCTTCCAGTCCGTGCCGACCATTTGTTTTCCCCTAGTCCCATCTACCTGCACTCAGACCATACCCCTCCATTCCCTTCCCGTCCATATACCTATCCACTTTACTTTTAAATGTTAAAATCGATCCTGCCTCCACCACCTCTGCTGGAAGCTCATTCCACACATCCACCACCCTCTGAGTAAAGAAGTTCCCCCTCACGTTACCCCTAAACATCTGTCCCTTAATTCTCATGTCATGCCCTCTTGTTTGAATCTTCCCTACCCTCAATGGGAAAAGCTTATCCACGTCAACTCTGACTATCCCTTTCATCATTTTAAAGACCTCAATCAAGTCCCCCCTTAACCTTCTGCGCTCCAAAGAATAAAGACCTAGCTTGTTCAACCTTTCTCTGTAACATAGTTGCTGGAATCCAGGCAACATTCTAGTAAATCTCCTCTGTACTCTCTCTATTTTGTTGACATCCTTCCTATAATCAGGCAACCAAAATTGTACACCATACTCCAGAATTGGTTTTACCAATGCCTTGTACAATTTTAACATTACTTCCCTACTCCTATATTCAATGCTCTGATTTATAAAGGCCAGCACACCAAAGGCTTTCTTTGCCACCCTATCTACATGCGATTCCACCTTCAGGGAACTATGCAGTTATTCCTAGATCTCTCTGTTCCACAGCATTCCTCAATTCCCTACCATTTACCATGTACGTCCTATTTTGATTTGTCCTGCCAAGATGTAGCACTTCACACTTATCAGCATTAAACTCCATCTGCCATCTTTCAGCCCACTTTTCCAAATGGCCCAAATCTCTCTGTAGACTTTGAAAATCTACTTCAATATCCACAACACCACCTATCTTAGTATCATCTGCATACTTACTTATCCAATTTTCCACCCCATCATCCAGATCATTGATGTACATGACAAACAAGAGTGGACCCAACACAGATCCCTGAGGCACCCCACTGGTCACCGGCTTCCAACCTGACAAACAGCCATCCACCATTACTCTCTGACATCTCCCATTCAGCCACTGTTGAATCCATCTTGCTACTCCGCCATTAACACCCAAAAATTGAACCTCTTAACCAACCTTCCATGGGGAACCTTGTCAAAGGCCTTACTGAAATCCATATAGACAACGTCCACTGCTTTACCCTCATCAATTTCCGTAGTAACCGCTTCAAAAAATTCAAGAAGGTTTGTCAAACATGTCCTTCCAGGCACAAATCCATGTTGACTGTTCCTGATCAGACCCTGTTTATCCAGATGCTTATCATTTCTCTTCTACATCCTTCTCATAAAACAAAGTGTCCCAATTCACTCCTTTTAAATCCTTACGCATTCCCTCAGTTAGCCTTTCTCCAATCAAAAATCTCCACCCTAGGTCCAGTTCTGACTCTCTCCATAATATTATTGAAACTAATGGTATTGTGATCACTGGTCCCGAAGTGCTCACCAACGCATACCTCCGTCACCTGACCTGCCTCATTTCCTAACAGGAGATCCAGCACTGCCCCCCTGTCTGCCTTCCGCAAAGACCACGCCTTCTGCAACTCCTTTGTCAATTCTTCCCTTCCCTCCCGCTCTACCCCTTCCCCGGGCACTTTCCCTTGCAACCGCAAGAAATGCTACACTTGTCCCTTCACCTCCCCCCTCCACTCCTTTCAGGGACCCAAGCAGTCCTTCCAGGTCCGACAGAGATTCACCTGCACCTCCTCCAACCTCATCTACTGCATCCGCTGCTCCAGATGCCAGATGATCTATATCGGTGAGACCAAGCGGAGGCTTGGCGATCGTTTCGCCGAACACCTCCGCTCGGTCCGCATTAACCAACCCGACCTCCCGGTGGCTCAGCACTTCAACTCCCCCTCCCATTCCACATCCGACCTCTCGGTCCTGGGCCTCCTCCACGGCCAGAGTGAGCAACACCGCAAGCTGGAGGAACAGCACCTCATATTCCGCTTGGGGAGTCTGCATCCTCTGGGCTTGAACATTGAATTTTCTCAATTCTGTTAACCCTTGCTGTCTCCTCCCCTTCCCACCTCTCCCTCAGCCCCTGGCATTCCCTCTATCTCTATCTCCCTCCCCCACCCCAGTCGCACCAGCTTCTCATTTTCACACCACAAACAGCTTACAATGGCTTGTTCCCTTTATCACCGATACTTTTTTGCATATCTTTCACTCATTGTTTCTTATCTCTCCACATCACCGTCTATATCTCTCGTTTCCCTGATCCCTGACCAGTCTGAAGAAGGGTCTCGACCCGAAACGTCGCCTATCTCCTTCGCTCCTTAGATGCTGCTGCACCCGCTGAGTTTCTCCAGCTTTTTGTGTACCCTCGATTCTCCAGCATCTGCAGTTCCTTCTTTAAAGCAATGCAACACCTCCACCTCTGGTCCCTCCAATTCTATCACACCTGAAGCAACAAAATCCTGGAATATTTAGTTTCCAATCACAGCCCTCCTGCAAACATGTTTCACTGATTGCCACAACATCATATTTCCAGGTGTCAATCCAGGCTCTAAGTTCATCCACCTTTCTTACAATGCTCCTAGCATTAAAATATACACATTTTAGAAACCCACCATCCCTTATTCTCTGTCTATTATCTTTTTCCTCTTTTTCGCCTACATTTTGGGTCCAAGTGCTTCCCTTCTCTGCCTCTTGCCCCACACCCTGTCCCCTAGCCCCCTCTACCCGAGTCAATCACCCCCAGCCTTTCTAGTTTAAAGTCTCCCCAGTAGCCTTTGCAAATCTCCCTGCCAGGATATTGATCCCCCTCGGGTTCAAGTGTAACCCGTCCTTTTTGTGCAGATCATGCCTTCCCCAAAAGAGGTCCCAGTGATCATGAAACTTGAATCCCTGCCCACTGCACCAGTCCCTCAGCCACGCATTTATCCTCCACCTCATTCCATTCCTACTCTCACTGTCACGCGGCACAGGCAGTAATCCTGAAATCGTCAAATATATTTGAGATGTTTTCTTCTCCAAAAATGCACAGTTGGTGTTTTAAAAGTGCTATACATTCAATGTATAATACCATCTATTTATTATCATTTATTTTGTTTATTAGTATAACATAGCATGCAAAGTATTTATAGATAATTTCCTCAATATCATCTTTAGTTAATGACACTGAAAATTATGGATTTTACTGCAATATGCTAATACAAATTGTGTGAGCATAGAGTCTAGTGAGAGATGGTAACGGTATTGAAGTTTTGTCCAGCGCTCAACAACTCAAGTATATTCACTTCTGAAAATTGGAAAATAGACAATACTATGATGGAAATTCTAAAACGAAGATAATGCAAAAATCAAATTACTCCTTTCACCATAGCTTATAACTATCTGGAAAGTTAATATTATAAGCTGGAGTAACTCAGCGGGGACAGGCAGCATCTCTGGGAAGAAGGAATGGATTACATTTTGGGTCGAGACCCTTCTTCAGACTGAGTTACTCCAACTTTTTGTGTCTATCTTCGGTTTAAACCAGCATCTGCAGTTCCTTCCTACACAGTTAATATTATAAGCTTGGTTCTGCGGTTTGACTCCGGACTTTCTCTAATAACAATTTTAATAGAAGTATATGCATGACAGATTCCAGTTCCTTATCATAGAACCTTAAAACATAATGAACCGGACTTTGCATTAATGTCATAACTGTGTTAATATCCTTAACAACATTGATGTGCCGAGGGACTTAGGAGTCCAAGTTCATAGCTTACTGAGGACAGCAGCACATAGATAGGTTGGTAAAGAAGGTGTATGCTATGCTTACCTTCATTGTATAAGAGTCAGAAGTCATGAGGTTGCTCTATAGGACTTAAGTTAAGCCACATTTGGAGTATTGCATGCAGTTCTGGTTCAGTGGGCAGGTGCTATAGACCTGCACGGGAAGGTAGACGTTCCCGCCCCCACGAGTCTCGGGCAGATGGGACTCGTCAGCCTGGGAAGGCAGTCCATCAAGGAGAGGGAAAACTGTGATTTAAAACCTCCACTGCCTTGTGGCCATATCCAGTCTTGGAGAAGACTCCAGGAGTAAACCTCAAGAAAATCCGGAGTCGGAGCCCCTAAGGCAGTTTGTCGTTGTCTACAACCTCTCTCTGGCAGCTCCTGTGACAGCGCTGGTGCCAAACTGTAACGGCCCTGCTGTTCCTTTGGATCGATTAACGACGTGGAGAGGTGGGACGTGCTGCATGGGCAACAGCCTGTCATCCACATGACGTCGCCCAGGCTTGCATCCGACCACACATCACCTGCTGCTCTAGCTGAGGTTGGAGCAAGCAGCCAACATCTAGGATGCATCACCCATGGTCAGTCAAGACCGAGGGGGGCCTACATGTAGTTCACTCCATTAGAGGAAAGATGAGGAGGCTTTTGAGAGGGTGCAGAAGAGGTTTACCTGAAAGCTGCCTGCATTAGAGGGTTTCAGCTACAGGGAGAGGTTGGATAGATGTGGATTGCTTTCTCTAGAATATCAGAGGTTGAGGGGAGACTTGATACTATATAAAATTATGAGGAACCTAGGGTGGACAGTCATAACCTTTTTCCAGCGTGGGAATGTCCAACACTAGAGGGCATAGCTATAAGGTGAGAAGGGGAGAGTTCAATGGAGACGAGTGGGACAAGTTTTATTTTACACAGTGAGTGGTGGGCGTCCGGAACGCATTGCCAGGTGTGATGGTGGGGGCAGATACGATAGTAGCGTATAAGAGGCTTTTAGACAGGCACATTGAAGTGCAAGATAGAGGGATATGGATCATGTACAGTCAGATGAGATCAGTTTAATTTGGCATCATGTTCAGCATAATCATTGTGGCCCAAGACCTTGTTCCAGTGCTGCACCGTTCTATGTTCTGTAATCCTTTAACCTGATTAGTTAAACTACCACTCATTGCTTTGCATTGGAAGATTTCAGCTCTTCTCTTGAAAATACTCTGTTGTTTAGTATTTCTTATGAGTGAAGTTTCAGTGCAAGAAACTTGCAATGATGAATTCCACTAACATATTAAAATCAAATTTGATTCAGTTCGTCACAAAACCTAGTCTGCTGCGCATGATGGGTTTTAAATTATTTTAATTACTCAGAATTCAAGTTTCTGAATGCCAACAGTTTATCCTTTATTGAATTCAGTCTACTATGTATCAAATGATATTGTCAAATGAATATTCACATTTATTTGTACTGTAACTTTTATGAAATTAAGCTTGCTATACGAGGGCAAAAGATACTTCACCTGCAAAGCAAAAACCATCATAGAATCTGCTACTTTCCACACAATACTCCACATTATGACGAAATTATGCATGTTTTTTCCAAAGTTAAATCTGAATCATTTGAACATTAGGAGACAGGGAGCCTCTGTATACATTCTAAACGGTATTATTTTGTCTGTTTCTCACTTCACAAGCACATATGTGACAGCATATTTAACTTTTGATTGACAATTTTTAGCCCAGCCTACATAGAAGCAGGTGGTGCTTATTCAAGTAGCCTCTTTAAAATGTCTTACCTTTGATCATGGGACATGGCCATAGACCTAATACCAGCATCACACCCCGGGTAGGTCATCAGCTGTTTGAAGTCCCAGACCTGCCACACTGCCACTATTCCACTATCTCCTCCAGTGATGAGGTATTGGCCATCACGACTCAGTAGCATAGCCTGGAGAAGAACGACACACATTACAAAATAGCTCTCAGCACATATCCACTTAGTCATCTGCTGTCTTTGGCTGCATCTCAACAGCTGGTATTTTTAAACAAGCTTGTATATTAACAGTATCACCCAGGGCTTTCTCCAAGGACATAATGTTCTCACTTCTAACAGAAACCTGACAGTTTTATTTTTCCTACTATGTCAGTTTGTCACAACTGTAAATCATTAAGCACACTATCCTCATCTTACAACTTACACTTATTTTAAGAAAATGTGTCATTTTGGTTTCTACTGGCCAACAAATCAAAGGCATGTACATTACAAATAGCTGAGATGAAAACGTTCTTTGGTCAATTCCTGTGTTTCTTGACAAATGACACTGCTGCCTGAGTTATTTCCATGATATTACAACACAATCACATTGGCTAATGTCACATTTGCTAACAGAATGACACTTTTATATTGTTTAGCAAATGTAGAAAGTGCAATGAATTTAATCACCACCTGGAGACTAACCACAGCTTTACAGATCAAGTGCTTCTGTTGATTTTCCAGAATTGCTGAAAGTTTTGAGATCTAGAGGTTTTCACAACTATCAAGTTATGAATACATTTATTCACCAAGCATCATATAGCTTGTTAAAAAAAAAAAAAAATCAGCCCAAACATAGAGCTAACATGTTTATTTAATAATTGGTCGGTATCTAATTTCAGACTAATCATCAGATTTCATCTCGAATAGTTGGGTGTTGTAATTCTAAACATCTGCCTTCCTTGTGTACAGTTATGATATAAACCTGGATATTGTCAGTCATGAAGAAAATGATTATTCGGTGTAAAAATCTTCAAAAATTAAAAAAAGGGGTCTGTTCATTGAACCCACACTATAACCACTTACTATAAATCTAACAGTGGTGTGACAATGTCCCCATAATGTTGAGAATATTCACCTTTACGTGAAAGTCTTGTGTCAAATATGAGTTCCATTTGTTATTCTCAAATCATATTCCAGTTGACATAGTTCCATTGTACAAACTACTGAAAGCTATTTGTGGGCCAAGTATTTCAAAATATTGACAATTGCTCAGATATATGTTTAGATCAGAGCACTGGATTTTGGCAAGTTTACTGAATCCAAAATATTACAGAATAGGAATAAATGTAAAAGATCAGAAAAAAATGCTATTTATTTCTTCCACTGATACTATGTCTCCTTTGAGATTCACCCTGTGGAAGGTTTTAGCAAGACAGTAGCATTTTTGTTTTGGCACATTTTGACAACATTTGGAGAAACCAGGAATTGAATCACAAATCTCATAAGGACATATTGCCACAGTGAATTGGGTTAGTTATAAAAAATATTTGTATATGTTTCTGAGCGCAAAACTAGCTCTGCACCCATGTCAGATAAATGCCTTTATAAATATATTTCACATAAAGAACATTTCCATGAAAATAACAATTTACATTATTAATACTACATGAAAGCAAAAAGGATATAGTAATCCTCTTTGCATGGAATGAATGAAGAAGCTGAATAAATATTTCATTATTAACTAGTTTACAAGAACAAAGACAATAACACAGAATTATAAGCAGTATCTTGAGAACAAATCTCATTTTTCTTTTGATGTAAATAGTGAGCTTTACCCATCATGCAAAAAACCTTGAGCACCAGATAAACTACGGATGCCTCAAGAAGAACCAATGTCCACATGTGCACCTAGAAACCACTCATTTCCAATAGCCAGAGATCCTGGATTTAATAGTATGAATTGGAAGAGTGTTCTTAAAATGTATGTCTGGATGAAAACAACACTACTTAAAACTGCACCTTCTACAGAAACGAATGGACTGAACAAAATAGGGCAATGTTATGCTATCATAAACCGAATAAAAAACAGCTGCGAAACAGAACATTTGGTCAAAATAGCAGCACGATTGTAACGTTTCCTTATTTTATTGGCTGTTTACCTTTTGAATGTCACAGGAAGTAGTTTATAGCTACACAGGAATGTTTCTTTGAAAGAACCAATCGGGAATTAAAAATAAAAGAAAGACACAAAGGAAATAGAACTACGAAAAGGGAAAAAATAATAATAAGGATTGATTTCAACAATGATACTTTCGTTTACAATAAACCAACTAATGGTGTAAATGTTTGGTAGATGTGAATGCAAGAAAGGTTGAGAATTTAGGACAGAACCTTAGATTTAAACAACAGTAAATCCTTGGTGAAAAAGTACATATTTCACAGGCAGAAAGGAAGTTTGCTTGCGATCTTTCTTTGCCAGATAAAAGTAAATTTGAATCCTGTCTTATGCTTGAAGATTGGCAGTATTGTAGTTGTCAGCATTCTGGCATGTTTTCCTTGCATGACATCTGAAAGGCACCTCAAAGAATTTCTTGTGCACAGTGTATTACCCAAAAGAGTTCTGCATTACCCTACGAGTTCTCTTCACTTCAAATACCACCAAAAATGTCATTTTCACAGTCTTTTGGCAATCATTGTTTATCTCAAATACTCTTTAATCACCCAATTTTTTTCTGCTTCAGAGCATGATAAACCTCCAAAGCCTGAAGCTGCTCAACTCCTGACTCCAAAAGGGCCCTAATCGGGGCACAACTGCAAAATCCCACACAATTATGTAAAGAAACATTTGCAGAGTTTGCAACATTTTAAATATACTTAAAGTCTGTAAGAAATCAAAGAGAAATCAAATTGAATTTACAGTACATTATATTTTAATCAATAGTAATTTACATTTCACTCCTCTTATTTTGTTTTGTCTTCTTTTTAGCTCTATAGCCGTTGTCACTAACTCCATCCATCTGTATGAAGATGGGTCCTAACCCAAAATGTTGTCTGCCCATTTCCCTCCACAGATGCTGCCAGGCCCGCTGAGTCACAATCATGCAACACGGAAACAGGTCCTGTGGCCCAACACGTCCATGCCAAACCATGATGCCCCATCTAATCTACTCCCCTATTTCCGCCTTTCATCCATATACCTCTCAACCTTTTTCTATCCACGTTCCTGTCCAAATGGGCATATTGGACCTGTCCAATATGTTGTCATTGTACCTGCTACAACTACTTCCTCTGTTCTTCCAGCACTTTGTTTGTGCACAAATCTTCCCCTTCCTAAGACTTGGTTCCTAGGCAAAATACAAATCTCCTCAGAGAGCAAATCAAAAGTATTCAACCAAGGAAAGTGAACCCGAGCAATAACTAACAATGAATATCAAACTAAGAATACTTCCAATGCTCACTCACGTTAATGTAGAGCACTGTGATATACCCAAACATCTCTGATTATATCATTTTGGACATTCCTTGTCCAAGAAATAGGACCATATTTCTCTGTACTCAGTTCAAGGTGAATCACTAGTTTGGCTCAATGTCAAACTTAATGGCCCAAATCCTGATTCAGACTATTGCTACACATGCCATAGTGTCACTTTTATAATGAAAACAATCTTATTGAAATCCAATGTCAATGTCGATGAACAAATGCAAAAAATCGCAGATCAATCTTGTACATTGGACAGCACAGTGGCACAACGGCAGATTGTTGCCTTATAGCACCAGAGACCAGAGTTCAATCCTGACTGGGGGTGCTGTCTGTACAGAGTTTGTATCTTCTCCCTGTGACAGCATGAGTTTTCTCCGGATGCTCCGGTTTCCTCTCACCTTCCAAAGCCGTGCACGTTTGTCGGTTAATGGTTTCTGTAAATTGTCCCTAGTGTGTATGATAGCACTAGTATTTGGGTGATCGTTGGTTGGCATGGACCCGGAGGGCCGAAGGGCCCGTTTCCACGCTGTATCTCTAAGCTAAACTAAACTAACATTCCTCCATCAATACCAAAAGCCTCAAAAGTTTTAAAAAGCTGCAGATGCTGAAAATCTGAAATAATAAGAGACAAGCTGTGAAGAGAAACAGAGCTAATGTTTCAGGTCTCAGGCTCTTCATCTGGAAAGGTTTGTTATTAAAAATGAACACTGAGCCCAGAAAGCTGTTATGTGCCTATTAGAAGCTGTTCACTGAATTTACATGTGGTTTCTTTGGAACTGTGAAAGGGACCAAATGCTGAAACTTATCTATTTTGCTGCATATGAAAGATAGTCTGTGAGTATGCCCACCCAAGAACATTTTTGACTATACTGAGGAAGTACCTGATTAGCTCCAAAACACCTTGGGATATCACAACCACAGGAAATATGCTATAAAATTGATATACAGGATTTCTCTTCATTTCACGAACCGTAAAATCATAAAATAGTTTACCCCACTATTTAGGAGGTAAAAGAAAATAAATTATGTCCCTCCAACCATCTGCCTTTAACTAGATTCAATATACTGCTGAAATGAAGTTGCATATTAAGAAAAGTTACCAGATAAAATAATTTTTAAAAAAGGCTATTCAAAACATTTTTCAACACACAACCTGTTCATGGGACTGAGGTTTAACACAAAAATAACTGCAGGCATTTTTTACTATAAATGCCAGTAAATTTTAGGATTTCTGTATGCATTTAGAAGTCACCGACTGAACTCCACCATTAATTTTCTGACTGTCCACAGCTGCTGGACATTCTGTGGAATCTAACAACTCAGATTCTGCATCAATAATACTGGGGAATCTGCTTTCAGATCCTGCTAGTCTACTTTTTTTTCCAATGGCAAGTGTGGGGTAACATGGAAAATCATAAGACCTCTTTCAAAAATGAATTATTGCTATTGTGTTCTATGGATTGAATCACAGCCCAAAGGTACCACAAGCTGCCAGCCACTCGTGGCTCAGTACCTCGCGGACTTCTGCACAAGTGGTGTGAAATGCGAATGTCTGAGACGACCGCTGGAGGTCAGAGGTTGCTGCATCCCACTGCCAAGCTGCTGTTAGTCTCCTTCGAGTCCAGCAGCAGAAGAGCGATAAACTGACGAACCAGCCCTCAGTGAAGGGAAGGCTGTCAGAGAAATGGAATCATCAACTTTGTGGAACATGGTTCATGTAGATAAGTGCTCAACTTAATTAATATTTTTGACTATGTTCGTTTTTTTTAATCTGATTTACCTAACTGTTAACATTTTAAATATTTTTTGCATTTTAAAAAGTTCAAACACTTTTGACAACCAGCAAGGCTTTCCACATTGTCCGTGGATTCTCGATGGTGAGAGAGGCCTCAGCATACACTGTCCAAGCATCCTTGCTGCCCCAGGCTGGTCTGCTCCATCACAGGTCTGTCTGGTGTGCAAGGTCAAATCTTTCAGTCCCGTGTATCCAGTAAACTAATTGGAGGTGAATGAAGACTGCAAGAGGTGAATTTAGGAAACAGACAAGATCTAGGAGGATGTGTTGCAATGTCTTAAATTATTTTCATACTGTCTTCATTTTAAATTTCTCAGAAACAATTTTCATAGGGTTATAGATCATGCAAGATGAAAACAGAACCTGTCCATGCCAACGAAGATGCCCCATTTAAGCTAGTCCCATGTGTCGATGTTTGGCCTATATGCCTCCAAACATTTGCTAACTAAGTACTTGTCCAAACAAGTTTTAAATGTTGCTATTGTACCTGCCTCAATGATTTCCTCTGACAGCTCATACCATATATCCACCATGCTGTGTGTGAAAAAGCTACCCCTCAGGTTCCTATTAAATCTTTCTCCTCTCACTTCAAACCGCTAGTTCAGGGGTCCCCAACCCTTTTCATCCCGTTCACCCCGGCAATTTTTTGAAAGTAAATTTACCCCCGCCTTGTTTTGTTCAGTAATTTGTGTTTACACTTCTACCTCAATAAAGCAACTGACAAAGGGGACATTTTAAAATACTGTTTTTAACAAATCCAGAATTAACAAATTTACCCCCTGGGGGTAAATTTACCTCAGGTTGGGAACCCTTGCTCTAGTTCTTGATTCACCTATCCTAGCTCCGTGCATTCACCCTATCTTTTCTCCTCATGATTTTGTCGGATCACAACTCAGCCTCCTGAGATCCAAGGAATAAAGTCCGAGGCTGTTGAGCCTCCCCCTTTTGCCCAAACCCTGGCAGCACCCTTACAAATCTCTGCACTCTTTCCAGCTTAATCTTTTCTGCAGCAAGATGACCAAAACTGAATGCAATACTTGATGTGGCTTAACCAATGTCTTGCACAACTGCAATATAACATCCCAACTCATATACTTCAGACTGATGAAGGCCAACGTGCCAAAAGCCTTCTTCATCACACTATCTACCCGCAATGCCACTTTCAGAGAACAGTATGTAAATCTCTCTTATCTAAATACTCCACATGCCCCTACTGTTTTTGTGAAAGTTGTGTCTTGCTTTGACTCCTCAAAATGCAAAACCTTATACTTATCCAAAATAAACTCCATTAGTAATTCCTTGGCCCATTTGGCCAGCTGACCAAGATGCTACTGTAATTATTGATCACCATCTTCACTGTCTACGATACCACCTATTTAAATGCTTTCTGCAAAATTACTACTGCCTTGTACATACATTCTCATGCAAATCGTTGATATAAATGACAAACAGCAATTGCCCCAGCACCAATCCCTGAGGCACAGTACTGGTCACAGGCCTATGAAAAAACCCTTTCACCACTACCCTTTACTTCCTACCATGAAGCCAATTTCATATCCAGTTAGCCACAAAATGCTGGAGTAACTCAGTGGGTCAGGAGGCATCTCTGGAGAAAAGGAATAGGTGACATTTCGGGTCGAGACCCTTCGTCTGATGAAGGGTCTTGACCCGAAATGTCAACTATTCCTTTCTCCAGAAATGCTGCCTGACCTGCTGAGTTACTCCAGCATTTTGTGTCTATCTTCGGTATAAACCAGCATCTGCAGTTCCTTCTTACAATTCTGTATTCAGTTAGCTAGCTCTCCTTGGATTCCATGCATTCTAACCTTCCAGAGCAGCCTATCACACGGAACCTTGTTGAATGGCTTGCTGATATCTGTCTATGGCCCTGCCCTCATCAACCTTCTTGGTTAATTCTTCAAAAAACTCAATGAGACATGATATCCCACACGCAACACAATGTTACCCCTATTCTACCCTTGTCTTTCCAACATACTGTATCCTTCAGAATCCTCTCCAGTAACCATCCTACCACAGATTCTCCAGCTTTTTGTGTACCCTCGATTTTCCAGCATCTGCAGTTCATTCTTTAACATCCTACCACAGCTGTTTGGTTTACACATCTATGGTTCCTGGGTTTTTCTTTGCAGGTCTTCTTAGAGTCATAGAGTGACAGAGTGTGGAAACAGGCCCTTCGGCCCAAATCGCAACAATGCCCCAGCTACACTAGGCTAAGTCTCACTTGCCTGTGCTTGGCCCATAATAGAGGCACGACAATAGCCACTCTCCAGTCTTCTGGCAGCTTATCTATATCTAATGATTAATCATGCATCTCAGCCAGGACTCCTTCAATTTATTTTCTGGCTTCCCACCGTCTCTTTGGGTATAACTAATCAGGCTTGGGAGATTTATCTACCTTCATATTTCTTAGGATGTTCAGCACCTCCTCGACTGTAATGACATTGCCATTCCAAAGTTCGCTGGTCTTCATGTCTTTCTCCACGGTAAAAACAGGGTATAAATATTCATTGACTTTGCCTATCTCCCAGGGCTCCACGAATTGACGATCACTTTGGTTTCACAGGTGCCCTATTCTCTCTATAGTTCCCCTTTTGTCCTTAATATACATGCAATCTCAGGATTCCCCTTAACATCATCTGCCAGAGCAATCTCATGCCCTTTTCTTGCCCTCCTATTTCTTTCTTAGGTATTCCCCTCAATGCCCTATACTCCTCAATTATACATCATTATCAACGTTTTGTTGGCAAATATGAGAAGGACTGGAATCAAACTTGAAGAGATCAAGATTTTTGTTTTTTAAAATTTGTCGGTAACGTTGTCCAGACTAAGTAACAAAGTGGGAATGTTTTCAGCAGTACTGATCCCAACTGCCTATACCTGACCCACGTCTCCTTTTTCCTGACCAGAGACTTAATATCTCTCATTATCCAAGGTTCCTTACTCCCACCTATCTTGCCCTTCACTCTAACAGTAACATGCATACCCGGAACTCTCACTATAACACTTTTAAAAAGTATCCCACTTTCCAGACCACCCTTTGCCCGCAAACAACCTACTATGAACTTTTGAAAGCTCCAATTTTCTACTTTTTTTGTGTGTGTTTAGTTCCATTTTCAATTGTTGTTAAAATGTTTCTGAAAGAAACAATAAAAGACTTTGACACCGCGATAGGGAGCAAAGCCAGAGGCAGGGTCTAGCCAACTATCAAAGACTTTCAGGAAATTTTATGAATGAAGCTTGTTCTGGCCTGCGTATGCCTCTTAAATCAAAGATCCTGCCGTCATCTCATTGCCGGACTCCAGGTTAGTCTGCACCAGGAACAATGGACTACTGGATAAGGCAAGAGGAAAATGTAGTTCATTGCAGATTTTTCTCCTGTTAGTTCCAGTTTATATCCCGGTTCATAGTTATATAACTAGCATAATGGGTGCTGTGATTTTGTATTGGTGTTACTAACCAAGCAATTTAAAGTCACAAGTTCAAATCATAATGTGGGGCCATCAATTGTTTTTGATAGCCTTGCAATCAAATAAAGACAAGATCCAGACACAGTTAATCGTGCAATTTGTCATGATAAACATATTGTGATCAATGCCTTCAATGGATAAACTGTCTTATTGGCCTGGTTGAAGTTCACCTTTAGTTGAATCCAATACTCTGTACTCCTTCACTATTATATCTGAGTATGTCTGGTCCCACCTGTAAGATAGACATACCAGAGACTCTCAAGTGCTAGGGGTGGAGGGAGGGCGTACAAGGAAGAATTAAAGTTTGGTTCGGTCCTGGAAATTATCAAAATTGATGGGAGGTTCCATGATTTCAAGTTTCATTGCTCTTCAGATTAAACAAAGCCAAGCCAACCTCAGTGATAATCACCATCCCGGTTTCATATCCATCTTGGTCAACCATGGACAAATCTAAATTCTTCCGTGTTTAATATTGCCTGAAGAAAGCATCAAAAAGGATTAGCGTAAGCAATTAAAGCTAGACAAAAATGCTGGAGAAACTCAGCGGGTGAGGCAGCATCTGTGGAGCGAAGGAAATAACCAACGTTTTGGGTCGAAACCCTTCTTCAGAGTTCTTCCAGCATCTGCAGTTCTTTCTTAAGCGTAAGCAATTAATATTGGTTACCTTTGCCGAATCTTCAGTCTCCATCTTGGACAACAGCTTTCCATTTGCACTGAAGACACAAAATTGGCCCTTTTCAAAATAAATAACGCAATGGCCTTCAGAGGACAACTGGATTAATCGAGGATGCAAGCAGTTTTCGGGGCTCTCAAGGGCCTTCAGCAAGTCGCCATTCATTGTATGGATTAGGCATGGACCCTCTATCAATTCAGAAGAAAATGAGCATTTTAGAGACATTTTTCAGAGCAATATATCCAACATCTCCAATATTTCATTCTATAAAGCACACTCAAATTATTTATTGATTACTAAAAACAAGGCAACTAATGGTCATTAGTGCATATCAGTTGACCACAATCCCATCAGCAACATTCCACTCTCCTTATTTCCTTGCCTCCTTGCAATTTGTTCTCCTTCCCATGCTCATCAATTCCTCTATGGTTTGCCACTTACGTACTCTCAGGGGCAATTAGCAGTATTGCATTAAGTAACCAGCACAACTTTGGTGTGTGGAAGAAAGAGGAGCACTTGGGGGAGTCCCACACAGAATGTGCAAACTCCACACAAACAGCAACCAAGATTAGGATCAAACCAATGTTCTCAATGTTGCAAGGCAGCAGCAGCACTAATTGAACTGCCCTATTAACCAGTTAATATACTACTAACTCTTGGATTCCATTGCCATTGTGCATTGTTGTTTATTAACCCAATATGAATTATGCCCCCTCTTGTCTTTTCAAAAAGAACATATACTTAATCCGTTTTTTTTAAATCTAATATGAACAGCTCACACTTTGATTTACAAGATAGTTACAAGTTCAAATGTATGTTACTATATAGCCAGAGTCTACTTGTGTTGGTCTGGTCTGCATGCCACAGGTTGAATCTCCAAGTCTGACCTAATGATCATCCTTTTGGACACAATGACAGATTTTGAAAAAGTTACACAATTAATTAGAACTTTGTTTGGGTCAGACATCTGGTAATTCTTTTATAAAAACATTTTTTAAAACCTCTGGGAAAAGGTAATAAAATTTTTCTGGAGCAAATCAGCAGTAGGTAGAGTTCATTAAAAAAAGGTTTCTGTTTTCACAGGAAATCACAAGCAGTGCAGGGATTTGGTATATCCAGGAGTGCAAATCAGGGCATTCAGACCGAGCAACTATTTCTTTATATTTTTGCTCAGTGACACAAAACAGGACCAGCATAATTTGAACCCTGTGTATTAAATGACTTCTAAGTTTTACCTTCTTTGACATTTCACTTGACATATTATTTACGTGATTCATCTTCTAAAACTTATATTGTCCCTTTTTTTGTCTGAGCCAATACCACAGTACAACTAATTATACTAGTGACCCATCGTGCAAGACATTTCTAGACTACCCAGCCACCACTTTTTTGGCTAACCATCTGGATCAAGTGTACAGAATTTACAGTGCTCAGCCTAGTAGATCCAAGCGAGGTTATGCTTTAAATTGTTGGGCTTTAAGTTATGCTCCAATTCTCCTGTTTTCTGCCTGCACCTCCCAGACATTGAGGGGTAATTTCTTTAGCTGGAGGGTAGTGAACCTGCAGAATTCATTGCCACAGACAGCTGTGGAGGCTAAGTCTTTGAATATTTTTAAAGTAGAGATTGATAGACTCTTGTGTTGCCCAGAGAAGGTAGGAGAATTAGATTGAGAGGGAAAGATAGATCAGCCACGATTGAATGACGGAGTAGACGTGATGGGCCGGATGGCCTAATTCTGTCCCTATGTCTTCTGAACTTTAAAAAGGTGAAAGGGCATATTCTATTTAGATAAGAACCTGATTGGACATTGTCACAAACACTAATTTTAATATATAGTATCTTCCCGGTTAACCTTTCAAAATGTAAAACATTACAAAGTCACTCTTTTCTTCCTTACAGAAAAGAGCCCAAGGCAAATCATCCTTTCCACACCAGTCTATCTCCAGCTTATCTGGTGAGTCTTGTTTGTATCTTGGGAAATTCAGGAGAAACGCAACTACTCAAGGAATGACTAGATTGTGAAATGCGCTAAAAACAGTGGTTAATGTGAAAAATATAGTTGAAACTGGATAAATGCGTAATAAAATGATGTATAGAAAGGTTTTTACATTTTGATATAGATCTCCCAATCTAATTACAAAGTTATTTGTCAGAGATTTCCTCCAGACCCCTATATTTCCCTCATTTTAGATTGCCACAATGGTCTACCCTTTCAAATGTCACGTGCCATTCCATAACCAATCCCCTGATATGCATGATAAAATTGCATTAAAATAGGAACCATGGAATTTTTAAGGAGGAAGATTCTTTGTTCTCTGCGCCTTATATGATAAACAGTTGCACTTTGCAATAAAACATTACAGTTCAGTACTCAACATTCTCTACCCATACCTACCTTTAGAACCGCTGATAACTAGACCGAGCTCTGCACATACTGCGGCACAGCTAATCTCAAAGTCGTGACCTGTTAGGATAGCCCGAGGAGCAGCGTATTCAGCTGAAAAATAAGATTAGTAGTCATTCAGTTTAATATAACGGACTTTAATAATGTGGGATGTGATGCTTATGGACTGGCACCATTTAGCATTTAATGCAGCATTCTCAATTAAGTTTGTTTTTGTTTTAACTCTGCCTTTACGAGAATGTAGAGCCATAATAGATTGCATTTTAAATTCTGACCACTCAGATGCAGTGCACATTCAGCATTTTTCTGTTATTATTTAAGTTCCTCCAGGAAATTACTCCTGCAAAATTGTTGGGATCATAATAACAAGGCAAGAAGTGTACTTTGTTGGTAAAATATACTTAATATTTCTTGTTCCTCTCAGTTCATTAATACATCATAATGCTTCATGAGACTAAGTTCTCTCTTTGCCAATCATCTACTGTCAATTTGTTCATGGGTACCCATATTTAGTTAATCCATTCATTTAAAAAAAAATCAAACAATGAGGATTTTATTTTAGAAGAAAAGGAAAAGTAACTCAATCAAATGATTCGTGCATCCAAGCTTAAAATATATTTGGTTTACATTGTTGCATTCCTAAAGACGGCATGTTTCAGTATCCTGTGTTATTCCCCATTAATTCATGTCCAATCAAAGTTCAGACAAAAATATATCAAATGAAAAAATACTTCCATAAGGATTCTAAGATGTTTTATGCAGAGGCCTTGCTGTCAAAACTTTGCAGTACTGAGCTACCCCTCATCCTTGGCAGCTCAATGCTCAAAGCGTATTACAGCATAATAATGAACCTCTTAGCTAGAGCAGGTGCGAAAGATTGGTTGAATGGTATTAGATTTTAGTGAAAGCCACTGTGAGGGACAAATACTGGAAATGGCAGAATGTAGAATTAATGGGCTGTTCTTGATTAGAAATGTTGTCAATAACTAAATAAATGCCAGCTGTTGATATATTGGGGTTTGTGGGATGAAGTTTCCCCCGATTCAAACATAGAAACATAGAAAATAGGTGCAGGAGTAGGTAATTCGGCCCTTCGAGCCTGCACCGCCATTCAATGTGATCATGGCTGATCATCCAACTCAATATCCTGTACATGCCTTCTCTCCATGCCCCCCTGATCCCTTTAGCCACAAGGGCCACATCTAACTCCCTCTTAAATATAGCCAATGAACTGGCCTCAACTACCTTCTGTGGTAGAGAATTCCACAGATTCACCACTCTCTGTGTGAAAAAATGTTTTCCTCATCTCGGTCCTAAAAGACTTCCCCCTTATCCTTAAACTGTGACCCCTTGTCCTGGACTTCCCCAACATCGGGAACAATCTTCCTGCATCTAGCCTGTCCAACCCCTTAAGAATTTTGTAAGTTTCTACAAGATCCCCCCTCAATCTTCTAAATTCTAGCAAGTACAAGCTGAGTCTATCCAGTCTTTCTTCATATGAAAGTCCTGCCATCCCAGGAATCAGTCTGGTGAACCTTCTCTGCACTCCCTCTATGGCAAGAATGTCTTTCCTCAGATTAGGATCTGGGCATCCAGCTACAACCCAAACTTGCTGCTGGATCCTGCTGGATTCAATAATGCTGGGATGTTCTATTTTTACTGGTATTCCTGGCTGCCTGCCTTGGAAAATCTTGCACATTTCTTTGGGGCAGCCTTAGCATCCATTAAATTGATATAAAAGCAGCAGCAAACCACAAGTAAAACAAGTATGTTCTGAGAATTATTTGCACTGGATAGTACAATACCTGCATCTTACTCCGTCTGAATATCAATAAGTTATTTCTGACCCGCAATATAATTCTAAATAGTGATCTGCAGACTTACAACTTCCTTGAAAATTATACATTTGCCCACATCACAATCAAATGTACACAAAGATTGGTATTTAAGTTTCCCATCATCTATGTTTGTTTAGGTTTTATGGCAATTTGATTATATAAAGGTCAGAGGAAAAAAAACATATAATTAATGGTTAGAAGCCACAAGCAAATATAAAGCTATTTTATACGTTTCTAATTCAATGAAAAGGAAAGTATATTATAAATTATTTCACTGAAATCACTGGCACACTGTTTCAAGAAGCACACCAAGAAAGAGCGTTGAAGGAAATGATCAGACTCAAGTTTATTAGTACAACCTTGAACTTTGTATGAATTGCATGTATTTTCTCAACGCTGATGGAATATAGTTTATCTTGTTACAAGGAAAAAACATGCTACACAGTGTATATTTAACAGTGTCAGAAATGGTTAGCCCTGTGTAAAAACAGGATCAATTTGTCATTTCAATTCTTACACATCCAGATGCTGATCTGCACGTGAGTGCAGCATATTTTAATACTTCCAACTGACAATAAATTCTACTTAATGTTCAATAGCAGTGGCTCAAATGTGCAAACTTTTACCAACACTTCTCTAGCTTTGAGACAACAACCTTGGAGCTATCATGTTTGTCACAGAATGATAGAGATTAAGACCTTTTTTTTTAATAACAATAGAAAAAGTAAATAAGCGACCATTGGTGTTATAATCAGGAAATGACCCACAAACAACTTGAATGAGCGAATCAAACATAAAACACAAAAGGAGATTGTGCAACCCATTGGTCCCTTGCTGACCAGCTCTCTGAAGGAGTTAGCCACGCGAAACATTCCTCTCGCCTTTCAAACTTTATTTTCTTGTAGTAACCAATACATTTTAAATATTTTTACATTAGTCATGTAACTGTTATACTTGAAATGAGATGAAGCCGCTCTATTTACCGATCAAAATATACTGACCAAAGTTAGGTTTCAGCCAGGACTCAGTGGTAAGTACACTCCAAGCCAGAATCATCTGCATAAGAGGCAAGTCCAACTCGAAAACTTGAGCGACTAATTTAGGTTGACACTTAAGTGCAGTGCTGAGAGTTTTTCCATTGGCAGAAATACCACATTGGGGAATGCAAAATGATCTAAGTCCTGTATACCCTCTCTGAAGTTCTCCCTGTGCTGCGTCCAAATTGTAACTCTCAAACCATTTAGTGGAAGAGGTTATCTGATCATCATCATTTCATTGGAATTTTTGGCACATTAACCAATGTATGCTGGTTGCCATGTTTGTGATATTACAATAATTGCTACATAGTTGGCGGTAAAGTGCTTACATTATGTGGAGGTTGCGAAGGGTGCAACATAAATCCAAGTACAGTACTTCGTTCTGTGACATTATTACTTTCAGAATTAAGATCGTATACTTATCAATGAATCTATTGTGAACAGCATTTGTAACAAATTATGCACTGGAATAATGGGTAAAATTACTTCAAAAGTACCTGTTTAAGAAAGAGCTGCAGATGCTGGAAAAATTGAAGGTAGACAAAAATGCTGGAGAAACACGGCGGGTGAGGCAGCATCTATGGAGCGAAGGAATAGGTGATGTTTCGGGTCGAGGTCCTTCTTCAGAAGCGTATATACCTTCGCTCCATAGATGCTGCCTCGCCCGCAGAGTTTCTCCAGATTTTTGTCTACCTTAAAAGTACCTGTGGCATTTAGCTAACAATATTACCAAAGTCATAGAGTCATAATTGTACAGCACAGAAACAGGCTTTTCTACACAACTCGTTCATATTGACCATGATGTCCATTTACATATCCCATTTGCCTGCATTTGGCTCTCATCCTCTCCCATCCATGTAGCAATGTTACAACATTTTGAGATAGGATAAATTGCAGACTTGATTTATTCAATCAGATAAAGCATAAAAATAAGTTTAATTTGACACCTAATTCACTTTCATATCTTCAGTATTAAAAAAGTTATGGCCATTTTCATACTCGGAAATTAGCATCTTGTTCCCTATTGCTTTTCCATTGACTTAATACAAAAGCTGTGATCAAGGACAGTCAAAAGCACATCACTTTCTTAAAAATTAAGAGAACTGAATGACATTTTCAGTTATTATAGATTGAAGCATTCTGAAACAAATATGAATCAATCTTACTTGGACGACCTGAAATTAAAGCATGTAATTAGTTAGTTACCTAATTGTAGCTAATTACAAAATTCAATTACTAGATCTAAACATCTATCCATTTCTTAAGAAAAGGTTAACATTTTTTAAAAAGCCTAATGCCCCTGTCCCATTTAGGAAACCCGAACAGAAACCCCTGGAGAATTTGCGCCCCACCCAAGGTTTCCGTGCGGTACCCAGAGGTTCCCGTAAGTTTTTGTCAGTCTCCCTAATGGTCGAAAGTGGTTTCCGTTTTAAAAATCGGTAATATTTTAGTCGAAGTCGGTTGCGATGCTAGTTGAAGGTGGTTGCTGGCAGACAAAAACCTCCAAGAACCGCATGGAAACCTTGGGTGGGGCGCAAAGTCTCCAGAGGTTTCCATTCAGGTTTCCTAAGTGGGACAGGGGCATTAGTGTCCAAATAACATTCACACAAGAATTCACAATATAACATGATTTTTAAATCTCATTGTCATGAATTTATAGGCCAAATGGAAGGAATTTAGTGTTTAATTCCCGTAAATTAATGGCCATTTTAATCATCTTGCGAGTGGGTTTTCGTGGCACGCGATCGTTTGGAACGTTGTGGTTGCGGTGAATTGAAACCCCATATTGGCAGGAAAAATACTGCTGGTTCGTATGGGTCACCTTTTCGCAACGTGAAATTTTGATTAAAGGCATCCTAAGAAGCAAGTTTATATGAAAAAATAAATGGTGTACCTTGCCTTGTCCCCTACGTGAGATACGTCCTGTTGTCGGCGTTGACGGCATTAGAAGATTATTTTAATTTTACTCCTGCTATTAAATTATCCAGCGCTAATTTTTTATTATTTTTTTATTTTGTATTTATTTTATTTTTTTTATTAGAAGCAATGCATATTGTCTAAGGTACAACAGTTCTTCAAATACAAATTAGGCTTGTCACAAAAATTGTACAGATGTTACGGAATAATTTATGTATGCTTCTGTTTTTTGTTTTTTTTTGGAAAGTAAAGGGTGGTAAAAAAGTAAAAGTATAGATCAATAATCCAGAGATGGTGATTAAATAATAATGATTATATAAGAAAATAAAAAAATAAAAAAGAATAAAAAAACAAAAAAAAACAATTATTATATAATAAAAAAAAGGAATACATCTTAACAATGAATGGTGCAATTTCACATAACAATATCTATAGAGACATGTATACAAATCCCAGAATACATCTTTTCATCTAATCCTACACCAGGGTACTTATTGAGTTACGGTGCTGAGCTCAGCTACCCCTTTAAATAATCAATGAATGGAGACCATATTTGTTCAAAAAGTTCGTATTTGTCCATTAGGACAAACCTAATTCTCTCCAGATGCAATGTCTCCGACATTTCCACAGTCCACATTTTGATTGTGGGGGATAATGTTCCCTTCCAGAATTTTAATATTAATTTTTTTCCAATTATCAAACAGTAATCAAGAACATTTATTTGACTTACTGTTAATATTAAGCTTGAATCAGGAACTAATATTATTAGCTTTAGATCGGGGTCCAATTTAGTTTTAAGAACTTCAGAAATGATTCTAAAAATATCAGCCCAATAACTATTAAGTTTTATGCATGTTACGAAACTATGCGTTAAGTTAGCTTCTAAATTCTGACATTTATCGCAAATAGTAGAAATGTTAGGAAAAATTCTATTTAAATCCAGCGCTAATTTTAATAAACTTAATAAAAACGGCAGTCGAAGCGATTTTTCTTCAGCAACTGAACAGCCTGTTCAAAATCGATTTGAATAGGCTGAAGAAAAACTGCATTTTAAACCCGCCCCCCTCTCAAAGGCGCCAAAGTCGCGCACACGGCCAGTGACAGAACTGCAGCGCCGCTGAAGGTAAGTTTTGTAGCATAACTAATCCATGTACCTGTTTAATGATTATTAAATATTGTTACTGTAATTGGGTCAACTTCTTCCTCTAGCAGTTCATTCCATATACCCACAACCCATTGTGTGAAAAAGTTGCCCATCAGGTTCTTATTAAATCTTACCCCTCCCACCTTAAATCTATGCCCTATTGTTAATGATTACCTATTCTGGGTAAAGGACTCACTCACCCTGTCTATTCCCCTCATGATTTTAAGATCGCCCCTTAGTATCCGAAGGAATGAAGACCTACCCTGCTCAATTTCCCCCCACACCCGAGGCCTTCAAGTCCTGACAATATCCTCATATATCATCTATGCATTCTTACCAGTTTAAGGACATTTTTTCCTATATTAGGGTGATCAAAGCTGAACAGAATACTCCATGTACAGTCTCACTAGTGTCCCGAACAACATTAACAAAATTTTCCCACTTCTATACTCAATTACCTGACTGATGAAAGCATGTGCCAAAAGCCATCTTCTCCACCCCATCTACCTGCAATACAATTGTAAAGAAACTATGTACTTGTACAGCTGGATCCACCTGCTCTACAGTAATCCCCAGAGCCCTACCATTAACTAAGAAAGTCCTGCGGGTTATGCAAAACTATTTGAAATGTTGATATAGTTGTGTTCAACATTTAGTCTGTTATATTCGCCATATAAAAGTCATTTAGTCTGTTATATTCAAAATATCATTACTAAACCACCCATTAATTACTAGCTTACCACTCTTCAAGAAAAAAAATGGATACACTCGCATTTCTCTTCATTTTAACAAATTTGTTCCATTTGTGAAACTTCTGACAAACTCTGCAAGTTCACATTATAAGAGTAGAATTAGGCCATTCGGCTCATTGAGTCTACTTCGCCATTCAGTTATGGCTGATCTCTGCCTCCTAATCCCATTTTCCTGCCTTCCCCCCATAACCCTTGACACCAGTTCTAATCAAGAATTCTATCTCCGCCTTAAAAATATCCACTGACTTGGCCTCCATCGCCCTCTGGGTTCCACAGATTAACTACCCTCTAAAGAAGTTCCTCCTAACCTCCTTTCTAAAATAGTTCTCTTTAATTCTGAGGCTTTAATTCAGAGGTCCTAGACTCTCCCACCAACGGAAGCATCCTTTCCAACTCCACTCTATCTAAGACTTTCATTATTCTGTAAGTTTCAATAAGGTCCCCCCTCAACTTTCTAAACTCCAGCGAGTAGAGGCCCAGTGCAGCCAAACGCTCATCAAATGAAAACCCACTCATTCCTGGAAGTGTCAGCATGTTCAGAATTTCTATGGTTTTGGGTGAAAATATCTTCTAATCTTCCTGACAATTTGCTGACTATTCCCCAACCACGCTCTGCCACTGGATTGCCAAGACCAACAAAGAAGCACAAAGTTTCACCAGCACTCATGCTGCACAACTGGGCCTAGCACAGAAACAAAACTCCTTCACTTCAGAGGAAAGGGACAGCTTGAGGGACAAAGGCTCAATCAAAAATTATCTACCTTTTAAATTGGTAAGTGTTTTAAATGCTTATGTCAGTTTATTAATTATTATTTTCATTTTGTTATATCCAATGTTATAAGTTATAGAATATTTGAGACCACCAGAAATATTCAAAGCTTTTGACTCTTTTGATAGAAGCAGGTGAGTAAATTAATATATATAAATTAACCAGGTTGTTCCGACTAGTCACATGATATATTTATCCCATCACAACAGAGTTGGTCTGAGGATCGGACACTTCTTCCAGGATATTCCTGCTGGGAAAGTCACATTAGGTAAGACTTAGCTCATTAATATCAGGCAACCCAAACAATTCCTACATCAGCCCTTACCTCGACACAAAGTGCTGGAGTAAGTCAGCGGTTCATGCAACATCTCTGGAGGAAAGGTATGGGTAACTTTCCGAGTCGGGACCCTTCCTCCGACAGAGGATCTTACAGACCTTTCAGTCTGAGGAAGATTCCTGACCCGAAACATCGTCCATCCGTTTTCTCCAGAGATGCTGCCTGACCCGCTGAGTTACATAGAAACATAGAAATTAGGTGCAGGAGCAGGCCATTTGGCCCTTCGAGCCTGCACCGCCATTCAATATGATCATGGCTGATCATCCAACTCAGTATCCTGTACCTGCCTTCTCTCCATACCCCCTGATCCCTTCAGCCACAAGGGCCACATCCAACTCCCTCTTAAATATGGCCAATGAACTGGCCTCAACTACCTTCTGTGGCAGAGAATTCCACAGATTCACCACTCTCTGTGTGAAAAACAGAGAGATTTTGAGATGAGAAAATTAGATTTTCTCATCTTGGTCCTAAAAGACTTCCTGCATCTAGCCTGTCCGACCCCTTAAAAATTTTATATGTCTATGAGATCCCCCCTCAATCTTTTAAATTCCAGCAAGTACAAGCCGAGTCTATCCAGTCTTTCTTCATATGGAAGTCCTGCCATCCCAGGAATCAGTCTGGTGAACCTTCTCTGTACTCCCTCTATGGCAAGAATGTCCTTTCCTCAGATTAGGAGACCAAAACTGTACGCAATATTCCACGTGTGGCCTCACCAAGACCCTGTACAACTGCAGTAGAACCTCCCTGCTCTTGTACTCAAATCCTTTTGCTATGAATGCCAACATACCATTCGCTTTCTTCACAGCCTGCTGCACCTGCTTGCCTTCTTTCAATGACTGGTGTACCATGACACCCAGGTCTCGTTGCATCTCCCCTTTTCCTAATCGGTCACCATTCAAATAATAGTCTACTTTCCTGTTTTTGCCCGCAAAGTGGATAACCTCACACTTATCCACATTATACTGCATCTGCCATGCATTTGCCCACTCACCCAGTCTATCCAAGTCATCTTGCAGCCTCCTAGCATCCTCCTCACAGCTAACACTGCCCCCCAGCTTTGTGTCATCTGCAAACTTCGAGATGTTGCATTTAATTCCCTCGTCCAAATCATTAATATATATTGTAAATAGCTGGGGTCCCAGCACTGAGCCTTGCGGCACCCCACTAGTCACTGCCTGCCATCCTGAAAAGGACCCGTTCACTCCTACTCTTTGCTTCCTGTCTGCCAGCCAGTTTTCTATCCACATCAATACTGAACCGCCAATACCGTGTGCTTTAAGTTTGTATACTAATCTCTTGTGTGGGACTTTGTCGAAAGCCTTCTGAAAGTCCAGATATAACACATCCACTGCTTCTCTCTTATCAACTCTACTAGTTACATCCTCAAAAAATTCAATAAGATTCGTCAGACATGATTTACCTTTCGTAAATCCATGCTGACTTTGGCCAATGATTTCACCACTTTCCAAATGCGCTGCTATCCCATCTTTAATAACTGACTCTAGCAGTTTCCCCACTACCGATGTTAGACTAACTGGTCTGTAATTCCCCATTTTCTCTCTCCTTCCCTTTTTAAAAAGTGGGGTTACATTAGCTACCCTCCAATCCTCAGGAACTACTCCAGAATCTAAAGAGTTTTGAAACATTATCACTAAGGCATCTGCTATTTCTGGGACTACTTCCTTAATTACCCTGGGATGCAGCCTATCTGGCCCTGGGGATTTATCGGCCTTTAATCCATTCAATTTACCTAACGCCACTTTCCAGCTAACCTGGATTTCACTCAGTTCCTCCATCTCATTTGACCTGCGATCCCCTGCTATTTTCGGCAAATTATTTATGTCTTCCTTAGTGAAGACAGAACCAAAGTAGTTATTCAATTGGTCTGCCATGTCCTTGTTCCCCATGATCAAATCACCTATTTCTGACTGCAAGGGACCAACATTTGTTTTAACTAATCTTTTTCGCTTCACATATCGATAAAAACTTTTGCAGTCAGTTTTTATGTTTCCTGCCAGTTTTCTTTCATAATCCATTTTCCCTTTCCTAATTAAGCCCTTTGTTCTCCTCTGTTGGTCTCTGAATTTCTCCCAGTCCCCTGGTGCTGCTTTTTCTGGCTAATTTGTACGCTTCATCTTTTGCTTTGATACTATCCCTGATTTCCCTTGTTATCCACGGATGCGGTTATCCACGGATCCACGGTACTCCAGCACTTTGTGTCTATCTTTGGAGTAAACCAGCATCAGCAGTTCATTGTTTCTGCATAAACCTTTAGCTACCTGTTGCCCAATATAATGCGTTTCCTTCCAATGATAATTTTTGCCCACTACATCAGACTCTGAAAGGAGAATTATCTTTAACAGGTCAGCATTTGAAAAGATGCAGCATTCACCTGAAGAAGATCCCCTGGCTTACATAGTATTCAGCTAGTAAACTTGGCTGCAAGTGGGCAGAGCATCTTGGCTTGGTTATCATCCTTCACGAGAATATCAACAAGTAGCTTCCTTATTAGTATTTCCTCAGCAGTCAGAACCAAAGGAAAAATTAAGATGCCCAAATTTTTGCTTATGGTCAAGTGGAATTTAACTGACATTTCTTAACGGCGATATTCACAACATCAAGACTTTAGAATTAAGTGCATTTTTTTAATTTGTCTGGTTAATATTTTCAAACAATGATTCTTATCTGAGTATTACCAGAACTTTGCAACATCAAGAGGAATGAAATTAGGGTATGAATTGAGTTTTTTTTTCATTTAAGATGCATGAGAGAACGCAGAACTGTAGCCGCACAGATCATTTGAGACGTCCAGAATGAAAATGTTGGCTCTGTTCCCAAGTTTTGCAATTTTAATGTAAAGGCATACGAGAGAAACCTTTCTTTGCTTTGATATATCCAGCTGTTGCTCTTATTTTTAATGAGTTGATAGTATGCTAGCTGACAACCACCAAGTAATTGTAGCAAAATTCATGGCTTAAAACTTTGGTGAGGATAATAGTGTGAGTCCAAAACATTTTTTCTGGCCCAATATCCAAGTCGACAAGCGAAGGCTGGGATTTTTTATCTTCAAATCTCTGCTCCCATTAAAAACTAAAATAACACTGCACAGAAATCTTGAATATATAGTTCTCCACTCCACAGGAAACACCCTGCAGTGTGTCAGCTATCCTACAATGTAACAGAAACCATTCAAAAGAAATGACAGAAAAGCTGCAAAGGCTCACTTCCTCTCTTGCTAATGACAAATCTCAATATGCTTACATTGGCCAAAAATTTAAATGGGGCAAAGTTCATTTGTGTAATGACGCATTTGCACAAAACAGAAGCTTTTATTGATAAACTCTTTCAAACTTAGGAAATCTAAAAGTGACAGAAATTAAATACTTGATTCTCGATCAGTTCGAAGCAATCAGAAGTCCACCACTTGTCATTTTTACTTGCTTGGTACCAGCACTCTAAGATGATATAAAGAATCTCCTGGAAAAATATATGAGTGTGCTGAGAATGTGAGAATATGCACTTACATGCTGAAGGAACAAATGAAGTCATACTTCATCATACTCAACCATCTTTTTGATGGCATAAAAATTAAAATAACTCTTGGTTTCCCAGCTGACAAAAAGCATGCTGAGTAATCCAATACAATTCAAGAAAACTATAGGAGAAATAGATTGTTTCTTAAATTAATAGGGAAATGTGTAAAGTTTAGTCTATTTGAAACAAAACATTATATCAAAAGCTAATTACGTTTCTTCTCAAATTTAAGTGTAATTTTAAAATGTTCATAGATGACAAAATTGTTATAAAAATTACCCATTGAAACACAGTCATGATTTAGATGTGGCATCACACTCACTTTATGTACAATTTAACACAGTACGAGACATAAATGAATCTGCAGGTCAGCGCAATGAATCCTAGTTTCTTAGCGTTAATCACAGCATTTTAAATTTATGTGTTGCAGCCTAAGGGTGAAATGTGTAGTCAATTGTCCCATTAACCAAAAAGATAAATAAAATTGATGAATTGTTCTTTTGCTTAACTAGTGTGCACATGGTACATATTAAGGCCGTACACAGTTAACATCTGAATACAATCCATTTTATTATTCCTGCTAGCAAACTTGGTAGAGGGATGGAAAGTAGTAACTGCAGAGAAGCAACTTCTTGAAGTCTATTTTGTACATACATTTTTTTAAAAAAATGCCTTAATCTATATTATAAACCATAAAATGCTCCTTCCATAAATGTTATGTTTCCTTCCCCCAAGGTACTGCCCGAATAATGTTCTATTCTGTTGACACCGTGGAAACATGATGCTTGTACAACAATAGTGCAGAGATCATCTTGAGATGCATGAACCCGTGTCTGTGGCAATATAGAAAAAGCTGATAAAATGGATATTATTTTAAGACAAAATCAAATGAAAAGCTACATACATTTTGACGTGTGTTCATTTAAAAGAAACCTTGCCCAGGTGTGTATATTTTAAAGGTCTTGGCAAACAAACCTGTTTCCAGATTGTAGATGCACAATTAATTAGAAAACTCAAGAAAGTATAAATGCATGCATATTGATTTCAAACATAGCGTTTCATTACTTAATTCAATCACAACTTGGCCAATTTCCATTGTGTGACATAACAAACAGCACCATCAGGTGGCACTCTTTCTTGCATGCTATAAACACGCATTCGTAATTGATTGGCATTCAGCTGGATAACCACAAATGGGAGAAGTGACAAATTCTTTATTCTGGATTGATTCAAAGGACATTTAAATCCAAGAACTATGGCAAAGTTGATAGCTTATGATAGTTTGTTTAGTTAATCTTGTTAGCAATAAAGCCACACATAAGGAAGTGTTGTACTTCCATTTCCACTTCTTGCTGAATGTATAGTGTTCTTAACGGGAATACCAGGCTGGAACTATAATTGGTCATAATGGTGCCGGTGGGATGTTTACAAATAAAACTTTAGTGATACATTGTAAATAGTGCTTAAATATTCTGTGACCAACTGATTTGCCTACAACCACCCGGAAGGAACACGCATGAATTACAGTCAGAGTCATATTGCACGGAAACAGACCTTTGGTCCCAACAAGCCCATGTCGAGCAAGATGCACCATCTACACTAGTCCCACGTGCCCACATTTGGACCATATTCCTCTAAACCTTTCCTATCCATGTCCCCGTCCATAAGTATTTTAAATGATGTTATACGACCTGCCTCAACTACCTCCTGTGACAGCTAGTTCCATACACCCACCACCCTCTGTATGAAAAGGTCGCCCACTCAGGTTTCTATTAAATCTTTCCTCTCTCATCTTAAACCTATGTCCTCTGGTTCTTGATTCCCCTACTCAGGGTAAAAGACTCTGTGTATTCACCCCATCTATTCCCCTCATGAACCCATACATCTCTATAAGATCACCCCTCAGCCTTCTGCGCCCCAAGGAATGAACCCCTAGCATGCCCAGCCCCTCCCTATGGCTCCCAGTCCCTCAAGTCCTGGCAGCATTCTCGTAAACCTTAGAATGATTACAGCTGTGTTTATACATAGTCCCCCATTTCAGAGGACCATATTGTGTGGGACACATGGCTTCACAGGCGTTTGTAATTGCTCAGGTGTGTTTAATTGCCTCTTTAATGCAGGTATAAGAGAGCTCAGCAGCTAGTCTTTCCTCCAGTCTTTCCATCAACCATTGGAAACTTTTGTTGCTGTTTATCAACATGAGGAACAAAGTTGTGCCAATGGAAGTCAAAGAAGCCATTATGAGGCTGAGAAACAAGAATACAACTATAACAGGCATCAGCCTGGGCATGTATGGCTGCTGAAGGTACTGGCTCACTTATCTTCATTGATGATACAACTGCTGATAATAGTAGTATAATGAATTCTGAAGTGTATGGACACATCCTATCTGCTCAAGTTCAAACAAATGCCTCAAAACTCATTGGCCGGCGATTCATTTTACAGCAAGACAATGATCGCAAACAAACTGCTAAAGCAACAACGGAGTTTTTCAAAGGTAAAAAAATGGACAATTCTTGAGTGGCCGTCAATCACCCAACCTGAACCCAATTGAGCATGCCTTTTATATGCTGAAGAGAAACCTGAAGGGGACTGGCCCCCAAAACAAGCATAAGCTAAAGATGGCTGCAATACAGGCCTTGTAGAACATTACCAGAGAAGACACCCAACAACTGGTGATGTCCATGAATCACATTCAAGCAGTCATTGCAGGCAAAGGACATGCAACAAAATACTAAGCATGACAACTTTTATTTGCATGACATTGTTGTGTCCCAAACATTGTGGTGCCCTGGAATGGGGGGGCAATGTATAAACATTGCTGTAATTTCTACATGGTGAAACCAAAATGTACAAAATGGCCTTTATTAAAATCTGACAATGTGCACTTTAACCACATGTGTTTTTTTAAATTCCAAATCTCAAAATGTGGAGTACAGAGGCAAATAAATAAATGATGGGTCTTTGTCCCAAACATTATAGAGGGCATGTATATATAGTTACATCGATAGATAGACAATAGGTGCAGGAGTAGGTGCAGGCCCTTCAAGCCAGCACCGCCATTCAATGTCATCATGGTTGATCATCCACAATCAGTACCTCATTCCTGCCTTCTCCCCATATCCCTTGATTCCGCTAGCCCTAAGAGCACCTAGTGAATCGGCCTCCACAGCCTTCTGAGGCAGAGAATTCCATAAATTCACAACTCTGTGTGAAAAGGTTTTTCCTCATCCCAGTTCTAAATGGCCTACCCCTTATTCTGAAACTGTGGCCCCCGTTTCTGGACTCCCCCAACATCTGGAACATGTTTCCTACATCTAGCGTGTCCAAACCCTTACTAATTTTATATGTTTCTATAAGATTCCCTCTCATCCTTCTAAATTCCAGTGAATACACGCCGAGTCGCTGCATTCTTTCATGATAGACCCGCCATCCCGGAAATTAACCTTGTGAACCTACAGTCCCCCAATGGCAAGAATGTCCTTCCTCAAATAAGGAAACCAAAACTGCACACAATACTCCAGGTGTCGTCTCACCAGGGCTCTGTACAACTGCAGAAGGACTTCTTTGCTCCTATACTCAACTCTTCTCGTTATGAAGGCCAACATGCCATTAGCTTTCTTCACTGCCTGTTGTACCTGCATGCTTACTTTCAGTGACTGATGTACAAGGACACCCAGGTCTCATTGCACTTACCCTTTTCCTAACCTAACACCATTCAGATAATAATTTGCCTTCCCGTTCTTGCCACCAAAGTGGATAACGTCACATTTATCCACATTATACTGCATCTGCCATGCTTCTGCCCTCACCCAACCAGTCCAAATCACCCTGCATCGTCATAGCATCCTCCCCACAGTTCACACTGCCACCCAGCTTTGTGTCATCTGCAAATTTGCTCATGTTTAATCCCCTCATCGAAATCATTAATGCATGTTGTAAAAAGCTGCGGTCCCAGCACTGAGCCTTGCGGTATCCCAGTAGTTACTGCCTGCCATTCTGAAAGGGACCCGTTAACCACTACTCTTTGTTTCCTAGCTGCCAACCAATTTTTTATCCATGTCAATACCCTATCCTCAATACCATGTCAACTAATTTTGCCCACTAATGTCCTGTGTGGGATCTTATCAAAGGCTTTCTGAAAGTCCAAGCACACGACATCCACTGGTTCTCCCTTGTCCATTTTACTTGTTACTAGTGTTCTCAAAAGAAGGATAAACTACATTTATATTATTTATTATCCAGTGGAAACAGCATAGGAGGCTGGACAAGTACCTCCACTGGCAAGGTGACATTGGAATAAAGTGACTTTGCACCGCATCACAACACCACAAATAGATGGCCTGATAGCAAGGACACTAGGGTATTATTTTCATTGGTCACAAATGTTTTTTGCTCGCTAGCTTTGAGTTTTTTCACTATTTTTGGTGTTCATATTTTCCCTACATTCAGGAACAGCCTGCAGATGGAAAATTAAAAGTTGCAATTTGACTTTTCAATAATTGCTATGTAGTAATAATTGCAGCTGGAACTCAGAGAAACAACCTGGAATGTTGATATTTTGGACTATCTATGCCTCAAAATATTGCACAATTCCTGCAAGTAATTTCTCAATTCAATCCAACCATAAGCATTGCATTTATTATGAAAATTTTGTGGAGATATTGTTTATTTAAAGGAATAAAAGTTAAAATCTCCTCTGTTAAACAAGCTCTTGGAGTGGAATATAGTTTTAGCCTTTAAAAATATCTGTACAATGTAATTTTGTTTAATAGGAAACACTGCCACTCTCTTTGGTGCGTTAGTTTACTGGTTGTTTGAACTAAGGATAAGCATTTTTTTGAAAGTACAATATATTTTAGTGTAAATATGAAACATCTTGACTGCAGTTACAGAAGTAAGCAAGGGTGGATTTATATGCCCATAGCTGAAGGCTGAGAGGATTACTGGGCAGTCAAGATTGCTTCTGTTAACCCAAGGGTACAATAGTTTGCCTTACAGCCTGTAAACTACCATCAGCATTGGTTTTATTACACCCTTATATTAACTTTAAAAACAGGAAATGTTTTCACTCATTTTGTGCAGTTTATAGCTTGTGCTTTGCAACATAAGTAGGCAGCAGACTCTGTTCTGTTGTTCTATGATTTTGTCTGCAGATGTCAATTAATGGCCAGTAGTGAAAACATATTCCAGTGAAAGCTTTTCAGGTAGCCATTTTTACTGTTTTTAATACACATATGAAGTACACCCAAAGTATATACAGCATATGTATCAGTTAGGAGGCTTTAATGTCCTCAGATTTCTTGATTATTATGCCAATTTGTTCTTAACTTCATGAGCATACTTGTCTGTTATTTTGCATCCTTCTCTATCTATTTCACTTAAGGTAAGCAGCCATTCCTGGAAAATCTCTACTTGCATCCTTCTACAGTTTACAAGAATCTGCACAAAAATGACTGCCTGTAAAATATTGCCCCCAGGACAAGAACCTGCGCTTACTAATAACAAGACTACCAATTCAACAGCCACTTTCACTGCAGAAATAAAGAATCGGTGTATTTTTAAATAAATAATTGTGCTGTAGAACTGTCATTGATTGAACCTATATTAGCTGATAACATCTTTAGCTGTTGAAATAAATCAATTCGGACATCAAGGAGAAAGAGTGGGTTTATGAAGAATCATTTGTGCCATGGGCTATTGAGTAAAGACATGGACGGATAGTGCGAAGGAGATGCTGGGGCAGGGGGGATTCCGAAGGCATTGGGACTGGTTCTACAGAGAGTGGTATTTGTACATGTCAAGCAGGTTGCATTTGCTAGGGTTGGGATCAATATCTGCACGGGTAGCTTTGCTTAGGGTTTTTACAATTTAAATAATTTTAACAAGAGGATGAGAATCTGACCCAAGGTTCAGAAGAGAGAAAAGCAGAGCTGGAAATGTAAACTATTAAATCTTTATGAAACTCAACGTTCATTAGTATTCTAGACTCATTATTGAATTCTACAACTTCAGGTAACTTGGTCTATATCAGTCATCCATTTGAGATATTAGCTCAACTTATTTTTGCTTCCTTTCTGGGAGTGGGATTCATGTTCACTTGCTCTGCATTTTGCAACACCCACTTTTATTCATTTATTCTCTTTTGTTGAGGTTCGCTTCTAACAGTCTTTGACCAGATACTCGTGTTTATAGTTTATCCCATGGTCACCCCAGTTTCATTCCATCAGAAACATTCCCCTCCCTCACCCTCTCTGCACCTTTCCAAGCTTCTATTTTTCTTTTCAGTTCTCATGAAGCATCTCTGTTCTGAAACATTGATTCCTTTTCACTTCTCATAGATATGCCTTGGCATGTGGAGTATTTCTAGCGGTCTTCATTTTTTGTTTTAAACTAATTGGAGAGTTTGAAAAACGAGAAAAACAAAGATTAAAAAATTGACGAAGGATATTAGTTGTATTCAATGGACTAATTTGTATTTGTTTATTTATTTATTTGGATCTGGAATTCTTTGGCAAGTCCAGCATTTATTGTCCCAGGAGCATAGTGAATAAAACAGTTCAGTTGGGGGCACTGATGATACATGAAAGTATGATGTTTCAGTAACAATATAATTGCAGCCTGGTTAAGCTTCAGTGGCAGCTTACTACTTTAATTCGTTGAAAGCAGTAGTATAAAAAAAACTATCTGGAAAAGCACAAACTTACATCATGGATTTGTTAGGCAGATGACTAACATTTTTTTGAGGAGGAAACAAGGCTAGTGAATGAGGACAGTGTACCATAATGTCCCATATGGCAGGTTTAGGGATATAGTGAAAGCCAATAGGATACAGAGAAGAGTGGCAAACTGGGTCTAAAATTGGCTCAGTTATGAAGAGCAATGATAGCTGATTGCCATTTTTGTGATTGGAAGGCTGATGTCAGTGGGCTTCCACGGGACTCAGTCCCTTGCTTTTGTCTACTACGTAAATATAAGAGTATGGTAAAGATGGTGATACAATAATTTACTGTGGGATTAACAATAACATCCATGGATGGTTGAGCTGATGCTTTGATGAGGGACAGGACAAGCAAACTTACAACAAATTAAATGATACTGTGAAGTGCAGAAAAATTGAGACATTGAAGTGTTTGCAGATCATTAAAGTTAGAATGCAGATGGTTAAGATGGTACATAATATGTTTTCCTTTATTAGTTGAAACACAGAATGAAAGAACAGGGAGATTATGCAAGAACTGTATGGAACACAGATTGCATAATACAAAAGATGTGCCTGCAGAGAATGTAGAGAAGACGATGATGCCAAGACTGGAAAATCGTAGCTATGTAGAAAGAATGAATAATCTATGGTTGTTTTCTTTGGATCAAGAGAGCCTAGAAGAGACAATTGAAATATATAATGTGGAGTCTGGATATCATACCCGAAACATCACACATCATTTTTCTCCAGAGATGCTGCTTGACCCGCTAAGTTACTCTCTGTGTCTATCCAGAAGGATTAGGATATTTTTCTTGAATACAGGTTGGCAAAGCTTTGGAATATCAAAGGGTGGAAAACGTAGAAACCCTCACCTTAATTTAAATAGTAGAAAGCTTTGTATTTGAGGGGCTGTGACCTGCAGGGCTATGAGCTGATGCTAGAAAGGAGGGTTAACTTTTATAGACTGGCACAAACACAATGGACCAAATGTCCTTGCACATTTTAAATTTGATAAGATTCTCTATGTGCCAGCACAGTAGTTTTGGTATTCCCCTGCATTCCGCTCAATCTGAAATGGCTTAATTTTGTACAATCGACCAGACCAGATGTACATCTACATCCACAATGATGTCTGTATTCATCCCACAAATATGCTTACCCAAGTGTAGACAGCTGTTCCCAGCTCCTGCAACCATGTTCTTCCGTACCTCAGAGGCTCCAACAGTACAACAAGGAACCTTCACCCTAAAAGCCTTCAACAGCTGCTAATGCCCTGCCTCCAGATTTGGTAAAAGTTAGAACTGTAAGGGATTTTTAAAGGTTTGGTGATCCCTGAAAAAAAATTATGGTGAATCCCAGCATGTTATTGTTTTTCTACTGAATGTCAATAGGAATCCAATTGGGTAGCAAACCAACATATTTTATATAGCAAATTGGTCAGTAATTCCAGAACCGCTGTGTTTAATTCCATTCAAACAGGCAAATGCTGTTAACTGGCATGTGCAAGCACAATATTATACTTCTCTTAAAACAGTCCAGAAGCCACCTGTGGCCAGCATCTCTGGCATTATTTCCCTCAGAGCACGTTACTCCAGCTATCTACGACGTTCTCATCACTGTCTAGTTGACTGTGAAATATTTTCGTACTAGTGTTGAACTCTAACCCTTTCCGTTTTCTTGCTGTGCAAAGGGAGCAATTGGGTGCTCGTTGTAAGTGGACAAATGCCAGCTTTCAGGCAATAAATTAAAGCTAAACAAATTACCAATCAGGTGGCTTTTTCTTCATTTCACATCAGGAAAGTATAAGAACTCTGCTCAGGATCTACACTCAGTGACGTGAATAAAGCCAAAGAGGATAGGAAAGTGTAGTCTCAGATTTCTATCGGTATAAGCATTCCACAGAAAACAAGACATCGGCTGTGTTTTTGACAATGACAATGACACCAAGCTAGAAAAAGTCTGAGTGAATGAAACACTAGAAAACAGATGCACTCATTTAAAAATAAATACAACTTCATAGCTATTATCAAAAACATTAAAGTTATTCAATTATGGCTTTAAACAATGGCTTTAAACCCTTCTGCAGACTCCCTACTTTCTCTACACTATCGCCCCCTCCAGCTATCTTCTACAACAAAGTAGTTGGGTGGAGTAATCAGCTACGTTATTTGAAAAGTAAAGGCAGAGTTATCCACATTTATTAATCTTGTATCAAGGTTGTCATGATAGCAATTGATTTCTCCACGGAAGTTTTATTGGTAGAAATATTGTTTATTTACAAATATTGTAAATAAATAGTGTGAAATTCACCAGGAATGGAGAATCAGAATGAACTAAAAGACTAGTTTCTTTCAAACACAAAACTTGTCAATGTGCAAGTATAATCAAGACCATGAACTTATAACTTTCACCTTCACATCTGGACAGGTCTGTTCCAGTGCTCTCTGGTTTATCTTCTACACTTCATAAACATGAGCTCATCCATGATATTGCTCTTCATACCTTAAATCACAGCATGCTACTTATCTATCACCTTTATGCTGACATACATTCATGTCCATTTAAGCAAAACTCTATGCCTTTTATTCCTACTACCAAAATGCATGACTCCACACTTTTCTAGGCTGTATTCCGTCTGCAACCCTCCTTCCAACCTGTCCAAGCCCTTCCGCAGACTCCGTACTTTCTCTACACTATCTGCCCCTCCACCTATCTTCATATAATTTGCAAACCTGGCCACAAAGCCTTCCAATTCATTATTAATATACAGCATAAAGGGTAGCGGCCCCTGCACTGAACCCCGTGGAACTCCGCTAGTCACTGGCAGCTATGGGCTCTCAACTTCGTCAACAGCCTCACGTGCGACACCTTAACACAGGATTTCTGAAAATCTAAGCAAACAACATCCACTGACTTTGCTTTGTCTGATCTACTATTTACTTCCTCAAAGAATTCCAAAAGAGTCGTCAGGCAAGATCTCCCCTTCACAAAACCATGCTAACTTCAGCCTATTTTATCATGAATTTCTAAGTACTCCGTAACTTCATCCTTTATAGTGGACTCTAAAATCTTACCAACCACTGAAGTCAGGCTAACCGGCCTATAGTTTCCACTCTTCTGCTTTGCTCCCTTCTTGTACAGCAGGGTAATACTTGCCAATGTATTACAAATTTCTCCTTAAAACTACTTTATCTGCTCATGTCACAGAATGTTTAATTTTGTTTGATAATGCTGGTTAAATGCGTTAGAAGTGTATTATGTGTTTGACTGTAAAGGTATTATGAAAACAAATGATTTATTATCTTGCTGCAATTATCTTGTTGCAAGGCCTGGCCGGGGGCCTTGTGGGTCGGTTGAGCCCGCGGCTGGAGCCCGGGTCGGCACCATGGAGGTGTGAAATGGGGCGTCGATAAGGGTGAGGCCTCGGTGGCGGCAGCGGTGAAGTCTCGCAACAATGGGGCCTCGGCGGTGGTGAAGACTCGCGGCGGCGATGAGAGTGTGGAGAACCACTGTGAGGGGTTGGGGAAGAAAAATGGAGGACCTGGCGTGGGGGGACCGCCGTGAGGGGAGAGGGGAAGAACAATGGGCAATGGGGGGGGGGGAGGGGACAAAGGACAATGGGGACCAGACGTGGGGGAACTGCTGTGGTGGGGGGGAGGGGAGGGGGGACAAAAGGGGGAGCCGGTGTGCTTTGTAACTTTGTCAGCGCTGTAGGTGGCTGCTATTTGTATACATTATGCTTGCAAGCAAAGAATCTCACTGTGCTTAGTTATATGTGACAATAAAGTTTTTCTATTCCGATTCCTACTTCCTAACATTTGTATTGAAATCTTTATGATGTTCATAAGCAACATTGTATAAATTCTGTAAGAACTGGAATAACTGGGCATTAATGTTGGTTATGTAATTAAAACCGTAAAGGTCAAAAATCTTAGATGATCTGTCCCATAATTTGCATACAGCGCAATACATGTCGCAAAACACATAAATGGTTTCAAATGACATGACTCACAACATCTTAATCTTTTGCACATCTTTCATTCATTCCATCTCTCTCTACTTCACCGTCTATATCTCTCGTTTCCCTTCTCTGCTCTCAGGCTGAAGGGTCTGGGCCCGAAACATTAGCTATTCCTTTTCTCCAGAGATGCTGCCTGACCCGCTGAGTTACTCCAACATTTGGTGCCTATCTTCAGTTTTAAACCAACATCCGTAGTTCCTTCCTACACATCTTAATGCATGATTTATTCCAGATTTTTCTCAGTTATATTTTGTGCATTATTTTTTTATGTTAAAATATACTTTGTCCTCTATTTGCATTGCATAAATAGACGATGATGTAAAGTATATTTAAATCAGAATTCAGGAATATCCCTTTTTTTCCTATTTCATTTAGATGTGTTGTGTTTTTGTAAAAATATTTAGGCACTTCACCAGATATTTCAACAATAGTTGTTGACATGAAGAATGACATATAAATATTATTAGTGAATGTGGTATGTTGTAGCTACTATGTCTCCAATTTTCTTCTGCTATTTGAAATGCAAAATTTATCATGTAATCTGACCAATTTCAAAACTGATGTTGGAAAGGCTAATCTGATATGATTAACTATTATAGGTCAAACTTAAAACAGCATTGAGAAAAATACAATGTGCAAATGATATAATGATTATAGTTTTGCAGAGTAGCTTTTAATAATTAATTGAAAATACAATTTTAAACTGAAAGGAGCATATTGAGCACAAAACTGAATGGAAATTCTATATAATTTGACAGTTTTAAATGCCAGCATCTAAACCTAACTGTATTTTCACCCACTTCAATGTGAAACAAAGAAATACAATTTAAATCTGCGTGCAAAAATCAAATTCAATTTATTTTAGGATTTGAAAAAGAGGCAGTAATACCTATAGATCAATTTTTCCATGATGTGTACAAATCAGGTACATTGGTTCTGGTAACATCGTGAAAATGGTCCTGCTTATATACACCTATTGCATTTCTATCCCTGTACGTGAAAGTAGGATAAACAACAGCTTTTTCTCATGCCCCAGGCAAGAATATTTAATAAAGACCTTCCAATAAGGGCAGTAAGATGCAGAGTTTTCTACTTTCTTATAAAAGCAAATGACTCGGGTTGTTTATTCTATTAATAGACAGGAATAACTACACTTACAAAGTTAACAACAAAATATTGTTTCAGATAAGTGAAACTTGCAATTTGACATCAATCAAACCAATATGATCAAGGATTAAACAATGATGGCAAAATGGGGGGAATCAGTCGTGGATTCATAATTCACGACCTGCATTCTACAAACAATTTCAAGATATCTTACCAATAAAACTAATGAGGTATTTAATATACTTCCTTAATGACTGTGGGAAAGTGAGAAAATTTGTTCTCCCCTTGGCCCAGTGCTTCTGTCTGAAGGGTCTGACTGGTACCTTGATCCCGCAGTTTGGGTCTTTAACACTAGGGGCCCTTCATGAACTATTTAATTATTAAAACTCTTTCCAAAGATAACAATCTGGGAACCACAGTATTGTAATTCATCCCACAGGCACATGGATTGAGCATTAAGGCTTACAACAGGTGCTGAATTACAAAAGGCAAAATCCAGATCTCTGATGTATGGAACCTTCTATTTCTGTTCTATGATCACTGGTCATCATCATTAGAACTTTATTTCAAGTCAATTAAATACATGTTTTTACTTCTAATACAGAAAACATCAAGGCAAAACTTCATCCCCATACCTTTGCAGACAAATTCAAACCAGCTGTATACTTTTACTGAAATCAATGTAATATTCAGCAGCTGTTTTGAAAACTAATGCTTTAAACACAGAAAATAGTAAGTGTGTGAACCTCAGAACGTCTATTCCTTTCCCAAAGCCTTTGATAAACTGACAATTGCTGGCAGCCTGTCACGACAGCATTGTATTCCTGTACAGAAGGATCTGAATCTCAATCTACAGAATCACTTGAACTGCATTCACCTCAAAAGGCAAGGATTGCTTACAATGTTTCACAGAAGCAGGATTTGAAAAAAAATAGGATGAGTTACTGTGCAAAGGTAACTGCCATGCTGGTCAAAATGAGTGAGTATTATGGGAGCAAAGTGGGAATGCATTAAAGATTGAAAGGAGGGGGAAACATGGATGACATCATGTTTAAAGCCAAGAAATGGCAGTGAATTTCAGAAACAAAATTGCTTTCTGGTTAAATTCAAAACATTTTAACAAAAACATATATATATATATTTAGAAGATTGGAATGCAGGCAGAACTGCTGTTTTTTACCCACATAAATACTAACACGTTTAGGAGTTGCACTGCAAAATATTGGAACTTTTTGCAGATTCTTGCCAGAAAATCTATCGCAATATCCTGCTGTTAGACTCGACAGGATTAGGAACATTCAGAATAATTTGACTCTTTCGACACATGGAAAAACCTAAGGAAATATCCTTTTGAGTATGGGGGCTTATTCTCAACTATCTATGTCACTACTCGTGGCTTCATTGAAATGGATGTAAATGCTCCCAATCAGCAAGTTCAATTGTGCAGCTTAGTACGAGTACTAGTGATGCACCTAGCTCAGAAAAACTTGGGCCAACATTTTGTCATACTACTTTACAATAAAAATTGCCTATGAGAACCTATCACCATGCAATGATACCATATTTCCAGTGGTGGCAATGTCTCATCAATCTCTCAGTCCATGTAGTATGAAATTACTTTGCTCTAACAGTTCTTCTTCCTAAATGCCTTTAAGGTTTCAGTTTTTAAACAAAGAACAATATTGGAATATATAGACATAAAAAGCTGGAGTAACTGAGTGGGACAGACAGCATCTCTGGACAGAAGGAATGGGTGATGTTTCGGGTCGAGACCCTTCTTCAGACTGAGTCATGGGAGAGGGAGATACAGAGATAAGGAAGTGCAAGTTGTGCAAATGAAACAAAGGGGATGGAGCTCAAGGAAAACGTAGAATAGATCATTGTTAGCTAGGAGAAGGTAACAACAAAGTAAACAGAGGTAAAATGTAATTGAGGAAAGTCAGGCTGGCCGGAGAACTGGGAATTGGGGAGGGATGGAGACAGAGGGAAAGCAAGGGTTACTTGAAGTTTGAGAAGTCAATACACTTTCTGCTGAAGTGTAAGCTGCCCAAGCAACATATGAGGTGTTGTTCCTCCAATGTGTATTGGGCCTAACTCTGACAATGGAGTAGGCCCAGGACAGAAAGGTCAGTGTGGGAATGGGAGGCGGAGTTAGTGTTCAGCAACCGGGAGATCAGGTAGTTTAGCCAGACTGAGTGGAGGTGTTCAGTGAAACGGGATGGTTTGGGTGGGAAGGGACGAGTTAACCAGGGAGTTACGGTGATTCTGCGGAAAGTGGAAAGACATAGAGATGGGAAGATGTGGCTAGCGGTGGTGTTGGAGGTGGCAAAAATGTTGGAGGATTATGTTCTGCATCTCTCCCTCCTATCCCCATTCTCCTGCCTTCTCCCCATAACCTCTGACACCCATATGCGACCGCTGATGGGGTGAAAGGTGAGGACTAGGGGGACTCTGTCCATGTTGCGACTGGGAGAAGAGGGAGCAAGAGCAGAGCTGTGGGATATCAAGGAGACCCTAGTGAGGGCCTCATCTCTGATGGAAGAGTGAACCCCCATTCCTTAAAGAATGAGGACATCTCAGATGTGCTGGTATGGAACACTCATCTTGGGCGCAGATGTGGGGTAGACGGAGGAATTGGGAGTGGGGATAGAGTCTTTACAGAAGAACAATAATGGAATGGTGGTTTAATAAAAATAATTGTGAATTTAATTGCAAATGAGTTGTTTAGGGAGTGGGAGATGCTTGTTCCCCATGGCTTGCATGGTTGTCCCACATCATTTAACTGTATGGTTCCTATGTATTTTTCCTGTACAAGTCTCCAATGAAGCGACTGCCAGGCTGATCAGGCTGTATGATTTCATGATATCACCAATTTGTTTTCTAAGTTACTTCACAAGGTATTTGGGCAGACAATCGAAAGCTTGGTCAGAGGTACCCAGAAGGTTTTAAGGAGCTTCTTAATACAGAATACAGTAAGCAAAGTGGAGGTTTGAAGAAGAATTTTAGAGTTAGGGCATTGGCAGCTGTCAGGTGAGAGATTGAGAGAGAATTGATTTCTGTGTGCATGTGACAGCTAGTTCAGCGAATACGGTCTACAGATATGGGGAATGTGCAAGTACCAAACTAGCTGGCTCTTCCCGACCAACTTTATCCCAACTGTGTGCCCACATTAGACACAGAATCTAGCAGTGAAGTAAAGGTGGCAAGTCCCCACTATTTATGCAGAGAATCTGCCAGGTTAGACCAAGTGCTGGATATAGACTCCAGACATACGAGTGGAAAGTAAGAAAATATAGGGTAATTTCCACTATTTCTTTCCTGTTTTTACACTGTTTTTTACAATTTTTTTTTCAATGTTAAATATTCACGTCTTTTTGCATGCTTTTGAATAACAGAATTTCAGACCATTCAGCAAACATCCTTAATTTTTTGTTGAATTCGACAGCTGGTTAACCAAGGGATATGATATAGCCAAATGTCAACAATTTATTCAACTGTTTTGTGGACAAGACATGCTCTGCCCACTACACCTGCCCATTGCATCGCCCCATACTGCCTTGTAACAGCAATTCCCAGAGCAAGGAACGAGGAACAGATTAGCTTTGGTTTGGAAATTATACAATTTATATACATACAAAAAAAGTTTCTGCCTGCCATGTGGACTGGTGGTAAGTGTGAACGGCTAGCTGCAGGCTCAAAATTCTGGGATAAACCTTTGATTTTGCGTTACTGCAACCAAAGTTTGAATAGATGAAATGCCTAGTGAAAGCAAAACAACAGAAATATCACAGAAACAAAAATGTGTATTGTTTTGCTCCTTTACTTACTGTTGGGATATTCTCCAACACTGTGGTTCTTCCCATTCCAGTACCAGAGAAGTAGAGTTGCATCTCGTGAACCCGACAGGACATAACAGTCACCTCCAATGTACGACTCAGATCTGGCTAAACAGGTTACGACATCCCAGTGTCCAAAAATCACCTGGGTGAGTTTACCTAAAAAATAAATGAAAGAAATCACCGTTAACTCCATTTTAAGTAAATGTGTGTAGGTTCATGACCCATTAGTGAAATGTTATTCCAATACTCTTCAGGGTGTCACTTACAAGTAATGAATGGTTATAATGATTCCACAGTATTTCCCGGGAACATTCACATCATTTATGAGTTATTAAAATAGAAGATCTTCTATTACCCTATCATGCATTCAACATGGGAGAATATCAATTTTGGTTGGAAAATAATCAAATAATTGAAGTAGAAAGCAGTTAAGGATGAGATAATAACATTTCAAGCACATCATATTCTTGACTTTGGGAGACTGAAAAGATCTACAGCATTTTAGGTCCAATTCTCTGCAATGATTATGAAAGGCAAATTTATTTTAAAATTTACAAATATAAAATAAATAATCTTACAATTACAAAAGGTAATTGTAAGGTCCCCGGTCTCCATCAAAGGTGTGGATGTGCAGTTTGCAAATATCTTGGAGTTTACCTGGACAGTAAACTGAACTGGTCCAAGAACGCTGAGGCCCTGTACAAGAAGGGACAGAGCTGGCTGTACGTTTTGAGAAGACCCCGCTCCTTCAACGTCTGCAGCAAGATGCTGCAGATGTTCTATTAATCGGTGGTGGCCAGTGCTATCTTCTTCGCTGGGGCAGCAGGGACGCCAACAGGACTAACAAACTCATCAGGAAGGCTGGCTCCGTCCCGGGGCGGAGTTGGATTCATGGGAGGTGGTCTTGGAGTGGACGATGCTCCTTGGGCAGTACAGCTTACCCCCCCCTCCCCCCCCCATTTTCCCTATGACAAACTGTACAACTCCTCCCCCCCTGCTCAATCTTTGCGCATCCCCAATCCTTTCCACTCCTCACTTTAATTTCATGTATCTTGTGTTTTATGACTGTTGACAGTCCAATTTCCCTCCTGGGTCATATAAAGTTCTATCGTATCGTATCCTAAAAACTCTACTGATGTCAGAACAATTCTACTGTGGTCGGTATCTGTGACATGTTGTAAAGAAGACAGATTGAGAACAATTCCATTATTGAGTGGATAATGTTGTATATTTTTATGAGTGGGAAGATAACTTCCTCACCTACTACTTTCCATACTACTTGTACACTATTTACCATCCAGGAAAAGAGCAGATAGATAGATTCTTGATTAGTACAGGTGTCAGGGGTTATGGGGAGAAGGAAGGAGAATTGGGGTAGGAGGGACAGATAGATCAGCCATGATTGAATGGTGGAGCAGACTAGATGGGCAGAATGGCCTAATTCTGCTCCTATTCCTTATGACCTTTGTTAAACAATTTCAACTGCTCACGGTTCCGTCTTTCCCCATCCTCAACTCCCAGAGATGACGGATGAGAGCATGTGCCAATCTAACAAAGCATGTTAACTGTGATTTTCGTTTTTTCCATTGGTGAATCACCCAAATGTAATTGGTGTCGCCGGCAGCCTTTGAGTCCGTTTGTGGAGATTAAAAGAACCAATTCACATTTAACATGCCATGTTTAACAGAAGAATTAACCTAACGGTCCCCTAACCATTACCTATATGTTCAATTACATCCGCTCAGTTTCAGAGCCTTCCTAAATTTAAAAAAAAACACACACACACGAAATATAGGTTAAAGATGAATCCAATCCAATCAGGATGTAGAAGAGTGCTTTGCACAGTGATACATATCATTGCACACATGTATTCACTTAAATGCTACATATGATTTGTATATAACTTTGAAAAGACCAGCCTGGAATGTACATGCCTAATAATAACCTCAAAGGTTTTACAACAGAAATGTTTGAAGTTGAACACTGAGGATCCAACAATGATCATTTCAAATGCTGACAAGCAGCGCTGGTGATATTTAAACAAAACCATCAAATGGTGAATAATATGCCAAATTATGCTGGACTGAGGCTTAAATGATTATTTGCTACTTTCAATTAAAAACATTAAACAGTAACCTAGGCAACAGTACTATTGCTTCTAAACAGAGAACCCTATATTTAAGCATTATTTTATAACGTTGCAATGGATTTATTTAAAAGAGCTACAATCGATATCTATAAATTCTATGACAAATACATTGCCTCACATTTGTACATTTACTTTGAGATAATGGCATTGACAGAAATTATTTGGATCAGTTAATGGAGGCTACTTAGATTCTGTATCAGTGAACTCCTCCTAACAGTAACATGGAAAATAGTTACATTTAAAAAATGGCCTTGTGAAATTCACCACTGAAAATATGACAGGATCTAACCATGTATCAAAACAATGAGTGTAGCGATTTTCCACTGGAGCCCAGAGTATACAAAGATAAAAGCATTGCCAATGCTTTTATAATTTTGTTCCCAGCATGATCTGTCTAGACACATACAACTTTTGGTCCAGATTTTAGCTCATCAACCAATGGCTAGTATACGTTAATGCTAAAACTGTAGGCAAACTATGACAAAATGAAAAGCATAAAAATACATTAGGTAGAGCAGATTATGGGGGCAATATTATTGGTGCAATCACATGAAATATAAAGGTTAATATTAACCCTTTTGATGCGCAATTGGCGACTGAGGTCACTTACTTCTTTCTGTGGGAGTACGCCAATTGGTGGCTTTGTTCCAACCAAGTTGAGACGCATTTTACAATAACTGTAGTTTTCGGAGTTGCCAATAGACATCGCTGGCATTCAATTTCAGACAGGTGCTCTCGAGACAACTCGAGAAATGGGTGTTTTCATTAAAAAAATCACGATAATTTTGCATGTGAACTGTTTGCTTCCAAAACCACCATGGCGGATTATCGTAGGGTGCAAACTGGTGAGTCCATTCTATGCGAGATCTTTGCAGACAGTGACTCTGAAGGCAAGGAACTTTCAAATGATTCCAACGATTAACGGGGTAATAACGATGATATTGAAAGTGAAATATCTGATGACAACGCCTCTGAAAGTGACTAATAGTTAGACCAAGGAGGTGATGTGGACAGTGACAATGCATCCCCTATCCCTCCAAGGCATGTAGCACAGAATCATGGGCCTGCAGTGTTGACTGACACTCAGAATTGGATCAAGTTAGAAAGTGGCATGATACTTCTGAGGAAGAAATGAAAATGTATGTGGCCCTTGAAATTGCCAAAGGCCTGTGTAGTAAAAATCACCTTCATGATTATTGGGATGGTTTTTGGCTGACACAAACCCAGGGTTTCAGTCAAGTGATGAGTCGGGACTGATACATTCTTCTACATTCCTTCCTGCATTTTAATGACAATATCAATCAAAAGGTGAAGGGTCATGTCGATTTTGACCCACTGTACAAAATACGTCCAGTGATAAATCTTGTGAAAGATACGTATTGGAATTTCTATCAGCCACACCAAGAAATATCAATAGATGAAATAATGAAAGGATTCAAGGGTCGCTTGATTTTCAAGCAATATATCATAGAATCATTATCATAATTTATTAGCCAGGTATGTTTTGCACCATACAAGGAATTTGGTTTGCCATACAGTCATACCAAAAAGGCAACAAGACACACAACTACATAAAAATTTGACAAAAAGCGGCTCCACATTCCCCACTGTGATCCAAGGTAATAAAGTCTTATCTTCTTTCCTCCTTTCCTCCCGTGGTCGGGGGAGTCGAACCATCCACAGCCGACGATCAAACTCTCATGTTGGGGCGATGGAAGCGGGACAGTCGAAACTCCTGTGGCTTGGAGTTCCCAAAATCGGTCCCTAACTAAGGACTGCGAGCTTCACGATGTCAAAGTCGGCAGCTTCCGCAGGTTGGAGCACCAAAGGCCAACCCCTGGCAAAGGGATTGCTCGCTCCAAGATGTTAAAGTCCACAGGCTCTGTGGCTTTGGAGCTCTGGAAGTCCCAAACAAGAGGCCGCCAACTCCACGATGTTAGGCCGCAGTGTAGACGGAGATAGGACATGGAAAAAGTTGTATCTCCGTCGAGGAAAGAGATAAGAAAAGTTTTCCCCCCCAATGACTTCCCACAAATACAAAACTCAAGATAAACTAAAACATACATTTTACGACAAACTAAAAACACACTAAAGGAAAAATACGAAGACAGACAATTGGCATGGCAGCCATCGTGCGACGCTTTGTCCCCAATAAGCCTAGTAAATGGGGTTTCCAAATCTGGGCTTTGTGTGAATCAGCGAATGGGTATAATCTACGAAGGAATATTAACACCAGAAAAAGTGAGAACAATGATCGCAAGATGACCTTGGCGTCCAGTGTGGTGAAAACTCTTGTGAATGGAATTGATTCCAATGGCCATAAGGTATATATGGACAGCTTTTTTCTCATCCACTGAGCTAAAGTGCCCTCCATAATGTTTGGGACAAAGACCCATCATTTATTTATTTGCCTCTGTACTCCACAATTTCAGATTTGTAATAGAAAAAAATCACATGTGGTTGAAGTGCACATTGTCAGATTTTAATAAATCCCATTTTTATACATTTTGGTTTCACCATGTAGAAATTATAGCTGTGTTTATACATGGTCCCCCATTTCGGGGCACCATAATGTTTGGCACACAGCAATGTCATGTAAATGAAAGTTGTCATATTTAGTATTTTGTTGCATATCCTTTACATGCAATCACTGCTTGAAGTCAAGCGATTCATGGACATCACCAGTTGCTGGGTGTCTTCTATGGTGATGCTCTGTAAGGCCTGTATTGCAGTCATCTTTAGCTTATGCTTGTTTTGGGGGCTAGTCCCCTTCAGTTTTCTCTTCAGCATATAAAAGGCATGCTCAATTGGGTTCAGAGTGGATGATTGACGGCCACTCAAGAATTGACCATTTTTCACCTTTGAAAAACTCCTTTGTTGCTTTAGCAGTATGTTTGGGATCATTGTCTTGTTGTAGAATGAACCACTGGCCAATGAGTTTTGAGGCATTCGTTTGAACTTGATCAGATAGGATGTGTCTATGCACTTCAGAATTAATTATGCTACTACCATCAGCAGTTGTATCATCAATGAAGATAAGTGAGCCAGTACCTTCAGCAGCCATACATGCCTAGGCCATAACACCCCCACCACCGTGTTTCACAGATGAGGTGGTATGCTTTGGATCTCGGGCAATTCCTTCTCTCCTCCATGCTTTGCTCTTGCCATCACTGATATGTTAATCATCGTCTCATCTGTCCACAAGACCTTTTTCCAGAACTGTAGTTGCTCTTTTAAGTACTTCTTGGCAAACTGTAACCTGGCCATCCTATTTTTGCGGCTAACCAGTGGTTTGCATCCTGTATTTCTGTTCATGAAGTCTTCTGCGGACAGTGGTCATTGACAAATCCACACCTGACTCCTGAAGAGTGTTTCTGATCTGTCGGACAGGTGTTTGGGGAGTTTTCTTTATTATAGAGAGAATTCTTCTGTCATCAGCTGTGGAGGTCTTCCTTGGCCTGCCAGTCCCTTTGCGAATAGTAAGCTCACCAGTGCTCTCTTTCTTCAAAATTATGTTCCAAACAATTGATTTTGCTACGCTTGAGGTTTGGCTGATGTCTCTAACAGTTTTATTCTTGTTTCTCAGTCTCATAATGGTTTCTTTGACTTTCATTGGCACAACTTTGGACCTCATGTTGATAAACAGCAATAAAAGTTTCCAAAGGTGATGGAAAGACTGGAGGGAAGACTAGATGCTGAGAGCTCTCTTATACCTGCATTAATGAGGCAATTAAACTCACCTGAGCAATTATAAACGCCTGTGAAGACATGTGTCCCAAACATTATGGTGCCCTGAAATGGGGTAACTTTGTATAAACATTGCTGTAATTTCTATACGGTGAAACAAAAATGTATAAAAATGGCCTTTATTCAAATCTGACAATGTGCACTTTAACCACATGTGATCTTTCTTTCTATTACAAATCTCAAATTGTGGAGTACAGAGGCAAATAAATAAATAAAGGGTCTTTGTCCCAAACATTATGGAGGGCACTGTATTTTGCAATTCACAGCATTTATTTAACCTTTTGCCCATCCCTTTATTGGGATACAATTTCTCTCCAATACATCATTCAAAGGTTTACGAGAATACTGCCAGGACTTGAGGGACTGAGCCATATGGAGGGGCTGGGCAGGCTAGGGCTTCATTCCTTGGAGCGCAGGAGACAGAGGGGTGATCTTATAGAGATGTGTGGGTTCATGAGGGAAATAGATGGGGTGAATACACAGTCTTTTACCCTGAGTAGGGGAATCAAGAACCAGAGGACATAGGTTTAAGATGAGAGAGGAAAGATTTAATAGAAACCCGAGTGGGCGACCTTTTCATACAGAGGGTGGTGGGTGTATGGAACGAGGTGTCACAAGAGGTACTATCCGTCTGAAGAAGGGTCTCGACCCGAAATGTCGCCTATCTCCTTCGCTCCTTAGATGCTGCTGCACCCGCTGAGTTTCTCCAGCTTTTTGTGTACCCACTATCCAATAAATGTTCAGTTTTGTAAAAGTTCTCCTTGCCTCTGAAATACAGAGGCACTCAGGATTATACGAATAACTGAGGCACTCGAACACTGTTTACTTTTTGTCGGGTAGTAACTTGTCAGCAGTTGGTCATGCCGTTAAACAATCAAAATTGTACTAATAATCAACAGAGATCAACAATATATGACTACACATTTATACAATTGCTCATAGTCTTCCCAGAGGGTTATTCAAAATGAATGGATGACGATAGGGCAGCCTATGGTGGGACAAAAATAAGGATGTCGCACAATTGACCAGAAGTAGAGATCTACTGAATTCAAAAAAGAATGCTGTGATTTTAGGCCACATGAGGTCCAAAGGATGGAGATCCACAAGACAAAGGTCCCCGATCAACCTTCTGCTGCTGCACAGCACTGTCCTCTGACAAGAACATTCCATTTCTCAGGAGCCATCTGTCAAGATATCCAGAAATTAACAATGAAATTCACCATTTCCTTCAATGCAGCAGCACAATCACTGATCAACTGAAGAAAAGTGATTTTGAAGATTCAGGCATCAGACTTGGTACAGTAAACCCTGTCCATTTATACCCTTCTGAGATTTGGACTGCCTCCAAATCTCAAGGTACTGGAAAGATGCCACAAAACTCTGCTCTACAAAGTTGTTCAAATCTATTGGAAGGATACAGGATCCAACACCTTCTCCTAGGTCAACATATCCAGCATCAAGACTCTAAGTGCACACAGTCAGTTCCATTGGTTAGGCCATGTCACAACATGCCCACCATCAGACTCAAAACACTCACTCTTTTAAGATAGGAGCCAGGCAAAAGTTTGGAACTGACAAAGTAAATCTCTGATTATTAATGGACCTATGTATTCACAATATTTTCTTCTCTTATTTCACATTTGTGGCATTTACTTTCAACAATTGTTTGTCATTGCAGTATCTCCTTTTTTGTTTGAATCCATTCCAGTATTATTTTCAAAATCTAGGCAATATTTTAAAAGTTAGTACTTTATAGTTTGCATTTGACATACAGTTTGTTGAAAGTAAATGGATACAAATTTGAAAAATGTTGGAGAGTTTAGTTGCTACTTTAAATCATTATTTTCTTCTTTAATCATTGCCTGAAGCAGTGTAGTTCCTTCAATTGTGTTCCCCTATTTGCAACTACATCAGTGAATGACTCCCAGCTTTATGCTTCTTCGTCAGCTCTGAAATACTCCGCAACTCTATGCTTCATAGCAACCCTTTCAATGACAATAATTTTGTGTTAGTACAAGTAGCTATTTCAATTAATAAATGAATGTAGAAATAGAAAACAAACTACATTTTAAGTAAAATTGTACCGTATTAGTTACTTTGGGTGTAGTTGTTTAACTAACCTTCGATTAAGTGAACTGAAACAGAGGTTAAGGCTGAGCTACATGTTGACACAATAGATGATTGTTTCCTTAAATCCCCTGTCCCACTAATGCCCCTGTCCCACTTAGGAAACCTGAACGTAAATCTGAACGGAAACCTCTGGAGACTTTGCGCCGCACCCAAGGATTCCGTGCAGTTCCCGGAGGTTTTTGTCAGTCTCCCTAATGGTCGAAAGTGGTTTCCGCTTCTTCTATGTTCCGGCGATTATTTCAAAAAATTCAAAACCAGCCGCGACTAAAAATAGGTTGCCGTTTTAAAAATCGGTAATGTTTTAGTCGAAGCCGTTTGCGATGCTAGTTGAAGGTGGTTGCCGAAGGTTGCAGGTAGTGGAAGGTAAGACCTCCCTGGTGGAATAAAACTGGGTGAAAAAAAGGTGTTACCTTCCAGTACCTGCAACCTCCGGCAACCACCTTCAACAAGCATCGCAACCGGCTTTGACTAAAAAATTACCGATTTTTAAAACGGCAACCTATTTTTAGTCGCGGCCGGGTTTTGAATTTTTTTAAATAATCGCCGGTACATAGAAGAATCGGAAACCACTTTCGACCATTAGGGAGACTGACAAAAACGTCCAGGAACCGCACAGAAACCTTGGGTGGGGCGCAAAGTCTCCAGAGGTTTCCGTTCAGGTTTCCTAAGTGGGACAGGGGCATTAGGAAACCTGAATGGAAACCTCTGGAGAACTTGCGCCCCACCCAAGGGTTCCGATAGGGTTCCCGGAGGTTTTTGTAACTCTCCCTAATGGTCGAAAATGGTTTCCGCGTAGTCGAGCTTCTTCTATGTTCCGGCGATTATTTCAAAAAATTGAACACCGGCTTCGACTAAAAATAGATTGCCGTTTAAAAAATCGTTAATTTTTTAGTTGAAGCCGGTTGCGATGCTAGTTGAAGGTGGTTACTGGAGGTTGCAGGTAGTGGACGGTAAGACCTCCCTGGTGGAATAAAGCTAGGTGAAAAAAAGGTTAATATTAACAAAAGCATGTGAGCTCTGTCACTCCTGGGTGTGCTCAATCATAGTTGCAGAGTTCTTTTAGCAGAGAAAAGGGTTTTTTTCTTACAATAAAAGCCTCCTAGGTTTTTTTAAAAATCATTCTGAACCATGAGAGCAGGGAAGAAACAAGTTAATTTTTTAGTTGAAGCCGGTTGCGATGCTAGTTGAAGGTGGTTACTGGAGGTTGCAGGTAGTGGAAGGTAAGACCTCCCTGGTGGAATAAAGCTAGGTGAAAAAAAAGGTTAATATTAACAAAAGCATGTGAGCTCTGTCACTCCTGGGCGTGCTCAATCATAGTTGCAGAGTTCTTTTAGCAGAGAAAAGGTTTTTTTTCTTACAATAAAAGCCTCCCAGGTTTTTTTAAAAATCATTCTGAACCATGAGAGCAGGGAAGAAACAAGTTAGGTGGATGTTACTAAAACCCCTTTTGCTTCATCAGCCTTTCAAGAAAGGCAGAAGGGAAAGCACAAGGGTGAAGAGGAAGCAGAAGAAGGTGTCAGTGGGTGAAGCCCTTCTTGCAAAGAAGATTGATGCTTGGACAGTATGATAACCTGATGAATGTGCTGCAAGAGGAGGATTTGTCTGCATTTATAATTTTTCTAGGAATATAGGTCTCCTTTTTTCCCAGCAGGGGACCTACAGTTTCTTTCAGCTCATTAAACAGCTCAGGTGTGATTCGTAGAAAGTTTTTACGAGGTCTTACCTTCCACTACCTGCAACCTCCGGCAACCACCTTCAACTAGCATCGCAACCGGCTTCGACTAAAAAATTACCGATTTTTAAAACGGCAACCTATTTTTAGTCGAGGCAGGTTTTGAATTCTTTGAAATAATCGGCGGAACATAGAAGAAGCTCGACCATGCGGAAACCACTTTCGACCATTAGGGAGAGTGACAAAAACCTCCGGGAACCTCACGGAAACTTTGGGTGAGGCGCAAGGTCTCCAGAGGTTTCCGTTCAGGTTTGCTAAGTGGGACAGGGGCTTTAGATTCAACATGTTACAAAGAGTATCAGTTGGGATAATTGTTTAAACTTACTAGTTAGCTGTGATCTATAGATATTCTTTGAGAGGATCATTTTGGCAACATGTAAGCTGTTGGCTCAAGCACACAATCATTTGTTACAACAGAGGTATGTTCCTGCGAAATGGAGGATAGCTTAAACAAACCTATTATTTAAAACAATCTGAAGTTGAGAATTTTTGGCCCCTAATTTTAACTTCGCTAGGAGGGAAACGATTCTAAATTATGTAAGTTGACAATTACTTGGAAGATGAGGACACTTTCAACATATTAAAAGATAAAGATGTAGTAAACATTAGCTTCAAAAATTTGTATTATTGTGTAGCTAATGGAGGAAACTTAGATTGCCTGGGAGTAGAGGACATGTTGTATTGAATGAGTGACAGGTGAACATATGATTTGAATTCAGAAACAAACAAATGCTTGTTACACTGTTTTGGGAACACTGGTTTTCAGCAAAATATATTAAATGGAATAATAAACCAAAAAGATAAATTGCAGATTGACTGATCAAATGCAAATCTTGTGTGCCAGTTGCCATTGACATCTAGTTAGTCATATATTTGTGACTGAGGGCTTTATCTTTGGTTTTGTTGCCTCATCCAGGAGATAATTTTGTGAGAGAGTGCAGTCAACAAAAGCTCACCGAATAACACGTTTATGCCAGACTGCTCAGAATCTTAGACACCCGATTAAATTCCATTTAGTCTCCACTATTCCAAAGAAAACTGATCCAGCCTGTCAAGTCAAGTCAAGTGGAGTTTATTGGCATGTGTACAAGTACAGTGAGATATGGGTACATGAAATATCGTGCTTGCAGCAGCATCACGGGCACATAACCCCAGACAAACGCACAAAAACATACATTATTCATATATATTACCCGTAAAATAAATAAAAGGCAGTAAAAATGAAAAAGACTGCACAAAAAAGTAATTCATTTGAAAAACACACAAAGTGCAGGAGTAACTCAACGGGTCAGACAGCATCTTTGGAGAATAAACAAATCCATGAAATGATGTAATGTTCCGATGTGGAGGTAGGATTACAATTGTGCAGGTAGGAACTGCAGATGCTGGTTTAAACCGCAGAAAGCTGGAGTAAATCCACTCCAATTGTGGAGTGGAAAGTGGTAGACATGCTGAGCCAGGTGATCTTTGAACAAGTTCATATAGACTGGAAAGTGCATAATTTGTTGGAGGCTGGTAGATTGCCTGGAATGAAGACAGGATTAGCAGGAATGGAAATATTGTTAGGCTGGTAAAGGGTTCAGACTGGTTAGAAAATAGGAGCAGGAGTGGGCCATTCGGCCCTTCAAGCCATTCAATATGATCATGGCTGATCATCTAAAATCAGTACCCCGTTCTGGCTTTCCCCCATATCCCTCGACTCCCTTAGCCCTAAGAGCTAAATCTAACTCTCTTGAACATCCAGTGAATTAGCCCCCACTGCCTTCTGTGGCAGATAACTCCACAGATTCACAACTCTCTGGGTGAAGAAGTTTTTTCTCATATCAATCCTAAATGGCCTACCCTTTATTCTTAAACTGTGACCCCTGGTTCTGGACTTCCCAAACATCGAGAACATTTTTCCTGCATCTTACCTGTCCAATCATCTAAGAATTTTATATATTTCTATAAGATCCCCTCTCATCCTAAATTCCAGCGAATACAAGCTCAGTCGACCTATGCTCTGGAATTTAGAATGATGAGATAAGATTATTAAGGGTTTTGACCAGCTAGAGGCAGGAAACATGTTCCCAATGTTGAGGGAATCCAGAACCAGCGGCCACAGTTTAAGAATAAGGGGTAAGCCATTTAGAACGGAGATGAGGAAACACTTTTTCTCACCGAGAGTTGTGAGGCTGTTGAATTCTCTGCCTCAGAGGGCAGTGGAGGCTGGTTTTCTGGATACTTTCAAGAGAGAGCTAGATAGGGCTCTTAAAGATAGCGAAGTCAGGGCATATAGGGTGAAGGCAGGAACGGGGTACTGATTGTGGACGATCAGCCATGATCACATTGAATGGTGGTGCTGGCTTGAAGGGGTGAATGCCCTACTCCTGCACCTATTGTATATTGCCTGTCTATTGTCTATTCTATCATCACACATCAGTCCCGCCATCCCGGAAATTAACCTGGTGAACCTCCCGCTGCACTACCTCAATAGCAACAAATTAGCAAAGCAAAATTGCAAAGGTTGCAAAGGAAGAGAACAAATAATCAGGATTGGAAGAAAATGGAGGCAGGCTTGCAGGATATGGAAATCAAAGAGTTAGGTTGGTGGTCGGTGTGGAGATAAATTCACAAAGGAACACCCAATGACCTTGTAACCCAAGTTCTCACGCAAGGAGTGTCACCTGGGAAATGACATCATTCCATGCACATGACTTGAAAATATCATCAGAGCCTTGTGAGTGACCGATGGCAGGAAATGCCTGGCTGCATTTTCCCAGTGGTGTGGAAAGGTCAGTATCGGGTTTTTTTCTGAACGAAGATTAATTTTCAGCTATATTATGCTGTCAAATAGCATAACGCAACTATGCCTTCGGGTCGTCAAATTTTTGCCTTTACTCGTCCCCAATTCATGTAGTGATACAGTTCCATAATGGTTAGCAGTCTTCTAGTGCTTCACGTAAATGACAGTACGTCATGGATACTGCTTATATGGAATGTTGGCAGGCAGTTTGGTCAACCAAGGTCCCAACAAATACATCTTCCAGGAGTCATCATTGGAGAGAAAGCAGAAATAGGGACTTTGGCCGATTTGAACAAGCAATTAATTCAAAAAAACTTCCTGTGCCTTCACAGAACAGAAATGGAGCAGATGGCCAGTCTTTGTTGCAGAATTAAAAGAGTTGACTGAAAGTTTAGTTGCAGTCTTATTTTTTTTTAAAAAGCTTTTAAATGGAGGAAATATGTAAAGTGGAAGAGAAAATTCCAAAGAGTAATCCAAGGTGGTTGAATGCTACACTGCTGCAGTGAACAAACGAACATAAATCAGTCAGACAACTGGAAAAACGCCATTGCAAAGTGCGAATTACAATTGGGCATACCTACTCACGGGTTCATGTATGCAAGTGCTGGTCCAAAATACCAACTGTTTCAGTTATTAATCTCTTTATTTGTCACTTACATATTAAAAACCTTTAAGGGCAGCACAGTGGCACAGCTAACAAATCCACTGCCTCACAGTACAGGTTCAATCCCGACCTCAGGGCTCGTCTGTGTTGATTTTGCAGCTCTCCCTTTGATGACATGGGTATCCCTCGCATGCTCTGATTTCCGCCTAAATCTCAAGTACGTGCATGTTGGTCGGTTACATGGCCACTGCATATTTCCCCCTAGTATACAGGTGATATGTAGAATTTCAGGAAAATTGATGAGAAAATGAGTCGAAGAAAAATAGCATGAACGTAGGATTAAAGTAACTGGGTGTTGGATGGTCAGTTTGGACTTGGTGTGCCGCAGGGCCGTTTTCACTGCTGCATCTCTCAAGTTGCATCAATTGCATTAAGTTCCAGATATTATTCAGTGTCTGGAAAGGCCTATTTTGTGGGTAGGTCAACAATTTATTTCATGATTCTGCTGTGACAAAATTCTATACAGCATTACAGACAAGATAATGTGTGCAACAGAATATTGCTTACACACCTTACGTAGGGGGGAGAGAGAGAGACGGGGGGAGAGAGAGGGGGGTGAGAGGAGAGAGAGGCAGAGAGAGAGGGGGAGATAGGGGGGGAGAGAGAGGAGAGGGGGGGGAGAGAGGAGAGAGGGGAGGGGGGAGGGAGGGGGGGAGAGGGGAGAGGGAGAGGGGGGGAGGAGAGAGGTGGGGAGAGAGAGAGAGCAGGGAGGGAGAGAGGGGAGAGAAAGAGGGGAGGAAGACAGGGGGAGAGAGGTAGAGAGGTAGAAGGAGAGAGAGAGAGAGGAGAGAAAGGCGGAGAGAGGGGAGAGAGACGGGGATAGAGAGGCAGGGCTGCCAACTCTCATTCATTGTGCGTTAAATGTTGGGATAGTCCCTGCCTCAACTACCTCCTCTTGCAGCTTGTTCCATACACCCACCACCCTTTGTGTGGAAAAGGTCACCCCTTAAAAAGTTACCTCTTAAAAATACTTCATACAAAAAACATTGAGATTATACTTCTACAATGCACTAAAACATGATTTTAATGCATCAAATTTCAAAAAGTCCCTACCCTGGGAGGGGGGACACCCCCCTTCCACACCCTCTCCCCACTCGGTTGCTCCACTCCCTCACCGGGCACCCACAAGGTCAATGATCGCGCAGCCGCCCCACTTTCAAAAATGCTCCGCGGCCCCTGGTTCAGCTGGAGAACACTGCCAGATGTGGGCGGGGAACTGAGGCCAGTTGTCCGTGATGTCTGGATCCCAATGCTCAGCGCTTCATGTTTCGGAGTTGGCTAATGTTATTGATTTGTAATTAGCCTGATTTGTAATTAGTTGACAAAAACCTTAATTTATTTATCCAGAATATCCAGGGGGATGGGATAAGTGTAATATTAAAATAACATGCAAGGTGTCAGGTGGTCTGTCACAAAATACAACCCGATAACCCATTGTTTCCTTCAGTTAAATATTGGGAAGGTAACACTATTGTCATTTGCTACTCAACTATTATGTTTGTTTTCCTCACTGACTATTTCTAAACACCCCCCCCCCCCCCCCCAAATTCCTTTAGAAATGTCCCCAATCTCATTGTTTTATTAATTCAACACGTAGATGAACATCCTCAAGGAGTGTAATCAGATGGAAACTGATTCAGATGCGATGTTTAAGTGCTTGTTCAAAGAAGGGGCAAATTTTAAAGGAGTGACAGATATACTTGCAAGGAAATGTGTGAGGAGGTTATTATTTGTCTTTAATTTTAGCTTGAACCAGAACATCTGAAGATTCAAAGTTTAATATAGTAATTGTGCTGATACTGACTCTAACCAACCACGTAATGAACATCATCCATTCCGGAGGTTTTATTTTTCTGATGCCATTTAAACTTCACTTGGACTTCACTTGGGAAAGGGGAGCATTGGAACAGGAATTATGCCCTTGGTACATATTAACAGTAATATAATAATGTATGCATGTTGATAGGTGCAATCGAAACATAGATATTTTTATCATTGTTGTGCTATGAATACCACAGAAAATATTATGTACTCTCAAGATCACATTAAATAGAATATTATTGCTTAAATATATAGTTATTGGACTTTGCATTTCACAAAAGTCCCAGCTGAGAGGAATACAGCAAAATACTGAAAATATTTGGGGGAAAATGACTTCAGGCCAGTTTGTTAGGAAAATAAAAGAAATGGTAACAGAATATTTATACAGCTGAGTGGGTATAATTTTATGCATGAGAAATTGTGTTCAACCAATTGATGACTTCTTTGACAAAGTAACTAGCATGTTAGATAACAAGGAAGCCAATGGGTGTAGCAAATTTTATTATACATAATTTGGTCTGTGAAGTGCCCCATAAAAGATTACCACATTAGATAAGCACCTGTGGACTTGAATGTAATAGGTTAAGTCCAGGGGTTCAGATATGGGGCTTTATGTGTGGGCCAGACATATTGTCAGTGCAGAGGGGCCAGGAGCAAGGCCAAGTGTGCATCCAGAGTCAAGGTCTGGAATAGTACTAGGTGTGCAGTCAAAGCTGGGATAATGGGAGTGTTCAGCACTGGGAACCTAAGTAGGTAAGCAGCTATGATCAGGGTAGAATAGGGGGCCAGGTGTAGGGCTGGACTCGGGGACAGGAATGAGAGAAGGTATGCAACTGGAGTCAGGGTCAGGAGTAGTACCAGGTGTGCAGTGAGACCCAGGTCGGTCAACATGGGCCAAGTGTTTGATTATAATCTGATTTCCATACATGAATACACTAACATCATTCATGTGCTGCACGTGTTGATCAGAGCCTGGGCTCTACTGTGGAATGTAATTAGGAATGTAATTTAGTCTAACCTTATTCATAGCTAATCCAATTTAAAGCATATATATTGCATTCAAGTGCACGTTAAAAGACTCGCTACAGTATGCACCATATTGCACAATTTCAAGCTGAAAAATGCAAAAGCACCGTACCAATGGGAGGGAGGAATAGACCCCCCCCCCCCCCCCCCCCCCCCCCTGGTCGATACGCTCCCTCGGGCTTGGTCTCTCGCAATTTCTCACTCCCAACTCTCACCCAATGATGGCAGCCCTGTGATTGCAAATCTGCATCGTGGAAAGGTGGGGGGAGAGTTGTGATTGAATTGGGACCACCTGAAGGAGGATTCCTGTGAAAGAGTTTTATGTTAAACTGGACTTGGATTTACTCAAAGGTAAAGCCCAGCAACAGAGTTCACAGATTAGGACCGCTCAGGTAAATCCATTTAACATGCCGAAACAAATCTCACACCAAGTGATGGCCTGGTTCAGCAAGAGATACCTCCACTGACCCTGGGCCACACAAGCACAAATGAAAATAGTAGCTGTTGAGTGCGCATACATCCCATTGAGCACATCAATTAAATGAAGCCTGGAAGTGAAATTGTGGACTTCATGGACCTAGCAATAAGTCAATGATTTCAATTTTTAAATGCCATAAATTCACAGCCTAGTTATGTGTAATTTACTTTCTTATAAATTACAGAGTATCCGATTGACAAATGCAGGAAAAAGAGGCACAGATTTACCCAAAATAATTTTCTTTTGTAAAATGATCTTGAATGAAAAGCAAATTGACATGTGGAAATAGCTTCCCAAATATTATTTTCTCCAGCAGGCACTACATATATAAATCTAAACATTGAATAATTTACAAAAAAGTCTTCTATTCTCCATAATATTGCACATTTCTAATCGGAATCAATTGATTGTGTGGTGCCACAGTCTACACGTTGTAAAATGAACAGAACTGAATCTCTCAATGTTTCTTGGGTTTTACGCATGGATGGGAATGGAATATGCATAAACCTAAGTCTGACTCAGCATTCTCTCCCTGAGAACAACGCTGCAAAAGACCCACTCATTCTGAACAATATTTTTCCTACATCAATTATTTACATACACTGACAATTGCTACTTTCGATTAAGGATTACAGTGATTAAATCAGCTGTTGTTCTTTTGTTGATGGAGGAACAAGAAACAGGCTACCAAGGGCAGAGCAATTATTTAGCCACTTATCTGCAGTTTTATTAAAAATTGAATGAAAAGTAAACATTTCTGGACTTTAAAATAACTAGAAAACATCACATCACTAAACTTCGGAATATTGTACAATTTAATAGTCTCTTTATTCAATATTTGGCTTTTGAAGTGTCACTAATATCAGAGTCTGGTATGGACAGTTTCTTGGTATGCGCTTATCTAAGGGATACAAAGAAAATGTGCATTCCAGCCAAATAACCATTGAAGTAAAACATTTACTCATAAAATGTTTTCAAATAGGAATATAAAGAAAAAATCCAGCTGAAAATAAGGAAACCTAAGATATTCTAGAGGAAGATGTGAGGCAGAAGCAGGATCCGATAATTGAACGCACTAAGGAGCTTATTTGAACTCGTTGCCTTGGACAGCCCTTCCCAAAATTTTCAAGCAGAAAGCAATCCTGAATACTACCAGATTTTACTTTGGAGTCACGTGAGTGACTTCGTGAAGAACCCGCCAGCACGCCTGCGCAGCATATCGTCGCGCGCATCTGCAGCGGCAGCTGGGGGGGGGGGAGTGCGCTCTCCCCACCGGCTCCTTCACAAGACCGGCAGGTAAGTATTACCTTCCTTTACAGCATGGACAAGGGCCGCAGGACGACGCTGTCGGGGAGCTGAGTTGTGCTGCGGCCAGCCGACGGCCCTTGTCCCCGGAGCTGCACGGAACGCCGGCAGCTTAACGCTCACAGCATGGACAAGGGCCGCAGGACGACGCTGCCGAGGAGCGGAGCTGAGCTGTGGCCAGCCGACGGCCTTTGTCCCCGGAGCTGCACGGAACGCCAGCAGCTTTATCGCAACGGTGGGGGCAGGAATGAGGAAGTCGGGCGCGGAGCTGAGCTGCGGCCAGCCGACGGCCCTTGTCCCCGGGAGCTGCACGGAACGCCGGCAGCTTAACGCAACGGTGGGGGCTGGAATGCAGAGTCGGGCGCTCCCGCTAATACAGGGGCCGACTCACCCGAATGGGTTACCGCTAAGGAGCTGCAAGCAACAGGTCCAGACTCCGAGCCCCCGTCCCCCAAGAGAATAAGGGGGGATACAGGTACGTGGCAAGGGGTCTTGTTTTCTTTTACAGGCAACCTCTCCCCGAGCTCCAGTAGACCCGAGGGGGCTGGGCCGGGGGACAGCCGCACGACAGGGGAGCCCTGCAAAGTGCATTGTGTACCGCAGCCAGGGATATCTGCCATCGTGCAGCCCGGGCATAACACTGCTGCGTCGTGTAGGCCTGCTGGAGCAGATACCGTCGACAACACACCCCGTCAGGCTGCGGTCAAGGGCGGAGGTGGCAGCAGGAAGCGGTCGGTCAGCTCAGCGCTGCGAGCGGCCGACCATGCGCCTCCACGCCAAGTAACGGTGTAAGTGTGGAGGTAAGCTTGCACGGACTCCGGGGAGCCAGGTTCCGGGGGCCGGCGCCGAGTCAACTCACCTGCCTCCTTATCTGCCAGGTGGGCCGCCACAGTCTGGGAGAAGACAGACTAGCGGAGAGTCCGTGCGGGAGTCGTATGACCCTACTTGGGCTGTAGGTCACGACGACCTGCCATTGGACCATAGACCCTAAGGGGGTGAGGTCCGATGGTGAAAGCCCCAGTGAATTCGCAGGGCCTGGGGGAGTCGGCTTGTCCGCTGCATCTCGCAGGGACGGTCGCATTGAGCGGTTGGAGCTCTTAAATGGTCCAACATCTCCAGCGGGACCGAGAACGAGAAGAACGGCATCCACTAGCCGTGCAAGGACTCCGCTCAGCTCCTCATTCGTCTCCAGCCAGAAGCATTAATGATTGCCCAGCTGCTGAGTTTGACGACGACCAGGGACAGCCAGTGACCGCTGAACCAGAGCATGAGGAGGATGCTGGATGTGGTGAGTGAAGTTTGCCGTTTCTACCCAGACAGGTGAACCCTGCACCACGAATTGGCGGGCACCATTGATTGCCTACGTATGCACCAACTCTGGAGTCAGATTCTCAATAATACCTTGGAGAAAGGTTCTCCACGGGCATAACGGCGTTTGCAAAACCCTGATCGGGGATAATGTGTCCAGTAAATAGCATGATGCACTGGCACTCCTATGCAACACCCAGTATGAGATATATTGCCTGCGTAAGAGCTCCATATAGCCCACACTAAACCCCAAATTCGCGGGGTTGTGCCGACCATTACCGCTCCACCGCCGCATCAGTTGCTTGGAGACCTGTACAAACAGGTGAAGGGACTGGACAAAGGAGGCCAAAACAGTGGGCCTCGTGAAACTCCATCGGTCAGACTTCACCCATATCACCGGCAACAGCCTAATACAACCTGTGAACCAAGGCTGCCGGATAGGGCACAAAGATTCTACCTACCTCCATCTCAATAAATACAACGACCATTTAGGGCAAGGCCAACAGCGGCCTGCATGGGAAATGCGGCCGCCGGGCCGTCAACCTCCATAACGTCCACCCGAAGCACCGTATGTATGGAACCGCCGTTCACTATGGAGGTAAGGGGGTCTGGCTCCTCTCACGCCGTAGTATCTCTCCTGTACGAATAGGTGGGCGATTGCGGGCGGCCTTGGACATATGGGGGAAAACTGTAACCACAGATGAGTTTATTTTACAAAGTGTTCAAGGGTATATAATTCGTGGGAGGTATAGATTCCCATACTCAGCATTCGCCTCGTAGGAATTTACTCTATCCCGAAAAGAGGTGGAGGCAGGGCATGCTGAAATTATATGGCGAGCAGGGAAAAGTGGTAGTTGGCATAACCAAGCATGGACATATTGAGTTGAGCCTAATATGTTCACCAGCAGTAAAATAAGAGGAATGTCGGGTTATAATCGATTTAGCTGAGTTGAACACTTTTGTACAATATACCCATGTCAAAATGGATGCTTTTGGAACAGCTAGGTGGATGCTTTACTCAGGGTACTTTATGGCATGTATCAGTTTGAAAGAAGCATGCTATACGGTGCCCATCGCTGAGGCTCACAGGGAATTCTGAAGTTGTCTGGAAGGGTGCATTGCCTAATGGAACCATCACAGCTTAGGCTGTTTACCAAGTTGGTATTTACCTGTATTGGCTCTTCTCCGACAACAAGATTATAGTGATGGCATGTTGGATGAAATCCTTATAATGGGACAGACCCTCCAATTGGCAATTCAAGGAGTGGCTGCAACCAAGGCTCTGCTTGAGAAGCTGGGATTGTAATCCATCCAGACAAATCAAAAACTGCACCCGCTACGGGTTATGGATTTGGTGTTCACCTTAGACACTAATTTAATGAAGTTTATCATCCCCACTAATAAAGCTACTGCTATATCAGAAGAGTGCCACAATCTTGCTTGCGCCAGGGTATATCGACCATGTGGCAAACAGCGAAAGTTATTGGTATTGGTAACTCTAAATTGGTAACTACATTCCCAGCTGCACGATTCGGACCGCTACACTACCGAAATTCACAAAGGTCACAAATCACAGCATTAAAAAACAAATGCTGGCTGCTTTGATCGGCCACTTTGGATACCACCGGAAGCTAGAAACAAGCTATAATGGTGGGTAGATAATATTAAAGAATGTCATTGACCTATTATATGGAGCAACCCTGATGTTGTGATACTAACTGACGCAAGTGCACCAGGCTGGGGAGCAACTGGTACGATGTCCAGTTGTGGTGGCAGATGGAACTCTCATGAGTCTACATTCCTGGAGTCACATGGGATAAACTATATAGAAATGCTAGGGGTATTTCATGGACTGCGGGCTTCTGTACTAATTCATGGGATTACATGTCCGCTTTCGAATAGATAATGCTACAATAATGGTTTACATCAATCATATGGGTAGTATTAGGTCGCTAGTTTGCAATGAATTGGCTAATACAATTTGGCACTGGTGCATTGAAAGAAATATTTGGATTACTGCGACCTATTTGCCTGGGAAGCTTAATTCAGTGGCGGACACCAGGTCGCGTGTCTTCAATGACAACATTGAGTGGATGTTGAACCCACAGATTTTGGAGATATTATAGCTCAAATTGGGGACACCAGATATTGACCTATTTGCGTCCAGGCTGAACCATCGAATACCAACGTATGTGTTGTGGGAACCAGACCCTGGGGTAATAGCATTGGATGCATTTTATCCATTGGGGGAAATGGGTTGCTACGCGTTTCCCCCATGCTGCCTCACCAGTCGGGTATTGCAGAAAATTAAACTAGACTCTGCAACTGACATATTGATCATTCCCGACTGGCCTACACAACCATGGTAGAAATATACAACAACCATGGATGGCGATTGGGAAACATCCCAAATTGATTACTCACTCCATTACAGGGGGGTCAGTCATCCTTGCCATGGTCATTAAACTTGTTGGCTTGCAGGTTCTGAAAAGACCGCTCAATCGGGCAGGCATCTCGTCAAGAGCCATGAACCTTATTGCAGCATCGTGTCGGGAATCCACCCGCAAACAATATCTCGCTCAAATCAGAAAGTGGGAGGCTTCTGTGCCCGGAACAACAAGTCCTCCAACTCGGCAACAATACTGGATGTGTTCGAGTTTCTAGCAGGCCTCCATTTTGATGCAGGCCTCAGCTACAGTGCCATCAACAGCGACAGGAGTACGCTGTATTCATACCTGGATATAAGTATCAGCTCCCACCACCTGGTGTCTAAACTAATGAGGGGAGTATTCAATACCAATCCCTCCACGACCCAGATATACAGTAACGTGGGATGTGGGGATCATGCTGACCCTACTGAGGAGCTGGGCTCCAATAGATGAGCTACCATTTGAAACAGCTCACCCTTAAGGTGGTGATGCTCATGGCACTGGCGACAGCCCAACGAGCCCAGATGTTACAAAAACTGTGACTGGACACCATGGTGGCCAACCCTGGTCAAATAAAATTCTTTGGTAAAGAGTTATTAAAACAGGAGTTGCTACTAACGTTTTTTTTTAAAGTCTTATTCCACCAGGGCTGCAGCGAGAGCCATGAAGGTGCCCATGGACCACATTTTCGCCACTGCGGGCTGGGCCAGTGGGGGAAAAACCTTTCAACGGTTCTATAACAAGTCTCTGGCCGTTCCTGCGACATTCGCAGAAGCTATCCTGGGTACCGCTCAGTAAATGTCTGGCCACGAATTAGGGGTTGTTGTTTAGTTGATTAATAAATTGTGTTGATTTTTCAGCCGCTGTCAACTGAACTCCATTAACAGTCTTACTCCATCAGAATGGCGGCAGTGTGATAAGCATGGACGTTGTTCAGGGCGTGAAATCACAGAGCTTTGAAGTCTTCACGAAGTCACTCACGTGACTCCGAAGTAAAATAGTAAGATTAAACGAGAACTTACCAAGTTTGAAGTTTGATCTGTATTTTACGAGGAGTCGCGGTGAGGGATTTCGTGCCCACCGCTCCCACCCTCTATCATCAGGTCAAACAGGTAGTTCTACGGTTTTCATCTTACTATTTTCAGTCATGGTTGGTTCTGTGATTCCACACCGCTGCTTTGAAGGATGCTGCGCAGGCGTGCTGGCGGGTTCTTCACGAAATCCCTCACCGCGACTCCTCGTAAAATACAGATCAAACTTCAAACTTGGTAAGTTCTCGTTTAATCTTACTATTTTAGCCTATCAAATCAAATCATACCTCAAACTTCCACTGGTCTCCATTTTTTTTCATTGATTTTCTTTGCAAACATGATTTTAGACTATTTATATACATTCACAGCTGCATTCATGATGTACACCCTTTTTATATCACTGCTCAAGTACTCTAACCTGCATGGTGGCGCAGCAGTAGAGTTGCTGCCTTACAGTGCTTACAGTACCAGAGACGCAGGTTCGATCCTGACTACGCGTGCTGTCTGTACAGAGTTTGTACGTTATCCTTGTGACCGCATGGTTTTTCTCCGAGATCTTCTGAGAAAACGTACTCCAAAGACGTACTGGTTTGTAGGTTAATTGGCTTGGTATCAATGTAACTTTCCCTAGTGTGTGTAGGATAGTGATAATGTGCAGGGATCGCTGGTCGGCGCAGACTCGGTCAGCTGCAGGGCCCGTTTCTGCATTGTCTATCTAAACTAAACTAATACATTCGTGATAATGATCTAGATATTCAGACACAATCATGTCAGATCCCTATGATCACTCCCTAGAAGCAAGAAATCAAAAAATGTGTTTATCTGGTGACCTTGTTCTAGCACAGCTAGCAGTACATACCAGAGAAAGCCCACCTACACCAGGTTTCTTTACCATTGGGTGCATCATCTGTGAATTTATCAACTCAAAAGCATTGCTAGGATGTGTGTTCCTAATTAAAATTCCTATATTGTGCCATTATTAGTAGGTTATTATATACAATAACACTTCTTGCTGAATGACTTCTGAGGAAATGGTTACACCACATTTTAGCAATGTGATAAAATCCTCCACACACCATGCTCTGGTAATGCAGTCCAATCTCTCTTCACATTACCACATCATGGGCTAAATCAAGCTTCAATTTCCTGGAATTAATGTAAACGGCACAGATCAAGCTGACCTCTGTACCCAGGTAGAGTTGGAAGTGGTGTAGCAAGTGGTGATTAGTGTGCTGCTGAGGCCCTGCTCTAGAACGTTGGACAATCTACAACGGTAAGCAAAGTTGGGACTAGAGTTTGGATTTCAGTCAGTCAGGATTGTAATTCAACAGTTATTACATTTGCTGCAAATAATAAAAAAATAAAAATAAAATAAAACATTGAAATATTGAAAGATTCAAGCCATTAAAATGAAATAAACTTGAGTTTATTCAGAAAGGAAATTACCAAATTGAACCAAGGAATTCTAATTCAAATGAAAGAAAACTCTAATTGTCTCTCGTTTCCCTGATCCCTGACCAGTCTGAAGAAGGGTCTCGACCCGAAACGTCGCCTATCTCCTTCGCTCCTTAGATGCTGCTGCACCCGCTGAGTTTCTCCAGCTTTTTGTGTACCCTCGATTCTCCAGCATCTGCAGTTCCTTCTTTAAAACTTTGTCTACTCCACTGCGATATCTCCTCAAGGTATGCCTACTTTGAAGAAGTTCTCCTCCTCCCTACGGAGACAGTTTCACAACCTCCTCTCTAACTGCTCCCCCTCTGTGATACCCCCTTCCCTCCAACTCTACGACCACATACTTTTTTGCATATCTTTCACTCATTGTTCCTTATCTCTCCACATCACCGTCTATATCTCTCGTTTCCCTGATCCCTGACCAGTCTGAAGAAGGGTCTCGACCCGAAACGTCGCCTATCTCCTTCGCTCCTTAGATGCTGCTGCACCCGCTGAGTTTCTCCAGCTTTTTGTGTACCCCCAACTCTAATTGTACGACAGGTCTGGAGAGGTGGATTTCCAAACAGACTAGTTACACCAAATCATCTTCTATCTATACATAACTAAAACTGACTTGTGCTCTTCCGGTTTGCGTTTTTTTTCTCTTTGTGCAAGAATGGTACACGAGATCGCTACGATTTTTCGCCACCTTACCCATCAAGTGCACCAAGCTTCGTTCCAATCGATGGTATAAATTCAAAATTATTAAGGTTTGAAAATATTTTTTTGAATGCGCATGCGCAGATTGGTCTCTTCTGTCAGTAACCGGCACACAGATTGGTCTCCTGTCCTGTCATTCACCAGCGGCACCCGCCTCGCCAGCGTTGCTTGGCATTGCACGGGCCACAGCTGGAAGGGAGTGCTGGGGGATGAGGGGAAATGAGCCGCGCCTGCGCAGTTAGGGGCTATGGGTGAGTTGTGGAATATTTCGTTGGGGAATGGGTTGCGTTATGGGACCAGGCCTCCGGTGTGACAGGGTGCCAACAGGTCCCACTTAGTCTAGTAATACAATTAATCTACAGACACCATCGATCTAGGCACAGGCATAGTACAACCTATTTAACCAAATTTCAAAGTTCTCCCCACAGACATCTGAGAATGTGTACTTAAACAGGCTGGCATTGTAATTCTCATGAAATCATTTCTTTCAAACCCTGCTCTGCAGTATATTGTCAGGAGAAAACATGTGGTTAGGGTGCTCAACATCAATTGCAAGGACACATGAAGTTATAAATGAGCATGGACTCCTTCTGATGATTATCATCTACCACCATGTCAATTGATGATTCAGCACTTTAGCAAGTTAAGCATCACTTCTTAGCAGCATGCATGAGAAGGGCACAGATCACTGTGAGATGGAAATGCCATCATCAGGAGCTAGCCAAGCCAATCATGTCTAAGAGGACACAGCAACCAAAATGCACCCACAACAGATTTTGAGGGAACCAACACAAGTGGATACATCTACCTTCTCACCTATTTATGTTACGTGATTCTAATTAAATTTGTATTATTGGCAATTGCATGGGCTCTGTGGAGACTTTAATAGTGAGTGCATCCTCTATTGCGTTGTGTCTCACTATCACTATGTTAAATAAAATACGATGTCTTCAGAAAAAGCCTGGTAGTTTTAAAGGAAGCATGCAATGACGTGGGCCATCAGCACCAGTTGAACTGCATTCTGTTGCAAAATGTAGCATGTTAGATATCATCTTGCACACTCTATCAAATCTAGGGCAAACAAGAAGTGTAGAGGTGCATGCCAGAGGAAGCAGCAGATGTGACTCCATGATGAATGCCAACCGGGTCAAACAGGATTAAAATAGGTACATCAGACTATGAGAGACAAAATTATGTAAGTGATCTGAAAACAGTACTCGAGGATGGGGATAAAAATGTAAACAACAGGATGAGGCTCCATTAATATTGCCACCTCATTTATAGCAGAGTGCAGAATATGACTGGAAAGACAAGATTGTTTGGCACTAAACTCATTGAAAGTTAATAATCTATCTCAACTTCCCTTGAGACATCTCAAAAGAAAAATCTGGTCCACTAGCAATTCATTGATAAAAAAAATGGCAGAAGGCAATGAATGCAGCATAGTTTATGGATTCCACCATTATTTAGCTGCAGGACTGATGATATGCTCCAGAAACAGCCATATCTCAGTCCAAGCTGTTTCAGCATAGTTGCAACACTGGCACTCACCTGATATCTACCAGACAAAATGAAACATTTTCTTGGTTAATTCCTGCCCAGAAAAAGACCAAACCATCCGTCGACCCTACCAGTAAAGTGATGGAAAATATTGTGTTGCCTGAGCGTTTACCCATAAATAACTTGCTGAGTGATATGCATTTTAGGTTTTATCAGGACAACGTGGCTGCAGAATTCATTATAGTCTTGGTTCAAAAGAGCAGAATTCCAGAGATAAGTTGAGAGTGGCTACTTGTTATATCACCCCAATATTTGCATCAATCGTACCAAACAAAATTGAAGACAATTGGAATCATGGATAAACTCAGGATGACAATTGTTTCAGGAGCGTTAACTCCAGCATATTAGTGCAGTTTCTTGGGGTCAACTGGCATGAAGTGGTCAAATTATGATCTTCTCACCATCAAAATACTATCAACATGTCTCCTGTCCCACCAGATGCCCAAATACCTTTGACCTCAGCTACACAATCAAAGCCGCCTATCGCTCCATCCTCCACTTGCCCTTTGTAAAGTCTGGCCTCCTGGCTGTGCTCCTTGCTTAAAAACAGAAGCCTTTGCAGACTTTAGGAGAGCTCCCCCTCCCCTCACCCCACTCATCATCAACAACACCACAGTCACATCTATGGAGTCTTTTAAGTTCCTGGGAATCATCATCTCCAACTTAAATGTGGGTCCACCATCAACCCCACAGTCAAAAAGGCACAACAGAGGATGTACTTCCTGTGGCAGCTGAGGAAACACAATCTGCCACATGCAATGATAGTCCAATTCTATACGGCCATCTATACGGTCTGTCCTCACCTTCTCCATCATGGTCCGGCTTGGCTCAGCCATCAAGCATGACATCCGGAGGCTGCAGCGAATCGTCCCATCAGCTGAGAAGGTTATTGCCTGCAACCTTCCCTCCATTGACGAACTGTACACTGCAAGGGCCAGGAAGCGAGCGGGTAAGATCATCTCTGACCCCTCTCACCTGGCCAAAAACTCTTTGAATCACTTCCCTCTGGAAGGCGACTCCGGACTGTCAAAGCTGCCACAGCCTGACATAAAAACAGTTTTTTTTCCCACGAGTAGTAGCTCTACTCAATAACCAAAAATCTGTAGCCTCCTTTTGTTCTGGTATTTTATTTAATTCACATGTTTAATCAATAATGTTTTATTATTAATGTTTAATGTTTTATGTATCATTCCTAACTGTCACTGTATGTCATGTTGTCACTTACAGGCAGAGCACCAAGGCAAAGTCCTTGTATGTGAATACTTGGCCAATAAGCATATTCATTCATTAAACTTATTCATTCGGTGTGAGGATGCGTTACAGAAAGTCGTACATTGCTGGGCTAAGGAAACAGATGAGCTCAGAATGAACTGCTCCAAATCACTGCACAGGTACATATTCAAGGACTCAGAGGCCAACCAAAATGTGTATGCCACTATCGTTGCAGACTCTATCAGTAAATGTGTAGAAGACGACATACCAGAACAGTTTATAGTGTTACCCAATCAGAAACCATGGATGATTCCCAAGTCAGGTCCAAGTTTTGACCTCTACAGGAAATCTACGTAAAGTTATCAGTGATGCCAGGAGACAATTCAAGACCAAGTTAAAGTCCCAGAATAAACATACAGATACCCATCGATGTGGCAAGGTTTGCACGCTATATTGAGCTACTAAGTCAACGACAGGCTGCATTGACCCTGTGGCTGAGAAAGAACACCACTGCCTATGCTACCTTTGTACACAAGGAAAATTCTGCACTTCTCAAACAACTCATACCAACTTCTACAAATGCACCATAGAAAACACGCCACCTTGCAAATTTTCTGTCAAGATAGAAAAAATTGCAGAGTTGTGAATGCAGCCCAATCCATCCTGCAAACTAGCCTCTCCTCCATTTACACTTCATGCTGCCTTAGGAAAGCTGCCACCAAAATCAAGGACCACTCACACCCTGAATATTCTCTCTTCTCCCCTCTTCTGTTGGGCAGAAGATACGAAAGCTTGAAAGCTCACATTACCAGATTCAAGAATGGTTTATTTTTCCCTCTGCTATCAGACTCTAGAATTGACCTCTCATAAGCTAAGAATGAATTCACGGTCTTCCAATCTACCCCACTGTGCCCTTACAATTTATTTTAATCTACACTTTCTCTATAGCTATTTTGAACGACCTGATGTACTCCTCTACAGTGTGACGTGCCTGGGTAGCACGCAAAACAAAGTTATTCACCGTATATCAGTACATGTGAAAATAATAAATCAATACTGATACCAATAGAATGGTCACCCTTAAAAGTCTATTGCGTTCCTTCATGGATGCTTTATCAACGTCCTACCGAACAGCCGCAAGTACCTCCACTCTAAGGACTGCTGTGGTATCACAAAGTAGTTTACCCCTCGCTCTTAAGGGAAAGGCTTGCCAGTCTTGCTCCTACTATGCACAGGAATAAACTACAAAAAAATGGAGGTGATAAGAAATGCATTAATCTGAAACATGGGAAATAACTAAAATAACCTACCAAATGTATAAGACCATAAAAGAAAAAATTCTAATGTTTTTTTTATAAATGAACTCCTGCCTATTAATCCATTATAACAGCACATTCTTGCTTCTAGGTTAAAATTTTGGGCAGGGTATTTTGATAAAAGCTCACAATTGTATAATTTAGTTTATCTTCTTTGCTCTAATATGTTCAAACTTTCCTTTAAAGCTAAAGGGCCTGTCCCACTTTCACGACCTAATTCACAACCTTTTTTACTCGTGGGCATTTTTCATCAGGCTAGAATAAACGCCGCGGCCTACTTGATGCCGCGAGTACCTACAACTAGCATCACGACCTGCTACGACCTCGTGATGGCCATGCTGCGAGTATGAGTCAAGGGCAAACTCAGCAGAGGTCGTGAATTAGGTCGTGTAAGTGGGACAGGCCCTCTTATTCTATCACTACTTGAGATTTTCTGCTTTTTGTAAAAGACAAAGAAACTGCAGATGAATCCTTAAAACTTTATTTCAAATGAGACTCGTGTTCAAAGTATTAACAATCATTGCTTTTTGATTCTGAATTGTTTACTGACACACATGATTAACAGCACCTGTAGTTTCTTTGTATTCATTTAAAGAACGAAACTCGAAACAGCTGAAACTCATCACAGAAAAGGTATGGACTTCAACAACATCCCAGCTGTTGTGCTGAAGACATGTAATCTTGAACTTGTTGTACCCTGTCAAGCTGTTTCAGTACAAATACGACTCCCAATAGCCAGCAAAATTGCTCTGTTCTGTCTTGAGTACAGAAAGCAGCTCAAATCCAGTCTGGTCAATTCCTCCTCTATCAGTAGCAGAAGAATCATCATTGGTATCGTCAAGTGACACCATCACAGTGATCTTCCATTTAGATTTTGAAACTACACGTTGTCTCCAGACTTTGTAGCTTGGTCCAAACATGACAGCAAGCAAAAGTAAACAAGTGCGCATGAAGGAACCCAAAACCGGTTTCAACAAGGGTGCAAGGCAACCTCCTTCAGGAGTAGGAATTGTATGTGGAAAGTGGCTGCAACTGTTGAAAGCTCCAGGATACTGCAAGAGTTCCTCAGGGAAATATTCTAGAGCCAACTATCTTCAGCTGGATCAAAAGTAGCCTCAATCATAAAGTTAGAAGTCGAATGGTTACTGGCAATTGCAGTATTCTGTTACATTCACAGTTCCTCAGATAATGAAACAGTCCAAGCTTGTATTCAGTCAAGACATGGACAATAGCAAGGCTATAACTGGCAAATGCAAACCTGCTATTCAGCGATGACACAACATTGAAACATTGAGTGGCCGCTCCAGTGTCAAGATAAGATTCAGCATCCTGAGGATTACCATCAAACAAAACTCAATGACTACTGGAATTAATTACAAGGCTACAAAGAGAAGCTTGCCTTTGGATTTGCCAGACTTGCCACAAACTACAAGACATGTTAGCTTATGCAGGAAAACTCTTCATGTGCCTGGGAGTGACTGTACCCATCAGACAGAGCAAAGCAGAAGAATGGAAACTATAGACCGGTTAGCCTGACCAGTGATTGGTAAGATTTTAGAGTCCATTATAAAGGATGTGGTTTCTGAGTACTTAGAAGCTCATGATAAAATAGGCCCAAGTCAGCATGGTTTTCTGAAGGGGAGCTCTTGCATGATAAACCTATGGAATTCTTTGAGGAAGCAAATAGCAGGATAGACAAAGGAGAGTCAGTTCAAAGGAAAGACAAAGGATGTTGTTTACCTCGATTTTCAGAAGGCCTTTGATGAGGTGCGGCACGTGAGGCTGCACCTTATCAAATATACCAGCACGGATAGCAGGTTGGCTGGATGGCAGAGGGCAAAGAGTGGAAATAAAAGGGGATTTTTCTGGTTGGCTGCCAGTGACTAACAGAGTTCCACAGGGGTCGGTGCTGGGGCCGCTACTTTTCATCTTGTATATTAATGATTTGGATGAGGGAATTGAAGGTTTTGTGGCCAGGTTCGCAGAGGATACGAAGATAGGTGGAGGGGCAGGTAGTGTGGAGAAAGCAGGGGCTCTGCAGAAGGACTTGGGCAGGTTGGGAGAGTGGGCAAAGAAGTGGCAGATGGAATACAGTGTAGCAAAGTGTGGAGTCATGCAATTTGGTAGTAGAAATAATGGCATATACTATTTTCTAAATGGGGAGAAAATTCAGAAATAGGAGGCGCAAAGGGACTTGGGAGTGCTGGTGCAGGATTCTCAAAAAGTTAATCGGTGGTAAGGAAAGCAAATGCAATGCTAGCATTTATTTAGAGAGGACTAGAATATAAAAACAGAGATGTAATGCTGAGGATTTATAAGGCACTGTTCAAACCACATTTGGAGTATTGTGAGCAGTTCTGGGCGCCATATGCGAGGAAGAATGTGCTGGCATTGGAGAGGGTTTCAACTTACCTTATCCATTCCAGTTCTGCTTCTCCATTACCATTGTTTCATCAACTTGTTCCTCGTGAACGCAGTTGGGGAACCCAACCTTTTTCTTTCCCATGGCAATGAATTCTTATTTAACTGGTTTTCAAGCATTAATTGGAAATGCAGCAAATTGATTTTAAGCAATCATTAACAACTAAATGGTGTTGTTGGGAAAAGGGGAAGTACAAAGGATCTGGGGGTCCTTGTTCATCAGTCTATGAAAGTATGCATGCAGGTACAGCAGGCAGTGAAGAAAGTGAATAGCATGTTGGCCTTTATAACAAGAGGAATCGAATATAGGAGCAAAGAGGTCCTTCTGCAGTTGTACAGAGCCCTAGTGAGACCACACCTGGAGTACTGTTTGCAGTTTTGGTCCCCTAATTTGAGAAGGACATTCTTGCCATTGAGGGAGTGCAGCGTAGGTTCACAAGGTTAATTCCCAGGATGGCGGGACTGTCATATGCTGATAGAATGGAGCAGCTGGGCTTGTACACTCTGGAGTTTAGAAGGATGAGAGGAGATCTCATTGAAACATATAAGATTGTTAAGGGTTTGGACATGCTAGAGGCAGGAAAGATGTTGGGAGAGTCCAGAACCAGGGGCCACAGTTTAGGAATGCGGAGTTAGCCATTTAGAACGGAGACGAGGAAACACTTTTTCTCACAGAGTGTGGTGAGTCTGTGGCATTCTCTGCCTCAGAGGGCAGTGGAGACAGGTTCTCTGGATGCTTTCAAGAGAGAGCTAGATAGGGCTCTTAAAAATAGCAGAGTCAGGGTATATAGGGAGAAGGCAGGAACGGGGTACTGATTGGGGATGATCAGCCATGTTCACATTGAATGACAGTGCTGGCTCGAAGGGCCGAATGGCCTACTCCTGCACCTATTGTCTATTTCTTAGAGTATAATGTGCATCTGCAGGAAGGGTACAGGATATGAAAAAATTGGCATAAACAGCACAATTAATGCAATATTCCATCTTGAATATTAGATTTATAGAGAGCAAGATGAAAATCAGGGCAGGGCTGAGACGAAGTTTGTGGAGGAATTTAGGGGCATGGGTGAGATCAGTGTGTGTTGTGAAGAGTTCCAAAGGACCAGGGACATATCAGGAGGGAGGAACTATGGTGATCACAAAAGATGGTAAGATGTAAAAGAACCCCACCTCAAAAAAGATCAATACTTCAGCCACCCAAGCAATGATTCTTGAACAATAGGTCTTAATCACAGTATAGAAGACTGCTGCATCATTAAAGGACTCATCCAAAGCCGTTGAAAGGTGTCCAAGATGTTGTTCTTACATAATCTTCCCATCTACTTTCCATACCATCAATGATCTCCTTCTCAACACCCTATCTAAACTTTTGCTCAGCCCCATTGTAATCTCACATAAAAACAACATGCAAGTTGACTGGGCAATAGAAGAATCTCCCAACTATCTTATCATGTTCCATCAAGAGTACCTCTGCCATGATGTTAACTGTTCAAAGGGCAGTCCAAAATTGCTTCAAATCATAAATAGAAATTACATCAAGCAACCTGCAACTACTCTTTGGAAATTCCAGTCAAATAGCAGTAAATTGTACATATATTCTTGTGAGAAAATTGAAGCAAGCCAGTCAACTGAAGTGCTTAGTATGTGGTCCAGTTCTTCTACAGCTGTCCCCAATCTGCTCTCCTCGGTTGAGTTCAGACCTTTGTAGATTATCACAATTCATATTTCTTGAGTTACTAACCAGCCCACAATCTGGTCAATTGTTCTTTATCCATTTTCTTTAGAATAACTAGTTAAAAACAGTATTGTTTAAAAAAAAGCACGTCTTGATCAGTTAATTGACGCACACCTGATTGTAGTTAACTGATTGAACTGTAGGGTGAAGAAAGTGTGTATATTTTGTTCCACTTGCTTAATAATGGGCAATTGTTAGAGTATTTTCTTACCCTGCAAACAGTAATTGCTCAAACCTTGGAACAAAAACGCAAATGCATTTGAGGAAAATACCATGAATATTGATCTTTGGACAATTCTCTGGCCTGCTATAAATTACCTTGCTTGCAGAAATGAATCAGGGAGCAGCATTCCGATTCTACATTTTGCTAAACATAATGCTGTAATGCGAATATTTGTTGTTGGATTAGTCCTCAATTTTATCTTTTTGCAGATTTGAAGAAATTGATGAGCTACAAAATCCCCCCAAATTGTAACATATCTTCTTTTCAGCATCCTTTTTTCTATCCTTGGCTAATAATGTTCCACAGCCACTTTTTTTAAAGGGTCAATTTAACTTGCTGAACTTGTGTCATTACCTGAGGTTGACAACAGACAATATGCACTAATTATCTATTGTATAGCCATGCAGATGTTCCAATGGAATGTAATGCACAACTAGTATTATAAAGCTAACAGTTTGGCAAATCAAAAAAGATCATTAGAACCCATCTGACTCGTTGCGTAACATTGAAATGCTTTGGGCCAAACTGGAGATAAATGCTGTGGGCCAAATCACGAGAGTGATTTAATATCACGAGAGTGAAAAGGCTTTGGAATAATTAATTGAAACGTCTCATGCTCACTAGTCACAGTGGATCATTTACTTCAGAAACTTAAAGAAAACTATCAATGTAATTTATCTTTACTTTAGGTACTTTAAAAAAAAGTGTCATAAGGAATAGGAGTAGAATTAGGCCATGCGGCCCATCAAGTCTAGTCCGCCATTCCATCATGGCTAATCTATCTCTTGCCTTCTCCCCATAACCTCTGACACCTGTACTGATCAGGTGCGATTTACCTCTCAATCTATATCTCTGAATAAATGCATCATGACTCGTTGGTTCTAGCTTCCATAGACAAAAGATAACTGGGCCGAGAAACTGAGGCTTCACTTGAAAAGGTCAATTTAGATTGAATTCTGAAAGTAGTATTGCACATTAACTTGAAAATGTTGATAGCAATTTTTGTTCTATTTATTTCTTTGGTCATAACATTTTTTAAGAAGGCAATAACAGTAAAATAAGAGCCTTTTGAAAGATTAATATTTCTTGTAAAATCACAGAAAATTTAGGACTATTGGTTGGTCTTATTCCATCCAGATCCAGAAAGAGCTACCTCACTTAATCCCACTTTCCATCATAGACTCAGTAGCCCTGATGGCTCTTCACATAAGTGCAACGTAAATATGATGAGGGATTCCTTCTTTCTCCATTGGGTGGCGCCACCACTGTGGCTACCTCGCCAGCAGCTCGTAGTCCTTTCACCCTTTTTTGTTATTTTAGTGTGTCTAAATGTATGTTTTTATGTTTCTTAGTTTGTCTTATGTGGGGGGTGGTGGGGGGGAATGGGTGGAAAACCGTTTTTCAGTCACTTACCTGGATGGAGATGCGTCTTTTCTCTGTGTTGCATCTTAGCACCCCCACCCCTCGCGGCCTACCAACTGGATTGACGCAGCCTTTCCTACCGGAGACCAGCCAGAGCTTCAGCAGCAGGCACAGCACTGAATTACCATCGCAGAGCGGGGCGATCCCATGCCGAGGATCGCCAGTGCTAGAGCTCCGGAGTGTTGGGCCTGCTGATTTTAACACCATGGAGCTGTGGTTTGCGGAGCTTCTAGCTGCTGGTGTGAGGCTGACTTTAACATCGCGGAGGCCTGGGATCTTTTGCTGAGGATCGCCAGTGTCGGAGCTCCGCCTAGTGGGGCCTGTGGACTTTGGAAGCTACGGTCTCCGGTAAGAAGCGGCCGATTCGGAGACTCCAAGACGCAGAGTGTGTTCCTCTGTTCTGACGCCGGAGTTACGATCATCCCAGTCCGTAGCAGTGACTGCGGAGGTTCAAAGGCCCCGACCACAAGTGAACAAAGAGGAAGTGTGACTGAACTTTATTGCCTTCCATCACAGTGTGAAACGTGGATTCCACTGTGGTGGATATTTATGTTAAACTCGATTGTGTATTGTGTTCTTTTTATTCGTATGGCTGTACTTTAACTCAAATTTCACTGTACCAATTGGTGCATGTGACAAGAAATGTGAACTTGAACCTCTTCATTTCCCTATCAGGTGTACGTTCCAGGCCCCTCCCACCCTCTACATGACAGTAAATGTCATTATCATCACTCAGTGCCCTCTAGTTAGGGCCCCCCCGCTAAAGGAAATCAGTCCTTCCCATCAATTCTGTTCCGGTGCCTCATGATTTTATACACTCAGGTCTCCTCTATTCTCAAGAAAATAAACTTACCTTATCCATTCCTACCTCATAACTACTATTTTCCAGTGCTGGAAACATCTTCATAAATATCCTCTGCACCTCCATCAGTGGAATATGTTTCCTGTAATGTTATTTTGAGGCCTAGCTGGTGTTATACATCGTCCAACTCTCCTGCTTTTAGTTTAGTTTGGTTTACAGTTTAGTTTATTGTCACGTATACTGAGATACAATGAAAAGTTTTTGCTGCCTGCTATCCGGTCAGCGGAAAGAGAATACATCATTACTATTGAGCCATTTACAGTGTATAGATACATGATAAGGGAATAACGTTTAATGCAAGGCAAACGCAGCAAAGTCTGGTCAAGGTTAGTCCGAGGGTTTATCCGAAGGTTTATTCTGTGTTATGACTACTAAAAGAACACATCCTGTATGTTTTCTTATCCACCTTATCAAACTATCCTACTGCCTTTTGAGTACGAGCAGAGATCCTCAAAGGATCATTGGAAAAGACAACATTAAAAAAAATTTGGAAATAATCATCTCAGAAACAATAAACCATTGGCATTCTTCAAATCGGACAGAGTAGTTAATGGTTTAAAATGCAAGGAAATGTTTGATTCATTATTACCAATTAAGTCAAATAGTAAAAGGTTAAAGTAATGATGGTTCATAAATGTGTACATTAAACATTTTATAATAGATCCTGGACTGAATAAAGAACAACTTTTTGAATTAACATAAAGAGCTGTATGTAGGGTTAATTCGAGTTCAGAAAAAAAGATACTTGCTTTCTTTGCAAAAGAAAAAGAGCAGATGGTGTAATACGAAAAAGAAGAAAAAATTAGACTCTGACCCCTGTGATTACCCGTAGCCTATGTCTGGTTCGGTGAATGTGCAGAGGAAAATGGCAATTACCTGTGTCGGTGGAGTAGACACGGAAACTCTTATCCCAGAAGCCACAAACCAGGATGAAGCGGTTATCGGCAGTGATCACAAAGCACTGGGAATTGACTTGAATGCTTTGATCCAAGAGGTCAGTAATTTGCCTTCTGTGCATGCCAGTGTTATTAGCTAAAAAATAAACAAGAGAAAACAGCATTAGTATTCTATCAGCAACATAGAAATATAGGTTATAACTTGTGCTTGAAAATGTTATATTGCTGTAATTTAGACTTCTGAACAGCAGGCTCATAAAGCCAAGATCTGATCTCCTTAATGATGAAATCTTGGCATCGGTTCAATATTTTTCACCACTCAATGCAATAAAGAACTCTGCTGTTATTATGAAAATTTCCTCTGCAATGGAGACACTACATTACGGGGGCACCAATTTATCATAACCCAGCTCATTCACACTCATCAACAAGTCCAAGTGATGAAACGATCCAATATTATCCTGACAGTGCTTCATGCGCATTCTCAATCGCACATTATTACAGCATCCATATTAATTTTCACTGACACAGGTTCTATCCCTGTACAAATTAGGCAAACCAACGAGGGAGAGTTGATGAAATACCAGTGAATCCACAGCTCATTGCATTCCAATTTGCATGCAAATGGTTTATCAAGCAAATTCCATTCCCAACCACCATGAGTGAAAAACAACAGTAATCTCCACTTCAGTCCACCACAGGATGCAATGAATTACAGAAAGGAAAGCTGACAGACCTATCAGAGGATCGATTTCAACTGGCAGCTGGTATGGCTGTTCTTGCATAGATCCATGAAGGCCTAAAATTGTAAATAAATAAGTAAATTAGATGCTGAAAAAGCTGCTCTCTGAAAAAAATGTTACGTCTTTCTACCTAAGCTTTGCATAAATGTGTTTTAGTGAATATTAGTTAGTAATTTTGAATTTGCATTATTCACCAGATTAATTTGATCCCAGCAATGAAAATCTTACCATTGAATCAAAAATATACATTAAATCTTTTCATTCGTTTTTGAAGAGGTTAAGAATTATTTTGGATATCTTCTGATCCAAGCTGTATCAGTATTTTTGTTTCATTCAGCAAACCTCATATGGTTTCCAGCCCTTTTTTTTTAAATTATTGACTGCTATCACTGCAGAGAATATTTGACAAATAATACATTCATACTAGGCCAAATTTTACAGATTTAAAAAGTAATTTAGAACACATTTTACTGTGAAATTAAAAAATCTACATTGTTCTCACATCATCATAATGTCACTGTTTTTTTAGCATGCTGAAATAATAAACAAAATATTAAGTTTAATCATTGCAGATGTTACAGCATAGCTATCTCTTGACATGTCAACACTCATAGAACGTTAAATCTAGCTGTTGTCACTAACATCTCTACACTCACCGGTAACATTATGCCACTTGTTCACAGCAAACAGCCTGCTAGCAGTCACTGTAATAATGGCTGGTACAGCCAGGCCTGGCTGAGTGTTGGCAGCAACATGGGTGACCGGGGAGTTAGATGGGAACTTAAGTACCATGATGACATCTTGCTGCATCTGGTCTGTGAACATCAGAGGAGTCTGCAGGAGGAGATACTGTTCAGTGGCAAAATCCAAAATCAAATACAAATCAAAATAGAAAAAAGTGACGGGGGATGAGGAGGAAGAAAGAGGAAAAAAAATGACAAAGAGGAAGAAATAGGTTAGCAGCAGAAAAAAAGAGTACAGGTACACTTACAGAGGATAACATCCCTTGCAAATGTTCTGATAAGAAGTTCTGAGCATCATTAAACATGAGGAAAGAGCTTTAATTATTTTAAATCAAGAAAACTTGTTTAGATCATAACTGAGCTGCCGTAATATAAAAGCAGAACAATGTGGACAAAAAGAATAGGATATTTGTCGTGGGGGAAAAAAATTCAGACAGAAAAAAAACAAATAGAGATCAGTGTAAATGCATGAACTTCAATTGTAAAGAAAAATAAATAAATAAACCGATTTCTATTTGTAAATTTGAAATATTTTTAGCTTTTCTTTTTGAAATTACAATGTCTTATTTATAAATACATTAATGCACTTCATACAAAAACTACAACTAGAAAATAGCCACCAAAGACAAAAATAAAACAGCAAACAGAATTCAACCAGATGTCGTCATGAAACAAAGCAAGAAATATTGCACTGCAGCCCGTACTTTAATTGTTCAAACAGCAATTCGATTTTTTGAGCATAAAGAAAGGTGCAAAAATAATAAGGTGGATAATAAGCTTCAGTGACACCCTTCTGTGAGAGTGGCTAAAAGCCAATCAATATTATGAGTTAATCCTCCCCAGACACTCATTCAATTAAAGGTGTCAGTAATGCCTCATCTGATGTAGCCTCAATTAAATCCAACTATCTGATCCAGTGAAAGCACTTGGGGATAGGGCAACAGAAATCTCAGCAGACAAATATGTATTGTGCATTTGTCTGCTAATTACTACACCTGGCATAAATTACCACTGATGCACTTTGCACAGCATGACACAACCTTATTTTCTAAAATCTGTGCCTCATTTTGAAGGCTAATTTGCTTGGTGAAACTAAATTAATTTTTATTAGGTGACTTAAACAATAAAGGGAAACTCTAACGGGTGGGGGTGGGAAGGAAGGAAAGCACTCCATCTTAAAAAGACACTTTTTGTTAAAATCTTTTATATAACAGGCTGCCCGAGTCATTTCCAGGCTGATATCCTTCCCATTTTAATGTTGCTATATGTGAAGGAACGCAATGACATGCATTTTGATGCTTGAATCCATATCATGTTGCTCGGATGCCTGTATTTTGCATCTAAGATGTCGCAATACAAGCTTATGCAAGAGGAGATCTTTTATCCAAACACCGCATGCACAGACCAATGTTCAGTGCCCAATCCCTTCTTTTTGCCCCCAAAGGATTAAGAAAAATAGGGAAGGAATTGCCTTAGCTATGATAGATATTGTTAATTTTACTATTTTTTCTGCTTTTTTACTCCAAAATAAATTGTGATTGGCATTGAATAATCCATCCCATATGCTTGAACCAGCAGTGTGCTTAAACCATTGCTATCTAACATAAAAGTAAATTTTAAGATGCATTTAAATTTTACTGACACGAGTTTCAAAATGCTAGAACCTTGAACAAAGGTGAAAAAATAGTGGCATAGCCATTTGGAAGCAGGCGTTTTGAGAGAGACTGCATGTTAAGGATGTGTTAAGGCTTAGCTCGGGGAGAATTCAGTGAGGCGGTTTAGGGGAAAATAAGGCAAGGTCTTTTTCTTTTCACAAGTTTCTCTAGTGGTTAGTGAAAATGGCTGTTAGGGCATTGGTATGTGGGACATCAGGGAGACATCGAGTGTCTCTAGAGGATTAAACCCATGGGAAGTGTGTCTAACTGCAGCTCCAGACTTCAGACTGGACGATTGTCTGGGATAATGAGAGTTACACTTAGGTACAGGCAGAAAGTAGATATGTGACCACCAGGAAATGGAGAGAAGAGAGTGCAGAAATCCTCTTTGGCCATTTCCCCTTCAAAATAGGTATACCCTTTTGCAAACTGTTGGGGGGTGGGGGTGGGGGGAGGGGGAGGGGAAGGTGAATGGTTAGTCTAAGTTGCAACGGCCTGGCTCTGAGGTATAGCAGGGAAGGATGAAGGCAGAGCAATTCTAATAGGAGACTCATTACTCAGGGGGAAGGACAGGAAATTCTATTGCCTCCCTGGTGCCAGGGTCCAGGATATCTTGAAGCAGCTACAAATATTCTCAAAGGAGGGGGGGGGATGAGCAACCAGATGATGCTGTGCACACTGGCAGAAATGACATAAATAGGGAAAGGATTGATTACTCCCAGTACCATGTGCTAGTGAGGGCAGGAATAGGAGGACAGGATAGATGAATGCATGGCTGAGGACTTGGTGCAGGGGGCAGGGGGCAGGGATTCATATTTTTGGACCATTTGGATCTCTTCTGGGGCTGAGGTAGCCGTACAACAGAGGCAGAAGAGGTTTACCAGAACGCTACCTGGATTAGAGGGTATTAGCGATAAGGAGAGTTTGGACAAACCTCGATTGTTTTCTCTGGAGCATCAGAGGTTGAGGGAAGATCTAATAGAAGTATATAACATTATGAAAGCATTGATAGAGTAGACAGTTAGAGTCTTTTTCCTCAGGGTGGAAATGTCAAAGACTAGAGAGCATTACTTTAAGGTGAGAAAGGCAGAGTTTAGAGAAGATGTGTGGGCAAGTTTTTTTATTACAGAGTGGTGGATGCCCGCAACATGTTGTCAGCGGTGTGGTGGAGGCAGATACGATAGTAGCATTGAATAGGCACATGGCTATGCATGGAATAGAGGGATAAGGATCTCGTGCAGGCAATGGAGATTAGTATATCTTGGCACGGTGGGCCGAAGGGCCTGCTCCTTTGCTGTACTGTTCTATGTTCCAAACCAAAAGTGCTGAAGCAACTCCGAGTCAGACATCATCTGTGGTAGGTAATGGGCTGATGATGTGTCAGGTTGGGACCCTTCTTTGTTATTTCAGATCCCAACCCAAACCACTTCCGCAGATGCTGCCTGCCATGCTAAATTCTTGAAGCAGTTTTTCAAAAATAATCAAAAATGTCTATATTATTTTCCCCATTTCTCTTCTAGTCTGCCCCTTTTGAAACTGGTATATCTCACTGCAATACAGCTACAGAGGCGATTGTGAACATGGGAACCTGATTCATGTTCCTTCCCATGTATACAAGTCTGATGGACAATAGTAGGGCAACTGGAAGCTTTTGCTTATTCTCTCCCAGTATTCATTTAACTATCATTCCTGTAGGGAATATCTGGGTAGTGATTGCTGACCAGTTTTTAACACCCGTCAGGTATCAGAGTCTAATCTTATTGATTCTACATTGATTCAGTGACAAACATAGAGAGAGAGATCTCTCCTGCTATCTTAAATGTCATAGAGTCATACAGCATGGGACAAGCCCTTCAACCAAACTTGCCCAGCCGTCCAACATGCCCCATCTACACTCATCCCACCTACCTGCATTTGGCCCGTATCCTACTAAACCTATCCTATCCATGTACCTGTCCAAATGTTTTTTAAACATTGTGATAGTACCTGCCTCAACTACTTTCTTTGGCAGCTCGTTCCATATACCCACCACCCTTTGTGTAAAAAAAGTTGCCCCTCAGGTTCCTACTAAATCTTTCCCCTCACCTTAAGCCCATGTCCTCTGGTTTCAGATTTCCCTACTCTGGGCAAAAGACACTGTGCATTTACTCTATCTGTTCCTCTCATGATCATACACAATTCAATAAGATTGCTCCTCATCCTCCTGTTTGTTCTAAGGAATAAAGTCTTAGCCTGTTCACCCTCTCCCTACAGCTCAGGCCCTCGAGTCCTGGCAACATCCTCATAAATGTTCTCCGCACCCTTTTCAGCTCAATAATATATTTCCTATTACAGGGTGACCAAAACCAACCACAATACTCTAAATGTGGCATCACCATAGTATAGCGTCCCAACTTCCATGCTCGATACTCTGACTGATGAAAACCAATGAAAGCCTTCTTGAGCACCCTATCCACCTGTGATGCCACCCTCAAGAAACTGTGTACCTGCACTCCTTGATCCCTCTGCTCTAAAACGCTCCCCAGAGCCCAGCAGGTCAGCCCTGCCTTGGTTAGACCCCCCAAAATGCAATGTTCTGTGTTCTGAGTGGTTTTTGCGAAATCATATGGCATATTTATGCTTTTTCAAACTATTAAGACCAATGCCTTTTGCCCCACTTTTCAGATAATTTTTACAGCTTTGTAGGTAAATTCCAAGGGTATGAGATGATTTCCAACATCAATTTAGCTTAACTACGTTATTTTGTTGCATGACAATGCAACACAACAGTGATTACAAATTGAAGGTCCCTTTTAATGTGAAGAGGTAGGTACACAAAATGCTGAAGGAACTCAGCGGGACAGGCAGCATCTCTGGAGAAGAGGTATATGTTGACTTCCATCTATAGTTGAGTAAATGATACAGAAACACAGGGCTGGAGAGTTCTTGCTGATATATTGAAATAATTACAAAGGCATTCAAGGGCAAAAGAACACAAATTAATTAAGCATGTAAATAATTGGATGCTTATTCAGAGTGCGGAATACCAGACACCACATTTGGAACCAGATCTAAAGTGCAACTGGAAATAATGGCACACAACATACTTACCACTTGCATGGCAGAGCTTCTGGGAGGATGTGGTTCTATTAAAAGCTGAGAAGGAGTTTGACCAAAGCTTCGGATCTGGGCTTCGACAGCCTGTAGAAACATAAGCACACGATAGAGGCACCGATCACAGGCATCAGAAACTAAATGGTCACCTGAAAATGTCATGCAACACGTCTGGATTGCATCATTGTGAAAATCAAGCCCGTATGTTCACTATGGTTGGGAGCTTGGCACTAACACCTAGGATTATCTCATCACTTAACTGTACATGTTATTTCCACGAAACACTCTTAAAACATTCTCATTCCCTCCATTTGATAAGAAACAGAAACTGGCTGCTACAGCCACAATTCTGACCTTGCCTTTGTTTTGTCTCTCAGAGTGTGGTGCCTGCTGGTTTTGCACTTCTCAGTAAATAAAAGCAGAACTAAACTTAAACATATATATTAATATTTTCAGTGCCAAATGTCTGATTACAAAAAAAAACTGAGTGCGGCAATAGTAAAATACAGAACAGTCTATCAATAGTGGCATTCCTAATCAACCATTTGCACAAATTAAAGGAACATTTTATATTCTGTTCAACTTCGCTATTGATTCATAACTCCCTGGTACAGTACTGGCTATTGTGAATCTGACATTTATTTCCAGAATGTTTTAACCCCTTCAAAACTGAAAGCATTCTGGCAGGTTTTCATACTGCATACAATGTTTTCTCACATAACGTCTGGGATAATTTAATTTATACGTGAGGCAATGAGTATTACCGTGGTACCAAAATGTTAAAGATTATAGACTTCATTTTAAAATGTCTAAACATTTTACCCATAACAAATACAAGCATCTAAGATAAGCATAATTAAAAGGAGCCTAGTGAGAAAGAAACAAATAGCATCTGAAGTTGTCATTCAGATGCTAACTTTTTTAAGAAATCTTATTCAACATTTTCGAAAAGGATATAATATTCTCTTCCCCTGATGAATGTTTGAATGCAATTAAACAAAAGACATCCAGATGAAGGTTAATGATGGCATTTATCAAAAAGTTACAACTGAATGAATGCCAAATGAAAGTGAGATTATATGAACCTCAGATGTTAGATTTTAAAGAGCAATTGAGTTTATTTTCCAAGTTCAGTAAGTTCTTGAGAGACTAAGTCAAATGTTTGCTGGATAGAAGATAATGTGCGTTACAGACTCATAAAAATTGCTGCAGATAAAGTTATGATCTAAAGAACATAAGAGAATAAATAAAAGACAGAATTTAGCAATGGATCTCCGACACTAGATTTTCTCAAAAGTTTATCTGATTTTCAGCCCAATCAATGTGCATGTGGGCTGATGAAGAAGGTCGATCCAAAATGCTTCCCCTTCACAAATGCAATCAGGCCAACTGTGTTCCCCCAGCAGCTCTTCTTTTGATGCGCAATGGGCATTGGCTCACAAAAGTTTATCCAATTTAAGAGTGAACAACATGCAATGGCTATTAAATCAATTTCTTGAATGACCTGAGAATAAGTACCATGTGTCCAAGGAACACATTACTTAATAGTGAAGTGAGAGGAAAGACCTTTCAAAAATAGGCTCATCATGAAATGCCACCAGAAACATAGGCTATTAAAAATAAATTCAAAATGGAAAGATCTGTGATAGCCCTCATAAGATCATGTGAAAAAATATATTTGTTGCAAAGGCAGCCAAAAAACTATATAATTAGTTATGAATAAAACTTGAAAAGCAAAGTGTTCCCCATACTAAATCCACCCAGTCATGCAGTGTTCAGTACACAAACATGTATTTCTATTAATGTACTTTTAGCATTTAGATTACTATGGTTAGTAGCAAATCCAAGAGTGTGCCTGCATTGATATTATTGTAGAATCCTACGAAAGGAATCATATTCTGGCACAATGACAAGGAAATAAAAAGTAAGTAATGACTTAAAGTGCTGATGGCATTTAGTTTACAATGAACAATCAAAACAACATTTCCTTTCCTAATGTTACTTTAAAACTCAAACAACTGATGAAAATTTACAAATTGCTTAAAGGCCATTTTTATGATGCTCAAGTTTAAGTTGGTTCACTGAAAACCTACAATTATTCTCCAAATTCACTTTTATTAATGCCAATTCTTGAAATGTAAATACAAGTTATATTGCTATTATATTTGAAGTTTGTGTAGTGAGACGAAGCATGCTTCAAAGCTGTCAATTGCACAAGCAGTGTGAGCTTTGCAAATTGCTAAAGAAATGCAGAGCCTGGAAAGTTCAAGCTACAAAAAGATGCCTTTTGCTCCACCTCGGTCTTTACAAAGTTTAATAGTGCTGGCTGCTTTATTGAAAGAGGACACGGTATTAGAAACACTGTGGAAAATGTTTTCCTTTTTGTGCTGCCAAACTGACAGACAGCTATAATAGGACCCACCTAACTTCAGAAACATGGTATAACCCAGACCTCATGTCTGGAGGTCATCTCCTTCACTATGCTGTCTGGACTACAAACAGTAGTAAACAAATTAAAGACCTTTTTAATCGGCAATAGTTATTTTCACTCCAGGGGTTTAGGGAGAGGGACTGTATTCCACTGTTCAACTTCAAATAATTCACAAACTAAAATGATTTTACAAAAAGAATGTTGAGACAATCAAACTTCCTGCTAGCCAAGAAAATAGCACTGAAGCAGACATTCCTGAAATAAAATTAGAGAAAACATTATTTCCTTATAAATACTCTGTTCACAATATAAATGTAGCCACTTTTAATTCGCCGAATGGAACAGAAGACTTGGCCCCAAACATTAACTCTTGATTTTGAATGACTCTTGAGCTCGGTTCCTCTTATCTCTTGTCTGCCCAATACATCCTTGGGCATTCACCCCTCATCCCGAAAGCCCTAAGACCTCATCCCCAGTCATAAATCGCTAATCTTTTCCATCTGCTTTCTTGCTATCCTGTCTTCTTTACCTTTTCCCCAGATATACAACCTTCTCTTTTCACTCTCCAGACCAGTTAGATCAGTGATTTATGTCTTCTGGTTAGTCCTATCTCAACATCTCTCAAAACCGTCCTTCAAAAAGAAATTACAGAACACCTCCCACATTCAACTGTTATTATCTTTCTTAAATGTTGGAATGCATTGATCAGCATTTAAGATGCGCCCATAAATGCGCAGGTAAATATCAAAATCAGGTCGTTGCAGCAGCTCATTGCCCAGAGGTTTTGCTCAAACAATACTTGATTTAAACAAAACCAAACAATCAAAGGACATCCATTTCCATCTGCCCTTTTTGTGATGCGGAAAAAAATCTAAACGTCAAATGGAACACCGTCCATCTCACAGTGGATGAACTTAGTTCCACTTTTGATTATTCCTAAATCACATCCTTTACAAGGACCACATTGAGAAGATAAAATAATTAAATCAATGTCCAAAATATAATTTGTAAGATTACAAACTCAAAATGGGAAGCAAACCCAAACAATTCAGTCTCTATGCTCACCACCTCTTACCCGGAATCAAATATATTAGCCAGACACGGGACTGCTCTGTCCATGCAAATAAAATAATTGAAATTATCATCACAGGGTGCCTTGTGCCAATGAATGTCAGCAGCTTGTATATCCTCACTGGAATAGTACTATTAGATCTCTTAAGTGTTGCGACCAGCCAAGAAAAAAGAAAATTACAACCTGAGGATGATGGGCGTCTTCTACATTGTCAGGCAGCAAGCTTTATGATGATGATGATTTGGGACAGTCACAGATTACAAGCCTACTCTGTGGCGTCATCATGACTGTTGTAGTGACCAAGCAGTTTCCAGTGGGGGAAGAGGAGGATGAATCACACAGACCCCTGGAGCTCCTGGAGCAAATCAGTTTAATTCCTCTTCCACCTCTATACTGACCTGTCTGTCCTTTGTCCCCTCCTCTGCCAGGTAAGGCCAAATACAAATCTGAGGAACACACCTCATATTCTGCCTGGGTAGTCTGTAACTAGCACCAGCATTGAATGTTTTCAATTGAGGTAGCCTGCTGCCCCCTCTGCCCCCATTTCACACCAAAAGTCCTTTTATTTCAACCAAAGTCCTTTTATACAATCTCTCCCCCCCCCCCCCCCCCCCCCCCCCCCATTTCCATTTGTCCATGCATCTCACCCTATTTGTTCCACTCTTCTTTTCAGATTCCATAATCGGCAACCCTGTATTGGTCTCCTCATGCCCTCCCAGCATCTCGAGCTATCTCCATCCATCCCCCCCTAACCTGACTCCATCAGCCAATCTTCAGCCACTCCATCCTCCTCACTTGCATCCACTTGGCGCCTCTTGCTCCATCTCTTCTGCCTTCTTCTTTCTACCAGCTATCTCCCCTCTATTTGTACAGTTAACATGAAAAATCTCAACCAGACATTTACCGTCCACTTCCCTCATCTGCTGGGATCCTTTATCAATTTGTTTTTTTGCTCTCTGAGCACACTGCAATATCAAATCCTACAACTTAAGGTCATTCTTTCCCTACCTGCATGCAAACAGTCTAGGTGATGCTGCCTGACATATTGAGTTACTCCAGCACTTTGTGGCTTTTTTTTTGTAAACCAGATTCTGCAGCTCTTGTGTCTCCTTTTTACTTTTTACACCCCACAGCCTTGAACTTTTAAACTTTCCTTTCCTTTGTGTCCTTGCTTTCTAACTCCTCCCCCCCGTTCCACAGCTTTTCTGAAAAATTGGCCATATTCTCCCACCCTAACCGGCCCCATTAACAAAATGGCCTCATTTTCAGCTTATCCACAGAGCAACCCTGGTCTCATCCCATCCTCTCTTTCCTATCCATCTCTCTTCACCCTCCCCTTTAGCTTGATCCTAACTTGTTTTCTCTTTCTCAGTTTTGACGAAGGGTCTTTGACCCAAAAATGTGTTTCCATCTCCAAAAATGCTAAATGACCAGCTGAATGTTTCCAGGAGTTTGTTTTACCTCAGACTTACAGCATCCAAAGCTTTTTGATTATCATTCATTGGTTGCTGACTGCAAAATCCAGTTAAGTGATGATTTGCCATATTCAGTTTTCCTTCCTCCACATTCCATTCTTTTGTCTCATCAAAAATCACCATGCAATTTCCCTTCTAACACACTTTTGCCCAATTCTTAAACCTCTTCCTTCTACCCCTCCTTTCCTTCACTACCGACCTAGTCATCATAAACCAAATTAGTGGTTGAAATTACCATACAATTAAAATCTGACCTGAATCTAACCACTTAACATTTTTCTATACTTGAATCAATACAGAAGGGTTTGCAGAACAGTAAACTCAGACATTGACACTGACACTGTTAGATGATACCCATGCCTAAAAGGCCACAGTGAAGTCCCTTGTTCATCTTGCATGGGCAGATGTCACCATTTGATCATAGTGAACCTGAATCTGACAAATGGGAGAATGCTTTTTAATCTCAGTAGCGTTCACCATCAACTCGCTGGCTGCATATTACCACCCGAGTATGATACGGAGGCAAATGTGAAACAACACCAAATAATCACAGCACGTCCTTGAATATGGTTCTGTCTACATTCCCTTGTCAAATATCATACTTTTCTAGCAGAAGCCAATACTTGACACCGCCAACCAGAAAATGAATTCCAAGCTCGGGGTAATGATCCATGTTAAATCCTAACAAGCAGTTGCAATGCAGAATCTTGAAGTGGGAAATCAGTGAAATCTGGACTTTCAAAATGCAAGAAAATATTATTTATTTTCATAATTAGCAGACTAAGATCTCCAATAACTTCCAAACCCAAAATAAATTGCTTACATTAGGTCCCTTCATCCAAGTAATTGATTATAAATTGTGAAATGCTGGCACAACACCACAGTGCCCTTCAGTACCCAGCTAGTTACTAGCCAGCAACCAGAAAATGATTTGTATTAAAATGATTAAAATTGTACAAGGCATTGGTAAGACCAATTCTGGAGTATGGTGTACAATTTTGGTCGCCTAGTTATAGGAAGGATGTCAACAAAATAGAGAGAGTACAGAGGAGATTTACTAGAATGTTGCCAGGGTTCCAGCAACTATGTTACAGAGAAAGGTTGAACAAGTTAGGTCTTTATTCTTTGGAGCGCAGAAGGTTAAGGGGGGACTTGATTGAGGTCTTTAAAATGATGAAAGGGATAGACAGAGTTGACGTGGATACGTTTTTCCCATTGAGGGTAGAAAAGATTCAAACAAGAGGGCATGACATGAGAATTAAGGGACAGAGGTTTCGGGGTAACGTGAGGGGGAACTTCTTTACTCAGAGGGTGGTGGCTGTGTGGAATCAGCTTCCAGCAGAAGTGGTGGAGGCAGGATCGATTTTAACATTTAAGAGTAAAGTGGATAGGTATATGGACGTGAAGGGAATGGAGGGGTATGGTCTGAGTGCAGGTAGATGGGACTAGGGGAAAACAAATGGTCGGCACGGACTGGAAGGGCCGAGAGGGCCTGTTTCCATGCTGTAATTGTTATATGGTTATATGGTTATATGATTTGATTTGCTTTTTCTGTTCATCAACCTAGTCTTCAGTGTATTCCAATGTACTGTGCCCAAAACCATGTGCTTCACGTGTTTAATAACCCTTTTATGTGAATTTTATTTAAATTAAGTGCAAAGGTATTTGAGTACAATAAAAGTTCAACAGATTTATTCTGAGCATTGGGGATGGGGGGGGGGGGGGGGGTGCTTGTCCTATGGGAAGAAATTGAGCAAATAGGGCCTGCACGCTCCTGAATTCAAAACAATAACAATGAGAGGTGACCTCATTGAAACATACAACATTTTATGGAATTTGACGTAACATATGTCAAAACAATGTATCCCCTCTCAGGGGTGTCTAGACCAGAGATTAGAGTTTTAAAAGTAAGAATCGGGCATTACAAAACAGAGATTAATAGGAATCTATTTACTAAGAGGGAAGTGAATCTTTGGAATTTTCTGTCCAAGAGGGATGCGGAGACAGTCTCTCCCTGCACACGAAGAAGACATTTTGGATATTCAGGAAATCAAGGAATATGGAGAATGCAGAAAATTAGAACAGGGATAAAAGATAAGCTGCAGTCTTAATCAATGATGGAATGGACACAAGGGCTGAATGACCAATTCCTAGTCTGTTTCTACTGTCCTCACATCATCCACTGACTGTGCACTTGAGCAAACTTGACACTGATATCCAAGAACCTTGTCCAATGTCCAGGAAACATTACTCATCCAATTCCTTACTGAGGATAGATGGGTGCATCACACCCATCTATCCTCCTGCCTAATGTCATACAACCACTAACACAGTGTCAAATTAACAACCAAAAATAACTAACTCATTCCTGGTTCAGTTCTTCCTTTTCCTGGTTAAATGTTTATCTTAAGTATCCACCACTTGCTAACATGGAGCCAAACTAATCTAGCTGAAGTATTGTGTCAGGCTGGTAAGCATGACTTTGTCTGAATAATTTGGCAGAAGATGAACCCAACACAGCCATAATCCTAACTCAACATGTGCCACTGAGTTTAGGTCAGGTAGTGGCTTTATACCACTTTATAAAATGATCAGAAATATCCATCTAAACTCACAAAGAATATTATAGCAAAAAGCCCATAGAAAATAGTAAGGTTGAAATAATGGAGAGTCCCATCAATAGACAAATCTAATTTTAAACAGCAAAACAAATTACATTTTGAAATTTCTTTAAATAAGATAATTTCTGAGAATTCAAAATAATAGTTCACTTACTTCAGGCCAATTAACTCATTATGGAAAATTTGATATCATTCCAGAAACAAAATCCACTGAATGTTCAGTAGTTGGGGGAAATGTGTACATAAAAGACAAACAGAAGGATTTTTTTTTTTTTTTTTTAATGTCCTGGGTACATACGTGAGGCAAGTAATATGATCTTTCTTGGAAACATACAATGCACTTGAACAATCTGGAGTTTAATGATACACATTTGGATTAGTTATACATGAAACTAATAGTACTTTGGTGAAAAATAGTTTACTAGCTTCTGATTGGTGTAATTTTTATCTGAGCTCCAATGTATTAGATCAAATTCCATTAGTAATGTTGTGAAAATCTGTTTCAAACGCAACATGTTGATGCAAATTCATCCTTAAGTAAATGTTGAATTAATTGGCAGGAATTATTTTTTTAAATATTGAATACACATGCAAATCTCACCATGGAAATAAACACATACTGTGGTTTTCTCACTCCTGTTCCAAAATATTTTATTTGGATTAACTGCAAACTTAGATTAAATCAACTTCAGAAAAATAAATTGACGTGTGCTCACTGGCTACTTTAACAGACATTTTTTTTAAGCTCTTGATACATGCAAAAAACACTTTTGGGCATTAAGATTATGCATTCAGCGAGACACAATTTTAATAAAGTGCCAATCTTGGTCAATAAAGCTTATTTTTAGCATTTACTTCTGGCACCAGCTCAAAACATTGCCTGAGATGACAAAGTTTTTGAACTAAAATTATGAATTGGCAATAGTGGTTACTGGGAACAATACCCAAATCGAGCCATTTTCTTGTAATCTATGTTTTATTTCTCCATTGGAACCACTGAAGTTTCAAATGTTTTATATCCCCTGAAAACTTTTACTCTGATCAAAATCCATATAAGTGCATGTTGTATGCTTAAACTGATTGCAAAGAGCAATAGTGTTTAGTGCGCTTTTAGTTTCAAAGTAAGGTCTAGTCTAATTGGGTCCTGATTATTATGCCTATTTGGGTGAACTAGTCTGCTTTTAAAAATTATCCCGTTTCCCTGAGAAAACAGCAAAAATGATGCCTGCAAATAAACTCCTGTTGGGTGCTGTTGATTGGAAATGTCAACCTTCCAAAAAAGACCGAAAAAGAATGACACATGCTGTGTTAATTATGGCTTGACCCTTAAAATGAAATATTCATATTTCCTCGTTTTAACTTATTTTTAAGTGTACCCATCAACTTCGGAAAATGCTAACAACGTTGTGAAAGAGCATGGTCATTCAAATGCAGGTCCAAGATTAATTTGTCTTATTAGTAAATAACAGCAAACAAAATGTACACCTTCTACATGTGAATGTGAAAGATTATAGAAATATCTTTGTTGTGTAATTGTTGTTTAATAGTAACTGCGATAAGGAATTCTGACTTTTTCAAAAATCCTAACGTTTCTCCATCAGCTCTCCATTTTTTATAAAGTGTAGGTAAATTGTCAGGCAGAAAGTCCCCACAGTCTGACCTGTTATTAGCACTACTCTATTAAACCTAATTTTTGTGGCTGCCAAGCAGAAAAACAGGAAGTAATCATGGTCTGTAAAAACTTGCAATTGTTTCCCCACCAGGGCCCTTCTTACTAACATAATGTGAGGCAATACATTCCAAACCTATTAAAATGTAGACCTTGCCGGACATGCTCACTCTAGCTGCAGCCTTCCAGCTGTCTGTCTGCTATAATATATCCCAGCTGTCAATCCTGAAGGAAACCAGTCAGTTAGACCAGAAACAATTTAATCCAGAATGTTACAGATTTCTCCAGAATTACAAATACATAGATAGTTTTATTTGGATGGGCTGAATCAAATCTAGCTGGATGGTCAGGAACAAAATAATTGTAATCATCAGTTTGTTTATGGAACTTTAGAGTAAGACAACATTAATATTTCATGTCTCAAGGGTTTTTACAATCACTGGGAATGAAAACATAAAGGGTAAAAATCATTTCATATCAATTGGAATTTCATCTTTTGAAATGCAAAACACTGCAGAGCACATTCAAGAAACAAAAAAAAAAAGCATCTTCAACATGTAATCGTTTTCTATAAAAAAGAACATGGACAAATTGTGTAAAGCACTGATTGAAAGGAGCACTATTTAAGCATATTGAATGCAAAAATTGTAGATCTTGTGTTGCAAATGGAGCAAATGTTAATGGCTTTTAACAGAGTTTACCTTGTCATGGCAGCTACGATGTCCAAGTTATTTTTGATGAGCAAGATAACTTATTTTTGTTTGAAGTACAACCATCCATTAAGTGTGTATAGTAGTAACAAAGCCTGACACACCCCAGTTCTTTCTTACCATTTTAGTTTAAAGTTTATTTTTCTGCCCCATGCTTCAGAACTTGCAGCCATCTGGACAGCACTGATCCTGTAATTGTTTATATAAATTCTACAAAGATTTCAGTAACCTCTATGATAGTAAGTATGATGAATTTACAACTCATTGACATTGTTTTCTAAATACTTGATTTCTATCTTTACTCTGGAGACTGCAACCTCAATTCCATGTCCACCTGCCCAACAAAATTAAATGATCTTCATTTCTCTTTGGATGATAACTTCTAGAATAACAAAGATGCATCATGGTAAGTGGATGATTTGGGACTTCCGATCACTTTGATATAATCTGTAAAATTAAATCTTTTGTTTACATATACATCACACCCAAAATCTTCATACCCGACTCCAAGAACCATGCGACACGCTTCCACAAATTGCAGCATTTAAACCTTTAATTATTTTTGATAATATGATACAATTGTATTGTATCCAGAGCTCTATGCTTTAGACCTGGGACCTCGAGTCTCACGATTGCTGCTTGAGAATTTAAATTCAAGTAAATAAATTAATTTGGAATTAAAAATAAAGTATCAATAATGAAAACCACAAAATTGCCAGATAGTCATAACAACCCATAATAATCAATGTGCCTCAAATTAGAAAAAGTGCCATTCTTTGTCAAGTCTGGCCAATAAATATGACTTCAGACCAATGTGGCTGATTCTTAACTTCCCTCTCAAGTCATCGAACAAGGTACTTAATTCAGGACCAGGTAGAAATTGACAATAAATATTAGGGCTGCTAGTGACATGCACATTTCATACAGGAATCAAGTCAAAAATAGAAATCCCATTAAAGTATTAAGATCTCAAACCTTGCAAAAGAAAAATGGACTTACTACCATTCTGACTTTCCCTTGTGGAGATTTAAGGACGGGAATCAGTGTACAATATGTCCTGCATTACTACGCCTATTAATTTAACAGTATATCTGCACAGTATAAACTATATCTCCTGATTGCTAACCTCCTGGAACAGCACCTCATATTCCAATTGGATAGCTTACAATGTTTTGAACATTGAAGTCTCAAATTTAGGTAACTATAATCCCATCCCCTCCTTTCCCCACAGAACTCCCCCGCCTCCCTTCCCCACAGAACTCCCCCTTATTCCACCACTTTCTCCCGTCACCCAACTGGACTTGTATCTATTTGTCCGCACCCCTCCACCTAATTCCTTCCTCTCGCTTCACAATTTGCAACTTCAAACTTTTCATCTCTGGCCTTTATCCAACCATCTGTCTCAAAAACCATCAGTATGAAGAAGGGTCCTGACCCAAAAGGTTACCCATCCATATTTTCCAGGGATGCTGAGTCACTGCAGCACTGTCTTTTTTAATTTAAGGAGATACTGTGTCTGATAATCATACCATGAAGAATTTTTTGTTAAATACATGCTTTCTCTGTTTCATTCTATATAAGTGATCATCTCAATACTGATTGTGGATGGTCAGCCATGATCACAGTGAATGGCGGTGCTGGCTCAAAGGGCCGAATGGCCTACTCATGCACCTATTGTCTATAATGTTCATCTAAATGCAATGAAGAGGAAAATAATTCTGCCTTAAAAATGAGAAAGCAACATTAATGCAAATAGTTCTCTTTTAAATTTAAAGAATATTATAATTTAAGGCATATGACGATCAACAAGATTTGCTTTAGAATTTTAAATTACGAGGGAAAAAGCTGTCAGCTTCATCTTAAAGTCCTTATAAGGAAACTTGATTCTGATCAGCACTCAAGCCTGTTTCAGCTAAACCTCAACTGGTTTGAAAAGCAGTAGCCAATTTCCTGTAATTAATCTAATGTTGCTGATTACTGATTAACAATTGAGCAAATAGTTCACAAGCTCATTATCCAAGAATCGGTGATTGCAACCAAATGTTCTTGAAGTTTTCCCTTTTTTATTCTGTAGAAATGGCATTATCTACAAAACTGACCAAGTACTTCTCAAGCCACCAGCACAGATCGGTAAATAAATGGGTGTGAAAAAGAGTTGAGTTCAGGAATGCAATTTCCAAAATGTAGTCCAAACCTTTTTTCTGTTTTTATTTGTGGTCCTATAGACAAAAATGTATTTGTTTTATTGCAATCTGTAATATGTGTATTTTCCTTCTCTGAAAAAAAGGTATCTCTTGACTTTGTCAAAACATGCACTTGGTTTACAAAAGTATAATAAGACTGTAGCATTAGTATTAAGTTCATACATTTTATATCGGAAGGTTGTCTTGAAGTGAATATCAAAACCCACAAGGAAATAATAATGTTTCCTAGAACCTAGCCTTTCAGTCTCACTGTTTCCAATAGAAAACCCATTAAACTGCAATTTGAAAAGCACTACAATTCTTCAAAGCCTATTAATGGAGTCTTTTGGATTAAGCACAATTATGGTTCAACTAGTTATTTGTCTGTTTAGCACTAACAGATTAGTAAAACAGTACATTCTTCAGAAATCAAACTTTATTCACTTATATAAAATAGTTCTGATTAATTGAATTAATGCAATCAGCAGAATGAATTTGCATGGACATTCACAATCTGCCTTCTTTTAGCTTAACCATCCAGTCATGTGCAGCAAAAAATAAATACCTTCATTATGAAAAAGAGCACATAAGTGGCATAATGGGGCCCGAGCTAGGGGAAGGAACAGGAAGCCCCAGCTGGAACCAAAACTACAAGGTACTGAGCTTACATTACTAATCATCCTTATCGTCACAGTATTAGCAGTCGCCTGGGATTGGGCAAAATAATTCTTTAAGTTAAAATAAAACACTGCTAAAATATCTGTTCCCTTTTACTTTCTTCATCTATTATCTTTAGCTTTGCCACCATTGTCATTGAGGAGGGTGCGAGAAAATAGTAAAACTAAATAAAGATAATTGATTTTTTACAATATTTGCAATAAGCTCCTGGAGGCATCTAACAATGAAGCTGTTATAGAGACCTAACTAGATACATGGACCACCAAACTTGGGAGTGTCAGGTTATCTTTCAATCAATATTTTAGACATACGGCTAAGCAGCCTTTGAAGTTCAATGTGTCTAAAACCCAATAATCCAGCTCTGATTAAAAACCAAATCATGGGTGCACCACTCAAGTTTTTCAATATTTTGATAATCATTCCCAGTAGTTGGGCACTGCTGACAAGGCAGGTAGATCTTGACTAAATTTAGTCCCACTAGGGAAGTTAATGGTGGGCTTTCATCTTGAACCACTACAATCAATGTTCAAGATATTTGTATAATGTTATAAATGCAATGAGCATACCAATATCAGAATCAAATGTGCAGCTCCCGTACCACATAATGGAGTTAGTTTGACAATTCGCTTCAATGCCAGAACAAAACTTGGCTTTGTAAAAATAATATGTTATATTAAACAGAAAATAACACAATTTAACACTATTCTGCAAGAGTCTTATAATGTCAGAGTAAACATCATTTAAAGAAGTGCAAATCATAGAATTAGACTATGAAATTAGACTATAAAGACAGTACCTTTGGATGTTTTGTAAACTGCCATGTTAAAAATAATTGTTTAGCACATGTCTCAAGTTGCCAAGTGTTATACTCATTTACTTCATTTGAAAATGATGTTAAATTATGAATGGCAGCTGATTCTCATAATGGAACGTATAGAGAATACTTTTGTTTAGAATAGATTTTACTACAGCCGGTCTCAGGAGACGTCTACCAATTTAAAATTGTATTCATAGGAATAATATCTGAAGTAAACTTAAAAACATACTGAAAATAAAAGGAGGAAAACAAAACACTTGCATAGATGTTCACTGTGCAGGCTTTTGGTATAGGCAATCCAGACAGTCCCAATCACCATTCTCATTGTACTCCATTTCCTCCACCATCAAACCATATCCAATTATATTTAAAAAGCCACAAATTAACCTGCCTCCATACTCTGTCAGGTCGTGCATTCCAAACACATTTGATGAAAATATTATTCATGCTTCGTTTGTGGTTCCATTGCCAATCACCTTAAAACCTTATTGTTTGCATCTCAAGTCTTCCATCAATGGAAACATTTGGAATTTATTTGCTCAATCTAAATGCTTTATAATTTTGAACATCTGTCAAAAACTGCTCTCTATCTTTTCTGATATCTCCAGAAAGTGAGAGTATTTTAGATGGAGATGTTTACAATTATAAAGGGAGTAGATTGAGTAAATAAATTACAACTTAAAATGATAAAAGGTTGCCCTCTCACCTTAAAGCCATGCGCTCTGGTATGCGATCTCTCCATCCTGGGATAAAGGTCCTGCCTGTCTACCCAATCTATCCCTCTCATAATATTATATACTTCTATTAGATCTCCCTGCAACCTCCAATGTTCAGATAAAAGGGGTAAAGAGCTTGCTTTGTAATCAACAGATGGAATTCGTCCAATTGATTCTGGAATTATACAATTTAGTTGTCAATGTATGATGAAGAAAATTGCTACATTTGAAATAAAAGCCTAATTATTCAATGCTTCACCAACTAGCACGCACCAGTCACTGGCACTTCAGAGTGGTTCAGGGCCATGCTGGATCAGGTTAACCAGCACTTATATACAGTGCATTCAGAAAGTATTCAGACCCCTTCACTTTTCCACATTTTGTTACGTTACAGCCTTATTTTAAAATTGCCTTATTTTTAAAACAGCCTTATTTTCAGACCCTTTTCTATGACACTCAAAATTGAGCTTAGGTTCATCTGGTTTCCATTGATTATCCTTGAGATGTTTCTACAACTTGATTGGAGTCCACCAGTGGTAAATTAAATTGATTGGACATGATTTGGAAAGGCACACACCTGTCTATAAAAGATCTCACAGTTGACAGTGCATGGCAGAGCAAAAACGAAGCCATGAAGACATGGTCCGTAGACCTCCAAGACACGATTGTGCCGAGACACAAATCTGGGGAAGGGTATAAAACAATTTCTGCAGCATTGCAGGTCCCAAAGAGCACAATGGCCTCCGTCATTCCTAAATGGAAGAACTTTGGAACCACCAGGACTCTTCATAGAGCTGGCCGCCCGGCCAAACTGGGCAATCGGGGGAGAAGAGCCTTGGTCAGGGAGGTGAACAAGAACCTGATGGTCAGTCTGACAGAGTTCCAGAAGGACAACTATATCTGCAGCTCCACCAATCAGGCCTTTATGGTAGAGTGGCTACATGGAAGCCACTCCTCAGTAAAAGTCACATGACAGCCCCCCTTGGAGTATGTCAAAAGGCACCTAAAGGACTCTCAGACTATGAGAAACAAGATTCTCTGGTTTGATGAAACCAAAATTGAACTATTTGATCTGAATGCCAAGCGTCACGTGTGGAGGAAACCAGGCACAGCTCAGCACCTGGCCAATAACATACCTATGGTGAAGCATGGTGGTAGCAGCATCATGGTGTGGGGATGTTTTTCAGCGGTAGGAACTGGGAGTAGTCAGGATCGAGGGAAAGATGAACGGAGCAGAGTACAGAGAGGTTATTGATGTAAACTTGCTCCAGATCATTCTGGACCTCAGACTGGGCCGGAGGTTCACCTTCCAACAGGACAACAAAGGCAACGCACACAGCCAAGACAACGCAGGAGTGGATTTGTGACAAGTTGTAAATGTGCTTGAGTGGCCCAGCCAGAGCCCGGACTTGAACCCGATCGAACGCTGGAGGGACCTGAAAATAGTTGTGCATCGACGCTCCCCATCCAACCTGACAGAGCTTGAGAGGATCTGCAGAGACCATTTGGAGAAATTGCCCAAATACTGGTGTGCCAAGCTTGTGGCGTCATACCCAAGAAGATTTGAGGTTGTAATTGCTGTCAAAGGTGCCTCAACAAAGTACTGAGTAAAGGGTCTGAATACTTATGTAAATGTGATATTTCAGTTATTTCTTTTTAATTACTTTGCAAAAATTTCTAAACGCCTGTTTTCGCTTTTTCATTATGGGGCACTCTGTAAATTGATATTAAAAAAAAATTTTTTATTCCATTTTAGAATAAGGTTGTAACATAACAAAATGTGGAAATATTGAAGGGGTCTGTGTAGATGATATGTGTATACACCTTTAATTGACAGTGACGATGTCCATGCTAACCACCCCCCCCACCAGTTAGTATAATTGTAACCCACACACCCCTAGCTCTCTCTCTAGTGATCGTGACAGACCACGTACAGCTAGGGCTATATATGATGTATGATTAATAAAGTAGTGAAGACCTTAAGGTGTCTGTGTACCTTCTCTACATGGTGTCAGAAGTGGGATACGAACCCAGTCGGAGACTTCCGTGTGCCATCATTGTCGACAACATCCTGGTTTATGGGAAGAATGTCGCTGAGCATGACCACCACCTTCGCCAGGTGCTGCAGCGTGCCCGGGAGGTCAACCTGAAGCTCAACCCGAAGAAGTGCCGATTCCGGGTCCCTGAGGTCACCTACGTGGGGCATGTCTTCACTGCATCGGGGCTGAAGCCCGACCCGCAGAAGACGACCGCAATTTCCGAGATGCCTGCACTTGCTGACGTGCCTGGCCTACAGCGCTTCTTGGGCATGGTCAACTACCTGGGAAAGTTCATCCCCGACCTGAGCGAACTGAGTGCCCCTCTGCGGGATCTGGTGAAAAAGGACACTGCCTGGGCCTGGTTCCCGCAACACCGGCGAGCATTTCACACCCTCAAATCTAAGCTGATCAGCATGCCAACGCTGAAGTACTTCGACCTCCAGCGCCCCATCGTCCTCACATGTGATGCATCTAATTTTGGCCTCCGGGCCGCCTGCCTGCAGATCCATGATGGGGTGCAACTGCCTGTGTCCTACGCATCCCGCACAATGACGACCGCTGAAGAACACTGTGCCCAGATTGAGAAAGAACTGCTGGTGGTTGTCTTTGCCTGCTCCAAATTCAAAGACTATATCCTGGGCAACTGCTTCACTGTCGAGACGGACCACCAGCCTCTGGTCACCATCCTCAACAAGCCGATACACATGGCCTCCTCCCGGCTCCAGCGCATGATGCTCCAGCTACAACGCTTCACTTTCACAGTGGTTTATCGCAAGGGCAAGGACATGTTTGTTGCTGACACGCTGTCTCGGGCACCTCTCTCATCCACAACCCCACATCCGTACGAGATGTCCGATCTGATTGTCCTAAACGTTAACTTCGTGCCCTCCGGTCAGTTGAAGTCCCTGGCCAAACACACGGCTGGCCGCGATCATCAAGCAGGGCTGGCCAGACCGCCGTTCTTCCCTGCCGGCCGCAGCGGTGCCTTACTTCTTGGTTCGTGACGAGTTGGTGCTGCGTGATGGTGTGATTGTGAAGGGGCACAAGGTGGTGGTGCCCGCAGCACTACGAGAGCAATACTTCGAAACCGCTCATCGTGGCCATCCCGGGGCCGAAGCGACCCTTTCTGTCGCTCAGAGCCAGTTTTTCTGGCCTGACATGCCTCGCTAATTCCGGGAGTCTCCGCGTGCCCTACCTGCAACAGCCTCGCTCCGCAGCAACAGCAGCAGCCGCTCCTGCAGCAGCCAGCTGCTGACCTGCCATGGTCTGCGCTAGCAACCGACATCTTCGAGTGGCACGGAAAGCACTTCCTGGTGCTTGTCGACTCTTACTCCAGCTGGTTTGAAGTTGACCAGCTCCACTCCCTCTCTTCCTCCGCAGTCATCGAGAAGTTGCGCCGCCACTTTGCCACCTTCGGGTCTCCGGCCAGCCTAACAGTCAGACAACGGCAGCCAGTTCACCAGTGCCGAGTTCCGCGCTTTTGCTGAACGATGGAACTTTCGTCATTACACCAGCAGCCCGGAATACCCACAGAGCAACGGACTGGCCGAGCGCGCGGTCCGCAGTGCTAAAGGATTGTCGGAACGTTGCCGCCTATCCCGCTCCGACATCTACCTGGCCCTGCTGAACCTCCGCAACATCTCCCGCGACCATGCCCTGGGCTCCCCGTCTCAGCGACTCATGTCCCGAGTCACGAGGCCCACGGTCCCGGTGTCTCAGCAATCCCTGTCCCCTTCCGTCTTTAAATCTGCCCTGGTCCGGAAACGCGTTGCCCATAAACACAGTATACAGAAGCGTTCCCACGACAGGTCCTGCCGTGTCCTCCGCCCTCTTCTCCCCGGCCAGGTCGTCCGTATGAGGTCCACTTCTGGCCGTTCCAAGCTGGCCGTGGTCGTCGGTTCTGCCAGTTCCCCTTGTTCGTACCTTGTCAACCACGACGGTAGTGTGTACCGCCGGTCCCGCCAGCATCTCCGGCTTGTGAGCGAGCCTCTCCCTCCCCCGGCGGCTCCGTATGCCCCCCGCTGCCACCGTCGCGGCCCAGTGCTTTGCCCGTTCCTCTGGGGCCAACCCCCCCTCGTCCTCCTCCTGTCCGCCTCCCGGCTGCGGTCCCGCTTTCTCCGGCTTCCTCGCCCTTCTCTTCACCGTCACCCCCGATGCCTTCGTCGCCAAGGGGTTCTCCTGTCCGTAGTCCCCACCATGCCCCGGCGTCGTCCCCGCTTGTTCCCGTCGGGGAAGGAGGTGATGGCAAGGTGCGGACCCGGTCTGGTCGCCTGGTCAGGCCGCCGGTCCGTTACGGCGATTACGTGTGATTCTGTATTCCCGTGCTTTACTGTTTGCATTTACCCTAGCGCATGAGACGTGGTCGCCCTGTCACTCACTGTTTGTTTTGGTAGAGGAAGGATGTAGATGATATGTGTATACACCTTTAATTGATAGTGATGATGTCCATGCTAACCACTCCCCCACCAGTTAGTATAATTGTAACCACACGCCCCTAGCTCTCTCTCTGGTGATCGTGACAGACCACGTACAGCTAGGGCTATATATAATGTATGATTAATAAAGTAGTGAAGACCTTAAGGTGTCTGTGTACCTTCTCTACAGTCTGAATGCTCTGTAGTCAGGCGCGTGCTAGGCAAAATAACTTTAACCAAATAAATGTGCAGCATGTATTCATCAGGAAAGACAGCAGATGTGAAAAGGTCATTGACTGCAAATATTATTCTCTCTCTCTCTCCACCTACGCTGCCTGATCTGCTAAGTGTCTCCAGCAGTTTCTGTTTTTATTTTAGATTTCCAGCATTTGTAGTTTTTACTTTGCTTTTCAGACATTGGACTGGAACAACGAGTTGTGTTGCGCTGGATATCATTAGTGGTTGCTGATATGTCAGCAGCCCAATCGGCCTAATTCCCGGCATAACACTGGAGAATCCACCTCAAAGATTAGGTGAAGAAGTTTTTATACCATTGATGAGAAATGTGGATTCTCAGACTGAGGCTTAGGGTAAAGGAAGTAGAGTTAATTATTTTTTTACATATTCTAACTTAAAATGTTCACAATTCATCATGTTAATATCTTTTGTAATTAGTTTTAATCAAATTTTATTCTGATATTATTTTAAATTATTTAATACAACCTTCAAAATAAAGAGTTAAAAAAAAATCTGCTAAAATCCTCACAAGCACTGACAGGCAGTGAGGCTCCACCATCAGTCTGCTCCTGTTGGCGGCTGTCAGGCCATTTCAGGAGCAGGGCCTCAGAAGTATGCCGCCTGAGCCTACTTGATGTTAAGGATTTGCATCTTCTGCGTTTTGCCCCCAGCCCAAGTTCAATGGGGGCATGTGGGGAACATTGGCAGCAAGCCAAATCCATCTTAATTTGCCCCATTACCTTTAATGTAGTAAATTGTTCCAAGGTATATGACTGCAAGGCAATAGTTAAGGGCATGATTAAGAATGAAATACAAGATGTCTTGGGCTGTTTGCTATGAAGTGAATCAATCAATACCCAGTAATTGTAATCAATGTTCCAATACAAGCAAATGAACAAAATGGTCAGGGATATAATTTACACCATTAGCTAATTCAAATTAAAAAAATATATACACCCATTTAATAAGTAGAAATTTGTTTACATTAGGAAACTAGAGATGATATTAAATGCTAAATCAGACCTGAAACCTTTAAAATTTAGTTAATGTTCAACGATATAAGCTGCTGCATTGACAACTAAATACAATTAACTAATTTATGTCAGTAAAAGCTCTATTTTTCCTCCCATGAGTACAACATTCAGGACAGATGAAACTTTATAAAGCTGGCCTCCTACACCTTTTTTTGATGAAGCATCCATTGGCAAAAAAAAAGGATATAGCAAGGAGGTCATTATTATTCCATCAGAAGGTCCCTGTACTACTTACAACACATTTTCCTGATTCCAACTTTACCAGTAATGTAATAAACTGGGCTACTTAAGAAACCTAACGTCAAATTCCAGTACAGTGTTCAAAATTGAAGAAATCATATCTCCAATAAAATGTAAATAGCAGCAGAGTTAAATCTCAGGTCACATTAGAAGACATTAAAATATCCATAAATGCAAGTCCTTCTGTACAGGACAAATGAAACTTTCATGATTGACATGAAAAAAAACAAGGTCATGTTGAGAGGTAACTATCAAGGGATGGAAAGAAAAATCTGGAAAATGAACCTGAGATGCAGATCAGACTATGGTATGCGATTAGGGTTGTTTTGGAATTATAATACATTCTGTCATTGCTCATATGGACAGTGGCACTTCAAAGTGTTATTCAAAATCTGGATATTTTTTAATTATTTGCCGAACAGATGTTTTCATATTCTCTTCCCTGTAAAAATTGTCCCCAGTGTGTAGGATAGAACTATTGTATGGATGATTACTGGTCGGCACAGAATCAGTGAGCAGGAAGTCCGGTTTCCACGCTGTATCTCTAAACTAAAATAAGCTAGTCAAGCATCATCCATGGAAAGAGAAATGAGTTGATATATCAGTACAAAGACCCTTTATCAAATTTCTCATTCCATAAATGCTGCTTCACTGACTGAGCTTTTCCAGCATTTCTGTTCTCTATTCATTCAACAACCAACATAATTTGAAGAGATTATGGAATCATTTATATCACCATTACATGCGGGAGTGACGTTGGATAATTTAACAGCAACTTATATTCTACCAATTGCTTCACATGCAAAGTATCATATTGGTTGTAAAACATCTTGAATGTCTTGAACAAACTAAATGCAAGTTCTGAAATGTGAAACTCAGGGTTACAAGCTGACTGTATAGTGTGTATAGGTATTGTTGGGAACTGGCAGTAAACTATTTCTAACCTGATCGTACTGTTTCACTCATTATCAACTATTGTATGTGACAGAAGGTGCTGTCTCCTCATCTCTGGTTTCACAGTTTGCCTAGCCCAGTTATTTCCTTTCCCTATGTGGGAATAGCCAGCTCCAACAGTTGAGGTAATTAGAATGTTAATTTCATTATTTTCTGTTTAAGTATTATTTCATTATGAAATAAGGGCATCACATCTTGGTATAGTGGTTCCCCTATTTTCCATAAAGTTAATGCCTGGTTTGAACTTGCAAGGTAATTTTTTGGAACAAACCTCCTGTGAAACTCTGGGTTAGATACTAGCAATGCAAAGAAAATGGTGCCTATAATTTTGTTTTCCTTCTGGTCCATCATATGTGCAAATTGTTGTGGAAAAACATATAGTTAGAGCACTGTGGGAAACATTTTTTTTTTAAGTGCTTTACTTTGCCTCCTGGATCTGTCTTTGAAAAAAAACCAGAGGGCCAAAATGTCACATGATCACCTGCAAGCACTTAATGAAACAATATCACCAATATTGATAAATCAGAATAGGTTTTTCAACTATCCCTTTCCAATCTAGTAGTACCAACACTCGGAAATGGGACAGAACATTCAAAGTGTTCAAACAATTTTCCAGGTACAAACATAATGAATTTGATCTGAAAAGAATCTCAACATAATTGTTCTTTTTCAAAGAATTTGAAATAGTTTAGTGACAGTGTGTGTTGTTATAGGGTATTTAACATCCTCGTTTTCCTCAATTGGCCAAGCCTGTTTTCACTTGGGGCCCAACAACATTTACTTTTTTTTTTAAAGAAAAGGCAACAGAAACAATAAAAACAAATAGTGTTACTATTTTTAAAAGGGGTATATGCTGCTTAAACATTCCCCTTACGCGTTTCAAAAAAACAGGTAAGCACTTTTATAACGTGTTGGACTGCAGCAGTCACAGATGCTGAAATGTTACAAAGATTGTTAAAAGTAACTGCCACATGTAGTGTTTTACAGCTGAAGTGACATTATATACACAAGTGCAGTTTAAAAGTTAAGACAAATGCACTAATGACTTTTTAGAACTTCTGGCAAGTCAGCTACACATTGCTTAAGTGCATACAAACTGGTGCCTGGCTGCTGTACAATGAGATTTTTTTTCTGTCTCTAACATGGTTTCAATTATCAAAGATATATAGCTGCATTTGGAAAAAACATTTGAAAGACCGACTGATTAAAAAGTTCCCCCTTTCCTACTTCACTGAAGTCTGGTATGTAATAGTATAACTCTCATGCATCATGAAATCTCTGAGGACATTCAAGGTACGACTGAAGTATCAGCCTATCTACGGGGTGGGAGATTGCAACCTTCACGTGGTCCGCCCTGTTTTGACAAATTCAATCAACCTGGCGTGCACAATCAAATAAGATCAAATAGAACAAGTGTTCTACAACTTTAGGCTGAGCACGCCATATGCAAGAAGAAGAGGTAGAACCTATCTATAGTAACTTGGCAAAAATAAAAAATAAATTTGGCAGTGGCTCACATACAATTTTTGAAAATGTTAATGAATATTACAATTTATATCCTAACATGAAAATATTTTAACTTTATTGGGAATTGGTAAATTGATTGATTGATTGATTGATTAAATTGAAATTGATTGGAACAAGTAAACCAGCAGAGTGTTCAATAGACTACTGAAAGTAAATTCAGAAAGCAAAGACAGATTATGCCAATGAACCAAAATCTAGAATGTTATATCTTATACTTTGCTGGTTCATTCGATGCAGTATTATGTCATCCATCACCCTTTGCCACTGACTTACCTCTCTTAGCACTGGGTCATTGATGGAATTCAGGTTGACAGCTCCTTCATAGGTCAGATAATAGAAGACATTGAGAGATCGGACAGCCTCGGGACCTTGCAATTTATATCCGAAAATCAGATCAATCCACTGGTGGAGTTGGCAGGAAACAAACTCGCTCTCCAAAGCCTGTAAACCAGAACAGAAAAGGTACATCAGCGCCAGATGACTTATTCAGTTTACAAAGGATTCATTTTATATAACTCACTCCTAAGTCCAGATGCATTTGGACAATCAACTAATTAGACAGCCCATTATGTAGGAGTTTGTAAAGTTGAGCGTACGTTGTACTGGCCTTGTTTCTGGCTATTGCCTATTCCACAAGTACAAATGACAAAATAAAGCAGGGCAGCTATTTCAACTCTTCAAACTTTTACTGTCCCAGTCTCTCAACGTCTGATTCAGTCATATGCGGGAAACAAATGAGAGCATTCCCAGTTCGCCCATCTCAATTTGCATTGTGTAGCCAAAGGCCATCTCAAAGCTTAAACTCTGCAGCAAAATGGAAACAAATTGGCAATGAACATTTTCTAAAAAAAGAAAGATTCTTATACTCTGACTGTGGCTCATAATTCAGTCCAGTTTCCTACCCTTCTGTTAGAGGCAGGAAGAGCAGTGGGTAAGCGTGCCATGAATCAGATCCACCTGAAAAGCTTTAGAAATAATAAGATTGCTGGGGAGTCAAAAATTCAGTCGCTTCTATCATGAAGTAAATATTTTGAGTCAAATTATGAAGCTGCTTAACTCTGAAAATCAAATATGGCCCTAATAGTTTAGAACTTCTCTGCTAAGCTACGTAGTGCAGTGATGTGGGGAATAGCTCCACTAACTACATGGTGAAGACCAGCACCATAGAGTTCCAGAAAGCAACATTTATCATGACCTCAGAAATTGCAAGTACTTGTATGGCAAAATGTTCCAAATGATAACAGTGCACTTCTGTCATGGACAAAATAGCAGCAGAATGGATCAGAAGTCCAATTGGCAAACCTGAATTGCAAAAAATATGACATCATCTGAAAATTATTGACAATTTTCATTAAATTTTGAAATTAAAACAATGTAATGCAAGTATCTAGGCAACATTGTAAACTGTCCCTAGTGTGTAGGATAGTGTATGGGGATCGCTGGTTGGCTTGGACTCAGTGGGGCTGAAGGGCCTGTTTCCACACTATATCTCTAAACTAAACTAAGCTACTAAGCCTATGGCAAAGGAAGTAGACCAGAAATTACTACCTCTGAGGTCCTGATTCTTGAACTCTTTTCAGATTTTCTATAGTTTGGGGCAGCACAGTGGCGCAGTGGTAGAGTTGCTGCCTAACAGTGCCAGAGACTTGGGTTCGATCCTAACCATGGGTGCTGTCTGTACAGAGTTTGTATGTTTGGTTACTGCTTGGGTTTTCTCCGGGTGCTCCGGTTTCCTCCCATGTTCCAAAGACGTGTGAGTTTGAAGGTTAATTGGTCTCTGTAAATTGTCGCTGGTGCGTCGGATCGAACTAGTGTATGGGTGATCGCCAGTCTGCGCGCGCTCGGTGGGCTGAAGGGCCTGTTTCCACATTGTATCTCTAAGTCTGTCTGCATGACCTCATCCCCTTTTCTACCCATGTTGTTGGTACCAACCTGTACAAGTTTTCTGGCTTCCACCCTCCCTGTCTTTCCCACCCATGAAAAATGGCATGAATTCTCTCAGTAGTGTCCTTTACATTGGAACCAATGAGCCCACGCATAATTAATGCATTATATATTCATAGTTGTAGAACCGTTTACCGACGGAATCTCCTAGGACCACTGCATTTCTACATTTTGATATTTTGGAGTTTATTTCTTTGTCCCTCAAGAAAAGTACACAACTTGATTTTTGTATTTCCTACTCTTCCGGCTGGCCACCCCTTTGCTATGCTAAATTCATTTGACTCATCGAATATACGTTGTCATAAATTCTGAGTATGAGCCCAGTGAATTAGACGCATTTCTTAAAAACAAGGCACAGGAATTTCTGGCAATAGGTTGTTGTCCATTACCTATGAAACCTTACATTTCTGCTCTATTTTCTTTTTACATAGAAACATAGAAAATAGGTGCAGGAGTAGGCCATTCAGCCCTTCGAGCCTGCACCGCCATTCAATATGATCATGGCTGATCATCCAACTCAGTATCCTGTACCTGCCTTCTCTCCATACCCCCTGATCCCTTTAGCCACAAGGGCCACATCTAACTCCCCCTTATATATAGCCAATGAACTAGCCTCAACTACCTTCTGTGGCAGAGAATTCCACAGATTCACCACTCTCTGTGTGAAAATTCTGTTTCTCATCTCTGTCCTAAAAGACTTCCCCCTTATCCTTAAACTGTGACTCCTTGTTCTGGACTTCCCCAACATCGGGAACAATCTTCCTGCATCTAGCCTGTCCAACCCCTTAAGAATTTTGTAAGTTTCTATAAGATCCCCCCTCAATCTTCTAAATTCTAGCGAGTACAAGCCGAGTCTATCCATTCTTTTAGATACATTTAATATTAATTTGTTATCATGACTAAACCAACAAGTGAACTAACAGATGGGGTAGGCCACAGAGCCTGTTCTATTTAGTTAATCATGGTTGATCTGCTTGCATTCGTATCTTCCCCAGTATCTTTCATTTTGGTGCTTGTCAGGTACCTATCTACCTTGCCTTTAAAATATTCAAAGACTGTTTCCATTTCCCTTTGAAGTAGAGCTTCAAAGAATGCTCTGACAGAAAAAAACTTTTTCATGGATGCCTTGTCCCTATGAAGACCCAATGATTTGCTTTCCTAATTAATTGCTATACTTACTGTATTCCTATTCGTAGTTTTATCTTAGTAGCACTATATTAATTAATGATGACATAGACGAGTAGCACCTCTCCTTTGTTCACCTAAATGCACTTTTTGTTTTATCATCGGCAAAAACTGCATTCCCCGTATTTACAGAAACCATGCACATTTGTATTATCAGTTCTTGAGCAGCCAACAGTAACTTTGGGTAGCCAGTTCCACTAACAACCGAATTGCTTTATAAATGCAAGCTGTATTGCATCAAAGTACTAGATCATGGATTCACACCTGATTTTTCTGATAAGTAACTCAACTCTTTCTATTAGCCAACAGAAGCAAGTCAGGAACATATTTGGAATGTCAAAAAACACTCCAGAACTCTCACACAATCCAGGACAAAGCAGCCCACATGATCAGCATCCCCTGACTGCAGCATGTACCATTTATAATATGCATTGTAATGACATGCCTAGACTATTGCACTATTGTGTCTAAAGAGACCTGTACACTCAAGAGGGATAAGACAACACGTGCATGAGAACGCCATCGCATGAAAGATTCTTTCCAGGTCACACACAGCTTTGTTAGTTTTGAAACCTGACAGGGTTTTAAGTGTGTCCAGAATTAATTAAAAACTGTTAAACTCAAAATGAATAGCAACTTTTCAAACAATTTATCATTAAAAAAATATATAGCTATACACCCAATACACATAAATAATTAAAAAACAAAACAGAAATAATTTAAAAGAGGAATTTAACATTCCCCTTGCTCTATTATTCTCAGTCCTACAATCCCCACTGGAACCAGTAATGGTCACGCATCCTTAGTTTGGTTGAACCTGACACAGTATCTCCAATGTAAATGTGTTCTCAATCTGTCAGTGAATTCCACATTTGACTATACCTGTGCAAAATACCAGATTTGCTTCCATTTAAATGGGTAGGTTTGTCAGCAATTATCACCAACATCTGGGCCTTGATGCTACATGGAATTTTATCATGATTTTTTTGCTAGAAAGGTCATAAAACAATAATTTTAATAATGTAAAAGGTTTATGATTTTATTAGCATCTGACGATGTAGTATCAGTCTAAATATGTTCCATTTTAATATTATGCAAAAAGTTGTGTTTGTTATATTAAGAACTAATGTGGAGCAACAAGGAGGAATGCAATGCATTCATGATATAGTAAGCCCTTGAAAAAAAAATCAATCTTTAGAAAATGTTCCACATTTTTGTACTGGTTCATTACAATGAAGAAAAGTAAAACACAACTAGATGGTACAATACAAAGTCATTGAGACAAAATTCCTTCAATATGTTCATATCAAGACAAGCTGTTTGATTGCCACAGCAGTCTCATGTCACATTAAAGCATGACAAACATTAAACCATACACTTAAATGGCAATTTATATCATTTAAATGTTTACTGCTGGAGCAGCTCATCATTCATTTAAATGTGACTTTTTGACAGCTAATTTCAGTTAATTTTCTGTATCCACTTAATTAGAACTTTCAATCAAGAAAGAAGAAGGGCTTGTAAATGTTTTGTGGATAGGATGACATTTTCTTCTGTTACAATGAGACTGGTGAATTGTAAACCTTTCCCCATAATGAATTATCAGATAGTACATCATGCCAGAGCAAAGGCTGACCATATGGAAATGTGTTGCAGTGATTCTTCTCGACATATGCTTTGGACAGAATTTTATTTATGCTCACATATAAACTAGAACAACCACCATTCCTTGATAGTAACAGATAATTCGCAAACGTGATCCTTACAACAATGATAATGGTGCAATGGATTATATTAAATGACAAGTGAATCTCTGGAAAAAAGAATACATCATTAAAAAATCAGTTCTAGCTATATATAAGTTTAAAAGAATTGTCTTGATATTTGCACTGGTCAATCTATTATGGATAATGAAGCAGTAAAATGAGTAGAAATAAAACAATAAAGTAGAACATGCAAATAAAGTATTCTGCCTAAGTGCATCGATCATCACTCCAGGCAGGGGCAAGCTTATTTGTTTTTTTATTAAGTGATCAAATAAAATTAGCATTGCCGTTATTTTCTTGTTTCACAATAAAAAGTGTATATAGTCATATCATCTCCAAAAGAGATTTGTGCCATCTGTTATTTAAGAGGTGGCACTGGGGCCTGGAATTGTAAAGCTATATACTCACAATAATAATAGGAGTCACAAAACAGGTTTCTAATAACATAAATATTACAATACATTTTCAATTTGGTTCATACTGATAACTGTTCAGTTTGTAATACATTAACCTAGATTTTGCAGTGAGTGTCTAAAAACATCTGTGTCGAATTTCAATCCTTGATTTATGAAACGGATGCGCTCCTGTTAAGTTTTTCATTAAAAAAATTTGTAAAGCAACAAGGCAGGTCAACATTATAGGTATTATTTTTCCAGTATATTCTTCAAACAATGGTACATCATTCATTACAATGAGACACAGTTTATGGACATGTACCCCAAAGAGCCAATGGGTAAATTTGTGAATCTAATATTCATAAATCAAGAAATACTTGTATTTACCCTGCATACAACCACCCCCTGACATTGTGATTAATTATTAAATGAGCCTACCTTCTAAAAGGGAAGCTGTGACATCTTTACACAGGTACTGCAAAATGGAAGGTTTATAACTAGGCTGAAGAATCACAAATACATCAGAAGCTGAAGCAAAATTAGACCATCTGCCCCTGGATCTGGGGTGCTAGTCAGTGAGATCCTGGTTGATCCTGTAACTTTCCTACCAGATCCCTAAATCATTTCATTTTCCCTGATGTTCAAAATATGAAAGCTCAGTACAGACTCTTCACAACCCTGTGGGTTGAAAATTTGAAAGATTAAGTTAAGGTCCATTGAGCATTCCAGAAAATAAATTATGATTAATCAAACATTTTTTTTTAAATCACACCTTAACTGCGGCTTTCATTACACTGGTAAACAATAACAGAATCCCAATATTCCTAAATAACCTAATGGAAAATGTTTTGCCTTTATAACCTCCAACAATGTAATTTAATAAGTTTATCCCTTTATGGACTTGCCCCTCTAAATCTCTGCACCTCCACTAGTCAACCAAGAGATATGTGTACACAAAATAAATGGTGAAATAAAGTCATTTTGCAAAATCTAGGTTTATTGTTTAATAACAGAAATCAGTATAATCTACGGAGAAAATTTCAAACGGAATACATGCTTTAAATAAAAGGTTTCTCCACTCATTCATCTCATTCCAGACAATTACATTCATTAAACCATTGAGAATGGGCACACTATTAACAGTAGTGAAGTCACATCTTAAACATTTGTAATATATATCACAAATGAATATTCAAGGAGGGAGGAGACCTAAGGGCAAGGTCCAGAGAGAGGTCAGGAGTCCTGATAGAAATGAAATGGTGTTAGTTTCAGAGGCTTACTGAAGCTGTAGGTCAATGTGAATGAAAATTATATCTTATCCAGATTTACATAGAAACATAGAAAATAGGTGCAGGAGGAGGCCATTCGGCCCTTCGAGCCAGCACCGCCACTCATTGTGATCATGGCTGATCGTCCCCTATTAATAGCCCATGCCTGCCTTCTCCCCATATTCCTTGACTCCACTAGCCCCTAGAGCTCCATCTAACTCTCTCTTAAATCCATCCAGTGACTTGGCCTCCACTGCTTTCTGTGGCAGGGAATCCCATAAATTCACAACTCTCTGGGTGAAAACGTTTTTTCTCACCTCAGTCTTAAATGACCTCCCCTTTATTCTAAGACTGTGACCTCCCCTTTATTCTAAGACTGTGGCCCTTGGTTCTGGACTCAAACTTGAATGGATTTGAATTCAGATAAAACTCCCCCCACTACCACACCTTCTTACCCTCTCTCACACTCCCTTTTCCTCCTCACTCTAGAATCTCTCTTGCTGTCCCCACCCAAATCATTAGCCTTTTAACCCCTTCTCCACACCCCATCACCTTCTCTCCAATTGACTTGCTCAGAGGGGCATCATGAAGACATCATCAGAGAGGACATCATGGCACTTTATAGTGACTGGGCACACAGGATACTTGATTTTTTTCCCAGTTGTCTCTTGGCCAAAAGCACATCAATATTTTGTGCATCTGGGACAGGTTCTGTGCAAGCCTAGCTGGAGTGATGGAAATTGCTGGCTCCTCTCCACCACCAGCTGTTAGAGTCAACATCATAGAGTCATACAGCATAGAAACTGGTTCTGCAGCACAATTCCTGGTAACCAAGGTGCATACCCGAGCTCATCCAATTTGCCTGTGTTCGGCCTATATCGCCTCCAAACCTCCCTAATAATGTACCTATACAAATGACTTAATCATTGTAATTTTACACTCATCGACACTGCAATATCGGCAATATATTTTATTTATTTTGCAACGCTGCTCTGCAAGCTGAATATTCAAATCTAAATGTATGTAATTTCATCATGATGTAAAGAAGCCTCTCTTTGAAATGCTGACCAATTTTCAGCTGAGATGTTGTAGCTCACTATTTAGTGCCTTCTGTACTGTTTAAAATTATATCAAATTATATTCTGAGAATGTTTTTTTCAAAATGCAAACATATTTGGACGAGAAAAACAGAAGATACGCCACAGAATAAAATGACCTCCACATGTAGTTACTCAAATATAGGTTGGGTTGCTATTGCTTTACCAACACTGGACGTATGCAAATCCCAAATATTTACGGTAATAAACTATCTGAAATGCAGGCAAATCCCATGTAATGGAAATTCACCCTTATAGAATTCATAATTCACCATCCAGAGACCAAAATGGGAGCAAATTGGTGGAATTTCTCTTCTTCAGCTAAGCAATAGCACAACATAATTAGATAAATTGAGGCACTGAAGAATGCTGAAATTATTTTACATATATTGGGATTGAGATAGCTGTTCTTTTTGATAGGTCTGGATTTTTATGCCATTGTATATTACCTAAAGTACAGATAAATATTATAAATAATCCTCCATTAAATAAAAATCTCCATATTGCAATGTTACAGTTGACTCACCATTACTTCATGTTCTTGAGAATTCCAATCATTTAACGATGGATAAAAATAGCTCGATTGCATCCACAAATTTAAGTATCAAACTCAAAATATGAGATAGCTGCTTTTTAGGTTATTTGATAACGTAGTAATTCCAGGCTAAAAATAGCTTTATTTCACAGACAGACTTCATGGAATAACATGACGTATTTGTACATGCACATTTCATCTACCTCCATGATGCTTCCTGAAATATTCTGAAAGAGGACATTCAGGAAAAATTCATGCAACGCAGCGGTACAGCGTAGAGGCCCGGGTGCGATCCTGACTACGGGTGCAGAGTTTGCACCTGTGCGGAGGTTTGCATCGTATTCCTGTACAGAGTTTGCATGCTCCTCTTGTGACCGTGTGGGCTTTCTCCGGATGCTCCGGTTTCCTCCCACGTTCCAAAGATGTGCTCATTTGTGAGTTAATTGGCTTCTGTAAATTGTCCTAGTGTGTGAGATAGAACTAGTGTATGGGTAATCGGTGGTCGGCACTGACCGGCTGGGCTAAAGGGCATGTTTCAACGCTGTAACTCTAAACTAAACTAAAAATGTTCACAAATTTCTGCTAATCTGCACTCTGAAAACTGAGAGTTGGATGTTAGCAGTCTTAATTCTCCCTTCCTTTGCAATTGTTCAATACATTGATAGCACAAGTAAGTTTGGTCATTACATGGGGCATTATTATTACAGATATGCATCCTGCAGGTTACAATGCCAGCAAGTCAATGTGCTCTATCTAATGTAGCCACTATACCCGTCTCTCTAGTTTATTTTTTATTTCTTCTAAAACCAATAAAAATTATCAATTTCAAAATCAAATGCAACATACCTGTTTACTGTAAAATATCACAGCAAGTCACAAGAATAAGATAAATGCTGGTTATAGTTTCCTAAATTACACGGAACATATTATTATACTTGTGACATGCAAATGTTTCATTGTTTGGCATTCACATGTTAAGAACATGATTAAACCTTGTAAGTACAATTCTATGAAGCCAAAGAGACAGACCGATAATGTCAGTTCAATTTCAAATTCGCCTTGATAAAGCTCCTGAATGCCAGTACTGAGGTCATTAACAAAATTTGTTGGTTACGCAGTCCTGAAAACTCTGCTTCTCTAAAGCATATAAAGTTCATATGCATCAAATTACAGCCTTATGCTTGACCAACATTTTGAGAGGGTGCTGCTGAGAGGATTTTGGCGTACTAAACTACTGAAATTATAACTTGGAAACGTTAGGATTAATGAGAGATAAAAATAGATATCTGAACCAATAAATAGTGCTTTCAAGGGTACACAAAAAGCTGGAGAAACGCAGCGGGTGCAGCAGCATCTAAGGAGCGAAGGAGATAGGCGACGTTTCGGGTCGAGACCCTTCTTCAGACTAGTGCTTTCAAGTTGATTCAATATACTAAGCATTGCGAGTGAGCTGGGATTCAAATAGAATCAGGACCTCAGTTTCCATTGTGCTTACAGAGCATATTTTCAAGTTGAGTGCACTTTCTAAATTGTGCTGTTTACTTTCTCATTCCTTAATTCTCTTGGGTCTTGGTTCCTGTCATTATGTTAAGCTATCTGGCAAGCTTTGTGCACTAAGAATTCACCTGGAAATTTCAATCCAGTCATCACCAACTCATGACATCAATATAGGAGCAAAATATCAGGAATAGTAGCAACGTTTTTTTCTCAAACAATCCTATCTTGGAGCCAAACCTGTATACAATGATGTCCAGACAGGCACTGTGATATATTCAGAATATGCTGTCTTTAATATGGGATTCAGTTATTATGGCATTGATACTGTAGTTTTGCATGCTATGCTTTGCTCTATGTGAAGAAAACTAGACAGAATATTTTTACAATTGCTTGAGATAACTAGAATATCATTTAATTCATAAATTACCACTCATGTTTTACCTCATACACCTGTGTAATGCTGATCTCAGTAAAACGGTGAAAGTAAAACAAGATCAATGTACAGGGCTACATTTACACACCTGTCATTCCCTCTCCTCTCCCATCAGGCAGAAGATAAAATAGCTTGAAAAAACATACCATTACTGTCAGGAACAGCTTCTTCCCTGCTGTAATGAGACTACTGAATGGCTTTCTCATAGCTAAGGGTGTAGTCATGATCTCCCAACCTACCTCCTTTCGGCCCTTGCAGTTTCTTAAGTAATCTGCAATTTCTCTATAACAATGCTATAATGGTGTAATATTATATTATGCCCTCAGGTATGTTTTTCTTTGCACTACCCTTTGTACTTGTGAAGTGGCTTGATTGTATGCATGTATAGTATGATTTGATTGGATAGTACACAAAAACAAATTATTTCACAGTATCTCGGTACCAAGGGCAATAATACACCAGTACCAATAATGAATCCAATTTTAAACGAAATCTGAATAACAATATGTTTTGAATATACATTCAATCCCTCTCTGCTAAACATTTACACTGTGCAGAAATTCTAGTCCTCAATTTTATCACTGGGTTAAAGATTATTTTCAATGTTCCACCTGCTCCATAAAAATAACTTTGAAAACCTCTGTTGCTTAACATAATCTCTATACTAAAATGCTTTAGAGCTTTGAATGAGATAGTAAAAATGTAATTATGAAAATTATTGAACTGGCAATCATTTTAGTCATAACCATCCAGCTAATTTTACTGCCACACAAATTTTATTTCCTCTGGGATTGCTTTGGCCAATGTTATCTCCAAAGGAATTTTTGTTTTGATATTATCTCCTATGGTATACGACAGAATCAAATGGCATGTAAGCAAATCACAAACGGTGTGTTTGGAAGTTAGGACATTCGATTTTCTCTGAAACATTGTGATTTATTTAAAAATGTCTCAAATCATGAACTTTGGACTACTTAATCTAAATCAAAATCTATATGAACATTCTTAATGGATGATGACTGCATAATCTTGAATTGAAGTGCATGAAATACCACAAATCAAGTCTGGCATTTTATCTGACCTGCCCAACACAAGGTAAGGACCAAAATCTGTATCATCCAAATAGTATTTTTTATGTAAATCTTTGTATCTTCTCTCCCCAAATACCAGCTGCAATTACGGCCACAGGAACATAAGAAATAACAGAAGGCCAATCCACCCTTGGTGCCTACTCTGCCATTCATAACTTTGTTCAGAATGGATGACCATCTAGTTTGAGACTTTTCAGGTTCCAAGCACCCCAGTCTAGAAAAGGATCATCTTTGAATCTTCCATGACAAGCTGTGTAAGAATCTATTTGCAATCATACCAACGCTACTTCGGCTTTCTGCCTGTTTCCAGGGTCATAAGGTCTCTAACTACTTGCAATCAAACTGTGCCTCGTACCAGAGCTGGTAAAAGTTTGTAAAAATGAGTGTGAATTATGCATTAAAAGGATATTATCACTGTTAAAAATGCAAGATTATTTAACATTAAATAGTTCCAAACTGCATTAATTTAAGAAAAATCTGTCTCAACATTATATATTCTGTTTAGGTTTTACAAGATGTTTTGCATTATTTTAGACCATTGCAAATTTTGCAGCACAGACGTCTGTATAGCTGATATGCATATGTGTCTTTTTACAATACTGCACGCAAAAATGTGACAAATGGGGTCAAATTTCAAATTCCTTCAAAAAAGTTGACAAGCACTTTATTGGGTTCATGACTAACATAGTATCAACAACAAATAAAGAAAAGATAGCATATTGATGGCAAGTTTTTGAAAATGGCCACTGGAACGCAAATATATTATGTGGAACAGTTATATCATGGTGTCCGCCAGTGATCTGGTTGGCACAGGAAGTACACGTATTTCTTATTCTTTTCTATATTTATGAATACCACATGGAACAATAAAATTGCAAACACCGTTTCCACTTCATTCACCTGATCATGTAGTAGAAAACTGCATCCATCTGAGTGGACACCGCAATGCACGTTACACATCATACACACAAACGTACGTTGTGGTGGGCACTAAAAAAAACTTTTGTTTTGGTGTCCCAGCAAAAACCAAGCATTTTCTGATGCGATCTAAACGGTACATTACCTTATGGATCTGAGCGACATCGATGGCCGATGATTCGTCAGATCGTTTGATTTGGGCTGATTTTTTTGTACGTAAAATGTATCTGTAGAAATTAGAAATTAGAAATGCGTGCAACAAGGGTAAAACAGTTATAATGGGTGACTTCAATCTACATATAGATTGGGTGAATCAAATGGGCAGGGGTGCTGAGGAAGATGATTTCTTGGAATGTATGCGGGATAGTTTTCTAAACCAACATGTAGGGGAACTAACGAGAGAGCTGGCTATTCTAGACTGGGTATTGAGTAATGAGGAAGGGTTAGTTAGCAGTCTTGTTGTGCGGGGCCCCTTGGGCAAGAGTGACCATAATATGGTTGAGTTCTTCATTAGGATGGAGAGTGACATAATTAAGTCAGAAACAAGGGTTCTGAACTTAAACAAAGGTAATTTTTAAGGTATGAGAAGTGAAATGGCCAAGATAGACTGGCAAGTGATTCTTAAAGGGTTGCCAGTGGATGTGCAATGGAAGGTATTTAAAGACTGCATGGCTGAACTACAACAATTGTTCATCCCAGTTTGGCAAAAGAATAAATCGGGGCAGGTAGTGCATCCATGGATAACAAGGGAAATCAGGGATAGTATAAAAACAAAAGATGAAGCATACAAATTAGCCAGAAAAAGCAGCCTACCAGAGGACTGGGAGAAATTCAGAGTTCAGCAGAGGAGGACAAAGGGCTTAATTAGGAAATGAAAAATAGATTATGTAAGAAAATTGGCAGGGAACATAAAAACTGATTGCAAAAGTTTTTATAGATATGAGAAGAGAAAGAGATTAGTTAAAACAAATGTAGGTCCCTTGCAGTCAGAAACAGGTGAATTGATCATGGGGAACAAGGCAGACCAATTGAATAACAGATCATGGCAGACCAATTGAATAACTACTTTGGTTCTGTCTTCACTAAGGAAGACATAAATAATCTGCCGGAAATAGCAGGGGACCGGGGGTCAAATAAGGTGGAGGAACTGAGTGAAATCCAGGTTAGCCGAGAAGTGGTGTTGGGCAAATTGAATGGATTAAAGGCCGATAAATCCCCAGGACAGATAGTCTGCATCCCAGAGTACTCAAGGAAGTAGCCACATAAATAGTGGATTCATTAGTGATAATTTTTCAAAACTCCTTAGATTCTGGAGTAGTTCCTGAGGATTGGAGGTAGCTAATATAACCCCACTTTTTAAAAAAGGAGGGAGAGAAAACGGGGAATTACAGACCAGTTAGTCTAACATCGGTAGTGGGGAAACTGCTAGAGTCAGTTATTAAAGTTGGGATAGCAGTACATTTGGAAAATGGTGAAATCATTAGACAAAGTCAGCATGGATTTACGAAAGGTAAATCATGTCTGACGAATCTTATAGAATTTTTCGAGTGTGTAACTAGCAGAGTGGATAAGGGAGAACCAGTGGATGTGTTATATCTAGACTTTCAGAAGGCCTTCGACAAGGTCCCACGTAAGAGATTAGTATACAAACTTAAAGCACACGGTATTGGGGGTTCAGTATTGATGTGGATAGAGAACTGGCTGGCAGACAGGAAGCAAAGGGTAGGAGTAAACGGGTCCTTTTCAGAATGGCAGGCAGTGACTAGTGGGGTACCGCAAGGCTCAGTGCTGGTTGTGAGGTTATCCACTTTGGTGGCAAAAACAGGAGGGTAGACTATTATCTTAATGGTGGCAAATTAGGAAAAGGGGAGATGCAACGAGACCTGGGTGTCATGGTACACCAATCATTGAAAGTAGGCATGTAGGTGCAGCAGGCAGTGAAGAAAGCAAATGGTATGTTAGCATTTATAGCGAAAGGATTTGAGTATAGGAGCAGGGAGGTTCTACTGCAGTTGTACAGGGTTTTGGTGAGACCACACCTGGAGTATTGCATACAGTTTTGGTCTCCAAATCTGAGAAAAGACATTCTTGCCATAGAGGGGGTACAGAGAAGGTTCACCAGACTGATTCCTGGAATGTCAGGACTTTCATATGAGGAAAGACTGGATAGACTTGGCTTGTACTCTCTAGAATTTAGAAGACTGAGGGGGGATCTTATAGAAACGTACAAAATTCTTAAGGGGATGGATAGGCTAGATGCAGGAAGATTGTTCCCAATGTTGGGAAGGTCCAGAACAAGGGGTCACAGTCTAAGGATAAGGGGGAATTCCTTTAGGACCGAGATGAGGAAAACATTTTCACACCGAGAGTGGTGAGTCTCTGGAATTATCTGCCACAGAAGGTAGTTGAGGCCAGTTCGTTGGCCATATTTAAGAGGGAGTTGGATGTGGCCCGTGTGGCTGAAGGGATCAGGGGGTATGGAGAGAAGGCAGGTACAGGATACTGAGTTGGATGATCAGCCATGATCATATTGAATGGCGGTGCAGGCTCGAAGGGCCGAATGGCCTACTCCTGCACCTATTTTCTATGTTTCTATGTAATAGTCGTTGTGGAGCTTCCCAAAGTTGACACGAGGGAATGAAGTTAGCGACTTGGTCCGTACAAAAGGTAAACAAGAGACAGTGTGTTGCCAAATTGAAGATTGGCTCAATTTCTTAGTTTTGATGACCAATTTATGACAAAAAAGTTTGTTTTTTTAATTTTACAAAGAAAAAATAATTAACACCCAAAAATCGCTACTACCATAGGATACCTTGTTGGGTTTTTGAAAAGCATTAGAGGTTTGGAGCCTCGGTGATTTAACTTAGGGGGGTACCGACCCCGATAACGGTCGCTGTGACAATGGACACAAAGCACAACGACTGTTACGGCATCTTTACTGTACTGTATTACCTTTATGTTGCTGTATTTTTCTCTTAGTATAGATGAAGATATTTCCCTAGCCCATTATCAAAACGTATATGTATGAGGGGCCATATGAAGTTTATTTAGGAATTAAATATTCATGACTAAATGTGGCAGAGTTTTTTATGTCACACTTTTGGTGTCCAAAATGGTGGAAAAACAATGAAAATTTGTGTGTTCTTCGAATGTTTTTCACTTTCGATCTTGACGTTATCTAATTTATATCTGGTATTTATAAGGTTTCACATGATGGGTAGATTTTTGTTAAGAACAGTGTATTGGTGTAAAAAAGTGAATACTAATCTTGTTCGTCAAAAACTTTCCAGTATTGTAAAAAGGCACATATAGCACTGGTGAAATTGCAGGTGAAATATTTTGTACAGGGCTGGTCTCCTTGCCAAAGGAAGGATAGAGGGAGACAGTGAGAGACTGCCGAGAAAGATTCCTGATATAGAGGTGTTGATGTATGAGGGAAGGTTTAGCAGCCTGGAGCTAGACCCAACAGTGAAGCTAGACTTCCTTCAGTGTTTTATACGGTAGATGCAAGGATGCATTACTTTGAATCTGTAAATCCTGGCCAGCAAGTCTAGAACCGGGAGTTACACATTCAAAATAATGTATTGGTCATACATAATTAAGATGTTGAGAAATCTTTTCACCAAGAGCATAAGGAATCTTTGGAATTTTTTATCCAAGTGAGCTCTGACGGGTCCGCTAATCAAGGCGGAATTTTAAGTGATGTAACCACCCACCTATTCATTCCACATTTTGTCCAAACTAACATGTAATATAAATAAAATGTGAAATGCTTATGTTGTGAACAATTGAATCTACATCATATTGTCCCTCAATCCAAATAGTGTGTCAGAATTATGAATTGTTTAGAAATGGTCAGAACAATACAGATCCCAAAGTGCGAGAAAACAAAGTGATAGAGGAACTCAGCCGATCAGGGTTAGCATCTATGGGAGAAAATACACCATTCTTCAAACTGAACGGGGGAGCTGCCTGACCCATTGAGCTCCTCCACCACTTTGATTTTTGCTCCAGATTCCAACATCTGCAGTATCGTATCATGATCTGAAAGATAGAGGTGGCTGGGAGAGAAATCGTCAAAAACTGGTGACATAGCGAGATCAGGTAGAAATCAGATTTGAGGACCGTTACACTTAGTTTATAAGGCTAAATTATCTTAGATCAGATTATCTTTCACGAGTGACATTGAAAATAGCCTGGGATATTCAGTTAAATCTGCAAATTTAAAATAAAATATAATTTTATTTAATGTTAAGTTCAGATTCATTGAGAAATTCTAGGAAAAATATTTAGGGGGGTCAGAACTTTTCCAGAAACATGGAAGTTAGTGTAGAAATAGCAGGAGCTATGACAGAAATATTTCAAATGTCATTAGAAACGGGAATAGTGCCGGAGGATTGGCGTACTGCGCATGTTGTTCCATTGTTCAAAAAGGGTTCAAAGAATAAACCTAGCAATTATAGACCTATTAGTTTGACGTCAGTGGTGGGCAAATTAATGGAAAGGATACTTAGAGATAATATATATAAGCATCTGGATAAACAGGGTCTGATCAGGAACAGTCAACATGGATTTGTGCCTGGAAGGTCATGTTTGACAAACCTTCTTGAATTTTTTGAAGCGGTAACTAGGGAAATTGATGAGGGTAAAGCAGTGGATGTTGTCTATATGGATTTCAGTAAGGCCTTTGACAAGGTTCCCCATGGAAGGTTGGTTAAGAAGGTTCAATCTTTGGGTGTTAATGGCGGAGTAGCAAGATGGATTCAACAGTGGCTGAATGGGAGATGTCAGAGAGTAATGGTGGATGGCTGTTTGTCAGGTTGGAAGCCGGTGACCAGTGGGGTGCCTCAGGGATCTGTGTTGGGTCCACTGTTGTTTGTCATGTACAAATGATCTGGATGATGGGGTGGAAAATTGGATAAGTAAGTATGCAGATGATACTAAGATAGGTGGTGTTGTGGATAATGAAGTAGATTTTCAAAGTCTACAGAGAGATTTGGGCCATTTGGAAAAGTGGGCTGAAAGATGGCAGATGGAGTTTAATGCCGATAAGTGTGAAGTGCTACATCTTGGCAGGACAAATCAAAATAGGACGTACATGGTAAATGGTAGGGAATTGAGGAATGCTGTGGAACAGAGGGATCTAGGAATAACTGTGCATTAGTTCCCTGAAGGTGGAATCGCATGTAGATAGGGTGGTAAAGAAAGCCTTGGTGTGCTGGCCTTTATAAATCAGAGCATTGAATATAGGAGTAGGGAAGTAATGTTAAAATTGTACAAGGCATTGGTAAGACCAATTCTGGAGTATGGTGTACAATTTTGGTCGCCTAGTTATAGGAAGGATGTCAACAAAATAGAGAGAGTACAGAGGAGATTTACTAGAATGTTGCCAGGGTTCCAGCAACTATGTTACAGAGAAAGGTTGAACAAGTTAGGTCTTTATTCTTTGGAGCGCAGAAGGTTAAGGGGGGACTTGATTGAGGTCTTTAAAATGATGAAAGGGATAGACAGAGTTGACGTGGATACGTTTTTCCCATTGAGGGTAGGGAAGTTTCAAACAAGAGGGCATGACATGAGAATTAAGGGACAGAGGTTTCGGGGTAACGTGAGGGGGAACTTCTTTACTCAGAGGGTGGTGGCTGTGTGGAATCAGCTTCCAGCAGAAGTGGTGGAGGCAGGATCGATTTTAACATTTAAGAGTAAAGTGGATAGGTATATGGACGTGAAGGGAATGGAGGGGTATGGTCTGAGTGCAGGTAGATGGGACTAGGGGAAAACAAATGGTCGGCACGGACTGGAAGGGCCGAGAGGGCCTGTTTTCGTGCTGTAATTATTATATGGTTATATGGTTATATGGAAAAAAAGGATAATATTTATGGCCTTGTGCTTAGCTCCTACCTCTGCTGACTGGATGTTTGGACATCAATGGCTACCTGTAATTGGTAACTCATCTTCATATGAGGATGAATACTCTCTTGAACCACCACAGATGTACAGTACAGCCCAGGAACGAAAGAGGTTAAAAAGCATGGTGGATATTGCCTAGTCCATCACCTGTACTGATCTCCCCACTATCGAAGGGTTCACTAGAATCATCATTCGAAGAGCAGAATAAAGCCATTTGGCCCATCAAGTCTACGCTATTCAATCATGGCTGATCTATCTATCCCCATTCTCCTGCCTTTGTCCAATAACCCCTGACACCCTTACTAATCAAGAATCTGTCAATCTCCGTCAGTATATCCATTGACGTGGCCTCCACAGCCGTCTGTGGCGATGAATTCCAGAGATTCACCACCTTCTGATTAAAGAAATTCCTCCTCATCCTCTCTAAAGGTGTCCTTTTATTCTGAGGCTATGACCTCTGGTCCTAGACTCTGCCACCAGTGGAAACATCCTCTCCACGTTGGAGGTGCTGCTTGAAATAGGCACAACAGTATCATCAGAGACCGACAGCACTCGTTTTGCTCCTCTCATCAGGAAAAAGGTACAAGAGTCTGAAAACTATGATCACAAGGTTCAAGAATAGCTTCTTCCCAACAACCATCAGCTCTTGAACTTTATACAACACTTTATTTCAATTATGAACTATGGGAGGTTTTTGGTTGCATTAAGGACTTAAGGGTTTTTTTTGCACTAGTATTGGGGTTATTCATCCATTGGATATTCTTGTTTATTGTATATTATCTATGTGTATTGTCTTTACAGGCTTAGCCTGGTGTGAATGTGTATCAAAACATGTGAACTCAGCTAACTGTCCCATTCTGGTCCCCAACTCCTGTGGTCACTGACACCTCATTGTTAATTTAATTGTGAGTAGTGCAGTTATTGCTAAGGCTGGTTATTTGGAAGAGTAAAGCTTAATGCTGAGTTAAGGAGGGGATTAGGGGAAACAAAGCACCTGAAGGGGGAAAATGGAAGATGAATGGACTCTATGATAAGGGAGGAAAGAAGAGACTGAGGAAATAAAATATACGGAAAATGCATTGTTTGAGATGAAGAGATTAACACAAGAGGAACAGAAGATCCCAGAGGAAATTTAAGGCCAACACCAAAATGCAGAATTCACTAAATTCTGGTCAATTTGTGTTTTCACCAGTCTCTGCATAGCCATGATTACCCAGCTATGAAGCAGTTTTTTCATAAAAACAACCAACAGGAGAAATGAAAATCTGTCACCTGAAATGTCTTTTTGTGCTGTGCGCATGAAGATACATTTCAGATTTCAGCAGGAACACTGGAGACACAAGAAATTGCAGATGGGTAGAATCTTAAGCAAAAAAAAAACTGTTGGTGCAACTCGGTGGAGCAGGAAGCAACTGTGGATGGAAATAGACAGATAACATTTTGGGTGAAGGAATGCTCAACCTGAAATATTGTCTGCCCATTTCGCCCCACAGATGCTGCCTGACCCGCTGAGTTCCTCAGGTAGTTTGTTTATTGATTAGCGGTAACATGGATTCAAGCTCATGATAATATCATCTGCAGATGTTTCATAGCTAATTAGAAAACTTGCGAGATTGCATCGGTTTTATTTCTATTTCCTGAATTTGCCTTCCATTAATCAACTTTCCTGAATAAGAAAATATTTTCAATAAATTTGATTGAATACAAAAATTAAATTTCACATCTCAGATAATCACAATAAAGAGAAAAAGAGGGAACTCTAAATAAAATAGTCACGCTAGAGAAAACCATTTTAGATGTAAATACTTTGACAAATTGTTTATTTTCAGCATTGGAACTAGGTTCTATAAGTGCAGACAGATTTCCTGCCAACTGCATTGACATTGTGCTATATAGGTGGGGTGGTGGGGGTGGGTAGTTAAGTGGTGCCTCAGACAAGAGCTCAAGCCAGGCATGGATAGGCCTCGCTAATGAGCCTCAAGTACCCTGCAGTGGTTTTAAAAGTTGATGGCTTCAAATGATGCCACCACATGACAGAATGTGGCCAGCTATAGGAGGAGGGTGATTAGAATAAATGACTGAAGTAATTAACTCTGATTCTAAACCACTTAACTGGAAAGAAAAGCCAAGGGCTGTTTAGCTGATGGTCTGCCATGAACAATCAGTACAAAAAGTAGTTTCTGTTGTACTGTGTTACATCTGTGTATACACACACACACACACACAGACATCAGTGCACGTGTTGTATACATGCATGCATGTATGTGTGAAAGAGTGTGAACATGAATGTATCTGCTGAAAGAGAATTTAAGAGAATATGATTTATTGACAGGTATTTTGTTAGACGAAAAGGATCCTTTCTAATAGCTTAAACAGACCTTACAGCCTTTTTACCTCTTAGAATATAGGCAAAAATTAATAGAAAAAGAAAAGTAATGTTAGAGAAGAGATAATTTTTGATGTATATTTTAATTACCTATTCTTAGAAATCAAGATAAACACAATTACATAATCAAACATACTCTCTGCTCTTTAATGTGTGAAGATGAGAGGATAGATAATGGATAAAGTATCTAGATCAAAGTGGCTATCGTTTATGTAAACCATTCAATAATAGGAGGATTTTGTCGATAAATGCAACCTACATTAATTCAAAGTTTACACCAGTGCCAGTAGGGGTCACTGGATAGTAAATAGCAGATTTATTCTGCTCTTATTCAGATCCAAGCAATGGCATCTTCAAAATGGCTGAACCCGAGCAGCATGTGAATTAAATTTAGTCATTTTCTTGGTCCTTTAAGCTGGAAGGACATTTAAATAAAAATATTTTTATAAAACAATTTAAAATGTTTTGGAGAAGAACATATAGAGACTCTAACACTCACTGTGCTTGTTTTCAATGCTCACAATAACAAGCTAAAAATGTCACTTGAAAATTTATATTAATGTCCAAATAAACTCAACATTATTTTAATTTGAAAATTAGGCAAATCAAGGACTGTCACTTAAACCATCGAGGCTGTAAAAAAAGCTATTTTATTGAGTATAATTAATGAACAAAACCTACGTACTGCCTGCTGAGCTACAATCAGAACAATAGAAAAGTTCTAGGTTTTGCTATGTATTTATTATTTATATAGGATCTATTATTTAAAATGAGCAATTCCGCAGCAACTATGAAGAGCGCAACGCATACTATCATCTAAATGTTTACTTTTAACAAGCGATTTATTTGACAGCTTTACACCTTCAGGCATCGCATAATTAAATGTTTTGACAACCAAACAAAAACTGTATAACTTTACAAGCTGTAAGTCTGCAGGATTTTAAACAGAAATAAAACCTTGTTGTCACTGACCTGTACAATGGCAACACAATTCTACAATCATCTGCATCACAGGCCTCATTGGGCATAAAAACATGTATCGCTGCTTTTTATCCATCTCAATACATTGGATAAGCGTCATTTTGCAGATTTAGTATTGCTTTTGTTTTCTCTCACCAAAAATGAAAGTCACCATTTTTGATTTTGTTCAACTCTAAATGGTTGGTGACAATGTCAGTATGCCACTTGAATCAAAGATATGCTCTAATTGAGAGATGTTTTTACTGTTACCAAGAAAAACTGGGAAGCATATTTTCCTTGATTTCCACACTGAGAATTTTCAGCCATTTTAAGCCACAATTCCCCTCTTTTACATAATACAATATTGATAAATACAGGAACACAAAAAAATCCTCTGCAAAACAAGGTCTAAGGGAGAGAAGTAATTTGGTAATTTGCAGCAAGCTGAATAAAATGAGATAAGTATGTGTATTTACTTGTACCAAAATCACAGTATATAATATGCTATGTACATAGGAGACATATTATTTTTATTTGTACTCAATAATATAAAGCAATTTCATGCCAGAAGTTTTCCAGATATTCCTTACTGTAAATCTAATTACAATGTGACCATAGTTTTGAAACTGCACCACATCATAATACTTAATTCCATATTTTTCTATCAAGGCGCCTCTGAATAAGATTGTAGAATTTGTACCTCTTAATGCCAAATGTTATGCCATTTTACACTGAACTTATGTTCATTGAAAATTGGATTATGACTGCCCAACCTTTGAGAGACCACCATCACCCCACACTGAAATCAAAGATGACTGTCATAGCAAATTCATATTTTTCAAATTTCAAACACATTTACTGATTGTTTCACAAATAATTGCTGCAGAATTCAATTAATTATTTTCTTTCTATTTTTTTTTTCCTGGAAAAAAATTGTATCAATTTAAATTAATGAACGTTGAATTCTAAGTATATTCCATTCCCAACTAAAATTTACTTTTTGTTAACAAATTATATTTAACTCTACTGGCTATGCTAAAAATGTATCTGGATATTCAGAAAGACCAAATTTTACTTGTAACAGAAATCAATTACTTTATCTTAAATTAGAGGCATTTGCTTCTCGTGTTGGAACATCTGATAGTATTTAGTGTTTTAAGCCTTTTGACTTGTATTTCCTGCCATGACCAATGTTTAAAACTCAAAAGATGTCAGAAGTGGCCGAACGGCCAAAAAAGAAAGTCTCCCATGAGGTCTACAAACCTAACAGTTAAATGCACAAAATAAGCCAGAAACTTGGAAACATGGTCTGTGCAAATAAACTTCTCAGAGGCAAGCAGTTAAACTATTCTAATAACCAATCACTGGCATTTTCCTATTTGCCTTGCGGGGTTTTATGATCAAAAGAAATTGTGAAAAGTCATAAGCTTGACTACCAGTAGCCCACAGTTACCTAAGGTTTGTCCCAAGGGGACACATATCTATGTTCCATAGGTGAGTTAAGCTGGAAAAAAGGAGTCCTTGAGGCCACTATCCGAAACAAATTAGTAGGCATGTTTTCTGGGTTTATGTCAGCTAGTCACCTTGATTCCTAACCAATTAGAAGTATTACCCACCCACTTGCTGCCAACAGTATAATTAACTTCAAACAGGTCAAAACTACATTTATAGTTCACTTAAACTACACTCCAAATTTGAAAGATTTGATTGTTAAAATTGAAAGCATAGTTGTAGCTCACTGAAATTCCTCCATTCTCCTTCCATCAGAAATAACAAATGGTTAGTTTTCAAATGGAATGCAGAAAATAACAATGTAAAGTCAGTTTTCAAAAACTGGGTTATTGCTACAGTCGGGAAATACAAGAATCAAACTGTAACAGATTTAAAGTAATGTATTACATGGATGATCTTCAAAGCAATGTTTCAGTAGCCAATCATTTAATTAGGTTTGAAGCTAATGCAACACTAATTCTTCATTGTAAATAGAACCAATTAGAATATTAATTGTGTGAAACTGATAATTTAAATATCAAACCTTTAAGTTGAATTTTCTACCAGTTATTAATAGAACCCTGATCTAGAAGATGCATAATAATGAAACATACCAACATTTTTTAGAAAATAAATGCTTGCGTTTGCAAATCAAAATCATCACACTGCATAGAAATGAATTTAAAACTAGTTGCAGTGAAGATATGTTAAAATAATCAATAACAAAACGATATAACTCATTTTTGAGAGGACAGCTGAAACGTGTTCATTTGAGATGGACTTACATGTAAATAAACCCATGGCACTTTGTAGTCATACATGCGTTTAGAGGTGAATTTCACTGTCAAATGCATATTATTGCCCATCTTAAAGAATTATTTTAATCAGCCGAAAATAAAACAATTATTTGACATCAGACTGAATTATCTTTTAAAAAAGGAAAAAGTAGGAACTCAGCAAGCTTGCTCCTAAATTTTTCGGTTCTATTTTCACACCATCAGGATAGATGTGATAAAGCATGCATGCACACCATTAACCATTCGCACATAGCTCATATTTTCAGAGCCCAGTATCTCATTACAAATTTCTTACTCTGCTCCAGGAAGCAGATGACACCAGATAATGCCAGTTATCAGTCATTACAGAGGCTCCAGTGCCTGAAGGTCCCCGCTGTTCCTAGATTATTTTCTCCAAAGCCTGTTTTGTACAGCTATACCCTAGTTTTGAACTAACTGATCAAATTGCTATACTCATGTATCAGGAAATACCAATTCTATTAACTTGCACAATTTAATTGTTAGATCTCTTTCATGACATATTTTATTTAAATATCAATTCAACTCATTTGCTTCAATGTTTTCTGTTAAAAGTTGCATTCAGAATTTTAGGCAAGAAATATAAATTCTAAGTTAGGATTATCAATTTAGAAATGAACCAGTGCAGCTAAACAGTTACCTTTTCATATAAATAATCGTACTATTCAAATATTTGTGCTGAATCCACATTCAGCAACACCCAAAATTCTGGAATTTAAAATAACTTGTTAACAAACACCAAATTGTCACTCCAATACCACCAGTTCTATTGACCAACCCCTGGCTATATTTGTAATGAATTTCAGTTCCATTATTATTTTAAAACTCATGGGAATTGTGCAGCAGTTTCCAAGTTTGCCAAATTACATTTTCATACACATGCCAACAATCAGCAAACAAGGGAACCGTTTATTCTGCCTGCAGATTAAAGGAGGAGAGAGAGGGAGAGGAGGGAGAGGAGAGAGGAGAGGAGAGAGGAGAGGAGAGAGAGAGGGAGAGAGAGGGGGGGAGAGAGGGAGAGAAGAGAGGGAGAGGAGAGAGAGAGGGGGAGGGGATAGAGAGAGGGAGAGGGGAGAGAGAAGGGGAGGGAGAGGAGAGAGAGAGAGGGAGAGGAGAGGGAGGAGAGAGAGGAAGGAGAGGGGGAGAGGGAGGAGAGAGAGGGGAGGAGAAAGAAGGGGAGGGAGAGGAAGGGAGAGAGAGGAGTGAGGGAGGAGGCAGGGAGAGGAGGGGAGGGAGAAAGAGGGAGGAGGGAGAGAAGAGAGGAGAGAGAGGGAGAGGAGAGAGAGGGAGGGAGAGGGAGAAGAGAGGGGGAGAGGAAAGGGACAGGAAAGAGAGAGGGAGGAGAGAGAGGAGAGGGAGAAGAGAGAGAGGGAGAGAGGAGAGAGAGGGAGAGTAGAGAGGAGAAGACCGAGGGAGAGGAAAGGGCAGTGGCATGAGAGGAATTCAACCTTCGGACAACAATCCCTGCTTTAAAACAGCACTGCAACAATTTATTTATGGTAAGGATTAGCTGCATGACATGTTAATGCCAACTGCTTCAGTAATAATACTAAATTAAAACACAAAATGCTCTATGGATAATTACTACTACAACTAAGGTATTTAGTTCAGAAGGGGACAAGTACCTCGATAATTTTCAAGTGTTACTCATGCTGATGGTGTGCGTTTGGACCATCAGGCATATATCGTCCTTGTTATTACACACCTACGGAGTTCTTAAGCATAGTTAGGCTGCCTGTATGATTGTAGGCAAAGACAAGGTTTGTGACAGAGGGGAAATCTTATCGATACTCTGTGTACAAATCCAGTCTCCTCCTCATTCAAGAATACCAGATTAAGAGTAGATCATTCAGCACCTTAATCACGCTCCACCATTCATTTAGATGATAGCTGATCTGTATCTTAATTCCACTTACTCGACCTGGTTCTGTCAGCCTTAATGCTTTTGCCTAATAAAAATCCATCTCAGCTTTGAAAATTTCCAGCACTCAGCTTTTTTGGGGACTTCACATATGTAAAGCACTTTCTGACGCTAAGTGTCAGTGGCTGACCTCATGTTCAGTACCCTTTCACCAGAAAAGAGAGTTTATCTCCTTCTAACCTATCAACTACTTTAATTACCTTTATAATCTCAGTCAGATTACCCTTTAATCTCAGTAACCTCTTCTACCTCATACCCTTGCTGATACCTGACATGGGTCTATTCCTCATTCCTGACCCACTGTTTCACGCTTGGTGATAATTTCTTTACAATGCACCAGATCTTCTGGGAAGCTTCCAGACTTCTTTGTGTGAAAGATACATCTTCTAGATGCGCTGGGACGCATCTTCAGATATGTGACCTGGGGTCATCGGGTGTTTCGGGTCTCACAACATCAGACACCCTCGCCCAGGCGACCCAGCCTGGGTTGATCAAGCCCCGACTTGCGTCCCAGCAGCAACCACCCACGGATCAGCCCTCTTAATCCAAAGCCACCTGGTGGCTTGCTCTGCGGCTTTGCTTGTGGATTGAATGGCCCTCTTCTTTGCCAGCCCCGCAATGCCCAACTGGTTGAGGACTTTGCAGAGTGAGCGTCCTGCAAAGCCTCTACAGCCCACCTCTATGGGCTCATAGTATGTCTTCCAGCCTCTGTCCTGGCACATCTCCACCAGTTCCTGGTACTTTGCGCGCTTCCTCTCATTAGCCTCTTCAATACGCTCTTCCCAGGGCACTGTCAGGTCCAGAATGGTCAGCTGTTTTGTCACTTCGGAGGTGATGATCATGTCTGGCCGGAGTGATGTTGCTGTGATGTGCTGTGGAAATTTCAGCTGTTTGCCCAGATTGACATGCAGCTGCCAGTCAGTGGCTGTGTAGAGGAGGCCCGTCCTTGTTTTTGGTTGTGGTCGGGGCTTCTCTCCAGCTTTGACAAAAGTGATTGATTTCTTTGGGGCAAGATGGTGTTTGCTGTTACCAATGGCAGTGGCTATGCTCTCAGCAACCACCTTGAGCACCTGGTCATGCCGCCACCGATAGCGACCTTCCCCAAGGGACTTTGGGCAGCTGCTGAGGAGATGTTCTAATGATCCTCTTCCACAGCAAAGTGGGCAGGAAGGTGTCTTGCTCTTGCCCCAGACGTGGAGGTTTGCTGGGCTTGGTAGGGCATCGTAGACAGCTTGGACAAGGAACCGGACGCGCTGGAAGTCTGCCTGCATGATGTTTGACCAGGTAATCCTGCGCTGCGGTACGCTCTCCCACCTTGTCCACGCTCCCTGCTGCCTGAGCCCCACCGTCCTGCTCACGCTCTTCCTCCACACCTGCTCGGACCTCTTCCTGGATTAGATGGTGTCTCTCCTTGTCCTGGGCCTTGCCAACCTCGTATCCCAAACCCGTTCTGCCAGTTGCCTTAGTTGCAAACCCGTTCTGCCACCTCCACTGCTTTCGCCACCATCCATTTCCTCCCTGTCCTCACCTTAATGCCAGCCGATGACACCTTCTGGTCCCTGGAGTCCCTGTACTGCAGTGCCTCTCTTGTTCGCGCCACCATAAACTCTTCCTTGAGGCCACTGAATGGGAGCTGCAAGATGTTACTGGTCCCATACAGTGTAGCACTGTTGAGGCTGCGGGGAAGGCCAAGCCACCTGCGGAGAAAGCCGCTGATCTTCCTTTCGAGGGACTCAACTGTGGTCAATGGAACAGCGTAAACCAGCAGAGGCCACAGGACTCGGGGCAGGATGGAATGCTGGTAGATCCAGGCCTTGAATCTGCCTGGCAGACCTGACTTGTCGACTTTGGTGAGCCAGGCTTCAAGATCTTTGATGGACTTTTGAATGGTGGCAGAGTCTTTCAGAGTTGCGTCAAAAACCTTCCCCAAGCTCTTGACAGGTTGCTCAGTGATGGAGGGAATGGCAGTTCCGGATAGTAAGAAGTGGAATTTGTCAGTCACCTTCCCCTTCTTCAGCACCATGAACCTTGACTTCGTTGGCTTGAAACCCATCCTTGCCCAGGTGATAAGTGTCTCAAGACCTTGTAGGATCCACCTACTTCCTGGGACCGATGTTGTGGTGATGGTAAGGTCATCCATAAAAGCTCTAATTGGGGGCTGTCGTACATAGAAACATAGAAACATAGAAACATAGAAATTAGGTGCAGGAGTAGGCCATTCAGCCCTTCGAGCCTGCACCGCCATTCAATATGATCATGGCTGATCATCCAACTCAGTATCCCGTACCTGCCTTCTCTCCATACCCTCTGATCCCCTTAGCCACAAGGGCCACATCCAACTCACTCTTAAATATAGCCAATGAACTGGCCTCAACTACCCTCTGTGGCAGAGAGTTCCAGAGACTCACCACTCTCTGTGTGAAAAAAGTCTTTCTCATCTCGGTCTTAAAGGATTTCCCCCTTATCCTTAAGCTGTGACCCCTTGTCCTGGACTTCCCCAACATCGGGAACAATCTTCCTGCATCTAGCCTGTCCAACCCCTTAAGAATTTTGTAAGTTTCTATAAGATCCCCTAAATTCCAGAGAGTATAAACCGAGTCTATCCAGTCTTTCTTCATAAGACAGTCCTGACATCCCAGGAATCAGTCTGGTGAACCTTCTCTGCACTCCCTCTATGGCAATAATGTCCTTCCTCAGATTTGGAGACCAAAACTGTACGCAATACTCCAGGTGTGGTCTCACCAAGACCCTGTACAACTGAAGTAGAACCTCCCTGCTCCTGTACTCAAATCCTTTTGCTATGAAAGCTAACATACCATTCGCTTTTTTCACTGCCTGCTGCACCTGCATGCCTACTTTCAATGACTGGTGTACCATGACACCCAGGTCTCGCTGCATCTCCCCTTTTCCTAATCGGCCACCATTTAAATAATAGTCTGCTTTCCTGTTTTTGCCACCAAAGTGGATAACCTCACATTTATCCACATTATACTGCATCTGCCAAACATTTGCCCACTCACCCAGCCTATCCAAGTCACCTTGCAGTCTCCTAGCATCCTCCTCACAGCGAACACTGCCCCCCAGCTTAGTGTCATCCGCAAACTTGGAGATATTGCCTTCAATTCCCTCATCCAGATCATTAATATATATTGTAAATAGCTGGGGTCCCAGCACTGAGCCCCACTAGTTACTGCCTGCCATTGTGAAAAGGACCCGTTTACTCCTACTCTTTGCTTCCTGTTTGCCAGCCAGTTCTCTATCCACATCAATACTGAACCCCTAATACCGTATGCTTTAAGTTTGTATACCAGACTTGGTTAGGGGGCTTCTGCATTCTACCTTGGCTGACTTGGCCACCATGTTCATGGCAAGAGCAAAAAGAATAACAGAAAATGGTGCATCCCGTAATTATTCCTTCCACCATATCACACTTCAATATAGGAACAAATGATATTATCTGCAATCCCCTTTTTGACTGCATCCCTGATTTTCAATTTTTGAATTGATCACTGTGCAGTTACATTTTAAAATGATCTGTGATAATATCCGAGGTGGGTTGCTACACTCTTAATGTTTGCATGTATGCTCTTTCAAGTAAAAATCACATTAAACACGTGACATGTATTTCAGCCTACTTTTCCTTCTCTCTCGTAGTTAGAAGAATGCATGTATTACCAGTATTTTGTCTCAACCCTACATACCAGAGGATGGTATTGCTTGCTGATGCAACTACAACTGTTATAATCAACATATGATCCACACCTTCTGATGCACAATTAAATTGGCAATAACCTCAGTAAATATAACAGCTTGATACGTTCCTTACTAAACCAACTAATAACTATCATGTTGGCCAAGCTCGTCTGCATGCACACACTCATACACATATCCGAGCACTGCTAACCTGACAGAAATTTTCAGGATACAGCGATTCAGACAGACACAGAAATGAAGAGAGAAACTAAATATTATCTCAACTTTGCCCTTACATCGTTTCTAATAAGCATGCAGATTTAATCAGCAACAGAAAACATTACCATGCAAATATGCTTTACATTTTAAAAAGTATTTAAGATTGAAACTATAACAGTTATTCTTTTATGAAAATCCTACTGTCAAACTGAAGAGCTAAGAAAATAACTATTGAAAACCAAAAAATATTCTAAAATAACAGAGGAATCAAGTGGTTGAAAGTGGTGGCAGAATACGTAATAGCAGCTTTCAAAAGAGAACTCCACATATATATTTATGAAAAGAAAAAGTACAGGATTGTGGATAAAGAGCAGAAAAGTAGAAATAATTCACGATACTCAACATACTATCCAGGTGCCACATGGGACCTGCATGTGAGTCCAAACCAGCAGGGAGGGTCAAATGTGCCTCAATTAAATAATTTCTCATTAATTCAGTGGTAGTCGTAGGCTGGGGAGAGGTGGTGGGACAAAATAAGCAGCTTCAAGTGGGCAGTGTGACTGAACATTTTACAAAGCAGTTTGCATGATAAAACTTCATATTTAAAAACAATAATAGCCAGGTAGTTGTGTTTCTTGATAGCGAAGGGAGACGGTTCATTTCCAAATCCTGATAAGCTCAGCTTCCATTTCTTTCAGTTGTTTGTCATGTACTGCCAGAAGATTTGCATTGGTTTAATTTAATTTGGAAAGCAGTGAATATTTCAAAAGGGATATTGCTTGGGTCAAAAAATCAAATATTTAATGCGTTTCCAGGACCATTAAGGATCGAAAAAATATTTCAAGCATTTGATGCTGTCAAACACTTCAGCTTCAGTCACATTCTAAGTATTTTCAAAAAGTAATATTGTATTAGTTTATTTAGTTCATGTATTTCGTTACCCAAAATATCATCTGCTGAATCATGTTTAAATAAAAGTTTTCAAAGGATTTGGATTATTAATATGGCCATAAAAAATAATTGACAAAAGGTGGACAAATTGAATAAATCCTTCAAATAGTTGGGTCAGGCATGATCCTTTTGCGTTGTATGGTTCCATCAAAAACACCAAATTGTACACACACTATATTGTGGTTTTCTCCTTTACTTTTAAGAATGTTTGTATTTTTCTGATCTTGTCACCTTAAGTACCAAATATACATTGTCACATTACTAGATACAAGATCAGAGTCTGACTAAAAAAAGCAGCTTATCCTCAGAGGTGTAGCTCACCATCTGGAAGGCAACAATGTTCCAATAACAAACATCTCCCAAACACAGAAACAGGAAAAATTCAAATGTGCTAAACAAATTGTTTTTTCCTAATGCAGAAGCATTCAAGCCAATTAAGTTCTGCAAATATTAAATCAGGAAATTGACACAAATATATCTATTATATCAAGATTGCTGAATGGGTACATCATTGCATTTGAAAATTAATTTTAAGCTCTGGTTCAGTCAATGCCAAAATCCACATTAAGATTAGCATTTGGTTCAATCTTTGGAAAGTGGACCAAAATGTCACACACGTGACCACATGGCATCACATAAAGTAATTCATTAAAACATTCTTGTAAGAGATTAATCTTATTCATTACTATTTTCCTACCTATGGAACTACAGACTGCTAAAGATATAACATTCTAGCTTTTTAAAATTCACAGTTTGTAAGATAAAACTGAGATGAGAAAAAAATGCTTCCACGTGACCAGTCATATTTGACCTCTGACCCTAAACAAACATTGTCAGCATAACAAAGATTTCACTTGATAAACTTCGGAAAAAATATGAATCATATATACGGTACAAAACAATATACCTGTAATGCTTTCAGAATTAGAAGAGATGTATTCCACAATTTTTCATCTTTTTGGTCACACACGTGACTAAAAATGGGCCATCTGGTCGTTCTAATTGATGTACGTACAGCGTCACTGAAAGGCATGCTAATGGTAAAAATGCCATATAATGTTAGGTGGGAATGACTGTTCTGCATATTTTGACATCTTGCTTCTCAGGTGACTCGCAGCACGGCTTTCATTCAAATTGACTGACTCACAGGAGATCATTCTAATCCCAAATATTTTAAATTCCTGAATAAACTTAATATAAATGTTCTGATTATTTTTTCATCCAATTAATGAGCCTAACCTACCTGTGCGCATTGCCGATCTTACTGTTCCTTCCTTAATCCAGAAATAAAAATTTCTGAAGAGCTACTAACAAATGCAAACTTTACAGACTTATTAAAATTATTAATGCGTACTATTTCTCTCCAGATCCAATACTAAAGAACTCTGAGGAATTCATAGGGCAGAATTTCTCACCCTCCTCACATGATGTACTTCCTTCCTATGCTTTGTATCTCTAAAGGAGGAAAGCCCCCTGAAATCTGCTATTGTTTTGGCTGCACTTCAGTCATTGTGATGGGTCCCACCAATGTTTTCTTTCTTCCCAGCAATGTAAACAATTGAAATTGTCGCTCCTACTCTCATTCTTTTATTGTCTTGCGGGACTGCGGACATTGCTCACCTTCTCCCATTATTTTCTTGTCAGCAGTCTGATTTTCCTTTCTCCTTGGATCAGGTTTGAGGTGGGTCCTAAACCTGAGCCCTTCTCTCACAAATCATGATCAGTAACTCCCCAGGAAGGCCTTCTACTTTCTTTAGACCTTTTTCTTTCTAACTGCCAGCGTGACATCAACCGTCTCAACTTTTCTACTTCCCTTACCTACTCTAACCTTTCCCCGTCTGAAACTACAGCCCTCCACGCACTTTGCAGCAACCCCTACATTATCATCAAACCTGCCTTGGTAGTCAGGCGCGCTGACCTCTGACCTCGTTGGGGCCAGGCGCCAACTCTCAGACATCTCCTCCTATTTATCCTTGGACCACGATCCCACAGATGAGCACCAGGCAATTGTCTCATAGACCATTTTTGATTTTATCACTTCCGGCTGTCTGTCCTCCACATCCACCAACCTTTCATTCCCCAGCCCCACACAGCCCGGTTTTATTTTCTCCCCAAAATCCATAAACAGTACTGCCCTGGCAGACCTATTGCTTCTGCATGCTCCTGTCCCACTGAATTAATTTCCACAAACCACAACTCCATCCTATCCCCCCTGGTCCGATCCCTCCCTATCTGTCCAAGACACCTCACACGCTCTTCGTCTCCTCAATGACTTCTGTTTTCCAGGCCCCCACTCCCTCATTTTTACTATGGATGTTCAGTCACTCTGCACCTCCATCCCCTACCAGGAAGGTCTTAGAGCCCTCCGTTTCTTCTTCGACCACAAAACCAGCCAATTTCCCTCTACCAACACTCCTCTCCGCCTAGCAGAGCTGGTCCTTACTCTTAACAACTTCCCTTTTGACTCCTCCCACTTTCTCCAAATCGAAGGCGTAGCTATGGGCTCTCAAATGGGCCCCAGTTATCACTGCTTCTTTGCAGGGTACATCGAGCAATCCCTGTTCCAGGCATACACTGCCACTATCCCTGAACTCTATCTCTGTTACATTGATAACTGCTTCGGTGCTACCACCTGCACAACTCACAGACTTCAGCAACATTACCATCAATTTCCATCCTGCACTCAAATTCACTTGACTATCTCTGAGATCTCCCTACCGTTTCTTGATCTCACCATCCCCATCACAATAGATTATCGACTGACATCTATTATAAACCTACCGACTCCCACAGCTATCTGGACTACACTTCTTCCCACCCTGCCTCCTGCAAAGACATTATCCCCTGCTCCGCATCTGTCTACCCCGCATCTGCGCCCAAGATGAGATGATCCATACCAGGACATCTGTTCCTTGTCTCTCTCTTGTCTCTCTTGCTGAATTAATGGCTTCACTTGTTTACTATTGGAGAAACTTCTCTCTACAAATATGGGAATCAAAGAGAATTAATTTTCCCATTCCTCTGCATTCCCTACAATACCACCATCAGCACAATGAGTTAATGTGCCCCAATTCAATCCATCCTGCTATTTTGTGTTGTACTGCTATTCCTTTCACTCTCAAATCAATGGCTCACCACGGATAATATTTTGTCAACTTTAAACATAGCTCTCACTTCACACAATTCCAGCTGGCAACCTTTTTGCCAAAGCCACCAAAACCTGTCACAATTTCCATGTTGACAACATGGAAATTGTGATATCAGTTCCTTCATTCCTACAAAGAGGGCAGGGTGCACCTTAACTGGAGGGAGAATAAAATCCTTGCAGGAAGGTTTGCTCATGTTACTCTGAAGGGGTTAAATTAATTTGGCGGGAGAGTGGGAGTATGGTAGCAGTGCAGCAGGCAGAGGGAAAAATGTGGAGAATAAATCAAGCAAGGGCAGTGGACAGAGTACCTAAGTCAGTGCAGGGAGAATGGGAGGACTGGCAGGTTAGACTGCATTCACTTTAAAGCAAGGAGCATCACTGGTAAGTCAGCTGAGGTTAGACTAGAGCAATGGTGGGGAACCTGCGGCCTTCTCGGCCATTAAGTGCGGCCTTTTGAATTAATCCAAATTTTGTAGAACAAATCTTTTTATTATTAGTAATATGTTTTTGTTCATCTTTTATTATTTTTATTTTTATCTTAAAATGAACGCATTTAAAATACCAAAGAGTAAAAGAAGATTCAACAAAATAATCCTTCCCCGACTGACGGCCACAATTAAAACATTAGTAAGTCATGCGGGCTATTTTAACAAAATAATGTACATTTTGAAGTATATCTAATTGAAGTTTCTTGGATGTGGCCTTATTAGATTTCAGCTAACTTAATACGGCCTTCCACCATGAAAAGGTTCCCCACCCCTGGACTAGAGCATGCATCAGCAGTGGAAGTATGATGACATTGCAATCACTGAAATATTGTTGAAGTAGGGACGGAAGTAAGTTCTTGGTTTTACAAGTTTCAAATGTGTCAGAGGAGAATGCAAAAGTGGAGGGTGAGTCACACACAGCCGTGTGGAGGTACGGGTTCTGGCTCTAGATGAGGCAGACACTGTGTGGGCGTCGGGGGTCTAGCTGGGGGGTCCGGCTGTAGATGACATGAGCATGGTGGGGGGTCCAGCTTGGGGGAGCGGGGGAGGAAATCTGGCTAGTGGGTATTAGAGATATCCTGGAGGGTTTGCCCAAAGAGGCTGCATCAGTATAATTTAGGTATAGGAGAGAGGCAATGACTTTGATGGGGTTATGCAATAGACATCCCAATATTCTGGGGAAATTAGAAAAACATATGCAAGCAAAGCACAGAAAGGTATGAGAGCAGTAGAGTCATAGTACTGAGGGATTTAAATTTTCTATATTTCAACAGCAAATGTGAGGGACTCACTTAAGAAAATTGGGAGCTGATACTTGTCGGTAAAATAGCAGCTGACGTGGGGATTGAAAAAAAAGAGAGATGTAAGAGTTCAAGGCCAGCATGCTCGGTGAAAGGCAAACATGACAAGATTGGGAAACTTTGGATGCCAAAGGATATAGAAGACTTGATCAGGGAATAAAATAAAATATGGCGCAAAGATGAGTAACTAGGATCAAGGAAATCTCTTGAGGAATATAGAGTATGTAGGAGTGCAATATTAAGGAGAATCTCAGGGAATCCATAGGGATATCAGGTGTAAGAGGGTAGCCAGAAAAAAGAGTAGGTCCACTTAGCGAACAAAGGGACAATCTATGTGTGTAGCCAGGTGATATGCAGTAAGTTTTATATTAATACTTTTTCTTTCTATTCACCAAGGCGAAGGTCATGGAAGATAGTGAGTTGAAGTATGAGGATAATCTGGAGCATATCAGTATCGGGAAGTAGGTGTCAGATGTTATAGGATATTTCAAGCATCATAAATCCATTGACTGGATTAAATCTATGCCAGATTGCCAGAGGGAAAAAATGAGAAAGCTGGATCTCTCAGAAATGTTGCATCCTTGATAGCCATGGGTGAGGTGCCTGAGAAGTGGAGGATAGCGAACGTTGTTCCTTTATTCAAATAGGGAAGCAGGTCTAATCCAGGTAATTATAAGTTACATAAGCCTGCAAGTCTTTTGTCAGTGGTAGGGAAATTACTGGAGAAAATCCTAACAGATAGGATTTATGTACAGTTAGAAAGGAATAGTAAGCATGACTTTGTGGGTAGGAAATCGTCATGTCATAAGTAATAGGAGCAGAATTAGGCCATTCGGCCCATCAAGTCTACTCTACCATCCAATCATGGCTGAACGTTTAAGAAAGAACTGCAGATGCTGGAGAAATCGAAGGAAGACAAAAAAGCTGGAGAAACTCAGTGGGTGAGGCAGCATCTATGGAGCGTAGGAATAGCTGACGTTTTGGGTCGAGACCCTTCTTCAGACTGATGTGGGGGTGGGGGTGGGGGGTGGGAGTGGGAAGAAGAAAGGAAGAGGCAGAGACAGTGGGCTGTGGGAGAGCTGGGAAGAGGAGGGGAAGGAGGGAGAAAGCAAAGACTACCTGAAATTGGAGAAGTCAATGTTCATACTGCTGGGGTGTAAATTGCCCAAGCGAAATATGAGGTGCTGTTCCTCCAATTTGGGGTGGGACTCACTATGGCCATGGAGGAGGCCCAGGACAGAAAGGTCGGATTCGGAATGGGAGGGGGAGTCGAAGTGCTGAGATCAGGTTGGTTAATGCGAATTGAGTTGAGGTGTTGGTGCTGCGCTTGATCTCACCGATGTAGAGCATTTGACACCTAGAGCAGCGGATGCAATAGATGAGGTTGGAGGAGGTGCAGTGAAGCTCTGCCTCACCTGGAAAGACTGCTTGGGTCCTTGGATGGAGTCGAGGGAGGTGGTAAAGCGACAAGTGTAGCATTTCCTGTGATTGCAAGGGAAAGTACCGGGGGAAGGAGATAGTTTGGGTGGGAAGGGACGAATTGACCAGGGAGTTACAGAGGGAGCGGTCTCCGAGGAAAGCCGAAAGGAGAGGACATTGGAAGATGTGGCTAGTGGTGGGATACCGTTGGAGGTGGCGAAAATGTTGGAGGATTATCTGTTGTATGTGACGGCTGGCGGGGTGGAAGGTGAGGACAAAGGGGACTCTGTCCTTGTTATGAGTGGGGGGATGTGGAGTGAGAGCGGAGCGACGGGATAAAGAGGAGACCCCGGTGAGAGCCTCATCTATAGTCGAAGAGGGGAAACCCCGTTCCCTAAAGAATGAGGACATCTCCGATGCCCTGGTTTGGAAGACCTCATCCTGGGTGCAGATGCGGCGTAGACGGAGGAATTAGTAGGGGATAGAATCATGGCTGATCAATCTCTCCCTCCTAACCCCTGCCTTAAAAAAATGTTTTTTTTTCAGAAGGTCATGAAGATTGCTAAAGGTTGGGCAGTAGACATTATCTGCAATTACTTTAGTAAGGCACTTGACAAGGTAAGTTGGTACAAAAGGTTAAGGCAGAAGGTGAGCTGGATAACTGGATCCAAAATTGGTTTGGAGATAAGAAGAGGTAATGGTGGAAGATGGCTCTTCTAATTGGAAATCTGTGACTGATAGTGTATGGCAGGGTTCAATGCTAGGACCCTTGTAAGCTTATATTATACATTAATAACTTAGATTTCAAAGGTTTAAAGGTCAGTTTATTGTCACGTGTAGCAAATAAGGTATAGTTAAACTCCGATTTGGACATAGATGGTAGGATTAATAGATTTCTTGATGACACAAAGGTTGTTGGTGTTGTGAGTATGGTTATCTAAAGCCCCTGTCCCACTTATGTGTCCTTGGCATGCTAACTACGCAATCTCGTGGTCGCGTTGAGGCGCGACGATTCCACACACCCGTCAGGAGCGCGTGACGTCTTTGAGCGCGTGAAAATGGACACAAAATGCTGGAGTAACTCAGCGGGACCGGCAGCATCTCTGGAGGGAATGGGTGACGTTTCGGGTCGAGACTCTTCTTCAGTCTGAAAGAAGGGACTTGGCCCGAAACATCATCCATTCCTTCTCTCCAGAGATGCTGCCGGTCCCGCTGAATTACTCCAGAATTTTGTGTCTATCTATAATGTCCTTGGCTCTGGGAGTAGGTGGGGGCGAATCCAGACCACAACAGCCGTGAGCCCCAGGCCAAGCTCGGCGATTGTTTGCCTGCTTCTGCTGCTGTTGGAGGTGAGACATTGCGTTGCGCCAGGGTCTTGGGCCTGTCCCACTTTGGCCGTCAGTTACGCGACAGGCCGGTGACGTGTGAAGATTTTGTTCGCTACAAAATTTCGGGGCACCGCGCGATACCGCGCATAACTCCATACCCCTACCCACTTCTCAGTGGGACCCGCCCTGCGTGGCCACACGATGCCCATGCGCCTCAACGCGACCACGAGGTCGTGTAATTTGCGTGCCCGGGACACATAAGTGGGACAGGGCCTTAAGACTACATAAGGATATAGATCAGTTTGAATCGGGATGCCAAGTTTTACCTTCTCCCCAAAATCCACAAACACAATTGCCCTGGCAGACCCATTGTTTCAGCCTGCTCCTGTCCCACGGAAATGATTTCCACATACCTCGACTCCATCCTATTCCCCCTGGTCCAATCTCTCCCGACCTGTGTCCGAGATACTTCCCATGCCTTTTGTCTCTTTAATGACTTCTGCTTTCCGAGCCCCCACCTCCTCATCTTTACTATGGTCGTGCAGTCACTCTACACCTCCATTCCCCACCAGGAAGGCCTTAAAGCCATCAGTTTCTTCCTCGACTGCATAACCATCCAATTTCACTCTACTCCACCTAGTGGAGCTGGTCCTCACTCTCAACAACTTCTCCTTTGACTCCTCCCACTTCCTCCAAGTCCAAGGCGTAGCTATGGGCACCCGCATGGGCCCCAGCTATGCCTGCCTCTTTGTAGGGCACATTGTACAATCTCTGTTCCAGCCGTACACTGGGCCTATCCCCGAACTCTAACTCCGTTACATTGATGACTGCATCGGTGCTACCTCCTGCATCTATGCAGAACTCGTCGACTTCACCAACTTCACCATCAATTTCCATCCTGCACTCAAATTTACTTGGACCATCTCTGACACCTCCGTCCCCTTTCTTGATCTTAGTTTCCATTGCGTAATAAACTATTGACTGACGTCTTTTACAATCCCACTGACTCCAACAACTATCATGACTACACTTCTTCCTACCTTGCTTCTTGCAAAGACTCTATCCCCTACTCCCAATTCCTCTGTCTACGCCGTATATCTGCGCCCAAGATGAGATGTTCCATACTAGAACATCTGAGATGCCCTCATTCTTTAGGGAACGGGGGTTCCCTTCTCCCATCTTAGATGAGGCCTCAGTATCCCGCAGCTCCACCCTAGCTTCCCCATCCCTTGTCATTACCTTCCACCGCATCAGCCCTCGCATACACCACATAATCCTCCGAAATTTCCACAACCTCCTACGGGATCCCACCACTAGCCACATTTTCTCATCTCCACCCTTTCCGCCTTCCGCAAAGACTGTTCCCTCCACAACTCGCTGGTTAACACATCCCTTCCCACCCAAACCACCCCCTCCCCTGCAACCGCAGAAGATGCAACACCTGTCGCTATACCTCTTCACTCGACTCTGGCCAGGGACCCTGATAGTCCTTTCAGGTTCGGCAAAGGTTCACTTGCACCTCCAACCTCATCTACTGTTCAAGATGTGGACTCTTATACAACGGCGAGACCAAACGCAGACTGAGCGATCATTTCGCGGAACACCTTCGCTCAGCCCGCGTGAACCAACCTGATCTCCCGGTTGCTGGACACTTTAATTCTCCTTCCCATTACCTTCGACTTAATGCAATAAGAGATGAGACGACATAAGGAGGTGAAGGGACAGATGAATGAATCTTTCTGTCCTAGGTCTCCTCCATTGTCAGAGTGAGGCTAAACGTAATTGGAGGAACGGTATCTCATATTTCGCTTGAGCAGCTTACAATTCTCACTTCAGGTAGCCCAGGCATTCCCTCTCTCTCTCTCTATCCCTCCCCCACCAATTCACACTAGCTTCTCATTTTCACCCTACAAACAGCTAACAATAGCCCGTTTTATTTATCATCGTTACTTTTTTGCATATCTTTCATTCATTGTTCTTTATCTCTCCACATCACCGTCTATATCTCTCGTTTCCCTTATCCCTAACATGTCTGAAGAAGGATCGCAACCTAAACGTCACCCATTCCTTCTCTCCAGAGATGCTGCCTGTCCTGCTGAGTTACCTCAGCTTTTTGTGTCTATCTTAGATCAGATTGAATGCTGGCTGGAGCATAGGCAGATGGTCTCAGCGACATTTCGGGTCAAGACCTTTCATCGGGAGAGGGAGATACATAGATAAGGAAGTGTGAAGGTGTGAAAACAGGACAAAGGGAATGAAGCATGAAGAAAATGTAGAATAGATCAGTGGGTACACAAAAAGCTGGAGAAACTCAGCGGGTGCAGCAGCATCTAAGGAGCGAAGGAGATAGGCGACGTTTCGGGTCGCGACCCTTCTTCAGACTGGTCAGGGATCAGGGAAACGAGAGATATAGACGGTGATGTGGAGAGATAAGGAACAATGAGTGAAAGATATGCAAAAAAGTATCGGTGATAAAGGGAACAAGCCATTGTAAGCTGTTTGTGGTGTGAAAATGAGAAGCTGGTGCGACTGGGGTGGGGGAGGGAGATAGAGATAGAGGGAATGCCAGGGCCCGAGGGCTGAGGGAGAGGTGGGAGGGGGAGGAGACAGCAAGGGTTAACAGAATTGAGAAAATTCAATATTCAAGCCCAAAGGATGCAGACTCCCCAAGCGGAATATGAGGTGCTGTTCCTCCAGCTTGCGGTGTTGCTCACTCTGGCCGTGGAGGAGGCCCAGGACCGAGAGGTCGGATGTGGAATGGGAGGGGGAGTTGAAATGCTGAGCCACCGGGAGGTCGGGTTGGTTATTGCGGACCGAGCGGAGGTGTTCGGCGAAGCGATCGCCAAGCCTCCGCTTGGTCTCACCGATATAGATCATCTGGCATCTGGAGCAGCGGATGCAGTAGATGAGGTTGGAGGAGGTGCAGGTGAACCTCTGTCGGACCTGGAAGGACTGCTTGGGTCCCTGAAAGGAGTTGAGGGGGGAGGTGAAGGGACAAGTGTTGCATTTCTTGCGGTTGCAAGGGAAAGTGCCCGGGGAAGGGGTAGAGTGGGAGGGGAGGGAAGAATGGACAAGGGAGTTGCGGAGGGAGCGGTCTTTGCGGAAGGCAGACAGGGGGGGAGATGGGAAGATGTGGCGGGTGGAGGGGTCACGTTGGAGGTGGCGAAACTGGCGGAGGAGTATATGTTGTATTTGCCGGCTGGTGGGGTGAAAGGTGAGGACCAGGGGGACTCTGCCCTGTTTGCGAGTGGGGGAATGGGGAGAGGGCAGTGTTGCGGGGTATGGAGGAGACCCTGGTGCGAGCCTCATCAATAGTGGGGGAGGGGAATCCCCGTTCTCTGAAGAATGAGGCCATTTGTGATGACCTGGTGTGGAACACCTCATCCTGGGAGCAGATGCGGCGTAGACGGAGGAATTGGGAATAGGGGATGGAGTCCTTACAGGATGCCGGCTGGTGGGGTGAAAGGTGAGGACCAGGGGGACTCTGCCCTGTTTGCGAGTGGGGGAATGGGGAGCGAGGGCCGTGTTGCGGGGTATGGAGGAGACCCTGGTGCGAGCCTAGAATAGATCAGTGTTAGCTAGGAGAATGTAACAACAAAGCAAACAGAGATAAAACGTAGTTGGAGACACTGGTCGGAGAACTGGGAAGAGGGTGGGATGGAGAGAGAGGGAAAGCAAGGGTTTCTTGAAGCTAGAGAAGTCAATGTTCATACTGCTGGGGTGTAAGCTGCCCAAGCAAAATATGAGGTGCTGTTCCTCCAATTTGCGCTGGGCCTCACTCCGACAATGGTCAGTGTGGAAAAGGGAGGGGGAGTTAAAGTGTTTACAAACTGGAACTCCAACTGAGGAATGTTGATGAACAGAGGGGCCTTGGGTTTCAAACCAATGGTTCCCTTAAAGTAGCAACACAAGTAAATCATGGAAAAAAATGTTTTTAATGCAGATCTTGGTCATCTAAAATAAAGACAGAAAATGCTGAAAACACTCAGCAGGTCTGGTCACATAGTGGGAAGAGAAACTGTTGAAATTTCAGGTCGAAGACCCTTCACCATACGAGGCCTGACCTACGGAGTATTTCTAGCATTTCCTGTTGTTTTCATGTGGATAGGATGGCGCAAAGGCATATCACATATTTGCCTTCATAGGTTGGAATATAGAATATCAAAGTTAGGTCATTACGTCACAAATTTACAAAATACTGATCAGACCACATTTGAACTTTTGTAAGTAGTTATGGTTGCCATACTAAAGGTCGCATGCGATTGCACTGGAGGAAATTCAGTTGAATGTTACCTGGGTTCATGGATTTTAGAAAGGGGGGAAATTGGAATGATGGAATAGGCACAAAGTGCTGGAGTAACTCAGCGGGTCAGGAAGCATCTCTGGGAAAAAAAGAATGATGACGTTTCGGGTCGGAACCCTTCTTGAGATTGAAGGTGGGGAGGGGGGGGGGGGAGACTGGAGGTAGGAAAAGGCCAAAACCTATGAGGGGTTGCAACAGACGGCTAAGAAAGGATGAAACCCACAATAGCCCATTGTTGGCTGGGGAAGAAGTGATAATGAGAGGGACATAGGGATGTGAACAGTGGAATTGGTAGGACGACTAGGGTCGGGGGAGAGGAAATGAAGGGGTAACGTGAAATTAGAGAAATAGACTGGATTTGTTTTTACTGGAGTACAGGATGCTGAGGGGTGACCAGAGGTATACAGAATTAAAAGAGGCATCGATAAGGTTGATAGCCGTAAGCCCTTTTCCCTATGGTATCAAGAACAAGAGGGCATAGGTTTAAAGGTAAGAGGAATGACTATTAAAAAAGATTTGAGGTAGAAAGGTTTTTGTTTCACACGGGGAGTGGTTAATATCTGGAACTCACTGCCAAAGGAATTGGTGGAGGTACAATCACAAAATTTCAAGAGACATTTAGACAGGCATGACAGAATGATACAGCCCCATTATGAGAAATTAAGATTAGTATAGATGGGTAAAAGGTTGGCATGGGAGTGGTGGGCAGTAGGGACCGCCTGCAAGTGTGACAGCCTGCAATTAATTAAACCTAAAAATTGGAGGCCAATCTGAAAAACCAGCACTACATACTAAATAACAGAAAGAACGTGCATTCAACAGAGCTAAGCCATCTCATGACCAATACCAGCACCAAGCCAATACAAGGCTCGGTGCTGGGACCGCAGCTATTTACAATATGCATTAATGATTTAGATGAAAGGATTGCAAGTAACATTAGCAAATTTGCAGATGACACAAAGCTGGGTGGCAGTGTGAACTGTGAGGAGGATGCTATGAGAATGCAGGGTGACTTGGACATGTTGGATGAGTGGGCAGATGCATGGCAGATGCAGTTTAATGTGGATAAATGTGAGGTTATCCACTTTGGTAGCAAAAACAGGAAGGCAGATCATTATCTAAATGGTGTCAAGTTGGGAAAAGGGGAAGTACAATCGGATCTGGGGGTCCTTTTTCATCAGTCAAATAAAGTAAGCATGCAGGTACAGCAGGCAGTGAAGAATGCGAATGGCATGTTGGCCTTCATAACAAGAGGAGTTGAGTATAGGAGCAAAGAGGTCCTTCTGTAGTTGTACAGGGCCCTGGTGAGATCACTCCTGGAGTATTGTGTGCAATTTTTGTCTCCAAATTTGAGGAAGGACATTCTTGCTATTGAGGGAGTGCAGTGTAGGTTCACAAGGTTAATTCCCGGGATGGCGGGACTGTCATATGCTGAGAGAATGGAGCGGCTGGGCTTGTATACTCTGGAATTTAGAAGGATGAGAGGGGATCATATTGAAACATACAAGATTATTAAGGGTTTGGACACGCTAGAGGCAGGAAACATGTTCCCGATGTTGGGGGAGTCCAGAACCAGGGACCACAGTTTAAGAATAAAGGGTAAGCCATTTAGAACATAGATGAGGAAACACTTTTTCACAGAGAGTTGTGAGTCTGTGGAATTCTCTGCCTCAGAGGGCGGTGGAGGCTGGTTCTCTCGAAACTTTCAAGAGAGAGCTAGATAGGGCTCTTGAAGATAGCGGAGTTAGGGGATATGGGGAGAAGGCCATGATCAGATTGAATAGCAGTGCTGTCTTGAAGGGCCGTATGTCCTACTCCTGCACCTATTGTCTAGTCAGATCAAGGCTCTGAAATCATGCCACATCAAGCTGTTAACAGTGGTGAACAATTGAACTGCTAGTAGGAAGATGTGTTTCCAAGTACAAGGGTCTCCATCCTCAATAAGGTAACAAAGTTAAAACATTCACAACAATCTTCAGCTAGAAGTATGGTGTACATGATTCATCGTGGTTTCTTCGAATGATATTAATCATTGAATATGTCTTTTTGGACTTAACCATTGACTGGCACCTCTGCAGCATAAACATTCACTTGTTACATCCACCAGTGTTGTTTGGACTGTTGCAAGCAACTGTGGACTGCTTAATTCTTTGCAAAAGCTAGTATTTTGAAATTTCAGTCACTCCACGTGCTAGTTCTGGATACTGCAATGGCTAATGCACCAGGCACCATCCCAGCCTTAGAATTGAAAATCTATCTTTCAGATTTGGCTGTGCTTCTAGCCAGGCTTTTCCACAGTAGTTACAATAATAGCATCTAGTTAATACCTGGGACACAGACCAGGTATGTTCTACTCACAAAAAGGCGGAAAACACAATCTGTCCAAAAGACAGGATAGTCTCAATGATATGCAGAAAGACATATGTGTCGTTAATAGTGCTCTGAAGCACCATTACTCATACTAATCTACTCACCTATGCCTTCCTTCGGTTTCATCAGGATTACTGGTATAATTGAAAGGCATCAAGGGGTAAACACTCCAATGCTAGGACTATATCTTATACAAAAAAAGATGGTTGTACATTTTGGAGGACAATTTTCTGGGCCCAAACATCTTCAATGTCCTTCTTTTCATCATGAGGTCAGAAGTAGGGAAGTTTGCTGATAATTGTGCAATATTCAAGTCTATTCCCAACTCCTCAGTGAATAAAACAATTGATTGCTGCATGCTGCAAACCAGACGCACTGAGGCATGGAACAGGTTAATGTTTATGCTGCAGAAGTGTCAACCAATGGCAATAAGACATCGTCTAACCACCTACTTTTCACGTTTAATGGCATTACTGCCACCAAATCCCCACCGTCATCAGCCTGGGTGTGACAATTTTCCCCGAAATTCAACTGGACCAACCCCGTAACATGCCAGCGCATTTCCTTCACAAATCAGGTGCATGTTGAAATATTCTCCACTTGTCCAGATGAAAGAAGGTTCAGAACACTCTGAATACCATCCAGGACAAAACCGCTGCTTGATTGGTGTCATTTCCATCACCCTAAACATGCCTTTCCTCTACCTACTGGCACACAATGACCATCTACAAAATAAATGGCAGCTACTCAACCGCACTATCCAACAGCAACCACTGACCTCTACCACCCGAACAGGTCCGTCGGCGAGCGAGAGGGATGTCAGTGAGAGTGGAGGGCTTGCGTAGTCCCAGCAGCCGGTGGATGACTCACCGCAAAGAACAAGGAGAGATCCGGCGTGGGGAGGAGCCGCAGAGAATAAAGGGGGACCCAGTGTGGGCGGGGGGGGGGCGGCGGCAAGTACAAAGAGGTCCGGAGGAGGGAGGTGGGGGGGGCGAAGAAGAGGAGCTATATTGAATACTTTTGTAACTGTGTCAGCACCCTTTATGTGGCGACTCGTGCATACTTGTACTGCATGCAAACAAAGAATGTCATTGTACCAAGTGCACGAGACAATAAAGTATCAATCAATCAATCAAGGATAAGAGCTTCATGCATCGGGCTGCATGTGCACATTTCCTCCAAGTCACATGCCATCAGGACAATGAAACATATCACCGTTCCTTCATCATAGCTGGGTCTGAATTCTGCAACACCCGACCTAATAGTACTGGAACACCAGCACCACAAGGACTACAAAGGTTCAAGGTGGTAACTCAACACAAATGCTGACCTGGGTAACAATGTCCACATTATAAAAAATAATTAAAGTTAAACCATACAACCAGTAAGTTACTTTTCAGGATTCTCCTGAAACACGTTTAATTGCAACATAAATCCCCTACTGTTCCATCAGAACTCAGTAAAACATATTCACTGATTGTGCATATTATGATGACCCTTCCCAGCTCACATATCCTTAACAAGAAATCAATGACATATGAAATGAAACAAACACTTCCCAATGTTCAAGTACTCTGATCAAACAATAATTACACTCTTCACATTGACCTGCATTAGAATTGGCTGTAGAACAGTTAAAACTCATCTTACCAACAAAATAAACTTATGAATTGCAATTCCTCTCAATTCTTACAGAGTGACACACTATCCAACTTACAGTGTCCAGCAACTATCCACAATTTTTAACCTGGGCAGCTTTAATAATTGTTTCTGTTCACATTCATATGCGTAAGAAATGTTACTGATTGCTAATTGTTCCCCAACAATTAACAAAAACTGTCTCTCATTCTGCACCACATTCACTCCACTGCTGAGCAAATTGTTAGGAGGTGCTTAAAAGCAACGCCAAAGGAGGTTTAAATGAAAGAATCCTGCATTCTACTTTCCAACATCTGCAGATGCCCTGGCTAAAGATTGAATTTTCCTTTGCAGAAGGGAAACTGTCGGAGAAAATCCTTTATTCCACATTTGCCAGCTGACAAGCTAAGTCACTGACAAACATTTCAGAGTACATAGAAAAAAAATTATATTAATGTTGTTTTGCTGGAATAGAATGCTTGGAATGTAACTGACATGATATTTGATGTGGAAATAGAAAACAAAATATGTATCACAACTGATCATTGCTCATGCGAAATGTCCAGAATTTGAAAATTTGAAAGACTCGTTATATTTACGTGGGAAGAGATAGAACCAAACAACAAAATGGTTTGGATTTCCTCATCGGTAGTTTACTAACATTGATCTGGCTCTGAAGGAACCACAGATTAAAAATAGACAACAAGTTATATTAAAATAATTCATCTGGTAAAGATGCAAACCATATTCAACTCATTATAAAGTAAGATGTGTATATTTTATTAGTAGCTGAATGGTGTACTCCCAAGGTAGTTTAACTAGAAGACATAATTTACTTATAACATAAATTAAGACCATTAATATTAGAATTAAAACTGTGGTGTATATCAAATATCTATAAACCCTCTTCATTGCACTTCACTTTTATAAAAAAGGAATAAATATTTCAATATCTGTTCAAATCAATGGTTTGTTCAGATCTCATATACCACATTTAAAAATAAAGTACAGGCTTTAAGAAAATAATATGACTGTCATTCTAACACATACTATCAACATGAATTTCACACAGCATGTAGTTAATTAATGTTGTGTGCTGCAGCTCTGACCCAGTGGTGTACAATCTATAATTATACATCCTCCTATATATCATCTGCTCTCAGCTATGGTTTCATACAGAAGACAGACAGCTGCAACACAATATCCCTGCTCAACCTAAAGACCATCTGACTTTAATTGTAGACACAGCTTGATGCAGCTCTGGTCATTTGAAGCCAAAGTATCACACCGTAATAATCTATGCAGCAGGAGCCTGCCAAGTTGGGGTTATAAACACTGGCTTGGGCTGTCTGGCTCTGAGGCGGGCTCCAGGAAATATGATTAATGAGAGTGGTATAATGATATCAGGAACCCGATTAGCACCACAAAAGGTCATAGATCAAAGTAGTGTGCATTTCATGAACTGCAATCATTGTGTAAATTTTTATTGGCAGATAGAGTTAAACCAAAGAGTTAAAACCGCAAAGTTGGTTACTTTCCAAAAGAGGTATCAGAAGATAAATACAAATATTCTAGATATAACCGTCATATTTAGACTGGGCAAGCATGCAGTGCTCACCGATTTTCTTTACCACTCCCCAAAAATAATGAGAGAACACAATTTGAAATGAATGCAAAAAAACTCAAAACATTATAGGGACAGAAACACCATAACATATCAGTGACAGGATGACATTGTAAATCATTGTTCAATGTTTAAAGCATTTTAACAGAAAATGCAGGACTTTCACCAGTGTTTAAAGTATATATACTGAGAATAAACAAGAGTGGCTAACTACTAAATGCTACAGTGGTATTTTGATTATGATGATTAGCTTTACATGTGCCCTTGATATTAAACTATATAAATATCAATGTGGTAACACTCTAGTTAAAATTTCATGACATTATAAGGATTAAACTACTGCAACGTAGAATGACTTGGTCAATTTCTATTCAATTGAAAAAAAAATGCTTCAGAAGCAGTTTTTCTGCCTTAGGCTATTGTTTGTATTTGGATACACATCCAAAATACATGGTAAATATCAAGAGAATGAAAAACATGTACTGAAATAAAGGTAGATGTTCTTCTATAGCCATTCCTCAGACACAAGCCTACACACAGACATGTTTTGGCACCCAGATATTGCAGCTGTAGTCTTTGAACCTTCCATCTTTGGCCAACCTCTGGGTAAGCATAGACATCCTGAAACACAGGAGTGCCAAGATAGGCCTTTGCAACAATTAACTTAGGCTGCCTCAATGGTGAAGTGCCAAATGGCAAACAAAGCAGAAGCGAAAGGATGGACTGAAAATGCCTTTGCATTTACTTTGAATGAATTTACTTTGCTTTTGTCTCCTCCAGCCACAGGCTTAATTAAACTGTAGACAAAAATATGTTTTATTAATATAATTTAAAAATTATGATATAAAGATAAATATTATGTTTATATTTTCAGTATTGGGCAAATATTAAGGAACTACTTATTCCTGTAGTTAATCATTCTGTATTTCTTTCTAATATGTATTTATTTTTATTCAATTTTAATCCAAGAAACCAAACAGAAATTTCTGGAATCACTCAGGCAGAAAGTCAGGCAGCATCTGTGGAGAGAGAAACAGTCCACATTTTTCCTTTCTCCCTGCAAATGCTGTATGACCTGCTGATTATCCGCAACACTTTGAAAACGATTTTGGATTTCCACATCTGCAATTAGTTTGTCTTTCAACCTTTCTGGAGAATCCAGTATTCCATTGACTATTCATAGGAATGTCTACACTGGATGACAATTTCAAAGAAAATCAATTTGCATCCCAGTGCATTCCCACATTCCTCAACCTCGAGTCCATGTTCATTATATTTAATTCATTTCTCCATTAGGTTGTCAAAACAACTATCATATTTGTCAACCTTTATCGTGCTCAAAATTGATGATAACCACTGGAAATTATTTTAATCTAGATATTTTGGATCTATGATTACATTTTAGCAACGAGAGATATTAAACCAAAGGACCAGTAAGCTTAACCAAATTAGCTTTTTCCCCCATATAGAAAAGTATTTACCCGGCACACAACCTTTCATTGATTACATTCCTATTCTCACAAATACTTTTTTGTTGCTATTGATGAATTGATCATTAAAATTTGCTAAAATATGATTTGTGCTGTTTCTTATCCCCTTGATCCACCTATAGAATTTTTTCCCTATTTCACTTGGCAATATTGGATTCGGAATAGGCAAACCAAAACCCTCAACACCAATGATTAACTAAACCAATCAATATAAATGTCATAATTTTCAGTTCTAAAGGTTCACCGTCCTCTGTGTGAAGCAATGTCTCCTCAGCGCAGCCCTAAAAAGTCCATCCCTTAACCGGAGACCGACTCCTGATTCTAGATGTTGCAATTAGGAGAAACATCCTCCCTGCTTTTACTCTATAAAGCAGTGCAAGGACTTTCGAAGTTTTATTGGGATTATTGGTCTCTATCTTATAGGTTGAAATCTTTTTCTCAAACCTTTGTTTTAACCAACCATAACAGATTTTGTTTGTAGCGGGTGGAGCTGCCTATACCATCCGCAGTTTGCACCGCTTCCCCGCTGCTTACAGCCCCAGCATCTGCGCCAACCCCAGCTCGAAGGTGCACCAGTGAGCCCTTCTTCACCCACCGCATGGTCCGGTTGATGCAGCTGCTTGTTGCGGCTCACATGGGACAGGTGCATTCTTTAGGCCGCAGCCAACAACAGGACGTGCTTGGTCACTGTGGGGCTTCCCCCCCTCTCACCAGCTGCTGCTTCTTCCTATTGACCATCACTTTGACCACTCTGTGCCGTTTCCTCCCCCTTCTCCCCCGAGATCGTTGATATACTCCATCTTGGAAGATGTTGGCAACTGCAGAGCAGAAGGAGGAGGAGGCTGCAGGAGAGGAGGGGAGGGTGGGGGTGGGGAGGAGTGGAAGAGTGGACAAAGTAAAGGAACGTGTCGGCGATGGAAGGGGAAGTGGCGCAGTGAACAAAGCAACAGGAGAAGGAGGAGGAGGCAGTGGTGGAGTGGACGAAGCAACGTTCGACAGGATGATGCGGCAACGTGAGGGGAAGGAGCCCCAGTGACCGACCGAGCGCGTCCTGTCAGTAACCTAACGAAAGCGCTGTTGGCCAGGGGCTACAAAGTCAGCCGCAATAACAAGAAGGGCTGGTGAAGAAACAGCATTAAGTGCTGGAGTAACTCAGCAGACTGAATCAGTCTGAAGAAGGGTTCCAACATCACCTACCTATCTCCAGTTCTCCAGATATGTTGCCTGACTTGCTGAATTACTACAGCACTTTGTGTCCTTTTATGTATTAACCATCATCTGCAGTTCTTTGTTTCAACTACATAAAGGGTGATACCTTACTCGGTTATAGCGGACAATAGGCAACAACAGATACCATTCCCCACCTCTGGTCCATTATAATGGAGGTTTACTGTACATTAACCTTCTCTCTAAAATGCAATTACCCTCTCCACCAAATAATCCTCTTCTACTGGTCTTCTACCCTTGCTAAAAATATAACTTCAATTTTATTTTCATGCCAAAGATACAGCCACATTTCAGATTGTGTTGTTACAAATTCAATGAAACATAATTGCTGATAATTTTACTCAACTACAGGGAATCAAATGATATGAGGATAAGGAAGTCAATTAAGTGTGGAATGAAAGGTCAGCCATGATCGCACACTATGGCCTGCTCCTCCTATTCAAGGTTTCATATATTTCTTTGGTATTTACTGTACATGCGTTTCAATTGTTTTGCTTAAATTAATAATGCTGCATTACATTTATTTTACTAAACATTGTTTATCTGCTTTTTACACATTTCTTCTACCTTTCATATTTGCCCACTGATGACGTTTATTTTCTCTTTCACGTTTAAATGACTCATTACTTCCCTCTTTCCCTGCTTTACCAATAAGTTAACTTCTATTTCATTCAACCCATCTTCTTCAAGAGCAGTGCTTTGAGGACCAATGAAATGCAAACACAATTCCTGACACCACCACTTTTTCCAAAAGTTGAGCTCTCCGTTCTTTCTCAAGAAACATATGACTGGGGAAGTAATTTAGAGGTTTCTGCCTTCTATTCTTATGCCACTAATATGAACCTCCTTTTCGACATTTCAATGAAGTTATTTTAGTCAAGGAGAGTAACAATGTCAACAATTAAATCGAGAGACATCCCTATTTTCAAACTTGGATGTAGCATGTAATTTTTTAACTAATCAATGATCACCATGATCTGAATGTGTCTGCATTTAATTAAAATGACAACTACACATACAAGAATGATGCTTTGCAATTTTCCTGGAGCTGCACATATAGACTATACTCATCCATTTCTAAAAAAAACTATGATGTCTCAAGGAAAATGAAATGGTGCCAGATTATTTAACGTAGGATTGGAGATCCTGGCGGAGGAAGAGAAAGGAGGAGGGATGTCCTCTCCCCTCAGGGGTTGATGAGAAAAGACAAAGGCAACTGATTAGAAAAAGGGGAGATGCAGAGAGACCTGGGTGTCATGGTACACCAGTCATTGAAAGTAGGCATGCAGGTGCAGCAGGCAGTGAAGAAAGCAAATGGTATGTTAGCTTTCATAGCAAAAGGATTTGAGTATAGGAGCAGGGAGGTTCTACTTCAGTTGTATAGGGTCTTGGTGAGACCACACCTGGAGTATTGCGTACAGTTCTGGTCTCCAAATCTGAGGAAGGACATTGTTGCCATAGAGGGAGTGCAGAGAAGGTTCACCAGACTGATTCCTGGGATGTCAGGACTGTCTGATGAAGAAAGACTGGATAGACTCGGTTTATACTCTCTAGAATATAGGAGATTGAGAGGGGATCTTATAAAAACTTACAAGATTCTTATGGGGTTGGACAGGCTAGATGCAGGAAGATTGTTCCCGATGTTGGGGAAGTCCAGGACAAGGGGTCACAGCTTAAGGATAAGGGGGAAATCCTTTAAGACCAAGATGAGAAATACTTTTTTCACACAGAGAGTGGTGAGTCTCTGGAACTCTCTGCCACAGAGGGTAGTTGAGGCCAGTTCATTGACTATATTTAAGAGGAAGTTAGATGTGGCCCTTGTGGCTAAGGGGATCAGGGGGTATGGAGAGAAGGCAGGTACGGGATACTGAGTTGGATGATCAGCTATGATCATATTGAATGGCGGTGCAGGCTCGAAGGGCCGAATGGCCTACTCCTGCACCTAATTTCTATGTTTCTATGTCTATGTCTATCTCTTACATGTCAAGGAAGATCACTGTAATTACCATTCAGTAGTTCAGGGCACAAGACACAGTTTCCATGCTCAAATGAAGTTGGAGTTATATATTATATCACATAGACTTCCCACAACACATGACAACTTAAACTGACATCATCTGCCAATTAACCAACATCTTACAGATCCAATCTTACAGGATCCTTCACAGAGTCCACTTTCACATACCCCACTTTCACATACCCCACTTTCACATACCCGACAATAAACTCCGTCAGGATCACCACTTGCACACTTTTGTGAAACACATAAAATACTCCCACTAAGACTCAGCAAGGGAGAAGCATAAGATCATTTAAGTTCCTATCCCAAACATGTATTGGCCATAATCAGGAGGGGATTGCCAGAACAGAACACCTAGAAGCGTAAGGCATTGCAGTTTGCAATGCAAAATGCATTTTTCCTGATCGCCTAAACTTATCTTCACTCCGAAGGCTCAGATGGTTTCATGGCATACTTTCCTTCCACAATCGGCAAAGGAGGTGAATCCTAGTCCTTGGAACATGTTCAATACAGGCATCCTAAATTCAATCTGAACTATGGAAGATCACAGAAGGAAGAGGAGAAGGAGAAGATTAAGGTATTTTATCATTCCTGTCAATGTTACCATGATGTCAATGATGTGAAAAGCAACTCGGAGACTAAGTTAGAAGACGGTCTCTCGTGGATCGCATATTCTGGGAGAAGATCACACTCAGTTACTTTCTTTCTTCTAGAGGAGTCAGATTAGAAGTACACAGGGCCAACCAATTTGCTTAATTTCATGTGGACCCTCCCTGAAACCCATGAGGTCATGCAACATGGAATAATCGAAGAGTATGCCTTCGAATTGGAAAAATTGACAGAAAGCCTGGCTCCCACCCTTCCTGGTATGGAAAGAAGACTGGTGATTTCCAAGCAAGTTGTGGATCCTCACCAGTATCTGCAGTTTCTTCTGTTTCCATTATGCAGAATCTGATGAGTAAAATTGAAGGTCTGATGACAATCAAATATGCTTGCAAGGACATCTGTGAGCTGATATTATGAGTTTGGGCTCAGCGACTGAAAGAGAATTCTCGAATGCCTCAAATCCCCAGATATCTGGGATTCTATCTGGTCATCAGTATTATAATGGACTGGCTGAACAGGAGATGCCTTTGCATTAGTATGGCCATGAGTAATACTCAGCACGTGTGACAATAATAAACCTGAACCGAAGATATCCCAAGAAGACACTTTATCTGGCCCCAGACACGAAGGAGTCATCCATTGCATTTGCAGCTCCTTCTTTGGTTCCACTTCCACAAATTGTTAGATTGCCCAAAAGTATATAGCATCCTAAAAAAGTAATTGACTTAAGATTCTTAAGCAATTCTAGTCTATCATGTTTGCCTTTTGATACCTATAAATAGTACATGGACGCCTATAAATAGAAATGGGGCAATAGTAGAATCAGTGGACTTGATTATTTAATGAAGATTGAATGGAAATGAATCTGATGGATCCTCTGTCATGGAAGGTTGGAATATTCATCTGTAGTCTGATGGTGGATCAAGAACAGTGTTTGATAAAATAATGGTGGCTCTCCCTCCCAGGTGAGGCCCATCAAAATGGAGGATTGCATGGCACATTTTCATCCTCCTCTTCTTGTGGCTCCTGACCTTAACCTTCTGACACAATTGCTGGTTTTAATGGCTGTTCTTCTATGCTTGTCATATTGTGTAGCATGCTACAAAGCACAAATATAGACCAGTCACTGCCCGAGGACCTCAGTGGTTTGCTTAATGAACTCTTGGTGGTCACGCTGTTCTCATTTTATGCTGCTGTGTTGGGGGATTTCCAATGTGACATAGCATCAGAGAGTTTGTCTTGTCTCCTGGTATACAGACCCATATGTTATATTTAGGTTCAAAGATTTGAGAGTAAAATGGATGGCTGAATATAAATGTATTGTGGCAATTCCCTGGATAGCAGACACTTACCAAAATAAAGTACACCTAGTTGTACCAGACAAGCTGTACTCTCAGAGAATCCCTTTCTATGCCTGAACCCCTCCAAGATTAAATGTGTGCACTCAATGGGTTTCTAAACCACGGGGAAATCACACAATCTGTCAATTTCTTGTGCTCTTTGCCGCTGGGTTTCTCTAGCAATAGGGAATGAAATATAGTCAGCCCCAATAATGAGTAGCACCCCAGAGACTTTCCTAATGCAGAAGTTTGCAGAAGATTGTGTGATATGCCTCATATCACTCAAGGCAGTCTGGATAATTCCTGCACCATTAAAGTTAAATGCTACTGTGACCTTGAGGTTGCCGCAAGCAATACTGTGTTGCACATCTGAGTCTTCCTTGCATGAGGTCACAAATCATTGTAATGACCTTCATGGTAAAGGACAGCCCCCTCGTGCATGGGTCAGATGAATGTAAGACTAGTGCTGACCAAATGCCCTGAGTGAACAGGACCTCCTGCTGACTGCTTTTCTCTACTTTGGCAACTATTGCTGCTATGTTAAGCCTCACCTTCTCTTCTAAACTGCCATGCCGAATAAGACAAATCCATGTCAAGATTCCCAAAACTGCCATCCTACTGTTAAATGTTGAATAAGCATTCCTTTTTACGCTGAACTCCTGGGAGGGCATCTTTAAAAATATTTAATAGAGTGTTGAAGTCTTGACAAAGTGTCCCGGGAAGCCTCCCAATGCCTCTCAGAATTCCATTTCAAATGACGAGTAGCTGTCGATCTCAATCAGTACGCATGTACTGAAAGCTGAGCATACGGTTAAGTGATGCTTGAAATACTTAAACTTATTTTATCCTGTTCAGCAGTTTGGCGAGATTGTTAAATGAAGCATTATCCACCAAAATGGTGTGCAGTCTCCTTAATGAGCTCTAGCAGACAATTTAATTGTCAAATAGTCCTTAACAATCCTCTGGTGGCTATTCCTAATGTTGATTTCAACTCATTTGCCATCATGGGATTTTGAGCGAAACATGACTAAACTGTCATAGTATTATATAATTCCCCTTTTTGCCTGTACCGCTGAAGTATTGGCTGAAATGATCCCCCAGTCTCTCCCTCCCTGTGTTATTTGTTTCCATACGGTTTTAAAATGGTGAATCCTCTGGCTCCTCATCGATAACGGTCCTCAGGTTTTTTGAATCCCACTTATCTTACAGTCCCAAACAATACGTATCAACATTTAAAAAAAAAATATTCCAGGCCCCAGCACTGCACTGAAGAGCTGCCACACACATTCGAACAAAGCACAGGACAATATTTATTTATTTATTTTTTAATATGGTTTTTTACAATAGGTGCAGGAGTGGGCCATTCGGCCCTTCGAGCCTGCACCGCCATTCAATGTGAGCATGGCTGATCATCCCCAATCAGTACCCCGTTCCTGCCTTTTCCCCATATCCTCTGACTCCGCTATCTTTAAGAGCCCCATCCTGCTCACTCTTGAAAGCATCCAGAGAACCTGCCTCCACCGCCCTCTGAGGCAGAGAATTCCACAGACTCATAACTCTCTGTGAGAAAAAGTGTTTCCTCGTCTCCGTTCTAAATGGCTTATCCCTTATTCTTAAACTGTTCTGGACTCCCTCAACATCGAGAACATGTTTCCTTCTTCCAGCGTGTCCAAACCTTTAACAATCTTATATGTTTCAATAAGATCCCCTCTCATCCTTCTAATCTCCAGAGTGTACAAGCCCAGCTGCTTCATTCTCTCAGCATATAACAGTCCCGCCATCCCGGGAATTAACCTTGTAAACCTACGCTGCACTACCTCAATAGCAAGAATGTCCTTCCTCAAACTAGGGGACCAAAACTGCACACAATACTCCAGGTGTGGTCTCACTAGGGCTCTGTACAACTGCAGAAAGACCTCTTTGCTCCTATACTCGATTCCTCGTGTTATAAAGGACAACATGCCATTCGCTTTCTTCACTGCCTGCTGTACCTGCATGCTTACTTTCATAGGTTACATTCGGCTGTACTTCCCCTTTTCCCAACTTGACGCAATTTAGATAGTAATCTGCATTCCTGTTTTTGCTACAAAAGTGGATACCTCACATTTCTCCACGTTAAATGTCATCTGCCATGCATCCACCCCCTCCCCCAACCTGTCCAAGTCACCCTGCATTCTCATAGCATCCTCCTCACAGTTCACACTGCCACCCAGCTTTGTGTCATCTGCAAATTTGCTAATGTTACTTTGAATCCCTTCATCCAAATCATATATTGTAACCATCAGGCCCTGGGAATTTATCAGCCTTCAGTCCCATCAGTCTACCCAACATAATTTCCTGCCTAATGTGGATTTCCTTCAGTTCCTCCGTCACCCCAGATCCTCTGGCCACTACCATATCAGGAAGATTGTTTGTGTCCTCCTTAGTGAAGACGGATCCAAAGTACCTGTTCAACTCATCTGCCATTTCCTTGTTCCCCATAATAAATTCACCTTTTTCGATCTTTGGTCTTAACTAATTTTTTTCTCTTCACATACCTAAAGAAGCTTTTATTATCCTGCTTTATGTTCTTGGCTAGCTTACCTTCGTACCTCATCTTTTCTCCCCGTATTGTCTTTTTAGTTATCTTCTGTTGCTCTTTAAACATTGCCCAATCCTCTTGCTTCCCGCTCATCTTTGCTACATTGTACTTCTTCTCTTTTATTTTTATACTGTCCCTGACGTCCCTTGTCAGCCACAGTCACCCCTTTACTCCCCTTGGAATCTTTCTTCCTCCTAGGAATGAACTGATCCTGCACCTTCTGTATTATTCCTAGAAATACCTGCCATTTTTGTTCCACTGTCATTCCTGCTAGTTCCAGCAGCATCACCAAAACATACACATCTGACTGTCCCAGCTTGCATTATAAAATAACCTCTCCCATAATGTCAATAAAATGAAACAGCTGGTGGAATACACATTGTATCAATGGTGAAGTTGGGATGCTTGAGTGCATCACATTCTTAGGCAAAAATATCATCAATAATTTGTCATGGTCCAACCATATTGATGGTACAGCCAAGAAAGCATACCAGTGCCTCTACTTCCTCAGGAGGTGGAAGAAATCCGGCAAGTCTTCAATAACTTACCAGTTTCCACATATAAAATATTCTATCGAGTGCATTGCAGCTTGATATTCCAACTGCTCTGCCCAAGACAGCAAGAAACTAGATTTGTGAACGCAGCCCAGTTCATTAGGCTAACCAGCCTCCAACCCATCAACACTTCACGCTGCCTTGGGAAAGCAGCGAACATAATCAAAACCATTTTCACCCCAATCATTCTTTTTACTGCCCTCTCCCGCTGGGGAGAAGGTCCAAAAGGTTGAATCTGCAGATTCTTCCCTGCTATTATCAAAATCTAGGACAGAACTCTCATATGCTGGGGATGGATTCCCAATCTTGCAATCTACCTCGTCGCGGTCCTCGCACTTTTTTAACTGCATTTTCTTTGTAGTTGCAGCATGATATTCTGTATTCTACTTATTTTCTCTTCTGCACTGTATGCTATTATTTGCCTGGTTAGAAGGCAAAACAAATCTTGTTTCATGTAATAATGAGAAACCAATGCCAATACCAGTACTTAACAAGGACTGATACATTTTGATCAGTGTGAAGTTTTGTTTTCAAAAGAAATAAGGAATGAGCAATAGCTAGGTGAAGGAGTATAAACATTAGATGACTTTAACAAAATTATCACATTTATGCTATTCTTTCTCCAATAAACGATGAGATTCTAGAATGCCTTTCAATTAAAGTAGATTTTAACATTCATTTTCAGCCCAGATGTTAAATAAAAAGCAAAATAAGGCAGCAAATGCCAGAAAGCTGAAATAAAATTCTGGAGATGTTCAGGAAGTCAGGTAGCACTCGATGGGTGAGAAGCACGGCTAGTGGTCGTGACCTATGACTTTTGTCATAGTTGGTATAGCAGCAAGGCAAATATCTTAAATTATACAGATAAACAAAGCTGTGGACATACAGTATGTTCTTTGCATCCTCCCCACTTCTTGCAGCTTAAAGCATGCTTATTTTCTCGCTTTTCCAGTTCCGGTGAAAAGTCATTAATTTGAAATGTTAACTGCATTTCTCTCTCCATAGATACTGCCTGACCTGCTGAGTTCCTCCCTTATTTTATGTTTTAGACCAGAGGTTATAATCTACATGCCATGACAGCCCTAATGTTATGAATTGTTCTTTAAAAAATATAAAGTGCAGAAATAAACTTGTGCATTTGTAAACTGAAGTTTAAAATTAATAAATCAATTTACTAAATTCAACAAATGAAGGAGATTAATTTAGTCCTGAATCAAATGAAGTACACTTATTCCCAATGCCATGATGTTGATGATGAAACTGACCTGTTTTGAACATGTGGTACAGGCAAACAATAAAATTAAATTTAGTTGATGAAAGATCCACTGGGAGAGACGTGGTCCACTAGGTCACCAACATCAACTCAATGACTTTTTTTTTTTTTTTTTTTTTTTTTTTTTTAAATATTTTTTTATTGTAGAAACAGTATATACCAAGTACACTCTTATACGACATTGAGGTATGTATTGATAGATTATCCACATTCCGTTAGTATATTCCTAATATAAGTAATACACTTAGATTTCTCAAAACATAGATATTCTTCTAATTACCAAATAGAAATCCCCGCTAATTTAACTACGTAATACCCAATCTTAAACAACATTTTTTTTAATAATAATGCATAGTTTTTATATAATTACAAGTTTAAGACATCTAGAAATAAGTGTGTACATATTAAAAATTTATATAGGTTTCTATAATTTTTTCCTTAATTAAAGATAGATAGATAGAAAAAAAGGAATAGAAAATAGAAAAGAAGGTATGAAAAGTTTGATGGAGATTAAAGTATTACTAAGTAATCAATCTTGGAGATACATTCATGATTTGTTATGTGTATTTCTTCATCCACTCAGATATTCAGGCCTCAGTCAAGTCCCTGCGCCGAACCATTGTGACCCTGTAGATATTTAATATAGGGAGACCATATCTCCTTGAAGAGATTAACCTGTCCATTCTCATCTCTCCAAGTGAAGTGTCTCCGTCATTTCTGTATTCCACATTTTAATTGTTGGGGATACAGGGCCTTTCCAAAATTTTAATATTAATTTTTTCCCAATTATTAAAGAATAGTCGATAAAAGTTCTATGATTCCTTGTAATTATTTGTTCCATTTCCGGTATTCCAAGTAATTAACTTTGGGTCATAAATCATAGTAATATTAATAACTTTCGAGATTGTTTTAAATATTTCATTCCAATATTGTAAAATCTTCGTGCAATTAGTAAATGAATGCGACAAAGTTGCTTCCATGATTTGACATTTATCACATATAGGTGATAGTTTTGGAAATATATTATGTAGTTTAGATTTAGAATAATGTAATCTATGTAAGATTTAAACTGTATAAGTGCATGTTTAGCGTTTAAAGAGCAATAATGTATATGTTGTAGGCTTTCTTCCCATATTTCTGGACTTATTATTTGACTTAGTTCATTTTCCCCGCTGTCTATGTATTTCCGATGATGGGATATCACTTTCCAACAAAATGTTATAAATGTATGATATCATTTTTTCTGTATTTGGGTGTTTATTCAAGCATTCATCTAAAATTTCACTCTTTCTATTTCTAAGTTCTTGTGTATTTGCGGAAATATAGTTTCTGATTTGTAAATATCTGAAATATTCATTATTATGAAGCCCGTAAGTTTGTTGTAATTCTTGAAATGAAAGAAATGAATTATCCTTATAGAGATCCCCTATGTTTAGAATTCCTTTATTTTCCATTGTGTAAAAGCTTTATCCATCATTGACGGTTTAAACGTAAAATTATTGGCAATTGTAAGAGCTAGCGGTATAAATTTTAGTTTTAGTGTTTTCTTTATTTGTCAACTCAATGACTTTAACAGCTATTGGGGTTGTACATATTTCTAAGGAGTACTTGAAAGCATTAGCAGAGTTAGTAACCACATACCACAAGTGTGACCAGACTCCAAATTGTTTGGCAGTAACATCAGTAGATATCCATTGGGCTAAAATGGAAATTCTATTTGAAGAAGTCTCGCAGCGGCGGTGATGCCCCGCGGGATGAGAGCGTGGAGGACCACCGTGAGGGGGAGGGAAAAAACAATGGCGCACCCGGCATGGGGGGGACCGCTGTGAGGGAGGTGGGGGGAGATCGATGGACAATTGGGGAGAGTGGGAGAACAATAGGGACCCAGCGTGGGAGAACCGCTGTGGTGGGGAGGGGGGGGGGGAAACCAAAAGGAGCCGTTGGCATACTTTATAACTTTGTCAGCATCATATGTGGCTGCTATTTGTACAGATTGGGTATGCAAGCAAAGAATTTCACTGTGCCTAGTCACTTGTGACATACTCAGGCCCATTCCAAAACTGGGCCTGAGTATGTGTAGCTTGCAATGATTTTGGCTTCTTCAGGAATCTAAGATTCCATGATGTAATTCTATATTCAGAAATGTGCCAATGCCTTAGCACTTGTGATACTGTAAATTGGTATAAGAAACTTGGAATAAATAAAGTTTAATCGTCTTTTATGCTTCTCTTTTTTCCGTTCTGTGAGATCTGCAAACAGATTCGATCATCAATTTAAATGTTGTGAGAGAAATGCCTTTATATAATAACATTTTATCAGCATACTAAACAATTACATTTTGAATTCGGCGACAAACCACAAAAAATTATTAGCTCGCCAACTTCGAAAACTGGACGGGGAAAAAACAATTCACAAAATTAGATCAGAAATGGGAGAACCACTAGTACAGTCTCAGGATATCAATGAGTGATTTCTGCAATATTATCAAAATCTCTACTCAGCTAAAACGATAGATCACTCAACAGGAATGGAAGCATTCTTACAAAAATGTAACCTTAAAGGTTTGATTTGAAAGATAGAGAATTACTAGGCGCTGAAATAACAGTAAAATAAATTGAAGAGTCTATCAGATCTCTAAAAAATGGCACGGTCCTGGGCTCTGACGGTATAAACTCTGAATTCTATTAAAAAATTTATAATCTGATCTCTCCACGTTTACAGACGCTGTATGAACACATTTATATCCAACAGAAATGACCAGAAATGCTAAACGAATCTATGATAACACTCATACCAATAACAGATAAGGACCTGGAAGATCCAGGTTCATATAGAGCTATAGCTCTCTTAAATACTGATCAAAAATTATTAACTAAAATCCTAGCACAAAGATTAAGCACAGTGATTAATAAATTAATACACCCTGACCAAGCAGGATTTATCCCAAAACGGTACTCTTCCTATAACCTGAGACGATTATTCAATATTATATACTCAAAGAGAATTACTAATGAAGATTTAGCAATTATTTCCTTAGATGCTGAGAAAGCATTTGATCAGGTGGCATGGCCCTATTTATTCTCGGTCATGGAAAATCTTCAACTGGGCGAGAAGTTTAGTACATGGGTAAAACTCTTATATACTAATCCAACAGCTAGAATATCAACAAGCCAAATGTTATTATCTCAATTTAATTTATCTAGAGGCTGTAGACAAGGATGCCCGTTATCCTCGTTACTATTCGCACTTGCAATTGAGCCACTAGCAGAAAGTGTTAGGTCCCATCCTGAAATATACGGGTATAATACTAAAGACATTGAGAATAAAATTTATTTATATGCAGACGATGTATTAATTTACATTACAAAACCTGAACTTAGTATCCCAAACCTATTAAATTTAATAACTCAAATTTGGCTCGTTCTCGGGATACAGAATTAATTGGAATAAAAGTGAAATTATGCCAATAATGGAAATCAATCCACATATATTACACAATCCCCCTTTAAAATAGTTAATGAAAAATTTAAATATCTTGGAATTTATGTAACAAAGACATATACTTCTTTATTTAAACTAAACTTCCCACCTTTATTGAAAAAATTGCATAAGAATATTCAATATTGGAAAACATTACCTTTCTCAATGTTTGGTAGAATTAACGCAATAAAAATGATTTTTCTTCCGCAACTATTATACCTTTTTCAATCAATCCCGATATATCTTCCAAAAACATTTTTTAAAAAGGTAGACTCTATAATCACTAATTTTATCTGGGATTATAAGAATCACAGAATAAATAAAAAGCATTTATGTAAATCAAAAATAAATGGAGGTTTAGCTTTACCGAATTTCATGCTCTATTTCTGGGCAGTTAACATTAAAAATATGAACCTGGTTGGAAGAATTGGACCAGCAACCAGATTGGTTAAAAATGGAAAAGGAAGACTGTTTACCCTTTGAAATTGGTTCGATCTTGTTTGCTACCACTAAATTAAGCAAAAAAACCTATAGTGGAAACCCTATAATGTACAGTGGTATACGAATTTGGAAACAATTAAAAAATACTTTAAAATTGGATAATCTATCACTACTTCTTCCCATTGTAAACAACCCTGCATTTAAACCTTCAATGTTGGATAAAGGTTTTCTATAATGGAAAAATCACGGAATTAAAAAGATGGGTCATCTCTATAGGAAAGGCACATTCCTTTCATTTCAGGAGTTACAACAAATTTATGGACTTCACTCAAATTACTATTTCAGATATCTACAACTTAGAGATTATGCTAAATCAAATACACAGGACTATAGAAATAGAGATCCAGAAATTCTTGATGAATGTTTGAATAAACACCCTAATACAGAAAATTAATATATTATATCTATACTATCCTATTAGACAGTGAGGCACCTACGACGGAAATATTTAGGCAATCATGGGAAAATGAACTAGGCCAACCAATAATGCAAGATATTTGGGACGAAAGCATACAACATATACATTATTGTTCGTTAAATGCTAAATCCTTAATACAATTTAAAGTATTACATAGATTACATTATTCAAAAATGAAATTAAATAGAATCTTCCCAAATATATCTCCTATCTGCAAAAAAATGTCAGCACTTAGAGGCTAACTTAACACATACATTTGAAAATTTAATAAAAATTAATAATTTTTGGACGGAAAATTTTAAGATATATTTAAGATTTAAGAATTAAGGCAGAGATAGATAGATTTTTAATTAGTACAGGTGTCAGAGGTTATGGGGAGAAGGCAGGCGTATGGGGTTAGGAGGGAGTGAGAGAGATCAGCCATGATTCAATGGCGGAGTAGTGGATGGGCCGAATGGCCTTATTCTACTCCTATCACTTATGACCTATTGACCAGTTAAACTCGTACAATAGAGAGATCAAAGAGGAAGATAGAGAGCACAGAATACAGTCTCAGCATTGCTGTGCAGCAGTTCCACAAAGTCCAATGTCCTCGTTGCTTGCGGAAGAACCATTCAGAAGCCTGATAACTGAGAAGAAGCTGTTCCCGAGACTGTTTGTGTGTGCTTTCAAGCCTCTGTACCTTCTGCTGGACGGGAGCAGGAAGATGAAGGAATAACTGGGGTGGGATTGTGTCAATCATCTGGAAGTTGCTGCTGGGGTCTCAGCAAAGGAAGCTGAGAAATTGCATGCACAAAATATTGATACAAAAGGCGGCGCAAGAAAGTCTTGTTGCAACAAGCAACCTGGAGCACCAGAAGGCCTTTGTGGACAGAGCACAAGTGTTTGGCGAAATATACTGGAGCTCCCCATTCGCATTTAACTCCCCTTCCCATTCTGACCTCTCAATTCTTGGCCTCCTCCATTGCCAGAGTGAGGCCAGAACAACACCTTGATTTCCGCTTGGGTAGCTTATAACGCAATGGTATGAACATTAAATACGGCAATTTCAAGTGATACCCCACTACCCCTCTTTTCCCCTGCCCTCGCCCTCACCTGAGGCAGATACATTTCTCCTACCATCACCCACTCCCCAGCCACCCTGCTTTCTTTCCCCTCCTATCTTCCCTCATATCACATTCCCAAGCCCATCATTTCCCTTTTATTTCCCTATCTTTCTCCAAATATACCCCTTACATATCCAGCTTTACATTTCATTCCTCCTCTTCTCTACCATCCTTTTCTCTCCTTCTCACCCAGAGTCTTTGTCACTTACTCCATCCATTTGTCAATCAACATACCCCCCTCACCTACACTTTGTCCCACCCCACCTCTCTTTTCCAGTGATCTTCCTTACTACTCCAATCAGCCAAAATAACTTGAAATGTGGTCAGTTAATTTCCTTCCGCAAATACTGCCGGACCCATGAGAACCTTTTTTGCACAAGGTTCCAGCATCTGCAGTTCTTTATGTCTCCAATATTAAGGTGATTGAGAAAAAAAAGTTACTAATGGTTGTAATCAGGAATGCATTGCTAGTTTTAATGGTGCTGGTAAAATTCAGTTGTAGCATTCAAATGAAACTCCATAAGTGTCTGAAAGAAAATAGTTTCCATGGCTTTACAGCTGCAGGACCATCTGAACTGCTCTTCCATGGAACTAATATATATTCAATAGGCCGAATGGAGGTCTACGATACCGTAACTTTTCTGTGATTCCATGAAATCCCTAAAGAATACATTAAGGACCATAACGTATGATGGAATTAACAGAATTCCATCTCTTCTTTTTTTTAAGCCATCCAAGAACAATAAAGCTTAAGCAACTTCCAGAAGTTTGACAGGGTACTGTCATATCTCATGATGGATTCTGATCATTAAATAACTTGATCTTTCAACGTATACGCAATAAAAATAATTTCTTATCTTTATCATGGTAGCGTTTTACAGTTTTTACCAATTGCTTTTCTTAAATTTATAAATCAGAACCAAACAATTCATGCAAGTATGAAAATTGCTCTAATGAAGCAGTTCTGAAAATACTCTCTGAACATCAAGCTTCATTGCCACGTAATAACAAATCATGTTATACTACTACTTTTTGGAGATATACTATCAAGCCATACTTTAAGATAGTTACAAAAACCCTGAACCTGATACATGACAATAGGTACCATTCCAGGAGCGAAAAAGACTACAAAAAGTTGTGACCACTGCCCAGTCCATCACCGGCTTTGACCACTGTCAAAGGGATCTATCGTAGTCGCTGCCTCAAAAAGGCAGTCAAAATCATCAAGTACCCACACTATCCTGGCCACAAACGCTTCTCACCATTGCCATCAAGAAGAAGGTACAGGGGCCTGAAAACTGTAATGTCTAGGTTCAGGAACAGCTTCTTCCCTGCAGCCATCAGGCTAGTAAACACACAACGAATAAGCTCTGAGTTCTGAACTGCAAAATACTATATTATTATTGCACTATATTTGTTATTTATTGAACTTTATCTTTTTTTTCTCTTCCCCCGTTATGTACTATGTGTACATATTCGGTTGTGCTGCAGCAAGTAAAAATGCCATTGTCCATTCCGGAACGTATAATAATAAAACACTCTTGACTCTTAAGATACCTATGATATCCAGGCCAGCTCGGGGAGATGTGAAAGGAGGAGTGAGTAACTTTTTTTTAAAATGGGGCAGCACAGTGGTAGAGTGCCAGAGACCCGGCTTCGATCCTGACCACAGATGCTGTCTGTACGGAGTATGTACGTTCTCCCTGTGACCACGTGGGTTTTCTCCGGGTGCTCCAGTTTCCTCCCACTTTCCAAAACGTGCTGGTTTGTAAGTTAATTGGCTTCTGTAAATTGTCCACTGTGTGTAGCATAGAACAAGTGTATGGGTGCTTGTTGGTCGACGTAGACGCGGTGGGCCAAAAGGCCTGTTTCCACACTGTATCGCTAAACTAAACAAAAGAAACAATAAATAAATGGTCTCTTACCAGTCTGTTTATGCGAACAAACTCCTCAGGAGTCTTGGCCCACGGAGGGAGCTCGACATCAGACACTACAGTGCCATCATCCATTACACCCAAACTGTAATTGTTGGAATTCACAAACATCTCCGGAAGATAATAAAATTCAGGAATCAACTCCTATATAGGAAATAAATAATCACTATTACAGAAAATATTATACTAAAAGCCAGAGCCTCTTTTATCATATCCAGCTCAACATCCCAAAATGAGATGTGAAAAATACACTTAATATTATTTTAATCTGCTAAAAATCATATTTGTCAGGATCTATGAACTGTTCGGAGTGCCATAACAATTCAAATATAGTTAGTATAAGATTAACTAGTTCAATAATGTTTAACTACTTTACAAATCGTTTTTAAACCAAAGCACAAATCAGTGAAAAATGACTGATGCATTCATAATAATTCAAATAAACAAGAGAGAATTGAAAATAAACTGCTGAATAATTGATTCATTCACCATGACAATTTAGCTGACAATGACACAATTCACAACAAAACCTGCATGATCTGAAGATTGTCTCACAGAGAGAAGCTGATATGTGAATTATGGTTGAGGTTTACTTGCTTCACTCCAGAGGTAAGGAGTAGATGATACTTGTGCATGAATTGTTTTAACATTTTGTGGCTGTTGCACGTCAGCTGCCACAAAGAGCAAGACCTGGGTCCAATGGCAAGGGGACTCATGATGAATGGAGACCAAGCTCTGCTGCAGATGCACCACATAGATATACATATCATGAAGAGCAATCTCTTTCCTCAGCCAGTGTTCCCACAACCATTGTGCAGGAATTCTCTGCCTCAGAGGGTGGTGGAGGCCGGTTCTCTGGATGCTTTCAAGAGAGAGCTAGAAAGGGCTCTTAAAAATATTGGAGTCACGGGATATGGGGAGAAGGCAGGAACGGGGTACTGATTGGGGATGATCAGCCATGATCACATTGAATGGCCAAAGGGCCAAATGGCCTACTCCTGCACCTATTGTCTATTGTCTATGATCTGCTTCCCCTTAAACCTCCCTGCCTTTGTTCCTCTTCCCCTAACTGTCTCTCTTGGATTTCCCTTTCATTTAATCCCCTTCTTCAGTCTCTCCAACCAACCTCCTTCCCTTTCATTGGCCAGTCCCAACAGCTATATTGGCCCATCTAGTGATAGCCATTCGCCCGGTGCTGCCTGATGTTGCCAGATTGTAAATCTCCAACAAATTTAGTTTGATCATTAGCTGTCCTAAATGCCAGCAAAACAGTGCGATCCATTACATCATGTGTATGTAATATCTCGCTTAAAAAATTGCATGTCCAATAATATAACATTCTCGCATTGATGTGTAAACTTAGAATTATGATGTTTCTATCTATGTTTAGCCTTGAACACAACTTTTGGATCCAGAGGTGAGATCGCCAATATAGAGACAAGCCGACAATTAAAAATAAGCATCCAACAGCCCCCAAAGCGTTATAAATTGTATTAACATGTTGCATATGAATTTGAGAGAAGCATTTACCATCTGTTCCATGATTATGATGAAGAACAAAGGCAAAAAATCTGACATAATACTTGGGCCAGAGCTACCCAAGTGTTCAAAGACACTTAGCTAGGATGCTGGAGGGGAAGTAACATGATTCAGGTTGTTATACACAATTCCCAAGGCTTCTTGAATCAAAATGCAAGAACTTAAAGATATTTAAGCATCTGCTTCCCTCTAACAAGAACATTTTGTCAGAAGTTATCAAATTACTAAAGAGAATACTCTAATATACTGTATTTTCGTAGCCATCTTAAGGTTTGGCATACTAATATGCTGTTGCTGCTTAATGTCACATTTCACCCAGGATAAACAATTAAATTGTCTGCCCTCTGCTCCCACCATTATTTTGTTTCACAAACTGCAATGATTTTTTTAATGAATTAAAATCCACATGAACTACTAAACTGCTATGAAATATGGATGCACTATGGAGAGAAAGAGGGATGGTGCAATTTTGACTTTTTAAAGAAAATGGAAAACATAAGAGTTGTTTAAAAGATTGATAAACAGTTATTGGGGATTTTATGACCCAAACATCGCAAATAACCTTAAAGAAAATAAATGAAATGCCAGTTATGGCTTCTTGGTTACCTTGAATATTGGTGAGAATTGTGATACGAATATTTTCTGTATTTAAGGTGACCCATAACTAAAGCAATATTCCCTCTAGTTAATAATTACACTTACAAAAGTATAAACAACTGTTCAATATGAAAAGCAATCCACTATTGTAAATAATTGCTCCCTTCTTTTCCTGTATATTCCTCAGGCACTTTAAAACCCTTCGACTTTACATTTCCCATTTCGTTCATGGTAACTTCATCCTAATTATCTGCAACATTATTATTGCTGGTTAAAACAATTAAGAATGCTGCAAGCTATTCTGGGCCCCACAAACAAAATAGGGGTAATGCACGTAATTAGTGCAGTATCTAAAAAAAAATCACAGCAAGTGTCTAATCTAAAATTTGTCTTTCTCTTAACAAGCACAAAACACACGGCATTTAACAAGCAGAAAAATATAGGCCAGTCTGATGGCTATTATGTGCAATGGCCCAGCACAGCCATGTCAAAAGCAACTGGCTCTGATCTCAATCCCTTGTTCTTATGGGTCAATGGACCAGCGATTCCAAGGCACCCCTTAGGGCCACTTTCAACAGTCTCAGCCATCCAGACAACTGACAGCAACTGAGCAGGTCATCAGATGCTGAGCAAGGTCATGTTGGAGCAGTCAATGCAGAGACAGCAAGGATCACGAAAGGAATTAAGATATTATCTCTTCTATCACCAAGAACAATGTAGTAAACCACAGAATTGCAGATCTCAACAAAGACATTTTACTTTTAGCTCATATGAAAGACAGTAGTTTATTTAACTTCCATGGAACTGCTCTCAAGTTAGAAAATATTCACTGTACACTCAAGGCAATTTCATAACATCTAATTGCTAGAAAGCATGAGGCAAGGTACAATTTCTTAAATTAGGACTACTCCCTCACATTTTATTCCATTTTATTTAAACTTAAGATGTAATAATCAATACTTTATTTTTGTCATGCCTGTTTATGCATTACCAGAAAATTAAATTCTTCAAACTAATGTCCTGTGCTAATGTATCCTTTGCAAATATGTCCTAAAAACATATTATCTGGAGGTACTTAAAATATTTTCTTGCATCGGTTTGTTATTTTCATAATGATTTTGAGGAACATTTTAAATTGAAATTTCTATAATTGCTTGCATGATCCCCTGGGATCTCAAAGTAACTCACAAACAACTACAAATAGACACAATGTGCTGGAGTAACTCAGCAGGTCAGGCAACATCCCTGGAGAAAAAGGACATGGGACGTTGCAGGTCGGGACCCTTCTTCAGACTGAAAGTAGGGGGTGGGCAGCAAGTGGGGGATGGGTAGGTGGGTAAAGTGCTGAAGGCAGAAAAAGACCAGGAGCAAACAGAGGCAACCACAAATGACTTCAGGGTGGGTTGTGGCCTGGTGGGCCCATTGTTAGCTCGGAAAGGTGTGACTTCAAGAGGGATACAATGTGGAATGCGAAGGAACTCGTTAAACGACTGGAGGAGGAAGGAAGGGGGCTAGGAGGGGTGTAGGGAGGGTAGTGTAGGTAGGTTACTTAAAATGAGAAAATTCAACGTTAATACCGCTGGGTTGTAAGCTATCCGTGAAATACGACGTGCTGTTCCTCCAATTTACGCGTGGCCTCACTCTAGCAATGGAGGAGGGGTGGAAGATTGCAACCTTCACGTGGTTCGCCCTGTTTTGACTAATGTAATCAACCTGTCGTGCACAATCAAATAGAACAAGTTGGCCTACAACTTTAGGCTGTGCACGCTATATGCAAGAAGAAGAAGAGGAAGCAATGGAGGAGGCCCAGGACAGAAAGGCAGTATGGGATGGGAAGGGGAGTTGAAATCTGGGAGATCTCATAGGCCCCGACAGACTGAGCAGAAGTGGGCAGCAAAACGGTTGCCGAGTTTATGTTCAGTCTCACGGATGTATAGGAATCCACATCGGGAACAACGGATATAGTAGATGAGATTATAAGAGGTACATGTGAACTTCTGTCTAACCTGAAAGGACAGTCGTGGTCCCCGCATGGAGTTGAGGGAGGAGGTATAAGGACAGGTATTGCATCTCCTGCGGTTGCGGGGGAAAGTACCTGGGGAGACAGTGGTTTGGGTGGGAAGGGATGAGTGAGCCAAGGAATGGCGGGGGGAGCGTTCTCTGTGGATGGCAGAAAGGGTAAGATGTGATTAGTGGTGGCATCCTGTAGAAGATGTAAGAAATGTCAAAGGATAATGTGTTGTTCTTTGTTTTTACATTTTCACAAACAACTAAGTCCTACTACAGTGCAATTACTTTTGTAACATAGGGAAACCCATCAGTTAATTGGCAGACACCAAAATCCCACAGACAGCAATGTGATAATGACCAGTTAAATTGTTGGAGAGTAGCAATAGAAACAAAGGAGCTTGTTTCTATTGCTGCCTTACAGCGCTTGCAGTACATTCTCCCCAAAACCATGTGGGTTTTCTCCGAGATCTTCGGTTTCCCCCCCACAGTCCAAAGACGTACAAGTTTGTAGGTTAATTGGCTTGTTATAAGTGTAAATTGTTCCTAGTGTGTGCAGGAAAGTGTGAATGTGCGGGGATCGCAGTTCGTTGCGGACTCGGTGGCCGAAGAGCCTATATCTCTAAACTAAACTAAAGTGCTGATAATTGTTACATTTGTTTTACTAGTCTCTTGGCTATTGCTGCAACCAAAAAGCAACACTCATCAGTTTCTTTTCTTATTGGCACTTTTATTTTAATGAAGAACATGTGTGAGGTGGCGATATTTTGCCTGAGTGAAGTTTTACCAAGAGGTACAATCATCAGTTAGCACCATGTTCAGCACATGCTTTGTTCACCATTACAATTTAAAATCCTAATCATCGGAACATAACAGTTATGTAACATAACTAGAACCAGTTAGCAACATGGCTGCTGGAAAATTCCTACATGGCCTGGTATGCAGTTATGAAAAAAAGACTGAAGCGTCACGTGGATAGACCAATGACATCAACCTTCCTACTTTAACAATTTCAAAATCACATGTTTTCTAATAGTTTCGGATCCTCGTTAAATTATAAATCAGTTAAAACTGCTTAACAGCTATTGGAGTTCATGTTATTGGTTAGTTAGTTAGTTTAGTTTATTGTTTTTTAAACTAACAATAAACTAAACTAACTAATAACATGAACTCCAATATATGTTAACCAGTTTTAACTGAAATATGATTTAACGGGAATCAGAAACTATTAAAAGCTTGGGATAGATGTTGTTGCTACTGGGTAGTAAGCTGGTAATTTTCTGAATGCCAAATGTGTTAGTTCACTTAATCACTACACTCCCTCTTGGAAGTGGATCCTAGACCAAATCACTGCCAATGATAATTGTGGGGTTTTGTCTTTGGAAACAGTAGGGAAGACAAGCTCCTTTCATTTTTAATCATTCTGCTTTATTTATGTGTTTCTACTTAAATAACAACTAGGAACATCTAAAATCATTCATCTTCACTTCCAATAAACCAGAATAACATTTAAAAGCTAAATATACTTCTTTCAATATGTTGAGCCTTTGTGTTTTTCTAAATTTCAAAGGTATTTTAAAGTTATTAAACTATCTTCACAGTTTTTACAGGTAATAAAGATGGGATTATGAGCGGTTGATGGTTAAAGATTTTTGAGGTGGGGATTTCTCACCGTGGCACCAAATGTCCTGCTGCCACACAGTTTATGCTGTTATCAGGCAACTGAACCATCCTCCCCACAACTCTACATTAAACAAAGTAAATACACACAAGAAGCATCTCCGGTGACAATTGCAGGCAAGGAGCTCAGTTAGCTCCATTTCGAAAAAAGACACAAAGTGCTTGAGTAACTCTAGAGATGTCTGACCTGCTGAGTTACTCCAGCACTTTGTGTCTGTTCTCCAGAGATGATGCCTGACCTGCTGAGTTACGCCAGCATTTCAGGTATCTTATTGTAAACCAGCATCTGCGATTCCTCGTATCTTAAGATCTATTTTGAATTTGATTTGAATATTGGAGACTATTTTAGCCTGAATAAGTATAGCAATGTTATATTCAGTGTCATATCTTGCACTAAAAGTTGTACCCTTTATCCTTTATCCGTGCATTGTACACAGCTTGATTGTATTCATGTATAGTCTTTTCTATGACTGGATAGCATGCAAAGAAAAGCTTTTCACTGTACCTCCATACATGTGAAAACAATAAACGAACAATAAAATGAACAGCAGCCTCATTCTGACTTGTTGGCTTGAGGCTTTGGTCATTTAAACTCTCCATTTTCATTAACATAATCTTAATAAATACAATAAATGAAAGTCTAGCAGGTGACAATAAAAGAAGCATGGTAGTAATGGATCACACATTGGTTTGTGTTTAGGTGTGAATTTATACTAAATTTTAATTGATGCATTGTTAATAGCTTTGGATTCCTACCTCATCCTGTTTAGAACTTATTTTTAATGATACCACCTGGAATCTGAACATTACTCCAATTAAAGTGAATTGGGATAGTAGATGAATAAATTTTAGGGAGACAAATGAAATCCAAATAGTTCTGTAAGAATTAATTAAAAATAGAATTAATTATTTACAGCATGGAACATAACAATATTCAGTGACTAATATGTGTAGCTCAAACAGTGCCTTACTCTACATTGGAGACTCCGGTTTAATAGCTAGATTTTCAAATAAAGAGCAAGCTAATTAAAGCACATAAAATTAGATTCTGAGCAGGAGCAGCCAGAACAGATCTCCAAAGTTATTTGCAACAAACTTAGAAGTATAATTATTGAAGTAGGAACTATAAGAAAGTAAAAACAGTGCACATGTGTTTTCTGAAAGCAATAGATTCGACGTCTCCACAAGATAATTATAAAAAAGCTCAACTGTATGGTACATAAGGAAATACAACACATAGTTAGGTAGAAAGAACGAGTTAGATTAAATGAGTGGATCAGACATGCTTTGGACCTAACATGAGGTACACTTTTGCTCTTGCAGCTAATTTGAACGTGGAAGTACAGAACAACTTTTAAAGGTTTTGCATAAAGTAATAGGTTTGTCAAATGTAAAGGAGAACTCCAAACAAGCAGATTACCAGAACAGGTAGTGAGATACATGTGATTTTATGCATAAAACAGGCCCTTAAGCTTACCATATCTATGCTGAACATGATGCCATGTTAAACCAATCTCCACTGCCTGCATGTGATCCATATCCCTCCATACTTATCTAAAAGCCTCTTAAATGTTACACTCCTGTCTGCCTCCACCACTACCCCTGGCAGTGCGCTGCAGGCACCCACCATGCTCTGTGAAAAAAAAAACACTCTTCCCACCTTAAAGCTATGCCCTCTAATCTTTGACTTTTCAACCATGGGAAAAAGGCTCCGAATGTCAATCCTATCTATGTCTTATAATTTGATCTGCTTCTATCAAGTCTCCCCTCAGCCTCTGACACTCCAGAGAAAATAATCCAAGTTTGTTCTTATAATTAATGCCCACTTAACCAGGTGACATTCTGGGAAACCTCTTCTGCACTCTCTCCAAAGCCTCCATATCCTTCCTGAAATGGGGCAACTAGAACTGCACACAATATTCCAAATACTTAATTGTGAGATAATGCCTGACCAGAGGAAAATCAATAATACAAATTGGAAAAACAATGAAGGGTATTAATATGGACAAACCCAAAGTTTAAGTCGGAAAATGCAATCACATGTTAACAAAGCTATTAAAAAAAATCATATTTTTGTTTTTATAAATGGGACTGGGAGAACGTAAGTAGTACTAATTATTTTTTTTCTCAACTGAATCATTTTTTGGGGATCTGATCATTATTGACAAAGCCATTAATTAACTCTCCTTACATGTATAGAAGTTGGGAGGTCCAGTTGCAGTTGTATAAGATGTTGGTGAGATGTATTAGGAAAGACGTTGTCAAGCTGGAAAGGGTACAGAGAAGATTTACAAGGATGTTGCCAGGGCTAGCGGGTCTGAGTTATAGGGAGAAGTTGAGTCGGATGGGACTATTCCTTGGAGTGCAGGAGGATGAGGGGTGATCTTATTGAGGTGTATAAAATCATGAGAGGAATAGATCTGTAGGTGCACAGAGTCTCTTGACCAGAGTAGGTGAATCGAGGACCAAACGACATAGGTTTAAGGTGAAGGGGAAAAGATTTAATAGGAATCTGAGCGGTAACTTTTCACACAACGGATGGTGGATGTATGGAACAAGCTGCCACAGGAGGTGTTGAGGCAGGGACTATCCCAACATTTAAGAAACAGTTAGACTGGTACTTGGACAGGATAGGTTTGGAGGGATATGGACCAAACGCGGGCAGGTGGGACTAGTGTAGGTGGGACTCCAGAACGTTCAAACTCCGTGCAGACAGCACCTGTCGTCAGGATCGAACGCAGGTCTCTGGCCCTGGAAGGCAGTAACTCTACTGCTGCACCACCATTGCGCCCCGGACACATTCATGCAGGCAGTAGTGAGAAGGCTACCACAGGGAGTAGATGAGGCGGCTGAGGACTGGGAAAGCAGCCAGAGGTCTTTATCGTGGCACCGCAGTATCGATGCCTTCCAGATTGCTGCGTAGAAGCCCAGGTCAGGGCTCAGCCAGGGCCTCGCGTGTCGTTTGGAGGAGCTGGGCCTTGCGGGTTGGGGTCCGGATGGGCAGTGCGGCCGACGGAGCCCATGGCTGGGTCCCGGGTCGGCACCATGGAGGCGAGAAGTGGGGCGTCAACAGTGGTGAGGCCTTGGCGATGAAGCCTCACGACGATGGGGCATCGTCGGTGGTGAAGCCTTGCGGGTTGACTCACAGTCAACGAGAACATAGGGAAGAACAATGGAGGATCCGACGTGGAGGAACCTCCATATGGGGGAGGGGAAGAACAAAAGGAGGAGCCGATGCGCTTTGTAACTTTGTCAGCGCCATAAGTGGCTGCTATTTGTATACATTGTGTATGCAAGCAAAGAATTTCACTGTACCTAGGCACATGTGACAATAAAATATTCCATTCCATTCCATGTTGGGCAGTGTGGGGAAGTTGGGCCGAAGGGCCCGTTTCCACACCGTGTCACTCTAACTCTAAGTCTTTGAGGTGATGTTGATCACCTGAAGCCCCTGTCCTTTTTGATTGAGAGATCTCTGGTTTGGTGTAGTGCGGGAGGGGGGGGGGGGGGGGGGGGGGGGGAGATGTTGTTGGAACAACCTGGAAAGGTAACTGGACTGTATACGGTACACATGGCCGTCACTATGTGCCGCTTGTAGAGGGATTTGGTTAATGGACATAGTACGAATCATGTGTACTATTTTGCCCTAAAAGCATTGTTGTTGGAGCTTCATTCATTCAGCCAAGTGGAGAATTTTCCAAGTGGGGGGGGTCTGGATATCCTTGTACTCAAAACAAAAGCAGTTAGCATGCAGATACAACTAATTGTTAGAAAGATAAACATTGGCCTTTATTCTCATTGTACAAAACTCTTGCTAAAAATAAAATATGCTGCAATTTTACAAGGTTTTGGTGATCATACTGAACTCGATTGCAGAGTGGTCTCTGTACCAAAGAGTGTATTTGCTTAGGTGGCAGTGCAGCATTGATGGATTATTGCAAGAGAAGACATGCAAGAGTACACAATAAAGTACTTAACATTCTGACAAGCATTGAAAGAGTAGCTATTGATAAGTCATTCCCATAGGCTGGAGTCTTGAATCAGAATAAATTACAAGGCTTGACCATAAGAACAATTTCATCACATAGGATATTTTGAAGTTTTGGAATTCTTACAGTGCTGTGAATTAGGTACATTTGGATTCAGATTTATAGTTTTTCTACCACAACAGAAATCAGGCAAAAAGGAACACAAAGATTACAAGTCTGAAGAACGGTCTCGACCCGAAACGTTGCCTATTTCCTTCGCTCCATAGATGCTGCCTCATCCGCTGAGTTTCTCCAGCATTTTTGTCTACCTTCGATTTCCTTCCTTCTTAAACAAAGATTATATATGCTATTATCTATACTATTACTAAAATTCTCATCTTGCGGTTTGCTTATTTTTTAATTTACGCAAACACGGCACCATTTATCGCTATAATTTTTGCGCCACGTTACCCACCGTTCCTCCTCTGCTCCAAGCACACCAAGTTTTGTTCCGATCGGTGGAAGTAAGATTATTATGAAGGTTTAAAAAAAATCGTGAGATCAGCAGATTGATCTTCTCGCCTGTCAGTCACCATGAAGGTAACACCCCTTCCGGCTCCCGCTGGAGAATAAAAGCCCCGGAGGCGGGGCTGTCCACAAGCCGTGCTGATGGAGTCCGCAAGAGTGGAGTCGGGAAAGCCGCTGTGTGGAGTCGGGAGGTGCTCTGTGGTGCCGCGGCCGGTGGCCGCTAAGTGGAGTCCCTCCCCCCCCACCCCCACACCCCCCCCTCCCATCCCCCCCTTTACGTGTGACTGGGACCCAACTTGTCCCACCTAGTCTAGTTATACTCTTAAATCTCTAAAACAATAAATAGCACGTGACAAAACCATTCTTTTCTTTTGAAAACGGCTACACCTCCAAGGAAGCCACTGCTATAACGCCTCTGTATTCAAAATAAACTTCAACTGCAGCATCATAATGACAATTGAAAACTGAGATAAGAAGTATAGGAATTTAAAACTAATATCCATTCATTTATCTAACCACAGAGAAAACCGTCCTTTAATAACAGTTTGTGATGCAGATTTCGAGTTACCTGTTGTATAAATAGCATTATGCGTCTAACAAAAACAAAGCCACATAATATTCAGATGCTGGAGATTGATGAACAATAAGAAACTTCATGAAATTAGGCGAATGGACAATGCAAAACTTGATAATTTTTGATGTGCTGTATTAATAGCATCAACTGAGATTTTAGAGAGTCTGAATTACTGAACACAAAGCATCTTCTTTGTGCTCCTGTGAACTATTATTTGCAATCTCACCACATTGTACCCAAAAACAAGCCTGTTATTTTCTTATTAAAAATTAAGTCTTTTGTATCCTGTATAAAAATACAACATTTCTGGATGGGAATATTCAATACCATATACAAAACGCTCAAAATTCAATTGGAGTCAGATTCAAAATTAATAATATTAGGAATGTCAGAGGGCTGCCCCAGGTTAACGATATTCCAAAGACGCTTCCTTGACTACGGTTTAATAACTGCGAAAAAACTTATACTTAAATTCTGGAAAAAGATAACAGTTCCCAAAGTGAAGATGTGGATCACAGAAATGACCGAGACACTACATTTAGAAAAAATAAGGCTTGTTTTGTCTGACAAATCAGATCAATTTTCCAAAATATGGTCTCCTTTCATTGAATTTCTTCAACAACAGAATGGTTGAACACAAATTCAAAACAGACGCTAGGGTCGGGTGAGCGGGTGTAGGGAAGGGTAGTGGGATATCTCCACTTTTATTTTTAACTTCTTCGTTAGTTCAGGGGTTTTTCTTCTTTCTTTTTCATATCTTTTTCGAAATTCTTTCTTTTCTTTTTCCTTTCTTCCTCCTTTCCGATTCACTTATAGTTTATAAAATGTTAAAACTGAAGTTGTACGAAAGTTGTATAATTGTTATGTCGATTACTTTCTTCTTGTACAATTGCTTCTAATAAAATAAATATTAAAAAAATTAAAAAATTAGGACTTGATTTTCATCGGCATTTTATTGAAATCGGACACGCTAAGGTACTTTCTGTTCTATTAAGGATGAAGTTGAGTCAACTACCTCACTAGCAAAGAACAGGAGAAGAATTATTAATAGGATGTCTCCTACATAAGTGCCTTATACTTGTGAGGTCATGCTGCAGCAGGTTGAAGGTGGTATTTCATCCGATTTTTGCAAAAATGTTTGTGTGCGATTTGAATGCTCAGCACCTCCGTCTCTTTGGTGAAACAGTTCACGACGATTGATTGCTCAATGCCACATGCCTGCTAACCGGCAATACACTATTTGAGTTCAGGATTCAGGTGGAGTGATAGAGTTAGGTCATTGCACGGTGTGATAGTTTTTAGATAACCTTTATCTTTCATTTGTGAAAGCAGACACATTGTGAAGGTCACTATTTTGTTCAAAGTGTTCAAATACTGAAATAACCTTGGAATTCTCCTTCAACAAGGAATGAAACAATTGGAGAGTTGAAGCGAGATTACTCGCAGATCTATGTATCGTGATCAGGGTTTGGCCCATTTACAATTGTCAAGTTCTCTCATATTCTGAGACAATGGATTTTCTTCCCGTGCTTTTATTTCACCATATCTTGCTGGCATGACTACCATGCCCCAAAACACTGCCCAAAATACTCCTATGCTTGTGTCAAGAAAACCAGAGAGAACATTTTAGATCTATGACCCTTCATCAGAATTGGGACAGTGAGAAACCAAATCAGTTTGAGTTAGTAAAAGTGAAAAATCCAGCTTGTTTTACTCTCCCAATTCTGACAAAGGATCTTTGAGCTGAGATACTAATTCTATCTTTCCACAGAAGGTCACTAACCTGCTAAGTATTGCCAACATTTTTATTTTATTTCAAATTACCAGCACCAGCAGACTTTTTTAAATTGTAATTCCTCCTAAACACAACCAGCCTGGATGCTGAGAATCAGTCTCCGGTCAGAGGTATTTCAGAATCCTGCAGGAAAGATATCCCTGATGCAGTAAGGATACAACACTCTCCCAAACAACCCCAACATCTTTGACAAATGTCAAAATTAGGGTTTCCCCCACTTGGAAAAACTACAATGGTTTTTAAATATTTCAGATAATCAGATACATTTTAAAACTTTTAAAACTAAAAAATGAAATAATTAAAAATGAAAACATTTTGAAAACATTGGAAAAATACATACATAATTCAGAACATAAAATTGAAACAATTTGAACAAAAACAAATTTGATTCGAAACAAAATGGAGCTCAATGCTGCAGCCTGAAAACTGGCGAGATGGAACAGCAGCATCGAGGACAAATTTAGTTACAGACAAAGCCTTTTTTATCGTAAACCAGTGACATTTCTGTTGAAGGTCATGAAGTACCAGATACATGCTGCATGCAAACAAATGTCTATAAACCGATTATTCCATAAATCTTAAATAAACTGTTTTAATGAGGATTGATTAACAAGAACATTTGTAAATGTTCCTCCATAAAATGGGATAAAGACCCATCATTTATTTACTTGCCTCTATACTCCACAATTTGAGATTTATAATAGAAAAAAATCACATGTGGTTAAAGTGCAAATTGTCAGATTTTATTAAAGGGCATTTTTATATATTTTGGTTTCACCATGTAGAAATTAGAGCTGTGTTTATTCATAGTCCCCCCATTTCAGGGCACCATAATGTTTGGGATACATGGCTTCACAGGAGTTTATAATTGATCAGGTGTGTTTAAATGCCTACTTAATGCAGGTATAAAAGAGCTTTCAACACCTAGTCTTTCCATCACCTTTGGAAACTTTGATTGCTATTTATCAAAGTTGTGCAAATGAAAGTCAAAGAAGCCATTATGAGACTGAGAAACAAGAATAAAACTGTTAGAAACATCAACCAAACTTTAGGCTTACCAAAATCAACTGTTTGGAATATCATTAAGAAGAAAGAGAGCACTGGTGAGCTTTCTAATCACAAAGGCACGCAGGCCAAGGAAGACCTCCACAGCTGATGACAGAAGAATTCTCTCAATAACAAAGAAAAATCCCCAAACTCCTGTCCGACTGATCAGAAGCACTCTTCAGCTGTCAGTTGTGCATTTGTCAATAACCACTGTCCGCAGAAGACTTCATGAACAGAAATACAGAGGCTACACAACAAGATGTAAACAATTGGTTAGTCGCAAAAACAGTTTGCCAAGAAGTAGTTAAAAGAGCAACCACATTTCTGGAAAAAGGTCCTGTGGACAGATGAGATGAAGACTATCTTATATCAGAGTGATGGCAAGAGCAAAGTATGGAGGAGAGAAGGAACTGCCCAAGATCCAAAGCATACCACCTCATCTGTGAAAAACTGTGGTGAAGTTGTTATGGCCTGGGCATGTATGGCTGCTGAAGATACTGGCTCACTTGTCTTCACTGATGTTACAACTGCTGATGGTAGTAGCATAATGAATTCTGAAGTGTATAGACACATCCTATCTGCTCAAGTTCAAACAAATGCCTCAAAACTCATTGGCCGGCAGTGCATTCTACAGCAAGACAATGATCCCAAACATACTGCTAAAGCAACAAAGGAGTTTTTCAACGCTAAATAATGGTCAATTCTTGAGTGGCCAAGTAAATCACCCAATCTGAACCCAATTGAGCATGCCTTTTATATGCTGAAGAGAAAACTGAAGAGGATTAGCCGCTAAAACAAGCATTAGGTAAAGATGGCTGCAATGCAGACCTGGCAGAGCATCACCAGAGAAGACACTCAGCAACTGGTGATTTCCACGAATCCCAGAGTTAAAGCAGTCATTGCATGCAAAGGATATGCAACAAAATACTAAACATGACAACTTGCATTTTACATGACACTGCTGTGTCCCAAACATTAAGTTGCCTGAAATGGGGGGACTATGTATAAACACTGCTGTAATTTCTACATGGTGAAACCAAAATGTATGAAAATGGCCTTTATTAAAATCTGACAGCAGTAGTAGGCCCCTCTCAGTCATGGCTGACCATGGATGATGCATCCAAGCGGATGGATACAAGCCTGGGCGATGTCATATGGAGGACAGGCTTGTTGCCCATGTAGCATGTCCCCCTCTCTCCACGTTGCTGATCGATCCAAAGGAATAGCAGGGCCGTTACAGTTTGGCACCAGCGCCGTCGCAGAAGCTGCCAGAGCGGTTTTAGACAACGACGAACTGCCTTAGGGACTCCGACTTTTTCTTGAGGTTTACTCCTGGAGCCTTTTCCATGACGAGATATGGCCACAAGGCAGTGGAAGTTTTAGATCAGAGTTTTCCCATCCCTAGATGGACTGCCTTCCCTAGATGGACTGCGTCTACCTTCTCCTGGAGGTCTATAGCATCTGCCCACTCCAAGTTATCATACAGCCATACAAATACAAATAACGCAACACACAGTCAAATTTAACATGAACATCCACCACAGTGGAATCAACATTCCTCACTGTGGTGGAAGGCAACAAAGTTCAGTCATCCTCCTCCTTTGTTCACCCGTGGTGGTCGGGGCCCTGAACTTTCAGCACTGCCTCTGCCGGCGGTCCGCTGTTTAGGCCCTCTCGTCGGGATGATGGAAACTCCGGCGTCGGGACAGATCGGAACATTCCGCGGCATGAAACTGCAAGCTCCATACAAATGGCATTGGAGGTCAGGGTTGAACCTAGTTGTGACAACAGTGCCACTTCGCTGCCCTTGGGGCATAATGGTTTCATAGTTGTGTTACTGGGCTAGCAAACCAAGCTACTTTTCCCTTGGTAAAGCTTTTTGGCCACTATTAGGAATCAGCACCTTATGAATGCTTTGTCCTTCAGGGCAACCTGACATTCTGGCATAGTCTGTGCAAACTTATTGCCGCTTTGATTGTGAACAATAGCCATGGCTCGCAGAGCAGATTGCAAGTGTGATCTGCTGTAGCACAGAGGCCTGACAGTCTAAGGGGTGTAAGATAAGTACTTGGAAAATTCATAACACTGCATGAAAAAGATTTTTTTCAGAGATTTGGAAACTACATTCTTCTAACACAAAATGTGATCCGTAGCAATAAAATTTCATGTTAATCTAAAACGAACTGAAAAAAAAATCAAGACAAGAATGTGGAAGATTAATTGTCAGGTCAGAGACTAGCAATAACTCTTTGGCACACAGATGCAAAGTCAGCCAGCATGAAGGTGGTTTAAGACTCTGTAGATTAATGTCACTGCATCTACCTCTGACCTCCCTTGTCTTTGCTCCCTCCAAAACAAGCCAAAGTTTAAGTGAAGAGACTGACATTATGTCAAAGTATTCACTCGTGTGGATGTATTCAATTTAAATGGGAAGTAACTTGAGCAATAATATCCAAAGAACCTGTTAGAACATCATAAAACACAGTACTGCATCAAACAGCCGGCACGATGCTTTAAAATCCCATCCTATCTGCAGAATTGTAAACATTAACAGAAGATTGCAAGTCAACCAAAAAGACAACAACTATAAAGGCATTATGCTGCTCTAAAATCACTGGGACCGTTAAATTCACCAATAAGAAAATCAATTCTGAAGTGAAAGGCCTGAAAAACCTACATTTTATTTTCCAGGATGGAAATCATTATCCTGCTGTGAAGTACATTTCATTAGAAACTGATTCAATGCCTCAGTTTACGCTAAGTAATTGGCAGTATGCTAAATAGAAATATTCTTGGTACAATGGTAAAGTGATTATGTTACTAGGACCAGCAAACCAGAGGCCCTCTCATGATCCAGATGTTTAAGGTCAAATCCCATGACAGCATCTGGGGGATTTAAATTCAGTTAAAAGGAAGAAAATAGATTTGAAAAAGAGTTGTAATTAGTACCAGTAATCAATGAATGTCCAGACTGACACAAGGGGCATTAAGGGAAGAATATCCACCACACTTCCACGGTTGAAACCACAGTGCTCAATGTGCTCAATTCTTAAAAGTACTCAAAATGCCCCAAATGTCAATAAGCTGCATCAAACTGTGATGGTGAAGCCCCAAAAGAATAAAAACTTGGTATCAATGCTGGTATGCAGAATATGACAAAGGCATGTAAGCCAGATTGACAGTGAACATTTCTCTTTATCAACATAAGGAGACGAGGGAACTAGCAAAGTTGTCCCACAAACTCAACAAGCAACAACTTGACTTCCGCCTTGTGTAATCATACTTTCCTGCCAATATGACAGACACACTCATCACCAGTCATACATGCGGCTTTTCTCAATGGCAGGACAGGAACACTGGAGGTGGTGGCATGACAAAACACTGTTCTGTTCCTGGCAGTTCAACAATGATTGGACACCGCAATATTTTACGTCTTTAGATTAAATTTGAAAAAGGAAAACACCTGTCACTCTTTCTCATCTTAGAATTCAATGTCTTTACTTTTGAACAGGAACACTTGAAAGAACATAGAACAGCACAAAAACAGGCTCTTCAGCCCAAAATGTCTGTGCCAAGGCAGACATTTACTTGCCTGAACATAATCCATATTCCTCCATCACCTGCATAACCATATGCCTATCCCAAAGTCTCTTAAATGGCACTATCATATCTGCCTCAACCACCACTCTTGACAGCATTTTCTCTCTCACCACCCAACACACATCCTCAAACTTTGCCCCTCTCACCATAAAGCTGCACCCTCTGGTATTTGTTTTTTTCCATCCTGAGAAAAAGATTCTGTCTCTACCCTATCTATGTCTCCCATCATTGTATGTACTTCTATCAGATCTCCCTGCAACAACAGGTAGTCCAGAGAAGACAATCCAGGTCTATCCAATCTCTCCAGGCTTTATCCTGGTAAACCTCCTCTGCATCCTGTCCAATGCCTCTACAACCTCCCCGTAATGGGGCGATCAAAGGTGCGCTGTAGACACGGAATAATCTGAGTGAGGGATGTCAATAGTCCATTGCCCAGTCAGCCACAGTTACGTCACTATTAACCAATCTGCCCAAGTGCACAGGTGGAGTGAGTTTGCTACAAAGAGTGAGAGGGTCATCTACAAACAAAAAACCTACTTGACACCAGCACATCTGTTTCAAGACATTTCTAATCAGAAAGCAAGGACTTTGTAAGTGAGACAATGCATTAATCATTGGAGATTTTAACCCTGATAGGTTGAGCAAAAGAGATTGCCAAAAGTAACCAAAATTGCCAAAAGGATAATACAGAATGTATTTGGAACAATTTCCTTGAGCAATATGTTGTCGAATTTAGGTTGGCCTTGAATAACAAAATATGTTAGTTAATAATCTAATAACAAAGCCTCTAAGCAGGCACGGAAATCGCTGTCAAAACATGAGGGACACCCAATTTCTTGGCGCACGCGCGCACACACGTGAGGTTTCAGCCTTGGGCCCTATGGCCAGTAACATCGGAAACTGACCTGGTTGGTGACCGACTGCAAACTCCGGTAACAGTAGCTTCGTCTGCCCCGAATCGTGGGGCTTCAATCAGCCAGTTCGCCGGGCCTTTCATCGCCCGGCAGGGGCTTCAACATCGGGAGCCTCAATTGCCTCGACGCAGCAATTTGACCGCGGGGTGGTGGAAGATCCTGAGGTCGATTTTAAGCTGCACCGGGCCGGGCGATGAAAAGCCCTGCGAATGGGTCGTTTCAAGCTCCGCTCTGATCTTTGCTCCACCAGGATGTCTCCCTCCTCCAATCACCGCGCTCTATCCTCAGTCCCACCCCCCTACCTCCGCCTCTGACCGACACCTCCCTCATCCAATCATCGTGCTGAATCATCATGGCCCTACCCCCCCCCCCCCCCACTGCTTGCTGACCGACGTCTCTCTCGTTCAATCGGTGCCCTCGATCAACAGTCCGACCCCCACTGTCTCGCGGAAAACTGAGAATCTGCCTCAACCACTACTCTCGGAAGCACAGTTCCTCATGAGAGGAATAGATCGGGTAAACTCACAGGGTCTCTTGCTCAGAGCAGAGAAATCAGAACCAGAGGACTGAGGTCTAAGATGAGGGGAGAAAGATTTAATAGGAACCTGAGGGTTAATGTTGGTACACAAAGGGTGGTTTGTGTATGGAAAAAGCTGTCAGAGGAGGTAGTTGAGGCAGGGACAATCGCATTTAAGAAACAGTTAGACAGGTACATGGATAGGACAGGTTTGGAGGGATATGGACGAAAAGCGGGCAGGTGGGACAAGTGTAGTTGGGACATGTTGGCCGATGTGGGCATGTTGGGCTGAAGGGCCTGTTTCCACACTGTGGAAGAAAATATTAATATCCTTTCTTACTTAATTTTGATTGGAATTGAACAAGGTAACGAAAGGGTGTTTGGATGTGACAATTGGCATCTCTCATTGACCAGGTGTAGAAGAGGTTTGTGGGAATCGGCAAAGTAAGATTAGACGTATTACCTCTTGTCTAGGAATGTGTTGAAGGGTGGATGGTAAATGTAAACATGAAATAGTTAGTAGACGGCGATAGGAAAACTTGTTTCTCTCAGCAGTGTGTTACAATAGACCACTCCACCCCCTACCGTTAGTAGCATAGATACGTTGCAGTAAATGGGGGGCTTATGATTCGCTCGGAATGGGGATGGTGGCGCGGTCTGCCTAAAAGGTAAGATAGAATAATGTCAAGATGCCCTTGTATTGTGTTTGACTTGTATTAACCATCTGTGGTTGAATAAGAATATCATAATCAAAAAGTATGTTATGACTTGATTAACCATCTGTGGTTGAATAAGAATATCATAATCAAAAAGTATGTTATGACTAATGGAATAATTGGTACCCATGTAGTAGATAGTATATTTTTTGTATAGTTGTATCTAACAAAAAACAAAAGTTGTTTACTGCACAGTATAACTGTCGGCTAATTCTGCTGTGAAGTCAGAAAACTAGTGAGCAGTTAACTGCCGCCATCTCTCCATGATATCATGCAATAAAGTCTCTTGAAGCAAACCTGCCAAGTCTCCACTTTTCATTTTTAATTTCCCTCCAATTTCTTCCACACACACTGTATCACTATATGCCTTTGAGGAGGTAGGATAGGTGTAGAGGGATACGAGCCAAACATAGGCACGTGGGACTAGTTCTCTCTCCCCCTCTTTCTGAGACAGTGTGGGCAAGTTGGGCCAAAAGACCTGTTTCTATGTTCTATGATACTACGAATATTTCTGCAAAACAATGTAGCATTATTTGCACTCCCTGAAATTATGCACTCATGAACATTGTTCACAAGAGCGAACACCATCACAAGCTGGAGTACAAAGGCTGCCAGCCTCTTCACCTACCATTGCTCTCATTTTTTTTCAGTTTAATATTGTGCTCACATGCAGGGCTGCCAACTCTCACGCTTTGAGCGTTAGAATCACACCTTTTAACAAATTCTCACGCCCTCACCCTGATCAGAAATTTCTCACGCTCTGGGGGGTGGGGAGAGAGGGGGGTGGGAGAGAGAGGGGGGTGGAGAGAGAGGGGGGTGGGAGAGAGAGGGGGGGAGAGAGAGAGGGGGGAGAGAGAGAGGGGGGGAGAGGAGAGAGGGGGGGGGGGGAGAGAGAGAGGGGGGGGAGAGAGAGAGGGGGGGGGGGGAGAGAGAGAGGGGGGGGAGAGAGAGAGGGGGGAGAGAGGAGAGGGGGGGAGAGAGAGGGGGGAGAGAGAGGGGGGGAGAGAGAGGAGAGAGAGGGGGGAAGAGAGGGGGAGGAGAGTGGTGGGAGAGAGAGGGGGGGAGAGAGGGGGGGGGAGAGAGAGGGGGGGGAGGAGAGAGGGGGGAGGAGGGGGGGAGAGGGGGGGAGAGAGAGGGGGGGAGAGAGAGGGGGGGAGAGAGAGGGGGAGAGGAGAGGGGGGGGAGAGAGAGGAGGGAGAGAGAGAGGGGAGAGAGAGGGGGGGACGAGAGAGGTGGGGGGAGAGAGAGAGGGGGGGGAGGGGGGGGGGAGTTTTTTCTCTTTCTTCGAGGGGGGCGAGAGAGGGGGGGGAGAGAGAGGGGGGGAGAGATGGGGGGAAGAGAGAGAGGGGGGGAGAGAGAGAGGAGGGGGAGAGAGAGAGGGGGGAGAGAGAGGGGGTTCTCCTCTTTTGGGGGGGTGCTAGAGAGGCAGGGCTACAACTCCATGCACTGAGCGTGAGAATCACACATTTCGCCAAATTCTCTTTTGTCTTTTTACGCTGATCACAAATTTCTCACGCTCTGTCGTGGAGAAATTCTGTGATCAACGAAAATTTCAAAAACTCATATCAACTGCATGGGCCATGGGTGTTGGAAGCAGAAGCAGCGGCTGGGACAGATGCGGACAGGGAGCGGGGCTGGCGAGTGTTCGCCGGGCTGGCAAGTCGCTCACTGCAGCTCCGGCCATGGAGCAGCCTCAGTGCAAGGCGTCGGAAGCGTTGCGCCGCTGCGTGAGAGTCTCCTGTGCAAATTTGCCCAGGTGACCGGCATGGATCAGGCTGAGTGTGGGCGGGCTCGGTGCATCCTGGAGGACAAACCAGTGGCTGCTGGAAGTAAGTACCAGGCACTGCGTAGAAACGGTGGAAGATAGTGGACTTCAAATGGGGGTGGTTGGAGAAAGCACCTGCTTGCCTGCTAGATTTTCACTTACTGTAACTGAAGGAAAAATGTTCCCGATGTTGGGGGAGTTCAGAACTAGGGGTCACAGTTAAAGAATAATGGGGGGGGGGGGGGGGGGGGGGAATTAGGACTGAGATGAGGTCAAACTTTCTTCACGCAGAGAGTTGTGAATCTGTGGAATTCTCTGCCACAGAAGGCAGTGCAGACCAATTCGCTGGATGTTTTCAAGAGAGAGTTACATTTAGTTCTTGGGGCTAATTAAATAAAGGGATATGGGGGAAAACAGGAAAGAGGTACTGATTTTAGATGAATAGCCATGATCATATTGAATGGCAGTGCTGGAAGGACCGATGGCCTATTCCTGCACCTATTTTCTATGTTTCTATGCTTGAGTAAATGGCAATAAAACTCGATCACTTGATTTTGAAGCATTCATGCATGGTGGAGGTATAATGTAGTCATAGAGTGATACAGTGTGAAAACAGGGCCTTTGGCGCAACTTGCCCACACCTGCCAACATGTCCCAGCTACACTCACTGCCATACCTATTGGACCATAGCTCCAAACCTGTCCTATCCATGTATCAGTCGAACTGTTTCTTAAATGTAGGGATGGCCCCTGCCTCAACTACCTCCTCTGGCAGCTTGTTCCATACACCCACCACCCTTTGTGTGGAAAAAGTTACCCCTTAAAAAGTTACCTCTTAAAAATAATTCCTACAAAAAAAATTGAAATCATACTTCCACAATGCACTAACACATGATTTTAATACATCAAATTTCAAAACATCCCTACCCTGGGAGGGGGGACACCCTTCTCCCACAACCTCTCCCCACTCAGTTGCTCCACTCCCTCACCGGGTAACCCCAAAGCCAGTGATCAGTGATCGCTCAGCCTTCCCACTTTCGTAAATGCTCGTAAATTTTCGTAAATGCTCCGCAGCCCCTGGTTCAGACGGAGAACACTGCCAGATGTGAGCGGGGAACTGAGGCCAGTTGTCCTCGATGTCTGGATCCCAATGCTCAGCGCTTCATGTTTCGGAGTTGGCTAATGTTATTGATTTGTAATTAGACTGATTTGTAATTAGTTGGCAAAACCTTAATTTTTTCATCCGGAATATCCAGGGGGATGGGACAAGTGTACTATTAAATGACATGCAAGGTGTCAGGCTGTCTGTCACAACATACAGCCCTGATAACCCATTATTTCCTTCAGTTAAATATTGGGAAGGTAGCACTATTGTCATTAGCCACTCAATTATTATGTGTGTTTACAATTATTATGTGTGTTTATGTGTGTTTATTTCTACCCACCCCCCCCCCCCCCCCCCCCCCCTATTTTAAAGAAGTGACAGAGATACTTGCAGGGGAATGTGTGAGATTATTATTATTTGTCTTCAGTTTTAGCTTGAACCAGGACATCTGAAGATTCAAAGTTTAATATAGTAATTGTGCTGATACTGACCCCAACCAACCACGTAATGAATATCATCCATTCTGGAGGTTTTACTTTTATGATGCCATTTAAACTTCACTTGGATTTCAATCACTTCAATGTAAAAGTAATTGGAAATGGGGAGCATTGGAACTAAAAATTGCCCTCGGTACATATTAACTGTAATGTAATAATGAATGGTAGGTGCAATCAAAACAAAGATCTTTTTATCATTGTTGTATTATGAATACCACAGAAAAAATTATGTACTCTCAAGATCACAGTTAATAGAATAACATTTCTTAAATATGCAGTTATTGGACTTTGCATTTCACAAAAGTCCCAGCTGAGAGGAAGATAGCAAAATACTGAAAATATTGGGGGTGAAAATGACTTCAGGACAGTTTGTTACGAAAATGAAAGAAATTATATCAGAATACATACAGCTGAGTGAGTTTAATTTTATGGATGGGAATTGTGTTCAACCAATTGATGACTTCTTTGACAAAGCGACTAGCATGTTAGATAACAAGGAAGCCAATGAATGTCGCAAATTTTGTTATCAATAATTTGGTCTGTGAAGTGCCCCATAAAGGATTATGGCATTAGCTAAGCAGCTGTGGACTTGAACGTAATAGGTTAAGTCCAGGGGTTCAGATATGGGGCTTTATGCATGGGTCAGATATATTGTCAGTGCAAAGGGGCTAGGAGCAAGACCAAGTTTGCATCCAGAGTCAAGGTCTGGAATAGTACTGGGTGTGCAGTCAAAGCTGGGACCAGGGTGTGTTCAGCACTGGGAACCTAAGCAGGTCAGCAGCTATGATCAGGGTAAAATAGGGGGGCAGGTGTAAGGCTGGACTCAGGGACAGGAATGAGAGAAGGGATGCAACTGGAGTCAGGGTCAGGAGTAGTACCAGGTGTGCAGTGAGACTCAGGTTAGTCAACATGGGCCAAGTGCTTGATTATAATCTGATTTCCATACATGAATACACTAAGATCATTCATGTGCTGCACGTGTTGCTCAGAGCCTGGGCTCTACTGTGGAATGTAATTAGGAATGTAATTTACTCTAACCTTATTCATGGCTAATCCAATTTAAAGCATATATATTGCATTCAAGTGTAAGTTAAAAGACTCGCTACAGTATGCACCTTATTACACAATTTCAAGCTGAAAAATGCAAACGTTCCGTACCAATGGGAGGGAGGACACCCTCCTCCCACAACCCCCCCCCCCCCACCCCCTCCGGTCACTAAGCTCCCTCGGGCTTGGTCTCTCGCAATTTCTCACTCCCAACTCTGTCACATGGGAGAACCATCTTGTTACACCAAACTTACTGATTCACAATTCCACTTAGTTACCTCTGGAAATTTTAAAACTCCTTTTCACCAATCCTGTCACACATTGTCCCTCCTTCCAATAGACAAGATGCAGCAACATAGACTTCCAACCAGACACACAATGAAAGCAGTTACGTCAGCTTATTATAGAGCTGAAAAAGTTTATCGGGTTAAGGAGAATATTTAGGGATTTAAAAATGATGGGTGATTTTTGCTTAAGTTATATAGCTTAACTGGGAGGTAGTACATAAAAACGGCACAGTGCTACAGCGGTAGAGCTGCTGCCTTTGGAGCACCAGGGACCCGAGCCCGATCCTGACTATGGGTGCTGCCTGTACGTTTGTACATTCTCCCTGTGGCCACGTGCGTAGGATAGTGCTAGTGTATGGGGTGTTCGCTGGATGGCGTGAACTCGGTGGGCCAAAGGTTGGCCTTGACCAACCATCAACTCGTGCTTACTGAGTTACTCCTCGAGCAATTCACTGATCCTGAAATTGTCCTCATTTTCAAATCACTCTTCCTGTAACCTTCTGCACCGTATAATCTTATAGAAACTCTGTGGTTCTCCCTCTTGTTTCTTGCACAATCATACTTTAATTTCCCCATCGCTGATATCTTCATGAGTATCATTCCAAATTTTAAATGTCTCAGTTTATCTCTTTATCATCAGGAGGGCAAAAGGGGGATAGGAGATAACTCTAGCAGATAACATTATGGATCATCCCAAGATATTTGATTATATAAAAGGAAAAAAGGGTAACACGAGAGAGAATGTGACCCCTCAGGAATCAAAGTGGTTAACTCTCTGTGCAGCCAGAGGAGATGGGCAAGGTCCTCAATGAATATTTCTCTTCTGTTTTTACCATGGAGAAGGACATGAGGGCTTGGGGAAGTCAATGGAAGTGTCTTGAGAGCAGCCAGTATTAAGGTCAAGGAGGTGCTGAAGGTACTGACGCATGTGATGGTTGGCAAATCTCCCGGACCTGATCAGATAGCTTCGAGGACAATGTGGGAAACTAGAGAGGAACTTGCGGGTTTATGAGTCATTAAGTACGAGTGAGGTACTTGAAGAATGGAGGTTGGAAAATGTTATGCCTCTTTTCAAGAAGGGCTGCAGGGAAAAGTCTGAGAACTACAGGCCTGTGAGCAGAACATCTGTTGGCAGAAAATTAATATAATGAAGGGTAAGATATACCTATTCTGATTGACAAGAGCTGATTAAGGGTAGACAGCATGGTTTTGTAAGTGGGTGGTAGTACCTCACGAAGCTGATTGAGTTTTTTGAGGATGTGATAAGGAGGATTGATGAGGGCAGACATGCAGACTTTGTCTATATGGATTTCAGCAAGGCATTCAACAAGGTTCTGCAACGTATGCTGCTCTGGAAGGTTAGATCCCATGGGATCCAAGGAGAGATAGCTGAATGGATTAAAAATTGGCTTCATGGAAGGAAGCAGAGGCTGATGGTGGAAGGTTGTTTGTCGGACTGGAGGCCTGTGACTAGCTCTGGGAAGTGTTGTAGAGCAGAGAGATCCGAGTGTAGGTACACATTTCCTTGAAAATTGCGTCACAGGAATATAGGGTGGTCAAATTGGTCTTCATCAATCAGAGTATTGAGTATATAAATTGAGAATGCATGTTACAGTTATATATGATGTTGGGGAGGCCACATTTAGGGTATTGTGTTCAGTTTTTGTCACCATATTATAGGAAAGATGTTGGCAAGCTGGAAAGGGTGCAGAGAACATTTACAAGGATATTGCCAGGACTCGAGAACTTGAGCGAGGGGGAGAGGTTGAGCAGGCTAGGACTCTATTTCTTGGAGTACAGGAGCATGAGGGGCAATCTTACAGAGGCATACAAAATCATGGGAGGAATAGATCTGGCTAATGCACAGTTTTTTGCGCAGAGTAGGGGAATCGAGAACTAGAGGACATTGGTTTAAGGTGGGGGGGGGGGGGGGGGGGGAGATTTAATAGGAACCTGAGGGGTGACTTTTTTTTTTTAATACAAAGGGTGGTGGGTGTATGGAACGAGCTGCCGGAGGAAGTAATTGAGGCAGGTACTATCGCAACTTTTAAAAAACTTGCGTAGGATACTTGGGTAGGTTCAGAGGGATAGCCAAACACAGGCAGGTGGGACTAGTGTAGATGGGGCATGTAGGTTGGCATGGATCAGTAGGGACTATTTCCATGCTGTTGTGCTCTAGATTCCTGAAAAACTTGAAAAACATTCTCGTTGGCAACATTTTTGCTCATCTCTCCAAGTACCTCATGTGGCTCTGTATTATATTTTACACACCATTGTGTGCAAGCCTTGGAACAGAATACTGGTGAAAAGCAATAAACAAATGCAGGTGCAGTAGTGCTTAAAATGATCATGTTTACTTCAATTTAACTTTGATTATTACATCATGCAAACAAAAACTGACTTATATGTTATCTTTGATTTTGGGAGAAAACGGACAAATTGAATGATGCAATTGTGATAACTCAAACTATTATACATATAATAAACTTTATTTTACCTTCTTATAATGTGAAATAGTGGCAACATTCAGCAACTAAATGTATTGGTCTGTGCTGAATTAGTTGCCTTGTATTATTCTTCTACAATTAGAAGATATTTTGAAATGTTTATAATTGTGCTTTGTAAAATTTCTCCACACTTGCTTTTTATGTATTTTTTGTTTTGGGAGCACAGCATCATATGGGTTCCAGGAGGTTGGTTAGTATCTTTCAAAAATCTTCTCACTGATATTTAGCAAACCTCCAACTAAGAGTTAGGAGAAGGAATAGAGGAATAATATGTTTTAAAAGTGTTTCTGGATTTGAATTTTATGCACTGTGCTGATAACCTAAGAATGTGCACATTCTTTATGCAGCAGATTCTGAAGTCTGATTCCAGAATAATGCAGTGCATTATGAATATTGAGTGAGTAGTTATTTTATGATATAAAATAACATATAAAAGGACTCGTAAATTAATATCATAAATAGTAGGGAAATATTGTAAATCAAGACACTCTCATGAAAAACGAACAAAACAAAAAAAATAAAAGCAATTAATTTGAATTTGTTAAGACACTATAACTAGAACATTCCAATAGGTTCAAGCAAAGGTTATATCCCAGTGCAGCCATATAAGGATTAGATGTTTGCTTTGATCATGAACCCCAAGGCTTTCATGGTATGAAGACATGAATTGGTTGTGACCACACATATGCTTCAGCTTTCTTCATTAAAGTGTGATACCTACTGGCATGAACTCTTTCTGCAGCCAATGCATGTGATTCTCTGCAAGGTTGATTCGCACTGGCCTCCAGGCAAAGCCAGCTAACTGATACTTGAACAACAAATCAAAATAATCAATCAATCCACTGCCCAGGAAGGTTTTTTTGAAATTAAAAGGATCACAGAAGATTCATCCTGGTATCCATTAACCTTACATGAACTGGACATTTTGTATACCTAAAAATAAACTGGATATGTTACGGAAATTGCCCCAGTGCTGTGCATAATCCATATGCAACTTTATTCTGTGATTACAGCCAGACTTAAGTGCACCAAAACACAACAGTGAACCTTTAAGATTGTTGACAATGATTGCTAGTTTCTAAAAATTATATGTTACCTCCATTAAATAAAAATGACATTTGAATGTTGATGCTGAATACTATTAGAATACTTTCAGAGAATATTAAAATGTTCCATTTTATCAATTTATCTTCACAAGACATAACATATTGATACCAAAAACATATGATTTGAAGTCAATTAATGAGCACGAGCATTTTGCTGCTACCTTTTCCTATGCATTCTTCTTGGAATTTCACTGAACCTTTTCTTAACAGCCTGCCTAAAAAAAACTATCTGTTTGTAAGGAGTGGAGAAATCCCTGCCTTTTTATGCTCAAACATAACCAGTGCAGGCAGTGAAATGAGATTTTAAGCCTGTATATTTTCATCGTGCAACATAATACAGTTTCAATTAGCAATAATTGTGCCTACACATTTCTAAAGTTCAATTGTTGCATTTAACTAATTATTTTGCTATTTGTTTCTGTAATACAAAATCTTCTCGTCTGGTGGATAGAGATATAATTTTCAATGGGAATTATACCTTTTTTAAATTCTGAAACGTTACCTCAAAAGAAAAGCAAACTAGATGGCTTTTAAATGGAGCAGATACAGGAGCCTGTACAATTCATAAGACTAAATGTTTTGATTCCGTAATCCAGAACTCAGACCCGCTGAATACTCCAATATGCCAGTCTCAGTAGCTGAGTTTTAGCCATTTCATGCTTTGAAAAGCAAATAGCTTTGCTCCAACAAAGTATTTCACCCAGGGGAAGGCGAGAACATGGATGGTCCTTGTATCACTCTTGCCATTTTCTGACAGATAGCTGTGCAGTAGTAATCATCTAAACTTTGAAAGCACCAGGAAAAATTATGACCATGGAAAAATTATAATGACTATGGGATTTGATAAATTATTTCTTGTTACATTAAATCGATGATGCAGCAAAATATATTCTTGGGGAACTTAACAAAAGACGAAGAAACTAGATGGATAAATTCGATGTGTAGGCATAGGAAATTTGACAAGCGCATTTTAATGAGGAATTTGAGGACATGTCGGAGGATTTTAGTTTAAGGACTTTGAAAATGCAGTCTCTTATGCTAAAATGAGATAAAGGACAGCCAAAAAAGTAACAGCAATTCAGGGTCAAATATGTGGTAAGTGAGCTGAGGGATGTGAAAAATGTCTTACTGGAAAATACAATAAAGGTTGGAATAAGTTCATTAAGGCTTTTTGTTGGCAACAAGGAATTTAGAAATCAATGCAGTTCATGCAGTAGCTGGCCAGTGAAAGAGAGTGCAAATGGGGTAATTCAGAATTAAGATTAAGTACAGCACATGTAAATGATCACAGTTAGTATCCATGTAGTGCTGTACAATTGAGGAGGTTATGCCTGGTAAGGAAGAGGATGTCAGCAGTGATGAGGGTGAGAGTGAGTTTGACTTTTCCAATTGACCATAGGCTATTTTGGAGATAGACTAGGTGTTGGCTTCAAAGCTACGAGTGTCCAGGCAGTTAACAAGACTGCTGAATCCAGAGTTGCCACAAGGGGGTTGGATTAAAATAAATCAAGGCATGGAATTTCAAGTGAAAACTGAATGAATAATGCCAGGTTTAGCCCCACTAAGAAGTGACAAAGGATATATATTAAATATCTGGTTAACTTCTGATTCAACTTTCATAGTACATCTGACATGACAGTTGTGGAGGTGACCATGCTTTACAATCTTTTCACAAATCAGAATATCTATTCTGTTCTTTGAATTTATAACATTACCTCATAATGAAAAAGAACAAGTCTAAAGTGTCTGTTTTTACAAATGTTGCACACAGTAAATACCACTTACGTTGTTTGAGACGATCAATGCTTAATTTTAGAATACATGGAAGTATTATTACCTACCTTTACATCAGAGGTATCACGCTGGCAATTGCGCCAGGCTCTGGACACTGCAGAAAATGTTCTGTCAGCATGATCAAATTTTCCTCCTTGCAGGTTTAGAAAGAAGGTAGTAAATGGCTCCTGTAAAATAAATGATTAAGTAAATATTTCTGAGGCAAAACAACCATTCTATATTTAAATAAATATCTAATAAGTATTAATAGTTGGGTATTGAAAAGTCAATGTTTGACAGTCATCTAGCACTAGTAACATTAAAAAGTCAAGACAAAGTTTGCCTCCTTGATTACTACAACATGAAGATAAATGTGTTCATTAATTTACCTGGGCAATTCCTAATTGGATTGATTTGTTAGATTTTCACAATTCATAAACTCACATAATAAATCAGTTAAACTAAGACTTAAGAAACATTAAAAATAAACACCTTAGCTTATCCACTTGCCACTCGAGATATTCTTGATTTTTTTAATGCTGAATGATCATGATAGATGAACAGCTGTTTTTAAATGGTACAGTGACTGGTTGACAAGGGATTATATTTGCAGCAATAGCAATGCTTGATTTTTCCCCTCCACGATAAAGAGTACATTGTCACTACACCACTGCTCCATTTAGGTGTCTGATTGAGAACCTGCAAAACCTACCCAATTAGAGGGAAAGATACGAAGCTCATCAACAGTGGGATGGGACTGATTCAAATTCATTATCAGACTCAAACAATTAGTTTGGTCGTGTTAAAGATGGAACTGCAGATGCTGGAAAATCGAGGGTACACAAAAGGCTGGAAAAACTCAGCTGGTGCAGCAGTATCTAAGAGGCGAAGGAGATAGGCAACGTTTTGGGCCGAAACCCTTCTTCAGTCTGGTTGATTAGGAGCTCAGTGAAATCAGTCTAATGTAATTTCAGGCTAAGTAAAAGTGTGAATTACAATGTGAGGCAATGGAAGTTCAGAGAAGGTAAAAGTGAGAGTCTATTGTTTATTTTACAATAATTATCACCCTCTGGTTAATACAAGTAAGCAACCTCCAGGTTTATTTTATTTGCTAAAGAAATTAAGGAAATTATTAATTTATCTCAGCAATTTCCCTTTCCTGTCTCTCATTCGCTCTTGTTCGATATTTAAATTTGCATTGGATCTGTGCTGTTCAATCCTTGATTCTCAATTTCATATTTTATTCTTCTAATTTTTCCTATTTCTTCTATTCTCTCCTCTATTTTTCATAATTTCCTTAATCCCACCCCATTCCCTCCCCAACTAATTCCCCCACCATTTATCATCCTCTTTCATAATTTCCCACCCATCTTTCCACATTCCCTATGTATTTGTCTTTTTTCCCCCTTATATATCACTTTCTCCCATTCCCTCTTCTTTGCATGCTACCGACAATGGGCCTTTTACACATATTTCTGAGGTGGGGTGGGGGGGGGGGGGGGGAAGGGAAATTAACTGGCTTTTCCACCCGCGATCACTATGTTCTTATGGATTCTGGATGAGGTCAGGATCAGGCTCAGCTGTAATGCATGCCAAAATAATTATCTCAAATTAGTCTACATATTGCTGACACTTGGAGTTTAAGTTAATAAATTTATGGCCACTTGGTAAGGCACAAAAGGGTGACCAGGGCCTTTATAGAAGAAAAACAGTAGATGTGCAAAATATTCAAAAACTCTAATTGTTGTTCCTATGTTATAACATTTGACTTTTGAATTGATTAAGGAATATCAATACTCAAAGGATAAAAGTTAAATTAAAAAAAACGAGCAGTTACTATAAAATAATTCACATAATTAATGCAAAAGACAAACAAAACTGCAAATATTGGAAATTTGAAATAAATATAGAAAATGCTGAAGATCTGGAATTCTAATATTGGTTATATAAACAATGACAATAAATTTATATTTTCCATTCATAGCTGCCACCCAATCTTTGATCAGCCTGTACATAAAGTCACACATATAGTAAATCATTGTGTTATTAGTTCAAGAATACAATTGTATGTGTGTGGGGGGATGGGGGTCAATTCATGAAAGCATTCGTGAATTGCAACAATTTCCGCTTGCAATTGTCACTTCTCAACTACAGCATAGTGTGTAAACATCCTCTGGTGCAATGCACTGAATACCATTAAGAAAACTGTTTTTCACATCTTTCTCTACGAGGCTTCAAATCATAAAGAACTTTATTAACTGTAAATTATTTTATGGTTGTACTTTATTGCAGTGTTTTCAAATTATCACCTAATTATTCCCAATCTATGCTAAAATCAAGCTATGAAATTGATTTTAAATGATCTTAAAATATATTCTGATTTGGAAAAAAAAATCAAGTGCAAGTAATTACCTGGAATTAGCCTAAGTACTCCAGTTTATGTGTAAGATTTATGTCTCCTTTGTGCTGCATTATGGTGCCTTAATCAAGGGACTTTTTCAAAGCGAGAGACACATTAATGTGCTGACTGGATAAAGCAGCTTCAGATTTTACAGTCATCGTACTTACTATTCTTAACAACCATGCGAGAGTGAAGCTACTGGTCGAATAATGAGTCCCATAGTGGAAAGCAGGAATCTGGTCATCTTCCCAGCTTTCATGACGCTCCAAAAAAAAGGCTGCTCTTTTTGGGTTAAGTGCTCCGATAGGCTAAAGGGAAAGGACAAAATAATTAGTTTGAAAATAAAGGTGATTCAGAGACCATGCTTGGAGGCAATCTTCCCCAGAAATATCTTGTTCCTGGGGACACGAATGTATGTCATGAACAAAAGGTTACCCTTTTAACAGCATTGAAATACTCATGTCGAATAATTTTCCTTTTAAGCATCACACTAACACACTACATGTAACAAGCTTATTTACCTCTACAATACATAACATGTTAGCAGCAAATAACATATTGAGAATTCCCTCAGTAAAATTATCAACATACAATGTTTATTTGTTTATAGTATGCGCAACGGACAGAAAGTAACATGTCAAGTGAAACATTTTAGCATCACAGTATGAAGCATTGCTAACAAACAATCTTAAAGGTTCTTTGAAAATAATTTCATTACGGCTTGCCATAGTAAAATAAACATTATATGCTGCATTTAATTATTCCCCTTAACTATTTCAACTTCCAAAAGCTGTACAAGTATTTTGTTTTTTTTGGCATGAAGCTTGTTTCAATGTAAAAGAGCAAACCTATTGTTTGCAACATCTTGCTCCAAATAACGTTTGTCCAGAAACACAAACCAAATGCAATTTCACGAATGTGATCATTTAAATTACGACACTTCCATTTTTGCAACAAGAGCAATTTCAAAACCGGTTTCTGGTGCTTCATACATCATTCAATTAATGGAATCAACCTACCAGATAGAATAAACTTCAGAAAATGCAAGAAGCCCATTAACCTGCAGTATTCCGTTATTCTGGATTTTTTAAATTTGTGATCTTATGAAGATTGGGCAACTAAACATTAATCCTTCCTGTCCTGGATTCTTCAAATAGAATTTGAATTTATACTGCCAATCAATTAAAATAGTAATCATATGGAGATTTTATGACATTCAAGTTTAAGTGCTGCATTCGTGACCGATTACTGAAATACCACCGGGTAGCGCACGCAATGGCCGCCTCGCTAACAGCCCTTCATTCTTTGTTGTTTTTTTAGTATGTGTTAAATTTATGTTTTAGTGTTCTTTAGCTGTTATATGTGGGGGGAGGGGGAACTTAAAAAAAAATCCCTTACCTCGATGGAGATGCAATGTTTTTCCGTATCGCATCTCCGTCCGCACTGCGGCCTAACATTGAGGAGCTGGCAGCCTCTGCTGGAGACCGACTTCGGGAGCTCCAACCGCGGGAGCCTATGGACTTAACATCGTGGAGCTCGCGGTCCCTGGTTAGAGACCGACTTTAGGAGCTCCAGGCTGCAGGAGTTTCGACCGCCCTGAAGCGGGAGCTTCGATCACCCCCACGTGGGAGTTTCAATCACCGGCTGCGGGAGCTTCGATCGTCCTGCCTGCAGATGGTTCAACTGCCCGACCACGGGAGAATAAAGAAGATAGGACTTTAATGCCTTGCATCACAGTGAGGAATGTGGGGAATTCACTGTGGTGGATGTTTATGTTAACTTTTATGTAGTTGTGTGTCCTGTTGCTTTTTATTTATGGCAATTCGAGTTACACTGTACCTTAATTTGTACACGTGACAATAAACTGACCTTTGAACCCTCTGAAATACAAGTAAACCATTACAATTTTGCTTTTTGTACAAGGAGAGTATGAGGAGAATCCTTCATTTTTTCAAAGGCTCAACAATATTAATGTTAATCAAACTCAAATGTTCCGTCTTAGGTAGTGCTGGATAAAAGGATGTTTATGCTATTAAGTATTCTTTTATCTAGAAGCATTAGTTATGGGATGATGAAAAAAAGGGAAGTTCAGGGCTACCGGTGCTCCACAGGTTACAACAGACTTCCTGTTCATGAGAACTATTCATAACCCAACCAAGTCACAAGTCAGAAACATGAGTGCTCTGCAATATATTTAAATAAAAATTAGGCCAACCAAGGGCAATGCGTAGTTAAACTAGAGCATTTAATTCAACATTCCGTTTCTCTGCAAGATGCAATGATACTGCCACAATCCGAGTTCCTACATGACAGAAGATGCCTGCAGCAATGAAGCAGCTGGCAAGTCCATCCCACTGGTCTCCCAAATGCTCATGGGCTGTACATGACTTAGGTGAGAATCTGTAATATCGGGAATCTTTCCATCACATGCAAAGTAAATCAAAACTTGTACTAGTGCTGTGTCAGGTAATTGGGACAATGACTCTGGAATCATTATTGAGGCCATTAGATGGTATAAATGAAATGGTATATAGGGTAAATATAAGGTAGCAAGTTTAGCAGACAGGACAGCCGGGAGCACGACCAAGGGAGAGGAAAGGCTAATGGTTAAACTGTATTTATTTCAATGCAGGAGGCTTAAAAGGTTGGGCCGCTGAACTCAACGCATGGATTGGCTCAAGGAACCGGGATATTATGGTGAATGCAGAAACATGGTTGAGAGGAGGGCAGAACAGGCACCTCAATTTTCCAGGGTTCAGATGCAACAAGTGTGATAAAGGTACAGGGAAGAAGAGGGGGTGGGTGTTGTCCTTTTGATGAGGGCGGACTAAACAGTGCTTCGAGAGACAGCAGTAATTAGAGGAACAGATGTGTAGAGAGATCACAGATGGTTGGAAGAATAACAAGATCCACAAAACAAACTAATAATAAGAAGAATAATATTCATAGGAGATTTTAACTGCCCTAAATAAAAAAAACTGCTGGTGGAACTCAAATCACTGATGATTATGCATCTTCAAATAGTGGGTAAGTGTTTATTTTCAACTTCTCTAATATTGACTAAGTCACCCATTGGACAAAGGGCCTGAACAGGTGGAATTTGTTAAATTTGTCCAAGAGAGATTCCATTATATAGAGAGGGCACCACCAAAAAGGGTTCAAGACTGAACCTCCTCTTACAGAACAAGGTGGGGCAAATAACGGCAGTGTCAGTGGGAGAACATTTTGGGCCATAATTCTATCTGTTTTTAAATAGTTATGAAGAAAGATAGGAATGATGCATAAATTATGATCTTAAATAGGGTCAAGGCTTTGTTTGGAAGCATTAGGTGGGAACTTGCAGAGATCGGTTGGGTGACATTGTTTGGAGGTAAAGTGACAACTAATATGTGGGTAACTTTTAGATGTGCGACAGCAAGAGTTGAGGGATGCATATTCCTGGCAGGAGTTAGGACAAGGTTGGCAAGTTTGGGGAACCCTGGTTGATGTGAGATATTGAGGTTCTGATCAGAAAAAAATAAGGAGGCATATATAGGTTTGGGCAGGTGGTGATTGGGCAAATGAGCTGCAGGGCCTGTTTCTGAACTCTCTGACTACATAATTGTCAGTATTTTTTAGGACAACTTTCGTGGGAGTGTTTGCTTCTAGTTTACTTTAATGTAACCCGATCAGCGCCCACCTTAGGAGGTGCTGGGCCCAATTGGGAACAATTTTGGTGAGCCCCAGGTTCCCAGCCGAGGTCTGTGGAATCATAGAAATATAAATAAAGTCTATTATAGGACTTTCTATCTCTGTGGTAGAATGGAAAGTAATCAAAATGTGTGCTTAAAAAGTGCCTGCGAGTTAATGGACCAAACAGATCTAAGCTACATTTTGATATAAAATTGCATACATGTAAGCCTACAAGTAACAAACAAAATGTGGAGATAACCTCTGAAAACTACATAGTTACAATACCACTTGTTTTAGTGACTGTGAAATGAAAATAAATAAATAAATAGATAAATTATTTAATTAACTAGATTCTGGAAAACCAATAACCCACTGGCGAAAAACCAGTCCAGGCATTAAATTTTGGGCTTCAGCCCCATCCTACCTTTTCGGGCTTTGATTACTGCAGAACTTTTTGAGTGGAAGACTTGCTATAAAACCATGGATTTTACGATTTAACTACTTGGTTTCCCTCCCAAGTTGACTCTCTCCAACTTTCCCCATGAGAGCTCGCTTAAACCAAATATAAAACATTTTACATTTGGCCGCTTCTCTCCAGAAGCTGGTAAATCCAAATCCAGACATATATTGAAAGTTGAGTGGTGTTCGTACAGACAGCACCCGCAGTCGGGATCGAACCCGGGTCTCCGCCGCTGCATTCGCTTCTACCGCTGCGTCACCGAGTCACCCGGCAGAAGGTCCCGCCGCCCCGTAGATACCGGCAAATCCATCCCATTGCAAACCACCGCTCGCCTGGATGCCCGGGTTAATTACCCGTAGCTGGCCGGCAGTATGGCCACGGCGCCACACTGGCAACGTCTAACCATGTCCCTTGCACTCTCCCGATCGCACACGAATATCACGCGCAGCCACCCGACGGAGGGCCCAAGCCACCCGGCAGGCAACGGGAAATCCATCCCCATTGCCCACCTCATAGATATCGACCCTTAGGTGTGGGGGCCAATTGGGAGCAATTGGTCCAATTGGCTTAAGGCCGGCCCTGAACCCGATCTGTACTCTTCTTACTCCCCTTTCTTTTCTTTCCTCATTTTGTGGGTCTCCCTCAATTCAAAACCAAGGTAACAGATTCAAAGGTTCCAACAGATGCACAGAGGAATGACAGATTTGCTGGAGATCTGGAATTACATACGGCCAAATTGAGTGACAGGAGCTGTTACCTAAGAGTGGCTGAATGCCAACCACAGCGAGAATAACTTAGCCCATTAAAATCTACGTACTTTGTTTACAGGCATCAATTAAACTGTAAGTGACCTCAGACTGTGTTTACAGCATCGATGCCTTCTGGTCTTAAATGCACTTTCATCCTAACATCAAAATAATATATTACTACCCAGTCCCCCAAAAAAAAATCACCCATTCAGTGAATGACAGTATGGCAAAGATACTGAAACAAAAAATATATACTTAGTTCTCTACTATTACCTCAGCTAAAAAATATGTAAAAATCCAATAATGATACAAAAGTGAGTATCAGTAGAGAATGTCTCTTTTCACTTCACTTCATATTAGCAGACATGGTAAAAGCAATGTTGGCGTATCACGTAAAAAGCCAAGAAGATGATAAATGGAATAAAATGTGTGGAAAATGTAAACTATTCACTTTGGCAAAAGAATAGAAAAACAGAATATATTGTAACTGCTAAAAAACTTATGATGAGGAAACACAACCCAATGCGTTATGAAATGCATGAAGTTAATGTACACTAAAACAAGCAACTGGCAAGAATGAAATAATTCATTTGCCTTTTTTGCAAGGGAAAGGAGTACACGATAAGGTGGTCTTGCAGCAATTGCAGTGGCCTTGGTGAGACCACATCCACACCTGGAATACTGCATGGAATTTTGGTTTCCATACTCAAGGAAGGATATGCATGACTTGTAGCAAACGTTCATTAGATTAGTTCCCGGGGTGAAACTATTAACCGAGGTTTAGAGATCAAGTAATGCCCCTGTCCCATTTTGGAAACCTGAACAGAAACCTCCGGTGACCTTGCGCCCCACCCAAGGTTTCCATGAGTCGCCAGAGATTTTAGTCACTTGCCTGGAAAGCCTAGACCGAAGCGTGAGCTGCATCTACTGACCAAAGATCCTACCGACCACACACACACACACACACACACACACAGCGAAGGTGGGGCCCAGGGACAGTGGAGGAGCACTGTCTGCGTGATAAAGAGGAAGGTAAACGGCTGCCACAGAGCACGGTAAGTCCTTTAGAGAGCATGGGAAGGGGGGAGAGAAGGGGTGGAGAGAAGGGGTGGAGAGAGTTTTAAGAAGTTTAATGAAGTTAGCGGGCATTTAACCTTCCGCCGGATCCTCTACGTCCTGAAAACCAAAGATCCTACAGGATCTTTGCTGAAAACTCCAATGAGCCAATCAAAATGGCCGGTCAGTGAAGGAGATTGCCTTCGACTGCCTGTATGTAAATAGCAACCCCACTCCACTGGCATCGACCAAACGGCAACCTATTTTTAGTCGAGGCCGTTTTTAAAAAAAAAATAATCGCAGGAACATAGAAGAAGCCTCGACTACGCGGAATCCACTTTCCACCAATAAGGAGAGTGACCAAAACCTCCGCGAACCTCACAAAAACCTTGGGTGGGGTGCAAGGTCTCCAGAGGTTTCCATTCAGATTTCCTAAGTGAGACAGGGGCATTAGTAATCGCTGGAAATTAATTGATGAACTCACTGAATCACACAAGATTCTAAAAGGAATGATAGAATAAGTTATTGCCTCAGGCGTGAGGCGTGTTGGGCCATAATTGTTGTGCTTATTGCATTACATGAGCCATATCTTCAAATCATTTTCCAAATAAAAGCAGATACAATAGCGACATTCAAGAGGCTTTTAGATAGACATGTGGATAGGCAGAGAATTGAGGAATATGGATCATTTGCAGGCAGGTAAGATTAGTTTATCTTGGCATCGTTAGGCACAGACATTGTGGGCTAAAGGGCCTATTCCTGCACAGTTCTATGTTTAATATCCATACAAAAATGTATTCAACAGATATGATATGGTCTACTATGGCTATTTGGTTGTCTGTGCCTATGGTCCTGAAGGGTTAAAAAAGTTTGGTCTACACTCAATAAAAATGAGAATTGATCAGTTTGTCAGATGCAAATTTCTGACAGGATCACACAGTATTGATGTCTCGAGACTCTGTACAAAAAATCCAGAACCAGAGTCATTATAAGAAGCTAGCCATTTAGAACCAATGTTAGGAGAAATTTCTTTACTTAGGAACATGCTAATTCATCACCCCAGAAGGTTTTGGATGCTCAGTCATTCAATAAATATATGCAAAGACATGAATATTTGGTCACTAAAGCAATCAAGGGATTAGGCCAGAAGACAGACAAGGTTCAGCATTGGTCACATCAAAAAGCAGAGAGGTATGATGGGATGATATGGCCTACTATGTTATACATTTCTTCTGTTCTTAAAGTGTGGTCTTTGATCTATTAATATTTAAAACATCTATTAATATTCAAACATAATCAGTGTTAGGGTTCTGCTCCTATTTACACTGCATTCAGAAAGTATTCAGACCCCTTCACCTTTTCCACATTTTGTTACGTTACAACTTTATTCTAAAATGGATTAAATTATTTTTTTTATATCAATCTACACACAATACCCCATAATAAGAAAGCAAAAACAGGTGTTTAGAAATGTTTGCAAAGTAATTAAAAAGAAATAACTGAAATATGACATTTACATAAATATTCAGACCCTTTACTCAGTACTTTGTTGAGGCACCTTTGGCAGCGATTACAGCCTCAAGTCTTCTTGGGTATGACGCTACAAGCTTGGCACACCTGTATTTGGGTAATTTCTCCCATTCTTCTCTGTCAGATTGGATGGGGAGTGTCGATGCACAGCTGTTTTCAGATCCCTCCACAGATGTTCGATCGGGTTCAAGTCCGGGCTCTGGCTGGGCCACTCAAGGACATTCACAAACTTGTCACAAAGCCACTCCTGCATTGTCTTGGCTGTGTGCTTAGGGTCGTTGTCCTGTTGGAAGGTGAACCTCCGCCCCAGTCTGAGGTACAGAATGCTCTGGAGCAGGTTTTCATCAAGAATCTCTCTGTACTTTGTTCCGTTCATCTTTCCCTCTATCATGACCAGTCTCCCAGTTCCTGCCGCTGAAAAACATCTCCACAGCATGATGCCGCCACCACCATGCATCACCGTAGGTATGGTATTGGCCAGGTGATGAGCGGTGCCTGGTTTCCTCCAGACATGACGCTTGACATTCAGGCCAAAGAGTTCAATCTTGGTTTCATCGGACCAAAGAATTTTGTTTCTCATAGTCTGAGAGTCCTTTAGGTGCCTTTTAGCAAACTCCAAGTGAGCTGTCAAGTGCCTTTTACTGAGGAGTGGCTTCCGTCTGGCCACTACCATAAAGGCATGATTGGTGGAGTGCTGCAGATATAGTTGTCCTTCTGGAAGGTTCTACCATCTCCACAGAGGAACTCCGGAGCTCTGTCAGAGAGATCATCGGGTTCTTGGTCACCTCCCTGACCAAGGCCCTTCTCCCCCGATTGCTCAGTTTGGCCGGGCGGCCAGCTCTATGAAGAGTCCTGGTGGTTCCAAAGTTCTTCAATTTAAGAATGACGGAGGCCACTGTGCTCTTACCTGAAATGCTACAGAACCTGCAATGCTACAGAAATGGTTTTATACCCTTCCCCAGATTCCTCGACACAATCCTCTCAGAAGTCTATGGACAATTCCTTCATCTTCATGGCTTGGTTTTTGCTCTGACATGCTCTGTCAACTGTGGGACCTTATGTAGACAGGTGTGTGCCTTTCCAAATCATGTCCAATCAATTTAATTTACCACTGGTGGACTCCAATCAAGTTGTAGAAATATCTCAAGGATAATCAATGGAAACAGGATGAACCAAAGCTCAATTTTGGGGTCACAGCAAAGTGTCTGAATACTTATGTAAATGTGATATTTCAGTTATTTCTTTTTAATTACTTTGCAAAAATTTCTAAACACCTGTTTTTGCTTCTTCATTCTGGGATATTGTGTGCAGATTGATGATAAAATAAAAGGAATCAATTTTAAAATAAGGCTGTAACGTAACAAAATGTGGAAAAAGTGAAGGGGTCTGAATACTTTCTAAATGCAGTGTATATCCTTAAAAATGTTTGCAATTTCATAGCAAAATGGTCCTTAAGTTAGTAATGCAGAACTGCACAGTCCACTCTTTTTGCGTAACACAAGCATGCTCATTTCAAAGAGGTACTTACAGAAATCACACTTACACCGTCCCGTGGGGCAGCACGGTGGTGTAGCGGATGAGTTACTGCCTTACAACACCAGGGACCTGGGTTCGATCCTGACTACGGTTGCTTCTCTGTACGGAGTTTGTACGTTCTCCCTGTGACCTGCGTTGGTTTTCTCAAAGATCTTCAGTTTCCTCCCACACTCCAAAGACGTAGATTTGTAGGTTAATTGGCTTGATATTAATGTAAATTGTCCCATTTGTGTGTAGGATAGAGTTAATGTGCGAGGGTCGCTGGTCGGTGCAGACTCGGCGGGCTGAAGGGCCCGTTTCCAAGCTGGATCTCTAAACTAAACTAAACTAATTGTTAATTTATTACAGTTCATATTCTCTGAATTTAAAAAATCCAGTTCTATTGCAAGTTCTATTGCCTTGCAAGTTCTATTCCCTGTTCAAAGATCTATAATGAGGGACAGTATTCAAAATCCTCTGGTACCTGCTCTAATATCCTTGATTTCAGCAGAATATTTAACCAAGAATTAGACCTGAGCTTGACTTTGCCCAAAAGCTGTATTCTGCACACTTGCACTTTCTAAGGTCACTGGAAACAATCATTTTCAAAACTCCTGGATGAGTTTTTTTTCCTTCCTAGAATTTTGATATTTGTTGCAGCATCCACTGTTTCGATGCTGGATGGGATCATCCAAATTAACACTGCCTTAAGCATTGATAAATTTCAGGAGAAAAAAAAAAGTAACGTATTTTCCTAAATGTGAATATACAATAATGGATGATAACCTTCACTGGATGATTACTTCCCATCTGAAAGTAATCGGTATTTCTTCATCTGATATTCCCTATTTAGTTTTTGTTGTTTCTCTTTTTTTTTCTTGCACTGTGATTGTTAACTTTCCTGTCTCCCCACTTACACAATGCTTTCCAGTCCAGCTGCAATTTACGGAGCATCTAGATTTGACAAAGCATCTGCCTAATTACAAATATGTAAGTTTCAAAAACAATGACCGAACAACTTGGCAATCATCTCAACTTCAACTATAAATGACATCTTAAATACCTGCACAAACAATATGAAGGGATATACTTGTTTAAAAGTAAAATCCCCATTTATTAATATTATCACAATAATAAATTATAGAATGCATCCACTCTCTTAGTGTAGCAAATGCCAGGTATGATGTCCGGTTCATTCAGCCTGGACTACTTAGTTTATTTTCTAAACTGTAAATCTTTTTATTTATACTTGATAATTCTACCCTTAGGGTTAACGACATTACTTTGTGAAATACCATAACTAACTGAATTATTTTGTATTCCATCGAACATTTCTGGATTGACGTGCCCTATGATCTTTAAATCACGCTTCATTGTTTGGCCATGTTCCATGTCTGGGATATTGGTTACGCAAAAGTTATGGAAGATATTTACAGATTCAGTGGATTTTAAATTAATCATATAAAGGGATACTCCGGTGACATCCAAGTCTCTCATCCGAAGGACTGCTGCATCTTAATTAGGTGAATAGAAATTGATGATTTACTTCCCAAATAATGTTTTGCAATAATATTGACTCAAAACCCATCAACAAGAATGCATTTTCTTATAAATAATGCATCCAATGTAGGTTATTTTATATATTGTTAAAGATGACTAAAGTAAATCGGGTCTATGTTCCCGAGACAAAACATGCAGATTACAAACTCAATCTGGTAACAACATTCCATCAGCATACATCTTTGCTCAATGGTTGGCTGCTACTTTGGCACATTACTTTATCTTCACATTTAATGGGAGGATGGTGGGGGTGGGGGGGGGAGCAAGAGATTTAAACATATTTGAAATAAGTAAATCTTTTATTTTGGAAAACACAAGCACTACAGCTTTGTGAAGTGGCTAACTAATCAGAGTTGTGATAGGCAAGAGTGTTTATTTGTCATATGTACATAGAATGGTACAGCCCCTTGGCCGACAATGTCTGTGCTGAACATCGTGCCAAGACCACCTATCTGTACATTATTCATGTCCCACCATTCCCTGCATATACATATGCCTATCCAAAGGTTTCTCAAATGCCACTATCCTATCTGCTTCAACCACCACCCCAACAGCTCAATCCAGGCACTCATTCTGCTGTGTAAAAAGTTCCCACATATCTCCTTTGAACTTTTCCCCTCTCAACTTAAAGCTATGCTCTCTTGTATTTCATTTTCCATCCTGGGAAAGAGGTTCTGACTGTCTACCCTATCTATGGCTCTCATAATTTTATATACTTTCATTATGTCTCCCTGCAACCTCCAGTGGTCCAGAGAAACCAATCCAAGTCTGTCCAACCTCTCCCTGCAGCTAATACTCCCTAATCCAGACATCAGTCTGAAGAAGGGTCTGGACCTGAAACGTCACCCATTCCTTCTCTCTAGAAATGCTGCCTGTCCCAGCTGTAACTCCAGCATTTTGTGTCTATCATCATTCTGATAAACCTCCTCTGCACCCTTTCCAAACTTCCACATCCTTCCTATCATGGCATGACCAAAACTGCACACAATACTCCAAATGCGGCCTAACCAAAGTTCTATAAAGCTGCATCATGACTTCCTGAATCTTATACTCAATGCCTTGACCTATGAAAGCAATATGATACCATATGCCTTCTTTACCACTCTATCTACCTATGTTGCCACTTTCAGAAAGTTGAACCCCAAGATCCCTCTGTACATCAATGTTGTTAAGGGTCAACCAATTCATTGTACATTTTCCCCTTACATTTGACCTCCCAGAGTGCAATACCAGGCCCGTACGCTTTCCAAAAAGCGGGGTGGCATGACAGGATTACAAAAAAATTAATGTGAAATAATGTGCGTGCTGCGCACATCACAAGCGTGAAGTTCCTCGATGCCAGAGTCCAGGGCCCTTAAGCGGGCCCTGGAAGCTCTGGGGTTTTAAATGCTCTCTGATGCATTCTGAGCCTTATTTTGGAGCATTTTTGCACCAGATTTATGACCAATATTTCAGATATTAACAGGAATCTGAGAGGTAGCTTCACAGAGTGCTGGAGTAACTCAGCGGGTCAGGCAGCATCTCTGGAGAACATGGATAGATGACATGTCACAGAGTGCTGGAGTAACTCTGAGTCAGGCCTCATCTCTGGAGAAAAGGTATAGATTATATTTCGGGTCAAGACCGTTCTTGAGTAATAGTCATGATGTGACGTGCATAGACATTCCTGAATGTTACCCAAACCATCGTGAGCTAATTTGTTACGGTGCTTGCCCTCTCCTAGACTCCTATAAGGTCTCTGCTGCCTTGGGTGATGCAGGACAGGACACAAGCTTTGGGACACGGTGTGAAGCTGTTGCCAGCTGTCCAAGCCTGGTAAAAACCTGGATGGAGTGGATGTGGAGAGGATGTTTCCACTAGTGGGAGATTCTAGGACCAGTGGCCACAGCCTCAGAATCAAAAAAACATTCCTTTAGGAAGGAGATGAGCAGGAATTCAGAGAGTGGTGAACTGTGGAATTCATTGCCACAGACAGCTGTGGAGGTCAAGTCAATGGACATTTTTCAGGAGGAGATTGATAGATTCTTGATTGATATGGGTGTCAGAGGTAATGGGGAGAAGGCAGGAGAATGGATTTGAGAGGGAAATATAGATAGAGTCATAGAGTGATACAGTGTGGAAACAGGCCCTTTGGCCCAGCATGTCCCATCTGCACTAGTCCCACCTGCCCATGTTTGATCCATATCCCTCCGAACATGTCCTATCTATGTACCTGTCTAACTGTTTCTTAAATGTTGCGATAGTCCCCGCCTCAACTACCTCCTCTGGAAGCTTGTTCCATACACCTACCACCCTTTGTGTGAAAAACATACCCCTCAGATTCCTATTAAATCTTTTGCCCTTCACCTTAAACTTATGTCCTCTGCTCCTCGATTCACCTACTCTGGGCAAAAGATTCAACCATATCTATTCAAATCATGATTTTATACACCTCTATTAGATCATCCCTCATCCTCCTGTGCTCCATGAAATAGAGTCCCAGCGTACTCAACCTCTCCCTTTAGCTCTGGCCCTCTAGTCCTGGCAACATCCTCGTAAATCTTCACTGTACCCTTTCCAGTTTGATGACATCTTTCCTATAACATGGTGCCCAGAACTGAATGCGGCCTCACCACCTTCTTATGCAACTGCAACATGACCTTCCAACCTCTATACTTAGCCTGACCCGCTGAGTTACTCCTGCACTCTGTGAAACATCACAGAAAAGGGAAAGATTAGCAAGTTTGCTGATGATACAGAAGTGAGTGGTTTTGCATATAGTGAAGATGGTTGTGAAAGATTGCAGCAGGATCTGGATCAATTAGCCAGGTGGGCAGAGGAATGGTTGATGGTTACATGGTTCCTTGAAGTTTGTGTCGCAGGTATATCAGGTGGTCAGAACGTATTTTGGCACTTTGGCCTTCATCAGTCAGAGTATTGCGTATAGAAGTTGGGAGGTCATGTTGCAATTGTATAAGACGTTGGTGAGACCGCATTTAGAATATTGTGTTCAGTTCTGGGCACCATGTTATAGGAATTATGTCAAACTGAAAAGAGTACAGAGTTTCCATCCCGGATCGGTCCAATCAGGGTTGTGTCGTTCGCAAACTTGAGAAGCTTGACAGAGGTGTCTGTGGAGGTGGTGTCATGTTGTGGCGAGAGTAGAGGAGAGGGGAAAGTACGCATCTTGCGGTGCTCCTATGCTGAGCGTTTGCGGGTCCGAGATATGCTTTCCCGTCTTACATGCTGCTTCCTGTCTGTAAGAAAGCTGGTGATCCACCGACAGAGGGGTTCAGGCACAGTCAACTCGGAAAGGTTGGAGCGTAGTAGCTCTGGCACAATGGTGTTGAATGCAGAGCTAAAACTAACAAACAAAATCCTCGCATTGATCCCCTGACGGTCTAGGTGCTGGAGGATGAAGTGCAGGCCCAGATTGATTGTGTCATCCACAGATCTATTGGCCCAATATGCAAAATGCAGAGGGTCCAGCAGTGGGATTGTGATATTTTTCTGCTTGACCAGCACAAGCCTTTCAGCGGTCTTCGTGACTACAGAAGTCAGTGCGACAAGCCTGTAGTCATTAAGACAAGTAATCCTTACCTTTTTGGGTACAGGGACAATAGTGGAGACTTTGAAGCAGGCAGGGACAGTACATCTTTGCAGGGACTGGTTAAAAATGGAGGGGAAGGGAGGGGAGAGAGAGATGGGGGAGGGAAGAGGGAAAGGGGGATTATCTTTAGTGAGATTGCAAAATTAAGGTAAGTTTTAGAGCTATTATATTTTCTCCTCCATATGAATAATTTTAAACAATATCAAATAATATCAAACAATTGGAACTGCCGCAGCGATGTCTGGTGTTGGGGTTACAGCCACTGGGTTCAGATTCAGCCACTCCCGCCCGGCGACGGGAGAACGGTCTCCTGGTCACCACGCTGGCAGTTGGTGAGACTCCAACGCCGCGGATGGAGACGCTGGACTGGGCAGGCAGACACCGCACCCCGCACCCCCTCCCCCCGGCCTAGAGAAATGGGCACTCCCTTATCCCACGCGGGCCAGATTAGACCCCCTCACATGGGTAGTTTAAACCAAGGATAAAAAACAGACTCCCCCTCCTGCAGCGCAATAGTCCACTACTTACCTAGACGACACGAGGCATCGAGCTCAGTGTGTGGAGTGCAAATGGCAGTCTGATCCCGCCCAGGCCCACTGCGCACGCGTGGAGAGATGCCGTCATTTTGTGTTGCTTCCCAAACTGCGCAGGCGCGGATGGTTGCATTTCTTCCTCCCAAATCTTCCCAAACCGGCCGGAACCAGAAGTTCAGGCGCTTTTCCGACAAATTGGATTTTTCTTTTTCCGTTTTTTTTCCCTTCTGGATTTTTTTCTTACTCTGGGGGAAAAAAAGGGGGTGCGGTCGCACCCAACGCACCCCCCCTTCGGACGGCCATGAATACCTTACACTTGCTCGGATTAACCTCCACCTCTCATTTCTCCACCCATTTCTGCAGCTGATCTATATCTGCTGTATACCTTGACAGCCTTTCTCACTGTCCGTGAACCCAGTGATCTTGGTGTCATCTGCAAACCAAACCATCTACATTAAAATAATTTGTATACATTACAAACAGCAGAGGATCCAGCACAGATCCCGGCGGAACTCCACTGGTCACAGACAGCTTGAACATTGTCTTTTTAACACAACCCTCTGTCTTCTATCAATAAGCCAGTTCTGAATTCATACAACTAAATCAGTTATTCCTGCGCATCTTAATCTTCTGGATGAGCCTACCTTGGGGGACTTCATCAAATGCTTTACTAAAATCCATGTAGACAACATCCTGCTCAACCCTCATTGATTGCCTTCATCACCTCCTAAAAACACACTTATCAAGTTAGTAAGACATGATCTGCCATGTACAAAACCACGCTGACTCCCTAATTAACCCATTCTCTTCCAAATTGGGAGTAAATCCTTTCCGAAGAATTCTCTCCAATAGCTTCTCTACCACTGAGGTGAGACGCACTGGCCTATAATTTCCTGGATTCTCCCTTCTTCAATAAAAAAACCATTAGCTACTCTCCAGTCCTCCGGGACCTTACCTGTGCCTAGAGAAGAGACAAAGAACTTTGTCAAGGCTATCACACTCTTCTCTTGCCTATCTCAATAAAGTGGGATGAATCCCGTCAGTTTTGGGGATTTATACACCTTAATGCTCTTCAAGAGCCCCAACACCTCCTCCATAATTTCAAATAGACCTTACTTATTAGAATTCTCCACACTGAAACAACACATAATCCTCCAAAATTTCCGCCACCTCCAACGGGATCCCACCACTAGCCACATTTTCCCATCTTCACCCCTTTCTGCCTTCCACAGAGACCGTTCTCTCCGCAACTCCCTAGTTAACCCATCCCTTCCCACCCAAACCACTCCCTCCCCAAGTACCTTCCCCTGCAACCACAGTAGATGCAACACCTGTCGCTAAATCTCCTTCCTTGACTCTGTCCAGGGACCCTGACAGTTATTTCAGGTTAGACAGAGGTTCACCTGCACCTCCTCCAACCTCATCTACTGTTTCCGTTGTTCAAGATGTGGACTCTTAAACATCCGCGAGATATTTTAATTCTCCTTCCCATTCCTACACAGACTTTTCTGTCCTAGGTCTCCTCCATTGTCAGAGTAAGGCTAAACACAAATTGGAGGAACAGCATTTCATATTTTGCTTGGGCAACTTACAGCCCAGTGGTATGAATATTGATTTCTCTGACCAGGTAGCCCCGGCATTCCCTCTCTCTCTCTCCATCCCTCCCCCACCCAAGTCGCACTAGGTTCTCGTTTTCACTCAACAAACAGCTAACAATGGCCTGTTTCCTTTATCATCGTTACTTTTTAGCATATCTTTTATTCATTGTTCTTTATCTCCCCACATCATCGTCTACATCAGGTGTTCCTAACCTTTTTTGTCCCGTTTACACCTGGCAACTTTAATAGCACATAACAATGTTATTTCACTCATTTATGAACAATTAATGATGAACAGATACCAGTATACCAGAACCAAACACAGTCAGTCAATGAGAGAAAATATGTACAAATCCAGAATCAACAAATTTACCCCCTGAGTAGGCCACATTTACTCCAGGTTGGGAACCTTTGATCTATTTCTCTTTTCCCTTATCTCTAACCAGTCTGAAGAAGGGTCTCGACCCGAAACATCACCCATTCCTTCTCTCCAGAAAAGCTGCCTGTCCCGCTGAGTTACTCTAGCTTTTTGTTTCTATCCAGTTCTCCTTGTCCTTCTCCGTGATGAAAACAAATGCAAAATTCTTGTTTAGTGCATCACCTACATTCTCAGACTCCAAGCACAAATTCCCTTCATTATCCTTGAGCAGTCCAACCTTCTCCTGGTTACCCTCGCAAGTGCCTGAAAACCGTTACCTCCAGGTTCAAGAACAGCTTCTTCCCATCAACCATCAGGTTATATAACCGCCCTGCACAACCCTACCTCAGGAACTAAACCACTATCTACTTTTTATTACGATGGCTGATGTACATACTTTGGTGGTTGTACTATCATAATCTGGTTTACTTAGGATAACCAATAGTTTGTTGTTGTTATTATTGTGCCTAGAAAATTATAGCAAGTATGAATTTCATTATTCCGGTTCATATCCGAAGTATATGAGAAATAAACACGCTTTATCTTGATCTCAAAGAACTGTGAGCTGTTGCATTTTCTCTCATCACTTCTCCAGGTCACTGTCAGATGTAAATTGTATGTGTGATCATCGTTTCCATTTTTACAGGCTTTCGTGGGTATTGACAAGACAGCTATGTGTACATTTAAGTCCCCATTGTCCTTTTTTGCACCCTAGCTTTTCATTTCTACACGACCTTGCCTCAGTAATAGCTCTCTTATTGCTCACCGTAAGGCTTACAACGGAATACATTGTTTTCAATGTTTATATCATAAACCCGTGCAAGAAAAGTACATCTACAATGTTGATGAGAGTAATATTAGCAGAGATTTAATTTGAACTACTGCATGTCTTTTTATTCTAATGTGTTTTACTTTTCCTTATTTTTCATATTATATAATCTGCTATAATTCTTCAGCCAGCAGGCTAACAAAAGAAAGCTGAGCTGGCTCCCAACAGGACACTCATCGGTCAGCCACTGTAGTGTGTTAAACAGCAGGAAAATTCACAAATACTTTGAAATACGTTAGGCTGTAGCTCATAATTTGCTTAGGATAAAAACAATAAATGTTCCAGCTCTGAATTTTTACAAAAAAACACATATTCAATTTTGTTCCATTTCAACAAATCTTCTACCTCATACTTCTGAAACATATAAGCTGCCCTGCCTCAAAGCAGTTCGGAAACTGTTGGCAGACACAAAAAACTGGAGTAACTCAGCGGGACATGCAGCATCTCTGGAGAGAAGGAATGGGTGATGTTTCGGGTCGAGACCCTCCTCTGTAGACTTTACAAGTCCCTTTGATACAGTGAACAACTCTCTTGTTTTCTTGGATATATTTTGTCACTGGAAATACTAAAACAATAAAGTAACTGGTCTCACACTGATAGACAGTCACCTTTAAACATAGTGCAACACCAGCTATCTTAAACAAATGGGCAAATATCCCAAAATGTAACAACAATGTGCTCCAAACAATGGCATTCTAGCCGTACAAAATATTGTTTGCATCTAACTGGAAAAGTGCATTAATGATATTATTTTGAACAGGTTTTTCTGAATACACATTTTTTCCAATCTGATATGTATCACAATAAGTACATATCAATTCAATTGACTTAGAAAATGCAACTGAATTTCAAGTAGATCGATTTTTCCTTGGGGCCATATAGTTAAAACCAATTTGAATTGATTTTTTAGTTGTTTTCAAAATGCAAGTGTGCATAAATCTGAGGAGACAACATGCTTTATGGAACTACTGCAGAGGGATAATGTAATTTAAAAATTAAGCATGTGGTGCAGCATTCTCATTGTATCTTAAATTGTGTTTATTTACAAGTAAATTAAAGAACATATTTAGCTACCAAGTGGGAGAATAGTCTGGAGCATTTTTGAGCTCTGGGCTGACATTGATGCACTGTCGGCTTATTCAGTGAAGTTACAGTGGGAATACACACATTGAATTATACATTACAAGTTTGAACTGATTTATTGCAGTAATAACATCCACCTCATTAAAAAAAATCCACTTGGCTGCAGTGTGAGCAATACATATTGTTTACTGCAATAAATTAATTGCAGTGCATGAAGAACCTTGTGGAAACCCTCTAACAATACATCTGTAATGACAGTGCTATACATCACAGCTTCCACAGCAGGTTTATGACAAATGAAGACAGGGTGTAGTATTTGGAGAATACATTTCTTAAAAATATGACCATTAGCTCTTGACTACTGGTCAGACAATGTCTTGACTCATTACAGTTCCATATCACAAGGCAAGATACTGCAGGGGTAAAATATTGGAAGGTTTCATTTCTTTCCTCCATGCAAATCCTTAAATGAATCTAATATTATAATACACAGACATCTAAGCATGAAACAGATACATGTTTTATGTTTTTTGAAACATTAGTAGTAAGCAATGGTGTAATTACAGGTTAGTAAATGCCCAGCTAATGTAATTTACTAAATTCCTCACAAAATCATTCAACAAGGATGTAATAATCTTACAATTTTTTTTTAAAAGATTGCAAAATGCGCAGATACGCACAAACTCTGTACAGACAGCACCCGTAGTCAGGATTGAACCCGGGTCTCTGGCATTGTAAGGTAGCAGCTCTACTACTGTGCCGTCCAAAGGATAAAGGGCTAAAGAAAGGGAGTACCACCCTGTTTCTCTCTCCACAGATGCTGCCTTAACTGTTTGTTTGCAGCATTTTCTATTTAACCAGATTTTAAGTATCTGATATTCTGCTTTTCAAAGATAACCATTACTCCCTATTCAATTGGAATAATCTTGACCTGCAAATATACACTTGTCTTTACTTATTAATATTTCAGCAGAGCAAGTGGGGGCTGAAGATTGGAGCCAGTGGCAGCAGCTAATCAGTGCCAAGTAACATCTGGGAAAGGACAGGGTGTGGGGCTGGTTATTGGTGCTGGTAAGGCGGTAGTGAGGAGAAATGGGAGCCCACAGGATCCATTCCCCCATCCTCTTTGAGGGTCCTGTCCGTTGTGATTATATGCCACTATACATGGGCTGATCACAAATACTAGCTGAAACAAAGGCACCCAGCATCGGGCATCTGTCTATGGTGCAACATGAATACCCACTTGTATCTCACCAGTTTTAAATATCATTGCTGGCAAACTTTGAGGGAGAAGACATTTTGTTTTAAATTTGGTCTACAATACATATATGCACTATCATTTCAATCCACCTTGTGTTGACACAGCTCTTGTGCCTTAAATGCTGTAATGTGGGTAGTTCCAAAACAATAACCATCCTTAAAATTAACATATATCTAACTTCCTTATTGTAATAGGAAAAAGTGACAAGATAATTGTCACATTACAAACACTGATCCTCAAGGAGCTCAGTTGATGATAAAGCAGCTGATGACAATTTGTCAATGCAGTCCCTTACAGCCACTTCTTGTTTTCTTTGGTTTATTCAACTTTCAATCCCACAACATCATGTTGCGAACCGAGATCAAGTGCAACACTTCTTCGGAGACCAGGAACCAAACCCGGGTATTTCCAGTCTTTATGAAAGCATCAGAATCATAACATTATCAACCAATACAAAGGTATTAACTATAATGAGAGACACAAAATGCTGGAGTAACTCAGCGGGACAGGCAGCATCTCTGGAGAGTAGGAATGGGTGACGTTCCAGGTCAGACGTCACCCATACCTTCTCTCCAGAGACGCTGCCTGTCCCGTTGAGTTACTCCAGCATTTTGTGTCTATCTTTGATTTAAACCAGTATTTGCAGTTATTTCCTACACAACTATAATGCGAGGTTGCACAAACTTATATTTTTTTCTCTCGACTGTCAATGTCTGAGGGGAGATCTGATAAATATATATAAAATTAAGAGAGGCATAGAAAAGGTATACAGTCAGAATCTTTTTCCGAGATTGGAAATGGCAATGACTCAGGGGCATAAAGGGCTTTATGGTGAGAATGGAAAAGTTTAAAGTAGATGTGTGGAACAAGTATTTCACACACAGAATGATGGATGCCTGGAACACGCTGCCAGCGGTGGTGGTGGAGGCAGATATAGTACGGCATTTAAATCCATATCTCTCCATTTCCTGCATATTAATATGCCTATCCAAAAGCCATTGGATATGCAGGGGATGGAGGGATATGAATCATGTGTGGGCAGAGGAGCTAGTGTGGCATCATGTTCAGTATGGACATTGTAAGTTGAAGGGCCTGTTCCTGTGCTGTATTGTTCTATAGTCGATTTATGTGCGAGACTCTTGAGCTTGGTGGACATTGAAGGTGTCTGGTTGGAACTGAGCAAGACGCGAGTACAGAAACTTCACAACCATTAGAACAGCCCTATTGAATTCCTATCACCATTATTGTAATTTGAAGAAAAGTAATTTCTTAAATCAGAGCCCAATTGGGAGGGTGCTTGCATTTTGCATGATCATCAATTTTAATGATCTTCCACAATATGGAAACAATCAGCACTATCGAATACACTTATTTTCATTAAACTAATACAGAGTAGGAAAAAGCAACATACTCGACAATTTGAAAGGGGGTTTACTTTACAAGTTAAGTATGACCAATGTGATTATTTTGTCTCTTTTCCCCATTTTCTATTCTGGAGAAAGAAAATATCCAACTGATGTGTTGCATAACATATTCAGATGTTCTCATATCCCTCAAAGTCAAAAACAAAAGAATAGTTGTTCACGCTTCTTTGATCAAACTCACATATTAGATATTACATTAAATATATGTAAATATTACAGCTCTGTGTGCTGGTACATCTAATCTAATACATCTAATTAAGCTTCTAATACTTTTACTATCGCTGAACAAGATAGTAAGCCATCCCTAGTGTAATACGCCATCTTAATTCTCTTGGGCAACTGAGTTTGAACTGCTTACAAACCAATACTGTCAAGACACAAAAGGAAAGCACCTATTTGTGTCATATTTGAAGCAGAGTATCATAAAGTGATACAGAAAAACTAAACTAAATCCCAATCCTCGGAAGTTTGGGAATAAGATACATAAGTCTCTTATATTGCCAGCTAGTGAGAAGAACAAATGATATGAGAAAATATTAGGCTACTGAAATGGTTGTCTATATTTGTAAGAATACTCCCATGTGGATGCGAAGTTTCCTCAATGCACAAATTTGTAAATTAAAATGTTTTCCAACTGTTCTAATGGGAAATTGGGTGAAGTTGTGTTTTCCGCCTCAAAGGAGCTGAATTTGCAGCTGTTGGAATGATATATTTGATTCGGATATCAATGACAATGATTCAGGGGCTTAGCTTAATGGTGAGATGGGAAACGTTTAAAGGGGATGTGTAGAACAAGTATTTTACACAGAGAATGGTGGGTGCCTGGAATATGCTGCCAGCGGTGATGGTGGACATTTATATAAAGTATAGACATTTAAATCCATATCTCACCATTCCCTGCATATTAATATGCCTACCTAAACAGTATCCACTGCCACAGAGGAATTTCAGATTTTTATAAACAAACGCTTATTCCGAGACTGCATGTGGAAATTGTACTGATAAGTTAGATTTGCAGTAGCTCAAATTTATAGCTTGTCTGCATTCTGAAATAAGTATATTTCATCCCTATGATTTTCAAAGAAAATTCTGAAGAAAAAAATATCTTAACCTTAGATCCTCTATACTAGCACAAGGGAATGGCATTAATATTTATCTCATGTAAAATTTGCAGAAGCTGTTCAGGATAAACATTAAACATGAGTTTATTTATTTAAGTGTGGAATCAACTGTCAATTATCTTGTTTTGAATTTGGATTTTTTGGAAATAAATCATTCCAGCTATTTTTCTTTTCATGCCAAATCCATGCCACTTGTATTACTGGTTTCTGGATATTCCCTTCATTCACGTTTTGCTTTTTATTTATTCATTCATTCTCTACGTCTTTTCATCCCTTTGTGTTTACCTCCTCCACTTTCAGTTCTCCTTTCCATGCAGAATTTCTGTATAACTCCTTCTCACCTACTGCTGTTTGAAGTCTCATTCCTGATTACTCACAAGCCATGATATTAAATGTCACTTGATATCACTAAATCATTAAGATACTCCACTAGGAATCTGCGGAAACTAATCTGCAGCAGTAAAAAGAAAAGTGAATTGCTTTCAAACTATGGTAAATCTAGGATATCATTCATATGGCCATGAAAGGAAAGGCATCTCAATGCAAATTCTCTAATATGGAGTTGTAAGAATATGTGCAAGCATCAGGGGCAGATGAATATGATCTTTTGAAAACGTGCAATCATATTACTGTGGCATTTATGAATGAAATATTTTCTCGTACATTTTCAAATCCAAAATTTAAAAAATATGTTGTTAAATATATTCAATCAATCCATAAGAGAAAAATAAATTAGAGAAATAATTGTTCATCAATCATGAAAAATATATACATTTTGGATTTCTAGCACTCTTGTAGCTATCTTAACAATAACTGCCAGAAGCAGAGTAGGGTTATAAATTTAAGAGTCATCACTGTCCATCACTTAAGCTCCCCTGCCTCAGTCAAACAAGTTTTATTGTTCTAATTTAACCAGAGGATGCAACACAACCCAAAACAGTACACTGTGGGGACAAAAGCTGACAACTCTTGCTTTCCACAGGGATAGAGGCATTGTGCTAAGTTACTGATATGGCAATTCAAAGACTTGGGACGAATGATTCAACGATACAAGTTCAAATATTGCCATGCCAGTTGGGCAATATAAATTCATTTAATTAGATAATTTAGAATCAATAAATTGGATGTGTTTTAATGCCCTTCAGGGAAGGAGCGCTGTTGTCCTTTCCCAATATAAGTGCGACTCAAAATACACTTCTATGCTGTTGACTCTTAACAATCCAGTATGGTTCTCAATGTTTCGGGTATTATGAATAGACAATAGAAGGGGACTCTTGCAATGACAATTAACATCCAGTCTGACCAGACCTAAAATAATTCTGTTAGTTGGATATTTTTTGCAAAGGAAAAGGTACCATAAAAAATGTATGCCAAAAGTAGGACAATTGTAGAGTTTTAATGCAGCACTAAATGCATTATCAGACATGTCTCTTTTGCCACAACCACAACAAAATGCCTAAGCCTTATGGAAACACATGGAAGAAATTTATTTTTCTGACTGAAGCATAGCATTTTCTGTTCCTATTTTCTAATTCTCTCCTTATACACCTGATACCAGCAAGACTAGTGAAGACTAGCTTTCCTAAGCAAATGAAACTGTAATACTTCCTCTACCTTTACTATTGGATGAAAGAACATTCAATACTGTTACATTGGGATGTTTCTGTGAAAAAGCTATGGCTTGTTTCCTGAAATATATTTGAACTCTTAGCACTGTAAAAGTGGATTCTAACATAACTAAAATTTGCAAGAACAGATAACTTGATTGGAGGCACAGAAAAGTATGTAAAGATTTATTGAACATTTAATGAGTTTACTAATTAACAAGCTGTATTTGGTGTTGAGCAATTATGAACTAAAGAAATTGAAGTCATAGAGTGGTAAGCCATCTACATTCGCTGCTGTTCCATGCAAGACTTACCTTGCAGATATTTTTCACCATGAATTTGCTGAGAGAAGCCAGATTAGTCCTCAGCACTGAGAGATTAGAAAGCAACGCAAGCTCCTACAGCATACATCCTATAGTGTACATTCAAGTAAATTAAATAGAAAAATGAAAAAAACGTAATCCGCATCACCTGCAGAAAAGTAAACTGCAGATCAGAAACAACACTGTTTCTGCAGCTGTATACCAACTTACTGCTCCCTTATCAGATAATGATGCAATCTGCTGCACACTACCATCAAAAGTGGAGTTCTTTATCTATACTTCAATCAATGGAATATTTATTAAACTATTAACAACTTGTCCTTGTATGAAATCAAATGGTTATATATTCATGTCCAGTCAGTGAATTACTCTGAAATAAATTGATATTTGAGTTCTGTGAATTTAATACTTGAAATTCCCTTAGGGAGAAAGATCATGACCAACATCTGTGGAATGACAGCTCAGAAGACATAATGGGGAGTATTAAAGCGCCCTCTGTGCCTGTAATAAGCTCCATTACAACTAGATATCAAGAAATAAGTAGATTAGGAGTCATTTTTGAATTAAGTTACATTTCACATAACATGCATAAGCTGCCTTTTAACCAGGCACCAAGGGAATTGGCCCGATGACACACTTCCAAAACAATTTCCACCTTCTGCACAACATCTGAATGCCACACCCTGGCAATCATTTTGACTGTATAAATTATAACATGCAGTCACAACTAACCACAAAAAATCCCCTATTGGTATGTATGGGTATGGGAATGCATGAAAGGGTACCACTTGGTCATATCATATTGCACGTGTTTACAGTCAGCATTTTTTACTAACTATTCAAAGGAATAAATTTCTATGTATTCTGTCATTCAGTTTTCAGTGAAACCGAAAAAAAAATCTTACTTCCACATTAATAGCTTCATGCAAATTCTTTAATTTATATTTTGTGGATCTCTCCGCTGCTCAGAAAATACATCCCAAATTTTAAAAAAAAGCTCATTACTTAAATTTGTGACTTAATGCATGTGACTTCAATTTATTGATATTCATATTCAGGGACATCCTTGGCACATCCAATTTGATACTTACAAAAGGGACCGATGGACACGTGTAATGCCGCGACTATAAGGTTGCTCAGACCTTGTCAGCAATATCTGGTGCCGACTCAAAACTGATTTCCCTGATTCCGATCAATATGGAGTCTTTGAAAGAATAACGATTTTGTGTATCTGTATTTTGAAAAGACATTCAAAAGGTACCACGCAAAATTATTACATTACAGTGCATTGCTTTAGAGGTAATATACTTGATTGAGAATTGTTTAATAGACAGAAAATAGTGACCAGAAATAAATTTATTATTTTTCAGTTTGGAAAGGTTTCCATGGCGACACGATAAAATAAGCCGGTCAGCAAGGCTTTGTGAATGGGAGGTCTTGCTTGACAAATTTGCTGGAATTCTTTGAAGAAGTAAATAGCAGGATAGACAAAGGAGAGTCAGTAGATGTTGTTTACTTAGATTTTCAGAAAGCCTTTGATAAGGTGCCACATGTGAGGCTGCTAAGGAAGATGGGAGCCCACGGTCTTAAAGGGCAGATACTAGCTTGGATAGCAGGTTGGCTGGATGGCAAAAAACAAAGAGTGGCAATAAAGGGGGCTTTTTCTGGTTGGCTGCCAGGGACAAGCGGAGTTCCGCAGGGGTCGGTGCTGGGGCCGCAACTCTTCACGTTGTATAATTAATGGTTTGGACAAGAGGATTGAAGGCTTTGTGGCCAAGTTAACGGATGATACAAAAATAGGTGGAAGTGTGGGCAGAGAAGTGGCAGATGGAATGTAGTGTAGCAAAGTGTGGAGTCATGCATTTTGGTAGTAGGAATAAAGGCATAGACAATTTTCTAAATGGGGTGATAATCCAGAAATCGGAGGTGCAAAAGGACTCGGGAGTGCTGGTGCAGGATTCCACAAAAGTTAATCTGCAAGTCAATTTGGTAGTAAAGAAAGCAAACTCAATGCTAGCATTCATTTCAAGGGGGCTTGTACACAAAAACAGGAATGTAATGCTGAGGCTCTATAAGGCGCTGGTGAGGCCACATTTGGAATATTGTGAGAAATTTTGGTCAATATATAGAAACATAAAAGGTGCAGGAATAGGCCATTCGGCCTTTCGAGCCAGCACCACCATTTAATATGATCATGGCTCATCATCTAAAATCAGTACCCCTTTCCTGCTTTTTCCCCATATCCCTTGATTCATTTTGCCCTGAGCTAAATCTACCTCTCTCTTGAAAACATCCAGTGGCCTCCAGAACCTTCTGTGCCAGAGAACCTCTCATTTATCCACATTTTACTGTATGTGCCATGCATCTGCCACTCACCCAACCTATCCAAGTCACCCTGCAGCCTCATCGCAGCTCACACTGCCACCCAGCTTTGTGTCATCAGCAAACTTGGAGATGTCACATTTAATTCTATTGAATTATATATCTGAGGAACGATGTGCTGGCTCTGGAAAGAAGTTTACAAGAATGATCCCAAGAATGAGTAGGTTAACCTATGATGATCGTTTGTCGGCACTGGGCCTGTACTCGTTGGAGTTTAGAAGAATAGGGGGGACCTCATTGAAACATACAGAATAGTGAAAGGCTTGGATAGAGTGGATGTGAAGAGGACATTTCACTAGTGGGAGTGTCTAGGACTAGAGGTCATAGTCTCAGAATTAAAGGACATTCTTTTTGGAAGGAGATGAGAAATTTCTTTAGTCAGAGGGTGGTAAATCTGTGGAATTCTTTGCCACAGATGGCTGTGGAGGCCAAGTCAGTGAATATTTTTAAGGCAGAGATAGACTGATTCTTGATTAGTACAGGTGTCAGAGGTTATGGGGAGAAGGCAGTAGAATGGGGTTAGGAGAGATAGATCAGCCATGATTGAATGGCGGAGTGGACTTGATGGGCTAAATGGTCTAATTCTACTCGTATAAACTTATGGCCTTATGATATGCTGCAGAGATCAGTATGGAGTCCGAGCTCTTCATATTCTATATTCAGCATAAGAAGATCAAGTGTAATGTATCCAAGTTTGTAGCTGATAGAAAGGTAAGTGCTTTGCAAGAAGGATGTAGAGGCTTCAATGGAATACAGACAGAATACCTTCTTGTGTTATAATGTGAAGAAAAAGGTCATCCTTCTCAACAAAAACTGGAAATTTGAATATTATTTAAATGCTGAAAGATTGCCAAATATTGGTATGCGAGTGATCTGGTTTCCTTGTATACAGATCGCTAAAATGTTACAAATGTTACGAGCTCTTAAGAAGAGCACCTTCAGTAATTTTCAAAGATTTAAACACATATTATCTGTCCTTCTATTCCTGAACAGTCTTTAAAACTGTATAATTACAAATATTGTCTCTCCTTATCCTTTCTGCCAGTTCAGTGTGAGTCTCTGTTTCAAAACTACAAAATAATGGTAATTTCTAGCTACTGGGCCCATCTTTCTACCCTAAACGCTTACCAGCATTATCACTGCTGGGACACTACCATGAATATTTTAGAGGCCATCACTTCACTAGAAATGTAACTGAGAATATGTAGAATTGGGGATACTTTAGGACTAAGGTTTAAGTATTCTGAGGAACACAGACATCCCACCAGAAATTGATATCAGAGCTGTTACAAGCCCTTATGTTGCCAAAACAAATTACCAAGAAGCTAAGGAAGTGTCCCAAGGGTGCGGGGTGGTGGTACCTGAAATAATGAGGCAGACTAAAAGCATAGACAAAGACAAGTCGTCCTCGGAAAAACCAATGCCAACCATTCAAGATGTCGTTAGATTACAGGAGGATGCTCCTGGCCAAGATATAGAAACGTGGAAACAGCTAGGTTGTAAAGTTGATTTAATGTCGGGACTATGGGTTACCCCGGCTGGGCAAACATGTATGTCAGATGAACTCGCGATGTGGGTTATTGAATGTATACACTTTGCAACTAACTGTGGTGCCCGAGCAACTGGTGATATGCTTTTAGATACATGGTGGCATCCAAAGTTGCAGACTATGGCTCAGGGGATTAGCAGTCATTGTCTGACCTGTCAGCAATATAACCCCGGGAAGGGTATAACCTACGAACAAGGGAGAACCCCTTTACCCATGGGTCCCTTTGAGACCCTCCAGATGGACTACATTGAGTTGGAAAGATGTCAGTTATAAATATGTATTGGTTATTGTAGATGTCTTTAGTAAATGGATTGAAGCTTATCCTACCGTGGACAACAAAGCTTCTGCGGTTGTTAAAGTACTTATGAAAGAAATTATATCCAGGCACGGAATCCCAACTGGGCTGAGTTTGGATAATGGCCCTCATTTTGTGGAAAAGGTGACCAAAGAATTCTGTGTTCAGATGGGCATCCAACAGTAATTATATTGTGCTTATCGGCCATAGGCTGCTGGACTCGTTGAACGAGCCAATCAAACATTGAAAAATAAACTTACCAAATTCCAGATTGAAACAGGGACCAATTGACTTAAACTACTCCCTGTGGCGCTATTCCAGATGTGTACCACCCCAGCAGGGAAGGCTCGGTTGAGTCCAGCAGAGATTGTATATGGCCGTCTACTGAGAACACCATGGAACCAGAATATTCCAAAGGTTGTTCACTTTCATCACATAGAAACATAGAAACATAGAAACATAGAAATTAGGTGCAGGAGTAGGCCATTCAGCCCTTCGAGCCTGCACCGCCATTCAATATGATCATGGCTGATCATCCAACTCAGTATCCCGTACCTGCCTTCTCTCCATACCCTCTGATCCCCTTAGCCACAAGGGCCACATCCAACTCACTCTTAAATATAGCCAATGAACTGGCCTCAACTACCCTCTGTGGCAGAGAGTTCCAGAGACTCACCACTCTCTGTGTGAAGAAAGTCTTTCTCATCTCGGTCTTAAAGGATTTCCCCCTTATCCTTAAGCTGTGACCCCTTGTCCTGGACTTCCCCAACATCGGGAACAATCTTCCTGCATCTAGCCTGTCCAACCCCTTAAGAATTTTGTAAGTTTCTATAAAATCCCCTCTTAATCTCCTAAATTCCAGAGAGTATAAACCGAGTCTATCCAGTCTTTCTTCATAAGACATGACAATGGAAATGACGAACAATATTTTATCATTAATCAGGGCATTGAGAGATGTACGCTCTAACCATTCCGTCTAAATTTGGACCTGGTACTTATGTAATGATCAAGAATTGGGTGAGGAAGAGACTGGACATTCAGTGGGAAGGGCATTACCAGGTCCTTCTAACAACCCCTACCGCAGCTAAGGTGGAGCGGAGGGATGCATAGGTTCACTTTCGCCACTGTAAGATTTGTCAGTATGGTGCCTAAGACATAAAACGCTAACCTCTTCTTTCTTTTAAGAAATCCCTGTCTAGGATAAATCACGATGGACATACCGCTGTTGTTCGCCTATCTTGGGACATTGATAGCCATCGGGTCTGCCGATGTAATCTATCACCTATGTGAAGGAGATGCACTGCAATGTGATGCCGATAGCAAGGATGGAGAATCATAATTATGGAGTATTGCCATGTTACCATGCTTCCTTATAAATTTGATTATGCATGTCAAAAGGAGGGAGTAAAAGTCCCTGTGCCTATTTAGATGGAGAGGCAAGTAATGTTAGCAGATTTGCAGATGACACAAAGCTGGGTGTCAGTGTGAACCATTCTCATACCATCCTCCAGTGTCTGAGGAGGATGGTATGAGAATGTAGGGGGACTGGGGATAGGTTGGGTGAATGGGCAGATGCAGTATAACGTAGATAAATGTGAGGTTATTCACTTTGGTGGCAAGAACAGGAAGGCAGATTATTATCTGAATGGTGTCAGATTAGGAAAAGGGGAAGTGCAACGAGACCTGGGTGTGATTTTACATCAGTCACTGAAAGTAAGCATGCAGGTAAAGTAAGCATGCAGGTACAGCAGGCAGTAAAGAAAGCTAGTGGCATGTTGGCCTTAATTGTGGGAGATTTGAATTTAGGAGCAAGGAGGTCCTTCTGCAGTTGTACAGGGCCCTAGTGAGACCACACCTGGAGTACTGTGTGCAGTTTTGGAGAGCTTGGCTTGTACACTATGGAGTTTGGAAGGATGAGAGGGTATCTTATTGAAACGTATAGGATTGTTAAGGGTTTAGACACGCTAGAAGCAGGAACGGGTTACTGATTGTGGATGATTAGCTATGATAACATTGAATGGTGGTGCTAATAAGAGATCAGTTGGATAACATGAAGGAAGCAAGTGACTGGGGTAATTAGGGCTTCAGAAGTTGGTCAGACTGGCTAATCAACATGGCTATGTACCTAGCTATTGCGATTATTTGTATTTTTGTAGGATTAGCAGTTGTAAAATGTGTATTGGGGAGGATGCAGACAGCACTGAAAGGCATAGGTGCTCCGAGAATGTTATTGGTAAGACAGGATGAAGTGTGTGATGAAGAAAGACTAATTTCTATCCTTTCATTTGTCTACAATTTAAAAAACTAAAAGATGTAGTTCTCCACCTGTCTATTGGGATTGCCAGGTGATTTAAATCATAAATCTAACTTGCATCCCTCCTCTGAATGTTTTCAAACACAGCTTGTGATGCAGTATCCTAAATGAGGCCAAACTTATGATCTGTAAATGATACAGTACATTGCATTTTATATTGAATAATCCTGACAATAAATCTTTTTGTTTCATATACAGACTGGTGGCAATTTTCATAAACATTTACAGACTCACAATATCACGCAAGAACATTGAACGCAGACCAGTACTGCACACAAATAGGTTCCTTCAGATTCTTCATGCACTTTTTTGCAATATTTTATAAATTTGTGAAAATAGACCCCTACATTTCTCTGGATTTGCTGTGCCAAACATTGCACATTTAAAAAAAGTCTATCCTTTGTTAATCTAAACAAGATGAACCAAGTATGAAGAAGGGTCCTGACCCGAAACATCACCTATCCATTTTCCCCAGAGATGCTGCTTGACCCACTCAGTTATTCCAGCATTTTGTGTATATTTTGAACCAATTCTCGATTGACACTGCCATGGTTTTGTTATTCATTTAATCTCTCAATGTCATGTAATTTTACATTCCCATATGCCCCCTTATCAAAATTTGCATTACCTTTGACCTTGAATAAATGGCTTTCTGTGGTTACCCAAATAACTCATTACTATGGTCAATCATTAAGGCAGCAGCAGAGATCCATGAGGGACAACATCAGTCATATTCTTTCAATTCAAGTATACGCCAATAATCTTACTTTATGTTCTTATCTTGAAACCGATTCAATAAATTATCTGTAAATTAATGAGATTTAACTAGTCAGCCGTCACTTTTCAAGAACCATATCAAAGGCTTTGTTGAATCCTATACAAACTACATCCACAGACTTTTATCCGTAGCTTACATCTTCCGCAAAATTCTGAAAATTTGATTAGGTTCACTGGACATGATCTGTCTTCAGGGCCTGTCCCACTTGGCATTTTTTTCGGCGACTGCCGGCATCATTGACTGACATAGCAGGTCACCGAAAAAGTTGCGGCGTGACGACATTTGACGCGCTGCGTTTTTTCAAGTGTCGCAACATTTTTTTTGTCGCCGCTAGATTTTGAATTGTTCAAAATCTTTTGGCAACACTGATATGAATCCGGCAGTCGCTGAAAAAAAGTCGCCAAGTGGGACAGGCCCTTTAGTCTTTGTTTGGTGCCTTTACTCAATGCTATCCAATAGCATTGAGTAAATTCAATTAATCCATAAAGTGCAACCTCCACTTACAGACAATGGCCCACACAGGTAATTCCAGTCCTCTTCATTCCCTGCTGGCTACTTAACTATGGTGAGCTTTCAAATTATTTTCTTAATGCCAAATTCCTCCAGAATTGGTTTTCTCTTCTGATTGAAACTGTTCTGTTCTCACGCCCTGATCTTCTGTTGCATCCATCTGCCCTGTTCCATTGCAGTGTTTGATTGTTTATCAATACGTTTCTGGGATACCTTGTCTAACTGTGGTTTGCCAGGTCAGTCTCCTTTTCATTGTTTTTTGATTGTCAAAGCATTCCTCCAACCAAACCCTTTGTTTCTCCTCGATATCCCGCAGCTCCGCTCTTGCTCACCCTCCACCCATTCGTAACAAGGACAGTTCCCCTTGTCCTCACCTTCCACCCCATCAGCTGTCGCATACAGCATATAATCCTCCAACACTTTCGCCACCTCCAACGGGATCCCACTACTGGCCACATCTTCCCATCTCCACCACTTTCTGCTTTCCGCAGAGACCGTTCCCTCCACAACTCCCCAGTCAACTTGTCCCTTCCCACCCAAACCACCCCCTCCCCAGGCATTCTCCCCTGCAACCGCAGGAGATGCAACACCTGTCCCTTTACCTCCCCCCTCGACTCCATCCAAGGACCCCGACAGTCCTTCCAGGCGAGGCAGAGGTTCACTTGCACCTCCTCTGACCTCATCGACTGTACCCACTGTTCCAGGTGTCAACTCCTGTACATCGGCGAGACCAAGCGCAGGCTCGGCAATCGTTTCACTGAACACCTACGCTCAGTCTGCCTTAGCACTTTAACTCCCCCTCCCATTCCCAATCGGACCTTTCTGTCCTGGGCCTCCTTCATTGTCAGACGCCCACGTAAATTGGAGGAACAGCACCTCATATTTCGCTTGGGTAGCTTACACCCCAGCGGTATGAACATTGACTTCTCTAACTTCAAATAGCTCTTGTTTTCCCTCTCTCCCCATCCCCTCCCCCTTCCCAGTTCTCCCTCCACTTACTGTCTCCAACTACATTCTATCCTAGTCCCGCCCACTCCCCTGACTCTCAGTCTGAAGAAGGGTCTCGACCCGAACAGTCAACCATTCCTTCTCTCGAGAGATGCTGCCTGTCCCGCTGAGTTACTCCAGCATTTTGTGTTTTTTTAATAACAATGTCATTCAAAATAAAATGATCATATACAAAGATTACAAACATTCCTGATAAATGACACAAACAAAATGTCAAAATCAATACCCTCAGCCACCATTCAAGTGATAAACGATATGAATGTCAATAGACTAGAAAGTTTCTTTAAATTCTGGCATTTAAAATGTTGTGACAGTTGAAGTAACAAAACTGTGATTCAAGATCTCCTAAACAAATCACACTGTTGTAAATAAGACAAAAAATCACTTTTATGCCAGAATGAATTGGGATCATGTGGTTGAAAAGGAATGTATGATTGCAAGGCATCCAAAATCCTAATATCTATTCTCAGATATTGCAATTTCAGAGAATATGCATGAAAGCCTGTTTTGGTAAGTATGGCAGATCATTGATCAAAACCAGCTACCAAAGAAGAGTAGATCTGCCAGACTTGCTACCCACAGTAGTCTCTATTTGCACAAAACTAATCCATTGTGGTGGTGTGACCAGACTGAAACTCACTGCCACCAACACCACACAATTGTTAAGAATCCACTCATGAAGCAACACAAGTCATAGTCAGTATATCCTGATCCCATCTTTTCATTATCTAAAGTCTGCAAAAAGCAAAAATGCACCATTAATGAACCAAAGACACTTTTAAGCTGTGTGGAATTCACTAATTCTCTAAATTTTCTGAAGAGAACTATGAAGTAGCTTTAGCCCCATTAAAATGAGAAGGATGCAAGTGGATAAATTAATTCACAGAAAAAGTAGAAAATGTCACAAGAGGTGAAAAGAAGATAATATTCAAAGTATATGGGAAAACACAAAAATAATGAAATATACAATCTATATTATTTAAACATTGAAGAAGCCAATATACTGATACTTTTGGAGACATAAATTATATTAAATGAATACACAGGCACAGGGGTTCAAAAGTTCAAAATGATGGATGCACTCTCAACCTCAATTAATCTAAAATATAGCAAGTTTAGGTAAAGGCTTCCCAGAATTAAAATGTAATAATAATGGCATAAGTTAAAAATGTGGATGAACCACAAGCATCCGAAGGAAGAAATGAAAATAATTTCATAACGGACTGAAGTGACTAGTAGATGAAAATGAATTGACACAGACTTGGAATTGATGAGTAAAGTGAAGTGAGTGAAAGATTGATGTTATATGTTATAATCACAGAAAGGAAAAATCAACCTGTGCTCAGATTTTCTCCAACAATCACCATGCTTTCTCATCATTGGCCATAAACAATAATGAAGAAAATGTTTGCAGGGAGTTGTCAACTTATTTGGGAAAGAAACTTGTTGAGCGATTTTTGTATTTGATGGACTTGTACAAAATTAGATCTGTGAGGTTGTGGTGGATATAGGATAAAATGGAAACATCCCACCATAAATCTGAAGCCCATAGGGTCTCATTACAAATTGACCTATTTGGAAATGAACATGAAATCTTCACAATGAAACTGGAGAATCATGTGTCCACTGTACAATACATATTTTGCTCCAATTGAAATATGTGTGCAAGAAGAACATAAAACAATTGTAATCTATCCTTCACACGATTTTCTCTTGGGTAATATAAATAGTGGGTAATATAATTTAAGCAGCAGTGAATGGATCATTCTGTCCCAGGATTGAGCTCTGCATAGAACTTGGATGGAATGGACAATGCAAGTTCACACAGATATTTTGTCACAACATTTCATTATTTATCAGCCTAAATATGCAAATAGACGTTCCCGCCCCCCACGAGTCTCGGGTAGATGGTGCTCATCAGCCTGGGAAGGCATTCCATCTAGGAGAGGGAAAACTCTGACTTAAAACCTCCACTGACTTGTGGCCATATCCAGTCATGAAAAAGGCTACTGGAGTAAACCTCAAGAAAATCCGGAGTCGGACCGCTAGGGCAGTTCGTCATTGTCTACAACCTCGTTCTGGCAGCTCCTGTGACGGCGCTGGTGCCAAACTGTAACGGCCCTGCTGTTCCTTGGATGGATCAGTGACGTGGAGAAGGGGGACGTGCTGCATGGGCAACAGCCTGTCCTCCAAATGACATCGCCCATGGTAAATGGATGCTTAATATCAAAAACATGATGTGACCATAACTTTAATCCTTTGAGTCTTAAAGTAGTTATGGAGAAAGATAGGACTGGCTCAGTTAAGTTAAGGTCCCAAATTGGGGCAAGAGTCGTTTTGGAGGCATTAGGCACAAACATGCAGAGGTCAATTAGGTCAGACTGTCCGTTGGTAAGGCAGTGTCCGACAGTGAGTGAGTGAGTGAGTGAGTGAGTGAGTGAGTGAGTGAGTGAGTGAGTGAGTGTGTGTGTGAGAGATCCAACGTGCCTTAGAGGAAAGAGTAAAAAGGTAGTAATGGAGGGTTGTTTTACTGTTTGAAGGTCTACGATCAGAGGAGTGCTGCAAGGATTAATACTGGGTGCACTGCTTTTTGTTATATACATTAACAATTTGCATGAAAATGTTAGTAAATTTCAAGATAATACCGAATTTTGTCATGCAGTGGACAGCAATAAAGGATAGATCAAATGGAAAGATGGGCCAGGGAATTGCAAATGGAATTGAACTCTGATAAGTGTGAGGAGTTGCACTTTGGTAATTCAAACCATGGAAGGACTTGCACAGTAATGGTAAATGCCTGGAAAGTACCACAGAACAGAGAGATCTGGAAGTACAGATGCATAGTTACTTAAAAGTGGCGAGTCAGGCGCACAGTGTGGTGAAGAAGTAGACACAAAAAGCTGGAGTAACTCAGCGGGACAGGCAGCATCTCTGGAGAGAAGGAATGGGTGACCTTTCGGGTCGAGATCCTTCTTCGGTCCAAACATCTCCCATTCCTTCTCTCCAGAGATGCTGCCTGTCCCGCTGAGCTACTCCAGCTTTTTGTGTCTATCTTTTTTTTTAAACCAGCATCTGCAGTTCCTTCCTCCACACGCGGTGAAGAAGGTATTGGGCATGCCTGCCTTCATTGGGAAGGGGATTGTGTACAAAAGATGTGTACATCAGGATGCAGATGTACAAGTTGTTAGTGAATCCACACAAACTCTGTGCAGTTCTGGTCACTAGGAAGGATGTCATTAGGTTGGGAAGGGTGCAGAAGTGATTCACCAGGATATTGCCAGGGCTTGTGAGTTAAAGGGAGAGATTGGATAGGGTGGAGATTTTTCCTTTGGTGTAGGAGGGATGACCTTATTGAAGTGTACAAGATCATGAGGGGCATGGTTAAAGTAAAGACTGGATTGATAATTCTAAAACAAGAGGCATAGGCAAGTTCAGTTTAGTTTAGTGATATAACATGGAAACAGGCCCTTCGGCCCAACAATCCACCCTGACCAGCAGTTACCCCACACACTAGAACTATCTTACACACTAGGGACAATTTATAATTTTTCCGAAGCCAATTAACCTGCACATGTTTGGAGTTTGGAAATAAACCGGCGGTCCATGGGTAGAATGAACAAACTCCTTACAGACAGCACCTGTAGTGCCTTAGGGTGAGAGAGGAGAGATTTAAGGAAAACCTCAGGAACAACTTTTTCAATCGGAAGGTAGTCTGTATTTGGAATTATTTGCCAGAGGAAGCCATAGAGACAGATACAATGTAAAATAAATTTGAACAAACATATGAAAAGGAAGGGTTTAGAGGGCTATGGACCAAATGAAGGCGAATGAAATTAGCCCAGTCTGCCAACTTGGTTGGCATAGACAAGGTGGGCCGAAGGGTCTGGTTTTGTACTTTATTTCCATGTCTGCATAAGAAGCTTCTGTTATACTGAAGAAGGGTCTCGACCCGAAACGTTGCCTATTTCCTTCGCTCCATAGATGCTGCCTCACCCGCTGAGTTTATCCAGCATTTTTGTCTACCTTCTGTTATACTATCATCAGATTCTACATCTTGATTATTAATCCTGGAAATTATTGATGTTTTTGACATTTTAAAAGAAACAAAACAATTTGAATTAAGTCAAACATGGATGAAAACAACATGCTATCAAATTAAAAGGAATTGATAAACTTTAGGGCTAAACTTGGTACTTAATGAGTTACAAAAAATAATCACTAACAATCTGCTGCCAAGTAACATTGTTGCATTGGTATTTGGTTAATTTTATGACACCAGTATTATATTTGAACACCTTAACTTAAAAAAAAGGTTATTCCTGCATATAATTAATTTATATTTGTTTAACGAAGGAGAAAACTGCAGAGGAGTTTAGAAAAATTTAATTCTATAGTGTAATTAATAAACAATTATTTGTACATTATTTGTAAAGCTGTATTTTCAAAGCCAATTTGATAAATTGAACAACTGCTCTTTTCATGATGTAAATAAATTATGGCAAGTACTTTTCCTATATAATATGAACAAAATAAGGAACTGGAAATGTGTATTGTCCTCATCTAAAATATATTAAAAGTTACAATATGTTATCAGCAATTCTCTCAGTTTCAAGAAATGCTACACGAGAATTCTTCTGGTTGAAACGTTACACGGGGGCTCAACCTTTTTAGATGGATACTAAATAATTCCATGGCCTCATTCAATGTAGAGCACTGGAATCCACATGATGTAATGGCCAACCTTTTTCCAACTCCCAATTAAAATAGAAAACCGCTGTATGTGCAACATCACCCTGTACAACTTGGCGGCAACTTTTCCCCACAACAATGATTAATTGTCAAAACCACTTGAAAATTACTTCAAACCTCTTGAAATACTTCGAAATAACCTAATGTGGTGAAATACCGTTGATAAATGCAAGTTATTTTTCACTCTGATGCTCAATTCATATAGGAAGTATTTACCAATTCTGCCTATAATATTAAAATAAAATTCACTGGTAACTGAAGGTCAGTAATTCATGGAAGTGGCTAAGTTATTGGTAAAATGTGAACGTGACAGTTAGTAAGATGAGATGTGGGGCTGATCATGGACCACAGAAGAGACCTATTCATGGTGGCAGAGGTCATGGCTGGGGTACTAAATGATCACCGGACTGAATCTTTATGAAAGATGAAGATGCTGTTGGGGGTCTGAGCAGAAGAAAGATGTTGTTGAGAAACTAGATGATAAAGAGGACACGCTAGAAAGGTTGGCTGTCCTCAGTGTGGATTAATCATCCAATCTGGATTGGAGGCATCCAAGACTGCCAAGGAAAGTAAGGGCAAAACTTTCAAAAGTGCTGGCCGCAAGCTTTCAAATGCCTTTAGATACAGTAGTGGTGCCTGAGAACTGGAGAATCATTTATGTTATAGCTTTGTTTGAAAAGGTGTGAAAAATAAATTCAGGAATTACATATTAGTCTAGTTTACCTCAGCAGTAGGAAAGCATTCAGAAGCAGTATTCAGGGACACAATACACAGTAGTCTGGGCAGAAATGGATGGATTTGAGAAATGTGTTACATGCAAATCATGTTTAACAATCATGAAAGACTTTCTAGATTAGATGAGGGTACATGAGAAATGTGCACTTGATGTGTATACGGATTTTGAAAAGGTTTTTAATAAAATGTCACTTAACACACATTGTCCAGATTGAAACCATTACAATAAAAGGGACAGTGGCAGTTTGAATTAGATCAGGGCAGCAAAGTGATGCAGCTGTGGAGTTACTACCTCCTGAGACCCAGGTTCAATCCTGACTATGGGTGATGTCTGTACGGAGTTTGTACTTCTTCCTGTGATCACATGAGTTTTCTCTGGGTGCTCTGCTTTCCTCCCACACTCCAAAGACGTACAGGTTTGAAGGTTAATTGGCTTCTGTAAAATGGTAAATCGTCCCTTGTGTGTAGGACAGTGCTAGTGTATGGGGTGACCGCTGGGTGCTGCGAGCTCGGTGGGCTGAAGGGCCTGTTTCCACGCTGTATCACTAAAGTCCAAAGTAAAATATAAAGTTTGCTAAATGATAGAGAGAGGGACAGAGTAGTTGTTTTTTGGAGGAAGAGGAAGTGAAAAGTGTTTATCCCCAGGTTTAGTACTGGATCCAATGATTTTATTAGTATACATTAACGACTCAGAGGGTAGTAGGCATATGGAACAAGATGCCAGAGGAGATAGTTGAGGCAGATACCATAACATTATTTAAAAGACACTTGGACAGATACATGGATTGGAAAGGTTTAGAGAGATCTGGGTTAAAAGTGGGCAAATGGGAAATCTTGATCGGCATGGACGTTGGGCCGAAGAGGCTGTTTCTATGCTGTGAGTGTGGAACAAATTTCTGAAGAGGACACAAAACGTGGAAGCAGAGTGAAACAAGAAGATGAAAGTAATAAAGTAGACATCAGTGGAATATTGTGATATATGCCATTCTAGAAAGTCCATAGACATATTTAAAAATACAATATAATATAGGTTACAGGGTGTCATTTTAATGGGTTAAAGGAACAGATCTGGGCACACGTACATCAATCATTGAAAATTTAGGACAGGTTGAGAAAGTGACTAAAAGGTCAAAGATCTTACACTTTATGTAAAGAAACACTGAGTACACCAACAAAAAAAAGTTAAGATAAACCTTCATAAAACACTGAAGTTTTAACCACAACTAAAGTATTTTGTTCAGTTCTGAACCATACTTTAGGAGAGATCCGAAGCCTTAGAGAGGAGGAATCCTTCGATAAGATGCAGAAGAGATCTGATGGAATGATTATAGGGATGTGGCACTTCCATTATAAAGGTAGACTGAAGTTATTGAGATCGTTTTCTTTGGAAGAAATGAAATTGAAACAAAATCTCACAGAGGTCATTAAAATCATGAAGGATCCAAAAAGAGTTATCAGAAACCGATCACTAATGGTAGAAAGACCAATACACAGAGGCTTAAAGAGTGAAGGTGAGTGGCAAAATAAAGAAAAATGAGTGGAAGAAATATGTTTTATTATACACAGTAATTGGATGGGATCTGGAATGCATTGACAGGGATGGTGGTGAATGGGGAACTGATCTGAAGCAATGAAAGCAGAATCAATTCAAGACATTCTAAAGGGAATTGGGTAAGGGTTCCAGGAAATAAAACAATATGGGGAGAGAGTAGGAGAGGAAGTGAGCGGATTAGTCTTGGAAGGAGCCTGCATGGACTCAGTAGGCAAAATAGCTTTTTTTCATACTCTAGCATTTTGCCAATTCTAAGAATTGTTGAGGCCAAATCTTGCGACATGGATATTATCATTTTCCACTTAAACCCAACATGGAAAATTATTATTTTATCAATCTCCTTTCAAAAATCAGTGAGGGAATGGCAGATGTCATCAAAATATCATCAACATTCCTACACACAAATAACTTGCTTACTTTGGACACTGCAAGTCCCTTTTGGCTCCAGACTTCAACATAGCCCTGATTCACATTTGCCCACAGAAACATTGCTGGAGAAGAGAAGAAGGCAGCTGCCCTCAACATTCAACAAAATATGCCACCAAGGCTTAGTTACCAGGGGACAAATAAAATACATTCCAATGGCAAAAGCCAACAATAATGCAAATGGTCTAGAAATATTACTGCATTGCTTAATATGTTGTCCCAACATAAACCATACTGATGTGTGGGGAGCACACTTCTGGAGTTTGCCACATTTAGGATTTGACACAGGTTTGTTATACATATGCATGGAGACAGCTAATTAAGCACTCTGATGTTGAACTGTAGGCAATGCTGATTAAGCACTCTGATGGTGAACTGTAGGTTTGTCCATATATGAGGCCAAACATGCATTGAGGCGTGAAATGTAAGGCTCAAGTATGCATTAAGTAAAGGAAGTCCAACCTTATCTCGTCCAATTACTTTCAAGCAGATTCTCTTTTAGGTGTTTTTCTTTGTCACTCCCTTTCTCGGCTGATTCCCACAGGGTCTACCAGCTGCTTGATTGCCAAAGACCCTTCTACCTTTTCTGGCATAATAAACTGTCTATGCAACCCTAAACGACTGCCTCCACATCTATCATCTGACAGTCCAACCCCCCATCCCTTACTCTGTTCTAATCAGTTACATAGATACATACATAGATACATAGACAATAGGTGCAGGAGTAGACCTTTTGGCCCTTCGAGCCAGCTCCGCCATTCAATGTGATCATTCCCTGGTCAATCCCTCGCACACCCCTTGTAGGTTGCCCAATTGCTAAACCACAACCTCTATCAGATGACTGTCTAGTTTGATTAAACAACCATGAAGTGTGCTCCTTTCCTCACCCGATCTCAATATTCAATCTCTCTTCCAAGCAACCACTGCCCAAGTGCCTCACCAACCACGTCTCCCAAACCAGTTTATTCCCCCTAACCTTCTCAATCTTGTCTCAAGTCCAGTGACACTCCATCACCTCTCAATCTCTCTCTGTATTGACTCCCAATCCTTTCATTACTACCCATCACCTAATCCTTTTCAATTCCCAGGTCAGAAATAAAACCGTTGTACATATGAACAAAAATGTAAATTAATAACAGAAATAGCTGGATAATGGAAAACCTGGTGTGCACACATTGAAGAATGCTTACTGAAACAAAAAATGCATAGCTACCATACTTCCTCATGTTTCTCCCTTTAATCATTGATATCAAACAGATCAAAGTAGAAAGGAATACATCAGGAAATAGTCTTTTTTTTTTAAACTCGTGGCTATACAATATAACACATAATGTGGAAGTCATTCTTGAAGCTTTCTCCTTTCCAACCAACTCATTTCAACATTCAGCTAAAAATCCATAGAATTCTAGAGTTTATCTTTGCTTGAGAACTGAAGTATGCAGCAACAACAAACTTGATGTGAGCAGGAAATCTGAATATAAAATTCTGTCAGTGAAACTTTCTTCCAGCTAATCCACGATCCCAAAGATACAGGAAAAAGACAAAGAGCAAGGGTCAGAAGAAGGAAGAAGAGGGTCATGCGTGGGAGGAACAGAAGAGGCCATCTTGAGGGAAGTGTGGGAAGAACTGCAAGGCAAAAGAGGTAAAGTGGAAAGGAAAGAGGGGCAGTGTAGCCAAGAATGAGGGCAAACCAGGAGTGTGGAGAAAAGGGAAGTTAGGAGATTAGTCGAGCCATAGGCCAAGATGGAAACAAGGGAGTGTGCAATTTAGCAAAGGGATGGAGGAAGGAATAGGGGTGCAAAAGATGATAGAAAACAATTTAGTAGAAAGAGGTTCTATGGAGGAGATACACAGAAAAATACAAAAAAACAGAATGAGGAGTACAATGTGAAGATAATGCAAGTCCAGAATTAAAAAGGGGTATTTAACAAGAAGCCATTACAGACCACAACTGCAGCAATCTTGGTGTCATCTGCAAACTTACTAGCCAATCTGTCTTTGTTTACATTCAAGTCATTTATATATATATCACAAACAGCAGCAGTCCCAGCACAAATCCCTGAGGAACTCCACTGGTCACAGGCCTTCAGCCTGAATGTTGTCCTTCCATCAGTAAGCCAGTTTCAAATCCATACAACCAAGTCTCTGTTATTCCCGTGCATCTTAATCTTCTGGATCAGCCAACCATGGGATACGTTATCAAATGCCTTAAAAATAAAATCTCTGCCCTACTCTCATCGATCACCTTCGTAACCTCTTTAAAAAACTTGATCTAGTTAAGAAGACACGATCTGCCAGGTAAAAAGCCTTGCTAACTGTCCCTAATTAACCCATTCTCTTACAAATGGGAGTAAATCCTATCCAGAAGAATCCTCTCTAATAGATTCTCTACCACTGAGGTGAGGCTCACCAGCCTATAATTTCCTTGGATTATCTCTACATCCCTTCTTAAATAAAGGAACATTAGCTAGTCTCCAGTCCTCCGGGACCTCACCTGCGGCTAGCGAAGATGCAAAAGTCTTCGTCAAGGCTCCCGCAATCTCCTCTTTCGCCTCTCTCAATAACCTGGGATAAATCCCATCGGGCCCTGGGGATTTATCCACCTTATGCTCTTCAAGAGCCCACAACGCCTACTCTTCATTAATCTCAAACTGCTCTTGCATATTAGTATTCTCCACACAGATCTCACTGTCCTCCATGTCCTCCTCCTTGGTTAGAACAGATGCAAAGTACTTGTTTAGTACCACGGCTACATCCCCAGACTCCAACCAAAATTCCTTCCATTATCCTCGAGACAAAAGAAAATAATTAATAGAAAAGTTATGACAAATGCAAAAAAAAACCCAGACGATGTGGGAATCAAAAGGGAAGTACTTGCATCATTAGAATCTTAATGTAATATCAGGTAGTGTAAATAAATTTAAGACACATTACCTTGGACAAATCTCTGAAATTGCTTGGCAGAGTCATATCCAATTCCTCCGATTCATAATTAGTAATCACCCAGGGAAAAACCGGATACTGATTTAAGTCACTGTATGTTCGACCTCAACAGAAAAAGAAAATAATTTAATTTAAAACAAGGATATTCATTCAAGCAGAAAAGCTTCAAATTAGTTGAAAATGCAAACTGCATGATTCTTTTAATGTAGGAAAACAAATATACAATTTCAGCAGTTTACATAAAAGTACATATATGTATAGTATGACCAAGTAGTAGATGACAAATGGAAAAGTGACTTCTATGGCCAGTGCACCAAAATTGTCACAACCACGTTGAGGGGGTGAACAGAAGGAGGAGAAAATCAATTAACAGTCAATAGATTTCTAATCAATAAGGAATCAAGGAAAATGGGGTTAGTATAGGAAAATAGTGCAACGGTGTGATTAGTTGTGACTTGATTTAATGACAGAACAGGTACATGTGGCTGAACGGCCTACACCAGTATTTCCCATGTTCTTACGCCGACCTCTATCAGCCTTTTATCCTTCCTATAATCAAAGATTTCAAGTTTTGTTGTGTAGGAGAAAGCAGACAGTGAAGAAGGGTATGGGAGATAGAAGAAACAATTGTATATTAAGGGTGACATACATTTTTGAAGGTATAGAGAAGGTAAACATATTAAAGGATTGAGGAATGAGTTCTCAAGAGAAAAACTAATTGCACCAACTGAAGACACTCCCGATGAATGAAAAACAATGTTAGAAATCTGAACTAAAAACAGACAACGCTGACAAAGCTTACAGGTAGTTTGTGGATTATGGAAGAAAATGCGACTAAGACACGTAGGGTTATGTGGATAAATAAAGGTGAAAATTTGTTTTGGGACATGAACTACAAACAAATATGACTTGGTGTGGGGCAGGGTGAAGGTAGTTGGGCACTGAGGAAATTATAATTTATGAAGGATAAACCAAGGTTGTCAGCAAATACCACCAGAGTCTTAAAGTTACAAAGACAGGAATAAGCGTTGGTGGGTGTGATATATAATTGGAAACATGCTAATATCAAGGTTTAAGAGGGTATAAATCTTTACACATGGGTGCAATGGAACTCCCTGCGCATAGGTCGATAACTGAAGGTTGTGGCACAACCAAATGTTCAGCTGAGCACCAGACATGGGAGCTCTACCGTGCCCAGTATGCTCCTCATGGCGGCTATTTCAAACTTCTGGAAATTCTAATGATTCTCAGGCTGGGAAATTAATTCACATAACTAATACCAGGTTAACCAGTATAAGTACAACAATTCGATTGAAACCAATGGGTGAAAGCAATTGTTGACAAAAAGATAAGAAAAGGTTTTTTATTTTATTTAACAAAGTTATTTAAAATGATTCATGTGCATGTGCGTGTGTGTGCGGTCTGAATATTAAAATGCTTTTTAAAGTAATTATTGATGGATCCATCTGACAATTTAAACATGGCTTTGACACCTGTTAAAGATATGTTTTTGCAGCAGGAGAAGTTGTTCGGGGTCACTACAGTCTTGACAAAAAAGGGTCAAGAGTCTTGACCTCAGTGTATCCTTATGGGCCTGTCCCACTTAGACGATTTTTTGGGCGACCACAGGCGACTGCTGCAAAATTTTCAACATGTTGAAAATTTTCCGGCGACCGTGGCAACAATTCTTTGCTGTCGTAGGTTGTCGTAGATTGACGTAGGTGTTGTCGTAGGTTGTCGGCAGGTGTTGTAGGTGAATTCCACTAAAACTAGTCCCTGGCAGTCGCCTAAAGAGTCACTTAAGTAGGACAGGTCCATTATTATCTGGGCTAGCCTACTTCAGTTAGAATGAGGATCAGACAAGAATAAAGAGTGTTTGGTAGGAACCAAACAAAAGGCCTCGCCTTTATAGCAATACAGATGAGAAAAGTTCTGCTTTCAACAGAGTAACTGCATTGTTAGCTACGGACATTGATGTGAGGACGATACTGGAGGATAACATGGGTTGTAGACATTGTAACCTTAATGGCACTAATACGAGAAATGCTGCCTGTGAAAGTGGCTGCATTGTTGTGGATGGGTTGTCAGAAATCTTCGGGCTGAGAAGCAGCTTTGCAGGCAGAAGATGTGTTCTTCTCCTAGGCTTTGAAGATACATGTTTGATGATGGAGATGATAACATCATGAAAGATAGTGTCATCTATAATAAGAAAACTAGGTTGGTAATGATCTGAAATGTGGGATAATAGTTGGCTAAGAGATGGGAGACTGAGAGCAGACTGCAAGAATCTACAGTTTTTAGATAAAATAATCAAGAGCTATGAACCAATAGTGGAAGTTGGAATACAAACCAGTTATATTCTGTTCCAGTGATTTTTCACAATTTAATCCAAGGCCATAGAGATTAAACATGCATTTCATTTTATAATAAACTCACATCTTTTTGTATTTTCTACAAGAAATTGATTTACAACTTGAAAGCAACTTGTACAAGAACTTAAGATAGGCACAAAAAGCTGGAGTAACTCAGCTGGACAGGCAGCATCTCTGGAGAGAAGGAAAGGGTGACGTTTCGGGTCGAGACTAACTGAGAGTAGCATGTTAATTCAGGATGTTCCTTTCAGCAACTTTTGAGAGGGCAGTTTAAATTCCTGTTAAATTTGCTAATCTGATACATGAAAATAATACATTGCAGAAATCATTTTCCAAATGACATCTGATGACATCAAATGAAAATAGCAAGTTTTTTTTAGGTTATGAACTGGGATCGAACTATACCCCCCATTTCTGCTTCAATTTTCTCATTTTAATCAAGATATTCATCTAAACCAGCATCCTCAAGACTCAAAAATATGTTAATATTAAGTAAGGTCTGAGTAGTAGACAAAAAAATAATCTGACATAAATCAACTGAAGGAAATACATGCTAATGGGATGCAACAAATAGAATTTTAACTACTATCCATTTATTTTTCTCTCACAATAACACATTGCTTATGTGTTATCCAGCTGACATACAAACTGGAAGACAAGCACCTTATGTTCTGCTTGGTCAGTCTATATCGCAATGATATAAACATTGAATTCTCCAATGTCAAGTAATATTCCTCTAACACCCCCCACCCCTTCTCTTTCCTGATGCAAACATATTTCTCCCATCCACCCCACTGGAACCCTCTCCCTTTTCCCATTCCTAAGGTCATTTCCCACACCTATCATATCCGGGTCTCCAATATCCTTGCCTCTGGCTTTACTTTACACTTCTCTTCTTCTTTCCTTATCTGACTTTTTATCCCCTTTTCATCTCCACCTATCTGCCAGTCATCCCCGCCCATCTCTCTTGTATCCACTATCACTTGCCAGACTTTGCACTACCCCCAACTCTCTTTTCCAGCTTGTCCTTTACTCCCCTGCCAACCTGAATTATAATCCATTTCCCTCCACAGATGCTGCCTGCCCTGCTGAGTTCATCCAGCACTTTGTTTTTCCTCAGGATCCCAGCATTTTCAGTGTCCCGTGTCTCCTCTATCTATCCTCCACATTGGTGTGTTCATTTCCTTCCAAATGTGATATCAGACTGAATTTAGTTATGAATTGAATGCTTCAAACTACACTGTGGTGATAGCTAATAAGATTTTCTAAATTAAAAACAACATGGGCACACACATTATAGAGTCATAGAGTGATACAGTGTAGAATAGGCCCTATGACCACCAGGGGTGCCTGGGAGATGGCAGCCCTGCCGGCAGTCTGTTCATCTTTTCACTCTTTTTGTTATTTTTTAGTTTGTTAAAAGTTTGTTTAAATGTTATTCGGTTTGTTTTATGTGGGGGAAGGGGGGAAACTTTTGTTCAGGTTCTTACCTTCCCGGAGATCAATTTTTGGATCACATTCTCCGGGCTTTGCGGCCTACCATCGATGGAGCTGGAAGCCTCCTCGGACTAACATTGAGCCCTATCGCGGGGCGCAGACTTAACATCGGAGCTGATCCCTTGCCTGGGATCGCTCCCACCGCGGAATCAACACCCAGGGCTCGCAGTCTTCGGTGAGGCTGTCGGGGGCTCCAACGTTGCAGAAGGTTCATCAGCCCCGACGCGAGGTGCGATCGTCCAGCACGGGGGAGCTGATATCCCCCCGATGCAGAGGAGCAGATCGCCTCGACGTGGAGGGCCAGAACACCGCCGGCTATGGGAGTTAAGATCATCCCGTCAACGGGGGCTCGAGGCCCACGACCGAGGAAGAACTATGGGGAAGGACTTGAACTTTATTTCGCCTTCCATCACAGTGAGGAATGTGTAGGAGTCACTGTGGTGGATGTTCATGTTAAAATGTGTTTTTGAAGTGATCTGTTACTTTTAATTGTATGACTGACCTGACCAAAGAAATTCCTCGTATGTTGCAAAACATACCTGGCGAATAAACTGTGATTCTGATTTTGATGGCCGAACTTGCCCACAATGGCAAACATGTCCCAGCTCCACTAGTTCCACCTGCCTGCACTTGGTCCATATCCCTCCAAACTTGTCCTATCCATGTACTATATAACTATTTCTTAAACGTTGGGAAAATCCCAGCCTCAACTACCTCCTCTGGTAGCTTGTTGCATACACCCACCACCTGTTGTGTGAAAAGTTACCCCTCAGATTCCTGTTAAATGTTTTCCTTTTCACTTTGAACCTATGTCCTCTGGTCATCTGGTCTTTATATGCTTTAACTACTGGAAAAATAATACAAATTATATATTTCAAATTTACGACAAAATAAAATGGATTAATTAAAGAAAACCAAACTGATCTTGGTGTATAACAAAGTGGATAACAATGGTATTGTCATAGTTGGAAAACATTATATTCAGCAAAGGATACCAGGTTGGCAGTACTATCAAAATCATACCAACCTTACAACCTATGAGATATGTGGCCTGACTGAAATATCAAAAATTTTAAAATGGATAGTTAAAACCAAATCCAAATGATATATTTGAGAATGTCACAAACTCTAGAAGCATGGCAGTCGCAGAGACAATTCAGAAATAATTATGTTGTACAGAGAATGGCAGGTATGAGGAGTGGACCATCCAGGAAGTAGTGGGCAATGTATATACTTTGGAAAATAGTCAACTGATCTCTATTAGCCATTCAACCATCCCAATGGATAGCTTTACATTCCATTTTTTAGTTCAGCTTTACTGTATAAAAACAGCACATGGTTAAATGGTGAACAAATAAAATAGCACCAAATAATGTATAGTTACGATCAGTCTATGTTTCCCCCTTAAAATAGTGGAAACTCAGATGTTATAAATTCTGTTTCCTTCTGTTTTCCTTCACTTTCATGCTGGATGTTTTCCAGCAGGCTTGCAGACTCTGTTTTCAGATAAATGTGAACACCAAATTCTTTCAGACTCTTAACTTACACCAGTTTTCATATCATATATTCCTCTACCTGTTTCCAGCAGTGCTAGTTTACAAAATCTTATGTCTCATTCCATTAGTTTACTCATAATTTACAAACAACGCTATTTTAAATAAAAACTTCAATATTCCTTACCAGCTACTGTGTTGAGAAACATGAGGTATTCAAAGTTGGAAATTTCTCTCCTCTGCCAACGCTGCATCATATTGGATGCTTTAAAAAGTTGGCGTGGATTAGCCAGGCTGATTCGTCTGCAGGTCATGCACAAAATTAAAAACATACATGTATCTCAGCAGGTCATATTTCATTGTAGTACAATAAATGTATAGATAACACAATTTAAAACTTGCATTGTTTAAATTTGCACATATCTTAATAGCAATATGTAATTTAATTTTCGCAGAGAACTAATATAACTACCACCTTTCTGCAGTAAGAGATTTGGCTCCTGTCTTAATAGTCTATAGAAAACAGATTGCTGTTGCTAAATTTGTGCTCCTACTTGGTTTGAAAAAGGAAGAGCCGAAATGAGCAATTGCATCACAATTCAACTCAGATTAATTTAATGCAATATTGAAATACAAATCCACTATACTGCATTTTGCACAAAAAAAAAGTAAATTAAAACAGCGGGTCTCCAGCATCTGCAGTTTCTTCGTTAATAAATTAAAACAGCACTTGTTCAAGGAAAGCTATTGTAAAACTAATTTACAGCCTCCTTGAAACAAAATAAAAGGTGCAGACTGTGTACTCAAAACAGTTAGCAAATTGACCTAGTTTCTCAATGCTTTACTGAGAATCAGCTGCAAATTCAAAATTATGAATTCATGGCCATAATGTAAGTGAGCATAATGAATGCACAAGGAAATCACTAGAACTTTTCATAGTTTTGTTCATTCTGTTCAACTTTCCCCAGCACAATTTTAATAGTCTTTCTCGTGGCATCTGAAAACATTCAACACAAACAGAATGGGTCTGACAAAAATTATAGTTGACAGCAACTGGATATTGTCATATGGCATGATTCGCATTCTTCTTTACTTTTGAAAGCCAGTTTGCTCAGTTTCACAGCTGCGCTAGTTCAATTAGTTCAACAAGGCCAAGTTGATACAATGCAGTGCCATTTTAGCACTGATTTATGGATTTGGCATTAATACACTATATGACAAAATAAATGCATATTACATTTTAATGAATGAATTTGTTTTACAGTAACAGAATAGAATCCGAGGGTACTATATGTTAATATCTTCAAAGATGAACCAGGCGCTCAAAACCTGCCCTGGGGTTGAGCGAAATAAATTTATTTCTGTAACAGGAAAACAGCATATACTTTGCAATATATACTTTTAGTAAAGGGAGAGGAAAAATACATAAGAATGCTCTGTGATTGTAACACCTCTGGAAGCAAAGGAATAATTTGCCAACGCACCTGGTTTGGGGTAGTCCAAAACCAGTGCCGACTCCAACACGGGGCAAACAGTGAATGACTTTCTTCACTGTAGCTTGGTCTGGGAAGTTGAACATGACAGCAGCTGGCAAAGAAACAAACAATAAAAGAACATTTTTTAACATGACATCACCTTCTGTGATTTATATTGCAGTTTTTTTTGTTTAATAGAACATCTCTTTGCAATTAGATATATAACAGATGCAGAATTGCAAGCCCCTTTGTCTACACATAAATCACAGTTTTCAATGGGCAACGGGTTATTTCCGTTTCTCCACTGAAATTCATTCCCAAAAAAGATTTCCTGCTGCAAACATGACCATGGATTTAAACAAACTTTGCCGCATGGACATCATCACAAAGTTGGAGTAGTCTACATCAGAGATTTGGTGGAAAAATGTGCCGCAATTCTAACCCATGCTGGGTCAACAAATCCATTAACTACTGCACAGAACAGTTCAGTTACAATATAGTACCTTTTATTGAGATATTCCATTACATACATTTAGTATGAAATTTATACACCCCAGAAATTTTCTCAGGAATTTTGGAAATCTAAATTACTTAAGAATTTTTTGGAAGAATATTTTGATTACCTGTTAATTATTTTGGGAGAGAAAAAGACAATGCAAAAATCAAACAGTATGTTTGATTGGTGATTGTTAGAGATTGGTACTGATTACTTTTGGATTTTGATGAGGGCACCACAATTATCCAGAAGATAAATAGATGTAAAACCTTCTCTCTTCCACTTCAATAGTTTCAAGTAATATAGTTTGCAAGAAGTTATGGGTTCAAAATTGATAATTACTGAAAAACAATTAATTGGATAATTTTCAATTCCCATCTCCAAAGCTCAATGTGACTTCTGAAGCAGAACAAGTTTTACAATGTATTTACGAAACATAATTTCCATCCTTTCCAAATAAAGAATAAAACATTTTCATACCTAAATTTCACCATGGGTACTGCAAGGATTGTTTACATGTTACAATAACTTCACATAGTTTAAATAGTTAAGCAGAAATATTCCAGCCAAAATAACTGGTCATGTATCATTAAAAGGACTTACTTCGATTGGCGATAAAGATTTCTAGTGCAGTATTTTGTAGCAAATAGCGCCTGGAGAAAATAGCACGGATTTCGCTGAACAGCCATTTTCCATGAAGTCCTTCAGTATATGTCAAAACCTACGAACAAAGAATGGCTAGTCTTACAGGTGGGAAACGTGTTTTATTAATGAAACATATAAAAAGCTTAACAGAATTAAATTGATGTAGAATTTCTTTAAAATGTGAGTGATTTCACATAAACAAGTAGTTAAAAGAACATGATCAACTAATAAATCTTTCCAGAAAAATCAAATATGTAAAACATTTCTGATGACATATTATTTATTAAACAGTTGTGCATGTTTATGTGCAAAATATATAGATGGTTTAAAAAGACACCTGTTTTTTACATGTGTGTGTACATATATATAAATAACATACACGCGCACACACACACACACACACAAATATGGTGCAAAGCTCGCACAAGATATATATCATGCTCTGCATATATGCACACAATTTACTTATACTTATTTAAAGAATGCATTTAATGTCTATGGTTTAGTGATTCCACTAATAGAAAACTAAATGCCACAGAATTCTTTATTTTTGTCATTGGTAAATCTGAACACTTGATGCAGAAATGGAACAGTGTGAATGTATAGGAGATAGACAAACAATGTTTCCAGTTAAACTATTAGCAGATTGACTCTCACTGATGCACATAGATCACTGTAAGGATTTTTATTATTTATTTATTAAGGAAAAGTTATCTTAAGATCTTACTTTTTAATGTGTCAATGTTTAGAAGTAGCTCTTTCCTTTATTAAAAGATGCAGTACCTAAAATACACTTTCTTAAATCACTTTGAGGAATGAAAGGCGCTGGATTCTTATACTGATCAAAACCTTTTAATCCCATATACAGAAACGTTCAAAGCAATACGTTGCCTATGTAAAAGGTTAAGTATCATTTTGTCAGCTAAACCTAAACAAAAAACTGCAAATGAACTCGGCATAATCTCTCCATGGAATTAGTGGTTGTCAGAGTAACTCGTTACAATGCCTGTCATCTCAGCTGACAGACACAGATGCTTAGTCTGCCTGCACAATTCAAACTAATCCTATCCTTAGCCCGAAACCACTTTGTGTCTTTGTTGCTCCAGTTTTGCCTTTTATTTTAAAGCATAATTATGAAGGTGTTAAGGGACAACCGGATTGGGCCACTTTTCTGCCACTGTAGAAGACAGCATTAATCAAAAATATTCAAATAGGACTAACAGGAGAAGAAGGCTCATGATAAGAGTTTCTTAGAGTACTCATTAAAACAAGGTGACAGTGGTGAGGAACAGCTGAGGCCTGGCTAAGCAAATCTGATTCCTCTCTGGAATAGTATCTGCCTGATCTGCAGCTTCACATCAAAGTCTCTGGAGTTCAATTAAAACTGGATTAGGTGGAAGCAGCCCATCTTTGGGACTTTTAGGTCTCTGGCACTCTCTCACTGACAGTACCCCAGATGATGGCCTCTGCCTCCACTGAACCAGTTGCCATAGAAACTGCATCTCAGCCTTTGCTCTGCAGTGGCATGCACAAGATAACCATTTGAAAGGTGCAGCAAAGGAAAAAAATGCCTCAACTTTTTTTGAACCATTCTGAGTTTGCAGTCCTAAAATTTTACTTGCACTTGGTTTGTTGCAATGACTGGAGTGCTTGCATCATGTTTTAATCCACTCAAGCATTGAACTAAATATCTTGTGCATTGTACAACAGATACAGCAATTCATAAAATGATGTTGAACCTCTCAGTTGAAAGCATACTATTACATATACCAGATACACAGATACAAGCCACCCTGAACACCAACTCCATAAACACAAATGAGAATGTATTGTTTCAGAAGTTGGTTACTTTCTTTTGTTAAAAAAACAGTATGTTATTTCCTTTAAATATCTGAGACAGATTTAATAAAATCAGGTCTGAAGTTGCCCTGAATCCATCCTGATCCAATGGAAGAATAAAAACACAAATAGTTGAATTGTTTTCTTCTTGCTCTGGATGATGTTAACAGATTGCATGAAAAAAGAAATCAAAGGAAGGTCAGGTGTAAGTACACCAAAATAACTACTCTGCAACATTTTCAGAGACATTGATTTTATTAATAGCTTTTAGTAAATCTGCATGTAATTACCAATGATGTGTATCAAGTTACACACTAACTGACTTACTTTTGTGATTTTTGACCATCTCAGACATCTGCTGAATTACAACAGTGCTTACTGGGGGCGTGATAAAAGAGGGTAAAATATATTCAATATTTGGCCATGTTACATTTTCCTTCCTAAAGAAATCTACGCTTAGACAACTCATGAACAATAGCTACGATCCTTGTGAAATTAACATGCCATATGATGTAAATTAAATACAAGCAGTTTTTATGATACAGATGATCTATTACTGAATATATGACACATAATAAAAATAGCAATTCAATGGAATCAATGCAGAGAAAATTAGTATCAGTAGTATTTCTGACATTTTCAAAGATATCTTGCATTCAGCTTTGATGAGATGCACTGTACTAAAGTATCTTTGGCATTTTGAGTTATAAAACAGGATTGTGGAAAATGAGTTAATGCCTCCCCAGGCACAGCTTAAGGGCTAAATATTCACAGCAAAATTATAATTAGGCTACAAACTCAATTTATCCAAGTAATTATTTTAATTTACTCTCTTTGTCCCAGACTGTTCAATGTCAGAAATTGTAAAAAAAAAATTAAAAACAATGTGCCCCATTTCCTCATTATGTAACCATTTTTTAAATCTTGTGTTTTCTCTTTCAATTACCGGTGGTGATGATAAACCAGCAACAAATGATATATCAAGTCATTTTATCTTATCGCTTAGAGGCTCAGTGACAATGAAGTTCATATTTCACTGGTTCCATTGAAGATTGTGAAAATTACTTGCCCCTTTGACCTCAAATTTCACTCTAAGACAGAAATTTCTCTTCTGCAAAGTAATGCAATTTTTCAGATGTCAACCTTTAGCCCAGCTTTAAAAATTAATTTCATTTATATTAACCATGATATTGATATTTTCATGGGTTCCCTTAAGAACACCCTTTGATACATGAAGCAGTGACTGGCAAATTGATGTCTCTAGGACGACCAAAACTATTTTATTCAATGCTGCCACATCAGACAGATTTATGACAGTCTGAAATTCTTATTTTGTAATGTAATATTTGTACTGGACGGATGCACCTCACAGCCTGTAAATAATTTAGAATGCACTAGCTGGGATGTCCCTTTTTGCTCTATGCTTTCACTTGAAATCCTGCTTAGAAAAAAAATAGCTTCTAAGATGTGAATACCACAGAGCTGCACTTAATTTGCATTTCTATGAGCAAACGAAGCTGATAAGGTTCGTCAGACAAGGTACTTCGGCCTATACAAATGAAGTTTAGATAAGTATGCAGGTCCCTTCAGTGCTACCTTCACGAGGATCTCTTAAATCTAAAATACTGTCATTTCATCTCCCTGTTGGATTTTGATTGATTGCACCTCTTCCTTATGTTCATTAATCTCATCACCTTATCTTTTATACCACTTCATTTTACCAGAAAGGTAATAATAAAACTCTCATCCATTATCCTTTTACTGATCTATTCATGTGGAAATGGTTAATAACATGTTACAAATTGAGCTTCAATCACCTAATTTTCTCCTTTGTCAAAGGGATATTAGCCCAAAATCAAAAAAACAATTTGTTTCATGAGGATGAAGATCATCAATGATGACATATGAAGTGAGCATTTCAAAAGTTGCTTATTAAAATTATCCAAATAGTGTTGCATCTGTTGATATCAAATTTGAATTAATCAGTAGGTTTCAATCAATAATCCTGTCAAATCAAAACAAAAACCTGTTCTAGTTTTCAAAATAGTAAAATTTACAAAGGTTATTTTATCTACCATTACCGATCAAAATTGTATGCAGAATCCAATGAAAACAAACCTGAAAATATTATAAGACAGCACAGCACATACACGAAAATGGGAATTGAAAGTCAAAAATTGCAAATATTGGAAATCTGAAATAAAAATGAAGAGCCACAGACACTCAGCTCAGACAGCATCCATTGAAAGAGACATAGATCTAAAACATTTACCCTGTTTTTTTCTCTCTTCAGATTTTACAGTCTTTCCAACGCATTCTGCTTTTATGAAATAAGAGCACAGTACTTAGTGCACATTAGGGAGTGACTGCAATTTTGGAGGGCAGAACCAGAAACGAATAAATAGTGCATTGGAATAGCCAGGTCCAGAGATGACATGGGCATGGATGGAAGTTTCAGCAGATGAGGCAGGAGTGGGAACTGGACATGTACTATGATGAAAACACAAACAAGCGACGCAATGGTTGTATAATTTTGATGTCGCTCGCGAGGCCAAGATTTATTATCCATCTCAGCCACTATCTTGAATTGCTGTTGTCCTTCTTGTGATGGCATTCCCATGCTGTTGAGGAGGGAATCCTTGGATTTAATCCCTGTAGTGATATAGATAGTAATACATTTCTAAGCCAAGATGTTGAGCAACTTCGTGGGAACATCAGCAGATTATAGTATTTCCATCTGTCCATGACATTCTTACCGATCATATTTTCAAATCTGGGAGGTGCTTTTGGAGTCGGCAAGATGACAACCTTCAGGTGGTAGCAATGTTGGAATGGGGAAGCACCCGGAAGCTGCTCTGCCATAGATGGTATTGGGGTTCTGAAGAGTGTGCGGAACTGCACTCATCCAGGCTAGCAGACAGTATTACATTACACCTCTAACTTGATCCTTGTCATGGTGGTAGGGTATTGAGATTTTAGGAGGTGGTATTCTGTCTATGACTTTTTAGTGGCTATATTTGTGTAGCTGACCCAGATGTGCTTCTAGATGATGGGTAACCACACCTACACCCATTCTCCCCCATCATACCGACTTACTAACAAAATCAACCTGTATGTTAACTAAGGAGATTTGATTTTTGTTTTAAAGAAGGAACTGCAGATGCTGGAGAATCGAGGGTACACAAAAAGCTGGAGAAGGGTCTCGACCCGAAACGTCGCCTATCTCCTTCGCTCCTTAGATGCTGCTGCACCCACTGAGTTTCTCCAGCTTTTTGTGTACCCAAGGAGATTTGATGATGGCATTGGCACTAAATATCAAGAGAGATAGTTAGATTATCTCTTGCTGGAGGTGCTAAGTGTCCAGCCTACTTGCCACTTACTATAAAACTGAGGCATCGGCTGATAAGAGCCTTCTGAATGCAGGCGCAGACTGCTGAATTTGCCGAGGGAATTAAATTTAAAATTGTGAGATCGCCAGGAAACACCTCCACTCCTGACCTTACAATGGAAGTAAGGTCACTATTGAAGTAGCAAAAAATGGTAGAGTCCAGACACTGAGTAATTCCCACAGCCACATACTAGGACAAGCATGACTGACCACAACTATCTTCCTTTGTGTGGGGTATAATTTCAACCATTGAAGTGTTTTGTCCCACTGATTCCAGTTTCATCAGCGGTCCTTGATGCCACACCTAATCAAATGTTGCTTTAATATCAATGGCAGTGATATTCAATGGCACTCTTATCTCTAAAATTCAGCTCTTTGGACCAAGACAGTAATGAGATTTGGAACCAAGTGGCCCTGGCAAAACCCAAACAAAGCATCAATCTGTGGTGCCTGACAGCACTGAAAATGATATATTCAATCATTTTTGTTGATGATTGAGAATAGGCTGGTTGAATGATAATTAGCTGGATTGGATTTGTCCTGCTTTGTGTGAACAACACATACATTGGCAATTTTCCACATAGTTGGGCATATTAAGTTTATGACCACTGGGCCAGCTTGGTTCTTGGCATGGTGAAAAATAAATAAGAGTTGGCCATTTGGTCACGTGCTGAATGAGGTCTCCAAATTGCGTTTGGCCTCACACTGACAGTGGAGCAGGCCCGGTACAAAGAGGTCAGTTTTGGAATGGGAAGGGGAGTTAATTCATTGACCTGCTCCATTATATTACATTTGACATCAACACTACATTTGTAAAGGTCCCAGAACCTGACTGCTGTTAGACAAAGCTCCCAGGTTTAATATATTTAGATGAACAGTCCGCAGACTTCAATTTGGATATGTGTCATGATTATAAAACAAACAATGGAAAATCAGTTTGAAGAGAACTATAGACCAGGTTCCAGAATGTGGATGGAAGCAAGCAGATGGGGAACTGATCTCTTATACTACAAGCCTTGCAGCACCATCCACCTTTGACGCTGAGGATTCCAAGTGCCCCATTGTCACTTTGTGCCAAAGCCACTAATTTACTCCAACATTTTAACATTGGATATTTTCCAAATTGGAATTGTCAGATTTACTGTACAGGTCAATGTTTCCGATCAGTAAACTATGTGCTTGATAATGCAGTGAACCAGAGAGAGGTGTTCAAATCCCTCTATGGCATCTGTGGGATTTAAATCTAACTAACTAAATAAATCTGAAGCAGGGTCTTGATCCAAAATGTCACTTATCCATGTCTTCCAGAGATGCCGTCTGACCCACTGAGTTGCAACACCTTGTGTCTTTTTTGGTAAACTAGCATCTGCAGTTCCGTCTGTCTCTCATAATTAAATATTAATTATAATATTAATATAATATCAAGGGGAGGTAGTGTGTGTGTGTGTGTGTGTGTGTGTGTGTGTGTGTGTGTGTGTGTGTGTGTGTGTGTGTGTGTGTGTGTGTGTGTGTGTGTGTGTGTGTGTGTGTGTGTGTGTGTGTATATGACGCCGCAGGCCGCCCCACCCCACAAACACGCGTTGAGGGGACAGGACCCAATGGGTCCCACTTGGTCTGGTATTCTTTAATATTCTAAAATCTGCAACCTCTATCTTCAGTCTTGATGAATGAGTCTCAGGTGCCCTCTTGGATTGAGAGTTCCAATGGTTCATTGCCCCATGAGAGAATAAATGTATTCCCTTCTCAGTTCTGAATGGCTGACTCCTAATATTGAGACTGTGAGCCTTGGTTCTTCATACCTCAGTTCGGGGAATCATCATTTATTACCTATCCTTTCCAAGTACAAAACAACTCTTGTTTATTTTAATGATAACCCCTCTTATTCTTCTAATCTTCAGAAAATTAAAGGCCAAGTTCACTTTAAATTTCTTTATTGGAAATCCCAGGAATCAAACCAGTTGCTTCCATTTGAAGATGGCTGCAAATTCATTAGCTTGTCTTTGGCACCCATGCTGGATTCCAATACTGTTGAGCTTGGTGAGTTATATGTTCTTAGAGCCTCCTCCTTCCATTAAACGCTTGATTCTTCATTGGTATCCACAAGTTGGCGTGGCAGAGCTGCAACGTTTTGATCTGATCAATTGGTTGTGGGATTGATTAGTCTATAGCCTGCTACACGTGCTGTTCACTACACTCGTAGTTCAAGTTTGCAGTTTAACTAGCATAGAACCTCATTATTATATACACACAGTGTTTTTATCAGCGTCCTAGTATATTTCTTATTAAAATAGAGTTGGTTCTCTGGTTTGATTATAGCAGCGGAAAGAAAGATACTGGGGTACAAAATTGCTAATTATAAAGAGGAACACATTTCTCCTGCACGTCATGGATGCCTAGTTTTGAGATGGAAGATCTGTTCTTTAATCATTTTGATCCACATGGCACTGTGGCAATGCCACAAATTTGATGAAGAGTGTCTTGCATGTGAAGACTGGACTGTCTCTCCACTAGGATTGTTGGTGTTAACTTTGCTGTAAACAATTATCTCACTACCAGCATCTTTTTCATGTCCAAAGTCCATTAATGTTTTGCAGGTTTCCAAGTTAATGCCCGTCTTTCCTAGAATTCCTCATTTGAATTTCATCAATCAGGTTTCTACATTGGGAAAGTGCTGGAGTAACTCAGCGGGTCAGGCAACATTTCTGGTGCACATGGATAGATGACATTTCAGATCAGAACCCTTCTTCTACATTGGACATTTTCCTGAAAATGCTTTGATTTAACAATCTAATGACACACTAAATGATTACAATTTGACAGTTTCCTCCAGTGCCTCGACCTCTTCAACCATTTGAGTGGGATCACTCTCTCCTTCCATTCTTATCTATTCAGTTGCAACCGCAGACGCGTTTCAGTTGCTTCCCTCCAGTACCTTGTTTTGTGATGACACACACCAGGAACACCAGCAATTCTAAATGGTTAAAAAGTTTGTTGATATACAGCAGCTAATTGTGTTGCAAGAACTGTTATATGCGCACCCGCACCTTGTCAGCTACAAATAAAAGCAATGCTTCTGATCCTTCTATTTTCATTGTCAGCCATGAGCTATACTTGGAGCTCCTCCTATTCTCACCTTCATGCTGCCCCTGAGCAACCTCATCCTGGAAATGTAATGCCAGTTTCAGTTTCCACACCTAGAATACCAATTTCTACCATTCAAACCCTTCTCTGGCGTCCAATCAACCTATAAAAGTCCGTCTAGGCACGCAACATACACTGTACAATGAGCAGAAATTTTCTTCAACTAAATATTGGGAGGACTGAAGCTACCAACTTCAGTGCCTGGTGCTATCTTTATTTCCTAGTAACTGATATTAAAACATCAACAGCACTAAATACTGCAGTTCTATAGAATGGCTAGGTACCTTTGTGATCCCTTGGCACAAGCATAGCAATTAATACATTGAAAGCAGTAACCATTCACTAAATTATCATCTATATTAAAAATAAATATTTTTCTATTGTTAATAGTCTGCCACTAAAGGTATAAACAGAGTTTCTAGGTTTATTCTAAACTTTTATCTACCTCTTGTACTTGAAATCCAACCTATTTAAAGAACACTTCTCTCAATTATTTTCCATTCATTTAGAACAAACGAACAACCATTTTTAATCTCCAGAACAAAGACTGCAACACTGAATGTATCAGTATGGACTTTATGTATTATAAAGCATAATAGAAAATATACGTATATGTATTGTTACAATTTCTGGCTTAAAGTGATCAAAAATGTTTCCAATATAACAAAACCTAGGGATATACTAAAGCCTCTGTGTGTGGAAAATTTGCATTTTGAACCTGTCGGTGCCCTTTTGATCTGCTCAACAATAAAGCATCAATACATACTGTGACGCCTCTCAAGAGGGTTTGTTAGTGCTAAAAACAAAATGCATGAAGCAAAATATTTTTGTAATTTGCCTTCTTCAGAGCACTGATCAGATAGTTGGTCAGAAGGTTAAACAGTATCAGTGCCTGCTGCTTCATTACATGCAACAGCCTTTCACTCATTATGCCACGTTTTTATAAAGTAAAGAGTTCCAGTGTTACAGATCATTGGTTTGGTGCCGAAGTAACTGCATCTTTATCTAGTGCCACTGACTGGCCTCCCTATACTCCATATGCATTTCTTTACAATCAGAAATGTCATTTCTCATCAGCAAATGAGTTCATCAATTTAATGAGCGTTCACACAAATCTGGCTTTTAATGAGAGCACGTACCACTGTGGCATGGGCTCTGCCCCAGTGCTGCCAAAATGCAGTTGATGAAACCATGACATAAATTTGAGAATACATTTCTCTTTGTGTGTCTCTTTCATCCAATTAATTCACCATAAAATGCTCTAACACCCATGTTATTCTTGTACAATGGTTTAGAAACAGGAATAGAGCAGTGTTCTTACCTAACTACATCAACAAATTACCTGTGAAGCAAAATAATATCAACAAAATAAATATAAAATCTAATTTAAGATTCATTTGATTGGCGTATGTTAAAATTTGCCACAAAAAAATTATGAATGACAAATATCATATATCTTAAAAGACTGCATTTCCCAAAATGTTAAATCAGAAGTTGTTTGGTTTTCCAGCTAGTTTAGCAAGGACTATAGTACTGTCCAAAGCAACACAAACTGTTACATATATACAAATAATTTTATTCTACAGCCAGAATCATTTGTATGAATATTTGAATTAGTTTTGCTGAAAAAAAATGTAATAAACATTTTATGGTGCCATTTCTGTATTTAATGCTTACTGCAACATATCAGCTATTAAAGCACTGGAGCTGCTACTTTTTAAATGATTTGTTTCAATTTTACATGTATTTTGGAACTGTATTTGGGTTTAAAGTTAGGTACAAATTTTAGGTAACAGCAAAGTTCCTCAGCTTCCATTGAAATAAAGTCATTCATGAAGACCAGTGAGGAGCACAAAGGTTACACAGTCTATATTATTACCAACTAGAGATAAAAACAGTGGCGGCACGGTGGAGTTGCTGCCTTACAGCACCAGAGACCCGGGTTCGATCACGTCAACGGGTGCAGTCTGTACGGAATTTGTACGTTTCCCCCCGTGACCGAAGAATTCTCTCTATAATAAAGAGAAATCCCCAAACACCTGTCCGACAGATCAGAAACACTCTTCAGGAGTCAGGTGTGGATTTGTCAATGATGACTGTCCACAGAAGACTTCATGAAAAGAAATGCAGAGGCTACGCTGCAAGATTCAATCCACTGGTTAGCCACAAAAATAGGATGGTCAGGTTACAGTTTGCCAAGAAGTACTTAAAAGAGTAACCACAGTTCTGGAAAAAAAGGTCTTGTGGACAGATGAGACGTAGATTAACTTACTTTGCAAGAGCAAAGTATGGAGGAGAGAAGGAACTGCTCAAGATCCAAAGCATACCACCTCAACAGCGTGGGTTTTCTCCGAGATTTACAGTTTCCTCCCACACTCCAAAGACATACAGGTTTGTAGGTTAATTGGCTTGGTATAAATGTCAATTGTCCATAGTGTGTGTAGGATAGTGTTAATGTGTGTGGATTGCTGGTCGCTGCGGACTCAGTGGGCCGAAAGGTCTGTATCTCTAAACTAAACCAAATATTTTAGCTGAAAATATCAGTAAACTACAAAATGTTATATGAAATAAACAATCCACTGTGACAAAATTAACAAAGTAATTTGCATATAAATATACATAATATACTTGAATAGTATATTTATACATAACTGAATAGTATTGAATGGAAATCTTTAAAAAAAGGTAGAGTTGTAAAGGGCTCTAGCAGTAATATTTTAGTTTTACTAAAATATTTTAGTTTTAAAACTAGTTCAGTTACTTTCTCCTTCCTTCCACTGAGAATCTGCCTCCGTTCTTGGCCATTCCACATTTGTAAGCCTGAACATGTGCCAATAGGCACTGTGCAATGAAGGATGACTAAGGCATACCTTTTCTGATATCTTCAAGCACAGTCCAATTTATAAGCGTTCAAGGGGTTTTGATCAGTATTGAGAACCATGGATTATTTATTCTTTTAGATGGACCAAAAGCTGTTCCAAATGTGATCATATGGTTCATTATGAATGGTGAACAGATGCCACTTAGACTTGTCCAAATCCAGGTGCCTTTATTCATTAGACTAGTATGATGGGGCAAAAGGAACAAGGAGGCAATTGAAACTGAACTGAAAATACAATCCAAGAAATTATGGCTACATTACTTAGAAACGTATGGTTTGCAGAAAACTTGCAAAAGGAACAATAGTTGACTAGCAAAATCGTCCAAAGCATCAAAGAATATTAAAAGTTATTTTCACGTATAGAACATTTTTCCTTTTTCTTTGGAAGTTATGATGTTATTCACAACAGGCCAAGATACTAATGATTTCTAATTGGCATTAAAATAAAGTTGAACATAAGGCTGAAAAGTACAAAGAAAATCAAGTACATCTTTCATTGTGAAAGATGTGTCAGTTCATCTGATGCACTTTATATACTGTGCCCTCCATAATGTTTGGGACAAAGACCCATCATTTATTTATTTACCTCTGTGCTCCACAATTTGAGTTTTGGAATAGAAAAAAATCACATGTGGTTAGAGTGCACATTGTCAGATTTTAATAAAGGCCATTTTTATAAATTTTGGTTTCACCATGTCAAAATTACAGCAGTGTTTATACATAGTCCCCCCATTTCAGGGCACTATTATGTTTGGGACAACATAATATCATGTAAATGAAAGTAGTCTTGTTTAGTATTTTGTTGCATATCCTTTACATGCAATGACTGCTTGAAGTCTGCGAATCATGGACATCACCAGTTGTGGGGTTCTTCTCTGGTAATGAACTTGAACAGATGGGATGTGTCTATACAGTTCTGAATTCATTTTGCTACAACCATCAGAAGTTGTATCATCAATGAAGATAAGTAAGCCAGTACCTTCAGTAGCCATACATGCCAAGGCCATAACACCCGCACCATCGTGTTTCACAGTTGAGATGGTATGCTTTGGATCCTGAGCAGTTCCTTCTCTCCTCCATACTTTTCTCTTGCAAAGTAAGTTAATCTTCGTCTCATCTGTCCACAAGACCTTTTTTTCCAGAGCTGTGGTTGCTCTTTTAAGTACTTCTTGGCAAACTGTAACCTGACCATCCTATTTTTGTGGCTAACCAGTGGATTGAATCTTGCAGTGTAGCCTCTGTATTTCTTTTCATGCAGTCTTCTGCAGACAGTGGTCATTGACAAATCCACGCTTGACTCCTGAAGAGTGTTTCTGATCTGTCGGACAGGTGTTTGGGGATTTTTCTTTGTTATAGAGAGAATTCTTCTGTCATCAGCTTTGCGATTATTAAGCTCACTGGTGCTCTTTCTTCTTAATGATGTTCCAAACAGTTGATTTTGGTGAGCCTAAGGTTTGGCTGATGTCTCTAACAGTTTTATTCTTGTTTCTCAGTCTCATAACGGCTTCCTTGACTTTCATTTGCACAATTTTGATCCTCATGTTGATAAACAGCAATAAAAGTTTCCAAAGATGATGGAAAGACTAGGTGCTGAGAGCTCTCTTACACCTGCATTAAGGAAGCAATGTGTCCCAAACATCATGGTGTCCTGAAATAGGGGGACTATGTATAAACACTGCTGTAATTTCTGCATGGTGAAACCAAAATGAATAAAAATACGCTTTAATAAAATCTGACAACGTGCACTTTAACCACACGAGATTTTTTCTATTACAAATCTAAAATTGTGGAGCACAGAGGCAAATAAATAAATGATGGGTCTTTGCCCCAAACATTATGGAGGGCACTGTGGGCAAATACTTCAAATGCGGACAGGGAAAATTATACAAAGTTCATACAAAAAAAAGGAAACTGTCAACAAGAAATATGCAGACCTATGTTTACTTCATTATAAACAGATTTTGCCACAAGGCAACAAGCAATGTTGGCAAATTTAATCCTTTTAATTTAAACTTTCCAGTTTTATAATAGTGTCATTTGTGATGCAATTCGAATGAACATTCACCGTTGTACTCTTGTGGAAACAAGGAACTGCAGATGCTGGTTTACACAAAAGGATACAAAGTGCTGAAGTAACTCAGCTGGTCAGGCAGCATCTCTGGAGAACATGGATGTTTCGGGCCAAGATTCTTCTGACCTATCCAGTTCCCAGAGATGCTGCCTGACCCGCTGAGTTACTTCAGCAGTTTGATCCTTACAATTGTACTCTTAAATTGTAACAGTGTGAAAGGAGAATTTGATTTATAATGCTCGTGCAGCACCTCAAGACATTTGCTGTTAAAAGTACTACACAAAAGTTAGGTATTATTGTATGTCAGACACATAAAATACTAATTTGTTCAAATGTCTCTTAAACATGTAGAGCATAGATGAGTATGTGCCTGAAAAGAGATAGTATGAATTTTAAAAGAGGAATAAACCTTTTTTTGTTTCGGGGAAAAATGTACTGGCATTGAAGATAAGATTGCCTCCAGATGTTATCTACATGGGATTCCAAAGGCTATTTAATCAAGTTTGCAAAAGTGAATGTTGGCAAGCATGAAAGGCCATGAATTTGAAGGTAACTTGGCCACATAATAATTGTTTGGGAGAAAGGACAGAGAATGAGGACAAGGGAAGGATTTATGATTGGCGGAATATGACAAGTGTAGAGCCTCAGGGAACTGTATTGATGCTTTCACTTTTCATCCTCTGCAGTAATGAGACAGGTAAAATCTCAGTTCTTTCATACAAGCTTCCAGTTACAATGTCAAAACAAAGAGCCACAGATGCTGGTTAATACACAAAAGATACACAGTGCTGGACAGTGCAGCAGGTCCGGCAGCATGTTGGGAGAACATGGATAGGTGATGTTTTGGGTTGTGAGGGGGAGAGGAAAGCTGGAAAAGGGAGGAGCCAGGACAAAGTTTGGCAGGTAATAGGGCGACACAGGCAAGGGAGATTTTTGGACATACAGATGGTTGGAACTAAGGCCAGTGAAAAGAACACTGTTGTAAAAAAAGTTAGAAGAGTTGCAGATTGTGAAACTTCGGATGGAAAGGAGGGGGAGTGGTGCGGGAGGAAAAATATGTAGGAGTCCAGGTAGGGATTGGGTGAGGGAAGGTGGGAGAAATAGAGGAGGAGGTTGTGGGGCAGGAAATAGAGGGGGTGGGGTTACTTAGAGATTTCGTGAAATTGGAGAATTCAATGTTCATACCGTTGTAAGCTACCCAAGCAGAGGTGTTGTTCCTCCAGTGTGCGTATGGCGGACTCATTCTAACACATGTCCCTATACCTCCTCCCTCGCCTTCATCCACGCATCCCAGCTGTTGTTCCAGGTGAGACAATGGGGTACGTGCACCTCATTTGCTGCATCCGGTGTTCCCGATGTAGCTTCCTACACATCGGCGTGACCAAGTGTAGATTCAGGGACTGATTCACTAAACACTCACGCTCGGTTTGCCAAGACCTGCTGGGTCTCCCAGTTGCTAATCATTTTACTTCTCCTTCCCATTCCCACATTGACCTTTCTGCCTGGATTCTCCATTGCCAGAGTGAGACCACACATCACCTGGATGAACAGCATCTCTTATTCCGCTTGGATAACTTACAACCCAACAGTATGAATGTTGAATTCTCCAATTTCAGGTAACCTCAAATCAACCCCCCCCCCCCCCCAAACCCCCCCCCCGCCTTTCCTTCCCTCCTGAGGGCCGTACCTCAACCGCCTATTTCTCCCCCCTGCTGCTTTCATCCCACTGGCTTCACAATCCGCAACTCTTCACACCTGCCTCACGCCTATTGTTCTTATCTCTGCCTGTCAAAAAATCCCTCTTGTCTGTGTCGACCTATTAGCTGCTATGGTCTTTCCTTCCTTTCCCCTTTTCTAGCTTTCTTCTCCCCCCATCCGCCCCACAATCAATCTGAAGAAGGCTCTCGACCTAAAATGTCACCTGTCGATGTTCTCCAGTGATGCTGCCCAACCTGCTGAGCTATTCCTCACTTTGTGTCCTTTTAAGCTTCCAGTTATTAAGGCCAAGAATTTACAAAGTAACACAGACTACACAGGCACAATCAGGAAAGCAGGTGGAATTCCAATGAGAGGAAACGTGGGATGGTCTACCTGGATGGCAGAAAACAGAGTGAGATGATTCCTTAATGTCACAAGAATTTACAGGAACAAAGACAGGAATCCATATTCACAAGTCATTGAAAGTTAGCATATTGATTTTTTAGAAATCAATGGGCCAATAAATTTGGAAAAAGTACCAAGAATGAAGGCCATGAAATTGGAAGCAACGTTATCACATAATAATTGTTTGGAAGAAGGGGCAGTGTGGATAAGGGAAAATGTTCTGATTGGCGGAATATGACGAGTGTAGAACTTCAGGGAACTGTATTGATGCCTCCACTTTTCATCTTGGGTAGCAATGAGACAGGTATAAACTCCATTATTTCATACAAGCTTCGGAGGACATGTAGCCCCTCAGGTCCACTTCAGCCCCCAAGAAGATCACGGCTAATTTAATAATTGTCTGCTCTGATCATTGATATCAACTCTAATTTCAGTCAGTACAACATAATCCACAATTGCTATTTAGTCCGAAAAACAATCTCAGCTTGAACACCTCTCAATCCATGACCCTGGAAGGATTCACAACCATCAGAGAAAAAAAAATGCATTTGTCTTAAATCTGTCTTTATTCTATCCCCACTATTCTAGATTTACTCAACATCCTAAAATCCAAGCTCGAAAATTTCTCACAACATACAGCTAGTCAAGCTGCCTCAGAATCCTGTGTCTCAGTAAAATTGTCATTCAAAATATTCAGCAAATTTAGGCCCAATTTGGTTAAAATGTCTTTATAAAAAGGCAACCCTTTTATTGGAGGATTCAACTAACTGATCCTTACTGAAATCCCAACCTCCTTGCAGTGGTCAATGTCCCATTTGTCATTCTGATGCCATACTTGCATGCTTTCTGGGTTTCATGAAAAAGAACAGCCAGATCTCCCTGAACACCAACATTGATACACATTGATCTTAATATCTCTAATCACTACATCTGTTGTTCTTTTTGTTCACATGTTTGTCTGCTCAATTGTGCTCTTCAGATTCTTATTTCCTTTTGCTTTTCATTCCAAAATTATTTTTATTTTACCTGGTTTTCCTTTCTCATGTTTTAAAATTAATTTTCCTTGTGAATGTATTGCTGAAGAAAACAACGAGGAGAAGTAAAGCCAATATTTGGTTTCTGGGAATGTGTAGCAACATTTTTGTCAGAATGCGTGGCTCAGTAAGTATAGAAATTGTAAGAAAAGGGAGCAGTGGAAATTTGAAAGGGACTGGAAGATGACACAATACATTAAAAGATTTAAAAATATTCAACAAATCAGACAGTAACTATGCAGAGTTACCATCTCAAACCATGGTTGGAGGATCATAGAAAAATGCAGCATGGAAACATGCCCTGCAACCTAAGTCCACACTGACCAACCACCTACCATCAATTTACTCAAATTCTACATTCATCCCATGTTGAGTCTCCCTACACTCCCATCAACTCCCCCTAGATTCTGCCACTCACTTCGCAGGCAATTAACAGTGGCCAACTAACCAACCAAAACATGTGTTTGGGATGTGGGAAGAAACCAAGGAACCTGGAGAGCCTCCATGGAGACAGTCAAGCTCCAAGCAGACAGCACAGGTCAGGATTGAACATGGGTCCTTGACACCACGAGGCAGAAGTTCTACAAGCTGCATCACTATGCTCCTCTAAATCAATGACCTTTCATCAGAACGGATGTCAGGATGTGTCATGATATTTACAAATGGGTAAAAGTCAAGATTGCGGAAATGGATATGAACCATTTATGCTACTTTTAAGTGTTGTAATGTGATAAATTCTACATTGAAGATATATAAAGGTTAATTGGGAAACTGTGCAGAAGCCTGTATCACAGATAAATTTGGTACAATTTATCTTTTATGAACAAGAAACACAATCTAACATTAGGGAAAAATGGCTCACATCATGTTGAAAAATAATGATAACTAACCAAAGTAACATATATTCAGAAATCATGATGAAACAAAATATTAGATTTGAAGAACAAGAGAGGCAGAAGAAAATTGAACATTGCATTTGAACAGATAGACACATTTTAAATCCACTAACTTTTTGTTATACCCATAGATGTTAGTCATTTTAACATCTTACACTGCCTATCTGTATTCTGGCCTTAAGGCTTCACAAATCTGGTTTTTTTTTTATGGCTGAGTGAGTTTGGGTTTAATTGGAAGAGAAGCAAAGCCTTTAATGGATTGACTCATTAAGCATTAAGCCCAGTACACTATTTTGTCATTTAAAGACAGAAAGCTCTGGAGGGACTGAAGCAATAACATGGTAGCTAGCATCTTAGAAAAATGACTATGAATTGTCTTAAAAATGTATTGATCTTTTACTATTTTTTAACATGTTTATAAAATTTTTGTAGACAGCTACAAAGTAGTCAAAAAACTGTTTAGTTACTGCAGCGAAGCAAATCTTTTTTATTGCACGAAGATCCTAAAGAACAGATTTCCCACATATACTGATCATGTTTTATGAGAGGGTTTCCCTTGAGGTCACCGTATGCATTTTAAACTTTTACATTCAAACCGTTTTAACCTCCTGAGCTGCAGGGCAACATTGGTTAATTATGGATAAATCAGAATAAAAGAGGGATAAAGGTAACTTAAGTAAGGAGATGACGACCGTGAAATTTGTGAGACATACGCAAATTGGGTTATCTTATCCTGGCCTTAACCTTGTGATCTGTGCAATAATCACCACTTTGTAGGACCAAGGAATTCACTCACACCAAACACCACTACTTCTTGGATAATTGCAGAAGAAATAAATTCATATCGTTGGGAATGCAAATATCAAGCACCTTCTTAATTTTGTCCATTTTTTATTTACACTCACTCTTGTCGTCAACATTCATTGCCTTTCCTGCCTCCTTGAGTTCCACAATTGCTAATAAGTAAACTTGTTCTAATCCTTGTATTATTAAGGCTTTAATTGGATTGGAACCAGGGTGAGGTATAAAATAGACTCGACTCAGTCAATGGGACTGTAGCCTTAGAGACACGAATTCAAAAAGTATTCCTGAAAGAAAATCCACAGGGATTCAAAGATTAAAAGAGAACTCTGCTGAACCCACCAGATTCTCAACCTGCAACAAATTGTTTCCTCACACAGGTAACTTCTGGAAAAAATTACCTTTGCAATCCAACATTAACCTGAGCTGGTGATTTCTAAGTAACCAGAGAGGAAAAATGGTTGATTATGCAAAAATGCTCAAACGAAAGCGCAAATAAAAGTGTTTTCTTATTTCACTCATTCAAGTTAATAACATCAATCCCCATCATATATGGTACCAAAAATAGTTAAACTGTGCCTTAACTCATCACAAATATTAGCTGTTGTGGTAAATAAGTTCAAGTGATCCTCAGACTGATTGAAGGAAAAATAAATAAATGCAAGAAGGAGTACAAAATTAACCGTGTCATGTGTAAAGCGTGAAGGTGAACCATGTTGCAAGATACAGATTTATTAATCTGGTTTCATGCACATTTAAATGTAATTGAGAGCTAAACAAGAGACATCATTTGGCAACTGATTTACAACATAAACTATAGGGAAGTCGTGGATTGGTCCTTTCAGGTAAAGTTTACACTTCTTACTTGTAAACCGAAGCAGTAGAGCATTACCAACAATGACTACTTACTACATCAGCACATTGTTGTTACAGTTACTTCAAGTTCACTATTTTCTGCTAGAAGACAACAGCGTAGATCAAAGACAAACCACTGGTCTCAAACCAAGGCCAAATTTAAATTATGGTAATAAAAACAATTCACTATGCAATCCAAAGCTGGGGACCAGCTTGTACTGGGAAGATACTCCTGTCAGAGGATTAAACTACAAAGTTCTGTTGGAATGAAATCCATACTAAATTCATTTCAAAAGGATCTTTATGCTGTAAATGAGGTGGCAAATATTTCAGATACTGACGGCTGCTTGACTGGAAATGCTGAGTCTGAATGATTTATGAAGTATTTCAGTTTTTAGTCTGTTGATCCACTAAAATCCTTTATTTGGATAAAGAAACTAATATACGGAAATTATTTTCCAAAATAAATACAAAATTCAGCAGAAAGGTTGGTAACTCATATTACTGATAGTTTATAACCAATATTATCAATTATCTATTACCATTGTCTTCTGTAATTTCAAAAAAGTTTAAAAGTAATTTGTAATTTTGATCTCTAGCTACACACAACATTTAAGACAAATAATTAAACAGTATATTGATGATATGTACCTGTAGCTTGAACTGTAATTATGGTCATGTGTGATTACAGGTTAAATGAAAATGGAAAAATAAACTGGAGATTATGGATATCAGGAATAAAAACAGAACATTCTGGACAGTTAGCAGATCATAGAGAATCTTCCCACAGATGCTGACTGACCTGTTGAGTGTTTTAGTTCTTTTTTGTATTTGATTATATTCAACTTATACCCCAGCTCAAGGACATTGACAGAGATAGCAGTAATAAACCACCAGAAACAATGGTTAAAATGTAGGGACATCTGCTAGACTGGGCCCACATGATGAGATAAACAACCTTAAACGTAATATGTTTATATGTAACATATTAGGCTATGAACCTTTGAATATCATCCTTTCAGACAGATATAAAGTCAGCAATTACTTCTAATCAATCTGAGACACTTGAGTATGCCTGGTGCTTTCCCTGGCATGTTCTTGAATAAACCAGATATCACTTGAACTCGATGGACTCATGAGTCATCTTTGTCCCACAACAATCGTCAAACTTAACAGCCACAAAACCAATGAAAGACTTTGCTCCTACTGAGGCTAAACATCACAATTTAATCAAGCAGCCATTGTGATGCAAAATAAAAGATGCTGGAGCTTGATTAGGATGCACTATAAAATGCTGTAATCCAAGTATATACTGGCAGTCTTCTCCTCCAGATGATCCCAACACAACTAATGCACTTTTGAGTAACATATATACAGCAGTTGCGACAAATGTCCTCGCTGTGATATGTGGCATTGTGATAAAGACTTTAAGTAGGAAAAGTGAAAAATGCATTCAATAACTCAATATGCATCATGCTTTTATAACATAAGACTACAAGGATCATATGAGAAGACTATAAGACAAAAAGGGCATGTGGCTCCTCATACTTGTTCTACTTTCAATAGGTCATGCCCGATGTTTAATCTCTGCCACTTTTATGCACTGATCCTTATCCATTACCTATTGATGTATATCAAGATTATATGCAACAACTTAGCCTGCAGAGCATTCTTTAGTACATCATCAATTGAAAAGATCCACTACTTTCAGAGTGAAGGATCGGAATCCTTTATGGACAACCCCTTATTTTGATACTTTAAATTGCAGACATCAAAAGAAACATTCCTGGAGACACGTGAAACTGTAGATCCTGGAATCCTGAGCAAAAAGTAAGGAGATGAGGAACTCAGTGGGTCAAGAAGCATCTGTGAAGGGACATTTTGGATCAGGACCCTTCTTCAGATTGATCATACCTGCATCTCCTCCACACACCCTCCAGAATTATCTGTTTCATTGACCATTTCTTTCTTTGAAACCCAAGAGCCTTTGCAAATGTAGTAAGATAGTTTTACTCTTGTACTCAGATTCTTTTGCAATAAAGATCAACTGCATCATTCGCACAAAACATAATAGACTGTATGAGACATTTACTTCCAACTACAAATAATGTATCATAGTTAAGTCCAAACTCATATCCTGCACTGTACGCGTTGCAGCAGGAGGCCCCCAGGATACGCCATGGTGTGGCAGAAGGCTCCCAGTATGAGCCACGGAGAAAGACCCGGTGGGCCACCGCGAAGGAAAGACCTGGTGGGCCGCGAACTGCAGGGGGTAAGCTTGGAAGAGACCAAGCTCAGCACCGAAGACCAGAGAATCGGGGAGAAGGGAGCTACTGGTGACGTCGGGCGCAAGGAGTGAACTGGTAGGAGAGGGACTGGGGTACTGCCTCCAGCGCCTTCAAGGTCGGCTGCTGGTGGCGCCACCGGGACACAAAGGCGGTTGGGTGAGGAGAGGGATGTTGGTTCGCAGGCCAAACTGTTCGAGAGCGATGGAGGAGGCCCTGCAGCAGCCTGAGGCTTAGCTGCATTGGGAGCCACTCCTGTACATCGAGCATGTGGAACGGACCTTTAGGTTTTTTAAATGACGTCAAAATAGGGCAAAAATAATTTCATTGTGCAGTGCATACATGACAATAGCCATTGAACCACTGAACCAAGTATGACAGTTCAAGCCTTTTAGCAAATCTTACTTTAAGCAATTTTAGTATCCTAATAAAGTAAGAGACATTGTCTTTCAGTGACGGTGCGGAACAAAATCATGATGATTATAGCCACTGTCACCTCAAAATGATAAATGTCAAAGCACTGAAGATATTGTGGACAGATTAAGTTAAAAAAAAAGAATGTTATATGTACCTGATTGTATTTCTAGCAAGATGAACATGCTCTAAGCTTTAAATCAACTTTCACAACAGGAATTTATATTTGCTTCCAATATGAATTATTTCCTCGAGCTAAGAAAACCATGTAATACGAACTGTCGAAACAATGTATTGGAAGGGGAGTGTCTGCTCAACAATGTTGGAGAGCAATCCATTGCAGAATAATATATTTCCCTTATAATCATACCAAAAATTCACAACCTCTTCATTCTTTCTTATGTTGCAATATCTCACAATATCAATACAAGCAAATGTTGTATTAATTTTGCTGGTTACATGATTTGTTTTGTCATTCAGTTTGTCCTTATGGATTTTCATTAGTTACGTATCACAACAAATGGGGTTGGTGTGTATGGGTGGCAGAAACGGCAACAAGCAAAATTATAATTCCTGAAGACATTGTCCCTACACATTTCCAAATGTTCACTTTAGAATCTTTAGAAGCAACGATCATCATTTTCAATTGATTGTCCATTGCGAGGTTCAATAGAGTTTCTTCATACAGTTTGATCGTCTCAACATGCATATAATTTCTCCGACCTAATATCGTGCAAATGCATGAATGCCATGCTTGTCATCTCATCTTCTTTCTCCTTTTGTTGGGCCTCCGGCAAAACAATTATTTACTTATACCTCTTCCAAATTTATACACTATATTCATTGCACACAATGTGGTTTTGACTCTGTTGGAAAAGCCAAATAAAAGTACACTGGGGTGGCACTTCCTTTACCATTGTAATTCTATACCACATTCAAATTTACAGAGCTTATCAGTAAAGCTTGACGATAGGTTGATTTAATTATATTTTAAATTGGGACGATATAGCCTTCCAACCTCAATACTGAGGTCAACAAAATATCCCATTTGTGCAGACACTACTTATTCGTGACAATTTAGTTGTTACTATTTAAAACTCCTTTTAATCCTTTTTTATTTATTTGCCCCATTATTATCACTCTACGACTGTTTTGACTATTTATTTAGTCATATCCTCCCACATCCCTTACAACCCTTCAATGGTCTTATCCTTGCCTGCCCCACTTTTTCTCTAGCTTTTCATTTCCTTACTAATCGGTACATCTCTCGTATCTTCTCTTGCTGACATTATTTTTAATTCACAATATGAAACAAAATCCAAAATAATAGAACAAATCACAAAACAGGATAAAACAGATAAATCACAAAACAGGAATTAAAAAATGAATCTGCAGCAATATCTTCATGGAAAAATGAAGTAAAGGTAACCCAAACATTTTCAAATTGGAAATACGGCCACCCTGCATTATATTTAAATACAAACATAAACCAACCAAGACCAGCATGGAGTTAAACCAGGGCATTTTACTCAACCATTCCGTTAGTGCCACAAATCAAGTTTCCACACAGTAAAAAGTGCCAGCAGCCCTGCAGCAGCCAGCAATTTCATCCCATTGGTCTCCCAAATAATTGTTTGTACATACGGGTATATACATGCCAGGTCTTCATATAACCCAGGAATGGTGTATATGTCATCATTACTAAATATAGATACAGCGATTAGTTGAGACCACAAACTGAAGATTGACCATCACTAAAATAAAAGTTTGATCAAAGGGAGGAAAGTAATCCATCACTCTTGCACTTTTATTCAATTTTAACATGTAAATAGTAAGTATGTTACAGCCACACAAAGAAGTGAAGATTTATTTCAAATTGCTAATACCATCATGTCTACAGCAAGTGTAAATTAGAAATGCTATAGTAGAGCAGAAAGAACATGGAAATTGTGATTTTTCTTTTATTTTTTAAATATATATTTTTATTAGAGTATGTAGACAGTGATTTAGCAAACATATGTTATGATAGCAATATTTCATGTACAATGATCATACATTATTAATATTGTCAAGTAAATCATTTTGACTCTAATATTTTTTTTTTAAGAAAGGAAAACAGAAAGAAAAATAAAATAAAAATCAACATCAAAAAGGAAAATCATAAAGAATGGAATAATTTACTATTAATACATCATAGGAGATATGATCAAGGAATGTAAAATATAACTTTTCATCTAATCCTGACTCCAAGTTTCAGTTAGGGTCCCCTGTCGAACCATTCTACCCTTTTAAGTAATCAATGAAAGAAGACCATATTCTAACGAAAACTTCTTGTTTGTCCATTAGGGCAAATCTGATTCTTTCCAGGTGTAGGGTCTCCAACATTTCCATAATCCACATTTTAGTTGTGGGGATGTAGGGCCTTTCCAAAATGTTAATATTAATTTCTTCCCAATTATTATACTGTAATCTAGGAAATTTCTTTGACTTGTAAGAGTTAAACTTTGTTCTGATGTTCCAAGTATTATTAATTTTGGGTCTGGATCCAGTTTAGTATTAATAACTTCAGAAGTTATTCTAAAAATCTCAATCCAGAAATTCTTAATTTTTATACAATTTGCAAAAGAAATTGTGATTTTAAGATATAGAAAATATGTTAGTTATCTATTTCAAAATAGGGTCCACAGTCATGGAACAATAACAGTAACGTGGTATTTTTCTTCGGAGTCACGTGAGTGACTTCGTGAAGAACCCGCCAGCACGCATGCGTGACATATCGTCGCTCGCATGGCAACTGACAGGCTGGGAGGAGAGCAGCTCCTCTACCAGCAACTTTAAAAAAGGACTCTCAGGTAAGTTTTACTAACCTTGAGTTGGTTTGGTGTCCTGTGGTTTTTCGCAAATCTTTTACAGAACAGCCAGACTTCGTGAGCATGGAAAAGGCTCGGAGTAAGAAGAGGGCTGCTTCCAAGCATGCCACGGAGAGCCGCGGGGCATCGAAAAAAGTTCAGCGGCCAAATTCTCCAGTGCAGACTGTTGAAATGTCGGCAGCTCCCGTTCCGCAGTTGGGGAAACCACTGCGACTGGCGGGAAGGCATCGCGGAAGTCGGGTAGCCCGTTCTGTCGGCAGGCCCCGACTCTCCACTGCTACAGTCTGGAAGACTGCGGCCTGGCGGTAGGACCGCGCGGAATCGGGAAGCCCCATTCATACGGCAGGCCCTGACTCTCCACCACTCAAGTCCAGATGACCGCGGACTGGCGGGAAAACTGTATGGAAATCCGTTAGCCCCATTCACACGGCAGGCCCCGACTATCCACCGCTACAGTCCGGAAGTCTGCGGGCTGGCGGCAGGACCGCACGAAAGTCGAGTAGCCCCGTTTATATGGCAGGCACCGACTCCCCACCGCTTCAGTCCGGATGACTGCGGACTGGCGGCAGATCTACATGGAAGTCGCGTAGCCCCGCTGGAGCGGCAGGCACCGACTCTCCACCGCTTCAGTCCGGAAGACCGCGGACTGGCGGCAGATCTGCGCGAAAGTCGCGTAGCCCCGCTGGAGCGGCAGGCACCGACTTTCTACCGCAACAGTCCGGGAAAATTCACCCCGACAGGATACGGACTGGCGGTCATAGCCCCATTAACTCAGCTGAGTCTGGGGAAGACGACCTGCCGTTCGCAGATAGCGACGGCGATCGCATTGCCCGCATGGAGCGGATGATGGAGCAACTGCTCCAGAGGGACCTACTCCAGCAGGAGCATGGGTCCCGTGGATCACACAGGTCCATGGCAGCTCCTTATCCAGGACTGCCTAACATCTCTCCCTCCTCGGAGGGGAGTGCCAGAAGTCAGGGGTTGGCTGACTTTGAGGAGGGGTTGACGGAAGATCCAAAGTTGCCTGGGATGCAGGAAGAGGAATTTCTGGAGATGATGTCCAAATTTGCACAGCCATCCCAGAAAAGACAACCACTTCAGCCACGGTTAGCTGCAAGCATCAATTACCTGACTACGTACCAACTGCAGGAGCAGGTAATAACGGAGACCACAGCCAAGTATTTGGCCCCAGAAAACTGCGTATTGCTGAATGTGCCTACCGTCAATAATCCCATACGGGGGAACATAAGCCCTAGCATCAGGGCACAAGAATTAAAAATTCAAAAAATTCTAAAACTGCTAACTGCAGTGATTACTGCGTTTGCAAGAGCCATTGATGGTACAGACATGACGGAAGAACAGCAGGATGCGTAAGCTCTGTTCTGCAACGCTCAGTACGAAATTAATTGTTTCAGGAAGAGCTAAATCCATCCCACGCTCAACCCCAATTTGCGGGGTTGTGCAAAGCCAGCGCTACGCCGTCACCGAGCTTGCTGTTTGGGGATGACCTGCCTAAACAGGTCAAGGACATCGATGAGGAAGCCAAAGCAGTGGGATTGATAAAGCCACCTAACACTAGCAGGCCACCAGCATACCGACGGCAGCGTCCTAAGCAACACCCAACCCACCCCGGTTCCATCCCGAACAGGGTGACGGGTGCAAACCCAAAGGTCAAGCCATATTCACAAAGGCCTTTTTTAGGCCATGGCCCAGAGCGACCCGCTTGGAAAATGCGTCAGCCCCACACCACAGCGCCTCCACTTCCCAAGAACCAAGGACGGAAGACCAAACACCACCGGTAACCGTTGAGGTAAGTGGGTCTGGTTCCCTTCGGAAAACCGCATGCATAACCTCACAAGTGGGAGGTAGATTGCGCCTGTTTGGGGATGCATGGAGCTCCATAACTTCTGACCTCTTTGTATTGCACAGTATTCAGGGTTATAACATAGAATTTATTAACAAGCTCCTCCCTCCAGTTCAGCATGTACCTAGCCGGAAATTTGTGCTTTCTCAAAAAGAGAAAGTGGAAGGACATGCAGAGCTATTTAGATTATATACAAAGGGAGTAATAGAGAAAACCAAACATGAACCTATTGAGTTTGTATCGAACATCTTTACCAAAACCAAAAAAATTGGTGGATGTCGTATTATTATTGATTTAACTCAACTGAATACTTTTGTGCAATATACCCACTTCAAGATGGAAACATTTGAAACTGCCAAACAACTGATTTGCGGAGGGTACTACATGGCCTGCATCGACTTAAAAGATGCATACTATTCAGTACCTATCCATTAAGATCACCACAGATATTTGAAATTTGTCTGGATGGGGCAGCGGTGGCAGTATAGAGCACTGCCTAATGGACTAACAACAGCTCCCAGGTTATTTACCAAAATATTGAAACCGGCATTGGCATCTCTACGAAAACAAAACCACATAGTCATGGCCTATCTTGACATTTTGATTGTGGGAAAAACCTTGGAATTGGCTAAATTAGCTGTGACAGCCACCAAGTTACTATTTCAAAAGCTGGGGTTCGTCATCCATCCAGACAAATCAAAATTAACACCCTCTGTCGTAATGGATTATCTGGGTTTCACGATTAACACACATCATATGACCGTCACGTTACCAAATAACAAAATAGCAGATTTAATAGAGGCATTTTAAAGCCTTACTTGCGCCAAAAACCCGACTATTCGAATGCTGCTAAGGTAATTGGCAAACTTGTAGCGACATTTCCAGCTGCACAATATGGAACATTGCATTATCAAAACTTACAAAGAGCAAAAATCTCAGCACTAAAGTCTCATGCTGGGCATTTTGACAGACCTATGCAGCTACCAACCAAAGCAGAAAATGAGCTGCGATGGTGGATTACCAACATTCGACATTGCTTCAATCCACCTCCAGTGGTGGCGGTAGATGGGACTTGCATGAATCTACGTTGCTTCAATCACGAGGTATAAAGTATTTAGAAATGCTGGGAGCGTTTCACGGGCTACGGGCCTACTGTACAAACATGCATCATCTGCATGTTTGTATGCAAATAGACAACACCACAGTGGTGGCATATTTAAATCATATGTGTGGTATCAAGTCGATATCTTGTGATGAATTGGCAAACACAATTTGGCACTCGTGCATTGAAAGAAACATTTGGATTTCAGCTACGTACCTTCCGGGTAAGCTAAATACAGTGGCGGACACCAGGTCACGGATATTCAATCGAATCAGAGAATCGAATGGATGTTGAACCACCAGGTATTTACTGACATTATAGCTCAGTATGGAACACCAGATATCGACCTTTTTGCGTCCAGACTGAACCATCAGATACCAACATATGTCGCATGGGAACCAGACCCTGGGGCAATAGCGATGGACGCTTTCTCACTGCATTGGGGGAATTTGTTTTTCTATGCATTTCCCCCTTTCTGCCTCATCAGTCGGGTATTGCGGAAAATCCAATTAGATTCCACATCAGGGATACTGATAATACCCGACTGGCCTACTCAGCCATGGTTTCCGGTGGTCTTCGACATGGTAAAGGAACCGTGTCTCCCGGTTCCGAAACGCCCGAACCTGATACATCCCATAACAGGGGAAAATCATCCGTGCCATGGTCATTTGAACCTGTTGGCTTACATGTTCTGAAGAGACCATTACTGGAGTTCGGGCTGTCGAACAGGACCATGGATTTCGTCACGACATCGTGCAGAGAGTCCACAAGGAAGGAATACCTTAACCATGTAAGGAAATGGGAGGTGTTCTGTTCCAGGACTGGTACCACCAACAACTCTGCAATCATCATGGATGAGCTGGAATTGCTCGCAGGCCTACACTACGATGAGGGCCTCAGCTACAGTGCCATCAACAGTGCAAGGAGTGCATTGTCATCCTACCTTAAGTTTGGAGTGGGATCCCATCCATTGGTATCCAAACTAATGAGGGGTATTTTTAATTCCAACCCTCCCAGGCCGCGATACTCTCTGGCCTGGGATATCGGACTGGTGTTATCTCTACTCAGGAGTTGGGCGCCAGTCTTGAATCTCCCACTGGGTAAGCTCACCTACAAAGTGGTGATGCTTATGGCACTCATAACTGCACAACGGGTCCAGACCCTCCACGAATTAAAACTGGGCAAAATGGTCTCGACACCCACCAAAGTAACCTTCTTTATCGACGAGTTACTAAAACACCACAGACCTGGATCAACCGGTCTAAAATTGGAATTCCTGGCATATCCTGCCGATGAATGCCTGTGTATAGCCACCTACCTCCGACATTATATAGATGTTACCAAGAATATCAGGGGTACGGAGTAGATCTTTTTATCAGTTATAAACGCCCTCACTACAGGATAACTGTTCAGACTATTTCCAGGTGGCTCAGGGTGGTGTTGGGTGCAGCAAGAGTATACACTGACATTTTTAAATCTCATTCTACTAGGGCTGCGTCCACATCAGCGGCGAGGACCATGGAGGTTCCCATGGACCACATACTCACAACTGCAGGTTGGGCCAATGTGGGTACATTCCAGCGGTTCTATAATAATCCTGTGGCCACGCCCACAACGTTTGCAGACACTGTTTTAAGTTCTGTTTCCTAACATTCCCCGAAGTTATGGGTTTATTGTTTGTTACTAATAAAAACATTATTATTTTTCAGCTGTTTCGAGTCTGAAATACGTTAACATACTTCCTCCATCAGTTATTACGGCAGTGTGTGAGCATGGACTTGGTTCCAGGGCATGAAATCACAGAGCTTTGAAATCTTCACAAAGTCACTCACGTGACTCTGAAGTAAAATAGTAAGATTAAACGAGAACTTACCAGTTTGAAGTTTGATCCTTATTTTATGAGGAGTTACGTTGAGGGATTTCGTGCCCTCCGCTCCCAACCCTCTATCATAAGGTCAACTGGTATATTAGTTCTCTTAATCTTACTATCTTCAGTCAATTCTACTATCTGTGATTTCACACCACTGCTTTGACGAATGTCGCGCAAGCGTGCTGGCGGGGTCTTCACGAAATCCCTCATCGTTACTCCTCATAAAATAAGGATCAAACTTAAAACTGGCAAGTTCTCGTTTAATCTTACTATTTTGGCTAAGTTCAGGGTTAAAGTTCTCACCAAACAATAAGATACCGCTGACAGTATGCCATGCAGAAAAAGAACCAGAATTATTTCCTCGCACCAAATGAAGTAGTTAATGGCCTAGATTTTGAGGTCAGAAGTGAGGCACTGATATTTCCAGATGACTTCAGAGTGAAAAAAGCGGCCTACAAATAGTTCCCAATCTTTGAGCCAATAGCATCTTTAATTTTTTTTTTGTCAAATATCAATTTAGTTAATTCCTGGTGCCTACCAGTCAAGATGTCATCAAGCCAGATCAGCAGCTAATTATTATAGAGTTCTCACAGAAAGAGTATCAGGAACCAATTGTTAATTGACTTTTGAAACATTATATAATGTGATAAAATTGAGTGGCAATTTAGTGCACCTCAACCAGCAACTGAAGTAGAAAAAAAAATATTTATCAGTAAAATTGAAATATACATATATAAATAAAATGTGAGTACCAATTGGCTTCAAAGTACAGCCTAGTGTTCTATTAACAACTTACTTAGACTTCTTGTACGGATAAGATTTTCTGGATTCCTTATCATATTATTCCTAAATAAATAGGCTAAATTGACATCAGGTCAAGCAATGTCAGTTTAATTGCAGAGAAGTCTGCAAGCAACACATATTGTGAATACATTGACTCACTGACAGCAACATCAGAATGTTTGTATGAAACTACATATATGAAAACCCTAAAGTTAGTATCAGTTACAGAGAGTAATGATTGCGATATGATGACAGTTTCGCCATCATAACTACCATAAAATAGAGGGAAATAAACAGCCCAGATTCCTGTCAGCAGCAATGTGACAAAATTTGCCACTGACCTCGAAGAAAGCTGCCTACAAAGCTCTAGTAATCCCTATGATGTCTCTTCTCCCAAGATCTTCTAAGGGAATCGCTGGCTTCCAGCAACAGTTGTCATCAATTAGGCTGAACTGCTAATCACAATGGGGAATCAATTTACAAAGTACAAAACAAGGACTTGAACATCAATAAAATTAAGGTAGCTGAAATATCAAACTTCTAACAACAAAATTAATTTTTTACATCATTTTAAAATCCATTTTTAAAAAAATTAATCTGAGAAAATGTTTGTCTGCATGGATAAAATTCGTTGTTTTAACGACCATAGGGATAGTTATAATGGCAAGCAACAATACACAACATAATCAAACTTATGTTTTACAGAATAATTGATTTTGCATATTAATCTGTGCATTTAGCCCAGAACATTATATTATAAAACATCAAGAATCACAGGAGGATTATTCATGTATTGGCATTTACTGCCCATCTCAAATGGTCTGCAGTCTTTCTTGTGAAAGTACTACCATAATGCTGCTGGGGAGAAAAGCGTAGGGTATAAATTCATGTAATGAGCAGAAAAAGCAGATGATATACTGTTCCCTCTAAACCCCATTCTCCTGCCCTTGTCCTGCAACCTTTGACACCCTGACTAGTCAATAACCTATCAGTCTTCACTTTAAAAATTCCTAAAGACTGTCTTCTGCGGCAATGTGTTCCACAGATTCACCACCCTCTGGCTAAATACATTTTTCCTCATCTCCTTTCTAAAGCTACATCCTTTTATTCTGAGACTGTGCCCTCTGGCCCCGACTCTCCCACTAGTAGAAATATCCTTTCCACATTCACTTTATTCAGGCCTTTCATTATTTGGTAAGTTTCAATGAGAACCTCCCACATCCTTCTAAACTCAAGTGAGTACAAGACCAGAGCGGTCAAACACTCATCATCCATTAACCCGTCCAAACATTCATCATCCTTGGGTTCATTCTCATAAAACTCCTCTGGACCCTCTCTAACACCAGCATATCCATCCTCAGTTATGGGACCCAAAACTACTCACAATACTCCATATGATGTCTGAAGAGTGTCCTATAAAGCCTCAGCATTACATCCCTGCTTTTATATTCCAGTCCTCAGGAAATAAATGCTAACATTGCATTTACCTTCCTTACTAATGATTCAACCCGCATATTAACTTTTGGAAATCCTGTACCAGCACTCCCAAGTCCCTCTGCACCTCCAATTTCTGAATCCTCTCCTCATTTAGAAAATACTCTATGCCTTTATTCCTATTACCGAGGTGCATGACCACACATTTTGCTACGTTGTATTCCATCTGCCACTTCTTTGCCCACTCTCCCAATCTGTCCAAGTCCTTCTGCTTCCTCTATATTACCAGCCCCTACACCTAGCTTTGTATCATCTGCATACTTGGCCACAAAGCAGTCAATTCCATCATCCAAATCAAAGACTTGACCCATGGGAAGTTCATCCAGCTATAGTGCCTGACAAACCGCATGAGGGAATAGAACTGTGGCTGGATTACATCAGGATCATCCAGGAGAATGAGAGCATCATAATAGGAGTTATAGTCAGGTGGTCACACCTAAGGTACAGACAGAAAGTAGATGGGCAACCACCAGAAAGGAATCAGCTAGAGTGTGCAGGAATACCCTGTGGCCATACTGCACAAAAAAAAAACCCTCTGGATACTGTTTGGGGAAGGGGGGGGGGGGAGAGTGACCATTTGGAGGAGAGCAGCAGTCAGATCTGTGCTACCAGGCTTGGCTCTGAGGCACATCGGGCTAGGATGAAGTCAGATAGGACTATAGTGATAGTTGACTGATTAGTAGGGAGGACAGGCAAGACATTTTGTAGCCGAAAATGGGACTTCAGGATGGCATGTAGCCTCCCAGGGGCCAGGGTCCAGCTACTAAAATATATTTCCTTTGATACCCAATATGTTCAGTCTCTGCAAACTCAGATGCAGGCTTAACGCCAAGCACTGCCATTCTGAACTCAGCTCTTCACCCAATTTTGCCTTTTTATATTTCCTTTCTTCAATATTTTCTTACGTTTTTCTGCAATCCTGATCACAAAAAGCACCACCTTGGTTTATTTTTTATTCATCTGATTTGTGTGCAAAGATCAGTGTTTGAGGAAAGTACAATTGGATGAAGTAAAGAAATGATGCACTGCGTTAGTATTTAGAATGCGCACCAGCAAAAAGTCAAAGTTAAAAGCTGTTGGGGAAAGTAGAGGGAAGAAATTAAGAAGTTATATCAAAAGTAATTGGCTTTTGCTCACTGTATCTGCTATTTTCTCTTTCTTAAATTGGCTCACTCTAAATTACATTTTGGAGCAAAATTGCAACTAAAATTGGGATATTAATCCAGACTATTACTGTAATTAAAAAGCATTAATAGCCTGTTGAAAAATAATTACTTGTTCAATAAATTATGACTGACATGGTAAGGCAGGCAATGTGTTTGTAGTAAGTGAGAACTTACAGAGGCCACTTTGTTCCTCAGCAATCATGTTAGGACCAACTTTTTGCAGCTCATGATTCTTCCGTTCACTTCAACTATTCATTATGATCGAGGCCAATCTGCCCCATTATCAAGTCCTCCTCTGTGCAAGTTCCACTTAGCATTTAAATCCTCCACCTTTCAAGAATGTATCTACATCTTCTACAAATAGTTCCAGAGTTCAAGCCTCCTCTGGGATAGAGATAAAGAATTCCCAAGATTCATCATTCTCTGTGAGACGAAATTTCTGCATACCTCAATATTATATGACTATCCTTTTATCTTGGAAAATATGTTCCCTTGTTTGAAACTCTTCCACTAGTGAGAACATAACATCTACAGTACCTAGTTATGCCACCTAGCAAAGTAGATAAACACTGCACAATCATTAGCATACAACTCCACTTATATTTGAGTGAAGTTAGGAAATATTACAAAGCCATTGGTGGAAGTTATTTGTAACCACTAAAAAATAGCTGTATTTAGGGCAGTGTAAAATACACTGCATAACATTGGGCATATGAGAAAGATTAGGCAGTCATAGAGTCATACACCATTGAACAGGCCCTTCGGCCCAACTTACGCATGCTGACCAAAGTGCCCCATCTGCACTCATGCCACCTGCCTGCATTTGGCCCATATCGATCTAATTGACAGGGATTGAAGACAAAGTCATAGATTGTCTTGGATACACTTTTTTCAAATGATATATTGTGGAACCAACTAAGGAACTGGTTTCTTTAGAACTGGTCGCATCTAATGCGAGAGAATTAATGAATGATCACAAATAATTTGTGGTGTGGCGGCGCCTAACGGCAGCGGCTCAACTGCAGTCCGTTTGCCTTTTTTAAATGTTTGTCTAGTTAAATGTATGTTTTGACTAGTTTTTATTATTTTTTGTGTATATGTGGGGGGTGGGGCAGGGCTGGTGGAAACCATTATTTTTTCCCTGTACGGGGACCCGATTTTTTTCCGATGTCGTTGGGCCTAACATCATGGAGCCGTCGGCGGCCTCCAACCGGAACCAACCTGAGGGTTCCAGTCGCGGAGCCTGTGGACTCGCCTTCTTTGGAGCGGGAGGAGCTATGGTGGTGCGCGGCTGTGACCCGACTTCGCGGCTTCGGAGGCTCCGGCCGCAGGCCCGGTGGGCGGTAACATCGGGAGCTCGCAGGTCCCTGGTGGGAGACCGCTTTTCGGAGCTCCCGCAACGGCAACTTCTCCCGCTGGAATCGCGGGGTTTACAGGACTCGGAGCGGGGCGTAACATCGCCCGACGCGGCTTAAAGGCTGCGGGACTTACCATCGCCCGCCGGGGGCTTTAACATCGGGAGCCCCAGTCGCCTTGACGCTGCAGTTGGACTGCTGGACCGCGGGTGAAGAATAAAGGGTAGAGATAAGACTTTTGCCTTCCATCACAGTGAGGAGGTGTTGGAGATTCACTGTGATGGATGTTTGTGTAAACTGTGTTAAGTGTAGGTCTTGGTTTTTTTTGTAATGTTAAGACTGTAGAAAATACATTTTGTTCAAACCATTTCGTTTGAATGACAATAAAAGGCATTCTATTCTATTCTATAAAATATCTACAAGGCACACCTGGAATGAGATTGAAAACTCTCCAATTGCCTGTAAGAGTACAGATACAACAACACTGCAGGAGCACTTCCATATCCTGGACAAAGCATCACAGGTGATTTTACTTCGGAGTCACGTGAGTGACTACATGAAGAAGCCCCGCCAGGCGCATGCGCATCATTACGTCGACGCTTGTCGCACTGAACGGAGCTGGAGAGCGCAGCTCCACCAGTGGGTAAGTAAGAAACCTTGCAGGTAAGTTTTAAAAACTTCCAGCGAGATTTAAGCTCCGTAAGGCTGGCTTGAGAGTCAGCAGGAGCCTGTTCAGCGAGAGGAGCAAGCATGGGTCACGCAGTATTGCGGTCCCATCGCAGCGATCGGGAAAATAGATAGGTGCGGTGCCGGTTCCGATACTGGTGGCCGTTATCCGTAGGTCATACCTTCCAGCTGCTCTAGAGTCGTTCGGGCTGTGGCCACAACAATAGGTAAGCATACAAGGTCTGCTCTGAGTATGTGTTACCAGATGCAGTTCCTTAGTGGATGTGGATGATATGTGCATTATTAAAAATGTCATCCCTGCTCTGAGAGAACAAGCAGGTAAATACAAAGGTTTGATTCTGGGGCCAGCAGAGGCAGAGAGATGGGTACAAAGTTTTATACCCAATACAGCCACATCAACCCTTATATTGGGAGAACTGGGTAAAACTGAGAGTAATATAAATATTCTGCAAGTAGATTGTGCCTGTCAGAATCTATAATTTTAAACATGAACATATATGATTATGCACAATTACACTAGGAAATGTAAATAAAGTTACTTTCCTCCAAAAAAGGACAAGAATGTGGGGGAGACTAGAAATGCAGAAAATGCTCCACACTTTATTCAGTCAAGGGTCCAAAGACCCAAAGATTCCCAGGCAGCCTCCAAAGGAGTTCCATACACTATGTATGGTGACTGTAAACAAAATGGGAATCTGGCTCTCCCAGTGCCTTCTTAGGTCTGGATGAGGTCTCCCTAGAGCAAGACTAAAATGCTCTAAACTTTAATCAGTCAAGGGTCCAAAGACCCAGAGATTCCCAGGCAGGCTCCAAAGGAGTTTCCATACACTGAGTACGGTGCCTATTAAGGAAAAAAAAGGAAAAAATGGGAATCTGACTCTCCAGTGCCTTGTTTAGGTCTGGATGAGGTCTCCTAGAGCAAGACTCGGGAGTATAAGGGCAGGAGGAGACTGACCCTGAAGCTGGTGTCCCTACTTACGTGTGTACACCAGAGCACAAGAGCCACTCGCCGGGTGTTCCCGATGTAGCATCAAGTTTGCTATATCGGTATGGACTGGTGAGGCTATGGATGAGACCTGGCTGCCAACATTATTTGGTTTCTCACATGCTCCAAGAAACTGTTGTGACTGAAACAGTATATATATTAATACCTGTCTATTGTGCCTCGCTCAGGGTGCCAACAGTAAACTCAGTATTTGGGCACCCATGAGTGTTACGATGCAAGGGCAGGAAATATGTTTCCAGCATGTCCTCTAGCTTATATTCAGTTGGCATCACTGCATTTGGAGGAAAACATACAAGGATCGATAAATGTCCAAAAACTTATAAGACAGGCTTGCGTTACTCTACAGTGCCTATTCAAACCTAATTGTATGATGAAAATTGCCATTTGGCCAACATTATACCCAAAAATGCAGGACTATGTAGGAGAAACAATAACCAGATTAATTATTGGTGAAAATTTGCCAAAACAATTCTGGTTCAATTACGGAGGTAGAGTAACTTTATTCCATCACACATAGAATTCTGGGGTACAACCTCTGGTTGGGTGTAAGATTACAATTATTTTATAATGAATGATGCTGCATAATATTGATCGGTTTGGTGTTTGCTGCACCGGGAACTCGTCAGGTAAAATATATCCAAGACAGAAGAAGATGGGGGTTGCAGAATCATTCTGGACCTCACAAACTTAATTCATATGTTCAGTATAAGCATTTAATAAAGTACACCTTCAACACTGTAACGCAGTTGTTATCACAAGGCTGCTATATGGTTACTATAGACGTTTTTTAAAAAAATTAAAAAAGAGATACCTTATTATTCGGTACCAATGCATCATTATCGCAGGTACTTTAAGTTAATTCGATGGGTCAGCTGAGGCAATTTAAAGAATTACATAATGGGTTAACTTCAGCTCTCAGGCTGTTCACATAATTATTGAAACCAGCACTGGTGTTACTCAGGGCTCAGAATCACATGGTAATGGCTTATCTAGAGGATATGTGAATTGTATATGCCACTCAGGAGACAGCTGAAGAACTGGTTTCAGCAACCATAAGCCTATTGAAAGGTTATGGGTTCTGTCCATCCAACTACATTTACGTTACAGCCATCCCAAACAATTGATTATTTGGGGTTTGTCATTAATTCAGTAATGGTATGTCAGTAACTTGTTAACAGATAAGGTTGGGGATATTACAAATGTCTGTACTTGTCTCGCTGAGAAACCTTATCCCTCCATCCGAGAAGTAGCTACGGGTATTGGTAAATGGTAGCAGCATTCCTGCTGTTGGGTTTGGACCTCTGCATTATCAAAGTCTGCTGAGAGCCAGAGGACAAGCACTTAAGTAAAAAGTAAAAATAAACACATTTTTTAAAAAAACAACAAATAATAAATAAATAAATAAATAAATAAATAAACAGAAAATAAATAAGTGAATAAATAAATAAAAATAAAATAAAAAGCGTGCAGGTCATTGATAGGTCCATGCAGTTACCAACTAAAGCTTTAGCTGAATTGCAATGGTGGATTCTCAATGTTGCACAAGCTACTAGAATATATTTTGGTTCAGCAACCTTCAGTGGTATTACAAACTGATGGGAGTGCTCTCGGATGGGGAGGTAAGGACAGCGCCATCAGTTGAGGTGGTGATGGACTGTCCAAGACGATTAATTCTCCTAAAACATGGTATAAATTATTGAGTTATATGCATTGATAGATTGTTGTTCTACAATGAATGACATGTTCAATTACAAGCAGACAATTCCACAGCTGTGGGAGAGACAATATTGTGGCAGACAACAGATCATGGAAGTTCAATAACAATACAGAATGGATGGTAAATCCAGAAGTTCAAAAAGATTGTCAGTCGGCATGGGTACCAAATATTGATCTGTTTGTGTCCATATTAAATCTCCAGTTGCCTAAATATGTCATAGGAGCCAGACCCAGGAGCAGTAGCGGTGGATGCATTCTCGCTACATTGGGGAAGTATAATCTTCTATGTTTCCCCATTTTGCCTGATTAGGCAATGTCACCAAAATAGAGCAAGACTCCACCGCTGGTGTTTGGTGGTTCCTAACTGGTCTACACAGCCATTGTTCCCATTGGTGCTCAGAATGATGACTCAGCCATTCATGACAATCCCCAGCTGCAGTAATTGTTGGTACATCCAGTACAGGAGAAGTCATCCATTACATGATCGTATTAATTGTTAATCTGCAGGTTCTGATGGACTGTTGGATAGGACAATGGATGTTATAACTGCAGCTTGGAGAGATATATTTTATCATACTGCAAACATATTGGATGTATTGGAGTTCCTTGCTATGTTGCACCTGAGATATAGTGCCATTAATAGTGCTCGGAGTACTTTGTCCTCCTATTTAGGACAATTTTCAGAATGACAATCTATCGGATTCATCCGTTAATATCCCGATTTATGAGAGAAATTTTAATAAAATCCTACGAAAAGGTATACTAAGAAGATATCTACACCAATCCAGAAAGTGCAAGCAAACTTCACACATGTAGCATCCAAAGTCAGGATCAAATGGTTGTCCTAGGAACTACGAGGTAACAGCACTAAATACTGAGCTTATAGTTTAGTTTATTTTATAGAAATAACCATATAACCATATAACAATTACAGCACGGAAACAGGCCCTCTCGGCCCTTCCAGTCCGTGCTGACCATTTGTTTTCCCCTAGTCCCATCTACCTGCACTCAGACCATACCCCTCCATTCCCTTCACGTCCATATACCTATCCACTTTACCCTTAAATGTTAAAATCGATCCTGCCTCCACCACTTCTGCTGGAAGCTGATTCCACACAGCCACCACCCTCGGAGTAAAGAAGTTCCCCCTCACGTTACCCCGAAACCTCTGTCCCTTAATTCTCATGTCAAGCCCTCTTGTTTGAATCTTCTCTACCCTCAATGGGAAAAACGTATCCACGTCAACTCTGTCTATCCCTTTCATCATTTTAAAGACCTCAATCAAGTCCCCCCTTAACCTTCTGCGCTCCAAAGAATAAAGACCTAACTTGTTCAACCTTTCTCTGTAACATAGTTGCTGGAACCCTGGCAACATTCTAGTAAATCTCCTCTGTACTCTCTCTATTTTGTTGACATCCTTCCTATAACTAGGCGACCAAAATTGTACACCATACTCCAGAATTGGTCTTACCAATGCCTTGTACAATTTTAACATTACTTCCCTACTCCTATATTCAATGCTCTGATTTATAAAGGCCAGCACACCAAAGGCTTTCTTTACCACCCTATCTACATGCGATTCCACCTTCAGGGAACTATGCACAGTTGTTCCTAGATCCCTCTGTTCCACAGCATTCCTCAATTCCCTACCATTTACCATGTACGTCCTATTTTGATTTGTCCTGCCAAGATGTAGCACTTCACACTTATCAGCATTAAACTCCATCTGCCATCTTTCAGCCCACTTTTCCAAATGGCCCAAATCTCTCTGTAGATTTTGAAAATCTACTTCATTATCCACAACACCACCTATCTTAGTATCATCTGCATACTTACTTATCCAATTTTCCACCCCATCATCCAGATCATTGATGTACATGACAAACAACAGTGGACCCAACACAGATCCCTGAGGCACCCCACTGGTCACCGGCTTCCAACCTGACAAACAGTCATCCACCATTACTCTCTGACATCTCCCATTCAGCCACTGTTGAATCCATCTTGCTACTCCGCCATTAACACCCAAAGATTGAACCTTCTTAACCAACCTTCCATGGGGAACCTTGTCAAAGGCCTTACTAAAATCCATATAGACAACATCCACTGCTTTACCCTGATCAATTTCCCTAGTTACCGCTTCAGAAAATTCAAGAAGGTTTGTCAAACATGACCTTCCAGGCACAAATCCATGTTGACTGTTCCTTATCAGACCCTGTTTATCCAGATGCTTATATATATTATCTCTAAGTATCCTTTCCATTAATTTGCCCACCACTGACGTCAAACTAATAGGTCTATAATTGCTAGGTTTATTCTTTGAACCCTTTTTAAACAATTGAACAACATGCGCAGTACGCCAATCCTCCGGCACTATTCCCGTTTCTAATGACATTTGAAATATTTCTGTCATAGCTCCTGCTATTTCTACACTAACTTCCCTCAATGTCCTAGGGAATATCCTGTCAGGACCTGGAGACTTATCCACTTTTATATTTTTCAAAAGTGTCAGTACTTCCTCCTCTTTGAATCTCATAGTTTCCATAGCTACTCTACTCTTTCCCCTTAACTCACCGAGTTCAATATCCTTCTCCTTGGTGAATACCGAAGAAAAGAAATTGTTCAATATATCCCCCATCTCTTTTGGCTCTGCAGATAGCTGTCCATTCTGGTTCTCTAATGGTCCAATTTTATCCCTCGTTATCCTTTTGCTATTAATATAGCTGTAGAAACCCTTTGGGTTTACTTTCACCTTTCAAAAGATGCAGCGTGGAAACAGGCAGCGTGGAAACAGGCACTTCAGCTCGAGTCCGAGCCGACCACTAATCACCCATACTCTAGTTCTATCCAACACACTAGGGACAATTTACAGAAGCTAATTAACCTACAAACCTGCATGTCTTTGGAATGTGGGTGGACACCCATACGATCACAGGGAGAACGTACAAATTCCATAAAGACAGCAAGTAATCAGGATCGAACCTGGGTCCCTGGTGCTACAAGGCAGCAACTCTACTGCTGCTCCCACTCACCTGTATATCATTGTGCCTTCACCTCTGGTGTGTCTGCCTTGCCGGTGCACAAACTGTACCCAGGGATTGTTATGAAGGAGTCATACATATTATTGTTAGGTATGATTCTGTAAATATGACTGGGTCAAACTTTTGGTGGACTCGTTCTCCACATTTCGCCAGAAGCCCCAGATGTTTATTAGGGGATCTTAGCCATATCTGTATCTGGTGCCTTAGTTAAAGACTACTTTGTTTCTGCCCTATTTAAAGACAGTGGTAATGGTATTTCTGCGTAACTTGCTAAGCAACAACAAAGGACGCAAGATTCAATCACATTGTGCAGATTAGACTTAATAAGGATGCCAAATTTCCTTGCTCTGAAATATATAGTGGCCCTTTACCACATTCAGGTATTTTTTCATGGTTATATTTATTAAAACCTGGTCATGTATGTCTTTTTTTTTGATGCAGTTGTACTTGTATATGAAACACAAAGATAGCAATTTATTTTTCTTTCCAAATTCCACTGGTGAAATGTTGGATTTTAATTTGGGTCTCTGTATTGTTTAGTCACGTAACTAGTCCTAATTTGGTAGCAAGAAAAAAAAAGCAGATTAATTAAACGAAAAGAGGCTGCAGAGTGATTCCAATTATCCTTGTAAAGAAATACAATATAGTATGCAGGTATTTCAAGTAATTAGGAAGTATGTAGGTACAGTGCCCTTTACTTTAAAGGATATATAAATGTAAGTCTTAGCTCAACTGTGGTGGTGTTGATGAGACCACATATGGACTACTGCAGAGAGGTTTAGCACCCTTACTTTCTGATGGTTACAGTTTTAGTCGTGCTATTTAGGTGCAGTTCAAATAAGTTTCAATAGATTGATTGTGAAATGAAAGTTGAAAATTAAAACAATACTGCAGGGCTGAAATAAAAATCAAAAATGTTGGAAATCACAACAAGGTAGACAGTCTATAATAAGAAAAAGGGAGTTAACATTTTGGTCAAAGCCCTTCAACAGAACAGGAAAAGAAAGAAAACAAGTTGCAAAGAGGATGGTGGGGGTCCTCTCGAATAGGGTGGAACCAACTTTTCCTAATTTATAAAGCCACCTGGTTAGTAAATCCATCATTAGTTTTCATGGCCACATCGGTTAATGTTTGTATAGTAGTACTGCTTTCTAATAACTCCAGGGAGTTATGGGGTTGTGGGGTTGCACATTTTCCCTGTGACTACAAGGCTTTCACCATGTGATTTGGTTTCCCCCCACTTCACAAATACATGCTGTTTAGTAGATCGAGCAAAAAAACTGCTGGGGAAATTCAGCGAGTCAGGCAGCATTTGTGGAGGGAAATGTTTCAGGTTAGGATCTGTCTTCAAAAAGCAGTTTGTTTTGTAGCTCAATATTCTATCATCTGCAATCTCTTGTGTCTTCATTTGGGAGATTAATTGCCGATGGAATTGCCTCAAGTGTAGGTTGGTAGTCGGAGAAACATTTGATTATGCTTCCAGGATATGAGTGGCTGAATGGGAGTGATGAGATGCAAGAGGTTTAACTGACGTAATGGAATAAATGGCCTCTTTCTGTGACCTGTCATAAAGTTAGACTCTGCACCCTAGAAACATGGTAGGGAATTGAGGAATGTTGTGGAACAGAGAGATCTAGGAATAACTGTGCATGTTATATGGTTCCCTGGTTATAAGGTGGAATCGCATGTAGATGGGTGGTAAAGAAAGCCTTTGGTGTGCTGGCCTTTATAAATCAGAGCATTGAATATAGGAGCAGGGAAGTAATGTTAAAATTGTACAAGGCATTGGTGAGACCAATTCTGGAGTATGGTGTACAATTTTGGTCGCCTAATTATAGGAAGGATGTCAACAAAATAGAGAGAGTACAGAGGAGATTTACTAGAATGTTGCCTGGGATCTCTATGTTACAGAGAAAGGTTGAACAAGTTAGGTCTTTATTCTTTGGAGCGCAGAAGATTAAGGGGGGACTTGATTGAGGTCTTTAAAGTGATGAAAGGGATAGACAGAGTTGACGTGGATAAGCTTTTCCCATTAAGGGTAGGGAAGATTCAAACAAGAGGGCATGACATGCGAATTAAGGGACGGAAGTTTAGGGGTAACGTGAGGGGGAACTTCTTTACTCAGAGGGTGGTGGCTGTGTGGAATGAGCTTCCAGCAGAAGTGGTGGAGGCAGGATCGATTTTAACATTTAAAAGTAAAGTGGATAGGTATATGGACGGGAAGGGAATGGAGGGGTATGGTCTGAGTGCAGACGATGGGACTAGGGGAAAACAAATGGTCGGCACGGACTGGAAGGGCCGAGAGGGCCTGTTTCCGTGCTGTAATTGTTATATGGTTATATGGTTATGACATTTGGCCCACCATCTGAGTCCGGTGGCTGAGCATTCTAGATATCGGCCACTTTATGTAAAATATTTTCTCCTCAAATCCCCTTTTAAACCGCTTCCTCGTACCTTAAACCTCTTATTTTTGATACCTTTACCACGGGGGAAAATATTTTATAGAACCTAACTGTGCCTCCCCCAATTTTATAAACCTGTGTCAGGTCACCCTTCAGGCTCCTTCACTCCAGGAAAACCAAACACAGCCTATTCAATTTCTCCCGTAACTAATGTCCTCTAAACACAACTTCCTGATGAAGGTAGACGCAAAATGCTGGAGTTACTCAGCGGGACAGGCAGTATCTCTGGAGAGAAGGAATGGGTGACGTTTCGGGTTGAGACCCTTCTTCAGACTCGACCCGAAATGTCACCCATTCCTTCTCTCCAGAGATGCTGCCTGTCCCGCTGAGTTACTCTGGCATTATTGTCTACCTTCAATTTAAACCAGCATCTGCAGTTCTTTCCTACACATCATCCTGATGGATCTCTTTTGCACTCTCTCCAGCATGACCACATCTTTCATGTAGCATGGGGATCAAAATTGCATATAATATTCCAAGAGCAGTTTAACCAGTTTTTTGTAAATTTGCAATATTAAGTCCTAACTTTACATGCTACGATCCGACCAATAAAATAAAGTGTGCCATATGTCTTCTTCACTGCCCTATTATGAACTTGAACCCCAAAGTCCCTCTCTTCATCAACGTAGTGCCCTACCATTTAATGTAGAAGGGTCCCATGTACCGAAGAAGGGTCGCAACCCAAAATGTTGCCTATCCATCCCTGCACAGAAGCTGCCTGACTCACTAAGTTCCTCCAACACTTTGTGTTTTGCTCATTTATTGTGCATGTCCTGCCCGCATTTGACTTCCCAAAATGATTTGTCTTGTACTTGTCAACATTAAATACCATCTGCCAATGCTCAGCCAAACTTTACACCTGATCTATATCCTGCTGTAGCCTTTGAGAACCTTCCTCTCTCTCCAGAACACCACCAACTTTCATGCCATCTGTAAACTTAGCATTCATACCTCCTACATTCACATCAGTGGTTCATATACATCACAAACAACACATATCCTAGCACTAATCCCTGCAGTACACCACTAATCACAACCGCATAATCCGAAAAGTCACCTTCCACCATTATCCTCTGCTTATCACCAAGCCAATTTTATATCCAATTAGCAAGCTTGAATCCCATGTACCATACTTTCTGAACTAGCCTACCATGTGGAATCTTGTCAAATACCTTACTAAATCCATGCAACGTTTACCCCCCTACCTTTATCAATCTTTTTTATTATTTCATCAAAAAACGCAATCAAATTAGAGAAACAGGTTTTCGTCTGCACAAAAATTATGTCAACTATCTGCCGTTCTGACTGTACATTATTCTTATGCCTCAAGATTTACCTCAGTAATTTCCATACCACTGGCACAAGGCTCACCAGCCTTTTATTCCTAGGCTTATACTTGCTATACTCCTTAAATAAGAGAATATGTTTTTTTGCTCTGCAGTCTTCAGGTACCTCACTTGTGGTTAACAAAGAGGCAAAAGGTCTCCATCAGAGTCCTGATTACCTCCTCCCTTGTTTCCTACACCAACCTGAGATAAATCTCAACTTCCTTTGGGGATTTGTTAATCCCTGTGCATACCATGACATCTATCACCTCCTTCACAATTCTGACCGCGGAATTATCCACATATCCCTTCATGAATCTTCCATATCCTTCTCCTTGGCAAATATAGATGAGAAGAATACATTTAGGAGCTTTCCCAGGTTGCCTCGCTCCACATACATTGGTCCCCAAGGGGAAGTTTCCTTGACTACTCTCCTAATATACTTCTAGAAACTTGGAATCCTCCCTTAATTTACTTGCCAAGAATATTTCAGAGAACTGATTTTAACAACGTGGTTAAGTAGATTAAGAACCTAAATTAAGGCACAATCATTTGCTTTTGCCAAACGTAAATTAGGTATCAATTTTCAAAGAAAAGTCCCAAAAAATGCAGAACTGGATGGGTAAGACACCTACTTCTGCGGTAGCAAGTTAATGATTGGGTAGAGAAATGCAAACTGATTCAGTGGCTTAAAGAGTCACCGTTCAGTAAATCCTGCCCCCCCTGGGTGTTTTGCCTTCAATCAGGCTAGATGGCTCATTAGACGTAATTACCACACACTATGCTATAGAAGCTGCTGTGTTTTGTTCAATCTGCTTTTCAGTTCCTAAAAGTGCAGTATCTGAAGTGGTGACTGCTCCAAATGTGCATTCTTTTCTCAGATAAATAAGAATAGAGCTCGATACTCACTTTGATAATTGGCACAGTGTGAACAACACAATTACAAAATACATTCGTGCATTTGCCAGTTCCCACTACTCGTTAAATTATGGGTTATATAATTATATGGTATTATTCTAAGTGAGTAAATCTGCAAGTAGATCTGTGCAATCCAATATAAATAACAGCAGGAAATTTAGATTGAAATCTATTATCATCCACATAATTGCCTACTACCCCTTAGGATATAAAACAGATGCCAATATGCTGACATTTGATAATGAAAATGATATTAATTCTTGTTAATTTACCCAAGTTGATTTCAGAATTATGTCAACAAATAAACTCCATTTTACAAACTAAATGTGAAATGTTAATAATAACCAGATAAGATTGACTTTGAATTTTACATTGCTTTTGTATTGGAGGTATAACATTATGAGCCAGGCACTGTGAACCAGATTTACAATGACAATAATATCATCGCTATATAATGAAAGAGTGAAAGGCTTGAACAAATTATTCAGACACAAGTTTGAATCCCACCATTGTAGCTTAGAAATTTAAATCCATTAAATTAAATAACTTGGAACAAAAAGTTAGTACCAGTCAAGGTTATCATGCAAGTGTGGGATTGTTGCAATGTCTCAATGACATACTTTAAGGACAGATATCTGGTGTTCTTATCCACAAATTAATGGCACATTAAGCTATTTGTTTCAAATGATCAAATTGGTACATAACAAGAATAAAAATTGAGTTAATCACTGGAACCATGCTCAGGCTTCAGACTTGTACACAATGCACTTCTCAACCATGCCAATCCCAACAAATCTATTTCACGAACTGGGGCTTGTACCTAAATTAGACGAATCAAGCACCAGCTAGGAAAGCAGCTTTCAATTAACATCCCAGATTCCTGCATGACCATTCCAGGCTTTGTTTTCTCCCACCAGGAAGAGAGAGCTCCTGAAATGACTACAAGGTGTTATTCATCAGCTAAGAATCCACAATCGAATAAATCTCATAGCATCAGACCAAACACAGACATGGAATTCTACCACATCCCTCAGCAAATGATGAGATTGGCTTTAAAGAAACAGAAAGGTCCCTGGTTGGGGACAATAAAGACAATCACTGTGTGGTTTGATGCCCTGCCACCTATCAAGCAAGTTGACTCTTGAACAAAGCTACCAAACCATGTCTGAAAAGGAAGATGTGAGAACAAAGTCTGTTTCACCATTCCCTCTCCAGTCTCTTTTGCAGATGAATCGATCCCATGATAACTTTGAAGAGTGGAACCATTATACAGTCCTTCTAACAAATCCAAAAATCCAAGACTGGGAATCCATGTAGCATTGTGAACCATCAAACAGAAATCTTATGCCAGCCACAACCATTGTAGCGGCCGATTCGGAGGCTCTGAGCCACTGAGAGCTCCCAATTGGGCCTCGCGCTGGAGTAATCTACTCTCAGCTCGGGACCCCGGCATCCACTCCCGTTGCCGGCCCTCTCCCTCTCTTCTCTCCTTCCCTTCCCTCCCTCCCTTTTCTTCTTCCCTCCCTTCCTTCTCTCCTTCCCTCCCTCTCTCCTTTCTCTCCTTCCTCCCTTCTCTCCCTCCCTCCCTTCTCTCCTTTCCTCCCAGACATATCACACACAGACAACTAACACACACACACGCAACTAAGTTAGGATGGGGTAGAAGCCAGTGCCTCCCCATTGCTTTACAATTACCCTCAATGGTGAAAAAAAAACAACACAGCCTGGTAAAGCCACAACAAAACTGCACACATGTTAAGTAGCATACGATGAACACACATCAAATGATGGATCAGATCAAAACTCTGTAGTTCTGTCACAACCAGCAGCAAAGAACGCTAAATGTTAAAGAACTGTTGGGAAGAGTAAGCAACATGAATAGCATCCTTAGCAATGGCAGAGCCTACTAGATGCACAGTTATTATGAATGAAACATTTACAATCATCTTAAGCTACACCTTTGAGGTAGCTTTCATCTCAGAAATCAGCCTACAGCCATATCAATTTAATTGGTATGATAGTAAGAAGGATTATGTGCATTGAATATAATTAAGACCTAAAATATTTTGGCTGTAAGGATGAAGAATTGCACTTGACCAGGTCTAGCCATATAGAACTGCAACATTAGCACTTGTCCAGCAAATCAGAACATTACTTAGGCTATTACTATTCCTGTAAATGAAAATTCTTCCAATGTGAGTATCCCGAACATCCCTCTCACTAACCAATGAAGTAACAGAAGATAGTTGCGATAGTCTAACTGTCAAGCAGTACATTCTCATGATTAATATGCAAATATTATTTGAATACTCACCGCTTTAAAGTCTTGGTCCAAACATGGATGAAAAACCTAATTCACAAGGTAAGTTGAGGGATGCTTCTTCATGAGACATTGAAGCTCCAATTGACAGTATGCAGCATTAAGTCGCCCAATAAAATCAGCCACTGGCTGGGATGAAACACAGCATGAAGGAAATGGTAACAAAGTGTTGGAGTAGCCTGAAACCGCATCTGCAGTTCCTTTTTTCTACATAGTTAATGGTTGCAGCTGTTACAAGCCAATCATCTCAAACCCAGGACATCACAGCAGGAGTTTTTTGTGCAATGTCCTGCATCAACAAAAGTTAGCTACTTCATCAATGTAATGGATTCTTTATTGTCACGGGTACCAGATACAGTGAAATACATTTTTTGCATACAGATCCGCAAGACTATCCCCATACATAAACACAATCGCCCCAGTTCGTGCAATATGCACAGAGCATCCCGTTGAGTCCATATGCAGGAGGTGCCATTTTGCATCAATTTTACAGTCCCAGCTGCAGCTGACCACAAAGGCCCATTGCAGCCGCCTCCTCCTTCATTCCGGTCGTCCCATGAACTGCCGTCCCTCTCCATGCCTATCCCTCTTCAGCCTTAATTCCCATGGGGGGTGGGGCCTCGTGCAGCCGACCTCAAGGGCGCGGTAGATACGTTTTTTAATTTAGTTTAGCTCTTTAGTTTAGTTTAGTTTTAGAGGTGCAGCACGGAAATAAGCCCTCAGGCTCACCGAGGCCATGTTGACCATTAATCACCTTTTCACACTAGTTCTATGTTATCCCACTTTCACATCCATTCCCTACGCAATTTAGAGGCCAATTAACGTACAAACGTTGCATGGTCTGCCCCTTCTTTCATCATTAAGTCAAGAATTAGTGATATTTGCTAACAATTGCAGATTTCAATTGTATTTGCAACTCCTCAGAAAATGGAGAAAACAGTGCCTACATGCAGCAAGACCAAGTCAACACTAGGATAATGAGTAGAAACCAGACATATCATTTATGCAATGAACATCTCCAACAAGATATAGAAAGCCAAGTCCTCTAATGATGAAGGATATTATTATCACTGAATCCTCGATAAATAACATCGAATACAATCACCATTATTTGGGCATTATGTTTATAAACAAATGCAGACCAGAGCCTATGTATATTGCAAGAAGACGAAATTCGCCACTCCCCAAACCTCTCCACATCTATATGGCAAAAAGCAAGTGTCACGCAGCTCCAAAACACTTTAAAAACGTGCACAATGCAGAATAAAACAGTCCACATGATAGGCACTTACTTCTATCCAAAATGTTCCCTCTATCTACTGCTAGTGAACTGTGATCGGGCACTGTTCAAGCTACGTGGTATGCGGCAGCTACTCACAACTCCTTTCACCTCTTAAATCCAGGGGATCTAACAACCAGAAGACCACGGACAAAAGGAGCACAGATATGCCACCACCAACATCTCCACCATATCACACTTCATCCTAATGTGGAAATGAATTATCATTCCATCTCTGGGTTAAAATCCTGGACCTCACTACCTAACTGCTTTCTGAGCTTAAGGACAACAATAGCTCAACAGCAGAGCTCTATGCTGATATCCCCCAACATTAACACTGATGAAATGTTTCTCATATCCGGCACTCGATTAGACTTGCCACAGAACCGAAAACGGCATTACTTTCACTAGCAATTGGTGAGCTATGGATATAAAAGAGGAGTAAACTTTCTTTTTTTTTAATCAATTTGGTTTTGTTTCATGTTTTTTTTATTTGTAGACCCCAATTAAAGTTTTTGCTTATTTTACAGTATCTTAAAATGCTAATAATTTGAAATAGTATTTTTATCCAGTTACTGCACTTAAGTTTTTAAATGTTCTTGAAATACTCTCACACCCTACAAAATATGGGGTTACATCATAACCACGTAGATAACTATAAATCATACATGTACAAATAACGCATGATGATGTCTTCTTTTTAAAAGCCCTGTGACTCTATTTTGCACAATGACATGACCAGATTTTTTGTTCGAAATTTCTTCAATTAATGTTTATATGAATCTAATATTCCCTAAGCCTGCCAAGAGTGTCCTAATGACACATTTATTTAGATGCATAAAGAATGCCTTAATTTTCCTTTTCTCCAGCTACATCACTATAAATTTATGAGATCATAACATGAATTCTAAAAGTCTTTGATGTATGTATTCACTGCATGTCTTAGCTCAACAAAATTAAATGTTAAATGACCTTTCAAACCAGTGTCAAGTGACAAGAAAGAGCAAAGTTGTTACACAGCAGCTTGACATGTCAAGTATCAAATCCTTCAAAAGTAACTTTTGAAGTGAAGTCATTGCCACTTAGATAAATACAGCAATTTGCATGGATCTACACTGACAGAGATTAATGGCTAGTTAATATGATTAATTGAGTAATTTAAAATCTGTGGTGCCATTTTATTACCTTACACAGAATTGCAAAGATTTTTAATAACAATCCTATAAAAAAATTGGACAGGATAACATTGCTTTCATGAACTAGAACTACAACAAGGGATTTCAACCAATATTGAATGAGTTATTGACTCTTTGGAGATCTCAACTGCCTTCAGAGATGACCTATATTGCAAAATTGCATTCAGTAATCTTCTCTTGTGCCTGTACGAATGTCAGCAAAGCCTTTATAAAATGTTTTCAGCAGGAAAAGAAAAACGCATCTCCCTGCAATCTTTGTTAATCTACCTTAAATGAGGCGGTATACAATGTTTAAATCTATTTTAAATGACACAAATTATTTATTCATCAGCCTAAAGAGGCATAGTGGCATTTTATTATCACTGTCTGGAAGATGGAAGAACAAACAGTCTGTGCAAAGCTAATAAAATATATATATTTAAATACCAGAATGCAAGTGAATTATAAGGCCCTTCATGAAATGCACATATTAGCTTCGTTTTCTACAATTTTAGACCTTTAACATTGTGGCCAAAACTATACTAAAACAAAAGAGTTCTTACTTTCAGATTACAGGATTCTCAAAGGAATGGTTCAGCTAGCTGAAGTGCTGCAAATGTCCCACATTAATAAGTGGTGCCTGAATGTGACAATATTCATGTTTGCATGGACTGTCAAGTCAGTGAGATGGCCTGCACTGCAGAATGACAGGACACTATAACAGCTCGCATGGCTGACCCTCATCTCAGAAGGGCATAAGCAACAAAGGCAGTTAAAAACCCAGATGAAATTCAATTTGTGAATTTTAACAAGCATAGATTGAAATTCATGAAATACCACCAGAACCAAATTGATACTTGAAAACTATAGTTTTGGCCATTATTTCCAGTTTAAACCCTTAACCCTTGCCGTTTTGGAAAAGGGCATGGTTTTTTGAGAAATGAAAAGTAATGGGAATCTATTGCTATGGGAATGTGCTCCCCAAGGATATTTTCTTCTTTAATCGCTCTTAAATGTTACAATGCAAAAAAAAAACAATCAGATGTCAACCTGTAATCAACTGGTACTTTCTCAATCAATGGTATTTAAGAATTGAGAAATACAGCATGAAGAAAGGGAAGCAGACTAAATTAAACTCAGAGGGAAATGAGGAACAGAAATATAGGTAGACGTAAGGAGATTAAAAGCGATACCATAAAATGTAGCACAGTTTTTCGTTCAGTATCTGGCTCACCTAGTTCTATTTCCTATGCTCCTTTAAACTCACTCGAGACCCATTTGAACGATCTTATTAAAATGCTCAATTTACAAAACTCCTTTTAAACTCACAGTGCTTGTCCCGCTCTGCTTGCAATTTCAATGCAGCTTTGTTTTCTACTCTCTCTTTAACCTCACCAGGTACAAAGGAAAATTCATTATGCCACTTTAACATCTCAAAAAAGATTTAAAGGGCATTGGTAAATTAACAGGAGTGAGGGGTGGAAGATTGCAACCTTCACGTGGTCCGCCCTGTTTCGACTAATGCAATCAAATCAACGTGCACAAATGAAAGATCAAATAGAACAAGTTGTCCGATAACTTTAGGCTGTGCACGCCACACGAAAGAAGAAGAACAGGAGTGACATCCAGTAGTCTGGATCTACTTGTCCAGCACCAACAGTTCCAAGAATTTCAGGTTATTTGGAGTTTTATTGTAAACTAGACCAAGTGGGACCCGTTGGGTCCTGTCCCCCCAATGCGCGGTTGCGGGGGGGTGGAGCGGCCTGCAGCGTCACACACACACTAACCACCCCCACACACAGTGGGGGGAGGGGGGGTGGGAGCGGGGTGGAGGTGGGAGGGGTGGAAGGGGAAGGGGGCAGAGGGGGGAGGGGGAACCAGAGAGAGGAGGGGGAGAGAGGGGGAGAGAGAGGGGGGTGAGAGAGGGGGGAGAGAAAGGAGGGGGGGAGAGGGGGTGGGGAGGGGGGAGGGGGGAGGGGGGAGGGGGGAGGGGAGAGGGGGAGTAGGGGGAGAGAGGAAGGGAGAGAGGGGTAGGAGGGGAGAGAGGGGAGGGAGTGAGAGGGGAGAGAGTGGAGGGAGGAGGGGGGGGGGGGAGGGGGAGGAGAGGGGAGGGGGATAGGGGGTAGAAGAGGAGGGGAGGGGGAGAGGGGGGGAGGGGAGGAGGGGGAGGAGGAGGGGAGCCAGGTGAGCGAGCGGGCTGAGAAAAGCGAGCGGGCTGCGAAAAGCGAGCAGGCTGCGAGCGAACAGGCGACGTCACTCGCAGTGCATGAACACAACTTGCAGCCATTGTGACGTCATCACCTAATCAGCCAAAACCAGCCAAATTTCTAAGTTATTTGAAATGTGTGAACATTTTGATTACTGAAGAAATAATGCATTAATTTTTGAGGTCCATTTTTGACTTCACGGGATAAATCTCTACAGGAATATGCAAAAATAGTGTCTTTTTTACGTATAAAATAGTGTATTTTTCTCTTTTTTATAAGCAGTATAATTATACACATACACACCCAAGATCAGAGTTTTATAAGTATATAGATAAGAGAAAAGGAAAACGTTTAAATAAATTTCAAAAATTCCCTGAAAATATAAAGATAGTGATCGGGACTCAATACTTAGTGTCTGGATTAACTAATAAGTTGTAGTAAATAAAAGTTACATCATTAAGAGGGTACTACATTACAAATTATTAGCTAAAAATGTAATTAGTTTGCACTGTAAAAATACAGCAATTGAACTCATAATTCAAATAGTGAAATGTCAATTTTACACTCAGCAGAACAGCTCAAGTTGCTCAGCAACCTTTGGATAATTGTATATAACCACAAAGCCGCTCTGTACCTGAAGATGCTATACTGGTTACATACTGGCAAACACATTTTACTTCACCACTATTCTAACAGAATGGTCCAATCCACTCGAAATTAACCAGTTTACAGAATACACCAACATAGCCATGTTGTTTAGCATGTATTCCAAAGTGGTGATGGCTTCACAGGCATTTACCTGTGAAACATTTACCAGAAAAGTGTTGGGATGTAGGTGAGGTAACAGAACTCAGAAAGGTGAGGCAGAGCAGTCCCATCATAGTTGAACAGCTGAACTTCAGTCTGCAAGAAGTCACAAATCTCTGTCACAGCTGTCTGACAAAACCTAATCCTCTGTACATATTGTCTTTTGCTCCTCATCAAAGTTTGAGGTAAGATTTAGGATCTTCAATGTCTCAGGAAGAAGAGGATCTGCGGACTTTCCTTTCCTTCAGGTTCAGAGCCATGTCTCCACAACCTAGCTGGAACGCCAATACTAGTCGCATACTCAGTGGGTTTAATCACTGAAGCGTCCACGTTAACATGATTTTTTGTGGTGAAATGGCAGTGAGTCACAGTCTCACTCTGATCATTAGGAACAAGGTTCAGAATCACCAGTCAACTGTCAGAGTGCTCTGTGGAAGAATGGAGAAGGCGGTAAAATGAGTTGATACCTCTTTAAGTTAGTCTGCTGCAGAGAATATTGGAGCCTATTTGTGTTTTGTGACCCAATTTTTTCAAACAAGCAATGCAACGTATTGATGCATTACACACTTACCTAATATAGAAGATAGGTCACTAGCATAAGTATGAATTCTGAGGGGAAATGCTCCATCTAATTTCCAAAGTGACACGATTCAATCAGTAAATCTATTCCATCACTTTCCATGCAGTGCTGAAGAAGCCAGTGCTGAGTGACAAAATATACAGACAACAGTGCCTCCGCGAGAAAGTTAATGTAATTGAAGAGTAACATCTTTGCCCATGCTATTTCTATTATAATTATGGAAACTTAAATTTAGAATACATTGACAAGGAGTATGTGCAGATGTGAATATTCTACATATTAAATAGTAACGGTACAATTTCACAGGTGTTGTGATTTTCAGTTCCCTAAATTCCAATATTAACCAGGAATGGTACCATTTAATGAATGATTTTCCACAGCAAAACTCTAGCTGATGTTTAAAGGCCTGAATTAAAACTTACAAATTCAATCTTCACAATTTTTATCCCTGTTGTCAATTTTCTTTTTCTCTCCTTGTATTATTAGGAAGTTGAAAGTTATATGTTCCATTGTAACCAATAAGGTAATTTCCCAATGCCAGAGCACTGCACAGATGTGCAATCAAAAAGAGACAATATTGATCTGGTAGGAAAGAATGCAAGAAGTGAAATAACTTGTACAGAACTGGTAAAAGAGATAAAGAAAACACACAGAGTGTGAAAATAGTTCCTAAAAAATATCAAAAGGAAACAAATTAAAAATATTAGGCAAAAAAAATAATCAGGGGCTGTGTGAACCCTGGCTCACGCCCAACTGATCATGATCCTGCTGTAATTTTTGATGAACATCAAACATAACTACAAACACAAATGGGTCCAGCACTGATCCCTAGGGCAGACCACTAGTCGCAAGCCTCCAATATGAAAAACAAACTTCCACCATCACCCTCTGCTTCCTTCCATGAACGCAAGTCTCTATCCAGTTGCTTAGCTCTACCTGGATTCCATGCCATCTAATATCTGCTCAGCAATTGCTTTATCTAAATTAAAATATGCTCATATGCCAGATTAGGCATAACATTGTGACCTATCTAGTCTCATGTTTCTAAGGTAATGTTCCATCCAAGACATTAGTCATCATTCGTAGATGCAATGACGTCATCGAACTGCCTCTCCACAATGACCGTGTGTCAATCATTTTCCCCATCATTGTTAGTTAACTCCACAAATGTTCAAATAGGTGACCCAAAATTCGTTAAGCCTTTACAAAAAAAATTCTGGCTTCAAATGTTTTTATATACGAAAATCCAGATAAGTGCACGTATTGCACTAAAAGTCAGAAAAAATGCTGAAAAGTTAATCTAGATATGAATAAAAGAATTCAGGAAAATTAAAATCAACATGGGCATAATTTTGAATGCACTAATAAATCGATCTTGAGGTTGCTTTGATTGTGGCTAGATGTTACAATGCCTTAAAAACTAGTATTATTCTGGAATTGCAAGTAACTTTCTAAAAAAAACTAAAAATATGTATATCTGAACATTTTCTAATGTTCTGATAATCTATATCACCTTGCATTTTTATGTAGTTTTAACCAGGTAAAGCATTCTAGTGCATTTGACAGAAATCCATGCCTTTGGTTTCTGCACATCATTTTGCATTGGATGTCATAAGGTCATAAGTGATAGGAGCACAATTAGGCCATTTGGCCCATCAAGTCTCCGCCACCATTCCATTATGGCTGATCTCTCCCTCCTAACCCCATTCTCCTGTCTTCTGCACATAACACCTGACAGCGGTACAATATCTATCTCTGCCTTAAAAATATCCATTGACTTGGCCTCCACAGCCTTCTGTGGCAAATAATTCCACAGATTCACCATCCTGTGACTAAAGAAATTCCTCCTCATTTCCTTCTTAAAGGAACATCCTTTAATTCCGAAGCTATAACCTTTTGTCGTAGACTCTCCCAAAATATCCTCCCCACATCCACTATATCCTAGCCTTTCACTATTCTGTACATTTCAATAAAGTCTCCCCGCATCTAAACTCCAGCGAGTACAGGCGCAGTACCGTCAAATGTTCATCATGGGTTAAGCCACACATTCCTGGGATCATTCTAGTAAACCTCCTCAAGACCCCTCCAGTGCCAGTACATCCTCTTCAGATATAGTGCCCAAAATTGCTCACAATGCTCCAAATGCGTCCTGACCAGCGACTTATAGAGCCTCAGCAATACATCCCTGTTTTTCTATTCTAACACTCTTGAAATTCGACTTACAAATTAACTTTTTGGGAATTCTGCACCAACATTCCCAAGTCCCTTTGCACCTCCGATTTCTGGATTCTGTCCCCATTTAAAAAATAGTCTACGCCTTAATTCCTACTACTAAAATCCATGAATCCACACTTTGCTACACTATATTCCATCTGCTACTTCTCTGCCCACTCTCCCAACCTGTCCAAGTCTTTCTGCAGAGTCCTTGTTTTCTCTACACTACCTGCCCCTCCACCTCTTTTCGTATAATTTGCAAACCTGGCCACAAAACCTTCAATCCCCTCATACAAAAGATTAATATACAACGTATAGAGCAGCAGCCTCAGCAGCGACCCCTGCGGAACTCCACTAGTCACTGGCAGCCAGCCAGAAAAAAAACCCTTTATTGCCACTCTGCCTTCTGCCATCCAATCAACCTGCTATCCATGCTAGTATATTTGATACCATGGGCTCTCATCTTCCTTAACAGCCTCACATGTGGCACCTTATCAAAGGCTTTCAGAAAATCTAGGTAAACAACATCCAGAGGCACATTACAAAGGATGAACAGAATGGTATTGCCCATTGAGTGTGCTCTTCTTGACATAGAATATTTTCAAGACAACTACATTTTGCGTAAGTGGATAAGACTGCCATGGTGGACAAACAGATTTTTCTTTCTTCTTGACGTGGGTCAGTATTTTTTTCAGCCCCAGACACTGCCAACACTACTCCAACCAATTCTGAGGAACTGATTAACAGTCTAGGGTAAACAAAAATGCTGGAGAAACTCAGAGGGTGAGGCAACATCTATGGAGCGAAGGAATTGGCGACGTTTCGGGTCGAGACCCTACTTCAGACTGATGTGGGGGGGGGAAGGAAAAAGAAAGGAAGACAGTAGGCTGTCGGAGAGCTGGGAAGGGGAGGGGAAGGAGGGAGAAAGCAAGGACTACCTGAAATTGGAGAAGTCAATGTTCATACCACTGGGGTGTAAACTACCCAAGCGAAATATGAGGTGCTGCTCCTCCAATTTGCAGTGGGACTCACACTGGCCATGGAGGAGGCCCAGGACAGAAAGGTCGGATTCGGAATGGGAGGCTGAGCCACCGGGAGATCAGGTTGGTTATATCAAACTGAGCGGAGGTGTTGGGCGAAGCGATGTAGAGCAGTTGATACCTGGAACAGCGGATGCAATAGATGAGGTTGGATGAGGTGCAGATGAACCTCTGCCTCACCTGGAAAGAATGCTTGGGTCCTTGGATGGAGTCAAGGGGGGAGGTAAAGCGCCAAGTGTAGCATTTCCTGCGGTTGCAAGGGAAAGTACCAGGTGGGGGGGGGGGGTGGTCTGGGTGGGAAGGGACTAATTGACCAGGGAGTTACGGACTGAACGGTCTCTGAGGAAAGCCGAAAGGGGAGATGGGAAGACGTGGCCAATGATGGGATCCCGTTGGAGGTGGCGAAAATGTCGGAGGATTATCTGTTGTATGTGACAGTAGACAAAAGTGCTGGGGAAACTCAGCGGGTGCAGCAGCATCTATGGAGCGAAGGAAATAGGCAACGTTTCGGGCCAAACCTCTTCTTCAGGCTGATGGAGGATGGGGGGGGGAGGCTGGGAGAAGAAAGGAAATAGGAAGAGGATGAGCTCGAGGGCTGAGGGAGAGCTGAGAAGGGGAGGAGACAGCAAGGGCTACCGGAAATTGACAAATTCAATGTTTATGCTGCTAGGGGCAGACTGCCCAAGCGGAATATAAGGTGCTGCTCCTCCAATTTCCGGTGGTGTTTACTTTGGCCATGGATGAGGCACAGGACGGAAAGGTCGGATTCGGAATGGGAGGGGGAGTTGAAGTGCTGAGCCACCGAAAGGTCAGGTTGGTTAATGCGGACCGAGCGGAGGTGTTCAGCGAAACGATCGCGAAGCCTACGCTTGGTCTCACCGATATATATCAGCTGACATCTAGAGCAGCGGATGCAATAGATGAGGTTGGAGGAGATGCAGATGAACCTCTGTTGCACCTGGAACGACTGCTTGGGTCCTTGAATGGAGTCGAGGGGGGAGGTAAAGGGACAAGTTGTTGCAAGGGAAAGTGCCCGGGGAGGGGGGTGGTGCATGAGGGAAGGGAAGAATTGACAAGGGAGTTACGGAGGAAGCGGTCTTTGTGAAAAGCAGACGGGGGGAGATGGGAAGATGTCGCGAGTAGTGGGGTGAAAGGTGAGGACTAGGGGGGCTTTGCCCTTCTTACGAGTGGAAGGACGGGGAGAGAGAGCAGTATTACGGGGTATGGAAGAGACCCTGGTGCGAGCCTCATCTATAGTAGGAGAGGGGAACCCCCGTTCTCTGAAGAATGAGGACACTTCCGATGCCCTGAGAGCAGATGCGGCGTAGACAGAGGAATTGGGAGTAGGGGATAGAGTCCTTACAGGAAGCAGGGTGGGAAGAAGAGTAGTCTAGATAGCCATGGGAGTCAGTCCATACAACAAATAGTCCTCCATCATTTTCGCCACCTCCATGGCACCACGGTCCTGACCTCCCGGTGGCTCTGCACTTCAACTCCCCATCCCATTCCGAATCCAACCGCTCTGTCCTGGGCCTCCTCCATGGCCAGAGTGAGCACCACCGGAAATTGGAGGAGAAACACCTCATATTCCACTTGGGCAGTCTGCACCCTAGTGGCATAAACATTGAATTCTCCAATTTCCGGTAACCCTGTTGCCTCCTCTCCTTCTCAGCTCTCCCTCAGCCCTCAGGCTCCTCCTCTTCCTTTTTCCTTACTTCTCCCCCCCCCCCCCCCCCCCCCCTCACCCTCCATCAGTCTGAAGAAGGGTTTTGGCCCGAATCTTTTCCTATTTCCTTCGCTCCGTAGATGCTGCTGCACGCGCTGAGTTTCTCCAGCACTTTTGTCTACCTTCGATTTTCCAGCATCTGCAGTTCCTTCTTAAACACTGTTGTATGTGACAGCTGGTAGGGTGGAAGGTGAGGACAAGGGGGACTCTGTCCTTGTTACGAGTGGGGGGGATGGGGAGTGAGAGCAGAGCTACGGGATTTTGAGATGACCCTGGTGAGAGCCTCATCTATAGTCAAAGAGGGGAAACCCCATTCCCTAAAGAATGAGGACATCTCCGATGCCCTGGTTTAGAACGCCTCATCCTGAGTGTAGATGCAGCGTGGACGGAGGAATTGTGAGTAGGGGTTAGGACCAGGACCCCAATATACGGAAGCAAGAACAGGAACTGGGGCCCGGGTGCATGTATGTGAGCATCCGGAGAGCATGATGCCAGACCATCAGGATATCTGAACAGATTGACTGCAGATTACTGTGTTGTCTTTTAGACAAGGCAGTTGCTATAATTAGAAAAATCAAAAACTGTATAGACTAGAAATCTAAAATAAAAACATACGGCTGGAAATAATTCATAGATCAGGTAGTATTTACCGAGAGAGAAATAAAGTTAATGTGACTGGTCAACAACCCTTCATCTATATTTATTTTATTCTGCACTATTATGGTTTCAATTTTTACTTTAACTGCTACTTTCTATAAATTCAATAATCAACATGGTTACTTGAAAACAACTGCTTTAAAGAGTATAATGTCCAAACTGCAAATAAATTCCAAAGTATGGTGAATTAAAAACAATGTTAATCAGTGAAAATATTAAATCTCATCTATTTTAGATAAGACCCTTCCCTAACCAGAAGCCGTCAGGGAGGTCAGAAAGGCTCGCGACGCCGCTTTTAAATCTGGCGATGCTTTACAGCTCATCCAGGGCCAATAAACTCAATCACAAACGGCGGACGAGGAGCATTTCCGAAATAACTTTGTGGCAAAATCAATCCATTGATCACCATAAAGTTAACACTAGACAATGCCTTCCTGACGAGCTAGCCCGCTTCGATCGGGACAACAAAACTCCAATCAAAGTTGCTCCATCAGTCTCTCACCTCTGTACGAGATGCACTGAGCAAGGTGAATGGAGCACAAAACTGCCGGCCCGATGGCAAGGGCATTGCGGGGACAACTGAGTTCTACATTGAGTTCAGCGCATGCCAGGATTTTTTCTTGCTTTAGATTTTTACTCACCTGAAGTGTTTGTTTTACGTTTGTAGTATGTGCAATTAGAAAAGGTCCATTTAAAATGACTAACAACATAAATGGTTAGAAATTGGATCCATTAACACCCATTTTTTACAAAATGGGTCTTAACACCCACTAATGCATAAAGGCATTTATTTGCACTAGTGCAAGGGATAGTGCCAAAAATCTTTAGAAAATCCACCTGCAAAATGAGCCCAGGCCCTTTTAAATGCCACTCATTTGCATAGAAAACGATTTTTAGTCATGATTTGTGAAGGTAAGAATATTGTCATGTATGCATTCCTTTTATTGTTTTAACATCATAAATTAGGCTTTAGTGGCAGACACCAGCATCATGCCAGAAAGTCAGAGGGCAGAAGTGAGTGTAGTTGCTATCACTTTGGAGGTGGTGGTGAGGAAGCTGAAAGGTCTGAAGGCGGATAAGTCACTTGGACCAGATGGATTGCTAGGGTTCTGAAAGAGGTCGATGTAAAGACGGTGGTGCGATTAGTAGTAATCTTTCAAGAATGATTAAAGTCGGGAATGGTTCCACAGGACTGGAAAATCGCAAAATGTAATTCCACCGTTTAACAACATCTCACAAGGGAGCGAGGCAAAAGAAAGGAAATTATAAACTGGTTAGCATAACTTCAGTGGTTGGTATGATTAAGGATGGACCATTTAGGTGCTTGGCAAGTAAGGGTGTCAAAGGTTACGTGGAGAAAGCAGGAGAATGAGGTCAAGGAAAAAACTGATCAGCCAGGATCGAATGGCCTAATTCTGCTCCCATGTGTTATGAACCTATTATGAACCTTTTGGATGCAATCTACCACTTGGAATTCCCTCATAGTATAACTAACGGTGGTATATCACTCTACTTTTGTGATTTAAAAGTGCACTGCTGATAACATCTAAACATCTTATTGGCTACTTTCAAAATTAAGATTTGGTGAAGAAAATACAATTCTTCAATTCAGTGACTGCCAAAATCCAGAGAGTGACTTCTGCTGCATTTAACAGCTGAAATACTCACACCAATGGTTGCAACCCCCTTTTGGTTGAATTGATACACTGGCCGAGCAGTTGTCTGTTCTGTTCTTGTACTAGCACTGTTCTCTCCATGAAAGACGGGAGATCAACTTAACTGTTAACTTCCTTATCATTCTATAGATCTTTGCCCCATCTTCGAGTTTTCTGCTCAATGACGCACGTGTCGCAAGGCACTTTACTCACAGAGAAATTACTTCATCTACTTTGACTTCAGGATCAATGAGATAACTTCTCACAACAGAATTGCACTCCTGTGTCCGTAGAAGCTCTGCTCAACAAACCTAACCGTTGTATTAACAGAAAAGGCTTCCACTCTGTGAATGTACAGGTTACGATGCATATTCATAAGCAGTACCTCATGGCTGATGTAATGCATCCTGCCAACACCAATGGCGCATTAATCCTCAGGAAGAGAGAGATGTCAGACATGTACCAGTGTAGTTACGGTACATGGATCCAGTAGATGGTATGGAAAATTACCCAGCTGTGTCCTATTCACAAATAACAGGACGTGCAATCATCCTAATCATCAAGAAACTCCGTTATGGAGGCACATCATGTAATCACTCTGCAAAGACTGGTTCCTATTTCGGTGACCCACCACACAAAAACATTCCCTAACAATGTACTTTTCTAACATATATAACGTGAATATTCACCTCCTCTATCTTCCATTGCCGATGCACAGACATAAATCTGTACACATCAATTCAGGGATGTGTGGTTACACTTATTGTATTGGTTTGCTATAGGATCTGTGGACCGTTTGAAATACATGATGTCCAGATTCCTCTGTTTTACTCTCCACAGGTCCAATTCTTGTTTTCATCAATTAAACCCTTTGTAATACTGACATTTTTGTCTTGGAAGAACCAGAATTGCCACAGAAACAGAATAATGCACATAATCTAACAGCCATTCAAATTTTCTGGAGATGTTCAGAGGAGTTAACATTTTTGCAATTCAAGTCACACCTCAGGCATCAGTGAAAAAATGTTATGAGATTTCAATTGGGGACGATCTAAATCCATTCCACAAATGGAGTATTTGTTGGAGAGACGGAGGCAAATTGGTCGATTAACATATGTGCATACAATTGCTGACTGAAATGTTGCTGGGAGGTATGTGAGTAGCTAAACAATCTTGGGATTAGGACATTACCCTGAGGAACCTCTCTCGAAATGTCTTAAGGCAGACGTGATCAACCATCTAAGATCACATCCATCTTCCTTTGTGCAAAGCACAACTCCAACCACAAGAATGTTTTCACTTTTATTTCCTATGATCTATAAAGGGTTCTTGAAGCCATATTCAGTTGTGTCTTGGTCAGTTATTCTCACTTCTATACTAGAAATTTGTTCTTCGGACCAAGGATATAATAAAATCTGAAGCAAATTGATTCAGACATAAACTAGCAGAGCTTCACTGAGCAGACAATAGACAAGACCTTCCAACATTTTGTAATATATATTATAATTAGGGTAATAGGATGGGTATTAGCCAGATTGTATTTGTCTTGTTTTTAATGGACTAGATATTCCCGCAAAATGTATATTCTCTCACAAAACACTGGTGTAGTCATTTTACTACAATGGTATGCTCAAGCGTAGCTAATCTGAAATGCACCATAGCCTGACATATGCCATAACTTTTTTTACATCTAATTACCTTAATCGTTTTCTAATATTATGTAAAATAAGTCAAATTGGTTGAAAGCCAATAATGGTGGGGATCTGTGTGTAGAGCTAAGATGGGTCGATACATCTGGTTGAAAATGTCTGACTTGTCCTTGGTACACCGATGATGTGCACAACAAGAGTGAGAATGATTTGCCCTCAATAATCAGTAATTGCTGATTACTGTGCCCATTTGGTTGTAGGATCACTTAGTTTTGCATGTGCATGCTGTTTCCCATGCTCCTTGTTGTGCTGCAGTTTTGCCAGGTTAGTACCTAATTTTCAAATATGTTCCCAACACACAACTCTACCCAGTTTTGAACTGCCAGATATTTCCCAAATCTATGCCATTTAACATGATGGTAGTGCCAAACAACCTGGATAGGGAGGCTGAGAAGATGTCAGTACAACAACTGACATTTTGTTTTCTCAGGTGTATCTTAAAGCAGATCACATGCAGAAAGAAGATAACTTTTCATTTTCTTTCTGCACCATTCCATTTTACCTGGAGGATATTTACCTGAAAGTGCCTTCATCAGAAGGAAGACACTCATCAATTCAGAAGAAAGTTCATCAATATCTTTGCAGTTCTTGCAGATTGGCATTAATCACTGGTTTTACCTATGCCTGCTATGTCCCTTTAATAGATAAGACTTGCAGAAAATCTGATTATGCGGAAAATCGTATCTACCTAAAACATTATAACTGCAGGTCCATTCACGCGTTATTCTTCCAATAATGTCACACCAATTGCATTAATAATTTTCAGAGGAAAACGCAGAACAATCATGGGCACAGAGCAACAATGTGGGATTATTTGATTTGCTGTACCACTGAGTTAAGAAAAGGCATGATGGATTAACTATCATCTAAAATCAATTACAGGCCAAAAAACATTTTCTTATTTTATACTATTGTAACATACATTTTGTTTATTATTGACGATTCAGAAGTACATTTGTTTTAAAAGCTGAAAGCAATAGAAATGAAGAATAATTTTTATTTCATCAGCCATCAGCAAAAGGGCAAGGAAAGAAATAGATTGTGTTGTGATTCTATAATACATATAAATAATTGGACATCTTGCATCTAGGCAAAATAAATATATTCAGCTAAAGATATCACCCTACTTACTGCAGGCCACAAGAACCTTCTCCCACCTGTTTTCATCTCATCCATCAACTTATTTTTGTATTCAATTCTACCTCAGGCAAGTGCTGCTCTCCTCCACCACTTCACATGATTGCTAGTTCCATATTCTCTTTGTTATCTGAGGAATTTAAGTTTCTATTGAATGAATTATTAAGTTGAAGAATGACTTTTCTAAAAATATTCACAGTTGTAGTTTTGGACTCACACGCAAGTGAAACGGTCTTTATTTTCATCCTTAGAATCTCTTTATGATTTTAAATATCTCAGTAGAAAAGAGAGATCAACTGCCTCAGGATCAAAATAATCATGGGTACAAAGCATTGATGAAACTTCACAATGAAATATCTCCTTACCCTGCATAGCAGGGTTTTATAAGACACACATGGTCAAGCAACTTCCTTAAATTAGTCATTGCGAGCTGTACAGAAATTATTTTGAACAACACAAGAATAACCTTTCTTACAGCCTGACCTCCATGTGAAGAATTCCCCTTTGAATGAGAATACTATCCACTCCAGACCCATGCTAGAAAGCGTCTTAACATAGTAGATATAATAAATGCAGAATACTCTTTTGAGATCTTGAGAATTTGCAGACTTCAAAAAATATCTTTGAAATGTCCCAGCTACAATTATTAAAGTAACTTCAATCGCAGATATTTAACGTATAAAATGTATATTATTAAATGGATTTCTTGTTTTTTTTCTTGAGCTTCTAACAGTGCTTTCCCCTGGTTATTACAAAATCAAAATCAATGGGAACCATGCGGAAAAATAGGAAGATGTTGGAAATGCTCAGCACATCAAGCAATGTATTTGCAGAGCAAATAATAGTTGGTAGTTTAGGTTAATGACCTTTATCAGAATTGAGAAAAGTTAGAAATAAAACATACTTTCAAAGGAAAGGAAGACAGGACAGAAGACAAAAGAGAAGCCCTTAATAGGATGAAAGCCAGAAGAGATTGAATGATGTGTCATAGAGGTATCAATTGCAAAACCACGTAACAAACAAAGATGCCATGACTAGGTATATCCAAGTGAGACATAAATGAATTGAGTAGAGATATCTATATTTACCAGGAGAAACAAACTGCACTGGAATTGAGATGTGTGGCGTGAATTGCTAATTATTTGACACTGCTGAATCTGAAGACCATTACTTGCCAGCTGGATGAGGTGCTATTCCTCAGGATTAATCTTTGTCGAAATAGTGAAGGAGGCCAGAGACAGATAGATCAGGGCAGGAAGAAACCAATAAAGTGACATTAAACCACAAGCTCCAGGTTATTCATGTGGTGTGGGGGCTGGGTGAGCAGAGGTGTGCTATTTTGGGGTTTAACAATGTTGAACTAAATTAGAGTAGGTAGATTGGACGTAATTAGATGTAGAAGCAAATCACTGATTCACCTGGAAAATGGGTTTAGGCGCCTAAATATACGGAGGGAGGAAATAAAAGTGCATGTGCTGCAACTTCTGCAGTTGCATGAAACAATGTCATGATAAGAGGAGAGGGTTTGGGTGGAGATGCAAGGGTGAAACAGTGCCTTCAGGAATGAATACTGGGAGAGGAAGAAAGATGTGAAAAGGGAAGATGGGCTTGCAATGAGATAAGAACTGTTAGACGCATGCACGCAGAACATGGAAGAAGAAAACATGTAGCTGGCTGCTGTTTCTTGCCTTAGTGCTAGTAATCTTGTGGGGAAATCCATTCAAGGCCGCTGAAATATCCAAAAACTGCAGAATTGAGTTATTCAACAGTATTTTGAATGAAATAGCAGTGTGCTCATCAACTAAAAATACTGATTTTTTTGTGAATTTCTTCATGTTAAATTATAGATAAATATCTCATCTAATGTGCAACCAGTTATTTTTACATGGGGAAAATATCCATTTGCCAGATCTGGTAGGAATGTTGTACATCATTGTTATTACTTTACTAAGATTTCAAGAAAGGAGAGTATTTATCACAAATTTTTACATCATATTGTCTTTTCTTCTTAACAGTAAAGTCGTGACCTAATATTAAACTTCTGTTCTGTGTCATATCAAAAAACAAATTTAAACAAGAACCCATAGTGATTGGTTATTTCAGGAAGTTTTTCAAAACATTTGCTCTTCTGTTTCATTTCAATCTGTCTAAGTTTTAATATTGTCAGCACAAACTATGCACACCATCTGGCAGTTGGTGTTAGTTTTGAAATTTATATCCTGTTCTTTCTTTCCAAACAGCAAATGCTCTAAAAAGATTTCACATCTTATACAAAATATTATATTCAACAATTAAAGATAGTAGAGTCAGGGGATATGGTGAGAAGGCAGGAACGGATACTGAATGTGGATGATCAGCCATGATCACAGTGAATGGCGGTGCTGGCTCGAGGGGCCCAATGGCCTACTCCTGCACCTATTGTCTATAGCTTATTGTTTACCTGAGCACATTTATCAGCAGTATCCAATTTTCCTGCCCCCTCACAAAATAGTAATGACTCCGATTTTTGGTGGAAAGACCAGCAGTTTCAAAGGAAATGTCCAGTATTTTCCCACAAAGGTGGAACAGAGTCCAGTGTTCTGCGGATGTGTACATTAACTCTAACGTCCTGAACTTGCTGGTGGCTGTTTCCAACTGCAATCTGACTTTGAACTGAAGACGACCAGCAGCAAAGTTGCAGCACATGGACAACATTAATGTGGTCGAAACCCTCACATCAGACTGAAGAAGGGTTTCGACCCGAAACATTGCCTATTTCCTTCGCTCCATAGATGCTGCCTCACCCGCTGAGTTTCTCCAGCATTTTTGTCTACCTTCGATTTTCCAGCATCTGCAGTTCCTTCTTAAACATTAATGCTGGGGAATTCACCCACGTTATATCTGCCATTTTAGACCTTATGGGGGCAGGGACAGGGATAATATTCTCATAGTCTTGCTAGCAGAGATGCGCCATATTTAAATTAATTAAACTACTTTGTTTATTTAAATAGTTATTTTAAATGTATATAAGTATTAAAATTTTATTATTACAATGTATATGATTATTACAATTTTTATTTTCTTAAAAACGTTAATAATGTGAATATTTTGTAGGTATAAAATATCTTTGAATGTGTCTGAAAATAAGAACATTTCAGAACTGTATTTTTATAGCTTTTTCAGGGGCATGGTTTAATCCCCCCCCCCCCCCCCCCCCGAATATTTCTGGATCTCCACCTTGTGTTGTAAATTACTCCCAGAGACTGTGATACCACGTCATGCAGCACCATTGAGAAGAGAACTGGATTTGTGGATCGTTGGCTTTGGGTGATCCATCTAGTTAGTTATACCATGTTTTCATAGGACAGCAGTAAGTGCTTGTAGCTTTCTGCTGGGTGGAAAGTCAGCCCATTACTTCATTAGCAGACACTCGACATCCGAAACTTTCTATTGGTGTTATTAAAGCACCTGCTGACAGATGTGTGAGCCCATGGAGGGTTCTGTTCACAGTCTTGCTTCTCGTTACTATCTCTTCTCAAATAGCTAAGTAAAGTATCATAGTGTTTGCTGGAAAAAATATGGCGGTAAGAACATGGGCCTGATGCACTTTGTAATTAAACTAGTGCCCCCTTATATATTGAATTGCAAAACCACTGCAATTGTACTGCACAAGGAAGTGCAGGGAATAGAGGGATATGGATCATGTACAGGCAAATGAGATCAGTTTAACTTGGCATCATGTTCAGCTCAAATATTGTGGGCCAAAAGGCTTGTTCCTACTGTTCTACATTCTACGTACTGGCATTGAAATTGGAGATACGTGACAAAAGATGGGAAGCATTGCTGGAATTGAAAGCACAAAGAAATGGAAGCATTATAATTACACAAACTCCCCATATCTAAAACGAGTAAATACCATGAATTACTATTTTATTAGTAATTTTTTTTAAAATAATTTGCAGTTATAATATTGTAGGATGGAAATATTATTGTTCTGTATAAAAAATACCATTCTTCCACATATTACATTTGTGTATTCTTTTCTATTAAAAAATAGCTTTGTCAAAACATCAACCTTGTACTCTGTACCCCCATCAGACTTTCAAATAAACTGCATTCGGTATTCTTTTATGTGCTTGTCACAAAAAGGTCAAACAATTTATTGACCATCATTGGATGCTCTATGTCAATGTTGAAGGAAATATGAGGTAAGGTTATGGCTACTGTTGAGGAGTTCATTGATAATGACATACCTGCCTTCACCAACCATTATCCATAGTACAAACTACTTAGGGATAACTGAAAAATCAATATCCTCCGAGTGCTGGCTCCTGCCTTTATCCTGTTTGATTGTCAGCTGCTGTCTGGGGTCCAATCTGACAAGAAAGAGGCTGTGACTACATGATGCCTTCAAAATATCCAACAATATGGAACAATCCATCAGAACAGTAAATTTTGTTTCCATTCCCCCCTTATCAATTTGCCTTGGGTGAAGACTGTCTGCATAGTGCATGCTCTCCATTTGAGAATGAATACATACAAACTAAACATACCGCTGCCCTCAGCTGTAAACCAGGAAATCCAATGACAGTTTAAACAAAACAGAAAGTTGTAACTGTCATAATCTGCATTACACTTTCACGCCAACAAGGGTCTTATCAGTCAGGGCAAGCCCTGGAACACATAGCTCAAGCATCCCAGAATCAACCAGTCATAAATGTTCATGCAAAGTGTGATAAAACACACAAAATGGTAATGAATTTTCAGGTCCCTTGCATAACACACTACACTTGGAAACATTAAACGAGGGCAAAGAACCACAAAAGAGCTTAGAATTCTTTTAATAGGCCGAACACGCGACAACACATGGTAACTTGTGGAAGTTATATGGTTGAAATGCATCAGAAAAAATGACTAAAGGGGGAAATTAAAAGTAATCCAAAAATGAATAGCAGAAGATAACAGAAATGTAAAACAGAAAGGTTTTAATAAGTATAGGTGATGAGAGCTAGCATTTTATAAATATAATTAGGGGTTCAGTATTGATGTGGATAGAGAACTGGCTGGCAAACAGGAAGCAAAGAGTAGGAGTAAACGGGTCCTTTTCACAATGGCAGGCAGTAACTAGTGGGGTACCGCAGGGCTCAGTGCTGGGACCCCAGCTATTTACAATATATATTAATGATCTGGATGAGGGAATTGAAGGCAATATCTCCAAGTTTGCGGATGACACTAAGCTGGGGGGCAGTGTTCGCTGTGAGGAGGATGCTAGGAGACTGCAAGGTGACTTGGATAGGCTGGGTGAGTGGGCAAATGTTTGGCAGATGCAGTATAATGTGGATAAATGTGAGGTTATCCACTTTGGTGGCAAAAACAGGAAAGCAGACTATTATTTAAATGGTGGCCGATTAGGAAAAGGGGAGATGCAGCGAGACCTGGGTGTCATGGTACACCAGTCATTGAAAGTAGGCATGCAGGTGCAGCAGGCAGTGAAAAAAGCGAATGGTATGTTAGCTTTCATAGCAAAAGGATTTGAGTACAGGAGCAGGGAGGTTCTACTTCAGTTGTACAGGGTCTTGGTGAGACCACACCTGGAGTATTGCGTACAGTTTTGGTCTCCAAATCTGAGGAAGGACATTATTGCCATAGAGGGAGTGCAGAGAAGGTTCACCAGACTGATTCCTGGGATGTCAGGACTGTCTTATGAAGAAAGACTCGGTTTATACTCTCTGGAATTCAGGAGATTGAGAGGGGATCTTATAGAAACTTACAAAATTCTTAAGGGGTTGGACAGGCTAGATGCAGGAAGATTGTTCCCGATGTTGGGGAAGTCCAGGACAAGGGGTCACAGCTTAAGGATAAGGGGGAAATCCTTTAAGACCGAGATGAGAAAGACTTTTTTCACACAGAGAGTGGTGAGTCTCTGGAACTCTCTGCCACAGAGGGTAGTTGAGGCCAGTTCATTGGCTATATTTAAGAGTGAGTTGGATGTGGCCCTTGTGGCTAAGGGGATCAGAGGGTATGGAGAGAAGGCAGGTACGGGATACTGAGTTGGATGATCAGCCATGATCATATTGAATGGCGGTGCAGGCTCGAAGGGCTGAATGGCCTACTCCTGCACCTAATTTCTATGTTTCTATAAGCATTAACATTAGAAAAAAACCAAAATGCTGAAATCAAATACATTAAATAATGGTCTTATTATCAAAAGAGGACTTTCTATGTTTTATCACTACGTCCTTAAATAAAGCTTTAAGGCAAGAGAACTACATTCAGAACAATTAGGTTCATACTGATCAGACCTGGAAACCAGCAGTTTTAACTTTGCATCTTTATGGAACATGGCCAGAGGGATAGTGCAGTGTTTTTATTTACCATTCTAAATGACTATCAGGAACCAAGCTTAGAAAGTCTAGAATTAGCAGCACTTAGCTGGACCAGCAGTTTCATCAGCTTGAATTCCCAGAAATCTGCATCCAAAAGAGAAAGAAATCTGATAATATAAGAAGCTGATGGGATTTGTAGCAGTTCTCAACTCAAAGGTTCATCCACAAGATACGAAAGGCAAAATTATGAGTCTCAAGAGTCTGGAAAATAACAGTTTTTTTCTTAAACTTACTGTACCACAAAGTACTCCCCCTTCATTCAACAGCTAAATTGATCATCTGAGCTCAAGCAGTGTTGTAAATTTTCATTGTTGTAAAGATTCATTAAATAATACAAGTTTTACCATAGTTTACTGTAATAAAGCACTCCATGAAAATTGTGGGGTAAAAAGTAACTGTAATTGATAGAGACTTAAAAAAAAATTCTGATCCAATTTTTGCAGTTACAACTTAATGATAAGTTATGCTTCTGTTTAAATGCATGTCCCTTTGTCAAATACACTTGGACCATTGCCGACATTCCCTACCATTCCTTGACCTCACCATCTCTATTGCAGGTGATACACTCCTGACCGACATCCACTACAAACCAACTGACTCCCATAGCTACCTGGACTACACTTCCTCCCACCCTGTTTCCTGTAAGGACTCCATCCCCTATTCCCAATTTGTCCGTCTATGACGCATCTGCTCCCAGGATGAGGTGTTCCACACCAGGTCATCACAAATGTCCTCATTCTTCAGAGAACGGGGATTCCCCTCCCCCACTATAGATGAGGCTCGCACCAGGGTCTCCTCCATACCCCGCAACACTGCCCTCTCTCCCCATTCCTCCACTCGCAACAAGGGCAGAGTCCCCCTGGTCCTCACCTTTCACCCCACCAGCCGGCAAATACAACACATAGTCCTCCGCCAGTTTCGCCACCTCCAACGTGACCCCTCCACTCGCCACATCTTCCCATCTCCCCCCCTGCCTGCCTTCCGCAAAGACCGCTCCCTCCGCAACTCCCTTGTCAATTCTTCCCTTCCCTCCGCTCTACCCCTTCCCCGGGCACTTTCGCTTGCAACCGCAAGAAATGCTACACTTGTCCCTTCACCTCCCCCCTCCACTCCTTTCAGGGACCCAAGCAGTCCTTCCAGGTCCGACAGAGGTTCACCTGCACCTCCTCCAACCTCATCTACTGCATCCGCTGCTCCAGATGCCAGATGATCTATATCGGTGAGACCAAGCGGAGGCTTGGCAATCGTTTCGCCGAACACCTCCGCTCGGTCCGCATTAACCAACCCGACCTCCCGGTGGCTCAGCACTTCAACTCCCCCTCCCATTCCATATCCGACTTCTCGGTCCTGGGCCTCCTCCACAGCCAGAGTGAGCAACACCGCAAGTTGGAGGAACAGCACCTCATATTCCGCTTGGGGAGTCTGCATCCTCTGGGCTTGAACATTGAAATTTTCTCAATTCTGTGCTGTCTCCTCCCCTTCCCACCTCTCCCTCAGCCCTCGGGCCCTGGCATTCCCTCTCTCTCTATCTCTCTCCCCCACCCTAGTCGCACTAGCTTCTCATTTTCACACTACAAACAGCTTACAATGGCTTGTTCCCTTTATCATCGATACTTTTTTGCATATCTTCCATTCATTGTTCTTTATCTCTCCACATCACCGTCTATATCTCTCGTTTCCCTGATCCCTGACCAGTCTGAAGAAGGGTCTCGACCCGAAACGTCGCCTATCTCCTTCGCTCCTTAGATGCTGCTGCACCCGCTGAGTTTCTCCAGCCTTTTGTGTACCAACGTAAAAACATATATTGGAAATGGCATCATAAAAAATATTACATAACTTCAGCTGCTAAAGATGTTTTCGCAGGAAAATCTTTTAATGATACACAAAAACAAACTATTAGCACTGAACTAAACACAAGACTAAATGATTATAATCAGCCACACTGCACAATAAAAACATGCTAATGAGGCGTTACATTTGCTAATAGATACTTTTTAAAAGACATTTTTCTCAAAAGATTTCAAACAAATTAGTAATAGCAATCAATAGCTCCGGATGAGAATCAAATCTAATTTATGTAGAGATTCTCCATACAACAATAAAATGTTTTAAATTTATGAATTTAAAACGATTACATAAAAAGGTTCTCATCCTAAACCTGAAATCAATTATGTGCCAATGACTAACCTCTAACCTATATTTGCAAGTCTATGTATATTTGTAACACCTCCGTATAAAAATCAAAAACACAAAGACCTCCGACTTAATGTATGATCAAAAGTAATCATATACCCGCACAGCTGCAAATTTGCCATTCATGAGAAAACTAATCTGACGGTAAATTGCTTCTTTTCAACAAAATTACTCATTTATTCCACTGGTATATAAATATTTTATCCAACGCAAGTACAACTGAAGTGGTGACTTAGATTGTTAGCAACCCACAGCATCAGACATATAGAGTGTTGTGAATATAACCCACGTTTGCATAAAAAATTGAATAACTTTGACAATTCCTTGTGCTATTACAGTCAGAAGCCAGTAAATTTGCAGGAACTTCAGTTATTTGCATTATTCTGGCTGAAAAATGGGTGTTGTACGGAATAGCTAAGCATGCAAAATTGTGATGGATAAATGGGACTGAAGAGGCAGAACATGGGCAGCAACAGGTTAGATAATATCAAGTTTATATTGGGTGAAAAGGCAGACATTGAAAAAAAAACAGATGAATCAATAAGACTTCCCACAAAAGCACAAGTCAGCCCTGTCAACCCATGAAATCAATGGCAGAAATTGTTTCTCCCACTTACACACCCAATCTCCATTTTCTTTGATTCCCATAATGCTAATTATCTATTAGTTTCAGTAAACAACTTGAGCATCCAGAGCCCTCATGATAGAGGATTTCAAAAGTTCACAAACTCTTCATGGAAGAAATGTTTCATGATTTTATGATATGCCCCAATTTTCGACTCTCCAGACTGAAGAAACAGCTTCTTAGCACCTACCTTGCCAAGGCCTTGTATAATCCTTTATGTTTGAATGATGCTATCTCCAATTCTCCTGAATTTAGTACTAGCTCTCCTTTTAATTCAACCTTCTAGTTCAAGGCATTAATACAGTAAATGTATATTTTGCTGCCAAGTGCATCTTCGCTAAGGAAAATAAATTAAAACTTCATATGGTACTCCAGTGAGATACAAAAGGTTGGAGTAACTCAACGGGTCAGGCAGCATCTCTAGAGAAAAGGAATAGGTGATGTTTCGGATCAAGACCCTTCTTAGACAGGGTCTCACCAAAGTGCTGCACAGCTCTCCTCCTTGCTCCTAAAATTCAAAACCCTGGTAAAAATGGTTAACGTACTTTTTACATTACTAATTGCTTGCTGTACCTGCTTATTAATTTTGCTTTATGTTTCAGCATTCCCAGATGCAAACATAGATGTAAATGCTTTGCTGGATTATGTTGAGAAGAGGAGAATAGATGACAACTTTGCCACAGTTTAATTTGGATGCCAGATTGAGGGATTTTGAATTGAATTGAGTCAGTGGTGTCCAAAGCCAATGTAAAATGAGTTGTTGACAAAGAGGAAAGTAATGTTTTAATCCAAAAACGAATAATTCCTCAATAGTCTCTCCACATACTTTTATACTATAAATGACACAGACATAGTTCACAAAGGTAGACTCGAGCTCAGATCCACAAGTTACATGAAAACACAAGTAGTTATATTAGCAGAGTTCAGATGTCTAAATGCTGCAACATACCCTAAAAGCGTGCACATTAAAACTGTACCTTAAATTAAAAAATCCCTAAGCATTTAAAATCAAAATTAACAATTATTTTCTTTGCCAGATGTAATGCCTAAGAAAAATCTTTTACAATAATGTAACTGGAAATTCTGCAAATAATTCACTATTATACATTTAAAATTGACATTTTTGCATTTTAAAAGTCTAAGATATTAAATGAAATTTACAATGAAAAGCTATATTACTAGTTGGCCAAGTCCCCTGCTGTGAAAACAAGTGGTTTTCCCACAGCTTCTTGTCTAGCCTTCATATAGTGAGAAGTCAGTTTACACAGACTTGATATGCGATGTTAGCAAATATAAATTAAAAGCTTAGCCATGCACAACTGCAAACTTAAATTTATCAATTATATAGCATAGTTGTACATTCCCACAACCAATATCGATATTGCAAGTTTTATTTTGTATTTTGCACATTATTCCTGTCATAATGAAACAGATAATTTAAAAATGTACTATGGCATCAGCCACGGCTCCATGAGTTCTACCCATGCTTCTCAGTCAAAAAGGCAGAGGTATGAACCCCACTTCAGAGAACTGGATTCTCTGGATTAAGCTGGATTCAAGTGCACTGTGGAGGGAAAATTACACTTATCAGAGATGCTATATTTCAGATGGGTCATAAAATTGGGGCCTCTTTTGCTTTTGAAATAGATCTTCTGGCAGTCTTTTGAAATTGAGCAGTTATCCCTTATGCTCTGGACACTATTAACCATGAATTCAAAATGTAGATTATCTGATCATTATCACATTGTTGTTTGAGGAAAGTTGTTATGCACAGATTGGCAGCTACATTTTATTGCAATAATAATTATATTTCAATAAATATATTAATTACATAACAATTTAGGACTTCTTAAGACCTATTTTATATTAATTTAATTCATAATTGGGCACAAATTTTCCAACAAATGATGGTATATGGTATCATTTATTGCCACTTCTGGTTTAATTTAAAAAAAAGTTTTATTTGAAATACGTGGGATTTTTTTCAATGCTCAGAATTTCTGGCTTTGGCAAAAGCACAAAATGCAATATACATGTTCCCATTCTTAAACTTTGTTTCAGAGATTAAAAAAATGCCAAATGTCTGGCATAAATGAAGTGTGCTAGGTATCTCAGCATATTGTGATGTGAAACAATAAGTTTCTATCAATGTTATTGTTAGCACTGTACAAAACATGTTTTATACTTGTGGCTTATATCTCTGTCTACCATAGCAGAGGAAAAATTATACTCAAATTATGCATTTTAGTTAATGTTTCAAACTCATGAAATGTTACATTATAAGAAATGTAGTCATATGTTAACCTGATTTTGCATGAATGTATGCATCTCTAAGAACCTTAAAAATGTTTTGTGTTTATTAAAATGTACTTAGTAACCTAAAGTTCAGTGGATTTACTTTGGGTTACTAAGTACATTTTAATGTACTTAGTAATTTTAATGAACTTAGTTTGGTGTTTAAAAATTAATGCGCAGTAATTTTTAAACACCAAACTAAGTTCATATGACTGAATAAAATATAAAGCATCACAACTTTTAACTAATCCAAATGTACTATATTTATGAAAATGATGAATTTGATGCTGCACATGAAATTAATTGTTTTCCATTTTTCCATTCACTCAATTATTTTAATGTAACTACTGCTGATGTAAACTGGTGCATGAATCATGTAATTGTGCAAATATACCATCTTTATGTCAACACGAAAGAGAAAAGTATGATTGACCTTCAGAATACACCCGCAGTTGCTAAAGATTAAGTAGTGGGTTTGCTACAATACCTATAAAGTATTAGATCAGAAAATAATTTATTTTGAAGAATAGTTTCAAAGGATGCACGTAGATTGCAATAGTATTCACACAAAGGGACCAGCTCTATTTAAAAGTGCTGCTCATCTCTGTTATAATACACACCATAACACAGTATAATAAATTTCAAAACCTATAAAAGCAGGAATGAAAAAAGGTTCAGAAATGCAACAGCATATCTGCAGGGAGTTTCTAAGCAGGACTACAGAAGCTAATCAGTTAAATTTTGAAGATCAACTTCACCCAAGAAACATAAAAGCAGTTTGACAGACAATAATCCATGCTTATGGTTTACTACTATTCAAAGGTGTGTAAAAATGGACAAATGTGCATTTAAACAAATAAACTGGAGTAAGAATTGCAAGTTATAGCAATCAAAAACTGCTAACAAAAAAAATATTAGGTCTGTCCAGCATTCAATAATCATTTATTTGTTTTGCCTGTGTCCTTATCATTGAAATGTCTGCAAATCAAAACGGTTTTAAGGTGACAATATAGTCTAAATCAGTTCACCCCTTTAAAAAACACCCCATAGTATTTAATAGCATCCTTTTCTTCTTTTGGAAGCCCAAAAGTGATTGCAATAAAGATAATTATATTTCCATACCCACTTTAAACTAGGGTTTAGTCATGTTATTCTTTATTTAAAATAATTGCTAATGAAACAAATAAAGATAAATGTAAGTACGGTATTCAAATGTCCTTATCCGGATGGTTAAAAACAACTAAATGTATCAGGATTTTTACGGTAGAATCGTGCCAGTTAAAAGAGTATCAATAGGTTAAAATATCGTAGCAATGCCTGTTCAGCCTAAGTAAATGGAGTGTATGTGTGTGTATGGGACGAGAGTGTATGCGTGCGTGGGTGTTGGGTGGGAGTTTAATGGGACGGTTGCTTTGTTTACATGTTAGCTTCATCTCATGCTCCTCTGGATTTCTAAGCATTTAAAGGTGCTGCTCGACCCTGCTATAATACACACCATAACACAGTGTAAGCTAAACAAACACATTGTCGAACAACTGGAGAGAAAGTCCAGCCGACCATAATGTATTTACTGCCAGGGAGCAGACCTACTCCTCCCCAGGCTTATTAGCTGAAGTATGATGAGAGGTGGTAAAGAGTGAATGCAGTTCAATTCATTGAGGGCTTTCAAGTACCTCTCAAGATGGAGAGCTTGTTTCTGCTTCTGTCTTCCTCACTCATTCTCTGTACACTGAATCCGGTTCTAGCGGCCTGACAATCTCTATTTAATGCACCCTCAAGGAAGTGCTGATGGACTCAAAAACCAACATCACGCTAAAGAGTGGCAAAGCTCTTCAATTACAGCTTCTGATAGGGCCGTCTTTAATTATTCATGCTAAGACCGCTTTCATAGGATTTGTGCCGATGATGATTTCATGGCAATATGGTAACAGTTCAAAGGCTAGCACACCTTTAAATAAAAAGGGGTTCTCAGTGTCGATTCCTTCAAGTATTTAATATTCTTTTCTACTTAACCTTACACCAACATAATACCGAGAATTTGGGACTGCTAAATGAAGTGCATTCAGCGGAGCCATTATGTACCGTGAAAATCCGTAATGAAAAGTGCGATTAAGGATGGATACTTTGGTTGAAAGGCCCGTCAATTAATTGACGCCCCAATGAAAACGATGGACTAAATCGTTTGGATGTGAGTTGCAGAATCATGAGGAACGCCCAAACATCGCTGCGGAAATAAATTACAGGGACTAAAACTAACCAACCGTCCTAAATAATTCGTAGCAGATTTGCTTTCGTACCCAACATTGTGTACACATTTTAAAGGCTGTAATTTCGCCTTTGAGTTATTATTGAGGACCACCTTTAAAATCGAAAAGCACCCTGTGAATTTGTTCCGCACCCGTCACATAGTCTGTTCATTTGAAGCGTGGGCTCCACGCTCCGCCGACAGTCGTCAGCTGGAAATATTCAGCCGCGCATCAGGCAGTAACAACGTGGCTGGATGATGGAAGAATAATTTTTATCAGAATACTGATGAAACAAGTCGGTGTAAACGATTTCAGATAAAATTATTGAGCGAAAATAAGCTGGCTGGAAAGTGAAGCCGCCGACCTGTTCCGGGTTAAGGATATACCCGCAGAAAGCCTGGTGTCGTGATCACGAACTGAAAGCACCAGCCCGTTTTGGAAGGGATCGGGAAAGACCTCTGCTAGATTAGTAAAGTTTGACCTTGATTGGAACAGCCGCCGCTCTTCGCTCACTCCAATGCCAGTATTGAATTCTTCAATATACACTGTTGAACCGCAAATATAAGTTCTGCCTTAATTTGATGCATCACTTATACGCACACCAGCTCAATATTAGGGTCAAACTAAAAAAGGATATTCAAGTTTAATGTCATATGTACAAGTAAGTACTTCCAAAGATTGTTCATATCCATTTGTTTCCGTGCCGGAACATTCACGGGAACAGATGAAAACTGCAAACCCGTCGAACGTAGCTGGATTCATCTGTTTAATGTTCAAGTCTGTAATCATATACGAAAGGGCATTTCCAATGTACACAATTCCGGATTTATAATCTATTTCATCTTGTTTTCATTTATGGCCGCGTTCGCGATATTTGTGTACTTTTAACAATAAATTAAACGTTTAGCTTTGGTATCGATGCTCTCAAATTACTGCAATTATAGATCATTAAAAAATTTCCCTGATGCTTATGTGCAAAATGAATGTAGGTAGGAGACTGGTGTAAAGGAGAGAGTGAGTGAGTGAGTGCGGCGGCCGGCGGCCCTGCCCGCATTGCAAGATGTGGCAGCCTCTCTCTACCCCGTTGTGTCCAATCTCCGAGCCCGCTGATACTATTCGTCCCCGGTTTGACAGCTCGCCGCCGATTGGGACAAAGTAGCAGCACGTGTACGGCGGGTTCAGCCTCCCGGCACCCAGGGCGCATGCCCAGGCCGGCGGGGACCATTCATAAACTAAACTCTTACACACTTCCTGAGCGTGGGGAAAAGTGGCCATAGGAATAAAAACAGTCAAACTCGGGTGCTGAGAGAGAGAGAGAGCGAGAGAGAGAGAGAGAGAGAGAGAGAGAAATGAATGTTAACAGACACATTTCTCCACTTTTATCGTTTCACAACAACAGCAATCGCATCTGATTTAAACAAGATATTCTGAAGAAACCAGTTACTGATTTCCGAGGACTTGGTTGACATCTGTATTTTGTCTCCCTCACTTTTCTCTCACCCTCCAACCCATTACATTCAATGCACTTGTTTCAAATTTGCGCCAGTTAAAAACGGAACACCGGTAAGCATTGGATCCATCAACCTATTGCGAGACTCCGGTATATAGCCCGGACCTGAGTCCCAACATGATCGCGGCTCAAGCCAAGCTGGTCTATCAGCTGAACAAGTACTACAACGAGCGGTGCCAGGCTAGGAAAGCCGCGATCGCTAAGACCATTCGAGAGGTGTGCAAAGTGGTCTCCGATGTCCTTAAGGAAGTGGAAGTCCAAGAGCCCCGCTTCATCAGCTCACTTAGCGAGATCGAAACGCGCTTCGAGGGGTTGGAAGTGATCGCTCCAACAGAATTTGAGGTAGTCCTTTACCTGAATCAAATGGGGGTCTTCAACTTCGTGGACGATGGTTCTCTGCCTGGCTGCGCTGTGCTAAAACTGAGCGATGGGCGCAAGAGGAGCATGTCGCTTTGGGTCGAATTTATAACAGCTTCGGGCTATCTGTCAGCCCGGAAGATCCGTTCCAGATTTCAAACCCTGGTAGCACAGGCAGTGGACAAATGCAGTTATCGAGATGTGGTGAAGATGGTGGCGGATACGAGCGAGGTAAAACTAAGAATCAGGGAGCGTTACGTGGTGCAGATCACGCCAGCTTTCAAATGCACTGGCATCTGGCCCAGGAGTGCGGCTCAGTGGCCCATGCCACATATCCCCTGGCCCGGTCCGAATCGGGTGGCCGAAGTTAAGGCTGAAGGCTTCAACCTCCTGTCCAAAGAGTGCTACTCCCTGACGGGAAAGCAGAGCTCAGCCGAGAGCGACGCTTGGGTTTTACAGTTCGGCGAAGCTGAGAACAGGCTACTGATGGGAGGCTGCAGGAAAAAGTGCTTATCCGTTTTGAAGACTTTGCGGGATCGACACCTCGAGTTGCCAGGGCAGCCCCTCAATAACTACCATATGAAGACACTACTGCTCTACGAATGCGAGAAACACCCCAGAGAAACCGACTGGGACGAGTCATGCCTCGGTGACCGCCTCAACGGCATTCTGCTCCAACTCATCTCCTGTCTTCAGTGCCGGAGATGTCCTCATTACTTTCTTCCAAACCTAGATCTTTTCCAAGGAAAACCTCATTCCGCTCTGGAAAGCGCGGCTAAACAGACATGGCGATTGGCGAGAGAAATTCTTACCAACGCAAAAAGCCTCGATAAGCTATAGTAGAACTTGCATTCCCAGCAAACCGATTTTAACAATTATTGCAAGGCACAGAATTGAACTTACTAGATGATTAAAACAAAATACTTTAAAAGAAGCAAACGGACTTGACGTGAAACAGATTCAAGGTACATTTTAAACTAAATGTGACTGTTTTGTTTAGATGTTGTCAGCCTGTGAGGAACCTTTATTTAAGTCTGCACCGTCTTTTAAAGGCCAAGAAAATTTCAGTTGTGAAATGTATTTTGCGTGCCAACCCCGTGCCCCTAAAGGAAACATGTAATAATGGTAATAAAAGTATTTACCTTACCTGCACTTTTTGTCAGTTAATTCACATCTGAATAGATTGGTTTGGTTATATCATATTTTATCGTGCTTCGGAAATTGCTATTTCGATGACATTTTCCCCACAACATAGATAGGAAAAAGATATAAAATGGCTTCGCTCAATCTTAATGTCTTTTTTAACTACAATAATTTAGGGAATGTTAATTATTTGATTTCTTGCACATTCATTTCAATGTCATTTATATTTAACAGTATTATTAAAGCTGTACATAATTAACCTTTTTTTATTTTTTATACGTGGCACTTGTTTAGAAATTGTCCCAACCCCTTACGCTATTATTAAACATTGCAGAACCACGGCATTAAGCCACCGAATAGTGGTCAAAGCCACTGCTGCAGATTTACGAAGAATTGGATCGCGACTGCTAAGATCTAAAAACACCTTTTTTTGTCGCTGGGAGACAGTTATTTAGTTTTTAACAAACTTGGGACTGAATTAAGAGTGAAGTCATCAGTCAGACTGTAACTGAATAGTATGAACACAATTCAGGATCAATACATTATAAATGGAGAAGCATTACATGGCTATTTCGTGTTGGTGTGAAAAGGCCAAAGAAACTCCAATATAGACAAAAATTAAAGCATCTTAAACAATGGCGTCAGCGAATAACTGCAGTTAACAAGGCCGAATCCTTATAGTTATGTCTTTACTCTTACAAAAGCGACCTTACCTTCTCGATGGTTAAAAGGAAAACTGTACACATTTAGTATAGTACTTCATTTGCCATTACTTTAATGCTTAAGTACTGATAAATGCAAACCAATTCACCAGGACTTCGACGCGATGAGTAATTTGATATTACAAGAAAATGAAAGCGTGGTGAAATAATTCAAATTGTTACAGCCAACTACACGTCCACAGGTGTAGTTATTTAAAAAATAACGTTTGGCTGAAGGAATATCCGAATTATAGAAACGTTGGTACAGTATATTAATCGATCGAAACCATGCTGCAGCCCTTATCATCCTATATATTGCAACTAATGATGTAAATACATCGCATCATTTTTAAAAAGTCGTCTAATCTTTAAAAAAATAGAAAATATGACTGTGTCGTTTAATACTACAAAGTCCTGATGATTCAGTTTTACAATAGATTCAGATTGCGGATTGATCAGAGCGGTACTGACTTAACTTCGGGCTTCGCTGTACTAACATTCTTACATTTGAATGTAAAATTCCAAGCTGAAATGTTCAAAGCATTAACAACTGGGGTGGGTCCTAGATTAATTATCATTCTTTAAATTGTACTGAATTACCGAAAAACATATTTTATCAAAGAATTAAGAAAGGGGTAAACTATCCATATTAAAGAATGTGCTTATTTCTTCGAACCTATTGGAAGCATTGTTATAAAGGCGTCGATAATTCTTGGTCATTCAAAAGAAAACGAACCATCATTTAGAGCAATTCAGTCATTCAACAGGCTTCAGAACTGGTCCTATCCCAGTTATCGAGCTACTGTCGGTAATTAAAACACCAAACTGGTGTAAATGTGAAGCCTTGGGGTTATCTGCAAATCTTATCAGGCTTGGATCTGGTAAAAGCTTGTCAGTCTGTTTTGGTTTCTGGTGTTAAGGACAAACAACAGCCTTTTTTTAAAATGCCAAAACGTCACGATTAGGAAGGAAAGGAAACCATGCTTGAGAAATGAGCTTCAAGACATCAGAATTAAATATCACAACTCAATTCTTATTTCCTAAATCCCAAGAAAGTAAGGCATCTTGATTACTATAAAACAAAATTACTATTTCATTATAAATTCCAACGGAGTAGGAAGGGCGTCGTGAACTTAATTTTAGATACTGGCTATATGCAAGTTTGAAGCTTAGCTTACGTTGTTATGTAAATTTCATCTGAAATCCAATTTAGGTATCCGCCAAGAATGTCGAAAAAATGTCAATTACAACCTATCTCTAGAGTTGAGTTAACTTCTCTTTCGGCGATGTGAACATTAAATTTCAGAAGCAAGGTAAACGAATGTCCTCAATATATGACCAACTTTACTTTGAACATAGAGTACTATTTCAAGCTGAATGGAAACGCCAAAATTCTTGCTAATTCCTAACAAACGTTCGGTTCTACTTTTCCAAGTTGCGCATGTTCTCCTTCAAACGCCCAAACAAATGTTCAATCATCAATAATGTTCAAAAACGAATGACATTTTAAGGTATTTTTAAAATATTGGCGATTTATTCGAAAGTGCAATACGAAGTGCTTTGGCGATTCGTGCTCCACCTCAGTAGTTTACACTTTAGCCCAACGTATCCTGCTAAAACACATTGGTCTCTGACTGGGGAGTGGCAGTGGAATACCGCAACACCCAGGCCAAATATATCCTCAAATGCCATGGCTCCAGACCATACCGCGCCCATTCCAAATACTTAAATAACACAAACGATATAAATACAAACGATATTAATGTACATATTCCTGCATGTATTGGCGAACTAACAAACCATCTTTTCGACTTTGTATTTGACAGATTGGAACAGTATCAAACAACCTGTGACCTTGCATAATACATTTCACGATGGTGACAAAAGATCTTTTCCTCAACCAAAGCGATAAAATATATATCTTTTAAATCTCAGTGAAAGTCGCACGTTAAATAACTCCTACAGCGACCACCCCCCCCCCTCCAAAAAGACAGCTTTAAAGAATCATAAGGCTAAACGTCACCACAATGGCAATTAATTTAACAAAGCAAAACCCAAAATATTTTTTTTCTTGAAAGTCAAATGAAGACACAAAACGGAACAGCCACCTAAAATGACCAGAATGAAGAACACGCCAACTATAGTGAAGCTTATCCCAATTTGGAGATTTTTAGATTACATGCAATATTTCTAACTGTTACAGGGGATTATTATAGCTCATGCATTTAACAATGATCAAAACTTGGATAAGATGCAACCTTTTTTAATATTATTGGTGACATTTTAGAAACATAGCTTTCATTATTGTCATTGTCTGTCTCCCCTCCTCCCCCCCTCCCTCCACCCCCATGTAATTTTGAGTCAATTAACAGGGATTGCCTTAAATTAGGAATGTGACACTAATAGTTGCTAGGAATTATAAATCGTCTTTTTAGCGAAATATGCCAAGTACTTTGGTTTGGTTTATTGGGCCCATAAAATTAAAGAGCAATCGTAGGTATTCTAATAATCGAAAAATACACAGATTGCTACATATTAATGACAGTAACGTTTTTTTAAAAAAAAATCTGGATTTAGTTGTAATTGGATATAAGAAATACGTTTTCATTCCCAATGAATATTTTGGTAAGTAATTTCACATACACAACTTATCGTCGGTAAAAAGGCTTTTTTTAAAGTAACATAGCAATTAAACAAGCTGCATTATTGCAGACCGCTGAAACCTTTAAAGTCTAAACTTGGCTTTAAAGTCAATTCTTAAAGTCGTGATTGACGAAAGAAATGACGATCTAAACTTTAAAAGTTGTACATTTCGCAGACCGAACTGAACTCCGCACCAGGAATCCGATAGAGATATTTACACCTTGCATTTTTAAAAGGTGCACACACGAGTAAAGAAGTATCCATGAAATTATTGCATTACTTTTTCTAAAAGAAGCTATCCAGGAATAAAGTTCATGCTATTTTGCTACATTTTAATGGATGCTCTCTGATGTATCCGAGCCAACGCTGCGCATAAACAGCTGTTCTTGGGTTAAAATTCGGTGTATTTAAGAGCTGTCATTTAAACACACCTCCCATATATGTCAATGCCCTCTTACCTTGGGATCCAATTTTTTATAATTGAGATCTTCGTCGTCCACTTCGAAGTATAACTCGGAGGAGGTGATTGACAACGTTCCCTTAGCGACTACAGCCGGAGCTATGAGCTGGACAGCAGTGGTCAAATTCACAGGTCCTAGAAATAGGTGAACATAGCTTACTAACGTCTATTAGTTCTATGCAGAACAAGTAAGAAACAAAACATAACCAAAAATGTAATTTTCAAGCAAATATATAGATATTATTAAAAACGTCTACAAAACAAATCTGCAAATAAAACAAAGCGCCATACTGAGTATATACATTGCGCGATTATATGTTGGCCACTAAACATGTCGGCTGTTGCACTGCTGGACTTGTTTCCATTTTTTTCAACTGGAATTTGCTGTAATTATAATCTCTCGGTTTACTTATGTTGATTTAATACGCCGCAGGATGATCAGTTAAAGGGACTTGCAAAGCTTTACTATTCATTAATACTTCCACAAGGGATACTAAAACTACGTTATTTGATTATTTTTTAGTCATAGATCATATTTGGAACAGCTACTGAAGAAAATCCCATTGTAACACTCACTCCTATATTTATGTATGCATGGGTGTATGCATGCAAGCATGCAGACATGCATGCAGTGCAGCTTTTATGGGAATTGCCGTTGTTTTGATATACTGGCAATCCACATTTCACAGCTGCTCGATTGGTTTATGCTTGAATGGACTTCGTTGTAACAATCACTAAATACAATGGGATTTCTGGATTTCTGGAAGGATTATCATTTCGCAACACGAGCACTGGGGCATTAGCTGTAAACATACAAAACCGATATGTTTTGTCTGATATGCTCCAAATGGCATAACTACGAAAGTTATGTTCAAGAAAAGATGACGGGGAAAGGTAGCTATAATAATGGTTTGGGGTATGTTTAACCCAATTATGTCAAGATTTTATTTTCACGCAGGAAGCAATTTACACGGGACCGACTATTTTATCCCACGTTTATTTTTAAGATTTATTTTCGGAAACACAACCTATCACTGATCACGGTGATTGATTTCGATAAATTGAAAAGGGATAATACAATCTTCCGTCATATTTCAATATGAATTTACTAAAAGAAAAAGAGCCCCAGGGTCATTTCTCATTTTTCCAGTGGTGCCGATTTGAGAAGTGCTACATTTTTACCACTACATTGATTATTTTACGTTTTAAATATATAAAGATTATATATACGCGACATCAGACCTGGTTCACTCGACGAAGTGGTGGAGGTAATCATTCTGTGAGTAATTGCCAAAAAATTTTCAAATTAATTGTCATTTTCATTGATTGCTTAGACCCGAGTAGTCTTTAATCTCTCATCAATCTTAATGTATGCCACCTCGACAATAGCTGGCGATTCTCATGTGAGATTAGAGCAGGATTTGCCCTCTATTCCCAGTCTACAATATACTTGGTTTGCAGATGGTCAGTAGAGAGATACAAAACCGCCTTGATTTCCCCAAGCTCTTTCAAAAGTGGATGGAATCACCATCTCGTGTTCTCTGCCGTCTCTCAGTGCCCTTAATGCATTAACATGTAATACAGGAGAGAAATAACATTTTTCAATCATGGTGAGACATTCAATTACAATGAGAACACAGCAGCCATCTGCAATGATCTGGCAATGCACACAGCCCATGGGCTCCTATAGGAGACCTCAGATAACTTTCAGTTAATTTACACTACAGACTTTATTAGAAAGGATTACTGCTTAATCCTATTCCCAATGTCAAGATTTTATAATTAAACCCTGATCTCTTTACACTTCTGCAGATATCTGCGCGGTACTGGGAAGGTTGCTACATCGCAAAACAATTTCACACTTGTTACATTAGTTGAAGGAGGAATTGAAAATGTTTAACTATTCAATACAGTTATTTATTGCAATGCCTAAAGATGAAATTATTTTAAATGAACATATCCAACATGCAGCGATATACAATGGATTTTAAAATGACTTGACCGTTTCTGTTCGTGTTGTCGCGGAAAGGGCCCTAAATATATGTTTTTAATAAATCCTTTCCAAAATATATGTTATGCGGACACTATAAATGCGGACGCTATATATTTAATTCCAAGCTTTATTTTCACCATATATCGCAATACTACGATATTGTTAACCTGGGATTTTTCATCTGCACCACACGATGTCTTCCTCACTTTGGTTCAGGACGAGCTGCTCAAAAAGACCCACCCGTTTCCCGAAAGTGGTCAATTAAGGTATTCTCTACCCCTACGTCGCCCTTTCCAAATCATATCAACATATAATCCTTCTCCCTTGTCTCTCGCGACAGCAGATGCCCGTTTTCGCTCTAGCGCAAATATTATCTCCAATTCAATGCAGCAATGAATTGTACGAGTCTCTCTCCATCTCCGCGAGTCCAGGGTTAGCAACAAACGTCGCCAATCTCCGCTGACATTTAGTCATAAAACAGTTTTAATCGCAAGGTATGAGGGCATCTTGAAGAACATGGTATTTTTACGCGTATTGTAAAACATGTCGTCCTGTTTTATTCTTGAGAAACTTTCCAATTTGTCCCAAGCAAGCAGCGACTGTATTTGAACTCTCACGCGATCTGACACTAATGCATTTATCTAGGACATTCTTTTCCGTATTTGATTGGCGCCAGGTAGGTAAGACGCTAGTCTGCCTATAGCTGATAAAAACGAAGAATATAAAAATGCAACAGACACAAAGGGAGTTCCGAAATGAACTACTTGTTTTGATATTGGCTCCCGAAGGCGAACCCCATTCAGGCATTAAGCGCGTCTCACCTGAATCGTATGGGAGATAACTTGTAACGGCATTTTCTGCGACAATTAAAACAAATCTATATTTTAGTATCTACATTATATGGTTTGGTAGATTTTTCGCCACATTTCCAACATCAGATTTAACCAAAATTAATTATATTTTGTAATGATGGATTCTCTATACCGACCGAATTCGGTGAACGATATGTGGCTATATATGCAATATGTGACACTGAATCGTCTTTCTTGCTAGAACGTTTTTTTCGGAGGGTGCAACTCGGAGGTCACGAACATAATCGGTTATATAATTAGAGACAGTAAGAAATAAATTAGTAAATGTTCTTTTGGGCACTTGGCAAGAAATTGTTCAGGTCATGTCATTTCATTCCAAACCTTTCAAGTTGACTACAAATGAAGTGCAAGGAGACAAATCAAGCACATGGGAAAATGTGGGTAGTCAAATGCCAATATGAGATGTTGGAGTTTCTGATTCAATTTTGAAGGAAAGTTATATTTTTATTGGCTTCATTAGGATCGCGTCAATTCATCATTGTACCAGCAAAGGTCCCCGCAATGAGCGTGAGAATTTATATAAGGAGCTTTAGTTGACGCGTTAGGTTGGTGTAAAGAAAGACAAATTATTTTACCCGCCATGTTATCAATCTCCTTCTCTTCCAGTGAAGTGATGGTATCATCGTCTCCCTCCAGCGCCATCTCACCCTCGGAGTTCTGGCTGCTCACTGCTGGAGTCCGAATGGACTGCCGGCCTTTAACTAGCACATCATCTTCAGAACCTGCCAACACACATAGCAGAGAACGGTGAGAAACTAAGCAAGTCGGGCCCAAACAAGATCGCAGTTGAAACTTAAATGCAATGTATAAAACACCGCTTATAGACGTTTGGTTCAATATTTATTTTCCACCTTTTGTTATAAAATGGTAATTTCAATTTTAAACCACATACATACTGCTATTAGAAGCTGCACATGTTTTATGCATTTTTCCACTTAATACTATTTGAGGTAAAATATAAATCGGATCGCATTAGATTTTATTTTGTCCTCATTGTGGTATTTTCCACCGGATTTATAACGCCTTCATGAAATATCGGATCACAAGTTGTACAAGTTGTATAGATAAAATCTGGTCACTGTAGAAGAACATTTTTTAAGGAGAACGATTACAAAACATTTTCTTCAATTAAATCACAATATGTCTTCATTTCTTACACCCTGCGAAACCTAACGGGCGTTGTTTTAAAATCTACAGGAGAATCAGTCGCACTTCACAAAAACACCAGGGCAAAATAAAATGAGCAACAATCATTTCATGCACGTAAAAGTAAAACATTTGCAATTTTTAATATCTTAATTGTAACTCTTCTTTCAAGGTAATGTTTAATAGGCAAGGCCAAAGTCAAAATATTATAAAGTGTGTTCGGTTCTCAAGCTGCCCTGCATCACGAACTTCACAGAAACTAGTTACCATAAACGCAAAAACCTTTCGCAGTTATTTAAAACTCGAATATGTTTTCACCATTTTTTTAAAATTACGTTAACACTCTTTTATTTTCCAATTTCAAAAGAAAAATAATTCAAAACGATTTAACGCTATGGAGAAGGGCGAAATGAATCGTGGAACAATCCGAAGTTTATTACTCTTTTGGCAAAATCTTAAAGAGATCCTCTGATCAACTTCAGACCGTACTGATTAAAGATAAAGTGGCACAACTCAGAAAGACATGCCGAATAATGCAAGGTCACTCATTTACGCTTCTATAGTAATGCGCGACGTCGATATATTTTACGAAATCTTCGATAAACTTCAATTAAACCCCCCCTGAGACAAATGATTTCAGGTAGCTCAAAATACCATCGTAGGTAAAGATGTAGTCCGCGACGTCTAAAATAGGCAACCCGTTTTCCTGGTTGTAGTACAAAACTCAACGTCTAATTAATACATTAAATACAATAACTATTTATCTTTGTATTTATATATTACATAATTAATTATTGCCATGGAATGATTCTACAAAATTGGTTTAAAGGCAAGCTTGAAACTTTCAGTTTTATTAAATGCCAAGTAAAAATGCGTTTAAGAAGTATTTGAATTGCTCACAAATTCTAACTGAATAATTCATAAACATACATTAAAATGTACTCCTAAACATTGACTTTACCATCAATATTACAATGCTAATTACTGACAGAACTGACTGTGTGCAAGCCGTCTGGCCCTCAAATTCCAACAAGTTCTGAAAATGTACTAAACAGTTTGCCAGAAAGAGTTCAGAATCTATTTAAGTGTCTGAATTATGTGCCAAATTGGGAGGTTAAATACGTTTTCATAAAATACACTATCATTGTTTGGTTACTTTGCACAACCACATTTCAGAATACATTAGTGCACCTTAATGCATGAATACACTATTCAATGGAAAGGATAAACCCCCAGGTAACTAGATCACATTTATCCACTCTACCTTCTCTTTTACCTCATGCCATTATCATTCTTTGGAACTTCATTTTACATTTCTAAAAATCCCCGCAGGAGTAACTTTCAGGAGCCATTAAAATAATCACGCAAATTCACAGCAGATCCCAAAATTATTAAAAAAATAGAATCTGATTTTGATCATCAAATTTATGTAAAGGTCTGTTCTCCAATATGAGCTCTTGATGGAGTAGGGACGGTCCTTACAGCAATACAAGTCTTCAGGACTCTGATGTTTGCCTTATTTTTTAATGCTCAAGCAATTTTACCATTATTATCATTATGAGGTTGCCAAATATTTATTAAAACAATATTATGTGCTGAGCGTAGTTAAATAAAATTTTACAAATTAATGGTAAATTTAATCATATGATCTCCAAATTTAAAAAGTCACTGCAAATGTCATTAACTATAATTGACCTGATGCCAAAAAGGTGAGATTTCTCAAATTATGTGAAACCACTTGTTGCAAAATGAATTGCCTCTAAGGTCAGCTCTTGTACAACAATGTAAAACAGTTCAGCAGAAGATGCAATACTATTTCCCATTATGATCCAGCTCTAAGTATATTACCTGATACCAATAATACAAATCTATCACACTTCAATTATTCTTTGTGAATAAACAATTTTATTATACACATTGTTTAATATTTCTCTTTATTTCAAATTAGAAAAAATGAATGTGCTTATTGTTGTAATACACTTATGGCTTTAACTGGTTCTGAAAAACAACATTAAAATATTAAATCATATTTTGGTTTGGCATAGAGGAATCTACTTTATTCGAATCCATACTGCCACAAACATACAGTTGGACTATGATCTCAGGAAACCAAACAATTTAATCATTTAACATTCCACAGTAATATAGTCCCTCGTGGCATGCTGAATCAGTCATGTTTCAAATTTTTCAAATACAATATAGTTCTTTTTCCATACAGTTTTTTTAGCTTTTAAATAAATATCAGAATATAATCTGCTTAATTGTCTGCACAATTCCATTCAATTGCAATGTTTGCAGTAATAAATGAAGCAATTCATAAAGAAAATATCATCAAATGTCTGCAAAAAAAAGCAGATAGGACTAAAATTATGACCTATATAGGCATGAAACCAAGCCGCTCAGTTTATGCAGGGAAGATAAACCATCAATTATCTTTGTCAACTGTTAATATAAAGATTAAAAAAATATCTAGCTATGGGAAAAATAAATCCTGTACAAATATTTAACATGGTCTTCCTGCAATTAACCTTCCCTTGAGGTTTTTCACTTAACAGTAGTATTACTGCATCCCATTATACATACCAAAGAGTTAGTTAAAATCTCATAGCCCACCACTAGCTTACAACACTTCTGGTACTTTTAATATTTTGTTACTCAGAAGTCTTGTTAGTGCAGATAAACTTTAATTGGGTTTTATATTAATCATTGCATCACTTTGACAATAAGAAAACCTATGTGAAGATGCTATTCATTAACTACAGCTCAGCCTTGAACACCATAATACTGAATCATCCCTAAACATTCAGGCCTCGGCCTTGGGGACTTAAGGGCCTGTCCCACTTGGCTGTCATTCGCGCGCCATTTACGCAACCTGCTAGCGCGTGGGTAGCGCGGGACGGGCGCTTGGAGTGGCGTGGAGGAGTGTGGACTTTGTCCTGCACAAAATCTTCGCGCGTCACCGGCCTGTCGCATAACTGACGGCCAAAGTGGGACAGGCCCAAGACCCTAGCACGGCGCAACGTCTCACCTCCAACAGCAGCCGAAGCAGGCAAACGATCGCCGAGCTTGGCATGGGGCTCACGGCCGTTGCGGATCCGGATCCGCCCCCACTCCTACTCCCAGAGCGGGGCCAAGACGATTGGAGATAGACACAAAATGCTGGAGAAACTCAGCGGGACCGGCAGCATCTCTGTAAAGCAATGGGTAACGTTTTGGGTTGAGACCCTTCTTCAGACTGAAGAAGTCTCGACCCAAAACATCATTCATTCCTTCTCTCCAGAGATGCTGCTGATGCCGCTGAGTTACTCCTGCATTTTGTGTCTATCTTCAAATGACGTCATGCGCTCCAGACGGCTGTGCGGACGCATGATGATGCGAGCGACCTTCGCGCGTCAGTCACTTCCGGCCTGTCGCGTAAATGACGGCCAAGTGGGACAGGCCCTTTAATCTGCAACTGGATTCCAGACTTCTTGACCGACACATTTCAGTTGGTTAGAATTGGCCATAAAATTTGGCTAAGAACAATGTGTACATGTATATTTGTGGCTAAGTGGCCAAGTACAATGCCAACTCAATATTTAGGTTCACCTTTGACCATTGTCTTAGGTCGGATCTGCAATAACAATGAAATGAATTCAAGAACCTGATGTCATGTTGCCAAGTCAATAACTTGGTCCTTAACAAGGATTTTCATCAGCTTTGAAAAAGTTGGTTATGCATTTGAACCAAGGCAGTGAATACAACCCCGTCTGCATCAATGAATCTGCTGTAGATGTTTGGAAGCTTCAAGTTCCTAGCTATCCATATCACAGCAACCTAACGTGATCCCGTCACACAGATGCAATGATCAAAAAAGTGCATGAATGCATTTACTTTCTGAGGCATCCAAGAAGATTTGGCATGTCCATGAGGATTCGCTCAAACTTCCACAGTTGCCCTCTAAAAAGTATTCTGACAGAATGCATCTGCTCTGCAGAGAGTGGTGAACATATCCCGGTCCATCACAGGGTTGTCAATTTTTTCCAACCAGTCCATCTTCGTGGTGAATTCCATCAGGAAGACAAAGTATCATCAAGGATGCCTGCCACCCTGGCCCCACTGGGGGAAGATACAGAAGTTTGAAAGCTTGGATGTCCAGACTTAAGAACAGCTTCTTCCCCACTGCAACCGGATCCCTGAACTAATCATCTTTTTCACATCCTCTCCCCAGAGGTGCTGTCACATACTCTTAACTCTACCTCATTAGGTTATTCTGTTATTGTATTTCAATATTCTTTTGCATACTTGGATTTTGCACAATTTTGCACCATTCTGCTGCTTTGTATGCGTCACTGTAATTGTTGCTATATATCTCATGTTTATGCTGTGAGCTGCATGAATGAATGAATGAATGAATGAATATGTTTATTGGCCAAGTATTCACATACAAGGAATTTGCCTTGGTGCTCCGCCCGCAAGTGACAACAACATACAGTGACAGTTAGGAATGACGCATAAAACATTAAATATTAATAATAAAACATTATTGATTGAACATGTGAATTAAATAAAATACCAGAGCAAAAGGAGGCTACAGATTTTTGGTTATTGAGTAGAGCTACTACTCGTGGAAAAAACTGTTTTTATGTCTGGCTGGGGCAGCTTCCAGAGGGATGTGATTCAAAGAGTTTGTGGCCAGGGGGAAAGGGGTCAGAGATGATCTTACCCACTCGCTTCCTGGCCCTTGCAGTGTACAGTTCATCAATGGATGGAAGGTTGCAGCCAATAACCTTCTCAGCTGATCGAACGATTCGCTGCAGTCTCCGGATGTCGTGCTTGGTGGCTGAGCCAAACCTGACCATGATGGAGAAGGTGAGGACAGACTCTACGATGACTGTATAGAACTGGACCATCATTGCCTGTGGCAGATTGTGCTTCCTCAGCTGCCGCAGGAAGTACATCCTCTGTTGTGCCTTTTTGACTGTGGAGTCGATGGTAGCCCCCCATTTAAGATCCTTGGAGATGATGGTTCCCAGGAACTTAAACGACTCCATGGATGTGACTGTGGTGTTGTTGATGGGTGAGTGGGGTGAGGGGAGGAGGAGGTCTCCTGAAGTCTACTATCAATTCCACTGTATTAAGAGCACTGAGCTCCAGGTTGTTACGACGGCACCAGGACGCCAGCTGTGTCACTTCCTGTCTGTAGGCAGATTCTTCCCCATCCTGGATCAGTCCAATCATGGTTGTGTCGTCCGCAAACTTGAGAAGCTTGACAGAGGAGTTAGTGGAGGTGCAGTCATTGGTGTAGAGAGAGTAGAGTAGAGGGGAGAGTACGCAGCCTTGCGGTGCTCCTATGCTGAGCGTTTGCGGGTCCGAGATGTGCTTTCCTAGCCTCACATGCTGCTTCCTGTCTGTCAGGAAGCTGGTGATCCACCGACAGAGGGGTTCAGGCACAGTCAACTCGGAAAGTTTGGAGTGTAGTAGCTCTGGCACAATGGTGTTGAATGCAGAGCTAAAATCAACAAACAAAATCCTCGCATAGGTCCCCTGGCGGTCTAGGTGCTGGAGGATGAAGTGCAGGCCCAGGTTGACTGCGTCATCCACAAATCTATTGGCCCGATATGCAAACTGCACAGGGTCCAGCAGGGGGTTCGTGATATTTTTCAGCTTGGCCAACACAAGCCTTTCAAGGGTCTTCATGACTACAGAAGTCAGTGTGACAGGCCTGTAGTCATTAAGACCAATAATCCTTGCCTTTTTGGGTACAGGGACAATAGTGAAGACTTTGAAGCAGGCAGGGACAGTACAGGTTTGCAGGGACTGGTTGAAAATATCTGTGTAGACCAAATGTGAGCAAATAATATCACTGCACTTGGTATATGATAACAATCTAATCTAATCATTTCAATGTCAAATGGTCTCAGATTTAACTGTACATTTATTTGTTGACACTAAGTAAAGTTAACATAACCAAATTCTGGCAACTGATGCAAAATATATTGAGAAAATCATCTCACTTTACATCAGCTGCAGTGTTACATTTACCTGGCAAATGGAAGATTCAAACATATATATATAAATGTTTACACAGTATGGTGCCCTCTTCAAAGTATTCTGACAGAATTCATGTTAGTCTGATATAGCAACTGCTCTGCTCTGCAGTGTGGTGAACATATATCAGTCCATAACAGGCTTGTCACTTCCAATTTTTATTTCCATCTTCCAACTTTTATTCAAATTTTAAAATAACATTAAGAAAACCAGTATATGGTTGGGAGCGAGTGGAGTCTCATACAAGCTCTGCTTGGATAATTAAATAGAAATGCTGAGATGGTAACTTACATTAATATTGGAGAATGGGGTTTGGAGGGAGAGATAGATCAGCAATAATTGAATGGCGGAGTAGACTTGATGGGCCGAATGGCCTAATTCTGCACCTATCACTTATGATCTTATGATATTGCTTGGAGATGACACCTGTATCTACACGATAACTGATGTAGAACAGAATTCAAAATAACTAATTCAGCATTCAGTACCAAAATCCAAAACATATGATACTTAGAAAATCAATAATAAAACAGATTTATGTTTTGTAACACAGAAAGTGCAGAACATGGATAATGAAACACAAAGAGTAGCAATATAAAAATATCCATGCATCATGTTTACCAGAATCCTTTAAATGGTCTTAGAATCAGTCTGAAAAAATGCAATTAAATTGTCAGAATTAACAAATTTGTTTTTAACAAGAGACTGGCCTGAAGTACAATGGTGGGTCTGGTATTGATCGGCAACACAGGGAACATTACTCTTCAGGTATTTACTCTGCCACCTCTACACCAGAGGCCTTCAGTCCAAATCAATTCCAAGAAAAGATGGCCTTTTCCAGCAATAAATACCTAACTAGCCTCAGCAGAACTACATTGCTCTGGGACATTTTATAGTAAACTGCTCTAAAGTTCTAGCTAGGTTTAAACAATTGCATCTTTTCCCAGGTCACAGAACAAATGCAATTCACTCTAAAACCTGTTGTTAAAAATGAGAAAAATAAGATTACAATTAAAATAGAATCTTAAGCAAGTTTTTTCCATCACATAAGGCAAACAGGATCTTGTTTTAAATGTTGTGATTTACATATGGCAAGATATTGTAGAGACACTGAAATCCTTCATATATTGTGGAATGACTTAAAAAATTGTTTTAAATTAATCTATTTTACACTAGATTACACACAAAAATCGAATCTTAAACTCAAAGTAAAAAGAAAACTTACTGGAAAAACTGAGTCATCCAGGCAAATTTGAGGAAGGTGAAATATTTTCAAATCAATGACATTTCATCAACTGTTTCCTTCTTAACCTATGCTACTGAACCTGCTCAGTAGTTTTTTTGTTTTTTCTACTTTTATATCAACTCCTTGCTTACTTTTAGCATGTTGTTTAGTGCTGGGCTAAATTTCTCGTGTTCTGATTAATCATACACGTTGAAGAGGGCAAACTATTTTACTAAATAAACACAAATGCTTTGCCTTTTGTACATATTTGGAGAATCAGAAAAAGAAATAGATAAAGGATAGATCAAAACATCAAATGGTTATTACGAGAATGCAATTCTTAATTCTTTTTCTTCCCAATCATAAATTCTACCACAGTGTCAATTCACTAGCATATCAGTTAATTAAGCAAAGATATATTGTTTCAGTTTTAGAAGGCTTAACAGTAGAAATTACAAGCCACTGTATTTACTCTGAACTCTACTATATATAGGTTGGTACAATGAAGCTTTCGGGCTCGATTTTCCAGGGAGGAGTCTTCTTACTCCAGTTGCTTCCTGTGTTAACCATTTTCTGAATTTAGCCATAAAACTATACAGCATAGGGACAGGCCCTTCAGCCCAACTTCTCCATGTTTGACATTATGGCCCAAACTCATTTGTTTAGTTTAGTTTAGTTTATTATTGTCACGTGTACTAAGGTACAGTGAAAAGGCTTTGTTTTCGTGCTATCCAATTGGCTAGCTCACCTTGGCTTCCTTTATCTAATGACAAAATGTTGGCCAAGATGGCCCAAGAACAAGTGGCAGGGCCTGAGTGGAGATGTAGCCAGGATTGAAAATAAAATAAAATGAATTGAATTGAAAACAAAAACAAAATCAAATTCAATTTAATTTTAGATTCCTTCTTCTTGCTTGCATGTATGCTGAGAAAATCTTGTAACTCCGCATGAAACTGCAGGCAAAATCTAACAAAATCTGGACTATTGTCTTTCACTTGAGGATTGTTATTTGAATCTAGCCAAAATATGGATGCAAAATCTTTTTTTGATTTTGGCTCTTAATGGTCTCGAAATAACATTGGTTGTCTTAAATCCAATTCCCAATGGATGGATAACTGAAAACAATTCAATGCTAACTGTACAAATCTACTCAAGAAGCTTACAGGGATAAACAGTGTGACGAACATATTTTGCTTACTGCCTTAACAACTACAGAAAAGATCAAGAATGAAAATCAAGACTTCTAAAAGCCCCTGCTACCTCAACCCGCATCTGCTTTGAAAATCACATCCATACAAAACAGTTTAAGGAATAATTTAGGTATGTAAAACTACCCAAATTCAAAACGGAGTAAATATATAACAAGTTTATTTTATTTTCATTTTTGTCTTTTATTTGTCTTTTAAATTTTGTGATTTAGAATGCTGACATTTAAAATGAAACTGGTTAAATTGATGAAGTTTCTGCTGGTCAATGGAAGTCTGATTGGATAATTCTACGACAAAATCAGTTTTGGCATGTTGAGCCAAATAGCCCGATATATACCATGATTTCAAACAAATAGCCAAATTCTTCTTTTTTTTTTTGTTTGTTTATTTTTGTTAGGAGTAAGTACAATAGTGTGGTACTTGAGTACCCAATACATACATACATATTCCATTCTTGTACAACTTCATACTTTTGATTTAATAATAAAAGAACAGTGAGAGAAAAAAGAAATAAATAGTGTCAGAATAGATAGTCAAGCGAGTAGAAACAGAAAGCAAAAGAAATAAAGGATAGAGATGAGAAGTTAAAAGATTGAAAGAAAAGGAGAAAGTAAAGAAAAGAAAGATTTTTTGCCCATTCGTCATCCGGTTCTAAACCATTTAATTTCTAAGGTTATAATGTTGCACCATATGCTTGTAAAAAGTTGATAAAAGGAGACCAAATCTTTAAGAATAGGTCTACTTTGCCTAGTAGGAGGAATCTCATTTCTTCAAGATGTAGCGTTTCAGACATACTTGAAATCCACATTTTGAAATCCAAAATTTATACAGTTTTATACAAGAGATAAAGGAATGTGCTATAGTGGCACTTTGAGTTAGACATTTGTCGCAGATGGGGGAAACATTTGAAAATATTTTATTCTGTCTAGTTTTCGAATAATATAATCTATGTAAAATGTTAAATTGAATTAGGTTGTGTCTTACATTCATTGAGCATTTGTTTACATATAATAAATTTTTATCCCATCTATCGTTCGGAATTTTTATCAATAACTCTTGTTTCCAGTCCCTTCTAATTGCCTCTGTCATTGGTGTTTCTAAATTTTAGAATTATATTATATAAGTAAGATATTAAATTGCTTGATTCTGCCTTTCTATTCATTCCTTCCTCCAATAAATCTAGGGTTGAAGTTTGATATCCTTGTATATACTTTTTCAAATAATCTTGAATTTGAAGGTATTTGAAATATTGATTACTTTTCAAATTATATTTTAGTTGTAATTGTTGGAATGATAACAATTTTCCCATTTCATACATATCTCCGATCGTTTTGATTCCTATTCTTTCCCAATGGATGAACATTTTATCAATAATGGATGGTTTGAATGAAGGATTATTAGCTATTGGAGAAAGAAGCGATAATTTTCTTAATTTTAAAGTTAGTTTTATTTGTTTCCAAATTCGTATTATACTATGAATAATTGGATTCTTATATATTATATTGTTCAGTTTTATCGGGGAAAGAAGGATCGCTCCTATATTATAAGGGGAACAATCCTCTTTCTTCATTCTTATCCAATCTACCTGATGGGCAGAACTGTCCAACCAGTAGATTATATTTTTAATATTCACTGCCCAATAATAATACAATAAGTTAGGGAGTGTCAGTCCCCCTGATTCTTTAGATTTACACAAGTGTTTTTTTAAAATTCTGTGTGATTTATAATCCCATATGAAATTTATAATATCAGAATCTAGTTTTTTAAATAATTTTTTAGGTAAGTATATTGGTATTGATTGAAATAGGTACAATATTTGTGGTAAGAAGATCATTTTTATCGCATTTATTCTGCCTATTAAAGACATCGGCAGTGTTTTCCAAAATTTAATCAACCCATTTAATTTAGTTAATAAAGGCATATAGTTTGCGTTAAGTAATGATTTATAGTTCCTAGTCATTTGAATGCCCAAATACTAACATTTTTCTGTTGTAATTCTAAAATGGAATTTCAACAAATGTGTCGACTCTTGAGGTTTTATCGTCATAATTTCGCTTTCATAATTTCAAATTCTGACTGAAGGCCAGCTTTACTGTCGAACAGTTAGAGAACATTTAAGCAGTGTGGTATACAGAATACAATATAACTCAAAAGAAACAGAGCACAAACATTTCTAAACAAAAAAACAAATGGAGCCAGATGGGGGGGAAGGAGAAGGTAGGAACAGAGGCTCTGTTTGAAGAAGGGTCTCGACCCGAAAGGCAACCCATTCATTCTCTCCAGAGATGCTGCCTGTTCTGCTGAGTTACTCCAGATTTTTGTGTCTATCTCCGGCTCAAAGATGATGTTATTTTTCATCTTTCTTTCTATTCCTTTGGTAGGGAGGACATGCACAGACTGACCTGCTGGGCAAATGTCCTACTCTGCAATTCTCCCCCGTGTCCCACCCCCACTCACCCTGCACCTAAACCAGACTCTTTTTACCTTCCCACTTCTGACAAATGGACTTCAAAGTAAAATGTTAACTGTGTTTCTCTTCTGAAAGATGCACCCTGACGTACTGATTATTTTCAGAATTTTCTGATTTTATTTCCACTTCTGACTTTTTGTGCATCCCCAATTTTAATCTGCATTTTTATAGCATCCAACATAATGTGCAGTATTTCAAAGAAATGTAGCAATAAGCAACAATATAGGAATTGGTATTGGATTGAATATATATTCACAAAAGGAGGTATACCTCCCTTTACATATGCTGCCAAGCCTGCTATTTATTTTCATAATTTTCTTTTTTTTTTACTTTCAGCATTTGTAGCATTCCATTTTTGAAAATTAAAAAAAAAGATTGCTGCTGAGAGATCATAGCCGAGACACAGAGATGAGTTTCCAGTTCCTGCTGCCACGATCCCAATGAAGAAATTGTAGATTAGAGTTAAAGAGTAATGCAGCACAGGAACAGGTTCTTTAGCCTAACCTATCCATACTAACCAAGAAGCCCATCCAAGCTTCTCCTATTTCCTAATATTTGGCCAATATTCCTCTAATCCTTTCCTGCTGGGCATATGTCCTACTCTGCAATTCTCCCCCGTGTCCCACCCCCACTCACCCTGCACATAAACCAGACTCTTTTTACCTTCCCACTTCTGACAAATGGACTTCAAAGTAAAATGTTAACTGTGTTTCTCTTCTGAAAGATGCACCCTGACATACTTATTATTTTCAGAATTTTCTGATTTTATTTCCACTTCTGACTTTTTGTGCATCCCCAATTTTAATCTGCATTTTTATAGCATCCAACATAATGTGCAGTATTTCAAAGAAATGTAGCAATAAGCAACAATATAGGAATTGGTATTAGATTGAATATATATTCACAAAAGGAGGTATACTTGCGCAAACATCTTTTAAATGATGTTGTTGGATCTGCCCCAACAACTTTCTCTGCAGGCCCGTACCATATACATACCACCCTCAGGTCCCTTTAAATCATTCCCCTCTCACCTAAACCTATGCCCTCTAATTTTTGATTACCCTTACCAGGAAAAAGATGGCCATTCACCTTATTATCCACTTATGATTTTAAGTATCTCTACAAAGTCATCCGTCAGTTTGCTATGTTCCAAAGATTAAAGTCCTATCCTTGCTAATCTCATCCTATAAAATAGGCCCTCATGTCCTGGCAACATTTCTACCGTAGGGCAATCAAAAATGTGCTCAATAGTAAAAGTACAGCCACACTAACATCTTGTTCAACTGCAACATAATGTCCCAGCTTGTATATTCAACGCCCCCAACTGATGAAGATCCGCATACCAAATATTTCATCACTCTGTTTAACTGTCATGCCATTTTCACTCTGAACTTGCATTCTTACATCCTTCTGATCAACTAGACTCCCAGAGATCTACCATTCTCTATGTAAGTCCTACCCTTGATTTGATTTCTGAAAATGTAACACTTTGCACTTATCTGAAATGAGTGCCATTTAGTCTGCTTATGTAACCGGTTAAGTTCCTACTGTAATTTTCGACAACCACTATCTATAATACCTCATATTTTAGTGTCATCTCCATACTTACTAACTATGCCTTGTACATTCTTATCCAAATACTTTACATGAATAATGAACAATAATGGGCCTATAGTTAATAAAACATTCATAAGTTCATAAGTGATAGCTGCAGAATTAGGCCATTCGGCCTACTGCACCATTCAAGATTGGCTGATCTATCTTTCCCTCTCAACCCCATTCTCCTGCCTTCTCCCCATAACCGTTAATACCCGTACTCATCAAGAATCTATCAATCGCTGCCTTAAAACTATCTATTGACTTGGCCTCACATTCTTCTGTGGCACTGAATTTCACAGATTTACCACAATTAAATTCAAATGAGCTGCATTTCACGTTAAAATAGAAATAGTGGGCAAAATATGGAGGTGATTTTATGATCTAAAATCAAATTTTATGTCATTATATTTGTGGAAACAACAACAATCATATTCAGAGATCTGGATAAACGCAATATCCAAATATTGCCCTAATAAGCTTATGGAATTACCTCAAAAACAGATCTGTCTGATCTTTGAGGAAATCTATGTACGAGAAATTACAGCAACCATTTCACGTATGTCCTTGAGATTGCAAAATAAAACAATGATCTCAACTGACAGGCAATCTTCCAATTAGCTATCAAGGAATAACTGGATAAATAATTAAAGAAAATATACATTGCAGGATACCAAATCTTTGCTGTCTTTAAACAATCTAGGTGCCTTATTCTGCACTTTTGAGCAGGGACGGAATGAGGAAGCAGTAGCGATAGAAGGCCAGGGACAAACCTTATAAATTTTGTATTCGAAGGATCTCAATGAAGTTTACATTCACCAAAGTGTAAAATATTGTCAATTTATCATACATCTCAACTGAATGACTTCCATGCAATGATTGTGACTCATGTAAACTGCTGGTTAACCCTGAAATTCAGCAAAATATCAGGTTATTTATTTTTGGATTGAAACATTGTCAAAGTGGTAGTACTATTTGGGGAAAAAAAGGGGGTCACAGAATGCTGCATTTAACCACTCCTGGGACTAAATCATGTCTTATTAAGCAGGTCTATTATCACTATGTTGAGTTATTGATGAACATTGAACTCTAATGTCTGTATGTGGCATAAGTCCAATATTTACAGCATTCTTATAGAAGGCGTCAATGTCGTATCCATCTCTGTTGCTATACAGATTTCATTTTTAAGGTATACTTCCGCTGTATGACAAACTGATCTCAAAATGAATGTTGCTGCATTTTAAAGTCAGACAATTCAGTTGGTTAGAGCATGATTGAGTTCCATCAGCAGCAAGAAGCAATCACCAGGTTTGGAGGGTTATAGGTTTCAGAGGTCTTCTTTAAATAGAAGTAATAGCCTATGCCAGAAAATCAATTCAAACCTTTTATTTAAAGGCAAGGCCTATAAACATATTTGAATGTTCTCAAAGGTTAGAACAATTTCTGGTTTAATTTCGTAAAGTTACATATACACTGCATAATCGTTTCAACGTTGAGAGTAGGGATTATGGGGAAAGTACAGGACTATAACTTCAGTTGATAAAGCCATGGTGAAAATAATCCATATCAAGGTTATGAGAAAATTTGGGTAAAATGAAAATCTCGTTTTTAGCTTGTGGTTACTTCCATGTACTGCTTCTGATCATGTACTTTGCTGTGTGTTCAGAAAGAATACTCTCAAAAGCTCAATATTGTCAGCTTCACCAATGCTTCTGTTGATACCTTTATGCAGTGTGCCACGAAATTCTGCAAATAGTAAATTTCTGGTTCTATTCCACGTTAACGTAGACGAGGAATTTAATAATATTAAATCTATAATTAAATTTAAGTTTTGATTTTTTGGTTTTTTTTCCTTTCAATGTGATAAATTATTCTGCTCATTATTGCCACATCTGGCCTTCTTCGGACTGAAGAAGGGTCTCTACGCGAAACGTCACCCATTCCTTTTCTCCAGAGATGCTGTCTGACCCGCTGAGTTACTCCAGCTTTTTGTGTCTATCTTCAGTTTACACCAGCATCTGCAGTTCCTTCCTACACATGTTCAGATATCGTTCAGAGAGCCAATTAGAAAATGACACATCGACCAGTTTGTCAAACATCCTGCAAAGATGATGTTCTGGGGTTGTTACAGCTACTATAGTGTTGGTCCATTGCACCCAGTTGCTGGAATGATGAGATCGCCATAATATATCAATGTAATGCAGAGGAGAGTGATGCCAGAGATGGTGAACACTTTCCTTGATGTTTCTGGGATATTCCAGCAAGATCTTGCGCTGTGCAAAGCTCATGCCCCAATCTTTCCAGCAGAAGGGGATACATGTCTTGGACTGACCTGGTAACTCGCCTGGCCTGATCCAATTGAGAATCTGTGGTCAAGTATCAAGGAGAGACAGAAAGGTAAGGGCTGTAGCATGAGGCAGAAGGTCATCAAGGCCATTGTTCAGCTGTGGCATCAAGAAGAAAAAAATCCTTGGTAACTTAGAATCTGGTCGATTCCATGTCAAATCGTGTCAAAGACTTGATGAAGAACTGTGGTGGACATACAATGTACAAGGCATAATGGTGCAATGAAAATGATGAAAAGGTAGCCCTACGATACGTACATTGCTATATCTGAGTATATGCTTTAATCAATTAATTTGAACTAGGAAGTATATTCAACAATTTATATCCAATGGTTTCTGTCTGCTTAGACATTATTTTTTTGCAACAAAGTTGGCCACATGTGCCACACACCATTAATCATCCCTAGTCTATTATTGAGCTAAAGTTCATCTCAGTCATGCAATTGGGACAACCATAATATTTGACCTGAATTCCATCTGAACCGTTTCACAGTGTAATGCAGTGTTTTCAAATGCTTGTGGATTTTTGGTTGCAGAACAAAAAGGTCTTAATTTGATTAGTTAAGTGCATATGGTGTTTCTGCCAAATGTAGCGCAGATAAATTACCATAACCTATTAGTTTAGACTGACAACACTTTGCAAAACTTGGACATTTAACAATATACCGCAAGAGTCAGACCTTATAGAATCCTAGCATGGAATCAGGCCCAACTTGTCCATGGATTTAACTTGCCCAACCTAGCGAGTCCCACTTGCCTGCTCTTGGCCCATATGGCTCCAGGCCTTTCCCATCCATGTATGCATCTTTTAAATGTCATAACTGTATCTACCTCCACCATTTCCTCTGGCAGTTGCCCATCAAATTCTCCTTAAATCTTTCCCCTCTCACCTTAAACCGATGGCCTCTAGTATTATACTCCCCTATCCTAGGGAAAAGGCTGTAACTATTCACCTTATCTGTGCCCCTCATTACTTTATGTACATCTATAAGGTCACTCCTCAACCTTCTACCTCCAGGTAAAACATACTGAATTAATTAAGGCTTTTGTTATAACTCAATCACTGCAAAGCTGGCAACATTCTCGTAACTATATTGCATCCTTTCCAATGTATTATATATAGCGTGCATATGTAATACTCTTTTGGATAGGGAAGTTCCAACAACAGAATCATACCGACAGATATGGGAAAATGAAATAGGTCTATCTATAATGAAAGACACTTGGGAAGAAAGTTTACAATGTATACACCGATGCTCATTAAATGCCAGACATACTTTGGTACAATTTAAAGTATTACATAGATTACACTACTCAAAAACGAAATTCAATAGAATTTTTCCTAACATTTCTTTTATTTGCGAAAAATGTCGGAATTTAGAAGCTAGCTTAACGCATAGTTTTCTGACATGCATAAAACTTAATAGTTATTGGGCTGATATTTTTAGAATCATTTCTGAAGTTCATAAAACTAAATTGGACCCTGATCTAAAGCTAATAATATTAGGAGTTCCTGACTCAAGCTTAATATTAACAGCAAGTCAAATAAATTTTCTTGATTACTGTTTGATAATTGGAAAAAAATTAATATTAAAATTCTGGAAGGGAACATTATCCCCCACAATCAAATTGTGGACTGTGGAAATGTCGGAGACGTTGCATTTGGAGAGAATTAGGTTTGTCCTAATGGACAATATGAACTTTTTGAACAAATATGGTCTCCATTCATTGATTATATAAAGGGGTAGCTGAGCTCAGCACTGTAACTCAATAAGTACCCTGGTGTAGGATTAGATGAAAAGATGTATTCTGGGATCTGTATACACGTCTCTATAGATATTGTTATGTGAAACTGTTCCATTCATTGTTAAGATGTATTCCTTAAATTGTTTTTTTTATTATATAATAATTGTTTTAATTTTTTTATTTGTTTATCTTTACTCTTTTTTTTAATATATATAATCATTATTATTTAATCACCACCTACTGATTATCGATTTATACTTTTACTTTTTTTACCTTACCTTCCCAAAAAAACCCCCAAAAAAACAGTAGCATATATAAATTATCCCGGAACATCTGTACAACTTTTGTGACAAGTCTAATTGTATTTGAAGTACTGTTGTACCTTAGATACTATGCAATGCTTCTAATAAAAATATTTAAAAAAACATACTCAATTAATTAAGGCTTTTGTTATAACTCAATCACTGCAAAGCTGGCAACATTCTCGTAACTATATTGCATCCTTTCCAATGTAATGACGTGCTTTGTAAAGCAGAGCGTAAAGAACCATCGACTGTACTCAAAATGTGGCCTTACCAACATCCTGTACTGCAGGTAGACACAAAATGCTGGAATAACTCAGCGGGACAGGCATCGTCTCTGGAGAGAAGGAATCGGTGATGTTCTGGGTCGAGACCCTTCTTCAGACTGTACTTGTACTGCAATCTTGTACTGCAGTTCAGATTGACTACCAATAGAGGGCTGCATTTTATATTGCTGCATAATCCATTTTACATGTGTAACATCTATCCTCATGGGATTTAATTTTCAGTTCTGAAGGGAACTGCTATTGTGCAGTGATTCAGTTACAAGTCCCAGACGTCAGTATATGGTGTCCAACAGCAGGGCCAAACTTGCAGGTATTCTTTAGCGTCATGCTGAGGAAACACTCAGATCCTGGAACCCCACTGATTTCAAAGGGAGTCAGCGCAATGCCGAGGATGCTTAGGAGATACATTTTTAAAAATATTTAATGTTTTAGAAATACTGTGTCATTTTTTAGATTTTAAACAATTATTTATCAATATATTTCCATGTTAATGTTTCTTAAATGTCCAAGGATTGTAGGGACAACCTAAAATCAAAAAGATTGCAGATGCTGGAAATGTAAAATAAAAATAGAAAATGCAGGGAATATTCAGCAAGTCAGGCTGCATCTGTGTACAGTGAAACAAGGCATGTTTTCGCCTAGGCTCAATATTGAATTCTACAACATCAGATAATCTGATCGCTCTGTCTCAATTGTTCATCAGTGCCATTGGCTGTGTTTTTTTGAACATTTGATTTTTCTTAATTATTCTCTATGGAAGTGGAGGACATATCCAATTTGACCTGCTGGGCATATCGCCCTGCTCTGCATTTTGCAACTCTGATATTCTTTTAACATAGAGCATGGAACGGGCTATATAGCCATAATGTCCTTGTCAAACATGATGCCTACTTAAACTAATCCCTTTTGTCTGCATGTGCTCCATATCCCTCAATCCCCTGAAAATCTAAAAGCCTCTTAAACACCACTATCAGAAATGCTTCCACAACTACCCCAGGCCAGGCACTCCAAGCATCTACCAGTCTCTGTAACTTGCCCAGCACATCTGTAAACATTCTCCTTCTGACCTTATAACTATGCCTGCTGGTATTTGACTTTTCCACTTAGGGATAAAAGGTTACCTGCCTTAACTACCTGTTCCATACACTTGTTCCAACACCACCCTTTGTTTAAAAAAGTTACCCCTCAGGTACTTAATAAATCCTCCCCCCCCCCCCCCCCCCCCTCACCTTAAACTTCTGTCCTCTGGTTCCCAATTCCCCTACTCTAGCAAAAAACTCTGTACATTTACCCGATCTATTCCTCTCACGATTTTGTGCACCTGCATAACATTACTCCTTATCCTCCTGAGCTCCAAGGAATAAAGCCCTAATCTTCTTAACCTCTCCCTATAGCTCATGCCCTAGAGTCCTGGCAACATCCTCGTAAATCTTCTCTGCACCCGTTCCAGCTTGACAATATCTTTTCAATAAGATGCGGCCTCACCAATGTCTTATACAACTATAACATGACCTCCCAACTTCCATATTCAACAATATGACGGATGAAGGTCAGTGTCGAAAGACCTTATCTATCTGTGATGCCACTTTCAAGGAACTATGTACCTACACTCCTACGAAGACAGAGAAAGAGACTCATGGATATAGTCAATCCTGAAGGACTACCAAAAAAGATGGACAACTGGAGTTCAGACTTTTTATTTATGTTACACATATTTAAATCAGAAGACAATTAAATGGAACTAAAGAAGTAAAGTATGCAGCATGACAAACAAACTTATGCACTTTATTTTTGTCTTGCAGCTTTTTCAACAAATGCAAAAAAGAAAAAGTTGAACTTTTTTTATTTATTATCTTATTCACTGGGAAGCAGCAGCTGGAACACTAAGTATTCATGACGCTTGTTAAACCTGGAAATTTGTGTTAGGCTTGGCTAAAACTTAGAAGCTTCACCCAAGTTAGATATTTGGAAGGTTTTAAACTTCACTGCAGAACACAACCCAGGTTGAAATTTCAATATAGACTGAACAAATGCTGCACTGCAATCTTTTGGATGAAATATTAATGTGAGATTCCATCTATCCACTTAGATGGATGTTAAAGATTCCACTTGTGATTCAGTTATCCTGGCAGCCTAGCCAAAGATTTATTCCTCAATCCAAACCAATTAAATAGCCATTTATCTCACGATCACTTGCAGATCCTGCTGTGTACAGATAGGTTGTCATATCTCCCAATGTTACAGTGACATTCCTTCGGTAAACAATTCAAAGAGACATAACAAAATTATCAAAACAGCTGTGTTTTACGTATTGTTGTGCATCAGCATATTGAGGCTTCTACATGATGGCATGTCGGTCTCAGTGCTCAGCAACTGCGGCTCTGAGTCCGAGCCCTTCATTGTGGAAACGGGGGTCAAACAGGGATGCATCATCGCACCCACCCTGTTTGTCGTCTTCATTGCTGCCGTACTTCACCTCATTGGTGAAGAGCTGCCACAGGGGATCCCAATCCTCAACAGAACTGACGGTGGGCTCTTCAACCTTAATAGGTTGAAGGCCAAGAGCAAAGTCAGCAACACCACCATCGTGGAGCTTCAGTACGTGGATGACTGCGCCATTGCAGCACACTCTGCAGAAGACCTCCAGGGCATCCTGAATGCCTTTGCCAAGGCATACAGAGCCATGGGCCTAGCCTTAAATATCAAGAAGACCCAGTCCTACATCAACGTCCACCCAACCCAGCCCACCCTTCCCCTACCTCTGTGAACCTCTGTCTCACCTGGAAGGACTGTTGGGGTCCCTGAATGGATGTGTGGGAGGAGGTATAGGGGCAGATGTTACATCTCCTGCGGTTGCAGGGGAAAAGGGGTGGTTTGGGTGGGCAGGGATGAATGAACCAAGGAGTTGCAGAGGGAGTGGTCACTGCGGAAAACAACGAGGATAGAAAGATGTGACTAGTGGTGTGATCACTTTGAACGCAAAATGTTGGAGAATTCTGCATCGGTTACAGAGGCTAGTTTGTTTGTTTGGTTTGTTTGGTACCCCATTCAACATGATAAATATTCATTCCCTCCGGTGTTGGCACACAATAGGTGCAGTGCGTAGTATCAATGGAATGAACTACAGATAATTACAAAGGTTATTCCAACTGCACCTTCAAACTTGTAATCTCTTTACACCAAGAAGGACAAGGGGCTTCAGACTCATGGCAGCACAATCCTCTGCCAATTCCGCTCCAGAGCCTACATCATCCGGACATGGAAATATATGAGCATTCCTTGATTGTTACTGCAAAAGAATTGAAGGCTCACCGTCTTCTGAAGGCCAATTAGGGATGCACAATAAATGCTTGCCGGAGATACTTTGATCAGAAAAATCAATCGGGTAGTGGGAAGTCTCACATTGAAATTAGGGACCGGTATTAACTGCTGGTCATGCCAAAGATGTCCTGATCCAATGACTGAAAGCAAAATAACTTTCTAATGAAGATTTCTTGAATCTGAAATGCTGTTTCTTTTTCCTCGAGTGCTGCCTGACCCACTTAACAATAGCAGTTTTCTATTTTTATTACAAAAGAACATTATTTGTGACAGATATACATTGCTCTATATGGTATAAATGTGTTTAAATGTCATCGCACGCTCACCCTTTTAATTTCACTTCCGATACTACAAGAGCACCAACCCTATACAAATATAACATTCATCCAATTCTGGACTCTTTCTTATGCATCACACAAGCTTTTCAGCCCATTTTTATGGAAGTGCTGTTCGTGATCTCCCAAAAGCAAATATTCTATCAGGTTGTACCTCAACTTAGTTTGGGAACTGCTCTGCCCAAAACCACAAGAAATTGCATAGTTGAGGATGTAACCCAGTCCATTACAAAAAACAGCCTCCCCCTATATTCATACTGCTTCAGAAAAGCAGCCAACATAATCAAGGATCTTTTGCACCTCAATCATTCCCTCTTCTCCTCTCTCGTCAGGCAGAAGATACAAAAGCTTGAAAGCACATACCACTAGATTCAGAAACTAGATTCAGAGACAGCATTTCCCCTGCTGTTATCAAGCTACTGCATAATCCTTTTATAAACCAAGGATGTAGTCCAGATAATTCAATTTACCTCATAGTAGGCCTTTCACACTTTTAATCTGTACTTTCTCTGTAGTTGTAACACTGTAATGCTGTAACACTGTATTTTCCACTCTGGCTATTTTTCTCTTTGCATTACCTATTGTACTTGTACATATCTTGATTTTACTTATGTACGGAATGATTTGACTATATCACATTTTTCACTGTTTCTTGGTATTTTAACAATAAACCAATATCAATGAATTCCTGTGTTAAAGAAGGAACTGCAGATGCTGGAGATGTCTGAAGAAGGGTCTCGACCCGAAACGTCGCCTATCTCCTTCGCTCCTTAGATGCTGCTGCACCCACTGAGTTTCTCCAGCTTTTTGTGTACCATCAATGAATTCCTCCCCTATTCCCTAAGATCCCACCAATCCTGCCTACTGAAACTGACAGAATGTGATTAGAACTTTTATCAAGTGTGTCCAACATTACAGAAATAAATGGCAATGTGCAAAGTGAAATGGTTGACTATAACGAGTACGATCTTTTGAAATAATTGCACAATTTGAAAAAAATCTAAGAGTGAAATGAAGTAAAATAGAAGTCACATGCAAGTCTGCTATTAACAGAAATATACATTTTTTGCCCTAATAACTCAAATTTGATTACCACAAATGGATAATGGTTTTGGCAGTTAAATTTGCCTACCTAGTCCTCATAACAAAAAATCTAGAGAAAAAATATATAATGGACATGCAGAAACATGAGATGAAAGACAACTGGAGGATGGAAAAGGACATGAGCTGCCTTTCATATCAGAGGAAATCAAAAAGTTTCCTTTAGCAAATCATCATTAGTATTTTTCATGACAAGAAAAATAATTCTTTAAAAAAAAAAATGTTACTACTTAAAATGTACTATTTTTTCTCAAGCCAGAATTTAATTACAGTTTTATCAGAAAACCACACAGATTGGAATTTGTTCACTATTTTTAATATGTAGTTAGGATGCCTGGACTGCATAAACAAGAGAATGTGCTAATTCAAAAGGACAAAATAATCAAAATCTGGAGTCACTGTGGCGGGGAAGAGAGTTAGCAACTTCAAATGTCTGGGCGTTTACATCTCAGATGACCTGTCCTGGGACTAACATATAGATGTAATCATGAAGAAGGCTCACCAGCGCCTATGCCTTTTAGAAATTTAGGCGTTTAGAGATTCAGCATGTTACTAAATACGCTTAACAAACCTCTGCAGATGCATAATAAAAAATATCCTAACCTAGTATGGCATTTCCAACATACAGAGACTCCAGTGAATGGTGGACCCAGTCCAGTCCATCACAGGCAGAGCACTCCACCTTGAAAACCATACATGAGGCTTGCCGCGTGAAGGAGACATCCATCATTAAGAATCCCCACTATCTAAACAATGCTTTCATCTCGCTGCTTTCATTTGTCAGATGGTACAGAAACCTGAAGTTCCACACAATCAGATTCAGGAATAGCTACTTTCCAACAACTATCAGGTGTAGAATTGACCTGTATTATCTTAATACTACCTGGACAACAGAACACTACATTGTATCTTTTGCATCACAGTGGATTTTGTAATTAGTAATTTTCTAATTGTGTTTTGTACTAACACCTTTTTTTTGCACAGCTTTATTTATGTGTTACCGTCTTGCAGAATTGTATGTGTAATTTTACAGACAGTTTATATTTCTGTCTTTGTCCAAGTCTGTGTGCTTATGATGCTGCAAGCAAGCAAGATTTTCATCGTGCCTGTATCTCACCACACTTGTGCATATGACAATGAACTCGACGATTTTATAATTCCAATCAATCCCTTTGTTCCTTTACATCTTTTAAAAAGTACTATATAGGAATTTGCATTGGTCCTATGTACACAAACAAAATCGCCTTTGTTTAAAATATATTCCCTGCTATTACTTGGAAGAATTCAGAGGAAGCAATATAAGGAAATACATCTTCAATTAGTAGTGCTCATAGTACAAGAGAATTCTGGGAGAAGGATGATTTTTTTTTAATGGATTTTGGGAGCATGAGAAACATGGGGGCTGAAAAATGCCCAATGTGTGTGCATGGATGAGAATAATTTCTGATAATGAAGAGGATCGAGTGGTCAAAATCAACCAAGTGTGTCAGATGCTACAATCCTAATCATGTGAGGTAGGCAGCCCAAGAGTTGAAAATCTGGAGAGACTATGACCATTACTGAAAAACTGTGTGGGAATAATTGAGTTAAATATGCAGATAATTGAGTAAGAATTGTGTGTGAAGGTTGGGAAGATTTAGGAAAGTAAACAGCTTCAAATTAGCAAATGGGGGAAATAGGCATATGGATAGATGGTTGATATTACACACAATGGAGCAAAAATGTAATAAATATGTTTATATTCTGTCACAAAAGACGAGAAGCTTTCAAAATTCAAATAAGAATAATTAGTTTGAATGTTTACATTTGCTGTCAAAACACAGGTCCAAAATCCAAGATTTTGCACTAACATGAAAAGCTTTGGAAATTCAATTAATTTGCTAAAAAACTAATTAGGATTAAAAGAGAGTACTGCTTCACTCAAACATGGATTATTAAAGTACAAAACTCATTCAATTGCCGAGCCTCTCATATTCCTCTTTTTTGATCTACTTCGTCGTTCACCCACTTTTTAAACTCTAAGTGAGCCTCACCCCATCTTTAGATTCACTGGCTTGATTTCCCCAACTTATTGTAAATCCATCTTGCTTTCTATTTCTACTCACTCTATACTTATGACTGTGTAGCCAGACACAGCTCCAATTCAATGTCCAAATTCGCCATTGACACCACCGTTGGCGACGAGTCAGAGTATAGGAGGGTGATCGATTGACTGACCGACTAGTGCCAGAACAACAACCTTGCTCTCAATGTCAGTAAAACTAAGGAACTGATTGATGACTTTGTGAAAGAAACGCCGAGGATCCACAAATCTGTCTTCATCGATGGGCCGGCGGTGAAGAGAGTCAAAATCTTCAAATTCCTGGGCGTGCATATCTTTGAAGATCTGTCCTGGTCTCAGCACATTGGTGCAATCATAAAGAAAGCCCATTAATGCCTCGGTAGACACAACAAGCTGGAGTAACTCCAGCATCTACTTCCTTAAAAGACTGAGAGGATTCAGTATTAAAGAAGGAACTGAAGATGCTGGAAAATCGAGGGTACACAAAAGGCTGGAGAAACTCAGCGGGTGCAGCAGCATCTAAGGAGCGAAGGAGATAGGCGACATTTCGGGTCGAGACCCTTCTTCAGACTGGTTAGGGATCGGGGAAACAAGAGATATAGATGGTGATGTGGAGAGATAAAGAACAATGAATGAAAGATATGCAAAAAAGTTACGATGATAAAGGAAGCAGGCCATTGTAAACTGTTTGTAGTGTGAAAATGAGAAGCTAGTGCGACTTGGGTGGGGGAGAGATAGAGAGAGAGGGAATGCCAGGGCACGAGGGCTGAGGGAGAGGTGGGAAGGGGAGGAGACAGCAAGGGTTAACAGAATTGAGAAAATTCAATGGTCAAGCCCAGAGGTTGCAGACTCCCAAAGCGGAATATGAGGTGCTGTTCCTCCAACTTGCGGTGTTGCTCACTCTGGCCGTGGAGGAGGCCCAGGACCGAGAGGTTGGATACGGATTGGGAGGGGGAGTTGAAGTGCTGAGCTACCGGGAGGTCGGGTTGGTTATTGCGGACCGAGCGAAAGTGTTCAGCGAAACGATCGCCAAGACTCCGCTTGGTCTCACCGATATAGATCAGCTGGCATCTGGAGCAGCGGATGCAGTAGATGAGGTTGGAGGAGGTGCAGGTGAACCTCTGTCGGACCTGGAAGGACTGCTTGGGTCCCTGAAAGGAGTGGAGGGGGTAGGTGAAGGGACAAGTGTAGCATCTCTTGCGGTTGCAAGGGAAAGTGCCCGGGGAAGGGGTGGAGCGGGAGGGAAGGGAAGAATTGACAAGGGAGTTGCGGATGGAGCGGTCTTTGCGGAAGGCAGACGGGGGGGGAGATGGGAAGATGTGGCAAGTGGAGGGGTCACGTTGGAGGTGGCGAAACTGGCAGAGGACTATCTGTTGTATGTGCCGGCTGGTGGGGTGAAAGGTGAGGACCGGGGGACTCTGCCCTTGTTGCGAGTGGGGGAATGGGGAGAGAGGGCAGTGTTGCGGGGTATGGGGGAGACCCTGGTGCGAGCCTCATCTATAGTGGGGGAGGGGAATCCCCGTTCTCTGAAGAATGAGGACATTTGTGATGACCTGGTGTGGAACACCTCATCCTGGGAGCAGATGCGGCGTAGACAGAGGAATTGGGAATAGGGGATGGAGTCCTTACAGGAAGCAGGGTGGGAGGCAGAGTAGTCCAGATAGCTGTGGGAGTCAGTTGGTTTGTAGTGGATGTCGGTCAGGAGTGAATCACCTGCAATCGAGATGGTGAGGTCAAGGAATGGTAGGGAAATGTCAGAAATGGTCCAAGTGCATTTGTTGGTGGTGAAATGGATGAAGTCAGTCAGTTGTGTGTGGGTGCAGGAGGTGACTCCAAAGCAGTCGTCGATGTAACGGAGGTAGAGGTCGGGGATGGGGCCCTGGTACGCCGAGAACAAGGATTGTTCGATGTACCCGACAAAGAGGCAAGCGTAGCTGGGGCAAGCGTAGCATGTGTGTGCCCATAGCTACGCCTTGTGTTTGGAGGAAATGGGAGGAGTCAAAAGAGAAGTTATTGAGGGTAAGGACCAACTCCGCTAGGCGGAGGAGGGTGTCAGTGGACGGGTATGGGTTGCTCCTCTGGTCGAGGAAGAACCGGAGGGCTTTGAGACCATCCTGGTTGGGGATGGAGGTGTAGTGACTGGACGTCCATGGTGAAGATGAGAGGATGGGGGCCTGGAGAATGGAATGCGCAGAGCTGACGGAGAGTGTCTGAGGTGTCTTGAACATAGGTGGGAAGGGATTTAACAAAGGGGGATAGGATGGAGTCAAGGTATCTGGAAATGTGTTCGGTGGGGCACGAACAGGCAGAGTCAATGGGTCTGCTGGGGCAGTCGGGATTTTGGGGAGAAGGTAAAATCGGGCCGTGCGGGGCTGGGAAATGATAAGTTTGGAGGCTCGGGGGGTAGGGAGCCAGAGTTGATGAAGTCGGTTATGGTGCTCGAGATAGTGGCCTGGTGCTCGTCAGTGGGGTCATGGTCCAGGGGTAAGTAGGAGGAGGTGTCCGAGAGTTGGCGCGCGGCCTCCGCTTTGTAGAGATCGACGAGCCAGACTACCACGGCACCTCCCTTGTCGGCGGGTTTGATAACCCAGTCTGGGTTGTTACGGAGTGAGTCGATGGCAGTACGTTCAGGGCTGGAGAGATTGGAGTGAGACAGGGGGCTAGAGAAGTCGAGACGGTTGATGTCCCGACGGCAGTTCTGGATGAAGAGTTCTAAAGCCGGAAGGCTACGAGGGGGGGTCCAAGAGCAGGGGGTTCGTTGGAGACAGGAAAAGGGATCATCAGTGGGGGGCGAGGACTTCTTCCCGTGGAAGAACGCTGTGAGGCGGAGGCGACGGTAGAAGAGCTCCAAGGGCGCGGAACTCATTGAGGTGGGGACGGAGGGGGACAAAGGTAAGACCTCTGCTGAGGACCGACCTTTCGGTGCTGGAGAGGGGGAGGCCCGAGGGGATGGTGAACACGTGGCAAGGATGGGGGTTGTGGCCGGAGAAAGGCAGGTGAGTGGACTGAGGACGGAGCGTTGTGTGGTGGGGGGGTGGAGGGTGGTCAGGGGGTGGGGGGATAAGGGGGCTGGGGTGTGGGTGGGGAAGAGCAGGGGTTACATGGTGGGGGGGGGGGGATGGGGAAGACCCAGTGGAATAGCCACTGAGGTTACCGGGGCTGGGGAGACGGGCACTAGGACCCAGTGCCGTTAAAAACAGAGTGGTGGGAGGAGTTAGCTACGTGGAGGCTTCAGGCCCGCTGCAGAGTCCAGTCTGCAGGTGAGGCGACAGCTCACGGATTCAGTATGTTGACGCATTCTCTCTTGATCTTCTACAGGTGCACAGTTGAGAGCATATTGACTGGCTGCATCATGGCCTAGTGCAGCAACTCAAATGCCCAGGATGAAGAAGCCTGCAAAAAGTGAACACTGGCCAGTCCATTACTTGGTACTGACCTCCTCACCATCAAAGGGATCACAAGACTCACTGCCTCACTGCATCATCAGAGACCCACACCACCTTGGAGACACTCTTACTTCACTCCTGCCACCAGGAAGGTATAAGAGCCTGATAGCTGTGATGTGCAGGTTCAGGAGCAGTTTCACCCCAACAATCATCAGGCTATTAAATAATACAACCCCAAAATGAGCTCTGAACTACATATCTGTTGTGCTGCTGCAAGAATTTTATTTCTCCATTTTGGGACATATGACAATAAAATACTCTTGATTCTCTTCTCTTGAAAATGTCCTTATCTCTCCATCTCCTTTTTACAGCGGAATACTGTTCCCATAATGTTCTGAAGTTATAGCATTTTAACGTGTGATGTCAGTACAGTGTCACTCATCTTTCTTACTTGTAGATCCCCCCTCACGACCCCTGTGCTTTGTGTTCCGAATGCAGACATTTCCTATCTAATAATAGTTAATGGTAGTGCAACCAGACATTATGAATGAACTTTGTGTTTAAAGAAGGATCCTGACCTGAAACATCACCTATCCATGTTCTCCAGAGATGCTGCCTGACCCACTGAATTACTCCAGCACTTGGCCTTTTCTTGTAAACCAGCATCTGCAGTTCCTTGTGTCTCCAACCAACTTGTCTTTTTTGTTAGCTACCATATACATTCTATAAAATATATTCTCTTTATTTCAATGGCCTCGATAAATATCTTCAAATAATGATGCGCAAATTTAATAGCTTTGTTATAGCAAATAACAAGTCTAATAAAATAGTTTTCTATAATTTATAAAATAATAAAAATGTAGTGAAAACAAGATGCACTAAAACACTCATTGGATCAGTCAGCAGATGTAGTGAGAAAAATAGTTCATTCCTCAGGTCAATGCCCTTTTATCAGAACTGTAAAAATGTTGGCTTTGAAACAAGACAAAAGGAAAAAAAGATTAAATAAAAGAGGGTTACACAAAATGCTGGAGAAACTCAGCGGGTGCAGCAGCATCTAAGGAGCGAAGGAGATAGGCGACGTTTCGGGTCGAGACCCTTCTTCAGACTGGTCAGGGATCGGGGAAACGAGAGATATAGACGGTGATGTGAGAGATAAAGAACAATGAATGAAAGATATGCAAAAAAGTATCGATGATAAAGGGAACAAGCCATTGTAAGCTGTTTGTGGTGTGAAAATGAGAAGCTAGTGCGACTAGGGTGGGGGAGGGAGACAGAGATAGAGGGAATGCCAGGGCCCGAGGGCTGAGGGAGAGGTGGGAGGGGGAGGAGACAGCAGGGGTTAGAATTGAGAAAATTCAATGTTCAAGCCAAAAGGATGCAAACTCCCCAAGCGGAATATGAGGTGCTGTTCCTCCAACTTGCGGTGTTGCTCACTCTGGCCATGGAGGAGGCCCAGGACCGAGAGGTCGGATACGGAATGGGAGGGGGAGTTGAAGTGCTGAGCGACCGGGAGGTCGGCTTGGTTTTTGCGGACCGAACGGAGGTGTTCGGCGAAACGATCGCCAAGCCTCCGCTTGGTCTCACCGATATAGATCATCTGGCATCTGGAGCAGCGGATGCAGTAGATGAGGTTGGAGGAGGTGCAGGTGAACCTCTGTCGGACCTGGAAGGACTGCTTGGGTCCCTGAAAGGAGTGGAGGGGGGAGGTGAAGGGACAAGTGTTGCATTTCTTGCGGTTGCAAGGGAAAGTGCCCGGGGAAGGAGTAGAGCGGGAGGGGAGGGAAGAATTGACAAGGGAAGCGGGAGGGGAGGGAGGGGAGGGAAAATAAAAGAGGGAAGTGTGAGAGAATAAAAGGCAGGAAAAAATAAACAATAAGCAGGACAATGGTGCAAAGCAAAAATGGTTGCTGACGGGACTTGGGAAAAAAAACAAGAGATAAATTAAAAAATGGAAACAGCCGATCATTAGCTAGAATTGTTGAAGTCAATTTTTAACCCTGAAGGCTGTAATGCGTGCCAAGAAGAAAAATTAGATAATTTTCCTTGAACTTATATTATTGTATTGAAACAGTGCAGAAGGCTGAGCACAACACGGTCTGAGTGGTGATGGGTGGTTAATTAAAGTGACAGATGACTGGAATATGGGGGCTGAACAGCCATTTTGCAAAGCAATTACCCAATTTGGATTGGTTTCCATAATGCACAGCAGACTGCATTGTGAGGGGACAATATTATGTACTAAATTAAAAATACTACGTAAGATATTGCCTCATTTGGAATTAACTTTTGGGACCAAAATACTACGAAATAAGGAAGGAAACGTGCCAGTAATACTTCTCCCACATTTGCATAGGAAGGTGCCATTAAGAGTAAAAAAAGTAATTGGTGATTGAGAACAGGAAAACAGTACCATGGTAAAATAATTACCATAAACAAACTGAAAAGAAAGGGAAAATATGTTTGTAGTGACATCTTATTAGGTGCTCCCCAAAAAGTTGCAAGATAACTTGCTAATGAGAAGATGGCTGGGAAAAAATGAAAACAAGTGGAGCCCTGCTGTTGTCCTGAAAAATAAGAGAATTTGCCCAAAATGAGGATAATAACTTAGAGCTGAGACTATATCTTCTTTTCCATAATCCACTGAAATTCCCTAATTACTCCATCAGTATTATATATAACACTGCTTGGAATTCAATGGAATATATATTGAAAGCTCTTGGGATGAGAAAGGGAAGAGGTGAGACAAGAAAAAAGTTTGTTTCTGGATTGCAAGCACTGAGCACATTGGTCCCTTGTTGAGTCATAGAGTGATACAGCATGGAGACAGGCCCTTCGGCACTTCGGCCGAACTTGCCCACACAGGCCAACATGTCCCAGCTACATTAGTCCCAATTATCTGCGTTTGGCCCATTTCCCTCAAAACCGGTCCTATAAATGTATCTGTCTACCTGTCTAGCATTGCAATAGTCCCTGTCAACTACTTCCTCTGGCAGCTCGTTCCATACACCCAACACCCTTTCTGTAAAAAGGTTAGCCATCCGATTCCTATCAAATAGTTTCCTCTTCACCTTAAACCTATGTGCTTTGGTCCTCGATTCCCCAATTCTGGGCAAGTGACTCTGTGCATCTACCCGATCTATTCCTCTCATGATTTTATACACAACTATAAGATCACACCTCATCCTCGTGTGCTCTATGGAATAGAGTCCCAGCCTACTCAACCATTCATAGCTCAGACACATGAGTCCTAGCAACATCCTCGAAAAGCTTCTCTGTATCTTTTCCAGCTTGACAACATCTTTCCTATAACATGGTGCCCAGAATTGAAACCAATACTCTAAATGCGGCCACACCAACATCTTCTATAACTGCAACATGACCTCCCAACTTCTGTACTCAATACTCCGTCTGATGAAAGCCTACGTGCCAACAGCCTTTTCGACCACCCTATCTACCTGCGACTGCACCTTCAAGGAACTATCTGCTTGCACTCCTAGATCCCTCTGCCCTACAACACTCCCCAGAGCCCTATCATTCGCTGTGCAGGTCCTGCCCACGTTAGACATCTCAAAATGCAACACCTCACATTTCTCTGTATAAAATTCCATCAACCATTCCTCAGCCCACCTGGCCAACCAATCAAGACCCTGCTGCAATTTTTCACAACCATCTTCACTATCTGCAAAACCACCCACTTTTGTATCATCTGCAAACTTGTTAATCTTGCCATATACGTTCTCATCCAAATCATCGATATAGATGACAAACAGTAACGGGCCCAGCACTGAACCCTGTGGCAGACCACTAGTCACAGGCCTCCAGTCCGAGAAGCAACCTTCCACCATCACCCTCTGCTTCCTTCCATGAAGCCAATTTTTTATCCATTCAACTATCTCTCCTTGGATCCCATTTGAATTAACCTTCCAGAGCAGCTTACCATGTGGAACTCTGTCGAATGCTTTGCCGAAGTCCATAAATACAAAATCTACAGCTCTGCCTTCATCAACCATTTTGGTCAGATCTTCAAAAAACTCAATCAGATTCGTGAAACACAACCTCCCATGTAAAAAACCATGCTGATTATTCCTAATCAGTCCATGTCTATTTAACGCATGTATATCCTATCCCTCAGAATACTCTCTAGTAACTTCCCAACTACAGATGTTAACCTCACTGACCTGTAGTTCCCAGCATTTTCCCTGCAGCCCTTCTTGAATAGAGGCACAATATTTGCCACCCTTCCGGCAACTCTCCTGTAATGACGACTTGTAAATTTCAACCAGGGCTCTCGTAAATTTCCTCTCTAGTTTCCCATAATGTCCTTGGATATATCTTATCCGGCCCTGGAAATGTATCTACATTCATACACGATAGTACCTTCAGCACCTCTTCAACTGTAACACTGACTGCTCTCAAGACACTTCCATTAACTGCCCCAAGATCCTCCGTCCTTCTGTCTTTCTCCTCGGTAAATACAGAGGAGAAATACTCATTGAGGACCTTGTCCATCTCCTGTGGCTCCACACAGAGTTGACCACTTTGATTCCTGAGTGGTCCCACTCTCTCTCTAGTTACCCTTTTTGCCCTTATGTATTTATAAAATCTTTTGGGATTGTCCTTAATGCTATCTGCCAGGGCTATCCCTTGGCTCTTTTTTTTCCTTCTGATTTGCTTTTTTAGTTTGCTTCTCAGTTCCAGAAACTCCTCCAAGGATACACTTGATCCCAGTTGCCTATACCTGTCCAATGACTCCTCCCTATTCTTGACCAATGCCTCAATTTCACTCGTCAGCCAAGCTTCCTTACATTTGCTTCATTGTACTTTCTTATAAACCTTTGATTTAAATGACTTCAAAGCTCTATTATGTCTTCCATTATATTCCTTGAGTTGCATTAGTTACCATTTTGAGACCCGATACTAACACCTATGATCTCAAAATGATCAACTCAATATTTTGTTCGGTCTTTTCTATTATCATCAATCTTTCAGCAAAGCAACAATTTATTAATTTATCTGTTTATTAATTATTTAAAAATATTGGTGGCCACCACTGGCCTTAATCTTTTCAATGAAATTCCTACAGTACATTTCTTAAAAACATTGGGGTATAATGTACCTACTTTTTGGCAATGGTTTAGAAGAGAATCGCCAATAAGCTAGTCTAATCGAATCCATGCCCTTCTTGACGTCCTTGCCTGCACAATGCAGACAAGTACAGAACAAACACCGCAGCTGTATGAACATTGACTTTTCCAATTTCAGGTAGTCCTTGTTTCCTCCCTCCTTCCCCTCCCCTTCCCAGCTCTCCCACAGCCTACTGTCTCCGCCTCTTCCTTTCTTTTTCCCGCCGCCCCACCCCCAACATCAGTCTGAAGAAGGGTCTCGACCCGAAACGTCACCCATTCCTTTGCTCCATAGATGCTGCCACACTCGCTGAGTTTCTCCAGCTTTTTATGTACCTTCGATTATTCCAGCATCTGCAGTTCTTTCTTAAACAGTACAGAACAAACGATGGATCTAGTGCCGGCACATCTGACATCCCACTCAAGAGTCCAACAGCAAAGTCTAGAGGCGGAGTACAAAGAGGGGCCACATGTGGTGCATCCAGCACTGCGCCTATATTTTCTAAATGGCTAGCAACTCCAGCATTTCCCTACCAATGTGAATTAATATGGATGAGGCTCAGGTTCGACCAACTGAGATCTCATCACTGATGTAGACTGCCACTTGGCAGGAGAGCCACTGCAGCAGGCCTTGAGCTCCATTTGACCCACAGTAGCATAAAAGGTTAGTGTGTCTGGGAGGCTGAGATGGAATGCGGGCCCGGTCAAACACAATATCACACACAGTCATCTGTTCTTGCACAGCATTACCACCAGCATAACAGATATGATGATGTTCTAAACAAGCAAACTTAACACTCAAATATCGTCCATTTTCAATTGGCCTCCATCAATGCTGACAATGTACTGGAAATAGAGATTCCCTCGTATTTATGTAATATGCTCCATAGATGGATGTGGAATCTCAGATACTGGTTGAGCGACAAATATTGCAGTTAACAAATCATCTAAATTCTGCATCTTTCACAAAGACTTGTTGAACGACATTATTATCAATGACAAAGGGTTTAAAATGGTTAAATGTGTGAACACAGCAAATCTTAGATTTGCTCAGCTATTCTACGCAATCACTGGCAACTGCCAACACGAGTATGTTTTAATCCATCGGGCTTTTTTTTAAAAGAACATGGATTGTTGCATCTAATCAGCACATAAATCAAATGAAAATAACATTTTCAGGCTAAAACTAATGTTTTAACATCCAGATGCACCCAAAAATCATAGCATCAGCAAAACACCCTGAAATATTATAAATACATAAAGAGAAATAGATAAAATAACTAATTCATGCACTATTTCCTTTTTATTAACATAGTTTTACTCAAGCTATAAGCACCTAGGACACCAATGTGACCAATCAATGCTAAATAGTTACAGCTTTTTGGACTGATCCAGTAAATACTATATTGTTTGATGTTGCCCAGGTACCCTTCCATTAAAAAAAATTGATACATTACCAACAGATTATAATTTAGAGTAATTATTTTTGTGGAGGTAAAACCAAATAAAAGCTGGAATTACTTTCCGGCATTTAAAAGAATAACATCGATGCAGCCTGACAATTAAAACAATTTTTCTTATAAAGCAGCTCTAAGATGGAGATTTCCCCAGTATTCAACAGCGACAATATTCAATCTTTGAGGGGGTTTATAAGAGGCAGTTTTAAAATTAGTTTTGAACTCAAGAAGGGATTAGTTGCAAATGACATTGTGTTTGGTTACTTAATAGATCTTAACATATTTAGATAGCCTTACATATCAAAAAGTCAAAGAATTAGATTGGTGGTGAAAATCCCAAGGCACTGTGAAGAATTAAGGTGCACTTGAATGCAGGGAGAAAAATTTCAAGTTGAAGTGATTTGAGTAAAGAGCGTTTGGCACAAAGCTTCAGGAGCTAAAACGGACACATGCGTAAATATTGCTCTCATCCACATATTACCTGAACAATTATGTGAAACAAGGAAGAAAAATATTTTATTTATCTAAATATATTCTACTAATAAGAGCAGTGCTCAACATAAAAGGCCCTTTGGCAGAAGCAGCCAGCTGTGCACTTCACCTATTTGGTCTTGTTCAAGTCTCTGAGGATCTCCAGATTTGGTATAGTTATTGCTTTTAGATCACATTCTTATTGACTAGTGTCAGCCTGGTCATTCATCTTGAGTACAGATGTCATGAGTGCAGTGCTATCTTGTGACATATTGTGAACATTTTCTTCCAGAAATACCTCTTTAAGGCAGGGTGCAATAGGTTAAACTACTGGACAGAAACTAAAATACAACTGATTGTGCTATTCTATTTGTTTTGTAAAATACATACTTCTAAGATGTAAAATTATAAATTACAGCAATAATCAATTTCCTAAGAAGATGCGTATGAGGTTACAACAAAAAGCTGAATAGCTAAGCAATGATGCTATCTTTTTCAAAGTTACAATAAATTTGACGGTAGAACACTTCTAAATTAATGACATGGTATAAAAAAGTGCTCTGGTATTCAAAATTCAAAAATGTTTCTTTTATAATTGATCAGTAAGAATTACATTCAGAAATGATACGTTCATGAAAACGGAATAAAGCTATACTATGAATGCACCCCAATGAGATATGTGTTATGAACTACTATTTTGAAGCTTTCATTCAGAGTCACTTTTATAATGTAATTAATGCTTGTTAATTAGTTTGCGCTGCAGTTAAAAATGACCAAGTGCACGATCAAGTTAAATAAATCTGTTTCTATAGAAGGAGCAATCAATGTTATAGCTCATTAAATTACAGCTGCAGTCCAGTGATCATTATAACACCAACCATGATTTAGGAAAGGGCTTTGGGGGGGATAAAGAGGGCAAAACAAAGAAGATACATTTTAATTCCTTTTCCAAATAATTGGAGGAATAGCATTAGTTGTCTTTAAAACATGACACATTCCTTTACTTGTGTGCCTTTATTACAATACCTGGTCATTTTGTCTTACACCATTTTTCCCATCAAACAGGACAAAATCATAGGTGTAATTCTGTTTCACGATAGTTTTCTTTGTCATTGTTATTAGTTTGGTTATTACTCCGGTTTTCCTGTATCCAAAATAGTGATTTTTTATTACTCCAACTAAAATACAAATCCATTTCAAGTGTATGCATCCCTGATTGTACCGTTTTTTTAAATGGAGGATTGTCTACATTTAAAGGGGCATAAAACTATAAAAGAGAATGGCATCTGAGTCTACAACTTGATTAATTATTAAAATACTTACCTAATTATTATGTTTTCATTTTATGTACTTTGTTGTGTAACGTGCAGAATGATTATGGAAGTAAATTCAGGTACGCAGACCATTTTTCTGGTGAGATAACACAGAGCTATACCGCAGATAAGTGCTTGCACCTCAAAATTGGTTATTTGATGTGCAAACAAGTGTTGTAGCATGATTTAAGTGATCTAGCAAATGTAGCTCTGATTTTGTGTAGAGCAAAAACCAATTGTCTATGAAACTAACCGTGTTCAATTGCTGCTTTAAGTGTGGCTTCAGGATGTGTTGATCCAAATGAGTTGCGAACGAACCGTCGGCGGCGCCGCAAGTCATCTTCCCAGTAGTCAAGGCGCCAGAACTCACGAGGACGACTGCAATGAAACAGAGGCAGCACATATGTTAGCAATTATCAAACAGCATGGTAGCACATAAGTGCTGAATAAAGATCCCCTTGTTTGGTTGGTCATTTTTGCAGTCTGCAATCCTTAAGTTAGGTTTGTCCTTGAAAATAACAATATCACCTTCCAGACTAAGAAACCCCTTTCCCTTTTCTTCTTGGAAGGTGAAATGAGCACTAAATACATCATTTTGAAATGAATTGCTGACAGTGTGATCAGTTTCCCCACACTCTAGTGGCATGTGCTCTGATTTCAGCCTCATTTCAGCCTCAGCAGGACACCTTTAGCTGTGACTGCATTTATAAACCAGAATAGGGAAAAGGCCATTATAAATATGGTATAGCATTACCTATATTAATCAAAGTCTACCCCTTCATCATTTTTCTTCCCAATTTGTGTGCTTTCACACAAGGTCAGTAAATCATACCTTGCATTCTCAGTCTAGAAAGTGTTAACTTTAATGAACAGTACTGTTAGGCGCGTACATGAGAGATAATAAAATATTACTCTATTTAGACGTGCAGAAATTTAATTAAAATAATCTCTTAAAATATTCATTACATTTAGCCCCTGAGGCATGGAGTAATATAAGAAAATGCATTTCCTTTCTTTTACTGATATTTTAAGACCCATTCCTATAGAAAGCAAGGTAATATATTTAAAACAGATGACATTAGATTTTTTTCACATTAAAATTAGGTGTGCTTGACATTTTGCCTCCTAAACTATAATAAGCAAAATACAAAAATGGACTTAAAATCTTACATAAAATCTTTTTTTATCTGTTCATGTCAAATTGGAAGAATGCTCAAAAGCACAGTCTGCAGAACTCCCTCTCCCTCTTACAGCATTTTAATGCTTTCAAAATTCAACATGGGACTATTTGTTAAACATCAGATAAATCTTTTTATTCGAAGGAGGGTAACGTTTTTTGTTTTAATATCACATTGTCTCCCAGTCTAAATGGATTCCATGTATTATCACCAATTCATTCCAGGAACGACAGACATATTACAATTTCAGATATTATTGTAATATTAAAACAGTATTTCAACCACCAAGCTTCAAGCATTATTTGTAGTAATCATAAACATAGTGCAAAGAAACAAAATAATTACCTTTAATACCAGTGAGATGCCTCTGATATAAAACCATTCAGTTACAAAATACAATCTGAACAAACACTAGCATTCAATAAAATGTGGACATTTCTGTTTCAGTACTTTGCATTTCTCAGTAGTAAGTGAATTTATGTCTACAGCTTTATCAATGTAATTAAGCCATTAAATCACTTGTGTTACTAATTTACTAATATGGTCTTAATCCCATTGTAAACTCTCCTACACATTTGCTTGTAGCTAATAATTAAGTTTTTTATCACCAAATGCATGTGCATGCACTCTTCTCTTTATTTGTGCAATGTAGACAATGTTGAGGTTCAGAAAAAAACAAATTGTGTTCTAAAATCAGCTACAATCTAAACTACCTCCATTTCTTCTTTTATTTAAAATTCCTGATCCCCCCACCAAAAATGTGAACACAAGGTCCATTACTCGATTTTTAGCCACATGCGACAGACTGTTATGTGTTTGGCTGCGATAGCTGCAGTGCCAGAACAGGCACTTCATCATCCTAGCTTCCAACGTTCAGCTATTAAAATTATTATCAAATATCTACTGAGATCCAGGCGTGAATCATAGACTGCACCCAGTCTTCTGGGGAAAGATACAATGAAGGTCTATTCATCAGTATGGCAATCGGCAGAAGTAATTAGTTCTCAAGACCTAGATTTCTTACAAAGCTTATTTCACACACTGCCACAAACATATGAATGTGAAAAGCTAATGAAAGCCCGTAAAATGTGTTAACCTCTCCAGCCATCAATCGTTCTGTTACTTTGTGTTAAATATTTTTTTAAAGCCAATAAATTTTTAATTTCTCATCCATCCTTGACAGTTTTTGACAGAATTACGTGGTCCCATTTTCTTCAAGATAACAACAATTACAATTACAAAAGGAATCTGCAGTATTCATTTATACATCATTTGTGTAATTAGTTCTCCAGCAACAAGATGCCCCACTCAAGAATAATCATGACAGAAAGCTCATGTCCATTTGCTTCCTCCGAATATGATTTATACAATTGCTGAATAACGGTACATCTTTTGGAACTCCCTAAAAAGGTCGCAATTTGCAATTTTTTATTTGTTGACAAAAAAAACTTCTGCTTGGAAGTCAATGATAAAGGAGTATATTTGTTCAGTGTCTGAGCCTTTTGAACAGGACTAGGTTTTATAAATGTATGTAATTTATCCCTGATTGATAGGAGCCATTTACTAGATATCAACTCCTGATTCAATATGCTGCACAGCAGTATCTTCCAGAAACCAGGACTACTTTAGACAAACTGGAATGTTGAAATTGTACAGGAATATCAGCATGAAAAAGAAAATAGTTAAATTATATAAACACTTCAAAATTAATTCTAGATACACCTTTAAAGTATATTTCCAATTATTTTTTGATGGCCTATTGACAAGAATCTGTAAGCCTGCCAGCATCAATTTTCAACATGTATACATTTAACAACAAGATTAGAAAAGTAGAGTCTTCAAATGTCAATAATTCAAAGAAATAAAACAATTTCTTGAATTATTTTAAACTATTTTCAAACAACTGATTATAATAATGCAGGGATTCTTTGATTTATAAATTTTACATGTGAATGCCATTGAAGCTTTATGAGTCCTTGATTTAGGAATCTGCTTTATGCTAAAATGAAGAGCATAGTACTGTCTGCCCATTGGAACACAATGCGCCAACATACCAAAATACACCACCTAATCCTTTCATTTTTAGTGTAACAAAAGGTTGTCTATGAGTCCAACCGTTTTGTAAATCAAGGAATACTTGCAAAAATCAATTCATACTAATTAACAATATTGTACGGATGTTATTGTATAAAAACAAACCCTCATAATTTCACAATGTTTTAATCCTGAAAAAAATCTCAAAATTGATTTAATAGTAAAATGAAACATTTTCTGATATGAACTTAATACAATTATCTATTGATGTTTTAGTTTGGCTCAATTAGAACAAGAAGGTTGAATGCTGGAGCCCAACTTCACTATTTTTTCAGTATTCCAGACTGATAGATAACTTTACACAATCACGATAATGAAATGAGATGATGTCTTCTGGAATAAAAATTGAATTGGTCTGCCATCTTTTCACTAGACACAAAAGCTCTTATGGCTTAGAAGGGGCTATACTACCTATACTAAAGTAGATGAATCAATATAACTATTTAAATCACTTGCGACATGACTAGATAACTCCTACATTCACTGACATTTCCTTTCGCTATCTTCTAAGGTACATAAAGGGCTTATGGGACAAATCTGAGACAGAATAAAGATGAAAGTGGCACTTTAAGAATACTGTTTTTGCATGTCAGCATGACAGATGCATGACCTAAAAATATGACCTTAAAACATAAAAAACGAGAAAGATACGTTACAGTGCAGATTCGAATTTCTCCACTTAATTGGATATATACAATATTGATAGGCAATACATCTGATCCCTTATTTAAACAAAAACCTGATCAGTATTACATGCTGTAAGTGGGACATGGTTAAGGAGAATCAACTTAATTATTACCACACATCCAATGATGAAATTTGAGTATTAAAACATGGTATACTAATGGCCATGTAATGCTTCGGTTTTGGGTTATTATTGTCATATGTACTGAAGTAAAGTGAAAAGCTTTGTTTTGCATGCTATCCAAACATATCAAATATACCATACATAGATAATCAGTTCAAACTCAAGTACAATAGATAGAACAAAGGGGAATACAGAATGCAAATTATAGTTTTCAGCAATGTAGCATATCAGTTCCTTGGACAAAGTCCAATGTTTTTAATGGGGTAGAGGTGAATCGAAGAATACCCTAGCTTATGGAAGGACCATTCTGAAGCCTGATAACGGGGGGGATGAAGGTGTTCCTGAGTCTCGTGGTGCACACTTTCAAGCTTCTGTACCTTCCGCCGGACAGAAACAGGGAGAAAAAGAAATAGTCGGGACATCTTTGTTTATGTTGGCTGGTTTTCTGAGGCAGCGTGAGGTGTAGATGGAGTCAATGGAAGGAGGTCTGGTGTGTGTGATGGACTGGACTATATCTACAACTCTCTCCAATTTCTTGCAAATAATCCCAGTGTAAGTCTTTTTCAGCAGGGAAAGGAAAACAAGACCACGTATTCTCGATGCTATTTGTGGAAAGGCTTCCAATTAAACGAAAATTGCTGCAGCAATCATGTTATATTTAATACATTTTAATAATTGTGTAATCATTTCCATTTGTAGATAGTTCAAAGTTCCAAAATTATTATTTTCTTCAAAGATACTTGAGAAAAATGATCCAAGAAGGGTCTCGACCAGAAGCGTCACCCATTCCTTCTCTCCAGAGATGCTGCCTGTCCCACTGAGTTACTCCAGCATTTTGTGTCTACCTTCGATTTAAACCACCATCTGCAATTCTTTGCTACAAGTAAAAACTGAGGGAGCAGATACAAGGTATATCCAGCCTCTTGGCTCAGCAGATTATGGAAAAAGCATGGATACAGATTCAGAGAAGAGCAACTGGCCCTAAGCGTATATCTGACTTTCAAGCCACATACATAGATAAAGAAATGCAAATCGCTCTGCAACTATTCAATAGCTCTCCAGGACACACCCAGTTATCTGTAAATATATTCCGGGCTTTGTGTATTGAAAATAAATTAAGGTGTTTTGCTGGAACTGTCCTGTATTTTGGTAATTTAAATAAGGTTTCTTGAAAAAGGTAAATTCAAGATTGAATGCCAAGAGCTTTGACGCATACCGACAGAAAATAACGCGTCTCCTCAAAATGATAGTGTGCATTACTTGGACAAAATAATAGCATGGGAGTGGGATGGATTTTTCAACTGTTGGGTGACTGGAAGCGCAAATTCACAATTATAGACCGAACGTAGATTTTTTGCACAGAGGTCACCTAATCCACATTTGATTTCTAAATGTAGAAGAGATCGTATGCAATTCACTACAGTTGAAGAAGTACATGTGAATGGCTGTTTCACCTGGAAGGACTGCTTGGGATTCCGAATGATGGAATTAGAAGAGGTAAAAGGGTCAGAGTTATGTGTTGTGAGGAGAGGCTGCTTGTATGAAAGCGAGCGTGGGCAGAGTGGCTGATAACAAGGGAGAGGCAGGATGGCTGAAAGCAGGCACCAGCAGGGAGAAGAAAGAGCAGGAACCGGTTATTTAAATGGAATAATGTAAATAGAAGTTCAGTTCATGCATGTGGATAAATAGAGAAGTTAACTTTTTATGTAAAAACCTTTTACATCTGAATTTGTATACAATTTGATCATTGATTACTTCAGAGAACTAAAACAATTAATTTAAAAGATGGTAGACAAAAATGCTGGAGAAACTCAGCAGGTGAGACAGCATCTATGGAGCGAAAAAATAGGCGACTTTCGGGTTGAGACCCTTCTTCAGACAAAGATGAATGTGTTTTAGTTTGAGAAATTTTGCAATTATTAACAGAAATTTCATGAGTAAAAGTCATATAGCAGGTACAACAAATATAAGTTACAACAACTAAATAGGAGTAAAGAACAGCAACATCACTAACTTTGATCAGTCATCTTTGATGAAAGTTTCCCACCATGCTTCATCTTACTAATTCAGCAGTAATACTCCTTCTTAAAGTACTTATTCAGACTCAGACACCTTGGATATAAACCTGAGCAAATGTTGTTGCCGAATGTAAGTTTACATATCAACAGTAAATACAAATTGATGGAAGTAACATAATATGCTCTTAAATTTGAATTTCACTGTTATGATAATCTGATTAATATTATTCATATTCAGAAACATGCCAAACAATTAATATAAAAAAGATGGTAGACAAAAATGCTGGAGAAACTCAGCAGGTGAGGCAGCATCTATGGAGCGAAGGAAATAGGCGACTTGGTAATATAGTTGTATTGTTTAATAATTGAGAGAAAATGTAAATTTTAATTCAAAGGACAGTCACTTGACAATATTTTATAATGCATTTGGCTTTAAATACATTCATACCTTTCCACGATTTTCAGATGAATTTACAATTTATGTATTTTCTGTACGTGAAGCAGAACCTAACCTTCTGAATCAAAAATACTTACTACTTGCTGCTATTGCACAGGTCACTTACTAGTGAACATCAGACCGCCAATACATGGTTCCTCTTTATAACAGAGTGTGTTACATTAACACACTCTTCATCAATGGCAACAAGTTCTGCAACAGCACATGGCCCAATGTTTTTAATTCATATCTACATTCCAACCCACTGGGTACCAAATACCTGGATACCTGGTATTACATACACTGCATACCTGGGTTACAACTTAACTTTTAGCCTCAAAAATGCTTTTAATGTTTGGCAGTGTTTGTCCTAATGCAGGCCATGACCAACATTGCGGATCACCACTTTACTTCCACAGATGCTGCTTGATCTGCTGAGTTCTCCCTACAGTTTGTTTATGCTCTAGATTCCTGCATCTGCAGTCTCTTGGTTTTAATGTTTTACTAAATTACACTATTAAGATATAATTATTTAAATAGTTTATTAAAGTTCTATATATCAGATTTTGCATTATTAATAATGGTGATTTTGTTAATGAATAAATCTTGCAATAACATGGTTTGATAATATGGAAGATATTTTGCTCCTCGACAGGGAGAGTTGACGTAGCCCTCCTCACTCTTAGACTCTGCATTGAAATAAACACAATGGTATTAACAGTTGGTTCCCAACTAAAAATGAATGTTAGGGCTGGCTTACCGAAATATATATTTTTTTAACATAATGGTAAGAGATAATCACTGCCAGAGTGATCGGAGATACAATCCGGAAAATAATTGCATCTCTGGCAAGGTAAGAGACTGAAAAAAAGTTTCCTCCTCCCCTCACATAAAACAAACCGGAGAACATTTAGACAAACTTTTAAAACACACTAAATTCTTTTTTAAAAGACAGACTGTTGGCGAGGCTGCCAATCATGCGGCGCCCATGGTGGTATGCAGTAAACCCTTGTTTTAATGGATCCCTTTATAACTGATTTTGGATATAGTGGACGGACCTGTTGACCCACCCCGTTCGCACCATCTCCCCTACCATTTAGAGCCACTCCACCCCCCGATTTGCAAGGTGTCCCAGCAAGCCCTCCTTCACCCACCGTTGGTTCAGTGACATGGCTGTTGTTGCGGCTCACATTGCAGCCCCTGAGGATAGCACTTTATTCGGGCCACCGCCACCAACAGGACGCTCTTGGTCACTGTGGGGCTATCTCCCGTCTCATCAGCTGCATACTTCTTTCTTCACTGTCTCTGCTTGCCCGCCACCGCGACCTCCTTCTCCTGTCGCTCTGTCCACTCGGCCCCTTCTCCCCACCACCCCTCACTGCCGCCTCTGGAGTTGCCGATGTACTCCACCTTTAAAGCAGCATGTTGTAGCCATCACTGTGCCCATATTGACCGAGCACGTCCTGTCGTTGGCAGCGACCTGAAGATAGCACACCGTTGATGGCTACAACATGAGTGGCACGAACAGCCACTTGAACAGGTGTAGATGGGCTCACTGGTGCCGACCCACGGCGTCAGCACCTAATTTTAACGTGAAACAATACAGTGCTGGAGGAACTCGGCAGACTGAGTCAGTCTGAAGAATGGTCCCGAGAATGGAACCTATCCATGTTCTCCAGTGATGCTGCCTGATCAGCTGAGTTACTCTAGCATTTTGTGTCTCTTTTATGTATTAACCATCATCTGCAGTTCTTGGTTTGAACTACATACAATGATAATACCTCACTTGATTATAACAGACAATCGACAATAACAGGCGCCATTTCCCCCCTATGGTCCACTGTATCGATGGTTTACTGTATCCACCAATATCTTTATTAAATACATTCAGTGACAAGGCACAGACCTCTTGGGTTCAGAATTCTAAAGATTTACTGTTCTCTGTGGAAGAAATTTCTTCTCATCCCAGTGATGAATGATTTATCCCTAATTCTGAGATTGTATGCCCTGTATGCACACTGATAAATTCCTTAACAATTTACATGGATCAACATTGGACAACCCCCTACCCAGCCTTGCCACTCCCCTGCATCACAGAAATAAACTTAGTGAACCAGGATTGCTCTCCCTCGATTGCAAGCGAATCCTTCCTTTGGTAGGGAGACTTGACCTGCACACAATATGTTAGATGTGGTCTTACTAGAGACCAATGTAACAGCAGTTAACATAATCCTAGTGCTGCAATCAAACAACCTTGCAAAAGGCCATGTATGGTTTGCCATGCTAATTGCTTGTTATACAGGCAACCCTTGTGTTACAGAGTTTGCATTCCTAGGAAACCGTCCGTGTCGCTACTTTCCATAACGACAAGCCACGTCACACATCTAGAAACATATATTCTTTTTTCACCTAATTTTATTTGGTAATTAATTTGATATTTCAAAATCTGGGGTATTGATTTGTGAATTCTGTAAGGGTGAATTGCCCAAACAGCTGCAAAAATTGGGTCACCTGTAGAGAAAATGTGCTTCGCTCATTCAATCTATTCTATCAACATTTTTACATATATTATTCTATCTGCCACCTACTCACCCATTCTATTAACCTCTCTATGTTCTCTTGAAACTTCTATCACAACTATGTGTCCAACTGTATCATCAGTAAACTTGAATATATCAAACTTGATGCTCTTAGTTTAGTTTAGTTTAGAAATACAGCGTGGAAACAGACCCTTCGGCCCACCGAGTCTGCACCGACCAGTGATCTCCGCATATTAACACTATCCTACACACACGAGGGACAATTTTTACATCTACCAAGCCGATTTACCCACATACCTGTACGCCTGGAGTGTGGGAGGAAACTGAAGAAAACCCACACGGTCACGGGGAGAACGTACAAACTCCGTACAGGCAGCACTCGTAGTCGGGATTGAACCCGGGTCTCTGGGACTGCAAGCGCTGTAAGGCAGCAACTCTACCGCTGCTTCAAAATCATGTTGGTAAAGAAGGCATATGATGGATAGGTCGGGGCATTAAGTGTAAGAGTCCGGAAGTCAGCTTTATAGGACTTTAGTTAGACTGCATTTGGGTTATTGCATACAGTTCTGATCACCCCATTACAGGAAGGATGTGGAAGCTTTGGAGAGAAGAAGAGATTTACCAGAATGCTGCCTAGATTAGAGGGTATTAGTTATAAGGATAGGTAGGACAGTCTTGGATTATTTTTTTCTGGAAAGACTGAGGTTGAGAGGAAACCTGATGGAAGTATATGAAGTTATGTGAGGCATAGATAGGGGAGATAGTCAGAATCTTTTCCCACGGTGGAAATGGTAATAGCTTTAAAGTTCAAAGGCGAAAGTGTTTTACACAGAGTGTGTTGGGTGCCTGGAAAGCACTGCCAGAAGTGATGGAAGTAGATATGATAATGGTATTTTAAGAGACTTTTAGATAATGAATATGCAGGAAATTAAAGGATATGGATCATGTGCAGGCAGATGAGATAAGTTGGCTTGATCAGATCATCTTTAGCACAGTCATCGTGGACCGAAGGGCCTGCTTTTGTGTTGTACTTTTCTATGTTTATTGTTCTAGAGCTGTTCTCACTATTTCCAGGAGGTTGTACTGTATATTCCACTGTGAAGACAGGCAAAATATTTGTTTAATTGGAATGATGTTTGTGCAGCAGTTGAGTTAAACTCCCATTTTTACTCAAATCCCAGCATTGGAAGCCGTGGAATTTAAATTCACCTTAAATCTGGAACCAGTAAAAATAATTAATCTTAGTAATGTTGACAAAAAAACGATGAGACTGTTGTAAAAACTCATCATGTTCACTAAGGTGAGGAGGTGATCTACTATCCTTACGCGTTCTGGTCAATACGTGTCTTCAAAGTCAATCCATGCCTTACTCTTAAATGCTTTCCGAAAGAGCGTGGCATGCCGCTCATTTTACCACCACCAAACTTAGGTAGCGCAGCAGTTCAAGAACACAGCTCACCACCATATTCTCAAGGGCGTTTAGGTTGAGCAATACATGTTGGCGGTGCCAACAACAAACAGACGCAAGAAAATAAATCCTTAAATCCCTAGCCATTTCCTTATTTCCCCAGTATAATGTCTCTTGTCTTAGTTAGTTAAGTACTCACATTAACTATTTTGCTGATCTTTTATTTGCTGTTCTTCTTGCTTTCTGCAGTATTTACAGAAGCTTTTACTGTCTGTTTTTGTGTTCTTCATTTGATCACTCGCTCTCTATATGTTATTGTTCCTTACCCCTTCAAAACTGAATTCTGGCATTTTCTGAATTGTTACTCAGCCTTACTGACCTTATATCAGCATTATCTGCACATTCCATTAGTCTAATAACATCTTTAATGTCTCTTGTTGGTCAGATTATTATTCTTGTTGGCTTCAAATTCTTAAAAGGTATGGATTGACTGGGCTTATATTCACTGGAATTTAGAAGGATGAGAGCGGATTATAGAAACATATAAAATTCTTAAGGGATTGGACAGGCTAGATGCAGGAAAAATGTTCCCGATGTTGGGTGAGTCCAGACCCATGGGCCACAGTGTATAAATAAAGGGTAGGCCAATTAGGTCTGAGATGAGGAAAAACATTTTCACCCAAAGAGTTGGGAATCTGTGGAATTCTTTGCCACAGAAGGCAGTGGAGGCCAATTCATTGGATGTTTTCAAGAGTTAGATAGAGCTCTTAGGGCTAACGGAATCAAGGCGTATGGGGAGAAGGCAGGTTTGGGACACAGATGATCAGCCATGAATATATTGAATGGTGGTGCTGGCTCGAAGGATCGAATGGCCAACTCCTGCATCTATTTTCAATGTTTTTCTCACATGTTCATTAATTCCCTCAATTTGCCTTGGATTCTGCAAACTTCATTTATCTTTCCAGGAAATCTCCACTGTAGGAACCTGTTCTTTTGCCACAGCTATCCACCATCTGGCTGAGGGAATCAAATTTCTTATTTTCAGGTTTGCTGATGATGCCAAACTATTTACGCTGCAAGTAAGACGGCAATATATATAGGCTTCAAATGTATATAAAATGATCGAGTCAGAAAGAACATGGCAGAAGAATATATTATGGAAAAAAGGGATAAGATAAATGAATCATGAGGTTTTTAAGACCATTTTTTGTGCAGTTCTGGGTATTAACCAACATCTATTTATTAAATTGAATTTCATAGTATCTCACATTGCTGTTTGAACTCATGGCCTCAGTGTTATTGGTATCATAATAACAATGTATCTTGGTAGCAAGTTGGGGTCAAGCTGCATCCTTGGGAAGTACTGGAAATTTATAGAGACTTGATAGGATGATGTTATATTATCTATGCAAAGATACTTTATTGTGTTCATGAAATATAAAATCAATCATCAAGAAGTGTCACATTACTTACGCTACAGTTCCCTCCATAATGTTTGGGACAAAGACCCATAATTTATTTATTTACCTCTGTACTCCACAATTTGAGATTTATAATAGAGAAAATCACATGTGGTTAAAGTGCACATTGTCAGATTTTAATAAAGGCCATTTTTATACATTTTGGTTTCACCATGTAGAAATTACAGCAGTGTTTATACATAGTGCCCGCATTTCAGGGCACCATAATGTTTGGAACACAGCAATATCATGTAAATGAAAGTAGTCATGTTTAATATTTTGTTGCATATCCTTTGCATGTAATGACTGCTTGAGGTCTGCGATTCATGGACACCACCAGTTACTGGATGTCCTCTCTGGTGATGCTCTGCCAGCCCTGTTTTGCAACCATCTTGAGCTTATGCTTGCTTTGGGAGCTAGTCCCCTTCCGTTTTCTCGTCAGCATATAAAAGGCATGCTCAATTGGGTTCAGATCAGGTGATTGACTTGGCCACTCAAGAATTGACCATTGTTTAGCTTTGAAAAACTCCTTTGTTTCTTTAGCAGCATGTTTGTGATCATTGTATTCAGTGGCGGACTGGCCAGGGTGTCAGCTTGCCCGATGGCAAGTGGGCCCCTGTTGAAGTGGGCCCCCTTTGTCTCCTGGCAACCAATATTTTTATACCAGTCCGCCACTGATTGTCTTGCTGTAGAATGAACCGCCGGCCAATGAGGCAATTAATCTGTTTGAACTTGAACAGATAGGATGTGTCTATACACTACAGAATTCATCAGCAGTTGTATCATCAATGAAGATAAGTGAGCCAGTATCTTCGGCAGCCATACATGCCCAGGCCATGACACCCCCACCACCGCGTTTCACAGATGAGGTGGTATGCTTTGGATCTTCGGCAGTTCCTTCTCTCCTCCATACTTTGCTCTTGCCATCACTCTGATATAAGTTAATCTTTGTCTCATCTGTCTACAAAACCTTTTTCCAGAACTGTGGTTGCTCTTTTAAGTACTTCTTGGCAAAATTTAATCTAGCCATCCTATTTTGGTGGCTAACCAGTGGTTTGTATCTTGCAGTGTAGCCTCTGTATTTCTGTTCATGTGGACAGTGGTCATTGACAAATCCACACCTGACTCCTGAAGAGTGTTTCTGATCTGTCGGACAGATGTTTGGGGATTTTTCTTTGTTATAGAGAGAATTCTTCTGTCATCAGCTGTGGAGGTCTTCCTTGGCCTGCCAGTCCCTTTGCGATCAGTAAGCTCACCAGTGCTCTCTTTCTTCTTCATGATATTCCAAACAGTCGATTTTGGTAAGGTTTGGTTGATGTCTCTAACAATTTTATTCTTGTTTCTCAGTCTCATAATGGCTTCTTTGACTTTCATTGGCACAACTTTGGTCCTCATGTTGATAAACAGTAATAAAAGTTTCAAAAGGTGATGGAAAAACTGGAGGAAAGACTAGGTGCTGAGAGCTCTCTTATACCTGCATTAAGGAGGCATTTAAACACACCTGAGCAATTACAAACACCCGCAAAGCCATGTGTCCCAAACATTATGGTGCCCTGAAATGGGGGGGACTATGTATAAACACAGCTGTAATTTCTACATGGTGAAACCAAAATGTATAAAAATGGCCTTTATTAAAATCTGACTGTGCACTTTAATCACATGTGATTTTTTTTTTAAATTACAAATCTCAAATTGTGGAATACAGAGGCAAATAAATAAATGATGGGTCTTTGTCCCAAAGATTATGGACTGTACCTGCACAAAACTAATATGCCCTTGTCTGAATTAAATAAAAATATGATGCACAACAAATACATAAACCAAGTGACAAGCCTGATGAGGGACAAGCCTGATGAGCATTAGATGCAAGTTCCTTTACATGCCTAGATTACTTGTGGTAATCTATTCCAGTTCTAACAGCCTTCTACCTCTCTGCTCTCCGTCCAATTTATTTTCCACTCCTGATTTTAATTACCACAATGTTATCAGCATTTTTTAATTTATGAGACTTGTACTATATGTAAGTGATTTTATTTTGCTTTAGTTGCTTAGTATTTCCTTCATTGCTTAATGTAAGAATGACTGGAGGAACCAAAGAAAACTATTTGATTCTGAACCCCTTGCTGTCAAACCAAGAAATGTGTTTGATAACAGCTACATCACAAAACAATCACTTCAAATCTAAATCTGGAATAAATGGGAAAAATTGCTTTGAAGAAGTTACCAATGAGCAACAAATTAACAAAATATATAATCAGGGAACCGCGGTCAGATATTCTGACTTTCTTTGTGAGCTGCAATTTTTTTTAAAGTGAACAATCATAGATTACACTCACTGGTTTTCTCCACTGTTAATAAGATGCTCCAAACAACAGCAATTGCCCAAATAAAATAACAAGGAAACAGTTACAAACATTCTTGATTAAATTGTAATAAATTGAATAGATTCATGGAAGAGGAATGAAATAGGACATTTGCTTGAGTATATTTAATTGTTTTCCAATATTGGAGGATTCGGCAACAGGTGTACTATAAACAATACCAGTTTCCAAACATTCACATTATGGCCAATATTTGATCTAATATTACATTTCACAGCTCCATCAGGGATTATGATGAGTCATTTGTCAGTTCACTGGGCAACATTATACATCTAATGTAATAGCATGTACATAATAATGAATATCAACCTGAAAAACTGTGGAATGGTATCACATCACTAATTTTGTAATTTAAAAACTGTCAATTTAATAGGTGTATATTTTGTGCATTAAGAAATAATATAAAACTAGATTAAGCCGATCACTTACGAATAAAATATTTACATTTAGTACAAGTTAACATAATTGTAATTTGTATAATATGATAAAACTTTTATGGCTAATTTTGTTAAAAAGAATTCATTCAAGAGAATCCCCAAAATGTTTTCATTCCATGTCCTTTGATCATTTTAGGAAGTTTGATGACAATATTATTTCATTGTCTGATTTTTTCTTCTTTTTTTGACGAAGATAAATGGTCGCCATCAATCTTGATCCAATCAGCAATGCAGAATCTCAGGGAAATGCATCACTCTTTCTAGTGGTTTTTCTTCTCTTCATGGGACCATTGCTTCAATTTTTTATGCAATGAACGAAAATATTCCAGCCAAGAAATATGCCATTCACACCCACTGGAAAATTAAATATTATAACTAATGATAGCATTTATCTTTAATATATGTAGCTTTACATTAGGGACAGGGTCCTTTCTATTTCACTGAAGGTTGCATAAATGTTAGAATTTAAAGCTTCAATGGGAGAATTTTCACAATATAACCAGTTTAATGGGAACTGTTACAATTCTTAACAAAATTAAATTAACAAGATTAGTTCATGTTAATTTGAAAAGGAAAATTGATGAATTTTTAAATTACTTTTCAGCTATCAAGTTGGATGTTAAATTCAATGCACAGCCATTCAAAAATCAAACTTAAAATAAAAAAGCAAGCTATTCAAAATATGCAAAATAAAAGGAACATTTTTAAATACAAAAAAGCCAACATTATAGATAACATTGATAGTAAATGTAATTTAACCATATAAAACATATTAACAATTTTCTCTGATCTTTCAAATGTGCAATTCCTCATATTATTCGGGAAAATATACCTTTCACGGTTGCATTTCTCAAACTAGAGATGACTGCAAATTTTCTAACCAAACAATGAAAGTAGTGAAAGTGTTAGGACAATAGCTAAGAATTGATTTTGAAAATACCATTTTACTTACCTACAATGCTTGCATACATTCCCTTCTGCAAATGTCATTGACTCAGTGATTAATAAAAGTGAAGTGCAAAATAATGCTGTCTGACTACACAAATGTTGCATTAAGAATGTAAATTTTAAGCAAACTGCAATACTAAATAAATAATTCTAGAATAATTAAATAGCATAATTAAGAATCTAGGTCACCCTTGTGATGATTAAGTGAAAATACATTCAGAGAAGCAAATGTAAATCCCATTACACAGGATTACAAAAAGGAAATGTTTAGGTGTTCAGGATATACTGATTTATATCAATATCATATTATTTTATCACATGTAAACAGACATGTCTACAACACCTAATTGTAATAGAAGATACACAAACTGCTGGAGTAACACAGCAGGTCAGGCAGCATCTCTGGAGAAACAGGATGGGTGAAGTTTCGGGTCTGACCCTTTCTTGAGTCTGAAGAAGTGTCCCGACGCAAAATGTCAGCCATCCTTTTTCTCCAGAGATGCTGCCTGACCCGCTGAGTTACTCTACCACTTTCTGTCTATCTTCAGTATAATCCAGAATCTGAAGTTCCTGATTATATTAAAAAATGTTGCCCACCCTATCTAATCGTGGAAAACCAGGTATAAAAGTTATTGCTGAAAGGAATAAACTTGAATACATACAAATCTGTACGTTACACCAAATACTTTTATAATTTTCAATGCTTCAATCTTGTTAAATATGTTAAATGTTAAAACAATATGTTAAAAAAATAAACTCATTAACCTACATTATAGCCTGATTTTATCTCTGCCAGGACTCATTCGAAATGCTGAGGTAGACCCATTGTTTCAGCCTGTTTTTGATCCTACAGATCCTAATATCTCCCAACTTGAATCTAATCTTTACCCTTCCTCCAGTCTCTTGACACATACATCTGCAACAATTCGATGCCATCTGCCACTGCGATAGTTTTCTGTTCCCTCCAGGCTCATTTTTCCTTAAATGGATCCACTGTTCTCATTCTTTCGTTGAATAACTTTTGCTTCAACTCACTTCTCCCAAATCAAAGCTGTAGCTATTCCTGTTTCTTTGTGGGATATGTAGGATCCTCATCTTGGTCCTACTCAGGGCCCCACCATCACCTCTTTCTCAGATGCAATGATGATACATTGCGACTTGACGGTTCCTCCATTTGGCAAATAAATAAGACCATGGCCTTGACATAAATGCTTATCACCCAGAGAAAACCCTGAAGATTCTTCACAGCATGTTCCTGGGGCAGGGCCTCAGATCACCAGTCAGTCAGCCTTCTACATTCAAAACAAACAAAGCTAAGTGACTTTTTGGGTAGAGACCCTTCTTAAGACCCAGGAGATAATGGCCTGGTGTTAGAAAGAGAGTCTAAAGAAGGGTCTCGACCCTAAGTATCACCCATTCCTTCTCTCCAGAAATGCTGCCAGTCCCGCTGAGTTACTCCAGCATTTTGTGTCCATCCTCGGTGTAAACCAGCATCTGAAGTTCTTTCCTACACAAAGATAAGTGACAGACACCATAAGACTAGGTCGATCCCTCTTTAAAGGGATAAAATGCACGTCCTTGTCTGGATCTCTGGACCTCTGCACATCTCTTTAAAATACGTCCCATGTCCCTTGAACCTTACCGTCTATGTTTTCCACATTTACGCATTGTATTGCAATTAACTATGTTATATAGTGTTATTAATACTCCTCCCAATGTTCTCTTAAGTTAGGTGCGAGGAGTTGCAATTTTGGAAGACAAACTTGGAGAGGATTTTCACATTGAATGGTAGGGATCTAAGAAGTGCAGTAGAACAGAGGGACCTTGGGGTATAAGCACATTGTTCTCTAAAAGTGTCATCAGAAAGTGGACAGGATGGTAGAAAAAAAGCATTTGCCGTGCTGACCCTCATCAGTAAAGGCAATGAGTATCAAAGTTGGGATGTTATGGTGCAGTTGTACACAACATTGGTGAGGTGGTACTTGGAGTATTGTGTTCAGTGTTGGTCACGAAGTTGTTACAAGTTCTTGAGGTACATAGATATAGGGAAAGGTTGTGTAGGCTGGGATTTTATTCCTCGGAGTGTAGATTGCGTAAATGAGCATCTTGGTTGACATGAACACGGGCCAAAAGGCCTGCTTCTGTGCTGTTTGACTCTATAATAGCTAGTCAATGAATCAGGTTGACAGCTCAGTAAGCAAAAATGATTCTTGACCAAAAGGGAGCTGTAACTATTTCATGTTGGGGCAAAAATCCCATCATACAAGGCGACTGGTAAAATTAAGGTAATAAGTGATAGGAGCAGAATTATGCCATTCGGGCCATAGAAACATAGAAAATAGGTGCAGGAGAAGGCCATTTGGCCCTTTGAGCCAGCACCTCCATTCATTGTGATCATGGCTGATCATCCACAATCAGTAACCCGTGCCTGCCTTCTCCCCATACCCCTTGATTCCGGTAGCCCCTCACGCTCTATCTAACTCTCAGATCTGGGTCTCTGCAATTGGATCCTCGACTTCCTCATCCACAGACCACAGAAATACTTCATCCTCAGTAACAATCAGCACGAGAGCACCTCAAGGCTCCATTCTCAGCCCCCTGCTATACTCACTCTATACTCATGACTGCGTAGCCAGTCACATTGCGAACTCCATCATCAAGTTCGCCGACGACACCACTGTTGTGGGACGAATCACTGATGGTGACGAGTCAGTGTATAGAAGTGAGATCGACCCATTGACCAAATGGTGTGAGCACAATAACTTGGCTCTCAACACCAGCAAAACCAAGGAAATGATTGTGGACTTTGGAAGGGGTAGGCTAGGGACCCACAATCCCGTTTATATCAACGGGACAATGGTGGAAAGGGTCAAGAACTTCAAATTCTTGGGCGTGCATATTTACAAAGATCTTCCCTGGTCCCAGCACACTGATGCAATTAAAAAGAAAGCACATCAGCGCCTCTACTTCCTGAGAAAATTACGGAGAGTTGGTATGTTATTGAGGACTCTCGCAAACTTCTACAGGTGCACAGTAGAGAGCATACTGACTGCATGCTTCGTGGCTTGGTTCGGCAACTTGAGTGTCCAGGAGCGGAAAAGAATGCAGAAAATTGTGACCACTGCCCAGTCCATCGGCTCTGACCTCCCCACCATCGAAGCAATCTATCGCAGTCACTGCCTCAAAAAGGCTGCCACATCATCCTGGCCACACATCTCTCCGCTGCCATCAGGTAGAAGGTGCAGGAGCCTGAAATCTGGCACATGCAGGTTCATGAACAGCTTCTTCCCCACAGCCATCAGGTTATTAAACACGCCATCAAACAAACTCTGAACTATAACAGCCTATTGCACTTTACCTGTTTATTTATGGGTATATATATATATAGTATACGCTATATAGACACACTGAACTGTTCTGCATTTATGCTTACCATATTCTGTTGTGCTGCAGCAGGCAAGAATTTCATTGTCCTATCTGGGACACATGACAATAAACTCTCTTGACTTGACTCTCTTTTAAATTCATCCAGTGAATTGGCCTCCACTGCCTTCTGTGGCAGAGAATTCCACAAATTCACAGCTCTCTGTGTGAATACGTTTTTTTCTCATCTCAGTTTTAAATGGCCTCCTCTTTATTCTTAGGCTGTGGCCCCTGGTTCTGGACTCCCCCAACATTGGGAACATTTTTCCTGCATCTAGCTTGTCCAGCCCTTTTATAATTTTATACGTTTCTATAAGATCCCCACTCATCCTTCTAAATTCCAGTGTATACAAGCCAAGTCTTTCCAATCTTTCCTCATATGACAGTCCCGCCATCCCGGGGATGAACCTACGCTTCACTGCCTCAATGGCAAGGATGTCCTTCCTGATATTAGGAGGCCAAAACTGCACACAATACTCCAGATGTGGTCTCACCAGGGCCCTGTACAACTGCAGAAGGACCTCTTTACTCCTATACTCAAATCCTCTCATTATGAAGGGAAACCTGCCATTATCTTTCTTCACTGACTGCTGTACCTGCATGTTTACTTTCAGTGACTGGTGTACAAGGACACCCAGGTCTCGTTGCACATCCCTTTTCAAGTCTACTCTGCCATTCAATCATGGCTGATCTATATATCCCTCCTAACCCCATTCTCCCCATAACCCCTGACACCCTTACTATTCAAGAATCTATCTCTGCCGTAAAAAAAATCCATTGACTTAACCTTCATAGCCTTCTGTGGCAAAGTATTCCACAGATCCACCACCCTCTGCCTAAAGAAATTCCTCCTCATCTAATTCTTAAGGGAACGTCCTTTAATTCTGAGGCTATGACATCTAGTCCTACACTCTCTCACTAGTGGAAACATCTTCTCCACATCCAGTCTATCCAAGCCTTTCAGTATTCGGTAAGTTTCAATGAGGTCCACCCGAATTCTTCTAAACTCCAGCGAATACATCAGACGCTCATCATATTTTAACCCACTCATTCCTGGGATCCTCTCCAGGGCCAGCACCTTTCCTCAGATATGGTGCCCAAAATTGCTCACAATACTCCAAATGTGGCCTGACCCTTTAATCAGGACAGAAATTGTTTACTGGACTAGCTTTAAAAAGAGTCACGGAGCGATTTCCCAGACTAACCTCTGCTTTTAGAGTCCATTTATAAGACCTGGTATAATTGGCTAATTATTTACTTGCACTCAAAAATAATATAAACTTATACATCCACACTCTTTTGCAACCTACAAATTTATTCAGTCCATAATTCCAACCTTTTGGTAAATTATTTTATCCCCTCTCTAAAATATGATGCATCTGCCACCTGTCAATTCATTCTACCAACCTTTTCATCCTAAACTTTTTACAAATGCCTAAAATTATTCCTCCAGCTTTTTTTCACATCCTTGTCCAAATGAAAAGGATAAATTATATTTTCTACTGTAAACCAAAATTCTGCAGATGTGTTGGTATACAGAGTGCTACAGTGATCTCTGTCTTGCATAAGGTGAGAACATTGGCAGGACGGAATCTATCTGAGGTGGGGCTTCTCATCAGGACATCCTGATCAAGACACCCTATTGTGCAATCAAAATATCAGTTCTCTAGACAAAGTTTTCTCACATGCAACCAGCTCCAATAGACTCTCAATATGTTTCCATTGTATGCTTCAAAGATTTAAAAAAATGTACAATACATCTTTGGATAGACAAATACAACCATAGCCAGTGTCAACTGAAAATGCATTATCAAGGTAATATTAGGTATAGTTGGAGAAATGGATCCTAATGGGCCTGTCTCACTTAGGCGATTTTTCAGGCGACTGTCGGCAACTGTCAGAGTGGAACACACACACACGCACATCGCTTCCTTAACCAGCCTGTTATGCAGGCGGGGGACAGGGCAAATGGGGGGAGCGCTGTCTGAGTGAATGAAATTCACACGGTGCAAAGCAAGGGTGATACAGACACACAACGCGATGAACAGGAAGGTTTGTGCTGTAATTAAGACGGCTAAAGCACAGTGTACGGTAAGTCCTTTAAAAGTGGGGGGGGAGATGTGGGGGGGAGAGGGGGAGAAGGGGGAGAAGGGGGGAGGGGAGTGGAGACAACTTTTAAGAAGCCAAAGCTACACAGCTATGAAGCTCGGCGGACATTAAACATTAGAGGTCGGTTATCCTTGGTTCTGAAAACTACTGCTTACGTTTCTTTTCCCAATGAGCCAATGAAATTCACCGGTCAGTACCGGCTCCAACCTATGAGATCCTTCGACCTCCTGGCAACTCACTAGAATCTCCTGGTGACCCACCTACGGCACGTGAATTCTTGCTACTCTCCATAGCGGCTTCATTCTGGACGCCATGTTGAAAAATTTGCGGCGACCATAATGAGGCAGCGACTAGTTCCCAGAATGCGGGAACTCCTCACGACCATGAAGGTGACTCCCGGCAACCACCCGCGAACATGTGGCGACCATGTGGCAACTGCATAGTCTCCTGCGGTCGCCTAAAAAGCTGCCTAAGTGGGACAGGCCCATAACTATATAGCTAAAAAAATGACAGATCAACTCAGTTTCAATTACATTTTCTGATAATATAGGTATTCCAGGAAATAGATTTAAACATGAAGTTTAAATATTTAACTAAACTATTCCTGTACGAAAAATGAAAACAATTGAATATTATATACTATAAATATTTGGGAACCAAATATAGTGTAAGAGATATCAAGAAAAGCATTGAGTATCGATATACTAACTAATCGGAGATAATCCTGTTACACAAAAAAGAAAACTGAAACAAAATGAATAAAATCACGTCTCTGTAATATCTGTGACTAAGTGGGATTTGCAAAATCCCAAGAGAGAGGATAAATAAGAGCCATTCTGAATATGAAGCAAACCTGTCGGAAAAATGCAAATGGTTTCCTAATTATCTACAGGCTATTAACATGCAGTTCCAATTACCACCAATTAAAATCTGTTTAAACATTATGACAAAGTTTATTGAAATGTGGGGGGGGTGGAATAATATGCTAATTACTGCACTATAAAACAAATGCTAAGTGTCTATTTTGACTAGCGGTATAATAAATAGAAAATTTTATGTGTCTTGAATTGGGAACAAGCCATTCAGCACTAGGTCTGATTTGGAAATAATCCCATAGGTATCTGATGCATTTACAAAGACAGTAGGTTTACAAGCTTTCATTTTTGAAAATTTCTAAAGTGATTATTGTTATCATCATTTAAACAAATAGACTTAAATTTAGTTTGTCACAACTAATTCTGTTGACTGCTTACAGTGCTAACACAAGAACAATTTGAGCCTTCCACATAAATCTCAAATTAATGGTGTAAATTTCCCAACAGAATTTTATCCAGGTTTATGTTTGGGCTTTAATACTTTAGAAAGCAGGCTTGACTATGAAGTTGCAATGGTGTTTAACTCCCTAAACTGTGGATGAACTTCAAGAAGTTGCAGCTAAGATGTGGCGAGGCGGACAACATTAAGAAAAAAAAATGTTTATTATCTATTAATTTAAATATTTTTCAAAAATTTGATGCAGGATCAGATGGGTCTAGGGTTGCGTGCACACCATACACCTCAAGGAAGACCAGAGGTCTGGCTGGTTGGAGTGCACTTGACCTTCCAAACCGCAGGGCTGGTGGAAAGTATAACCTAGCCTGGTGCAGTACAAATTTGACATTGTTGTATCCATAATTTCCACAATACAACAATTATACAGCCTTAGGTAGACACAAAATGCTGGAGTAATTCAGCGGGACAGGCAGAAACTCTGGAGAGAAGGAATGGGTGATGTTTCTGGTCGAGACCCTTCTTCAGACTGATAGGGTTATTATATTATACAGCCTTTTGCTCTGTCTCTCCTCAGTCCACAATATGAATTAGCAGCAGTAGGTTATTTTCCATAGTGTATGCCAGTGTTCCTTTTGAACAAAGATTACTTATATCGGAAGTGCATAATACAACATTAGCAACACTAATCCATTTTTCAAATATTTCCTGGATAATTCAATTTTTAATGGCTGAGGTTGCACAGAAAATCTTGCCACTCAAAAGAGAACCAAGGTTAAAATTAATGACTGTAAATTGCAGTTAATCTAAAATGTAATTGGTTAATCTGTATTTGCTTGCCACCCATTTTATTGGCTTCTTACATCCTCGCATCAAAATTGACATTTAGATATAATTAACAAGTATTTCAAACAGTGGTGGCTATATAATCAGGAAATTAGAGGTGTGCATAACTAAGGTAAAACAATAATATAGGGGAATTTCAATCTATATATTGGCTGCACCAAATAAGCACTAAATATGGAGAATAAATTCATATTGTGTAAAGGATAAAGGAACAGACAATTTTAAATCTAACATATAGTAATTAATCTGATAATAAAGGGATTTTAAGGAACACAACAATAGATATGTGAAAATGAATGGAGTAGCTAAATATGGGTCCCATGCAGACCAACATATTACAACTTACATTGAGCAATAAGGAAAAGAGAGAGAAACTAAACAAATACTTATGCCTGCTTTCAAAGGAAGCAACACAGAAAAACCTTCCAGAAATCGGGGAAAACAACAGCTCAAGGGTGATTGAGGAGCTGAAATAAATTAGTCTTAGTAAAAGATTAGCTTTGGAGAAATCAATGAATGGAAAGGCAATAAATTCTCAGATGATATCCATCCAAAGGTACTAAAGGTGGTGGCTATGGTGATAATGGATGGACTAGTTGTAGTATTCCAAAATTCTATAGATTTCCAAATAGTTCTCATAGATTGCAAAGCAGTAAATGCTGGAGCTGAAAGAACAGACACCATGTTGGCATCGTAGTTAATACGGCTGCTTCATTGCTCCAGGGACCTGGCTAATGCTGATCTTGGGTGCTGAGTGTATGGAGTTTGAAAGCCTTCCTCGTGACTGTGTGGGTTTTATTGAGTGTACTGGATTCATCCCATGTTTTCAAGATCAGATAGGTTAATTGGCTACTGTAAATTAACCACGGTGTAAGTAAGTGGCAAAAGAACAAAAGAAGAGTTGATGGCCCTTTGAGAGAGCATCAGCTAAGGACTACAGGGTGAAAGAGGAATGAAACTGATTGAGTTACTCTGCTGGGAGCTGGTATGCACTTGATGGGCCAACCAGCTCCCTCCTGTCATAATCAATATATAAAAAGAGAACCATAACTGTCTTAGCCTGACATCAGAAAAGGGTAGATAATTATGGTGGTAACAGGGCCCTTGGAAAATAATGATCATATTGGGTAGTCCACCAGGATTTATGAGAAGGAAATCATGTTATGACAACTCTGATAAACTTTTTTTAATTTGCAACTGGCAGAATAGGTAAAGGCAAATCAGTTGACATGGCGCATTTGAACTGTGTGAAGGCCTTAACAAGGTGCTGCCTAAGAGAGTATTAAACCTAATTAGAGCATTTGGTATTGGGGATATAATGCTGGCCTAAATGGAGGATTTGTTTACAAACAGAAAACAGTGTCATTTTTTAGATACTTGGCTGCGACCAGTCAGATAGATCAGAACAGTGCAGCAGTGAGAAACGTTCATTTGCTACATCAATTGTTTAGATGAACATAACACATCCAAGTCATAGAGTTATAGATGATACAAAGTGATGTGGTAGTATGAATTGCCAAGAGGCAGCAGAGGGGTATTGGCAGGTTAAGTGGAGGTGCAAGGGCACGGCCAATAGAATATAATGTGGAAAAAAATGTGAGGTTATCCACTTTGGTAGAACAAAGAAAGTAGAATACTTTTTAAATGTAGAGATTGAAAAGTGTTTGCATTCAGAAACTGGAGACCCCGTACGTGAATCTCAAAGTTTACACTTACAGATTCAGATTCAGATTTAGATTCCTTTATTGTCATTCAGACCTTTCGGTCTGAACGAAATTTGTTACCTTGCAGTTATAACATGTAATAAATTAAAACAAAACACACAATAAACACATATTTAACATCCACCACAGTGAGTTCACCAAGCACCTCCTCACTGTGGTGGAAGGCAAAAGTCTTAAAGTCTTTGTCTTTTTCCCCTACTTGTTCCCCCTCTGTACTGAGGCAATCCAGGCCTTCGATGTCATCGTCCACTAGGCCCGCGGCCGAGCCTCCGAAGCCAGGCCGTCACCGCCGCCGTTGCCGGAATGCCGGAACACCACCACAGCTCCCAATCAGGATCGACCACGGGAACGCTGGAGCCGCCGGAGCTCTGAAGCCGGGCCGCCGCTGGAGCACCGCTGGAGAGCCGCTGGAGCCCCGAAGCCGGGCCGCCGCTGGAGCACCGCTGGAGAGCCGCTGGAGCACCGCTGGAGCAACTGCTGGAGCCGCCGGAGCTCCGAAGCCGGGCCGCTGCTGGAGCACCGCTGGAGAGCCGCTGGAGCCCCGAAGCCGGGCCGCCGCTGGAGCACCACTGGAGAGCCGCTGGAGCCGCCGGAGCGCCGAAGCCGGGCCGCTGCTGGAGCACCGCTGGAGAGCCGCCGGAGCGCCGAAGCCGGGCCGCTGCTGGAGCACCGCTGGAGCAACTGCTGGAGCGCCGAAGCCCCGAAGCCCCGAAGCCCCGAAGCCGGGCGGCAAGCAATTAGGAAGGCCTTTATTACAAGAGGAAAAAATTGAGGTGTCTTTCTCCTACTATAAAGGGCCTGTCCCACAGGCGATTCTTTTAGGCGACTGCCAGCGACTAGGCTATCGCCACAAGGTTGGTCGTGAGTAGTCTCCTCAGTTGCCAAAGAGTCGTAGAGTTTTTCCGGTCGCCGCTGGATTTTGAAATGTTCAAAACATTTCGGCGACAGTCAGCGTCCGTGGGCTTGTCGTAGCTTATCTTCTCCTGACGTAGGTACTGTCGTAGGTTGTCACCAGGATGGAGTAGGTTGATGCCAAGATGACGTAAGTTGTCACCAGGTGATGTAGGTTGTTCGCGGTGCTGACTTCGGTGAATTCCATTGTCGTAGTCGCCTGCAGTGGGACAGGCCCATTTTCAGTCTTCGGTTTTCCGGCGACCTGCTACGACTATTGAATTTTGTGCTTTACAGAATTACCACGTGTCAGTGTTTCAAATTAAATGATACATTATCTACAATAATTAAACTGCTCTAAAGCTCTGGCAATGTAATTAACTAACTGTTTTGAAAGTTTTGTGCTGAAGATATTGTACTACTGACATAAAAAAGTAGTTTGTGTTGGTATCTAAGGAATAAAATAGGAAGTTCATAGATAAGCAACACCCACAGGAGTGATAATTCGAGACCTGATGCCACCTGGCCAATCAAAATGAGGTGTGAACATTCCACTCAACAATAAAATTGTTGCGAAATAAACAAATTCCTTTTTTTCTTAGCCAGGAAACTGCTAAACCACAATTATCCTAAGTTAGGTTTTCACATATCAACCTATTCTAAACAAAACTTTCCAATAACTAACGGAATGATGAACCTAATCCAGAAACAAAGATGAACCTACCCGAATATGTTCCAGGTGTAATTTTTTTGCAAGCACGTGAAGCCTGCAGAAGTCCTGACAATCAGATACTATGGTGACCAAATGGTTGGTGTTGCTGACTCAACAAAGATTCTTTCTGCAATCTAATGAAATTCCAACTTTGATCATTCACAAGATTTAAAAATGTTGTGCAAAACTCGCCAATTTACCAGGAATTCACAAAATGATCACAAAGGAGCTCATAATTGTAACTGTTACTAGACTAGGTGGGACCCGAGGCCTGGCCCCCCAACGTCACCCATTCCCCAATGGGGCAGGGGGTGGTGTGGGGGAGGGGGGGTGGTGTGGAGGAGGGGGGGTAGGTGTGGGGGAGGTGTGGGGGATGGGGTGTTGGTGGGGGAGGGATGTGGTGCAGGGGAGAGGGTGTGTGGGGGATGGGGGGTTTGGGGAGGGGGGTGTGGTGGAGGGAGGGATGATGGGTGTGGAGGAGGAGGTTTGGGGGGAGGGGATGGTGTGGGGGGGGAGGGGGTTGTGTGGGGGGTGGGGTGATGTGGGGGGGTTGTGTGGGGGGTGGTGTCAGGGGTGGGGTGGGTGGAAGGGGGAGGAACAGGGGAGGGTTATAGGGGGGGTGTGGGTGTTTGGGGAGGAGGGGGAGGGTGTGTGTGTGGGGCGGGTGGGACTCCACTCAGCGGCCACTGGCTGCGGCACCACACAGCACCTCCCGGCACCACTCAGCGGCTTGCCCGACTCCACTCAGCGGCTTCCCCCGACTCCACATAGCGACTTCCCCCGACTCCACACAGCGGCTTCTCCCCCGACTTCACACGGCTTCTGGACTCACACCCGGCCTCCGGGACTTTATTCTCCTCGCCCGGAAGGGGCGTTACCTTCAAGGTGAATGACAGGTGAGAAGACCAATCTGCTGATCTCACGATTTTTTAAACCTTCACAACTTTTGTAATATTCCACGGATCGGAACAAAATGGTGCGCTTCGAGCAGAGGAGAACGGTGCGTAAGGTGGCGAAAAATCTTAGCGATGTAAGGTACCGTTTTTTGCGCAAATTAAAAAAAACAAACTGGAAGTGGTCTAGATGAGGGTTTTAGTTTTGATGTCTGGAGACAGCACGCACAACCATTATTCTATGTAAGCGGTTGCAGAATACATCCAATGCTGAGTATCATCAATCACGGATTCCACAGCAGAGGTCCCTAGCTTTCACACCAATATGTCACTGACGACAGAGAACGATCTCCCCTCTACCCCCCCCCCCCCCCCCCCCCCCCCCCCACGCACACACTCATCCACCCCTTAGGCTCTAAATGCATGCACGTCATTATATCATAGAAAGTATACTGTCGGGTTATATCACACGCATTTGTTAGAAATTGCAGTTGTAGATATAGCCCAGTCCATCACATAGATCAGACTCCCCACCATTGACTCTATCGACACTTCATGCTGCCTCAATAAATCAGCTAGCTTAATTAAAGACTATCCGAAGAAGGGTCTCAACCCAAAAAAATCACCCGTTCCTTTTCTCCAGATATCCTGCCTGTCCCACTGAGTTACTCTAGCATTTTGTGTCTATCTTTGGTGTAAACCAGCATCAGCAGTTCCTTCCTACACAAATCAAAGGCATTTCTCACCCTGGTCTTTCCATCTTCTCCACACTCCTGTCAGGCAAGAGATGCAGAAGCTTTAAAGCGTGTACCATCACAAGGGGAGCAGCTTCTTCCCGTTTCCATTGGGTGGCACCACTGGAGAGGCTGCCTCGCCAGCAGCTGGCAGTCCTTCTACCCTTTTTGTTATTTTAGTGTGTCTAAATGTACGTTTTAATGTTTCTTAGTATGTCTTATGTGGGAGATGGTTGGGGGGGAGGGGGGGGAATAGGGAGAAAACCGTTTTTCAGTCACTCACCTGGAAGGAGATGCGTCTTTACTCTGTGTTGCATCTTTGCACCCCCGTTGAGAACCGTTGATTCCGCTGTGGTGGATGTTTATGATAAACTCTATTGTCTATTGTGTTCTTTTTATTCGTAAAGCTGTATGGTAACTCAAATTTCACTTTACCAATTGGTGCATGTGACAATAAATGTGAATGTGAACTTGAACTTTTCAGGCCATTGAACGGTCCTTTCCATAGAAAGAGTGCAATCTGAATCTCCTCTAAGTCATTGTGGAATTTGTACTTTGTTTCTGGAACTGTTGTGCTATAATGCTGAGAACTATATTTTGCACTCTGTGTCTTACACTTCACTCCACCCATTGTACTTGAATTCAGCTTGATTGTATTTCTGCATAGTATTATCTGATTTGATAAAAAACAAAGCTTTTCACTGTACCTAGGCACACTTGACAATAATAATTCTAATCCTGCCTAAACTCAATGTTCCAAGCTTGGCAGAGACCTGACTAATGGACAACAATTCATCATCCTCACTCCACACTTAGTGTTTGAATTTAGGTTCCATGGCATGCTCTGTTCAAACATCTACCATAGCATTAATACTATCTTTGTTTACCTTGTGTAATCTCAGTTTCTTTCCGAATTCAAACACATCACTATTTTCCTTATTTCTAAGCTTTGACACTCATGAACTTCTTCCCAGTCAATTCTATTGGTGTTATTTTTGTCTTGGTTTGACATGACAATTATATTGCATATTTGACCATGCATGTCCATTTACTTTCAAAACAATCTTTGCCAATCGCTGTGAGCAGTTCACATCTCTTCAGTTCTGCTCTATCTTTGAAACAAAGTTATCTCAAGGTACTAAATTCACATCTTCTGCAAACTTTTAATTCAAAATCCTTTAGGACAAGCTTCCACGTACTCTAACTCCACTGGCAAAAATGATAATGACATCATCTATAACTGGATACAAAGAACCACACTACTCCTCATCTTGTCGAATGTATTTGTCAGTCAGCGAGTTATCTTTCTGAATTTATGTGTTACCAACTTGCGATAAAGACTATGTACTTGTAGGGTCAGGTCCTATATATATTCTGATGTCACTTAGCTCTACTGTTGGCTCAACCTTACAATTATCTATCTGGTCAGAATATTTATCCAGCACCGAATGACAGAAAAGCCAGATTTCCCTCCAATTAAAACCCAGGATCATGACAACTGGGTATTTGAACGGGAGGTGGGGAGATACCATAAAACACATTTCAGCATATTTTTTTTTCTTTATCTTTCCTAATGAGTTAGTTTGTGAATGCAGTGCATGGCGTGGAATGGTGTCACACAAAGGACTCCAACTTCAGTTTTCATCCTCTGTGCTCAGTTAACTGATAGCAACCACACTGACACGGTGCCCCAACCGTTAGCCCGTTGTCCCTGGGACAGCAGAATAAAATTAGAAAACAACAAACAACCCAAACATAATTACTGCTTAATTACTTTTGAAGTCCACTACAAATTCAGCGCTGATCAAATAATATGAAAATATTTGTTATATAGGCCCACATGGCTAACGTAATGAAGAATGACCAATGTCCTCAGGCCAGTTTCCCATCATTTGGAGGATTAGAAATGAAAGTTATATTACAAATAACTTTTTTTCATTTTCTGAATAATGGAATATAGCTAAGTTAGATGTAATTCACAATGAAAAGTTAGAATTCAAATAAAATAATTCTCTATACTATAAAATAATATAATTCTCAATACAAAGAACTAGGATAGATGCGCAGTAGGATAATTTAAAACGTCAAATACTGCAGCTGGTACCGTCATTTCCAAGAGAATACTCAGTTCAAGCTTTAAAATCATGCAATCACTATCAGCCCTATTAAAGGTATGTAAAACCTAGAAGACATCGTATGGTACCAAACGTCGAGTATAATTTGGCTTATAAACTCTTCAGTAATCCTAATACTATGAATTCAAGATCACACTGATGAATTCTTCCCCCCCCCCCCCCCCCCCACCAACCCCCCTTTTCAATCTCTTAATGTGTAGCCTGTCTTAAAATGTCATCTAAATTCAATTGTTCGTTTATAGTAATATCTGGTGAGTATCGATCCTTTGGTCCAGTAGTTAGTCAAAGGCTATCTCCTTTGACTAACCTTTTCCTTGGTGTCATCCTTCTTGTGATGAATTGTTACAATCTCAGCGAGCGTAATTACATACAAGCAGAGTGGGTCATTCATTTCTTCGGCGTCGCCATTTGCCAAAAAAAACCCTTTTTATCTGTAGCCCCAAATCTTCTATTTGCTGTGAAAGACAAAACAATACATAACAAAATAATACCTTGAGAGCTGTCGGAACCCGTCCACCTGCTAAAAACCTAGCAAATGCTTCATTATTGAATGTTGATCATAACTTTAACCGTCTGTTTTTAAAATAGGATTGAAATGGAAAAGGACTTTCAAATATTACTTTAACTTTTAAATATATAATTATTTTTGTAAGCACTTAACTGCACCACATATCATGGTGGAAATTATCTTTCATTATTTTGATATACAATATATTTACTTTGCTTTTATATTTTATCTAGGCTTTCTACTTTTTCTTTTATATTACCTTGCCTACATATGTACATAGCTTATACACACATTTCTCCAAGTGAAAACAGTTCTTGAACTATTTACCACAACAATCGTCCCCACTGCCAAATCAACTATACTTAAGAGTAATTGGGCAAATTAAATCCAGAATTTCAGTAAAGAGCCCAGAGACAGGCAATGTCCCTTGCAATCTAACAAAGGAAGAATTGAGGTACAAAATTGTCTAAGCAGTGTTATTACAACTGGGGTATATATATGAAAGGATTCGATATTTAAAACAGAATCTGCGAACGGATCTAGAATTGATTCTCTTTGCCTAATTTTCAGTCTCACAACGCAGAAACTGCAAAACTATAAACAAACAGAACCAGGTATATATATTTTACAATCCAGAACAGAAATACAGTACTCGGTGTAAAAAAATAGCATCCAAGTTACGTGTGCAGTGCCACCTGAACACCAATGACCATCTTTATATGAATACCATCAATAGTGGGCAAACATTCTCAAATTAAATGTACCTGAAGAATTAAGTTAGTTTTCAGCCCTATCTCCAGAATTTTGTTTGTGCTGCTAAGAGTTGAAGGGATCTAAACTAGCATAACAAATCCTCCCAATTCCTCTCAAATAAAATAATTAAACAACTCCAAAAGGGAAGTAAAAATGGTTAACTGTTTTTAAAAAGAAACAAAGATAATGTTACTGTTGGCATTTTGAAGAGGATTAGAATAGAAATTCTAATAGAAATAATCTGTATATTAAGTGCATATATTTATTAATTTTTCATTTGTATCAGGAGAATATTGAAGTGCCCAGGGATTTTGTCTGCACTTGTTTGACTCATTCAGGAAATTAAATCAGGGAGTCTCATGTTTAAGCACAAAATAACATGCAAGTGATATGCCAGAGGAAGCAGGCTCAATGTACTAAATGACCTCCTTTCATTACATTATGTACTTAAATGAAATTGAAGAATGTGCTATTTACATCAGAATGATTCTAGTAAATTGACAGGGGCCAACATTCTTTTGCCCAAAATCGTGCCCAGATGCAGGTGAAACACAAATAATCAGCTTAATACTGACATGCATCCTGGCAAAATGGACATAGCTCCAATGTTTGTCTTCCAGAGGGGATCTATGAGTGATTTCGGATGCATAATGGGGTGGGGGGGGGGGGGGGGAATCCTCCAAAAACTGAGTTTATGCATTTGAAGACCACCTTACTTATGGAACCTAAACCCAGGCCCTATTTCTACCATTAATGAAGCATGTATACCTCCTATTCTGGCCATAACAAGTGATGATTGATGAGGTGACAAATAACAGGGCAGTTGCATGGGGTTTCTTTCCATGGGGAGCTCCATAGTCTGATCCCATATGGAAATCCCTATGCAATCTCATGTATCTGTGTCCCAGCAAACTGTAGGGTTTATCCAATGAGGTAAATGAAAGCAAATCGTCAGAAATAATATTAAAAAGTCTGCTATCATCGGCTTGATTTGATTTTTTTTATCATTAGCACTTGATTTGTCATGCACCTTTTAATAGATTCTCATGGCACGGTATAGGTCAGCCCATCAGACTACAACAATATCTCCCTTGTCGGCGGGTTTAAGAACAAGGTTGGGATTATTGATTAGTGAGTGGAGGGCTGTGTGTTCAGTTGAGGTGAGTTTGGAGTGGGTAAGGGGAGCAGAGAAGTCAAGACAGTTGATGTTGTGCAGCAATTGGAAATAGAGATGGTCTAGAGATGGCAGAAGGCCAGCGGGGGGGGGGGGGGGGGGGGGGGGGGGGGGAGTCCATGGAAGGTGGGGACTCCTTCCCATAGAAATAGGCCCAGAGGCGACAGAATAAAAGCTCCATATCATAGTGGGCCCAAAATTAATTGCGGCGTGGGCATTGGTGTAGGCACACCTCAACAAGTTGCGTGTCTTCCACTCACTTAGCAATCATCCCAACAATGTTATTAAGCCGGCTGACAAGGGAGGTGCCATTGTAGTCTGTCGGGCTGACCTGTACCGTGCTGAGGCTGGGCGCCAGCTCTCGGGCACCTCCGCATAGCCACCCCTTGACCATGACTCCACAAACGAACACCAGGCCATCATCTCCAAGACTGTTTCTGATCTCATCACTCTTGGCGATATCATCTCCACAGCATTCAACCTTATTGTTCCCCAGTCCCGCACTACCCGCTTCTATCTCTTCGCAAAATCCACAAACAAGACTGCCCTGGCAGATCCATTGTATCTGCCTAGTCCTACCCCACTGAACCCATCTCCATATATCTTGATTCCACCCTATTCCCCATTTGTCCAGTCCCACCTACATCCGAGATGCCTCACACGCCCTTCAACTCTTCAATAACGTTCAATTTCTAGGCCCCTTATGCCTCATCTTTACTGTGGACATCCAGTTCCTCTACACTTTCCCTAAATCTGGAGGTGTGCGTTCCAGAGATGCTGCCTAACCCGTTGAGTTACTCCAGCAGTTTGTGTCTTTTTGTAAACCAACATCTGCAATTCCTGCTGTCTAATTCATCAATTTTATACCAGGGTTTTGCCTGCACTTAACCCGTAACCCAATTTCTTAATGCAGCTCATTGTTATAGATTTTAATAGTCCTTTTTCTCGATACAGCTACTGGTACACCACCGATTTTCCGGCAACTCCTTTAATCCTGACAAAATTACGAAAGTGCACTTGAAATCCCCCAAAAATGTGGTGCCTAGGCTAGGTGAGACTTCCATGGCTGGACATCTGATCAGCCGGTCAAAGTTCCCGACTGTGGCTGGGACTATGGAACTCCGGCCCGGCTGGAGAAGGTGGATCAGTTTCCCTCGCCGACTTTGCATGACAGTCTGTCGACCTCCTGGTGGCCTAGGCGGACCGTTCCGGTACAATTTAACTCCTCGCAGGCCCACAACAGATGGCGAGGGGTGGTAGGCAAGTCCACTTTACTGCATTTTTGGCAGATCTCCGGGTCAGCGGGGGTTTGGCAAGGTGGTCCTGCCAGGAAAACAGCGCTTCGGCCACGCGGGCGGCCGCTGATCTGACCCTCATCAAAACTTCCGTGGGCAACTCGTTAAACGGCGCCCTGGCTGCCCATGCAAGAAATATGTGTTGCTGTCAATGTAATTTACATTTGATATTTTTATTTAAATTTCTAGCAGTCCATGGTGCTTTAGAGACATTATTGGGTCAAAGGTGTATTGTTGAATTATTATTACTTGACCTGTGTTGGTGCGGCAAAACGGATAATACAGCAAGGCTCTGGAACCAAGGGTGCCGAAAAATCGGTGGTGGACCTGTACTTGTGGACTCAATAATGTAACATGCAGAATCTTAGTTTGTAAGCATTTGTTGTGTAAAAACATTTTTTCCACTTACTCTTAAGTATAAATTTGTCTCCTCTCAAAATGATCTCACAAAGCAGTGGAAACAATGCACCATTTTGTTATCACTTAAACATTTCCAAGGACTGTGTCACATCACCAGTTAACCTTGTTAGATTAAAGGGCCTGTCCCACTTAGGCAATTTTTGAAAACTCGCCTGAAAAACCGCGAACTGGAACGGCGACTGTCAGAGCGGAACACACACGCACACAAACACAAACACATGGCAAAGGCGGGGGCCAGGGAAAGCGGTGGAGCAGTGTCTGAAATTCACACGGTGCAAAGCCAAGGTGATACAGACACACACCGCGATGAACAGGAAGGTTAAAGACGGCTAGCGCAGTGTACGGTAAGTCCTTTAAAAGAATGCGGGGAGGTGGTGGAGGGGAGAAGGGGGCAGAAGGGGGTGGAGAAGGAGTGGAGACACTTTTAAGAAGCCAGACAACTTTTAATAAGCCAGAGATACACAGTTGTAAAGTTTAGCGGGCATTTAACATTACTGGTCGGTTTTCCATGGTTCTGAAAACTCGTGTTTACGTTTGTTTTCCCCAATGAGCCAATGAAAATGCCCGGTCAGCAAAGGTGATTACCTAAAACTACCTACGGCTACCTCGACTACCTACAACAACATGGTAACCCCACTACCACTGCACCTACGACTACAAAAGTATCGATTTTCTCTGAGGCGACCAATTTTTCAACATTTCAACAGTGTACGGTAAGTCCTTTAAAAGAGCAGGAACTCCTCTCGACCATGAAGGAGACTCACCAGCGAACATGTGGCGATCATGAGGCGAGCGCAGTCTCCTGCACTCGCCTAAAAAGACGCCTCAGTGCGACAGGCCCTTAAGTGAAAGAGGTACTTCCCTTCAAGTGTCTCTTCACAATTGCAACATTTCATGAGAACACTAAATTTCCTTCCCCTATTGTTTCCTTATTCTTTTCTCATGTTTTACCTAACCTTGCCTACAATATTCAATTTACAACGCATTTGTGGTGAACAATTGGTGCAATCAAAGGCTCTTGGAAAATAAAACCATCAGATAAGAAAAAACCCCATTGATGCAATAAAATAATCTTGAAATGGAGAAATAAGGAAGTGTAGATGCTGGATTACAAAAAAAAGACACAAAGTGCTCAAGTAACTCAGCAAGTCCTCCCACACTCCAAAGACGTACAGGTTTGCAGGTTAATTGGCTTGTTTAATTGGCTTGATACAAAAAAATAAGTAAAATTGTCCAAGTTGGCAGAGTACTGACCTGCTGACTACAACATTCAGATGGTTCAGAAGGTGAACCAAGGAGTTGCAGTGGGAATGGTCTCTGCAAAAGGGCGAATGGGCTGGAGATGGGAAGATGCGACTGCTGGTGGGATCACATTGGAGGTGACGGAAATGTTGATGATAATGTGTTGGATGCTGAGGCTGGTGGGGTGAAAAGTGAGGGCCAAGGAAACTATCCTTGTTCTGTCTAGAGGGAGAGGGAGTAGGAGCACAACTACAGGACACAGAGACAAGGGTAAGACAGGTTTGAACAGTTGTGGACTGTGAAGCTAGAGGGAGGACATTAGCAGGGGGGGTGCACAGGGGATGAAAGTGGGGGGGAGATGGAGGGGTATGGTGTTGTGGGAGGGAAAGGATGAGTGAACCAAGAAGTTACAGAGGTAACTGCGGAAGGTGGAGATGGGAAGATGTGACTCGTGGTGGGATCACCAGTTGTGGAAATCTTGAAATGCATATAAGAGTAGCTTGGCAGGTTAAATGAACTTGAAATCATCAGTTGCATTGGACTAAATAACACATAGTCTTAGAATATCAAACAGACAAAGGAATACATTTGCAATGTGGTGCGAAAAAGTTTCCACATGGTCATAAAACCTGTAACAACAGCCAAATTAAAAAATGATGACAAACCTGATCTGGAAAACAAGTGGCCTCTCATTTATGGCGCATAAAAACTGAGAAAGGTTGTGAAGTATTGCCTTGATTGCTCAATACCTATAAAAGCTAAGCAAGCTAACAAATTATTCGCCAAGTGATCTTTCTCCATCTCAAGCCTAGAGTCAAATAAATTGGGCAGTGCAATTCCCAGTGATATTTCAAATGGTGCATATGTCAAGGACCCATGCAAAATAATTAATGGAACACAAAGCTACAGGAATTCATGAACATTTTTTTTTTAAACCTGTGCGGAATATTGAAGAATAAATAAACTGTTAGCATATATAAATTATTGTAAAAGGGTAAAAAATAATTAAAGTAAATTAGCACAAATTTGAAAGAACAAGGAATGCATCAAATAATTTTGAAATAATATGCATTTTCAAACAAAATGTATTAGCATACACAGCCAGGGTACAGAGTGTAAAGGCACAAACATGTTGCTGACATTTTATTATGCGATGCTCAAGCCACAAGGGGTTGAATCAGAACAAAAAGAGAAGATGCTAGATATGCACAGCAGGTCAAGACACGTCTGTGGGATGAGAAACAGAGTCAATGTGTCAGGTCAGAGACCTTTCGTAAGAACAGCTTTTATGATTCTCACAGGGGATATATCAGAATCATCCCACAAAAAGAGAATGAGCTAAGCGAAAGGATTTGAAAAATCACATCAGTTTTGATCTCCTTATCTTCAATGCAAAGTGATAGTTGTTTTGGTATACAGTAACTGCGAAACCAGTATGTTGTTAAACTCTATAATGTTTGTAGTCTGATTAAGATTTATTAGGGCTAAGACTATGTGTTATTTAGCTCAAGGCAACTGATGAATTCAAGATCATTTAACCTGCCAAACTCCTCTTATACCCATGTCACGATTCCTTTGTTGCACCAGGATATCGTTTTTTTTTCTCATCCAGCGGTTTTATTTTCCAATCACCTTTGATTGCACTTCAGTTGTTCCAAGCAGCAAATGTCACTCTAAATGTTCTGTACTCCATGGGAACGCTGCCATTAGTGCCATAACTGTTTCACCCTTTGTTCCAACAGACTCCATTCTGTGACTTGAGACAATGCAGGAACAGGTAAGACTAGTAAAAGTCTGGAAGCAAAAAAAAACTGCTGGAAGAACTCAGTGGGTCAAGCAGCATCTTGGGGTGGAGAGTGGGTGGGGATATTTTGAGGGGAGGAATTGTCAACCTTTCGGATTGAGACCCTGCATGGAAGTTGGAGGTTGGAAACGAGAAATCCCACTCAATCACATGTTTAATAGAAGAGCTGGTTGCAGTAGCAGTTTGCGTGGCAAGGCATTTTTATACCCCTCAACAACTATTGCTGAAGTTTCTCGCACTTCTATATTACATAAAAGAATAATTCTGCACAAAAGCAGTAGTAATAAGAATTACATACATGTCAAGAGACCTGATGCAATACTGACCCTTATTTATCATTTCCATAACTGTTTTTAAAGTCACAGCTGCTTCCTGGAATTGTAAAATAACTTAACTGTATTTGCAAAGTGATATTGTAAAATGCCTTTATCTAATCCTTTAACTTTCAACACCTGAAAATATCTTAGTAAATTATATCATAATTGGCTTGTTTGACTGTTTGCAAAATCAACAGAAGCACAATGGTGAATAGTGGAACAATGGACTAATAGATGTAATTCCTAATGATTGTGTCTTAATTAATGTTTAGTTTTACTTTCAATTAAAGAAGAATTATAAGTGTGGTTTCTGTTTTAGGTACACTTGACAATCTGGGTAGCTACTGAACATAAAACTGAGGTCATGTGGCCAAGTCTTTTCCACAGACCTCAACTAAGTAAGTTGCATGTTGCCACGTATTAGGTAGCCAAACACTACTAGATGAATTTAAGAAAACAATTTTATAATGAGACACTTGATCTTTTAAGAATGGTAACAACGCAGTTTAATTAACACAACTTTAAATGGTTAACGTAAAAAAGGGCATTTTAATCTAGAATGTATGATAAACCTTGCAGAAGGACCCTATCTGAAATAACTTAAAATGTCTGAGAAGAAATATACAAAAATATTGATATGTTACATCTGGATAATTAGATAGTTTGTAGCAAATTCAAAAAACGGAAATTCTCAAAAGTTTTGGAAATTATATTCTTACACTCAAAAAGTGTTAACTTAATTTAGATTACTGGAGGATAGTAAACATGGTCCTCTTTTTCAAGAAAGGCAGCAGGAACAAGCCTGGTAACGACATTAGTGGCAGAAAAGATGCTGCAAAACATTCTGAGAGAGGGAGAATTAGTGATTATTTGGAAAGGCAGGGACTTTGGCTGTGCCAAGAGCAGAGCCAATTTGACTGAATTATTTGAAGAGGTAACTGTTATATTCCGGACGGCAGAATGAATAACAACTTACACGCAGGTTGCCTGGATCACGAGAGAAAGACTTATTACCCAACATTCCCTGATTATATTGAACACCCACATTAACATATACATGAATATGCATGAATATATTACACTGCTCTCCTTTTTGGCATCTCCAATGCCAACTCAAACTACACAAATGCGGACCGACTGTGGATCCAAGCAGACGACAGCAACATTGTTTTTGTGAGTTCCACCATGTTATATTCCGAAGGGCAGAATGAAGAACAGGACTTACACGCTGGTTGCCTGGATCACGAGAGAGTGATTTATTACCCAGCATTCCTTGCTTATATTCCCTGCTTCTGTGTGGCGGAAGTGGCGGCGCTGCCCTAGCAGCTGCGGCTCGCCTGCAGTCCGTCTGTTTTTTATTTTTTGTTGTTGTCCTTATCCTGTTTAGTCAGTTAATTTAGTCAGTTAATTTGAGTTGTTAGTGTGTGTGTGTGTGTGTGTGTGTGTGTGTGTGTGTGTGTGTGTGTGTGTGTGTGTGTGTGTGTGTGTGTGTGTGTGTGTGTGTGTGTGTGTGTGTGTGTGGGGGGGGGGGGGGGGGGGGAGGGGAGAAACTTGTTTTTAGTCTCTTCCTTCAGGGGGGATGCGACTTTTTTTCTCATATCCCCCGTCTCTGTCTGCACTGAGGCCTAATGGCGGAGCTGGAGGCCTCCAACTGCGACCAACCCGAGACTCCGGAGGCAGAGCCAGCCAGGACTTACCAGCGCGAGGCTGGCTGACTTCGGGGCTGTGGCAGGCTCCGGCGGCGATGACGGCCTGACTTGGGGCTGAGGAGGTGTCCCGGCGGCGTTGACGGCCTGACACGGGGCTGTGGCGGTGTCCCGGCTGCGGCAGCGACTTCGGAGGTTCGGCCGCGGGCCCAGTAGACGACATCGTCGGGAGCTCGCAGGTCCCAGGTTGGTGACCTGTTTATCGGAGTTCCCGCAACAACAGCTGCGTCCGCTGGACTGGAGGGCGGCAGCTGCAACCACCCCGGGCCGCGAAATTTGAACCGGCCCATTCGCGGAGCTCGGATTCAGCCGCGGGACTGACTCACTTACCATCACCCGGTGGGGTCACAACATCGGAGGCCTGGGTCGCCTCAGTGCAGAGGGAGAGCAAGGAGGGAAGACACAAAGACTTAAGACTTTTGCCTTCCACCACAGTGGGGAGGTGCTTGGTGTACTCACTGTGGTGGATGTTAATTTGTGTTTATTGTGTTTTGTTAATTTTTTAAATGTATGACTGCCAGGAAAAAAATTTGTTCAGATCGAAAGGTCTGAATGACAATAAAGGATATTTTACTTTACTTTACTTTATTGAACACCAACTCATTAACATACACACGAATATGTATGAATACATTACACTGCTTTCCTTTTTTAAAGTATTAAATCTAAGTACTCAGTTATAATTTTGTTGTTGTGATACTTGATTTAAACCAGTATTTATGAAATTCTAAATGATAAACATAATATATTTATTTTACATATCTACACATTTTTGTTTTACTGTGTAGATATGTAAAATAAATACTGTGAGTTATTTAACTTACAAACTTAATCTGACTACTGGTTTACGGATCCTGCCTGATCGTCTAATAGTAACAGGTGTAACAGGTTTAGGTGCTGACTCAACTGTTGGCTTGTTTGGCTCTGTTTTCGTACCCTGACTTTGACCAAAGGGATCTGTTTCTCTGCCTGTACTAACTGAACTTTGTGTTTCAACCACAGTGGTCTCTTCCAACTCACTTTCAGATAAAAACTCAGGGATCAGGACTTCATGCTCAGTTTTTGGTTCATCTTTGGCTGGAATCCTTTTGATCAACATGAACACTTTTGATCCTATCTCCAACTTCAACCAAGTATCTTTTTGTTCCACACACTTCCACTATTTTCCCAACATCCCATGTGTCTCGACTGGACTTGTTGGGAGGACTGAGAACACAACCTGCTCATCTGGCTTGAAGTACCTCTCCTTTTTGTGGGAATCAAAATGGTGTTGTTGACTTAACTGTTTTTGCTCAATTCTCAAGGCCAAATTGGGTTGAACTAGACTTAGGCATATTCTTAGCCTTCTCTTCATCAACAGTTCTGCAGGTGAGTAACCCGTTGTGAGTTGTGTGGTTCTGCACTTCAGCAAAAAACTAGCCAAACGATGTTTTATGCTGAGCTTTGAACTACCCTGTAAAACCTGTTTCTTGAGAGCATCTTTGACAACTCTAACAGACCTTTCCGCCGCCCCGTTGGAGGCTGTGTGGGAACAAGTGTGTGTTCCCTGTGTGGGAACAAGTGAACATTCTGCTGCATGAACTCTTTGAACCATTCTGAACGAAACTGAGGCCCGTTATCAGAAACAAGTTATTCCGGTAAACCATGGCATGCAGAAATTGATCTCAACTCATCTATGGTACACTCAGTAGTAGTGCTTGACCCCATATGCCTAACGTCAATCCATTTGGAATGACTACAAGTACCAGAAAGTGATCATTACCCTTTTCACAAAAATCTACATGAATTCTCTGAAAAGGTCTACTTGGCCACGATCAGGGTTGCAGGGGTGTTTTTAGATATTTACTCTGACAATTTTGGCAGAAGCTACATTTGCTCATCAGTGACTCGATGTCACTAGCGATACCAGGCCAATACACAAAACTTCTGGCAATTGACTTCATGCTTACTATGCCAGGATGTTCGGCATGAAGTTCATTCATAATTTTGTTTCTCAAAGACTCTGGTACAACCTCTCTGCAAACCCACTTAATGCACCCCTGCTCACATGATAATTCATGGCCTCGATTATGGAAAGGCTTCAGCTCTGAGTTCAGAACTGAGTTCAACACTATCGATTTTGTTCAATGTCTGTTCATAGACCCACTTCAGCACAGTGTCTTTCTCTGTTTATGCTGCAATTTCTGTTGCTGTCACCGGAAAGTCTTCATCTACAACTTGCAGTGTGTAGATTGAGTTCTCACTTCCCACGTCAGAGTTCCCATGGGGCAACAGGGACAACACATCTGCAACTGCGTTGCACTTGGAGCTTTGGTACTCAGCCTTGTAGTCATACTGGGACAGCAAAATTGGCCAGAGATGCATCCTTGGTGCCGCCATGGAAGGTATAGCTGACTTGGGGCCACGAATCACTAGTGATCAGTGATGGCTTATGATCAGTCACTAGCGTGAATGGTCTGCCGAGAAGAAACTGATGGAATTTCTTGATTCCGAACACGATGCTGAGTGCTTCCTTTTCTATCTGTGCATAATTACACTCGGTGATAGGGTGCGGGAAGCAAACGCAATAGGCTTCTCCTGTCCGTCATTCATTACGTGGGAGATCACTGCACCTACACCATAACTTGAAGCATCACAAGCAAGTTTCATCTCGCGTGTCGTATCGTAGTGAACAAGGAGTTTGTCACTTGTCAAGTTTTCCTTGCAAATGTCATATGCACGTTGCTGTTCCTTTCCCCACGCCCATTTCACATCTTTTTGTCGCAGATGATGTAGTGGCTTTAGCACAGTTGCTAAATGTGGAAGGAATCATGCATAGAACTGCACGATCTCAATGAATAATCGTAGCTCTGACACATTGTTGGGTTTTGGAGCATTCACTATTGCTTCAACTTTCGCCATCTCAGGGCGAAGTCCTTTGGCATTTACTTTGAGTCCAAGGTAGACCACCTCTGACTACGCAAATGCACATTTACTTTGTCGCAATTTGACATTGTGGCAGTTTGACATTGTGGCAGTTCAGTCGTGTGAGAACTTGCTCAAGGATTTCCAGATGTTCTACCATGCCCTTTGTGAATATCAGTAGATCATCCTGGTTGCACACACAGTGCGGAATGCCTTGTAACATTTTGTCCATGACAGACTGGAACATTTTCAGGGAGGATTTCACACCATAGGGCAGCTTTGTATAGGAATACAAGCCCTGATGTGTGTTGATAGTCAAGCACTGCTGACTGTCCTTGTCGACATTGAGTTGGGCGTAAGCATGAGACAAATCCAGTTTAGTGAAGACTCTTGCCCTGCACCAAGTTCTGCGTACAGATCTTGCGAGGTTGGTAACGGATATTGTTCGTCGCCAACGGCTTGGTTGTGACTTTGATTGTGACTTTGTAGTCACCACATAGTCGAACAATTGTGCTAGCAATCTTGCATTCTTTCGCGAATGTAAGATCTGGAGTGTTCATGAGTTTGGACTGAATTTGTTCATCCACTAGACCACAAACAAATCTGTCGCGTAGTGCGCTTCCGAGAAAGGTTCCAAAATTACAGTGCAAACTTAAGTTTTTCAAGGCAACAATGTATTCATTGATTGTCTCATTCTGCTTCTGGTTTCTAGTGCTCCTCCAACTTCTTCATAATGTCATTGAATGGCACGTCTTTTGCCTTTATGGGCGCAAGAAGATTCAGGAGCGATTTCCGTGAGCAGTCACTTTCCTGCGTTCGCAAACGGCCTTATTTGTTTCAGTCACTATCTCTCCTTCACCACTAATCTCCATTATGATGTTTGCCGTGAAAAACATGTTTGCTCTATCCATATAGGAGCTGAACAGCTCTCTACTCTTGTCAAAAGTGCCAAGGTGTCCGATATAGTCCGTCGTTCTCTTTTTTTTTAAAGTCCGTTCAAAAACCCCAAATTCCTGTCTGTCCTGGTGTAACAATTCACCTAAAACTTAGTTGTACAAAGGCTATTCAGCTTGAGGAAATCGACAAAAAAAACTTATACAATCCCAAGGACGGCGTAGACACAATGTAGATATAGCCTGACAAACTCTCGACGATTTGTCCAGCTGCTGCTTTAAACTACAGTCCCCTGCATAGAAGGATCTGTGGGCTATGGAGTCCAGCTCGCAAACAACAGCGACACAGCTCCGTATTTGTTTAAACTGTTAAACGATACTGCGTGTTGCAAAACAGTCCTGCACTGTATTTAAAGATGAGTTCACAAACTCTATCGCATCCTCGTCGCCAATTTTGTTATAATCCGGATGGCAGAATGAATAATAACTTACACGCAGGTTCCCTGGATCAAGAGAGAGATTTATTACCCAACTTTCCCTGCTTATATTGAACACCCACTCATTAACATTTACATGAATATGCATGAATACATTACAGTAACAAAGTGTATCAATGAGTCAGGACAGTAGATGTGTTTCACATGGACTTCAGGCTGGTTCAAAACGTTAGGGCCATGGGCTCTAGGACAATATGACAAACTGGATCTAAATTGGATTAGTAAAAGGAGACAGAAGGAGTTGGTGGAGGACTATTTATGCAATTGAATGTCTGTGGACTCGTGGTATCTCACAAGAATCAGTGCTGGGACCCTTGCTATATATAATATATGTGAATAACTTGGATGTAGATGTTGACCTCTACGATTGGCAGCCCTACCAACAGTCTGTCTGTATTTTCATCTTTTGAACATTTTTAGTGTGTGTTAAAAGTCTGTGTAAATGTTCCCCGGTTTGTTTTATGTGGGGGGAGGGGGTGGGGGTCGGGGGAAACTTTTTTTCAGTTTCTTACCTTGCTGGAGATGCGATTGTTTTCTGGGTCGCATCTCCAGTCGCTCTGCGGCCTAACATCGTGGAGCTGGAGGCTTCCTCGGACTGACCTTGTGCCCCACCGTGGGGCGTGGACTTAACATCGGAGGGATCCAAGACTTAACTTGTAAGGGATCGTTCCAAACGCGGCCTGCGGACTTTGCCATCAAGGGCTCACAGTCCCGGGAGAGGCTAGTCGGGAGCTCCAACGACGCAGAGGCTTGACCAGCCCCGACGCGGTTTTCAATTGCCCAGCACTGGGGAGCTGACATCCCCCCGATGCGGGAGCTGATTGCCCCGATGCGGAGGGCCCGACCTCCAGTTACGGGAGTCAAGATCGTCCCGTCAACAGAGGTCTCGAGGCCCCCAACCACGGGAAAGCATAGAAGGGTAGGGATTTGAAATTATTTTCGCCTTCCATCACAGTGAGGAACGTGGAGGAGTCACTGTGGTGGATGTTTATGTTAAAATGTATTTTGTGTGTTCCGTTGCTTTTTAATTGTATGACTAACTTGGCAAATGAAATTCCTCGTATGTTGCAAAACATACTTGGCTAATAAAGTATTATTGTGATTGTGATTGGAAGGCACAATCAGTACGTTTGTAGATTTTACAAAGATTGGCCGAATCATTGCTAATATGGGAGGTAAACATAGGCTGCAGAGAGATATCAATGTTATGGTGAAATTAGTTGAAAAATGCTTGGTGGAGTTTAATCCAGACAAATTCAAGGTAATGCATTTAATGTGTACTGATGGGGCTCGGATAGTAACTGCAAATGGTTGGATCTTTGGGGATATTGAGGAACAGAGGAACCATGTGACTATAGTTTTGGTCACCATGCTATAGGATAGATGTGATAGCATTGGAGAGGGCACAAAGGAGATTCTCCAGGATTTTGCTCAGAATGGAGCAGTTCAGATACGAGGGGAGACTGGAGTAGCCAGGCCAGATCTGTTCTCCCAGGAGCAAAGGAAGTTGAGAGGATATGATTGAGGAATATACAATTATGAGGGCTACGACAGGATAGACTGCAGGAAATGTTTCCTCACATCACAGGTAGATAATACCAGGCAACACAGATTTAGGATAAGGGGAAGAGATTCAGAGGGAGTACAAGAGTGGCCTCTTTACCCAGAGAGTAGTAAGTACCTGAAATGCACAGGATTAAAGAGTGGTTGCAATTGGGTCACTGAGAGTATTTAAGAAGTGTCCAGATGAGCACTTGAATGGCCTGTTTCCATTTGTAAATTTTATGACTCTAAGCTCTCTTTGCACACAATGCAATTCACATATCAAATCCTGTGATTCGTTGCACCGATTCTGCCAATTTTGGGTGATTTGCATGAAAAAGGCTGGCACAACCAGGTGGAATTATTCCCCACATATAAATAAATTCTCCGCGGTATACTCTATATCTCTTAATAAAATCTAAACTATTCACTGCAATTTGTGATGTGCAACATTGATTGCAAACAAAAGATTATAAAGTGCATTGCCCATTATTAACATTCTAGCGAGTTAGTGTTCTCCAAAACTTTAACTAGACTTGACACAAATGATGTTGCTTGAACAGCAAATCAGTGGATGTCACAAATGCCTCATTCCTTATCTCACCATGTCACGCCAACATCCACAAGGTATATCAGGAATGCGATGCCATACTTTCCACCTGTCTCAATAAGTGCAGCTGCAACAACACTTGAGAAATTCTACCGCCTTAAAGACAAAGCAAGCCACTATATCTATTTACAAATTTTTAAGACTTCTTGAACACACCTTCGAAACCCACAGTGTCTACTAATGACTGGAGTAGAAAATGTGTGGGTACCCTACTAGCCAGGTTCCATCCACTGCAGGTCCCACATTTTCATGACTTGGATATTTTGCTGTTCCTTCTTAAGGTTGGGTTTAAAATCCCGGAATTCCATAAACACAGAGCTGCCAACTTTTGTCAGAGCATTTCAATATTCTAGTACATGAAAATCGGTATTTTGCTGAGGAAATCAGTAGTTTTACGCGGCGCCATTTTGCCGAATTCTTTTTAATTTTTTTATGTGCGGTTATACACATGTAAGAGTACAAGAATGCATAACTTTTCTACCAATTGACATGTCTTCTACACACCTTACTTGACAGTGCATTTATTGCCATCTCTTTGTTTAGTTCTGTTTGAACGGCTGCTTTCTGCTTTTAGCACCAGATGATGATGTAGAAGCCATTTTGGAAGCCTCCCTCTCTCTCCCTCGCTCTCTCTCCCTCCTTCCTTCTCTTTTCCTCCCTCCCTCTCTCATTCCTTTTTTCTCCCTTCCTCTCTTATTCCCTCCCTCCCACTCCCTCTCCCTCCCCGAACAGTCTATGACCCATAGTGCTATGTGTAAAACCCATAGCGCTATGTGTAAAGGCAATAGCGCTCCAGCTGGCAGTGCTATAATTAGAATTTAGAGAGAAAAAAAGTTCAGTGTGTATATATACACACACAAGTACACACATACTCAAAAAATAAACAATAATAGCTCTTAGACCAGATCAATTGTGGAGCATCAAGGAGGCAGCTAAGTAATGTAATTACGGTATGAGAAGGCATCTAAAGAGAGCTTTCTCAACTTTCAGGCATTTGGTCAGTTAAATCTATCTTCAGGGTTACTCTCCGGTTCTACAAGTATTATGGTCCCCATAAAAGATTCCTGCTTTTCTATTATACCAAGATTCTGAATACTGAACAAGAAGCGGGAAAGTCAATTTAACATTTCACATCAGATAGTTATTCAAATATTGTAATATTCTTTACCTTGTCTTAACAAACTAACACATGCAACGATCCTACATAGTACTTCCACAATAACAATCAAAATCTGTAAGCTTTGGTAATAGATGGAACATTGTATCATTTCAATTATATGGTCTAATCACTTATTAAGGACATTTTGGACAGTAATAAGAACAAGTATGCCAATTTCAGGATTGCCTTAAGAACAAAATTAGTATTGTTTGTGCCACATCTAATTGCAATTTATAATGAGGAGCAACTTTACTGCTACTTTTAAACAGCTACCACTATTTCTCACCTTACTTCAGGTGCTTTCCAAAATTAGTGATTTTTTTAAATTAACAATCCAACGAAGCAGTAAGATTGATGACAGATCTGATTATGGTTTGCAACCCATAATTTTGTAGTAACATGGAGCAATGCCAAAAAAATCCCAAGGCATTATATTATTAAAAATGTCATGCAATCCTCAACCAGAATTACTACATTCTTCTGAGGTAATTATTGAATGTCACAAACATCGCACACTTCAGCAATATATATTTCATTTTAATTTTTACCAAGAAATTGTGCTTGATTATTGCAATCAGAATTTCTGCAATCATGGATGAAAAAGCCAATGACTTTGCCTTTGCAGCTCAGGTCACTTAATCATTCATATAGCACTTTAAGCTAAGCAGAAACAAAGGAATTTATCGCTGAAAGTCCACTGCCATCTTCAATTTCACTGTCATTTCATTGTATCTAATGAGCAAAGCTCAGATAAGGATATACATTAAAAGGTTATACCTTATTTTGGAATAATTCAAAGGGGGATTGAAATGAATGTGGGCTTTATAGGTCATAGTATGGATTGGATTTTTTTAAATTTGTATGTGTGAAATAACATAATGTTAACATTCAACAAGAAAGCAAATCACTTAGCAACCCACGAACTTGGAAGTAAAATTGTGCCATGGCTCAACTAAACAGTAATAAAACTTTTTACATATATTCAAATTATCTGCCAGAAAAAAATAATCAATAAATAATGTTTCTTTATCATGGCCAGTCTAAATGTATATTTGATTTTTGTAAGATATTTTGTGCAAAAATGAATTTAAGAGGGTAGCTCAACTCAGAAAGCCCATAAATAGGCCAAAGCTACAGTTTAATTAGGTATATGATCCACAGAACCGAGCGAATAGTAAGCTGCTGGTTAGGTACATAAATATGAGAAATGTAATGCATCTTTAAATCAGGGAAGGCTTATTACTAGCTATTTATAAACATGTTTATTGTTGCAATACAGAAGAAATCAGTCGGAAGTTAGCTACAAATCAGAGAATTTAATAACGTTATAAAATTAGATTAAGAGAAAAGAAAAAGCATTGGCATAATTTAAATATCTAATTCCGCCTGCTCCCCCAAAAAAAAACAAATTTGGAAACCAAACAAAATCTAGTGTTGCATAAAAAGTCTTCAACTCTATAATGCAGAACTCAGCGAGCATTTTAATGAATCATTTTGTTATAACATAGCATTGTATCTCATACTTGTGCGTGCAAAAATCTACAAATAAACAAGCTTAAGTCCAGTGGTAGGCACTCTATTAACCTATTATTCCTAGTTTACATTGTAACTGCAAAACTGTTGTATCAAAGGCAATATTCATTTTACATATTAGATTTAAATTTCAAGCCAGACGGTCATATCAAACTACATGGTTCTAAAATGACATACTACAAGATAAAATAGTAATGCTAATATTGATAGTTTGTCCATTACAGGTCAGCTAACTGTCCACTGGAACAGTTACAAAGCTGTTAGTTTCGATTTCACAAGGCCAATCAATACGAAGGCATACTGTTTCAATTTTGCCTGCATTGATTTTTTTTTTGTAACACCCCAACCTAAGAGCATTCATCTTTCTGAAGGAAGGAAGATTTGATTTACTGAAGAAAAATTGGAGAGAGCATCACAAAGATTTTGCCAGCAAGTCTGTGACACAGAAAAAGATGAATGTCCCTAAGGCAGGGATGTCTTTTGCTTAAGGGCATCCATTAGAAAATATTCCTGTGTGCTGCAGCAGCTAAAGCATGCATTTAAAATCTAGCTCGTCTGCTAGCATAATTAGATAAAGAAAAATGTGTAAATGCTGTTCTGCAAACATATTTTCACAACACCTTGCATTTCACAGAGATTTGGAAAATATATTACATGCCTAAGTCATGAGGTAGATGCTGTGTTTTCTGGAGAGCAAAATGCCAGTTTTCTCAATACCTAGAGCAAATTTCCATGGTACATTAGTCAGCCTATTAGAATGCAATGAAGGACGATATGAGAAAAGGGGAGTATGTCCTTAGAGACTTGCATCCAGCATTCTCCATCATCTCTCTTCATCCTTCGTACATTCAGCCACTTTACCAAGTGTCATCAACATGAAAGATGATTTGTCTCCTGACCCAAATAAACACAATGCCTGCTCTGTGCACAGCAAAAAATTATTTCTGCCACTCTGCTCATTTACAAACCCTTTTTGCTTTTTATTCCTTTTCTTTAAAAAAAAGCTTCCTGGTTTCACCTGGGTCTCACCACAGGTATTGTATGAATGAATATTTGGTCAACTGCTTAGTCCTTGAAACCTTGTAATATTTGTAAAAGTAATAACAGAGGAGGCTTACAGCAATATTTGCAGCATATCTTCCCCTTAGCTAGGGCAACTCTCTGGATATCAGAACTGCATTAAACGTTAGAGTTTTTTTCTGCAGTGGCAACTGGTTCAAACTGGATAAGAAGCACAAATTGTGTTGCGGCAGATCTCTGGGTAACAAAATATATTCAATGCCTGCTGTGTAGAAACAATAATGCCCATCTGTTTCAGGAAAAACAATATTTTCTTTTTTTGTTTTATTGAAAGAAAACTTCTGGGAATATGCTAGCATAAGGCCATCTGAGATAGCAAATGCAGCATGTTCTGAAGGTTACGATCAGGATAGCATGATACATAAAAGGCAGAATTCAGCTTGTTTAAAAGGTAGAGATTGGATTCTTCTATACAACCAACAGTTATGATACTGTACCAGATGTTTCTCAAGTGGCACATGCTGGGGCTTCTACACAGAATGCAGCTTCTGACCTTCTGCATAATTGACGAAAAATATTGATGTAATGACAGTAGTCTGATTGTGATTTATTAAATCCACTGGCAATCCCAGGCAAACTGCCAGCATTGCAGCCGACTGATCACATGGCATTAGGGAAGTCATCAATATCAAAGCAAAAATAAATAACATTAATGGGCAAATATTAGACATTCAAAACCGAGATCTGTGGAAGATGAGCTTTGTTGTGCAAGTACGCCACCTGTACAACATGCATGATTTCAGCAACTTTTTTAAATTAACTAGTATAAACATGTAATAGTTAGTTAGTGAACAAATGCATATCACATGACAAAAAGTAAAACTATAATAGATTGCTGATGACAAATAACCCTTTCTTCTAATTATTCTCAAACATATCGTTCCCTCTCATTTCAGTGGTAATCGTTAAACAGTCAAGAACTATTTGTAGCTCATCAGTCTCTAGTAAACGAACAATGAACCTGGCCTGAATTCACAAACTGCCACTTGAACAATGAGCCATTAGTGATCAAAGAATAAAAACTGAATTTTTTGTTTTTAATAAAACCCCATAGAGATTCCTATACAATCAGAATGTGGGTGTGATCCTCGTAAATGGTTTTGCATAGGGTTACACTTTCCCCCCAATAATTAGATGTCTTAACGATCACTCTGTTCCAGGAAAAAATTCATGGAGCTTCTTCTTCGTTGTTAGGCAAGTACTATATGACTGAGATAGACATAGTTTATCCAATTAACATTAGATGGTCAACAATGTCTTATGTGGAATGGACATCAAGATCTATTAAAGCAGCCATTTTTAATATGTCGCTTATGTGCTTTCAAATGTGTACTTGCTGTGCTTTCAATTCAGAAAGCGAAACTGCTTTAGAACATAGAACCGTTGCCCACAATGTCTGTACTAAATGTGATGCCATGATAAACTAACCCCATCTGCTTGCACATGATCAATGTCCCTCTATTCCCTGCATATCCATGCGTCTAATCAAAAAAGATGCAAGAATGGTAAAATATTTGAAGATATTACTGCTATCTTGTCCTCAAATTTTGGGGAAATCTAAACACAACACAACCCACCAGCTCCTAATTTCCATTGTATGGGAAATGCTCCTCACAGTCTTATATGGGCGTTATATTCTGATTTAGGTACCAAGATCTAGATTCAAGTCAAGTCAAGTCAAGAGAGTTTATTGTCATGTGTCCCAGATAGGACATTGAAATTCTTGCTTGTTGCAGCACAACAGAATATTGTAAGAATAAAAAATACAGAACAGTTCAGTGTGTCTATATAGCATAGACCATGTATATACACATATAAATAAACAGATAAAGTGTAATAGGCTGTAATAGTTCAGAGTCTGTTTGTTGGTGAGTTTAATAGCCTGATGGCTGTGGGGAAGAAGCTGTTTGTGAACCTGGATGTTGCAGATTTCAGGCTCCTGTACCTTCTACTCAATGGTAGCGGAGAGATGAGTGCGTGGCCTGGATGGTGTGGGTCCTTGATGATGTTGGCAGCCTTTTTGAGCCAGCGACTGCAATAGATCCCTTCGATGGTGGGGAGGTCCGAACCGATGATGGACTGGGTAGTGGTCACAACTTTCTGCATTCTTTTCCGCTCCTGGACGCTCAAGTTGCTGAACCAAGTCACGATGCAACCAGCCAGCATGCTCTCTACTGTGCACCTGTAGAAGTTCGAGAGAGTCCTCTTTGACATACCGACTCTCCGTAATCTTCTCAGGAAGTAGAGGCGCTGATGTGCCTTCTTTATAATTGCATCAGTGTGCTGGGACCAGGAAAGATCTTCGTAAATATGCACGCCCAGGAATTTGAAGATCTTGACCCTTTCCACCATCGTCATCGTTTCTGCCACCAGACAAAATATCCTATGAGCGTCAGTCATGTCAAGCCATCACTAAATCTTAACCCATGTTGACAAATCATTGTAAAATCAAAGTGTCCTGTTATCAATTCTTTAAGAAAGGATTCCAGCATTTTCCCAATGATAAGCAATAGGCTAACTGGGCAATTGTTCCCCAATTTCTCTTCTTTTTTTTCTTGAATAATTGTGGTTTTCAAATCCCCTGATAATATTCTGAATCCCAGGTAGCTTCACAAGATCACAGCCGATGCATCCACCATCTCTTCTGCCTCTTCCTTTAGGATCCAGGCCTTTAGGATCAGGGGGGTATCAGCCTTTTGCCTCAGTAGAAGTTGCGATCAGTGTCGTACATAGCATTGTAAGGGATGATGATAATGCACACACACCAACATCTTACACTTCCAGCGGTGGATGTCCGCAGGTACTTAGCAGCTGGTTGAGGTTCTGGGGCATCTGGGCACCATGACGATGGGTCTTTAAACCCTGGGCACACTCTGGGAGAGATCAGTCCGACTTCAGCAAGAAGGCGGCTGCACCCCTTCTTAAGTGCAAGAAGTTATTGATGTTTTCAACTTTCAACGCTTTAACTATTGGTGAAGAGTCATGGTCTACCGAGATGGCAGCGTGTAGTCGGAGATGCAGGGTTAACGTCCTGGGCATTCAAGAGCATCGTCGTGTCCACTGAGTCGTGGAGATCAGGTTTGACAAAGCGGATGGCATAGACCTCATCACATCGTCAGCATGGAGAGGTCCTGTAAACAACTCTGCTCAGGGAGGTAGACAAAAATGCTGGAGAAACTCAGCGGGTGAGGCAGCATCTATGGAGAGAAGGAATAGGTGATGTTTCGGGTCGAGACCCTTCTTCAGACCGATGTCGGGGGGGGGGGGGGCGGGAAAAAGAAAGGAAGAGGCGGAGACAGTAGGCTTGTGGAAGAGCTGGGAAGGGGAAGTGGAAGGAGGATGAAAACAAGGACCAACTGAAATTGGAGAAGTCATTGTTCATACCACTGGGGTGTAAACTACCCAAGCAAAATATGAGGTGCTATTCCTCCAATTTGCGCTGGGCCCCACTCTGGCCATGGAGGAGGCCCAGGTCAGAAAGGTCAGATTCGGAATGGGAGGGGGAGTTGAAGTGCTGAGCCACCGGGAGATCAGATTGGTTAGTGTGAACTGAGCAGAGGTGTTGGGCGAAACGATCGCCGATACCCAAGCAGTCTTTCCAGATGAGGCAGAGGTTCACCTGCACCTCCTCCAACCTCATCTACTGCATCCGCTGTTCCAGGTGTCAACTTCTCTATATCAGCGAGACCAATCGCAGGCCCTCAATATCATGGGGGAAAATCTGGACTTCTTGGATGTCAAAGGGTCTCAAACGGAGATTCTTCCATGGCACTGTAGAGACCATATTATTGTACGGGTGTGAGGCATGGACTCTCACTCGAGCACTGTCCAAGTCTCTCGATGGTACCTACACCCGAATGCTCAGTAAAGTTTGAAATGTCAGTTGGAGGGACCACATCACCAATGCCCTGCTCTATGGGGAGATTCCATCTCTGACCGAGAAGATCAGGTCGAGAAGGATGAGGCTCGCTGGTCACTGCTGCCGCCACCCAGAAATGACCAGCAAACAAGGTTGTGCTGTGGGAACCCAATCGTGGAAGACGTGACCCGGGACGGCCAATCAAGACGATGCTGAAGACGTTGATGGAAGACGCATGTGTAGAGACAAAAGAGGAGCTTGCCAGCTGCGTGGAGGACAGAGATGTGTGGTGCATCCGTCACCGTGCCCGTCAGAAACCAGCACCACTGTCGCTAATGTTTTCAATTAGATACAATAAAAAAAATAATAATGATAAGGTTGCCTAATACATTTTCTCCAGTAACAAAGCTTACTGTAAATTCCACCTTTCCTTTGCTTCTAATTTCAATTATTTATGATACGTCCACTGTGAAGTCGGGTACAAAATATCTAATACCGTTGCATGCTGAATTTCAAGGCTCAATCTGGAGACAAAATATGTTCAAGGAATTTGAAGGAGCATGGCCCTTAAACAATTCAGCAATATCCTTTTGTGTTATTAGTACTATACTCTACTCTTCAAAAAAGATTTAAACCGCAAATGAAAACTGTAAATCAGCGTCTTTGATTCATCATACAACTAATGGAATATTAGATTAAGTTTCATCTCAAGTCCTGACAAGTTCATACCCTGACAAACTCATATTCTAAACACTCATTACTTCTCAAAAACAAAAGACCAACAGATGTGTTTTCACAAAAAAATGAACTGAACACAAAATCTGATTCTAAACCAATAAAAATCATAAAACCATTGTAATAAAAAGGAATTTCCCTTATTCTGTCACTTTATGATGATGGTCTTCGACACAGGGCTTTATTCAGAGCAGTTGTGTAGCATTTTTTGTGTGCTGTCAGCCTTTTTTTGTAGCTGTGTCAGCTATTTTGAAATGTTTTACAGTTTGGTCCAAATAATACTATAGAACTGGTAAAATATTAGACCAACAACTCTGTGAGATTCTAATCTTAAACAATCTTTCACTTCATGCATTGCGATATTATTTTTGTTTTCATTTACAAAAATTAAACAATTGCACCATTGTTTACTAAAAAACTGCAAAGTGATTGGAAGGAGCTGGACAGGACCACTCACTACCATCAGGATGTACTGAGTGGTGTTGGTTAAACCTTGCAAGATGTATATTGCAACTTGAGCTCACCATGATCCCCCAGAGGAGGATGGATAACAAGGTTAGAGCACGTAGAATCGGGAGTTACATACTGTCATCAATAGAGAATAGGTTATCGAGTGCAAAGCAAAACTGGGAATAAATGGATCATCTCTGTTTGTTAGGCTTACTTGTGGAATAACACAGAGATCAGTGCATTGACCCACAATCCATGTCAATGATTTTGCAGGAAGGATGTGGTTGAAAATGTCGTATTTCCTACTTTACTGACTCTAAAAGCTAGGTGAGAGTGTGCATTCAGAAGTGGATACAATGTACATTCAATGGGATATGGAGAAACTGAGTGAGTGGACAATAACATGACAGATGGAATGTAATGTGGAAAAATAGAAGTTCATTTATTTTGTGTAGGAACTGCAGTTGCTGGTTTACACCGAAGATGGACACAAAATGCTGGAGTAACTCAGCGGAACAGGCAGCGTTTCTGGATAGAAGAAATGGGTGACGTTTCGGGTCGATACCCTTCTTCAGACTGAGAGTCAGGCGAGAGGGAGATGTGGAGATAAGGATGTGTAAGGTGTGAAAATGAGACATCAAAGGGGATATGGCTCTGTAGAATAGATCATTGTTAGCTAGGAGAAGGTGAGAACGAAACATACAGGGATAAAATTTAATCAGGGGGACAGTCACACTGGTCAGAGAACTAGGAATGGGATAAAGGGAGGGAAAGCAAGGGTTACTTGAAGTTAGAGAAGTCAATATTCATACCGCTGGGGTGCAAGCTGCCCAAGCGAAATATGAGGTGATGTTCCTCCAATATGCGCTGGGCCTGACTGACAGTGGAGGAGGCTCAGGACAGAAAGATCAGTATGGGAATGGGAGGGGGAGTTGAAGTGATCAGGCAGGTTTAGGCCGACTGAACAGAGGTGTTAAGCTAAGCAATCGCCGAGCCTGCGCTTGGTCACGCCGATATACATGAGTCCACACCTGGAATAGCTATAGGATCTTTGAGCTGCACCGCTCGGCCCCGCACTTACCTGTCACCTGGCGGAGGAGGGGAGGCGGTGGCGACGGGTTCCCAACCACCTCCCCCTTTGGCGGCTGCACTTTGGCGTTGGACAGGGATGGCCAAGGCAGCGGGACAATGTTGTCTGAGGAGCACTGACCTTCCTCCCTCCCCACCTCCTCTGCCCCTTTCAACACCCCTCTTTCTCTCTCTCTCTCTCTCTCTCTCTTGTATGCCCCCCTCCACCCCACTTATCCTGGGACCCCCTCCTCTCCATCCCGCACTGATCCCCATTCCCTCCTCTATTCAGTCCTCACTGACATCCCCTGTGCTCCCCTCTCCATCTACCCCCCCCCCCCCCAATCTACTCATCACCCTACCCATCTCGCATTGATTCCCCTGCCATCCCCCATCCATCCTACACTGGTCCCCCAATTCATCCTGTACTGACCCCCCTTCCGATCGATCCTGCACTTCTCCCCCCCATTCATACTGCACTGATCCTCCCATTCATCCCATACTTCCCATGCTGATCCACCTTCCATTTGCCCTGCACCAAACCCCCCATCCATCCTGTAGTGAGCTCCCCATTCATCTTTTACTGATCCCTCATTCATCCTGTACTGATCCCCTCATGCATCCCGTACTGATCCCCCATTCATCCCGTACTGATCCCCCATTCATCCTATGCTGATCCCCTCATTCATCCTGTAGTGATCCCCCATTCATCCTGCACCGACCCTCCGATCCACACTGTCCTGACCCCCCCCCCCTCCCATTCATCCTGTACTGATCCCCCCCATTCATCCTGTGCTGATCCCCCCCCCCCATCCATCCTGTACTGATCCCCCCCATTCAAGAAGAACGGGGGGGAACAGTCTGTAGAAGGGTCTCGACCCGAAACGTTGCCTATTTCCTTAGCTCCATAGATGCTGCCTCACCTGCTGAATTTCTCCAGCATTTCTGTCTACACCCATTCATTCTGTACTGTCTACACCCATTCATCCTGTACTGATCCCCCATCCATCCCGTACTGATCCCTCATTCAACACCACTGACATCCCACGTGCACTCCCCTCACAATTTTACATACTCCAACCAACACGTACTAATTCACCTGCCTCAATCCATCCATTCCACACCGATTGCCTTCTCAACCCCCTCCCCCCACCACCCCACGCCATCTATCCACCCCGCATTGATTCACTCACCCCCTGACCCTATTGTGATTAATTGTCTTCAGAGCGAACATTGACTATGTTTGATAACGGAATGCAATCAAATGTGTTTTAATTCCCAATGTTATTATTTGCTTTGACACAATATAAACATATTACCAAAAGAACATTTGCTGCAGTTATGTCCTTTGGCCATCTCTTGTCAGTTAGTGTAATGTTTAACCTGTCAGATGGGTATAGTCGGTTTTAACAGCTATTATCATAAAATGCATTTAGAAATTTCCTCGCAACCTGTATATTTTGTTATGGATAAATTATGTGGGAAGCCAGAGTTTTTCTGTGCCAACAGCAATAACGACCTATGCTATGGCCATGTCATGGTAATTTTCGGTCCTTTACAGAAAACATGCTTGTATCAATCTGTAGTGTGCATGGTCCAGGATTTATTGACACAGGTTGATCATTTGCTGAATAATCCTACCACATTTTTGTTTGGAAGTGGAAAGAACTAATAGAAATTGTATTCATTGCAATATGTAAAAAGAGTTGAGATATTGTATTATAATTTTGCTGCATGTCATTGTGGTATATATCATGTCTTGATTGGTGAATGTGTTTAGTTTGTGAGTTATTTGACGCAGAAATAATATGTGAATGTAAACAAAAGTGCTGGAGAAACTCCTTCAGACTGATGGGTTTCAGCCTGAAACGTTGCCTATTTCCTTCGCTCCAGCACTTTTGTCTACCTTCGATTTTCCAGCATCTGCAGTTCCTTCTTGAACATAATATGTGAATGCTTCATTGAGCATAATTCTGACTGGTAACTACGCACTTCATCTGAGCACATTATCGCACGCGTCATGCAAACCGTCTGAAATGACCACCTAAACTGTCAGTTGGCAACCTAAAGAGCTGTCAAGGTTGCCCGGCTGGCAACAGGGAAAAAAGGTTAAGGGAGATCCCTGCTATATAGGGACAGATGTTGCATCTCCTGCGGTTGCAGGGGAAAGTACCTGGGGAGAGGGTGGTTTGGGTGGGGATGATTTAACCACGAAGTTGCATAGGGAACGGTCTCTGTGGAAAGCGGAAAGGGGTGGAGATGGAAAGATGTGGCTAGTGGTGAGATCCGATTGGAGGTGGCGAAAATGTTGGTGGAATTTATGCTGTATGCGACGGCTGATGGTGCGAAAGGTGAGGACTAGGAGGACTCTGTCCCTGTTGCTACTGGGGGGGAGGGGGAGCAAGAGCGCAGCTGTGGAATATTGAGGAGACCCTTGTGAGGGCCTCATCTATGATGGAAGGGAACCCCTCTCCATTTCTTTATCTCCGTATGCTTCGTTGACACCTATTCCGAGCTAATAATGACCTGTTCTACATTTTTCTTGCTCTGCATCCCCTTTGATGTCTCGTTTTCACACCTTACACTTCATTATCTCGGTGTCTCCCTCTCACCTGATTCTCAGTCTGAAGAAGGGTCTCGACCCGAAACGTTTCCTATTCCTTCTATCCAGAGTTCATTTAGTTTGGTAAGTGTAGCAGAAAAACAAATTATTTGTTAAATGGTGAGATTGGACACGTTGGTGGCCAAAGGTTGCTCTCGGTTGTTCTTGTACATGAGGCCCCAAATATCAACATGCAAGGCAATCAGGAGCGCAAGTGGTGTGTTAGTCAAACTGGAGACTTATTGCAATTGTACAGGCCTTAATGAGTCCTACCAGCCCACAGTGTACAGTTGTGGTCTCCTTCATTTGCAAATAATGCGCTTGCCAGAGATGCTATTCAACTAAGACTCGCCAGACTAGTTCCAGGATTCCAGGTGAAAGTGAATGGAGTAAGACTCAATTCCTATCAAAACTCACAAAACTATTAAAAGGCTTGACAAGCTATATGAAGGGAGGATGTTTCACTTGGCTGAGGAGTCTAGGACCAGGGGTATAATTTGAGAATTAGGGGTTGGCCTTTGAGACTGGTATAAGAATAACACTGCTCAGAGATTGACGAACGTTTGGAATTGTGCTCCTGTCTCAACAAAATTATGTCCAGATACTTTGATTCCGTCTTGTCCCCCCTTGTCCAGTCCCTTCCAACCTGCATCCAAAACATTTCACTTGTTCTTCAACAGTTCAATATTTTTTCAATTTGAGGTCCCCATCGCATCATCTTTACCATGAACCTTCACAGCACCATTCCCACCAGGAAGGCCTCAGAGCCCTCCTGCTTTTCCTTGAACAGAGACCCAATCCGTTCATATCAACTAACACTCTCCTCCACATGCCTGAACTTGTCTTCCTATGGTTACCTCGACTGTACCTCTTTCCACCCTGCCTCTTGCAAGAATGCCATCCCTTACTCTCAATTTATTTCTCTCTGCGGCATCTGCTCCCACGCTGAGGCTTTCCACTTTAGGACATACAAGCTGTCTTCTTTCTTCAGTTGTGGATAGAGACTCATCCATGTCTCTTCTGTGTCCCGTAGCTCTCACTTCTCCTCGTCCCAGATGGAATAAGGATAAAGGTCCCCTGGTCCTCACCTTTCATTCCTCTTACAACATATGATTCTCTGACATTTCAATGTGATCCCACTACGAATAACATCTTCTTGCCCCTTTCTGTTTTCTGTAGAGACCACTCCCTCTGCAACTCCTTGGTTCACTCACTCCTTCCCATCCAACCTGGCCCTTCCCCAGGTGCTTTTCCCTGCAACTGCAGAAGATGTAATAGCTGTTCCTACACCTCCTCTCTCATTTCCATCCAGCCACTCCAGCAGCCCTTCCATTGTGAGACATAGGTTCATGTCATCATCTCAAATGTTGCCCTCTGCATTTGGTGCTCCCCTTTTAGCCTCCTTTACATCGACAAGACCAAGCATGGAGAGGGTGACTTTCGCCAAACATTTGTGCTCTGTCCACCAAGGCCCGCTAAATCTCCCTGTTGTTAGCCATTTTAACTCACTTTCTCATTCCCATTCTGACCTTTCAGTCCCTGGCCTACGCCATTAGTAGAAAGAGGCCACACCCAAACTATATGGACACTACTCTTTAATCCATCGGTGCCGCTTAAAACTCTGAATTGTCAAATTTCAAGTAACACTCCCCTTTTTCCTGTGCCACCCCCCAGACCCCAAAACCCACACACATTTCCCACAAATCTCCCACCACTTCCAGTCTCCCTGCTTCTTTCCCCTCCTTCCCACACTCATGTCCCATTTCCCTTTTATGCCCCTTCTTTTCTCCCCTCCCATGTCCCCTTCCACCCATATCCTTTCCTCCGATATTACTTTTCAATCCCCCTCTTCTCTCCTTATCCAAAACCCTTTTATCTGTTTATCATCTCTAGCCTTTATCACTTACACCACCCATCTGCCAATCTGCACCCCTCACCTGTATCCACCAATCACTTGCCAGTTTTTGTCCCAGCCCCATCTCTCTTCTCCAGCTCCCACCCGCTACTTAAATCAGTGTGAAGGAGGGTCCCAACCCAAAACATTGTCAGTCCATTCCCTCCGCAGATGCTGCCTCCTGCACTTTTTCTTTTGCTCAAGATTCCAGATTCTGCAATTTCTTAGGTCTCCAAATTAACTGTGTTTCTCTCTCCACAAATATTGCCTGTCATGAATATATATAGTTTTTATTTTCTTCGATATTCACTTTCACTGGGCTAATTCCAATCATTTGCCTCTTTGGCATTTGGAAAGTGGAGCAATATATATTTAAAAACATGAATTCCAGTAAAACTCTCATCTTTTATCTTCCGGTTTGCGTTGTTTTTACATTTGCGCAAAAACGGTACACGCTAACGCAACGATTTTTCGCCACCTTACCCACCATTCTCCTGTGATGCAAGTGCAAAAAGTTTGTTCTGTTCGGTGGTATATTTTAACAGTTATTAAGGTTTAAAAATCTTTAAAACCACGCATGCGCAGATTGGTCTCATCTCCTGTCAGTCACCGCCGGGACGGCGTCGCCCCTTCCTGCACCATCGCTGCACTGATTGGCAGCATCCGCTGTCACTCACCGTCGGCGTCCGCCTCTGCCCGCCGTTGCCCTGCACGGCCTCCAGTCAGAGGAGAGGCAACCTCGAGATCCTGGGGAGGTGAGGAGTGAGAGTGGGGGAGTTGAGGGAGAGGAGGTGGTAGAGAGGGAGAGGGGGAAAAGTGGGAGAGGTGAGGAGGGAGACGAGGGGTTAGGCAGAGGGAGGGGAAAGTGGGGGAGGTGAGGAGGGAGTGTGTGGGGGTCGAGGGGGGGATAGACGGAGAGGAGGGGGGTAGGGAGGGGAGAGGAGTTATGGAAGGAGTGACTAAGGGTAGGGGAAATGAGAGGTGAGGGAGGGATTGGGGGAAGGCAAGAGGAGAGGGGAAAGAAGGAGGAGGTGAGGAGGGAGAGTTGGGGAGGAGGGGGAATAGAGGGAGAGGAGGGGGGGAGTGGGGGAAGTAGGGAGTGGGGAATAGAGGGAGAGGAGGGCAGTGGGGAAGATGAGGAGGGAGACCGGGGGGATTGAGGGAGAGGAGGGGGCAGGGAGAGGAGGGGAAAGTGGGGGAGGTGAGGAGGGAGAGTGGATAGGAGGGGGGTAGGGAGGGAGAGGAGTTATGGAGAGAGGGAGGGAATGGCTGAGGGTAGGGGATAGGAGAGGGAGGGATTGGGAGAGGGGAGGAGGAGAGGGGAAAAGAAGAGGGAGGGTGAAGAGAAGAGGGAGGGTGAAGAGGAGGGGGAGAGTGTGCTGGGGATGCAGGGAAATGAGCCTCGCCTGCGCAGTTGGGGGCTATGGGTGAGTGGTGGAATATTATGTTGAGGGAATGGGTTGTGTTGGGGGACCAGGCCTCCCGTGTGACAGGGACCCAAGGAGTCCCACTTAGTCTAGTACCTACATATTTTCTTCATCAGGAAGAGTAAACAGCCCATAATTTCCACAGGAACAACAAGCTACTAGTGCTCAGTGCTTCCTTATCCACCAGACACAAACTTACCTGAACAAATTGCTCCTGAAACCCAAATCCACCTTATTACTAAAGTCCTGCCTGGTTATATATTTTTGAGAGTCTTTAAAACATGTATCCCACACCTCCTAGCTTTCAAAACCATCAACATTTGAATGCTTGTGAATGTCCCTTATTCAATAAGTATTACAAACTTGTAAATTAATCATAATTTTCTAACCATTTGTGAACAGCAGTACTTAAAATATTAAAAAGCAGAAAAAAAAACATATTTAAGTTAACTCACTTAATTCCAAAAATGGCTTTGCTCCCTCAAATGACATAAATCAAGTTATGCTCCAGATATATTTTCCAATATATCTGATGAGAAACATCAGGAAGTTGTTACCTGCAGCTGGGCTCCACGAGGTTTTGAAAATTGAAACAGACCCCAAATGACAACAAAAAGGATATCACAAGAACTTAACACTTTTACCTTAACACATACATTCCTTGTGTAAGTGGCATTGTTTCTCAAAATCGTTTGATTCATTTGAAATGATATCCAGGTATCCCAAAAGATCCTTGGGATTTAAAAATGACTAATTTTGCTCTCTATGCAATCATATTTTTTGTTCATTAAAAGCAGTGTTATTTTATTAATATTTAATTGCATACATTAATAACACATGTCTCTGAGGTTTATTCTTTCTTCTGTTTCAAATTCAAATTATTTAACATCAAAAGACAGTTTTGAAGTACAAAGGTTGGATCTCCACTAGCAGCAAAACATGACGACTTTGAGACGAGGTCTGTACCAAGACACACGCCAGAAGCATACATTATCTAGTAATAAATCTGCACCAATGGCATATTTATTCTGCTGAACAGTTCTCTCTAAAATAATCTGAAATAAAAAGTTCAACATTTTCCTTACATGCAGATAGTTGATTTTGCTGGAATATTTTTCATTCTATTATGGAATACAGGTGTCACATATTTATTACTATCTGCAAACGTGCAATGGGATGTGAGCTGTCTTCTTGAACTGCTCTAGTCCTTCTGGTGCAAGTCCTCCCATAACGCTATTGGGTTTGAAGTATACCCCATTGACAATGAGGAAACAGTGATATATTTCCAAGTCTAGTGTGCTATGGTGCAGATGGTGGCACATATATGCGTTTGGTACCCTTGTTGTAGAAGCCATTGGTTTTGTAGATGTTGTTGGACCGGCCTTGTCAATTAACTGATGTGCACCACGTGCTCATTTTAAAAAGAGTAATTATTTAAAGTGATAGATTGATTAAAATGTAGCAGTTCGCCTTGACATATATGGAGTTTACATCTTGAGTGAGCATTGCTACTACTGCACTCACTCACTCTCTGGACTTTCAAAAAGCCTTTGGCAAGGTCCCACACAAGAGATTAGTGTGCAGAATGAGAGCACATGGTATTGGGGGTAGGGTATTGACATGAACAGAGAACTGGTTGGCAGACAGGAAGCAAAGAATAAGAACTAACGGGTCCTTTTCAGAATGGCAGGCAGTGACTAGTGGGGTGCAGCAAGGCTCAGTGCTGCGACCCCAGTATTTACAATATATATTAACGATTTAGACGAAGGAATTAACATCTCCAAGTTTGCGGATGACACAAAGCTGGATGGCAGTGTGAGCTGCGAGGAGGATTCTATGAGGCTGCAGAGTGACTTGGATAGGTTGGGTGAGTGGGCAGATGCATGGCAGATGCAGTATAATGTGGATAAATGGAGGTTATCCAATTTTGTGGCAAGAACAAGAAGGCAGATTATTATCTAAATGGTGCTAGATTAGGAAAAGGGGAGGTGTAACGAGACCTGGGTGTGCTTGTACATCAGTCACTGAAAGTAAGCATGCAGGTACAACAGGCAGTGAACAAAGCAAATGGCATGTTAGCCTTCATAACACAAGTATAACAAGAGTGTAGGAGCCAGGAGGTCCTACTGCAGTTGGACAGGGCCCTAGTGAGAAGTTGTGTGCAGTTTTGGTCTCAAATTGGAGGAAGGGCATTCTTGCTATTGAGGGAGTGCAGCATAGGTTCACCAGGTTAATTCCCGGGATGGCGGGACTGACATATGATGAAAGAATTGATTGAATGGGCTTATATTCACTGGAATTTAGAAGGATGAGATGGTATCTTAGAAAAACATAAAATTCTTAAGGGATTGGACGGGTTAGATGCAGAAAATATGTTGCCCATGTTCGGGGAGTCCAGAACCAGGGGTCACAGTTTTAGAATAAGGGGTAGGCCATTTAGGACTGGGATGAGGAAAAACATTTTCACCCAGAGTTGTGAATCTGTGGAATTCTCTGCCACAGAAGGCAATGGAGGCCAATTCACTGGATGTTTTCAAGAGAGAGTTAGATATAGCTCTTAGGGCTAACGGAATCAAGGGAAAACAGGAAAGGGGTACAGATTTTGGATGACCAGCCATAATCATATTGAGTGGCTTGAATGGCCTACTCCTGCACCTATTTTTTAATGTTTCTATGTTACTTTTTCATCATACTGCAGTCCAATGCCTTACATTTAGAGGTGAGTCACTCACATGCTTCAGATAAATTGTGCCACTTGTTAATGGTGTGGAACGCAGCACAATAAAACCATTGCATGTAAAGATTAGATTGCTAGACTTTCATGTGCTGGAAGTCGACACATGTGACGGGAATGTTACTTGCCACTGATCACCCTTTGCCAGAAGACTAAGTTTAGCTGTATTCAAGCATAAACTATTTCATTTTCTGCCTTGATGTTCTGCAGTGACATTCTGGGAATGAGATGATGGACTTTTATCAACCACAACCTTTGTTCAAGCTAATATCTCAAATTAATGGCCATTTCCCTTCAAGCCCACTGATTTCAGTTTTACATAGACTTCCTGGTACAAAGTTAGTCTAATACTACCTATGATCCTCTCGTCTTAAATCTCTGGAATTCAGATGTTTGGTCCATGGTTGTAAAAGGGGTCTGAACTGAGATGCCCTGGTAAATCACCAATGCTTATATTGCATTTAAGTTCCACTTGGTAGCACTTTTAACAACAATTTCCTTCACTGCTGATTAGCCACGTTGAATTTGCTGTGCTTTTTGTACATATCAAAGCAATCTTCCACATTAATGGGCAGATACTATTGTAGTTGTGATAAAAGCAGCTCGGCTGGATGCATGACTAATTTGGGATAGATAAGATGTTGTCTGGTGCCAATGCCTTTGCTGTATCCAGTCCTCTCAGTCACTGCTTTCTATCATGTGGATCCTATCAGCTTTGCACTCCCTTACCATTTTGGGGATTTCTTGTTTTTCTTGCACGGGTTAATGTGCGGTAGCTCACTCTAAGGTACACCTGGATGCTGTACACAGTACATTCCACGTGCTAGGGTGAAGCACAGTTTGTCCCGACTTGGTGTTGATGGTAGAATGTGGGATATTTTGATCCATGAAGTTACAGAGTGGGGTGGCTCATGACCCAGAATATCACATAGCTGCCCAATTTTGAGCCATCTGGTAACTGCTTTCCAAAATTTGTCCAAACAACACAATGAACGGTGTCACAATGAGAGCGTCTACCAAATAACTATGCCAATAGTCACCCCTACCAATGTTATCATGGATAGATGAAAAATGGCAAAAATAATGTAAAATAGGTTTATCTTTAGATTGATTCTTTTACTTGCCGGCAATAGTAAGTGATTAGATATTTGACCTTTCCTTACAAGATAGTTGAACAATGTGTGTTCTACATAACCTTGAGGCAGTATTTTAATCATGTTTAATTGAATAGGTATGCTGGTATTTTTCAGTACACCAAACATATTTATAATCAACATGTCTTAAGTTTCTGAGTGATGGTTTCTAATACTGTATTAATATTACACTTACTAATACCTACGATCAATCAAGTGCTAATTTGATTCCCATTTCTGAGCTAAACTTTGAATATAAAACCAGTGTATTTACCTTGATGAAGAGCTTCCCCAAGCACCATGCTTATCTGTCAAAATGTTGATAATCTTCTGTATCAGCTGGGTTGATGTCACATGATCTCGATACTTTGCTGCTCTTATTAGGTGATCACACATCTTTTCTTCTTCACGTCTTTCTGCTGAATACTGGGCACACAGAGACTGTCAAGAAAAGGAGTATATTTATTGATAACGTTATCATTTTTACAATCAGACACAGCAAGTCATAAGGGTTATGGAGAATGGGATCATATGTTTAATGACTTATTGAAAGACTATCATCTTTCACACATTTATTGCGGCACTACTATTATTAAGAAATCAGAATTCTCATCACTATATTTCACTGACAGAGAGCAAACCTCCAACATGCGTAACATGTGTAGTACTGGTTCATGTCAAGACAACCTCCTGGTCACCATGAGCTGTGCATATGGAGTGGAGGCAATCTTTAGTTAATTGTTGAAATAAATATTTAATAACTTACATGTCATGAACATTTATGGTGAAAAAATTGGTTGTGACATTACTTTGCACAAGCCCAACAAAAAAGTGATGGCTGCTCTGATCTCTCTAACCTCAGGATAGTTTATTTGAGTAAATGCAGAACCACTCAATGTCAGGCAGCATCTGAGGTAGGTTGAAACAGTGTATGTTTTAGGTCCAGAACCATTCATTGGAAATCGTATGCAGGATCTTATTAAGTGTCCCAAAACTAACTGTTTCTCTTTTCACAGTTGCTGCCCAACCTACTGAAGTTCACAACATTTTCTGTTTTTATTTCAGATTTCCAGCATCTGCAGTTTTGTTCTATTTGCATTGTTTACTGCTGTGTTAGTGAGTTCATCCTAATTCCACTCTCATAGAGAGAAGACCAATCACATTTTGGTTAAGCCATAGGACCAAGCAGAGCAGCCAGAGAAATTGCGAGAATTGCAGACTTCCCAGAAATATTGGCATTCATAAACCACTTACAGTGAGTTCCCTCGTAACCTCCACTCCAAGGGCCCTTTGCACAAAGTACAAGCTGGACCATCAGTCTGCTTGACCATGACTTATGCAGAATTTGTGGCAACAACATGCAGCATTCACATTCATTAACTGAGAATTAGCAAGCTTGCACCTCTCAATCAATGGTTCGTGGAATGATGAGCCATTCTTGGTCTTCCCAGGTGATTGTCAGGAAAACCCTTAAAGATGTTTCTCAGTCAGGTGGCACAGTGGTGATGCTTTATGGATGGCACAGTGCACCGCTAGAAGAGCCGTTGCTTCCCAATTAGGAACACAGGCTCGATCCTGACGTCAGGTGCTGTCTGTGCGGAGTTTGCACATTCTCTGTGATCATGTGGGTTTTCTCTGGGTGTTCCGGTTTCCTCCCACATCCCAAAGTTATGTGGGTTTGTAGGTTAATTGGCCTTTATTATGCGGGGAATGGGTGCAAAAGTGGGATTGCATTAAACTAGTGTGATGATCAGTGTGGACTCGGCAGGCCAAAGGGCCTGCTTCCACACTGTATCTCTAACCTGAACTAAACTAAACTCTATTTATTAATCGTCAGAATTTCTGTTCCCTCCCAGGGTCCCATCAAAGACCTCTTGGCCATCAGTGATCAAATGCAACAAAAAAAAATCAGTACAGCCTGGATTACTACAAAGGCAAATGGGTGGGATCATCACCCGTACAATGACTAGATTACATTACCAGCTGCATGGCAAGGAACACTATCGCTGTGAATTGGTGGGCAAAAATGTAATCACCAAGGCATTCTACCCCATTCATCCCCCCCCCCCCCCCAGCTCAGAAGCAGTTTATAATGTGGCACGTCCTTTTAAAGAGCAAGCTGCCAAGGCTTTGCTGCTAAGCCAATTGCCAGTAGCTATGAATAGCTGTAATTGATCAATTAACTCTGAAACCAACATTAAACTTGCAATTATAGTGGCACAGTGGGATAGCTAGTAGAGCCACTGTCTTGCATTGCTAAGGAACTGGGTTCAATCCTGACCTCGGGTGCTGTCTGTGAATTGCACATTCTCTCAGTAACAACGAATTTCCTGCGGTATTCCAGTTTCCTCCTACACCCCAAGGATTCGCAGTTAGATCAGTTAATTGGCCAGTGTAAATTGCACCATGTGTAGAGGGGAGTAGTAGAATCTGGGGGGAGTTGGTGAAATTGGGTGTAGATTAACAAGTTTGCAGATGATACAAAAGTAGGCGGTTTTGCAGACAGTGAAGATGGTTGTGAAAAATTGGAGCAGGGTCTTGATCGATTGACCAGGTGGGCTGAGGAATGGTTGATGAAATTTAATCCAGAGAAATGTGAGGTTTTGCATTTTGGAAAGTCTAACATGGGTAGGACCCACACAGTGAATGGTAGGACTCTGAGTAGTGTTGTAGAGCAGAGGGATCTAGGAGTGTTCCTTGAAGGTGGTGTCGCAGGTAGATCGGGTGGTCAAAAAGGCTTTTGGCACATTGGCTTTCATCGGTCAAAGTATTGAGTAAGGCCTTAAGGCCCTCTGTTTCTTCCTCGACCACAGAACCATCCAATTTGATGAGATGTCCTCATTCTTTAGTGAACGGGAGTTCTTCGCTCCCATCATTGATGAGGCCCTCACACATTTTCGCCACCTCCAACGGGATCCCACCTCTAGTCACATCTTCCCATCTCCACCCATTTCCACCTTCTGCAGACCGTTCCCTCCGCAACTCCCTGGTTAACTCAACCCTTCCCACCAAACCATCCCCTCCCCTGCAACCGCAGAAGATGCAACACCTGTTCCTATCCCTCCTCCCTCGACTCTGTCAAGGGACACCGACAGTCCTCTCAGTTTAGGCAGCGGTTCACTTGCACCTCCTCCAACCTTATCTACTGTATCCATTGTTCAAGATGTGAACTCTTATACATCGGCAAAACTAAGCATAAACCGGGCGATCGTTTAGTCCGCCTGGACCTACCTGATCTCCCGGTTGCTAATAACTTTAATTCTCCTTCCCATTCCCACACTGACCTTTCTGTCCTTGGCCGCATCCATTGTCAGGGTGAGGCAAAGCACAAATTGGTGGAACAACATCTCAAATTTTGCTTGGATAGCTTACATCCAGTGATCGGAATATTGATTTCTCTAACTTCAACTAACCCCTGCATTTCCTCTCTTCATCCCTCCCCCAAGTCGCACTAGCTTCTGTTTCTCCCCAACAAACAGCTAACTATGGCCTCGTTACTTTTTGGCATATCCTTCAATCATTGTTCTATACCTACATCATCGTCTATATCTCTCGATTTCATTTCCTGAAAAGAAGGGTCTTGACCGAAACGTCACCCATTCCTTCTCTCCGGAGATGCAGCCTGTCCCGCTGAGTTACTCCAGCTTTTTGTGTATATATTGAGTATATACGTTGTGAGGTCGTTGCAGTTATATAAGGTGATGCTGCATTTAGTTAATTGTTCAGTTATGGGCACCATGCTAGAGGAACGATGTTGTCAAGCTGGAAAGGGTACAGTGAAGATTTACGGGGATGTTGCCAGGACTAGAAGGTCTGAGCTATAGGGAGAGGTTGAGTAGGCTGGGGCTCTATTCCTTGGAGCGCAGGAGGATGAGGGGTGATCTTATAGAGGTGTATAAAATCATGAGAGGAATAGATCAGGGTAGACGCACAAAGTCTCTTGCCCAGAGTAAGTGAATCGAGGACCAGGGGACATAGGTTTAAGATTAAGGGTAAACGATTTAATAGGAATCTGAGCGGTAGCTTTTTCACACAAAGGTGGTGGGTGTATGGAACAAGCTGCCATATGAGGTAGTTGAGACAGCGACTATTCCAACATTTAAGAAACATTTACCAAAGCTTCTACAACACTATGTTAATTGTCATGGATAAACTATATTACATTTCAAAGAAATGCTGCATAGTTTTCACATTGATAAATCAGTGGTTTTGTTTTTACAAATGTATTTCTAAATCAACATGTACATCTTTGTATATGTACAGTAAATCTTTATTTAACGTACCTCTTTGTAATGGGTTTCAATGATAGCGGACTGACCTCGCACCAGCAGCCCCCATGCCACCCCGGCTCACATCACCTCCCCGGCCATTTGCAGCGCCAGCAGCCCCCACGCTACTACCAGCTCACGCAGCTTTCAGGCCGGACCTTCTGCTGCCACCGCTGTGCAGCTTCCTCGACTGCTTCCAGGCTGTGCCTGCCGCCGCAGACCCTTACTATCAGCGGTGCTGGCTCGAAGGGCCGAATTACCTACTCTTGCACCTATTGTCTATTGTCTTACCTGCACTCTGGCCACCTGCAGGCCGTGACCATTGACTGCGCCAACCCTCACCTCTCCCCCGCCGCCAGTAGGCCAGGACCTTAAACGCACCTGGATTCCAGGCCCAGTTCCAGAGAAAGAGTCTGAGGAAGGGTCTCGACCCGAAACATCATCTTTCCATCTTCTCCGGAGAGGCTGCCTGACCTGCTGATTTACTCCAGTAGTTTGTTCCTTTATGTATTAACCAGCAAGTGCAGTCATTTGTTTCTACTACTTATACAATAATAGCTTACTCGTTTTGAGCGGGCAATCGGCAATAACTGTCTCCCCCCCTCCCACATGGTCCTTTATAACGATGGTTTACTGTACTTTATTCGTTAAAAAAATCATATTTCTATTTCTTGTCACTTTGATTTTAGACACTTGAATGAAGTTCTGCAAATCTGAAGTGTAACTGAAAGCAAGATGATCTACTGATCAAAACCTAAATTTAGTGGTGGCACAGCAGTGTGAATGCTAGGTATGCCACGGTACTGAGAAACTAACAGCAACTATGGGAATTACTGCAATATGCTAAAATTCCAAAGTTGCATTCAACATACCTGTGTTTGCTTCTCTACCTAAATCACATGCACTGCTGCAACTTTCAGGTATTTAAATCGCATTGTAATTACCTTAAATCTAGTGGGGGGGTTTAATGACAGACTAAGCCCTAATTCCAGATACCTGATCCTGAAGAACTAATTGTACATATGCATGTTTCAACTTCCTTCAAAATAAAATAATTTCAAAATGCTTATGATATTCTATATTAAGTACATGAGCATGTCCTAAACTTTATTTTGCAGTCTGCATAATGTTTAAACTGTTAATTAAAACATTGTGCATTTTCATTCTGGGTAAGCTATCTATGAAAATTATTTGACGTTACTGGTGGCAGCAAGTTTGATAGCATCACAGCAGCTGTTAGCCAGGGATTCCTTTGAACTGCTCTTGGAAAAAGGGAAGTTCTCACCAGAGAAATCTTTAGTGGGAACCATGATTGTGTGGCCAAGTACAACACCAACTTGATCTTTAAATTTACATTGTCGTCAGCCAGATCAACAACAATGACACAGAAATAGGAGGGAGATCGTGGCCCATGTGTCAGAAAGTATCAGAACCACAATCTAGCCCTTAGCACCAGCAAGACAAAAGAGTTGTTGTTAACCTAAGAGAGTGTGGGGCAAAGGCAACCCTGACCTCATCAGCAGGCTTGCTGTAGAGATGGTCAACATCTTCAGGTTCCCAGGAATCCATATCACCAATAATGTATACTTGTCCCTTCACACTGATGCTGGGATCAAGAAAGCACATCAGCGTATTTATTGGAAGGTTGGAAGTATTGTCATGGATGCCTGTGCCCCCGAACCTCCCCTCCCCTGGCCATTTCCTTTTCTATTAGCTCCCCTCTGAGAAAAGGTATATTACTTTATTTCAGCTTGAAAATCGTGACTTAAGAAGAGCCTCTTCCTCACTGCTATCAGACTCCTGAATGAGACATCTCTTTCAAACCCACTTCCTGGAAGTGCTGCCAAGTACTCTTACTCATTCGGTTGTTCAGTTATTGTTCTTCAATAATGATTACTATGTATATTGTTGCATCATGTTAACAAGGAATGTCATGGCATCTGGTGAATATGACAATAAACGAATCTGAATCTGAAGTTGTGACTATATATTATTTACAGATATTGTGGTATTCAACAACAATTTTACAACTTTATTAAATTACGAAATAAAATTAATTTATGTATTTCTTTTTACAAATACATACAGGCTTCAATGTAGTATATTATGGAAATATTGGTGGAGGAATTAGAAGTAATAGCAAAAATGGGTGAATGGAATAAGGTGTTTAGCAAATGTCTTAAAGTCCACTATAATTTACAGTTAGAACCTCCTCCACAATTTAACCATTAACGTTTCAAGTCAGACACATAATCTATAGCTATAAATCATGTTAACAGGTTACGCTTTCCCTTTTATCAATCTCTGTCTCCTTAAAGAGAAGTTTGGCTTTAAACATGTGAACAAAAGGAAATCAAACAACACTTAGTAATGACAAATGGACTTGCATTGTACAAATGGTAAATCCATTGAATTGGGTAATTGTGCCAGTATAGAATTCCAAATATGAAGCTATTGCATGTTAATCAACTTATTTTATATCCAAATGACAGCCACTAATGAGTCTTGATGTCATGAAATGGTCTGGTTTGGAGTCTGTCAGTCACACTTTAACTTTGTTTTAAACTTGTAAATTCTTTCATCTTTGGATAATATAAATTTCAACGCTGAAACTCCAATGACCTTAGTAATACCAAGAAAATAAAATTATCAATATTTATTACACCAACACAATGCTCTAAACTTTAGAGTCTAAAGTACTGAAATACTGTGGCAGTGGATTTTTTTTTTAAAGCACATTTTCATCTTCTCTTTGTGCTTAACATATTTGCATTTCTATGGGAACTTAGATAGCAAAATATCCAGATATTTTCAAAAGTATTAACAAAATTGGGTACAGAGTCACACGTGTAAAAGTGTTGGTCAAATATATAGTTTTTTTTAGACTGCTTAAAGCAGGAAAGAAAGATTGAAAGAGAATCTTAGGAAGGCATTTCCAGACCTTGGTTAATTGGCAGTTGAAGACATGGTAACCAACATTGCAAGAAAATGCAGGGAATTCTCAAGTGAGGGGTAATGATTTGTAAGTGCAGCTACAGAAGAAGAGTTATAGATCTGGAAAATGGAGACAGGAAGTGACAATATCATGCAGAGATTTGAATGTTTAAATCAAGGCATTTTTTACTCAAGAGTCAGTATTGGTCAATCACCTAGAGGTCATGGTTGAATGGAGTATGGTGTGAGTTAGGTCAGGGGCAGCAGAGATTTGAGGACAACATAGTTATGAAATTAAGTAGCAGGAAGGTTGGTCAGGTAGCAACTGGAGTCAAAGTTAGAAGACAATAAAGAAATGGAAAGGGAATTCAACATCTAATAGTTTAAGGCAGGAAAAAAATAGCTGACGTTGTGTAAGTGAAAATGATAATTAATCTGATGACTCAGTTGGGAAAGCAAGAGCTTAGTTTAGTCTTGCAGCATTCTATATAAGCAGGGCTGCTAACTTTGGGTGAGAGTTGGGAGTGACAGTGAGTGGGGGAGAAGGTGTGGGAGGAGGGCCCCCCTCCCACGGTAGGGAGCTTTTGCATTTTTCAGCTTGAAATTGTGCAATCTGGTGCATATTGTAGCGAGTCTTTTAACTTACACTTGAATGCAACATTTATGCTTCAAATTGGATTAGGTATGAATAAGGTTAGGCTAAATTACATTCCTAATAACATTCCACAGTAGAGCCAGGCTCTGATCAACAAGTGCAGCACATGAACGACCTTAGTATATTTATGTATGGAAATTAGATTATAATTCATGCTGTTAATCATATATATAGAGAAACAAAAAAATAGAAACAAGAGTCAAACTTCCATCATGTCGTGCACAAATAAATCAATCAACCTTACCCTTTGACTATAGAAACAAGACAAAAATAATACCACATATTCAACCGTATATGGTACAATGAAATTAATATATATATGTAAAACATATATATGGAAACAGGCCCTTTGACCCACCAAGTCCACACGGACCAGCAATCTACCATACACCAGTTGTATCCTATACGCCAGGGATAATTTACAGAAGCCAATTAACCTACAAACCTGTACTTCTTTCGGATGTGGGAGAAACCGGAATACCCAAAGAAAACCATGTGGTCATAAGGAGAATGTACAAATACTGTACAGATAGCACCTGTAGTCAGGATCAAATCTGGGTCTGTGGTGCTGCAAGGCAGCAACTCTACCGCTGCGCCACTGTGCCACTCCATTTAATTATTTTTTCTATAATATATTTATTATGGTGTCACGACAATAAAGATGAACACATGATTCTGATTTCTGCCCTTAGTTGGATAACACACATCTCCAGTCAATGTGTTTTATGGTTGGTTTTCAAACTCTTGTCTGAAGGTCTCGACCCGAAACATCACCTATTCTTTCTCTCCAGAGATACTGCCTGTCCTGCTGAGTTATTCCAGCTTTTCGTGTCTATCTTCAGTTTAAACAACCATCTGCAGTTCCTTCCTACACTCTTTGTTAAGCAAAACAGGTGCTATTCTCATAATATCATTCACCTCAACTTAGTCTTTTCTTCACCTCCGTTGCTGCAGAGAATACAATCCCAGTTATCAAATCTTTCTTCAAAGTGAAAAAAAAATTCCAGGCCTGCCAATATGTTCATAAATCGCCCCTGGATCCACTCCAGAACAATTACACCCTTTCTACAGTGTGTCACAGTCTTTTAGCATAGTCATCCCAACTTGTCCATGCAGATCAAGATGCCCCATCTAAACTAGTCCCATTTATCTGCATTTGGCCCATATCCCTTTTCACCTTGTGTGTGCCAGTGTGTGTGTAAGGGTGTGTGTTAGGTTGTGTGTGAGAGTGTGTGTCAGTGAAGCGGCGACAACACCCGGAGTGAACGGAGACTTGCGATGTCCGGGGAGCATTTCCCTCTCTCCCCCCTCCCTGTGAATGCGGGCTGGCCCAGGTGCTCTGTCCAGCTGGGGTCTGGGGGAGGTGAGGGTCCGTAAAATATTTTTGAGCTTGAGAGCTTCTGTCATCAGCGTGAGAATTTTGTCAAATGCGTGAGCCTCACGCTCAATGCGTGAGAGTTGGGAGCCCTGAAATAAGATGCTCTGAACAGTTAGCAACTTGTTCCGCAAACACACCATCTTTGTTGCCAATAACAACCATAGTCTCCAGTGCAGGCTAGACATGACTTTTCAGTTTCTCCATCCTATTCAAATTGTTGCTTCACTCCCATGCAAAGTCTGCCTGCTTCGATTATAATTGCCCACCCCTTTTCTTTCCACTTGAAATTCTCGTTCCAAAGTCTATATCCCATACCAATTCTTTGTAACCTGCTATGGTGATCTAACATCATTTGGGGCAGCATCACACTAAATCAGACAATTTTGCCTTTAACGAACCCTGGAGCTCCTTGCTAATACATATGCTTTCCTTTTAAGACCTTTTTTTAATAAAGGTTTATTTTACCAAGGTTCTGGTCAATCCAGCTGGTACTTCCTTATTTTGCTTTGCATCTCTTTTGTGCATGATTATTTTTTTAAAGTGCCTTGGTGTAACAATGTCCACTGAATGCAGATGTTCATCAATTTATGCACAAAAGTGATCAACAGTGAATGGCATACTGATCTGGCCTTAAGAAAGTGCAGTAATTCTGGGAATAGAGGTCTATTTCCAATAGTCAATTCTATCAAGTCAATTGTGTGATTGCCTTTCATAGAATGTATTTCAGTAGTTTAAAACCTGTGCAAACAGAGATATTACCTACTTGACCTGGATTTCAATTTCCTGAGATTCAATTGTAGGTTATTGCTAACATTAAGGTTTCGTTATTGTAGCAAAATAAATATTGACCATAAAGAACACTTACGTTGAACTCAACTGCATTATAGTAAAACCCGGTAAATGGAATGTTTGTAAACCAACAGATACCTGCGGTTATTCTGATGAAAGCTGAAGATTCCATGGTGCTATTTGTAAACACTCACAAATGATCTAATAAAGCATAAATACATCCAATCATTTGGAAATCCTGCATGTTCTTTGCCAATACTCGTCCCTCAATGTACAGTAAGTTTCATGTATGCAGGTATTCTCAGTTTTCTGATGCATATCAACATACAAGAACTATATATGCTATAGGAACACATTCTATAGGAACAGAGCATTCTCCCTTTTCACTGAGCTCAAGTTGTAAAAATCACAACAAAATCTTCTTGAATAATTTGTGCCATCGTAATAGTGTATCCATGAACCAACAAAGGGTACAAGGAACATAAATAATTAAATATCACATCTCCACCTCCTGGGATAATTGGCACATTGCTTTTTCGTCCAAGCAAACTGTGACTTGAAGAACCTGTCCAAGGTCATCGCCAACCGGATAAAGTATGTTCTGGGACAGATGATCTTCCTGGACAAAACCTGTGCTGTTCTGGCAGGAAAATCTCAGGCAGCCTCATTCGCTGCTCAGGGATACGATCATGCAGAACAGAGAAATGGACACCTGCTTGCTCAGCTTGGAATAGGTCCAAAGGCAGGATATCACAGACGTACATAATGTATATACACTCCAAAATGGACTTTGGGGAAATAATCGGGAACTGGATCCAACTGCTCTACACAGATATCTGTGGTGCAGTCCAAAACAATGGATGGAAAATGCATAGCTTCCCTATCAGGTCTGGAGTCAGGCAGGTTTGCCCTCTCGCTCCTGTCTTATTGGCGTTGTGCATAGCATACTTTACTGAATCCATCAGATTAGCCAAGAGCACAAGAGGGGTGACACTGTCAAGCAGTGGTATGTAATGTATTCATACATATTCATGTGTATGTTAATGAGTTGATGTTCCATATAAGCAGGGAATGCTGGATAATAGATCTCTCTCTCGTGATCCAGGCAACCAGTGTGCAATTCTTGTTCTTCATTCTGCCGTCCGGAATATAACAAAATTGGCGACGAGGATGGGATGGAGTTTGTGAACTCATCCTTTAAATACAGTGCAGGACTGTTTTGTAACATGCAGTGTTGTTTAACATTTTAAACAGCAAATACGGAGCTGTGACGCAGTTGTTTGCGAACTGGACACGATAGGCTGCAGATCCTTCTTTGCAGGGGACTGTAGTTTAAAACAGCAGCTGTATAAATCGTCGTGCGTTTGTCAGGCTATCTCTATGTTGTGTCTACGTGGCAAGATGGCGTCCTTGACTGAGTACAGACAGGAAATGGGGGTTTTTGAACGGACTTTAAAAAAAAAAAAAAACAACATGATGACGGCTTCCACAGGCTACATCGGAAACCTTGGCACTTTCGACAAGAGTAGAGAGCCGTTCATCTCCTATATGGACAGAGTGAACACGTTTTTCACAGCAAACAATATCATGGAGATTAGCGGTGAAGGAGAGGTAGTGACTGAAACAAATAAGGCCATTTGCGAACGCCTGAAAGCGATTCTGCTCACGGAGATCGATCCTGAAGTGTACGGCACACTCGTGAATGTCCTTGCGCCCATAAAGGTAAAAGACGTGCCGTTCAAAGACATTATGAAGAAGTTGGAGGAGCACTTCAACCCAAAGCCTATGGAAATTTCAGAAAGCTATAAATTCGACACTAGAAACCAGAAGCAGTTTTGCACTGTAACTTTGGAACCTTTCTTGGACACGCAGTACGTAAAAGATTTGTTTGTGGTCTAGTGGATGAACAAATTCAGTCCAAACTCATGAACACTCCAGATCTTATATTCGAGAAAGCATGCAAGATGGCTACCACAATGGAGATGGCATCAATAGATGCTCGCAAGTTTTGTCCACCAGAGACTGCAGTGGCCGTTTACAGTCACAAGGCAGTGCCTATGGCCAAACCAAGAGACGCTAAACCAAAACCAAAATATGGCGGGGAGCCGAGTTCAGCCAGTTGTTATCATTGCAACGGTAATCTCTCATCCCAATTTTGTCAGTTCAAAATGGCCAAGTGCTATAACTGCCAGAAGATTTGAAGCTCAGGAGGGTTGGGCCGCTGCTCCAACAACGTGGAGCTCTGGTTTGGAGAGCTTCCAACGTGGGCGGCGCTGAACAACTCCGTGGAGTCCTGGGGCCCTTTGCCGAGGGCCTCCAGCGTTGCATCTCCACCCGGCGCAGCCTGCGGACTTTGGGAGCCGCGGACTCCGGTAGGAGGGGGCCGACTCGAGGTCCAGGCCGCTGAGGACGTCCCCCAGCCCCGACGTCGGACTTGCACCACCCCGGCGAGGGGGCCTGAACATCGGGCCGCCCGTAGCGTTGACTGCGGAGGGCTCGGGGAGGCCCCGACCACGGGTGAACAGTGGGGAACATCAGAGGAAGAGACTGACTTTGGTGCCTTCCCTCACAGTGGGAAATTTTGATCCTGCTGTGTGGGGATGTTTTATGTTGAATTCTATCTACTCTATGTTGTGTTCTTTACTGTATGGCTGCATGGTGATTGTAGAAAGGCCATATCGCCTCAGCATGTCAGGCCAAGTTTAAAACAGAAAACCAACAACCTGCAGGAAACAAGCGATAACATCAGAAAGGAGTTCACAACTTGGAGATGAACCCAGATGGAAATGAACTTGGGTTGTACACCATTTATGCAACCAACATAAGCCTGCAACCAGCCAAGGCAAGGACTTTCGAACTAAACTATTGATTAATGAACACTTAATCGATATGTGCATTGACACGGCAGCAGATTGTTCGGTCATGAGGAAAGACCTGTACGAAACAAAGTTCCCAGACACCATTGTTTGAGAGTAAGGTCAAGCTGAAGCGTTGTCCCGGTTGCCCCATGAGAACTCTGACATGGGAAGTCCTTGTAAGCCTATTGCTTTTGCATCCTGCACCCTATCACTGAGTGAGCGTAATTATGCACAGATAGAAAAGGAAGCACTCAGCATCGTGTTCGGAATCAAGAAATTCCATCAGTTTCTTCTCGGCAGACCATTCACCCTGATCATAAGCCATCACTGATTAGTTATTTTTGGTCCCAAGTCAGCTATACCTTCCATGGCGGCACCAAGGATGCAGCGCTGGGCAATTCTGCTGTCCCAGTATGACTACAAGGCTGAGTACCAAAGCTCCAAGTGCAACGCAGTTGCAGATGCGTTGTCCCGGTTGCCCCATGGGAACTCTGACGTGGGAAGTGAGAACTCAATCTACACACTGCAAGTTGTAGATGAAGACTTTCCGGTGACAGCAACAGAAATTGCAGCATAAACAGAGAAAGACAATGTGCTGAAGTGGGTCTATGAACAGTCATTGAACGGTTGGACTGAAATCGATAGTGGATTGAACTCAGTTCTGAACTCAGGGCTGAAGCCTTTCCATAATCGACGCCATGAATTATCATGTGAGCAGGGATGCATTAAGTGGGGTTACAGAGTGGTTGTACCAGAGTCTTTGCGAAACAAAATTATGAATTAACTTCATGCCGAACATCCTGGCATAGTAAGCATGACGTCAATTGCCAGAAGTTTTGTGTATTGGCCTGGTATCGACAGTGACATCGAGTCACTGGTGAGCAAATGTAGCGTCTGCCAAAATTGTCAGAGTAAACATCTAAAAACACCCCTGCAACCCCGGTCATGGCCAAGTAGACCTTTTCAGAGAATTCATGTAGATTTTTGTGAAAAGGATAATGATCACTTTCTGGTATTTGTAGTCATTCCAAATGGAATCAGGTTAAGCATATGGGGTCAGGCACTACTGCTGAGTGTACCATAGATGAGTTGAGATCAATTTTTGCATGCCATGGTTTACCAGAAGAACTTGTTTCTGATAACGGGCCATAGTTTCGTTCAAAGAGTTCACGAAGCGGAATGGTGTAAAACACACACTTGTTCTCCCATACCATCCAGCCTCCAACGGGGCGGCGGAAAGGTCTGTTAGAGTTGTCAAAGATGCTCTCAAGAAACAGGTTTTACAAGGTAGTTCAAAGCTCAGCATGAAACATCGTTTGGCTAGTTTCTTGCTGAAGTACAGAACCACACAACACACTATAACGGGTTACTCACCTGCAGAACTGTTGATGAAGAGAAGGCTGAGAATACGCCTAAGTCTAGTTCAACCCAATTTGGCCTTGAGAGTTGAGCAAAAACAGTTAAGTCAATAACGCCATTTTGACTCCCACAAAAAGGAGAGGTACTTCAAGCCAGATGAGCAAGTTTTTGTTCGCAGTCCTCCCAACAAGTGCAGTCGAGACAAATGGGATGTTGGGAAAATAGTGGAAGTGTGTGGAATAAAAGATACTTAGTTGAAGTTGGAGATAGGATCAAGTGTTCATGTTGATCAAATGATTCCAGCCAAAGAACCAAAAACTGAGCATGAAGTCCTAATCCCTGAGTTTTTATCTGAAAGTGAGTTGGAAAAGACCACTGTGATTGAAACACAAAGTTCAGTTAGTACAGGCAGAGAAACATAAGATCAGCCCATGGGCCCCAGCTCCGGGCGACCGGGAGCAGCGCAGAGGCCATTGGGCCCCAGCTACAGGAGACAGAGGAAGCGGCATGCCCAAAAGGTGGTGGAACGAGAAGGCCCCCCCCCAACGACACCTATGGATACTCCACCTGAAACTCACCTCACCGCTGGATTCCTGAGCCCATGAAAGCTGAGGCAATTCACCGAAGCGGTGGGAATGAGGGGTCATGGAAATGGTCAGTGACTAAAGACAATGGAGCTCAAACTGGCATCTTTAAATGTGCGCAGTATAAAGAGCACTGCGCGATGTGTTAATGCCTTACAGTACCTGGCCAAGGTCAAGGCAGATGTGACTTTTCTTCAGGAGTGCGGGCTGCCACACCTCCGCTGCTATCGGAGGTGGTCGCGATGGTGGCCCCAAGGACTGTCGGTGTGGTCGGGGGGCAATGACTGTCGTGCTTCCGGCCTGGGGATTTTGCTGCGGGGTGGGAACTTCGCCATCACTGAGGTCAGGGAAGTGGTTGGAGGGCGTCTCCTCCTGGTGGATGTTATGTTTCGTGGCTCTCTGCTCCGGCTGATAAATGTGCATGCCTCACCCACGCAGAGCGAGCGGCTGGCCGTTCTCCAGCAGCTCCCAGTGCTGCTGGCCACGTCCCGGCAGCTCGTTCTGGCCGGTGACTTCAACTGCATCATTGATGCGGCTGGACGATCCGGCAGTGCCGACAGCAGACTGGACAGCACGTCCAAGTTCCTGATGGAGATGGTAAAAGACGCAAAGCTGCGCGACGCCTTCAGCGACCCTGCAGGCGGGTCCCAGCCGCGGTTCACCTGGTCGAGATCGGACGGTTTAGCCCAATCTCGGATAGACTTTGTCTTCACGACGAAGGCCGTCACGGTGAGACACACTGACCTCACGCCAGTGTTCTTCTCCGACCACTGCCTCCTTCAGGCTTCCTGTCACCTACAGGAGGACCAGATGGCAGGCAGAGGGACGCGGAAGTTAAACATGAAACTGTTGACCCCAGAGAATGTCGAGGAGCTAAAGAGAGACTACGGTGAGGCCCCTCTTTGACTCCCCCACACTCTGGTGGGAAGCAACCAAGGAGAACATTAAGAGGTTCTTCATAATTAAAGGGGTTCAGAGAGCAAGACAGAGCCAGAGGGAATTGTGCCAACTCCAGACAGATTTGCAACAACTGCTCCTTCTGCAGTCGAGCGGGGTGGATGTGAGGGAGGAACTTAGAGAGTTGAAGGACCGGCAAGCTCGGCTCTTCACCTCTGAATCCTCCAAGATCATCTTCCGATCCAGGGTCCGCCATGTGGAGCAGGATGAGACGTGCTCACGTTTCTTCTTCCATAAGGTTCACAGGGGAGCTCTGTGATGAACAGCCTTAGGGAGGAGGACGGCACGGTAGCATCCTCACAGACAGACATGCTGAGGATCTGCAAATCCTTTTACACAGATTTGTATGACCAAAAGACCACAGACGGTACCTCCTCCCAGAACTTCCTGTCCTCAATCACGGAGGTCTTGGAGGACAGCAAGCGGGAGAGTCTGGACCAACCATTGACCCTAGAGGAGCTGACTGGCTCCATCCGTTCCTTTGACTCGAATAAAACTCCCGGAAGCGATGGCTTACCGGCCGAGTTGTATTTGGCTCTGTGGGACTGGATGGGCCCGGACCTGCTAGAAGTGTACAACGACATGCTTCTAGCTGGTAGCATGTCAGACTCCATGAGGAAGGGCAACATCACCCTAATCTACAAGCAGAAGGGGGAGATGAAGGACATAAAGAATTGGAGACCCATAACACTCTTGAAGGTAGACTACAAGATCCTGTCTAAAACCAACCGGGTCAAGTCTGCTCTGGGACAGGTGATCCACCCGGACCAAACCTGTGCTGAACCTGGCAGGAAAATCTCAGACAGCCTAGCGCTGCAGAGAGATACCATCGCCTACGTGCAGGACAGACGGGTGGATGCCTGCCTAGTCAGCTTGGACCAGGAGAAGGCCTTCGACAGGATTTTGCACATGTACATGAGGGACATGCTCTCCAAAATGGGTTTTAGGGAGGGAATCAGGAATTGGATCAAACTGCTCTACACCAACATCCGTAGTGCAGTCCAAATCAATGGGTGGGAATCAGACAGTTTCCCTGTAAGGTCTGGAGTCAGGCAGGGTTGCCCTCCCTCTCCTGTCTTGTTTGTCTGCTGTATTGAACCTTTTGCTGAATCCATCAGGAAGGATGCGAGCATAAGAGGAGTGACATTGCCAGGCAGTGGGGGCATTCAAGTAAAGACCTCCCTGTACATGGACAATGTCGCTGTCTTCTGCTCGGATCCAGGGTCGGTCCACAGACTGATTAGTATCTGCGACCAGTTTGAGTCGGCCACGGGAGGCAGGGTGAACCGCAGGAAGAGCGAGGCCATGCTCTTTGGCAACTGGCCCGACAGATCTTCCGTCCCCTTCACCATCAAGCCTGACTTCTTGAAGGTGCTGGGGACCTGGTTCGGGGGGGCTGAGGCATGTAACAAAAATTGTCTGGAGCGGATAGCCAGGGTGGGGAGGAAGCTGGAGCTGTGGAGGCAACGCTCCCTCTCCATAACGGGAAAAAATTTGGTCATCAGGTGTGAGGTGCTCTCGGGGCTGCTGTACTTGGCACAAGTTTGGCCTGTCCCTCCCTCCTACGCCACAGGGATCACCCGGGCTATCTTCCAGTTCATCTGGGGGTCGAGGATGGACCGGGTGCGACGGGCCACAACCTACAAGTCAGCAGACAACGGGGGTAAAAGCGTGCCTAACGTCGCCCTCATTCTGATGGCCACCTTCGTGTGCGGCTGCATCAGGCGGAGTGTAGAGCCAAGGCACGTGGGCACCAAGTGTCACTACCTGCTGAGGTTCTACCTGTCCCCGGTGTTGAGAAGGATGGGCCTGGCGCAGGTGCCACGCAATGTGCCAGTCAGCTGGACATTGCCGCCCCATCTGTCGTCGGTGGAAGGTTTCTTCCAGACCAACACCTTTGACCACATGCCCATCGGGCAGTAGTCAGCACAGAATGTCCTGCAGGCACTGCAGGGAAAGGACTCTATGGACCCGGTGGCGTGGTTCCCTGAGCAGACTGCCCAGCTTGTCTGGCAAAATGCCTCATCGCCAGAACTCACCAACAAGCACCAAGACCTGGCTTGGCTGGCGGTGAGGGGAGCCCTCCCAGTCAGATCCTTCCTGCACCGTCGGAACCTCACTGCCAGCGCACGCTGCCCTCGGGACGGCTGCTATGGCGAGGAGACGGTTGCCCACCTCTTTACAGAGTGTGGGTTTGCTAAAAGAGTCTGGAGAAAAATGCAAAGGTCCCTGGAACGCTTTATCCCGAACAGCTCCGTCACAGAGGACTCGGTGATTTACGGACTGTTCCCAGGGACACATTCAGAGGCTGACATCGAGTGCTGCTGGAGGGTCATCAACTCGGTAAAAGACGCCCTTTGGTCTGCCCGAGCATTGTTCACCACCCAGCAGAGCGAGATGTCCGTCAGGGAATGTTGCCGACTGGCCCGCTGCAGACTGCAGGAGTACGTGCTGAGGGACGCACTGAAGCTCGGTGCAGCCAACGCCAAGGCTCGGTGGGGGAGGGCCACAGTCTAAGGTCCTTCCGTTGTTGGACATGAGGGGTACGCTATGGTGGAGACGCCCCTCATTATAAGGGAAGGTATCCCACGCCATTGTGCCACATGAGTGGCACGAGGGGGGACTGATTTGTGGAAATTTGGGGAAAAGAAATGTCTAAACTTTATTTATCAATTTGTACAGCTCCCGAAAATGTTGGATGGATTTTCCGCAAGGTTAATGTATTGTATATATTTATAATTTGAATAAAGTATATTTTGAAATTTAAAAAAAAAAAGGCCTAACCGTTCTTCCGACCCTTTCACCATCAGGTCTGATTACCTGAACATGCTGTGGATCTGGTTCGGAAAGGCCAAAGCATGCAACAAAAATTGGTTGGAATGGAGAGCCAAGGCCAAACAAATATTGGCACCGTGGAAACAACAATCCGTCTCGATAACCACGTAAAACTTGATCATTGGGTGTGAAGGGGTCTCAGGGCTGCTGTGCTTGACACCAGTATGTAGTACCAATGTGTCCTGTGTACTACTTCTCTGCCTTGGCGATCGCCCAATCCTTCTTCCGGTTCAACTGGGGAACAAAGATGGAACGGGTCCGATGGTACATAATATACGTCCACAGACAAAAGGGGCAAATGTTCCCAATGTCGCCCTCATTCTGATGGTCACCTGTGCTCACTAACAAGCACTAAGACCTCACTTGGCTGGTGGTCAGATGGGCCCTCTCAGTCAGATCCCACCTGGACCATAAGTCTTACTACCAATGCCACTGCCCTCAGTGTGGCTGCTATTGAAAGGAAATGGTTGCCCACCTCTTTGCAGAGTGTGAATTTGTGAAGAGGGTCTGGAGAATGATGCAAGGGTCCTTGTCCCGGACAGTTCTGGACTCTCTGATTTATGGGCTGATCCCTGGGACACTTTCAGAGATGGGTATCGTGCTGCTGGAAGACTATCAACTCAGTGAAAGACGCTTTGTGGTCTGCCCGAAACTTATGAATCTCCAAACACAGCAAGATGCCTGTCGGGGAATGTTGCCGACTGACCCATTCCAGACTGCAGGGGCACGTGCCGAGGGATGCGCTGGAGCATGGTGCAGCCAATGCCAAGGTTCTATGGGGGAGGACCACTGTCTTGGGTCCTTCCACTGCTGGACATTGAGAGACATCATCCCAGGGGGCCACATAAGTGGCAAGAATGTTTTGTTTAAAGAAAGCTGCGAACATAACTGGGTATGACACCACTCAATCTATAGACACTGAGAATGTATGAAGAGTTTTTGAACAGTTTTTGGTTTCCATATATTTTTTATTCTGAATAAAGTTTATTTTGGGGGAAATATTGTGAATATTTAAATGTTGTAGCCACACCTTACCTCCACATCCAATAAAATCATTGCCCTTTGCATGTTATTAGCATGCGTTTAACTGCCAAGAAGTGATCAACATTATTTTTAAGTGCAAATGTACAGTGTAATTAGTTTGTTTTCTTGAATAACCGTTTGCATTATTATACCAAAACTATTACAGTAGTTTGCTTGAAATATTCCGACATTTGAAACCAGCTAAGCAAATCGAAGAATTTGTATACTCAAGTACATTAGAACATGATCCTGACAGAACTAGCTGGCCCATACCACAGATTTAAGATTATTTAATTGAGGTACTTAAAATGACAAGTGGATTTGAAAGGATAGAGAGCAAGAGAACCCCACTGGCAAAGATTCCAGTACACCTTAGCTTTAAAATGAGAACATAACCACTTTTGATGTGTTCAAAACAACTTGGGAGTAGTCAACTTTTTACTTTTTCCATAAGAAGATGAGAACCAACCCAACTAATTTTTAATTCCCTTTGATAAGATCTGGCACAGTGAAGGCTTTGTAATCCTGAATTAAAGATTTAATTAATACGTATCTCAATAAAGAGTAAGGAGATTTATGTAGCCAGCACAAATGCCAGAGTTCTTTACACACATGACAGATACTATGCTCAGGGAAATTATGTCCAATAATGCCTTTCACGCCTCAATTATATAGAAAATTAATGAAAGGAGTTAGGGAAGGGGTAGTTAAATTAATCAAGATTTTTTTATGAGAGATAAACAGAAGAAAGGGATCAAAGCCAGTTTCTCATGGTGATTGAAAATGTCCTAGTGTTATATTCTGAGCTCATTTCTGTACATGTATACATTAATACACTCAGATATAGGGCTAAAAGGTAATAGTGCCCGCATCTGAAGACATTACACTGGGAGTATACAAGGCAAATCTGAAGAGCAATGGTAATATAGGCAATGGTAAAATATAACTGGCAAGAGAAAATGAATATCAATGTTGTAATTAGGAGGTAAAAATACTTTGGTTAAAATAAATTAAGTGAATGGGTGAGAATTAGATGATGTGATCATGCATACAACATTTTCAACAACACGATAATGATGATTTACAAGATGCGCAGGAATGGGACAAGATAATTAAAGACAAACTGTTAAAAGTGGGTGGTACAGAGGGGCAGTTGGTTGAGCTACTTCGTCACAACTCGGGTTCGATCCCAACCTCTGGTGTTGTCTATTAGAGGAGTTTGCATTGTGAAACCTTGTGGGTTTCCACCGGGTGCTCCTGTTTCCTCCCACATACCAAAGATGTGTGGGTTGGTAGGTTAGTTGATCACTGTAAATTGCCCCTAATGTGTCGGTGAGGGATAGAATCTGTGGAAAGTTGATGAGACTTTAGGAAGAATAACATAGGATTAATTTAGAGGAATGGTTGATGGTTGGCGTGGACTCAGTGGGCTAAAGGCCAGTTTCCTGGCACTGCAGGTTGATAGTGTGGTAATGAAGGCATTTTGGGCATTGGTCTTCATCAGTCAGGGTATCGAGTATACAAGTTGGGACATAGTATTATAGTTGTCAAGACATTGGTGAAGCCAGCATTTGGATTATTGCATTCAGTTTTGGTCACCCAGCTATAGGAATTATGTCATTAAGCTCAAAAGAGTGCAGAGGAGATTCATGAGGATTTCGCCAGGACTTAAGGGCTTGAGCTACAGGGCGAGGTTGAGCAGGTTAGCACTTTAATTGCTGAGGAGAGATCTTATAGAGATGTATAAAATAGATTGGTGAATGCACCTAGGAAAGGGAAATCCCTTTTACCCAGGAAAGGGAAATCAAAAACCAGAGGACATAGGTTTAATGTGAGAGGGGCAAGACTTCATACAAACATGTTGGGCACCTTTTTTATTCAGAGGGTGGTGGGTATATGGAATGAGCTGCCAGAGGAAGTAGCTGAAGCAGGTACTATCGCAGTATTTAGAAGATACTTGGACAGGTACATAGGATAGGAAAGATTGAGAGGAATAAGGGGCAAACGTGGGAATATGAGACTAACTTAGATGGGGCACCTTGGTCGGAAAGGATGAGTTGGGCCAAAAGACCCGTTTCTTTGCTGCATGACTGAGTGAGAGACCTAAGAACGGATATAATCACAGTCATAAGATTTAAAATGTGTGGCACAGTGGTGCAGCTGATAGAGCTGCTGCCACACACGCCAGAGACCCGGGTTCAATCGGGACCTTGAGTGCCGTTTGTGTGGAGTTTGCACGTTCTCCCTGTGACCGTGTAGGTTTTCTTCGGAAGCTCCAGCTTTTTCCCAAAAACGAGTGTGTTTGTGGGTTAATTGACCTCTGTAACTGGCCCTAATGTTTAGTTTAGTTTAGAGATACAGCACAGAAAAAGGCCCTTTGGCCCACCGAGTCCACACTGACCAGCAATCCCCGCACACTAACATTCTCCTACACGCTAGGGACAATTTACTATTCTACCAAGACAATTAACCTACAAACCCGTACGTCTTTGAAGTGTGGGGAGAAACCAGAGATCCCAGAGAAAACCCACGCAGGTCACGGGGAGAACGTACATACTCCGTACAGACAAGCACCCGTTGTCACGATCGAACCCGGGTCCCTGCCGCTGTTAGGTTAGCCACCTTGCCGCCCAAATGTCCCTAGAACAACCCTATGGATCTTGCATCCTTCCCTAATCTGTCTACATATCTGATCCTCTATCTCTGGCTGGCTATTGGATGGCCTATAATATATCCCACTAGACTAATTGTTCCTTTCTTATTTTTTAGCTCAACACATAATGCCTCAGCAGACGTACCCTGCAGTTCTCTCTGAGTAGCACCATGACAATCTTTATAATTAGCAATACAACTCCTCCAGCTCCTTTACCCCCCCTGTCCATCTCGTCTGAAATATCAAAACACAGGCATGTTGAGTTGCCAATCGTGTCCATTTCGCAACCAAGTTTCCTTAATGGCCAGGACATCATAATTCGAGTGATCCAGGCTCTATATTCATCAGCTTTACCACAATACTCCTTGCAATGAAGTAAATATACTTCAGCCCTTCATTATCACCACATTCATGAACCTCTCGCAGTTTTTTCTTCCTTTGAAACTTATTTATCATACCACTTTCTCATCACCCCTTCCCTTTGCTGACCTGCTGCTCTGTTTCCCACTCGCTGCCATTCTAGTTTAAAATCTCCTGAGTAGCACTAGCAAGCATCCCTGCAAGGACCTCTCTTGTACAGGTCACGTCTGCCCCAGAAGAAAAGACCCAATGGTATGATTCGAAAAGTAAAACAAAATTATATAATTGCATTTAATTCAAACCTTAAAATCATTAAAATAAAATAAATGTAGCATTTTTCCGAGAATCAGAGATCCCACACTAATGAATGGGTTCACAGACCATAACGCAGTGTCCCTGGCTTAAAGCCTTAGGGCAGATGCAAAGCACAGCCAGGTCTTGCTCCAAATGTCCCTGAATTTTCATAATTAAAGTAAACATTACATCTGATTTTTCTGATAAAACTTTAAATAACCATAATCTGCTCTTTGAATAAATCATTCATGAATAATGAATCTATATTATTATCGGTAGAAGTTACCCATACCAAAAACAACTGGTCAAGGATTATCAGCATATTCGTTTCTCCTCTTTTTTGTGATGCGTGATATAATATCTGTGACCTCTAAGATTTTTTTAATATAATTTAATTTTGGCACAACACCAAAGATTATGGAAAATGATTGCATGTCCAAGCTTATTTCACATCCAAAGTACTCATCATTCAGCCTTCAACATTCTCTATATTTAGATGCATTGTTATTGTTTTTTATTCACTGTTTCTTTTTGAATATTTATTTCCAGAAGTCTCAATCATAATAACATTAGCAAAATTGCAGATGACACAAAGCTGAGTGGCTGTGTGAACTGTGATGAGGATGCTATGAAAATGCAGGTTGGATAAATGTGAGGTTATCCACTTTGGTAGCAAAAACAGGAAGGCAGATTACTATCTAAATGACGTCAAGTTGGGAAAAGGGGAAGTACAACGGGATCTGGGGGTCCTTGTACATCAGTCTATGAAAGTAAGCATGCGGGTACAGCAGGCAGTGAAGAAAGCGAATGGCATGTTGGCCTTTATAACAAGAGGAATCGAATATAGGCGCAAAGAGGGCCTTCTGCAGTTGTACAGAGCCCTAGTGAGACCACATCTGGAGTATTGTGTGCAGTTTTGGTCCTCTAATTTGAGGACAGACATTCTTGCTATTGAGGGAGTGCAGCGTAGGTTTACAAGGTTAATTCCCGGGATGACTGAATTGTCATATGCTGAGAGAATGGAGCAGCTGGGTTTTTACATGCTGGAGTAAGGATGAGAGGGGATCTCATTGAAACATATAAGATTGTCAAGGGCTTGGACACGCTAGAGGCAGGAAACATGTTCCCGGTGTTGGGGGAGTCCAGAACAGGGGCCACAGTTTAAGAATAAGCCATTTAGAACGGAGACGAGGAAACACTTTTTCTTACAGAGAGTGGTGAGTCTGTGGAATTCTCTGCCTCAGATCTGTACACCTAGTGACCCGGGGTAACAAAAATGGAGTGTCATTTATCTAATAAGTTTATTGCTCCACTGTCTCTTTTGGATGTTTCTGGACTTTGTGTCAGTGAATCATGTTGCCAGTGGCCTCACAAATCAACAAATTCCAATTAAGCTGCTTCATACACCAGAGTTTGATTTCATAAACCTGTGCCTGTGGAATTCTCTGCCTCAGAGGGTGGAGGAGGCAGGTTCTCTGGATGCTTTCAAGAGAGAGCTAGATAGGGCTCTTAAAAATAGCGGAGTCAGGAGATATGGGGAGAAGGCAGGAACGGGGTACTGATTGGGGATGATCAGTCATGATCACATTGAATGGCGGTGCTTGCTTGAAAGGCCGAATAGCCTACTCCTGCGCCTATTGTCTATTATTTTCCCTGCAATAAAAGAGATGTGAAGTATCTTTAGTGCTTTCTCATTCCTGAATCAAAGTGATCTCCATCTTACAGTAACTATCCTTTTATTACTTAAATATAAACCCTTTGCTTTCCTTTGGTGACCCACAGATGACTTTCAAACTGTCTCTTACTCTCCCTTATCTTGTTTATTTCCTTTTATCCCATCATCTTTAATGTTAATTGCACATTATAACATGTTTTTGTCTAAACTACTTTGTTAACGCAAAGAATCCCAGGTTTTGATTTCATCCATGTTATGTACCTACCCTTTAGTTTACCAAAAAGTACAGACTACCTGCACATCAATAAACAAATGGTAATCTTATAGCAGCAGAGGCATAAGATGCAGTTCAGTCACATCTTGGCTGATCCTCTCCATTTCTTTTGCCTCACACGCCTTCATTTTTTTAATGCACCTAAATCTACTTGACGTACTCAGTACTAAATGACCGAGTGTCCATAGTCTTATCGAGTACAGAATTCAAATTTTCAATGATTTATAATCTTCTGATCTCAGGCCAAAATATATACCCAAATATCAACCTTAAAATTGTTCTCTCCTTCCTTACATATTCTCATTTTCTTATTCATTTGCCACCCTCTTATCCTCTTTCATAATATGTTCTTATCCCTACAGGGATCTTTCTTTCGCCACAGAGCTCACTTCCCTATCCAACTTCGTACCACCAGAAAAGTTGTTTATGGTGCTTTATTTTCATCTACACCTTTAATATATATTGTAAAGAGCAGAGAACATAGAGTGACTCCATCTGGTACCACACTATACAATCTGCCCATCTGAGAAAAGATCAATTTATTCCCAAATTGTTTTCTGTCTCTATTGAGCTCTTGTTTAAGTACTCCAGAATATCAGTTTGTAATTTCCTTATCTATTAATCGGGTTTGCTTTCCTTTCAACCCAATCTTAACTCATGAAACTACTTTCACTTGAGCCAACCTTATAGGCTTCCATTCCAAAGATCCTTGTATTTAAACCAGCTGAAACTGCAGTACAATAATGAGTAGTCTTCCAGAAGGAATGTTAAATCTAAGACATTAATTGCTCTTGAGTGGATACAAAGGAAACTATTCACGTGGCACATGTTCAACTGAAAAAATGCCAAGTGCTTGATCCAATAATATAAAGGCTTTATCAGAGAATGATAGGAGAGCATATCCAGTATTCTGGCTAGTATTTATCCCTCAACCAACATCACCAAAACAGGTTATGGAACCACTACTGTTTATAGGACCTGTATACAAATCATGTTATGTTAAAGTGGGTCAGGAAAGGCACTCCATAGATGTAAGTTTGAATAAAAAATGTTGCTCTTGCCAAAATTTCTCTGACTGCATACTCTTTGTGCTCTAGAAGCTGGAATGATAGCACACCAGCTGCTTTTTGCATATTTGAAATTTTAATATCCCTTTTCCAAGTTAGGATTGAGTTACTAACTAATTTAGATCATTCTCTATTCATGGAATTTAAACCTAATCTTCAACCTGACATATATGTGTTTTAAATCCGTAAACAAAAGCCGGGGTTTAAATCCAACAAGATGATTCTCACAATTGTGCTGTGCCACACACCTTAAAACTATGTAATTACATTTCAATCTGGTTAAAATATAATTAAAAGACCTGCAGGCAAAAAAATTGATGTATTTTTTTAAAAAGCTAAAGGGGACTAACCGCATCATGGAAATGTGTCTGGAATGGACTGATATGGTGCAACTTCAAAATTTTCTAATCAAACGTACCACTTAATAACAACAAACATATTTCATTGTTAATGAAGCACTATAAAGGAGGGTTCGATTCTTTCCATCAAAGTAAAGTATCAAGGAAAATCACATAGAGCAAGAGGAGCATCAACAGAGGATCTCTTTCACATTAAGAATCCCATTAGAAAGAAAACACTAAAAGGTAATTGAATTTCCTTCAGTTATCTTCATCTCTGTCAGCTACTGCTACGATAACTTACTCTCCAGAGCAGAGATAACTCAATTCTTTCCAGCAAGCATATGTTATGAATCTTTTAAGCAAACTTGTCTAAATCATTCTGGCCCCCTATCAGTTTCCATGTGTATAAGAACCCTGACAGAGTGCAAACATAAATATATTTTTATCTATTTGATAATTCGCCCTCTTTCATGTTTTATTTGAAGGTTCACCGGACATTCATATTACATCTGACAACTGCTTTGTTACAAATGTATTTGAACTAATGTAACATACAAAAAATGCAATATTTTATGCAAACAAATAATTATTGCTTTAATAAAACTGTAAATTAGTCTTGGTTAAATATTCAAAAATTGAGATACAATTTCAGTATTTATTATTAGATGCTTACATATTGCTAATAATTGATTACAATATTATAAAGTAGAAAAGATCATTAACACTTGCAATCTTGTTTCAATGGAATATGAAGTGCAAGCAAGTCAACCACCCAAAGCAATACATGAGCCTCAAATACTTCCAACATTATTACATAGTTAAAACAAATATACTTTAATTTAACTGCAACATTTTATCACATTTCAAAAACTCTGCACACAATTGGCTATGTAATGTAGATCAGTGATATAGATGAACAAGCACAGCAGCCATTTTGTGCCATTCTAAATTTCATGAACCCCAGGCCAGTTTTACTTATTTTTATATAGTGGTTTAATTAACAACTTTAATAAAATATATCATTTTCTATTTTATTTGTATAGAAATTAAAGTACATAGGGAAACCATTTGGTTTCTCGCCTGACTCTATAAAAGACCTAAATTACTTTATTATCAAGTATCCTTCAACTCTCTTTTGAGAAATATTTGTAAAATTGCCTTCTGCCATTCCTACAGATAGTGCTCAAGATCTAGAGAAAATTAGAATCAAAGGAATTTATGGTATAGAAAAGAGTCCAACTTGTTCATGCTGGCCATTATTTTTTTTTTGTTTAGGTTAATCCACTTCCCAGCTCTGCACATGTAGCTCTGTAGGTTACATTTCTCTAATTGCTCAACCTGGTATTTTTAAGTGTGACAGGAATTTCAGTCCTTTTTATTGAAGACGTAAACAATACTTTTCATGAAACTGTTTTTTTCAATTGCATTCTAAATCTTCCTATTAATAAAAATCTGCATCCCCTAGTCATTGAGCTTTTTAGGGAAAATACTTCTTCCTGCTTACCCCATCTTGATGTCACAATCCTCAGTTAAATCTCCCTCAGTATCTATTGTTCCCAAGAAACCAGCACACCAGTCTTACCAAATTTTTCTCATGAACTACATTATTTAGACCTGGCAATTTGTACTGTAGCTGGGGCCAGAAAAAAATGTTGCTTTGTATAATTCTTTGCAAGATATTCCTGGTTTTGTATTCTGAGCCTTGCCTAAAAAAGGGTAACATCCACATGACTTCTTACTGGCCTGATTGATCAATACTGCTACCTTTTGGAATCTGTGGACAAGCAGTTAAGACTTTAGAGGAAACATTACTCCACAGTTTTCAGTACCAAGTCATTTATGATCTATTTAATTCCCAAATTTATGAGTTCTCACTTCTGACTGAATTCGATTTGCCACATTGGCGCCAACCTAACGATCGGGGAGCTTTTCTTGCATTCTCCAATTTTCTCTGTCATCGTCAATTACACTGCTAACTTTGCTATCCTCTATATATTATCTGCTATCTGCTATATATATTAATAATTGTGCACAATTATTAATATATATCACAAAAAGGGAACCTAGGATTGAATCAAGCAGTCTCAAAGCCTCAATGTATTGAGCATTGTTGCCATATGATGATCAATACCCTCTGAGGGCATCTGCCACTGAGCCAAATTTGAATTCAATGTCACTTTCCTTTGGTTCTCTTGATCTTATACCAGATTAAAAACATCACCATTAACAAGGTTATTTTTTGAGGAAAAAAATATCAACCCTCTTCTAGGTTTTCTGCCAATAATTTTGAACCTTTGACTGCTAGATAGTGACCCAGTCACCAGAGGAAATAACCTTTGAATAGATAAGAACGTGGTTAACCATCTCATCCAAACATTGGCACCTCTTTCAATGCATGCATTTCGTTAAAATTGCACAGGAGTGTCAATCTGGATAATCCAGGTTAAGTGCTATGTCATGCATATGAACAAAGTGAGCAAAGAAGCTATAAACAATCCATGGAAAAATGAGAGAGACAAGAGACTGCAGATGTTTAAGCAAATCAAAACTGTTATGGAACTCTCAGGCAACATCTGTGGGGAGAAATGGACAGTCGACGTTTCAGGTCAGAACCCTTCAGACTGATAGAGTGGAGGAGAGATAGCTGGGAGAAAAAGTCAAGGAAAGGGATGGGGCAAGAGCAAGTAATAGGAGTAAAAGGTGGATTCAGGTGAGGAAGAGTTGATTGGTAGATGAAGGCTGAAGGTGGAGAAAACAAAAGGTTACAACTGGTGGAATCTTATAAGGGAGAAAGGTGGGGAGTGAAATGTAGAACTAGAGGAGGGGATGATGGGTATAAGGGAACAAAAGAAAGGGAAGAAAACTAGGGGGCTCGGGATGGGGTGGTAAATGAGCGAATGAGGGGGGAAAGGAACTGGGTGATGGAGGCTGGTGGAGTGGAATAGAAGGTGTACATGGAGTGGGGAGGTAGACGATGTGGAGGATGGGTTGTGTCTGAAATTGGAGAATTCAATGTTCATGCCATTGGATTGTAGAGTACCAAGGTGGAATACCAGATGCTATTCTTCCAGTTTGTATATGACCTCACTGTGGCATTGGAGGAAACCAAGGACAGACTGGTCAGTATGGGAATGGGAAGGGGAAATAAAATAGTTAGCAACAGGAGTTCCAGCTAGCCTTGGTGGACAGAGCACAAGTTCAGCAAAGTTGTCACATAGTCTACACTTGGTCTCACCAAGGCCACATCAAGAGCACCATATGCAATAGACAAAGTTGGAGGAGACATGTGTAAATCTCTGTCTTGCCTGGAATGGCTGTTGTGAGACGAGGGAAGAGGAGCAAGTGTGGCATCGCCTGTGGTTGAAGAGGAAAGTGGCTGGGAAGGGAGAAGACTGGAAAGGATGAATGAACTGAGGAGTCACTTAGAGAGCAGACTCTACGGATAGCAGAATGGAGTGGGGACAGGGAGATGTGATTGGTAGAGGATTTGCATTGAAGCTGGCAGAAATGTCGGAGAATGATGAATTGTACATGATGGCTGGTGGGGTAAAGGATGAGGATCAGGCAAACTGCATCCCTGTTCTGTCAGGGTGAATGAGGGGTGCAACAACAAAACTGCATGAAATGGAGGGGAAGTGAGGGCTCCAATCCAAGTGTGTGTGTGTGTGTGTGCGTGCAGCGGGAGTGGAAGGGGGTTGGACCATGTTTGCTGAAGAAAGAGTCACCACAGGGTGGAAGAAGGTGTAATCAAAGAACCTGTGCGAGTCAATGACGTAGCAGATGTCGGTGTAAGTATAAAATGGAAATAGAGTGATCAAGAAAGTGAAGGGGGTGACAGAGATGGTTCAAGTGAATTTGAGGATGGGGTGAAAGTTGGTGATCGAAGATTTCTGCAAGGGTTACAAGAGGTAGCCCCAATGCATTCGTCGATGTAGCCAAGAAAGAGTTGGCATTAGTGCCAAGGAACATGTGCAACATAATGAGTGTGGCTAACAAAATTCCATTGAACAAATTTCAGCAAGTTCAGGATATCTGTGTTCTCACATTCATGTGCGAAAATCCCAAACTTGCCAGCAGTTCTTTGGGGCCAAGATTGCCAGTAATGATTCAGGATATCTGTGTTCCCAGTGGACGACATCGTCGGGAGCTCGCCCAGTGGACGACATCGTCGGGAGCTCGCAGGTCACAGATTGGTGACCTGTTTTTCCGGAGCTCCCGCGGCAACAGCTGCGTCCGCTGGACTGGAGGGCGGCAGCTTCGGCACCTTTGACCACCCCGGGCCGCGGAGTTGAACCGGCCCTCTCGCGGAGCGCGGTTCACCCGCGGGACTTGTTTGCATCGCCCGGTGCGGTCACAACATCGGAGGCCCGGGTCGCCTCATCACAGAGGAAGAGGAAGAGGAAGAAGGGAAGAGACAAAGACAAGATTTTTGCCTTCCACCACAGTGAGGAGATGTCTGGTGAACTCACTGTGGTGGATGTTAAATATGTGTTTATTGTGTGTTTTTGTTATTTACTATATGTATGACTGCAGGCAACGAAATTTCGTTCAGACACCAAGGTCTGAATGACAATAACGTTTTCCAAGTTCAAGTTGATTATCCGTTCCAATTAAATGTGTTAGGGAGAGCCAGGGTTGCCATGTTCTTATTTTTAATTCTGCAAGTGTTTCTCTCGTGCAAGTCAGATGAAGGACATTTTTCTAAGGAGAATTGCAGACCTCTGGTACCGGCAGTTGCTTGCATAGTGATCAGTTATTTGCAGAATGTCTTCTAGCAAGAATTGGACCCATTTCTAGCTGAGGTATGTATTTATCTATTTTTAAAGGAAGACAGGGCATTGCTTAGGATTATCGGTGATCACTAGAACTGATTTCAACATACTTCGACGTTTAAGAGATTGAGGAGGAGTGGAGTAGGGTAGCGATGGCAATCAGAGAACAATCACCTAATCTTTTCCCTACAAAAATAGCACTTCCAGGAAATCATTAAATTAGGTAAGGAGGAAAATGTGTACATTGTGACACAGCAGGTATCACACCTAAAGGATAGGCAAGATTATCTGGAGATTCCTTCACATTCATTATTCTTCATGTCCTTTGGGAGATTTTGCTGATTTCTCCTTATTCCCTTTTTAACACACTTTTCCTCTTGAAACGACGAGGTTTAACTAACCTTGTTCACAAGATTTCGACCAAGTCAAGTGAAGTTGAGTTTATTGTCATATGCACAAGTATGGCACAGTGCATGTACAAGGACATTCTTGCTTAAAGCTCTTGTTTAAAGCAGCATTACAGGCACACAGATTCAGACAATACAGAAAATCATTAATTATACATAAATTACACATATAAGACAATGAAAAGAAAAAAGACTGTGCAAACACAAAACATTAGTGTAAAATTCAATTAGAAAACAACTCCACGGGAGTGCAAGAGGTTGTCCACAGTGTTCTGGTGCTGAGGTAGGATTAGTTTTCAACCTACTTAGGTGTTTGGGTGGTTAAAACATCAATATTTTAACTTTCAATAATTATTCAGGCTTGAGTTTATTCCTGTGTTGCCTTCAGGATACACGTTTCTAAACTTGCTCAACTTAAGAATATTCAGTCTCCCTGGCACTCTTCCACTCTACAATTGATCCCGCCTTAGTCCTCTACCCCCACTTTCTACTCTTCTGTATGATATTTATCTTCCAACTCCCACACCAATCCCTGAGAGCGAGTGCCTTCGATCTCACCTTCATTTTTCTTCAACATCTGTCCCCATTGTTAACACTCCGTAAAAACTCACATCATGAAACAGCTAATGCAGTCATTTTTTTTTAACTTTACAGCAAGTCAAGTTGAACACAGTAGACCTTTATAATGTTATACTCAAATGGCTACACATAAAGACAAAGCGGGAATCAATTTATTTCTCTCAGAAAATATCCATTAACAACAAAATGATAAGTACCACAAAAATTGTTGATTAAGTCAATAGCTCAAGGAATTGTTTTATTGGATTTGGCCATGTATAAATCAGTTCATTGGGTAACAACTGCTGGCTGGTTAGCACGCAACAAAAGCTTTTCACTGTACCTTGGTACACGTGATAATAAACTGAACTGGACAAATGAAATAAAATGGGAAATACTTATAATACTCATCAGGTCATGCAGCATCTGGGGAGTGAGAAACATGTTCAAAGTTTGAGGTCAGCGATCTATCATCATATTTGAAACGGTTACAAATTTGATTTGTCAAGGAAAATTGATTAGAAAATATTGCTGCAATCTACAATATCACAATTGGGGAGATTATGCTAGGTCAATGTAAAGTTAAATGCACATATGATTTTAATGGAGGCATTATACCCCATATAAGTGGCAAAGGTGAAAATACCTAAACAAACTAGAATCTGATTTTGCAAATGTAATGTTATTGTTTGTCATTCAGTCTGTTTGACATCCATGAGAGGGAATTCTTAACTGAATTTGACAAAGGCAAGAAGAAACATATTGCGTTATAGCAAAAGAATTAATAGAACGACCAGAATAACAATGACTGTGATGTGATAATCTGAAAACAGCAATCAGCAATTAGTCAATGAACTGGATCCACTACAAGAAATCTTTTAGTACATTTCAGTAAAAATGCAACTGAAATAACAAACATTGAAATATTGCAAAAGTTAAATTTTTACAGCACTTTCTTTAGGAAGTTATGGTGGGATGCAGAAACATGCTATTATATACATCTGCAGTTCCTTGTTATTACCTGGTAGTATATACTTGCTGTTATATTTTTCAACATTTTGAAGTATATGGATAAACTGCCATTGTTTTTGGACTCTGCAATCTAATTACCCTACCCAATCAAAAATTAGTGCACTTATTGTCCATGAAAACATTAAACAGTATCAAGCTGGTTTTCGCTTTAATTAGATTCCTGCTCCCTAAATTTGTGCTCCCAGGAGATTGTGCCTGGAGCCTTATTACTAACCCAGACATCATTTTAAACATTCCTACTTCTCCATGGTAGTTATACCCCAAACTGAATGGCTAATGATCAATTGCTGTTGTGAATCCTTACCCAACCGAGATGTCATCTTTAGATATTTAATGCTGATTACAACAAAGAATATTGATAACATTACTTTCCATTCAATAAAGCAGGGAAAGGTCTCCATGCATTGCAAGCTACCGAGAAATAAATGACACATTTATTCAGCTACAGAAAAATAATTTTTTTAAAAATCTTTATACTTGATAAACACATACTCATGGGTAATACCCACAACTTCTTCTGTACCTGTAAATAAATAAATAATCAAAAAGAATCACAGTCCTCTGCTCAGTGACAACTCTCCCAATCACATGAATGCCATTGTGCATTTGTATTTAGTGCTCAATAATTCCTCATGCACCACCTCTAATTTTTCATTATTTACATCTGTCTTCATCGGTTTCTTCCACAGAAGCTGGAAGTTCCTCCATGTCTCAATTGTTACTTCCCTCCAACATATATTGGAACTTGTTATTTTCTCACCCTTTTTCTCATCTTGATATTCTTATGGCAGTCCACTTTGCACACGTTTCTTTTACCTCTTCTTTCTCACTTTGTGTGTCTATCTCTTTCTCAACAAATGTCCATACAACTCTTTTGCCCTCAGTCTGTTAGTACTATTTCTCTGGTCACAAGCCATCTTATCTTTCTGATTCTTCTATTCCATATATAATCAATTTTCTTCATATACTGTGTCCTTTGCATATAACTTTTATTCAATGCAAGACATAAATCTCCTACATGAAAGGTATAGCTGGAAATATTTTTACCTTTAAATTTACTAAATGCCTGTTACGCAGGAGACCTGCACATAATTTCCCGAGTTCAATTACTACAATTTTTTTACTGCAGTGTTTCAGCCAAAGCCTTTGTGCAATTACACGTCATAAAATGTTCCGGTCCTTGTTAATGGGCTGCACAGTAGATTAGCAGGCAGTGCATTGTATATTGTGCACCCCTCAAATCATCTTATACTAAACGGGGTTTAGAAATCACATCTCAAACTGGAGAAGACCATTCATTTACACCAATACTACAAGTCATTCTGGAGTCAAAACTGAAATTGTTCTTTACCGGGGCAGGGGGTAGCTCTCTTATTCAGCTCCCTGTGCAGAAAGTATGCGGCATTGCAAAAGGCTGCCACAAAAATAATTATCTAGAATCAATCCATGTAGAACTGGTTCCCGTGTCAAAGTTTAACCATATTAACAAACCACATGGACACATACAGAATACCATCTAGTGTCATCTAGTGTAAGATACTCTGCCTTGCAGGATAGAAACCAAGGTGTCAAGGAATTGTCACCTGGCTCAGCAATTGATCATTTTAAGCATAGCAACTGGAGGAGAGAGTGTTACAATCATGGGTTCTGCTCACTTTGCCAAGCTGATGATGCACTTAGCCAACCTTTCCTTTTAAATCCCTCTTCATCTAATCTTACTGAATCTTCTACTTCACCCATTAAAATATTCCTCGGGTATCCTCTCTGTGTCCTTAGTTTACCATTACAATTCATTTTGCCTTTGTCACAGAAGAATCATAGGTTATCAAACAGTTCAACTTGGTGTCTCTCAAGCCCTTGGTCCACATGATAATTATTTTCCTTGCCTGAACTCACCCACTACCATGAGACATCATTGGGGCTAGAGTCATCGTGATTCCACCATGTCACCATCTCTGATGAGATAGGATATGTCCTGCTGTTCGTACAAGATATACCAGGTGATGCTACTTTTAAAAAATTGTGATGTTGGATGTTTAAAAAATTGTGATGTTTGATTCGAGTACAAGAGTAGGAAGGTTCTACTGCAGTTGTATAGGGTCTTGGTGCGGCCACACCTGGAGTATTGCGTACAGTTTTGGTCTCCTAATCTGAGGAAAGACATTCTTGCCATAGAGGGAGTACAGAGAAGGTTCACCAGACTGATTCCTGGGATGGCACGACTTCCATATGAAGAAAGACTGGATAGACTCGGCTTGTACTCGCTGGAATTTAGAAGATTGAGGGGTGATCTCATAGAGACTTACAAAATTCTTAAGGGGTTGGACAGGCTAGATGCAGGAAGATTGTTCCCGATGTTGGGGAAGTCCAGGACAAGGGGTCACAGTTTAAGGATAAGGGGGAAGTCTTTTAGGACCGAGATGAGAAAATCGTTTTTCACACAGAGAGTGGTGAATCTGTGGAATTCTCTGCAACAGAAGGTAGTTGAGGCCAGTTCGCTGGCCATATATAAGAGGGAGTTGGATGTGGCCCTTGTGGCTGAAGGGATCAGAGGGTATGGAGAGAAGGCAGGTACAGGATATTGAGATGGATGATCAGCCATGATCATGTTGAATGGCGGTGTAGGCTCGAAGGGCCGAATGGCCTGCTTCTGCACCTAATTTCTATGTTTCTATGTTTCTATGAAAGATCAATCTGTAAGCGTGACAATGACAAATTCTCAATTGTTCCTGAGGGGAACGAACAGAGGCAAAGATTGACTGCTGAGTGTCAAAACCAACACCTAGATTGAAACTTGCTATCTGTGTTGAGTTTAGCTGTGGTAATTTGTTCAGATATCCTGAAACATTTCAGAATTCAAAAACAATGCCTTCTCAAAACATACCTTTCGTTTGAGCACAAAATAAAGTGCTGGAGGAGCTAAGCTAGTCAGGCAACATTTGTGGAGGGAAATAGACAGATAATGGGTCCCAACCCAAAACATCTCTATTTTCCTCCATAGCTACTGCCATACCTGCTGAGTTTCTCAAGCAGTTCATATATTTTGCTCAAGGTTCCAGCATTGCAGTCTCTTATGGATGGATAGCAGGTTGGCTGGATGCAGAAGACAACGAGTAGCAATAAAGGAGGCTTTTTCTGAGCGGCTGCCAATGACTAGCCGAGTTCTGCTGGGGCCGTTACTCTTCACTTTGTATATTAATGATTTGGACGGGGGGATTGAAGGCATTGTGGCCAAGTTTACGGATGGTACGAAAAGAGGTGGAAGGGCAGGTAGTGTAGAGAAAGCAGGGACTCTGCACAAAGACTTGGACAGCTTGGGAGAGTGGGCAGAGAAGTGGAAGATGGAATATAGGGTAGCAAAGTTTGGAGTCATGCATTTTCGTAGTTGGAATAAAGGCGTAGACTATTTTCTAATTGGGGAGAGAATCCAGAAATCAAAGATGCAAAGGGACTTGGGAGTGCAGGTGCTGGATTCCCAAAAAGTTAATCTGCAAGTCAAATCGGTAGTAAAGAAAGCAAACTCAATGCTAGCATTTATTTCAAGAGGGCTTGTATACAAAAATAGGGATGTATTGCTGAGGTTCTACAGGGCGCTGGTAAGGCTGCATTTGGAATACTGTGAGCAATTTTTGGCACAATATATGAGGAAGGATGTGCTGGCACTGGAGAGGGTCCAGAGGTTTACAAGAATGATCCCAGGAATGTGTAAGTTAACCTATGTTGAGCGTTTGTCGGCATTGAACCTGTACTCGCTGGAGTTTAGAAGAATGAAGGGAGACCTCAATGAAACATACAGAATAGTGAAAGACCTGGATAGATGTGGAGAGGATGTTTCCGCTAGTGTGAGAGTCTAGGACTAGAGGTCATAGCACTTAGAATTCAAGGATGTTCTTTTAGGAAGGAGATGAGGGGAGATTTATTTAATCAGAAGGTAGTGAATCTGTGGAATTCTTTGCCACAGAAGGCTGTAGAGGCCATGTCAGCGGATACTTTTAAGGCAGAGATAGATAGATTATTGATTCGTGCAGGTGTCAGACGTTATGGGGAGAAGGCAGGAGAATGGGGTTTGGAGGGAGAGATAGATCAGCCATGATTAATGGGCCGAATGGCCTAATTCTACTCATATCACTTATGAACTTATGTCCCAATACCTACAGTTTGACCATGACAGAGTATCCCAGTCCTGATCGCGATGATCTACTCTGTCGACTGGTTGCCTTCCAAAGTTTCAAAGGCTGAATTACTACTAATTGCACAACTTTTATCAATCATTCATAATTTTAGCCGACAGTCCACTGTGGGAAACAAGAAAGAAGAAAAAAATAACAAACGGAGAATAAGAAGTGGAGGGTTTCTTAAATGTGTGAGCAGAGACACAGAGGGGTGTAAAATGAGGATAGGAGCAATAGGTAGCAAGGTGAAAAGTGGCAGGAAAACAAATCCAGGGCAAAAATCTAAAAGGGCCACTTTTCAACATAATTGTAAAAGGACCAAGAATGTTGTAAAAACAAGCCTGAAGGCTTTGTGTCTCAATGCGAGGAGCATTCGTAATAAGGTGGATGAGTTGAATGTGCAGATAGCTATTAATAATTATGATATAGTTGGGATCACGGAGACATGGCTTCAGGGTGACCAAGGCTGGGATCTGAACATCCAGGGATATTCAATATTCAGGAAGGATAGACAGAGAGGAAAAGGAGGTGGGGTAGCGTTGCTGGTTAGAGCAGAGATTAACGCAATAGAAAGGAATGACATTAGCTTGGAGGATGTGGAATCGATATGGGTGGAGCTACGAAACACTCAGGGGCAGAAAACGCTAGTGGGTGTTGTGTACAACACAACAGTAGTAGGCCACCTAACAGTAGTAGTGGAGTTGGGGATGACATCAAACAGGAAATTAGAAATGCGTGCAACGAAGGTAAAACTGTTATAATGGGTGACTTCAATCTACATATAGATTGGGTGAATCAAATTGGCAAGGGTGCTGAGGAAGAGGATTTCTTGGAATGTATGCGGGATAGTTTTCTAAACCAACATGTGGAGGAACCAACGAGAGAGCAGGCTATTCTAGACTGGATATTGAGTAATGAGGAAGGGTTAGTTAGCAGCCTTGTTGTACGTGGCTCCTTGGGCAAGAGTGACCATAATATGGTTGAGTTCTTCATTAGGATGGAGAGTGACATTGTTAATTCAGAAACACGGGTCCTGAACTTAAAGAAAGGTAACTTTGAGGGTATGAGACGTGAATTGGCCAAGATCGACTGGCAATTGATTCTTGAAGGGTTGACGGTGGATATGCAATGGAAGGCATTTAAAGACTGCATGGATGAACTACAACAATTGTTCATCCCAGTATGGCAAAAGAATAAATCAGGGAAGGTGGCGCATCCGTGGATAACGAGGGAAATCAGGGATAATATCAAAGAAAAAGATGAAGCGTACAAATTAGCCAGAAAAAGCAGCCTACCAGAGGACTGGGAGAAATTCAGAGACCAACAGAGGAGGACAAAGGGCTTAATTAGGAAAGGGAAAATGGAGTATGAAAGAAAACTGGCAGGAAACATAAAAACTGACTGCAAAAGTTTTTATCGATATGTGAAGCGCAAAAGATTAGTTAAAAATGTAGGTCCCTTGCAGTCAGAAACGGGTGAATTGATCATGGGGAACAAGGACATGGCAGACCAATTGAATAACTACTTTGGTTCTGTCTTCACTAAGGAAGACATAAATAATTTGCCGGAAATAGCAGGGGATCGCGGGTCAAATGAGATGGAGGAAATGAGTGAAATCCAGGTTAGCCGGAAAGTGGTGTTGGGTAAATTGAATGGATTAAAGGCCGATAAATCCCCAGGGCCAGATAGGCTGCATCCCAGGGTACATAAGGAAGTAGCCCCAGAAATAGCATATGCCTTAGTGATAATTTTTCAAAACTCTTTAGATTCTGGAGTAGTTCCTGAGGATTGGAGGATAGCTAATGTAACCCCACTTTTTAAAAAGGGAGGGAGAGAGAAAAAAGGGGAATTACAGACCAGTGAGTCTAACATCGGTAGTGGGGAAACTGCTAGAGTCAATTATTAAAGATGGGATAGCAGCGCATTTGGAAAGTGGTGAAATCATTGGACAAAGTCAGCATGGGTTTACGAAGGGTAAATCATGTCTGAATCTTATTGAATTTTTTGAGGATGTAACTAGTAGAGCGGATAAGGGAGAAGCAGTGGATGTGTTGTATCTGGACTTTCAGAAGGCTTTCGACAAGGTCCCACACAAGAGATTGGTATACAAACTTAAAGCACACGGTATTGGTGGTTCAGTATTGATGTGGATAGAGAACTGGCTGGCAGACAGGAAGCAAAGAGTAGGAGTGAATGGGTCCTTTTCAGGATGGCAGACAGTGACTAGTGGGGTGCCGCAAGGCTCAGTGCTGGGACCCCAGCTATTTACAATATACGTTAATGATTTGGACGAGGGAATTAAATGCAACATCTCGAAGTTTGCGGATGACACGAAGCTGGGGGGTAGTGTAAGATGTGAGGAGGATGCTAGGAGGCTGCAGGATGACTTGGATAGACTGGGTGAGTGGGCAAATGCATGGCAGATGCAGTATAATGTGGATAAATGTGAGGTTATCCACTTTGGTGGCAAAAACAGGAAGGTAGACTATTATTTGAATGGTAACCGATTAGGAAAAGGGGAGATGCAGCGAGACCTGGGTGTCATGGTAGACCAGTCATTGAAAGTGCAGCAGGCTGTGAAGAAAGCGAATGGTATGTTGGCATTCATAGCAAAAGGATTTGAGTACAAGAGCAGGGAGGTTCTACTGCAGTTGTACAGGGTCTTGGTGAGGCCACACCTGGAGTATTGCGTACAGTTTTGGTCTCCTAATCTGAGGAAAGACATTCTTGCCATAGAGGGAGTACAGAGAAGGTTCACCAGACTGATTCCTGGGAAGGCACGACTTCCATATGAAGAAAGACTGGATAGACTCGGCTTGTACTCGCTGGAATTTAGAAGATTGAGGGGTGATCTCATAGAGACTTACAAAATTCTTAAGGGGTTGGACAGGCTAGATGCAGGAAGATTGTTCCCGATGTTGGGGAAGTCCAGGACAAGGGGTCACAGTTTAAGGATAAGGGGGAGGTCTTTTAGGACCGAGATGAGAAAATCGTTTTTCACACAGAGAGTGGTGAATCTGTGGAATTCTCTGCAACAGAAGGTAGCTGAGGCCAGTTCGTTGGCCATATTTAAGAGGGAGTTGGATGTGGCCCTTGTGGCTGAAGGGATCAGGGGGTATGGAGAGAAGGCAGGTACAGGATACTGAATTGGATGATCAGCCATGATCATATTGAATGGGCCGAATGGGCCTGCTCCTGCACCTAATTTCTATGTTTCTATGCTTCTATTGTAGGATTCAATTTAGTATGCGAGAACTCGGAGCTAAAACCTAGAGAAACACATCTGTAAAATCTGGACCATAAAAATAAAAATGTGAATTAAATGTATGTTAGAGTGAAAAAACTCCGGTATCAAGGCAGCAATTAACATGCTCCTGTATGCAGGGGCACTCTGGCCGCACATACAGAGATGGACAGATATACGCATGGTTTTCTGCACATCCATCCTTGGCAAGAAAAACACCAAAGAAGGAATTAAGAAAATGAATATATCAAAAATTAAAACATTCATTATCCATACATATGCAATTTCTCTGAAGATAGGCATTGAATTAACAGTATCTCAAGTGTTCTACAGGAATATATTTATTACATTCTCTGTCATAGATAAAAACAAAGATTATGGCTTACTTTCATGATGTCCCATCTATAGCTCAGTCATCTCTATGGGACACTTGTCAAATTTATCCCTGATAAATTATCTATAAATTCCAATTAAAATTTTATTATGCCACCATTCAGGACAAAGACGTACTATTCCAAAGTTGTGCTAATCCCTCTTGTTTTTAACCTATATTTTCACTACAGTTTAGAACATCTACTTGACAAGATTTAGCATGGAATATTCATACAAATAAGGCAACACATATTTTTATCAATTTTCAAAGGGCAAGTCACCTCATACGATGAGCAAATTACGTCTAATTTATTTAAAACAATGACAAACTTAACCTGCAAATGATTCACATCAAATAATGAATGGCCTAGAGAAGGGTCTTTGACCAGAAACATATACCCGTAATTGTTCTCCTTCCACAGAAATGCTTGACTGGCTGAATTCTTCCATCATTTCTATTTTACTTGCAGATTTCATCACCTGCAGTTTTTACTTATTTTCCATTACAGGCAAAATTCAGCTTACCTCAAACTCAGCATGTCTATGTATATCTTCTGCCCGCTGTCTGCTCAGGATAAACTCAGCTTCATTTGCTACCCTCACCAGGTGATCTTTCATTGTGTGACATAGGAGTCTATGAAGGAGAAAAATGCAATTAAGAAACAACATAAGTAATAAAATATTCTTTTGTTCCATACTCCAAATGTGTACATTCTTGTCACGCGCTTATATACAAGAGCAAGATTTTGTTTACAGTGATAAGAAAACACATTCTATTTATTTTATTTTATACAAATATTTTCCTCTTAAAAGGACACGAGCATAAATCCTCAGGTAGAAAATGGATAAAATTTGCCTGAGCAAATTTAATAAATTAGCCACATTTTGCACTCATTAAAAATTGATTGAAGGATTTAAGCAAGGATTTAAATTGGGATTAATATTATTGTAAAATTTTAATTTTAAAAATAATTTATTGAAACCAAACTACTTAAGTTGTTATACAAGCTATACTGTTGTCAAATATATTGGCATTATGGCACTCTATTGAAGTAAAATTAAAAGAAAAGATATAAAACCAAATAATCACAGATCCTGGAAATAAAACAAAATATTCTGAAAATGTTCAGCAGGACAGGAAGCATTTGCGGAGCAAGAAGTACATTGACTCCTTCCATCTTTACAGATGTTTCCTGACCAGCTGATTATTCTCAGCATTTCTGAACATTCTCAACATTAAATTCTACAGTTTTTGGTAACATTCGATTATCCAATTTTAGGTAAACATTGAATTATCCTATTTTATGTAACATTAAATTCTGATATTTTAGGTGACTTATATACAAACCCATCCTCTTCTCTCCCCCTTCCCCCCTTTCACTTCCGTTCTTTTCCCTGTACCCCATCTGGATGTACATGCATTTCTCCCCCCACCCACATCTATATTCCTTATTCCTTCCTCTGGCTTCACAATTTGTACTTCTTAAAACCTTATTTTTAACCTAATGTCTTATCACCTATGGCCTTTGTTCAATCATCTGCCAATCAACCCCCCCCCCCCCTGTCCGGCCCCTTCTTTCTTCCAACCTTCTCCCACAATCAGTCGGAAGAGGGGTCCACCCAAAATGTCGCCTATCCATGTTCTCCAAAGATGCTGCCTGACCCGCTGATTTGCTCCAGCACTTTGTGTCTTTTTAGAAAACCAGCATCTGTAGTTCCTTGTTTAAGCTTGTTATTTGTTGTGTTTTTAAAAGATAGCTCTTCAAAATCTACATTTATGTTGGAATGGTTGCATGTTCCAGCAACAAAATGAAAGCATATCAAAATCCATAAATTACTTAATTGCCACATATGTTTCCATGTATTATTTTTCAACTTCTTTCTGCAATCTACCTTATGTATGAATCACTGTTCATATCTAGACTTTGTAATATATTTTTATTTTAAGGAAAGGAATCTTTATCTAGGTTGAACATGTTGTTTAAGCCCAAGAATAATGATGGAAAATTGTGAGGGAAGGAGAAGATTAAGGATGAATGATATTAATCTAAGAAATTAGATTACACCTTAATCAGCAAACCCTCCTCCAAATAAATCTTTGGCTTTTATCAAATTCTGGATGCAACCCTTCATGCTTTCATCACAATGAACACCGTCGAGAAAAAAAGTTTTCTATTTTGACAGTTCAGGAAGTTTTTTCAAGAAGTGTAAAATAGAAATGGAAATGTACTAATTAGTTTCACAAAGTATGGAAAAACTATCTGGATTAAAACCATACACTTCAAGTTCATTGGCATTAATATTACTAATAATCTGTCGTGGCAGACTGCTTGGTGCAGAGCTGCGCCGCACAGAGTTATCAGGCTTCTGAACGATCCTTCCCTAAGCTAGCGTACTATCTGAAACTCCAATGCAGACATTGGATTTGTTTATGGAACTGTATTCTGTATTTGCTCTTTGTTCTACCTATTGTACGTACTTGAGTTTGGCTTGATTATATAGTATAGTATTTTATGATTTGATTGGATAGCATGCAAAACAAAGTTTTTCACTGTACCTCAGTACATGACAATAATAAACTTGAACCTAAACCTTGCTCTGCAAATCAATATCACAATTATCCCAAGGCACTTTTTATATCTGCAATGTAATCATTCAAATACCAAGTCAAAATACCCAGGTCAGAAATGATATATTTTCACATCAAATAATATTTTATTCACATGGTTAGTATTAATAGTGCTGATTATAATCATCAGCTAAAGGACATAAGTTGGCATTCTCATTCTGGTCAAGAAACATCACAATATAGTCAATCTGTTTTTTAAAGAAGGAACTGCAGATGCTGGAGAATCGAGGGTACACAAAAAGCTGGAGAAACTCAGCGGGTGCAGCAGCATCTAAGGAGCGAAGGAGATAGGCGACGTTTCGGGTCGAGACCCTTCTTCAGACTGGTCAGGGATCAGGGAAACGAGAGATATAGACGGTGATGTGGAGAGATAAGGAACAATGAGTGAAAGATATGCAAAAAAGTATCGGTGATAAAGGGAACAAGCCATTGTAAGCTGTTTGTGGTGTGAAAATGAGAAGCTAGTGCGACTAGGGTGGGGGAGAGATCAATGAGTGAAAGATATGCAAAAAAAGTATCGGTGATAAAGGGAACAAGCCATTGTAAGCTGTTTGTGGTGTGAAAATGAGAAGCTAGTGCGACTAGGGTGGGGGAGAGATAGAGATAGAGGGAATGCCTGGGCCCGAGGGCTGAGGGAGAGGTGGGAAGGGGAGGAGACAGCAAGGGTTAACAGAATTGAGAAAATTCAATATTCAAGCCCAAAGGATGCAGACTCCCCAAGCGGAATATGAGGTGCTGTTCCTCCAGCTTGCGGTGTTGCTCACTCTGGCCGTGGAGGAGGCCCAGGACCGAGAGGTCGGATGTGGAATGGGAGGGGGAGTTGAAGTGCTGAGCCACCGGGAGGTCGGGTTGGTTATTGCGGACCGAGCGGAGGTGTTCGGCGAAGCGATCGCCAAGCCTCCGCTTGGTCTCACCAATATAGATCATCTGGCATCTGGAGCAGCGGATGCAGTAGATGAGGTTGGAGGAGGTGCAGGTGAACCTCTGTCGGACCTGGAAGGACTGCTTGGGCCCCTGAAAGGAGTGGAGGGGGGAGGTGAAGGGACAAGTATAGCATTTCTTGCGGTTGCAAGGGAAAGTGCCCGGGGAAGGGGTAGAGTGGGAGGGGAGGGAAGAATGGACAAGGGAGTTGCGGAGGGAGCGGTCTTTGCGGAAGGCAGACAGGGGGGGATGGGAAGATGTGGCGGGTGGAGGGGTCACGTTGGAGGTGGCGAAACTGGCGGAGGACTATATGTTGTATTTGCCGGCTGGTGGGGTGAAAGGTGAGGACCAGGGGGACTCTGCCCTGTTTGCGAGTGGGGGAATGGGGAGCGAGGGCAGTGTTGCGGGGTATGGAGGAGACCCTGGTGCGAGCCTCATCAATAGTGGGGAGGGGAATCCCCGTTCTCTGAAGAATGAGGCCATTTGTGATGACCTGGTGTGGAACACCTCATCCTGGGAGCAGATGCGGCGTAGACGGAGGAATTGGGAATAGGGATGGAGTCCTTACAGGAAGCAGGGTGGGAGGAAGAGTAGTCCAGGTAGCTGTGGGAGTCAGTAGGTTTGTAGTGGATGTCGGTCAGGAGCGTATCACCTGCAATAGAGATGGTGAGGTCAAGGAATGGTAGGGAAGTGTCGGAAATGGTCCAAGTGTATTTGAGTGCCGGATGGAAGTTGGTGGTGAAATGAATGAAGTCAGTCAGTTGTGTGTGGGTGCAGGAGGTGACACCAAAGCAGTCGTCGATGTAACGGAGGTAGAGGTCGGGGATGGGGCCCTGGTACGCCCGAGAACAAGGATGTTCGACGTACCCAACAAAGAGGCAAGCGTAGCTGGGGCCCATGCGTGTCCCCATAGCTACGCCTTGTGTTTGGAGGAAATGGGAGGAATCAAAAGAGAAGTTATTGAGGGTGAGGACCAACTCTGCTAGGCGGAGGAGGGTGTCAGTGGACGGGTATGGGTTGCTCCTCTGGTCGAGGAAGAACCGGAGGGGCTTTGAGACCGTCCTGGTGGGGGATGGAGGTGTAGAGTGAACTGGACGTCCATGGTAAAGATGAGTGGATGGGGGCCTGGAGAATGGGAATGCACGGAGCCGACGGAGAGTGTCGGAGGTGGAGTGTCGGAGGAGTGTCACCTCCGACACTCTCCGTCGGCTCCGTGCATTCCATTCTCCAGGCCCCCATCCACTCATCTTTACCATGGACGTCCAGTCACTCTACACTCCATCCCCCACCAGGACGGTCTCAAAGCCCTCCGGTTCTTCCTCGACCAGAGGAGCAACCCATACCCGTCCACTGACACCCTCCTCCGCCTAGCAGAGTTGGTCCTCACCCTCAATAACTTCTCTTTTGATTCCTCCCATTTCCTCCAAACACAAGGCGTAGTCTATGGGGACACGCATGGGGCCCCAGCTACGCTTGCCTCTTTGTTGGGTACGTCGAACAATCCTTGTTCTCGGCGTACCAGGGCCCCCATCCCCGACCTCTACCCTCCGTTACATCGACGACTGCTTTGGTGTCACCTCCTGCACCCACACACAACTGACTGACTTCATTCATTTCACCACCAACTTCCATCCGGCACTCAAATACACTTGGACCATTTCCGACACTTCCCTACCATTCCTTGACCTCACCATCTCTATTGCAGGTGATACGCTCCTGACCGACATCCACTACAAACCTACTGACTCCCACAGCTACCTGGACTACTCTTCCTCCCACCCTGCTTCCTGTAAGGACTCCATCCCCTGTTCCCAATTCCTCCGTCTACGCGCATCTGCTCCCAGGATGAGGTGTTCCACACCAGGTCATCACAAATGGCCTCATTCTTCAGAGAACGGGGATTCCCCTCCCCCACTATTGATGAGGCTCGCACCAGGGTCTCCTCCATACCCCGCAAACACTGCCCTCGCTCCCCATTCCCCACTCGCAAACAGGGCAGAGTCCCCCTGGTCCTCACCTTTCACCCCACCAGCCGGCAAATACAACATATAGTCCTCCGCCAGTTTCGCCACCTCCAACGTGACCCCTCCACCCGCCACATCTTCCCATCCTCCCCCCCTGTCTGCCTTCCGCAAAGACCGCTCCCTCCGCAACTCCCTTGTCCATTCTTCCCTCCCCTCCCACTCTACCCCTTCCCCGGGCACTTTCCCTTGCAACCGCAAGAAATGCTATACTTGTCCCTTCACCTCCCCCCTCCACTCCTTTCAGGGGCCCAAGCAGTCCTTCCAGGTCCGACAGAGGTTCACCTGCACCTCCTCCAACCTCATCTACTGCATCCGCTGCTCCAGATGCCAGATGATCTATATGGTGAGACCAAGCGGAGGCTTGGCGATCGCTTCGCCGAACACCTCCGCTCGTCCGCAATAACCAACCCGACCTCCCGGTGGCTCAGCACTTCAACTCCCCCTCCCATTCCACATCCGACCTCTCGGTCCTGGGCCTCCTCCACGGCCAGAGTGAGCAACACCGCAAGCTGGAGGAACAGCACCTCATATTCCGCTTGGGGAGTCTGCATCCTTTGGGCTTGAATATTGAATTTTCTCAATTCTGTTAACCCTTGCTGTCTCCTCCCCTTCCCACCTCTCCCTCAGCCCTCGGGCCCTGGCATTCCCTCTATCTCTATCTCTCCCCCACCCTAGTCGCACTAGCTTCTCATTTTCACACCACAAACAGCTTACAATGGCTTGTTCCCTTTATCACCGATACTTTTTTGCATATCTTTCACTCATTGTTCCTTATCTCTCCACATCACCGTCTATATCTCTCGTTTCCCTGATCCCTGACCAGTCTGAAGAAGGGTCTCGACCCGAAACGTCGCCTATCTCCTTCGCTCCTTAGATGCTGCTGCACCCCGCTGAGTTTCTCCAGCTTTTTGTGTACCATCACAATATAGTCAATCTGTTTTCTAGACAATCAAATCTTAAATGCTGCATTGAATGTAATATGTCTCGCTAAGTTGTTTCAGTGCAGGACCAATAGTCTGTTACTCTTTCACAATAAGAGATTCCTTTCTAAAAGTCTGTCCTTTTATTCTGAGACACTGTCAGATTCCTCTACTTACCAAATAAATTTATCAATTTAAACAACCATTCGATTGCTGAAGCTTCTATATTTAAGCAAGCACAATCCTCGTCCATCACACAAATTTTCAAATTATACACCACTGAAATGGCCATGCAGTTAAATCAGTGCATGCAGATGTTTAAGTTCCAGTTAAGCATCCTCGTATTTACCTTACCTTGACTACATAACCCTTTATTCCATTCATCCTCATATGCTAATCTGGTTTATTCTTAAATTCACATATACCAATGGCCTTTGCCACTCCCAGTGATAAAGTTACAAATGTTCACTATTTTCTGGGAAAATATTCTTCTCAATTCCTTATTTTATTTCTTGGTGACTCTTGTCTCCCCAATTAGAAACATTATCTCTGTTTCAACACTCAAAATCTACCTCAAAATTATTTTTTGTAAAATGGTGACTGGAATTGCTCACACTGTGCGTAGGAATAGTTTTTTGCTTTAACTTCATCCTTGTAGAAACCCGGGTGCTTGTTTGCTTTTTAAATGACCTATTAATCTGCCTCTTCATTTATCACTGGCTGTATTTTGAGGTTGCAATGGTAGCAAAACTGACAATGACCTTAGGGCTTCAATGTATCCAGAAATCATGGGGTGATTCAGTGTTTCTCAGCATTGTGTGCTGTTTATTCAACTTTCTGCACCATAATTAAAGAAAATTCTTGATTGTGATTTTAAAAGTTTCAGGTACCTTGCAGTGCGAATATCTAAAAATATATCATGTTGCATGGGATGTGAGTGAGGTTTTAATAGCATCCAAAGCCAATAGTATTGCTGAACAAAATTTCTCTCCTTTAAAATAATTCTATGGACATGGATTGCCATTCCCTCAAACATTTCAAAATTAACAAATACTTCAGTCCCAACCTTAATCTTGTACATATGTGCAAACTGATATTTTGTGTCAAAGAAATACTTAAAAGTTTAAAACTCATGCTTTTTCTCTTTGTAGTTTGAAATTTGTCAAATTTCTTCATAAGATTCTCAGCTCAGCCAAATGATATTTGTCATCCATTAGAACCGAGAGGTGACAGTGACCAGCAACAGAAAGGGGGTACTCATGCCACAAAGATCAATGGATTGTGAGTCGCTTTCTTTCAGATCATTGATAAGAAATATCTTCATGTAGTTTGTTGCAGGTCTCCTCGGTATTTAAGTCTCCAGTCTCTCCACAATTTTACATTATTATAAGTTAAGTAATTTTATTTTTCTGAACTCTAAATTTTGTGATTGTAGTTAACTATCCATTGTACAACTTGGTCCTGGTTGCAAATGCTTTTACTTTTTATTTTGTCTATTGAAAATAAAAAGGCAATATGCCAGCCAAAGAAATGACAAGGTCTTGAAAGCAGACAGTATTCCTGCTGAGGTTCTAAAACCAAGCAGTCAGTAGTTTCAGTCACAAATCCAAAACCAATGAGAAAATGCCAGGGGACCTCAGGAGATAACATAATCATTACCACCTTCAAGAGCCGAGACAAATATTACTACAGTAACTACAGAGGCATCTCCCTGCTGAAGAAGTAATTGCCAGGATCTTCCTCAATCACCTCCTCCCTGTGGCCAATGCGCTGTTCCCCAAATCACAATGTGGATTAAAATAATCTATTCTTCAATTCAACCATGTGAATAAAATATTATTTGATGTGAAAATATATCATTTCTGACCTGGGTATTTTGACTTGGTATTTGAATGATTACATTGCAGATATAAAAAGTGCCTTGGGATAATTGTGATATTGATTTGCAGAGCAAGGTTTAGGTTCAAGTTTATTATTGTCATGTACTGAGGTACAGTGAAAAACTTTGTTTTGCATGCTATCCAATTCAAGACATGATCTTCTCTGTTCAATAAGTACAAGAAAAATACAGGTAACAACATCAACCACAATATGTAGCCTATATTTCAACCTCACTGAGCCTGAACTCGTTAGTTAGCATCATGCCTAGCATGCCTACATGAAACAAAAGTCAAGAGGGTGTGCCATGGTCCCTCCTGGTTCACTCCATCAACCAGGAAGGACCATGGAGCACCCTCCTTATGTTTATTTCATGATGGCATGGAAGGCATGATGCTAACTAATGAGCCTACACTGTAGATTTGTGTCAAAATCACAAAACTAAACCACAGAATTAATGGGAAATTCCTGAATTTACTTCACTTCCATTATAGAACCAGGGTCATCCCTATGTCAGGGCTTGAACTGCAGTAAATAGAAAACATTTGTTTCATGGTGGCATGCAATGTATGATGTTAACAAATATGATTAACTAACTAATACATAGCTTTCATGTTGCTCTCTGTATTTTGAAAATACTTGAGCGCAGCTTCAAGTCATCCTGGACTCATTCACTTGCAAGTATGAGAAGGATCTGAATCTCTGCAAGCAAAGGTCATCCACCAATCTACTCCATTATACCACACTGCACTCTATCAAGTTTCCCAGCAAAACCCTAGATCACAGATCACATTTTGGGAGTCATCTCTCAGCAAAACCAGGCATCAATGGTAAAAATCACCATCACTTTCAGTGTACAAAAAACACAATCTCTGAGAATAAGGACTGCATGAATAATCTGAAGAACAAGATCTCAACTCCATATAGAGATTATGGTCGATCAGAATCACCTGCAGTCACGACATTTGTATGCCTGGCAAAAGACCCCCAGAAATGACTATGTTACAGACAGAGATTATTAGACGAATGGCCTACTTAAAATGCAACATTTATACCTACCCCCTTTATCTTTCCTGTGCCCCCTCCCCATTACATACCCATTTTTCCACTATTCCACTTCAGTCTCGCTGCTCCTTTCCCCTCCTTTGTACTCTCATCTCCCATCAAAAAGTCCCTCATTTGCCTTCCTCTTTCCAAGCCCCTTTCCACATATCCCCCCCCCCCCTCTGGCTTTACATTTCACCTTCCTCTCGTGTGCCACGCTTTTGTCTCCTTTTCACTTCCAGCCTATGTGACTTACTCCACCCATCTACCAATCCAAAGCCCCTCACATATCCACCAAACACTTACAAGCATTATCACACCCACACCTCTTTCCGGCTTTCTCCTCTCTACTACAATCAGTCTGAAGAATGGTATAAACCCAAAACGTCATCTGTCCATTCCCTGCATAGATGATGCTTGACCCGTTGAGTTCCTCCAGCACTTTATGTTTTGCTCAAATTTCCTGCATCTGCTTTTCCTTGCGTCTCAGGCAATTCTGTTTCTCTCTGTAGCAATGCTGCTTCACCCGCTGAATAGTTCCTGTATTTTCTACCTTCATCTCAGATTTCCAACATCTGCAATTTTGCTGCATTTCAATGTCTGATAAATTGCTGTATTGCAGCTGTGTATTATTTAAATATAATGCAATGATAATGGAGGGGGTAGATATCACACCAACAGACACTAATCAATCATACAGCATTGTCTTGCATGGCAATTTTTCATCCAGCTGCAATTACAGGGGCAAGAGATGAGTATTCTATCATATTCCTGATAAGATTATTAGCGATGATGAACAGGCTTTGAGTAATTAGAAGGTAAGATGTTCTTTGCTAAGTACCCAAGTCTGTCCTTCTCCAGCAGTATGTTGGCATTCTGGCCCAGTTTAGTTCCTTGTTAATGATGACCCATTGGGTGTTAATAGCAAAGGAATTGGTAACTGTGGATCATGAAACTCAAGAGGGATATCTGGAATTTAACTTGCATCAGGTGGTGATTATGAATGTCAATGTTTCAAAACAAATATTTGACACCTGTCTGATTGAATTCATAATTCCATCCAACTGACAGAAATGTGAACAATCTTTACATTTCATGGAGCCTGTAATTTGATTACAGGTTTCAACTATCCTTTCCAATATCTTGGCTCAGTCAGTGCATTTAACATCTTTCCAGGTTTAAAGCCTTAGTACTACAAGTTGCTCTGAGAGCAGCAAAGCATATTGATTCAGTTCCCCTCACTACTTGTTTGCAGCTGTCAATACAATTTCAAAGACAACAGAACATCATTTTAACCATCAGAGTTTTTTTGAGAAATAAATATATTCATTCCAGAACAAAGAAAACCATACGATTGTTTTACTTAAAAGGATCAAATATAAATCCACATTCAATTAAATAAAATTCCATGGTCAGTTCTGACATTTTCTCAATATGAATGGATTATTAGGAGAAAGCTGCATCAAACTCTAATCCTAATGCTTAATTGTGGATTGCTAAAATTACCAATAGTATAAATGGACTTCTGTGATTTAGGCATTTAGTGGATAATTATGAAACCCAGCTCTGGAGGTACTTGGCTAGCTTTTGAATTGCATGAGCCATAAAGACATTAGCAAATGTATGTTCAGCATATTATTTCCTCTCATTTTAAAATTGGATATTTACATCAATATGTGGAATTAAGAAGAATTATGATACCTTTACATTGGTCCTGTGAAAATAATTGTGATTATTTAACCACATGAATTTTGTAAAGACCTTACTGTACTCCCTCAGCACAGATCGTCAAAAAAACATGGTTGGTAATTGCTTACACTTCTACATCACTAATTGATTTGTTAATGATTAACATCTAATCCAGATGGACCTTACCAACTCACTTATGAGCTAAGAATCCTGGTGTTAGCACTGCTCATAAAAAATTAATCAAGGGCCAAATTCAGAGTAACCATTCTATTGCAAAAGGTCAAAACGGGTCAGGACCATATAATGAGAAACAATAACAGGCTGGTTCTTCACAATGTAACCCAACACCCTTGTTGCTTTACACTGACTGCCAGGAACAAATTTAGAAGCAAATCTCCATAGCTTCCCTCCACCCAGCCCCAGGCCCTCCACTCTCACCCATCCTAACTTACAATAGCATTCTTCCACAACTTGACATACATTTAAATGGCCTTGTTCCACAGTAATTTAAACAGAAATACATTTACCTGCAATGATTTTGCAAAAGGAAACCCACAAAACTCATATTACATAAACAAAGTATTTTTCAAAAACAATAATATGTCCTTAGATGGGGCAGGACAAACCACAAAATGATAATTCAAAGTTAATAAATGTACCTTTAAGTGTAATACTACCAAAATATGCTTGAGAAGTTTATGTGCAAAAATATCGTAGATGGAAGATCTGTTTTTATTTTCTTATTGCACATTCTTCATAAGCAATTAGAAAATAAAGACCCAAAAGTAGTTTGCTTAACATGAACTGAAATAAAATTATAAAACATGTAACAGTAAGTTTAATGGCAAGAGTAAAGAAAAACTTTTCCTGAACTCAGTGTCATACGATAGGAAATAAAACATTTTTTTCATGCAATGTGCCCATGCCAAATTCTCAAGGAAAAACATTACATTCCGCTGAAGAAGTATCTGACAACAGTTACTATGAAATATTAATCACTTCATCTGTTTCCAACACATAATGCAGTTGTTATTAACAGTGAATCTACAATCCAACAACAAGTCATCAATGTAAATACAAGCGTATATTTCAACATATTGCAATTATTTGTTAACTACAAATCAGCCTTGCCTGGTAAAGATCTGTACTAAATAATGAAAATACCTAAATAACATTACCTTCCTTCATTGACAAGTTCAATAAATGCCAGCCCAGCATTTTTCTGAATTGAGTTCTGCCATTCCTGTAATAAAATTTAAAAAAATTGACTTCCAAGTGAAACACACAAAAATAAATCAAGTTACAGTGTAATTCATAGTCTACAGCCTTCACACTATAGCTGCCAAATGACAGACACTTACTCTGAATTTTTGCTTTATAATTAGTGAAGATAGAAAATGCCAAAACAGAGAAGAAAATATATTTATCATGATATGGTTTAGCATTATCTACTTCACACACAATTACCAAAGTACACTCTCCAAATAAGCCTCAGCTGAATCAAATCCTAAGTGAGTTTTAATAGTTCTGGAAACAGCTTAATGGTCAATATCTTTCACAACCAATTTAATATTTCAACACTGCATATTCAATGAATAATATAAGAAAATGCGTGCAGAGTATGTAAAGGTTTGAAGTAGCCATGTCCCAGGGCACTGCAAAAATAACATGTTAAAAGCCTCAGACCTGACCACTAATGCTTCTAAAGTGCCGGAAAACATATTTTAGCGCTTCAAAGAGACAGGCTGTAAAATGCAATTAACAACCAATAAACATACCCAATTCTAAACTGTACCCTGATGTCTTTCAGAGATGTTGCAAATTATATTTGCATTACATTCTATTCCTGTTAGAGCAATGTAATCTAGAACATAGAAATACCTGTGGCTGCTATGAAATACAATTGAATCCATATATTAAAAGGTATGTGGAGGTTTTATCTTCCTTGCATCTCGTAATGCTCACATTTTGTTATCAATTGCTTCAAATTAGCTGGTATCATATACAGGATTAGTGGAACAGCAACACTCTCACCTGACCCAGAAGGCGTATGGCCTCCTCTTGCTGAACAAGCAACATAGACCGAAGGTAGACCCAAAATTCTGGAGTAACTCAGCTGGACAGGCAGCATCTCTGGAGAAATGGAATGGGTGATTTTTTGGGTCAAGACCCTTCTTTAGACTGATGTCAGGGGAGTAGGTGGGACAGATATAGAATGTAGTCGGAGACAGTAAGACTGGTGGGAGAACTGGGAAGGGGGAGGGGATGGAGAGAGAGGGCTATTTGAAGTTAGAGAAGTCAATGTTCATACCGTTGGATGTAAGCTACCCAAGCAAAATATGAGGTGCTGTTCCTCCAATTTGCACTGGGCCTCACTCTGACAATGGAGGAGGTCCAGGACAGAAAGGTCAGATTGGGAATGGGAGGGGTAGTTAAAGTGCTGAACAACTGGGCGATCATGTAGGCAGACTGAGCAAAAGTGTTCAGTGAAACGATCACGAGCCTGCGCTTGGTCCTGCCGATGTACAGGAGTTGACGCTTGGTCCTGCCGATGTACAGGAGTTGACGCTTGGTCTCGCCGATGTACAGATGGTGACGCTTGGTCTCGCCGGTGTACAGGAGTTGAACCACAGCTAAGGAACTTCAACCTATATTGTCAGAGATGCCATCTTTTGGATGACATGTTAAATCAACACCCTACCTTCATGACATGAAAATCAACACAATCCTATGGCATTAATCTCAGTGCAGTCCTCCCAGTATCTTAGACAACCTTTAGTTTTGAACCAACACCTAAAATAGATGTTTACCTATTTTGTTTACTGACTGTAAACTTGCTGTGCATGATTTAGCTGCACTGCTTCCTCCATTACAGCGGTGACTACAAATCAAATGTACTCTGTTAACAGTAATATGCTTTGACACATCTGATGTTTACAAAGACATTACTTTAAAACATGTATAAGTTTCGTTTATACTCTCTAGAATTTAGGAGATTAAGAGGGGATCTTATAGAAACTTACAAAATTCTTAAGGGGTTGGACAGGCTAGATGCAGGAAGATTGTTCCCGATGTTGGGGAAGTCCAGGACAAGGGGTCACAAGCTTAAGGATAAGGGGGAAATCCTTTAAGACCGAGATGAGAAAGACTTTCTTCACACAGAGAGTGGTGAGTCTCTGGAACTCTCTGCCACAGAGGGTAGTTGAGGCCAGTTTCATTGGCTATATTTAAGAGTGAGTTGGATGTGGCCCTTGTGGCTAAGGGGATCAGAGGGTATGGAGAGAAGGCAGGTACGGGATACTGAGTTGGATGATCAGCCATGATCATATTGAATGGCGGTGCAGGCTCGAAGGACTGAATGGCCTACTCCTGCACCTAATTTCTATTTCTATGTATTTTTTGCTATTATTCAAAAATATTTTTCAAAAAATAAACTACAAATTCAACTGATGATTCACACCAGTTAATAAATCTCAGGGCAATCATTGAAGGAGGGAAGTTAGCAGACTAATCACAAGCGCTTCAGATAGAATACAAATTGTGTTACAAAGATTGCTATAACATTTGGGCAACAATGCAGTTAAAGCTTTTTCTGCAAACTGAGATTACTTGAGCAAACCAAAGCTCAACTCCAAAAATAACCAAAATTATAGAAACAAGGAGCTGGTGAAAACACAAAAGGAAACAAAGTGCTGGAGTAACTTAGCAGGTTACGGGCCTGTCCCACATAGGCAACTTTTTTGATGGCTGCAGGAGTCTATTCAGTCGCCACATGTTCGCAGGTGTTTGCCGGGGAGTCGCCTTCATGGTCGTGAGGAATTCCCGCATTCTGGGAACTAGTCACGGCCTCATTATGGTCGCCACAAACTTTTCAACATGTTGATAAATTAGCGGGAACCAGAATGAAGCCGCCATGGAGACTAGTGAGAATTCTCGTGCCGTAGGTGGGCCGCCAGGAGGTTCGAGTGGGTTGCCAGGAGGTCGAAGGTTCTCGTAGGTTGTAGCCGGTGTTGACCGGTGAATTTCATAGGCTCATTGGGGGAAAAAAGTAAGCAGTAGTTTTCAGAACCAAGGATAACATAAGAATGTTAAATGTCCACCGAGCTTCACAGCCGTGTATCTCTGGCTTCTTAAAAGTTGTGTCCACTCCTTCTCCCTCCTCCCCCCCCCCCCCCCCCCATCATTTAAAAGGACTTACTGTACACTGTGCTATAGCCGTCTTAATTACAGCGCCAACATTCTTGTTCATCGCGGTATCACCTGTGCTTTGCACCGTGTGAATTTCACTAGGACACCACGCCCCGTTTGCCCTGCCCCCCGCCTGCATAATGGGCTGGTGAAGGAAACGGTGTGCGTGTGTGTGTGTTCCACTCTGACAGTCGCCGTTCCAGTTGCCGCTTTTTCAGGCAACTGCCGGCAACTTGACAGTCGGCTGAAAAATCACCTCAGTGGGACAGGCCCATTAGGCAGCATCTCTAGAGAACACGAACAAGTGACTTTTCGGCTCGAACCCTTCTTCCAATCTGAAGAAGGGACTCGAACCGAAACATCACCGATCCATGTTCTCCAGAGATGCTGCCTTGCTCCAGCACTTTGTGTCCTTACAAAGCAACGATTGATTAATTATATGACAGGGTACTGCTCCAAGATTATCAAAACTGTTTTTCCCACCAATTCCCCTCAAATAACATGAAACAAAGTGGTATATTTCATCATTACAACATCATATTATAATATTATAATCAACCTGTCTGACTGAGTAGCACCTCAACTCATCAGGATTTTCAGATGAATGATTACATTTAAAATATGGAAACAAAGGTAGGCAGCTCTTTGAAAACTCAAAGTATTTGAATGGAGAAGCAGACCACTGAGCATATTTCAGGATATACACAAAGATGGCATTATATGCTTTAGAGCCTTTCTCGGTAAATAGGAAAGGAGTGTGGGAAGCCACTCTATCAGTGTCAACTCACAGATTGAGCAAAGAAGCAAGGCAACCAGAGGTTTTGTGATGGCCAGCAACTGGGCAGAAATGAATCTGCCCCAGAATCAGAGCCTTGTCTCATGTATGAGTGTACTACACAAGGGTGGTAGCCCAAAGCCAACAATGGACCATTGTGGACACCACCTTTCCTTGTTCATCATTACTTTTTTAATTTTTTGCAATTCTTCACTAATTTGTTCCATATCTCTCTATATAATTATCTATGTCTCTCGTTTTCCTTTCCCCTGACTCTCAGTCTGAAGAAAGGTCTCAACCCAAAATGTTGCCTATTACTTTTCTCCAGAGATGCTGCCCGACCCACTGAATTACTCCATCTTGTTGTGTCTATCGAGGGTGATATTGTCATCCTGGACTAAATAGCTACAGTGCCCTCCATAATGTTTGGGACAAAGACCCATAATTTATTTATTTGCCTCTGTACTCCACAATTTGAGATTTATAACAGAAAAGATCACATGTGGTTAAAGTGCACATTGTCAGATTTTAATAAAAGCCATTTTTTACATCTTGGTTTCACCATGTAGAAATTACAGTAGTGTTTATACATAGTCCCCCCCATTTCAGGCCACCATAATGTTTGGGACACAGCAATGTCATGTAAATGAAAGTAGTCATGTTTATTACTTCATGGACATCACCAGTTGCTGGGTGTCTTCTCTGGTGATGTTCTGCCAGGCCTGTATTGCAGCCATCTATAGTGTATGCTTGGCTGGGGGGCTAGTCCCTTCAGTTTTCTCTTCAGCATATAAAAGGCATGCTCAATTGGGTTCAGATCGGGTGAATGACTTGGCCACTCAAGAATTGACCATTATTTAGCTTTGAAAAACTCCTTTGTTGCTTTGGCAGTATGTTTGGGATGATTGTTTTGCTGTAGACAATCTGGTTTGGGAATTGCTCTGCCCAGGAGAAGAAGGCTCTGCAGAGAGTAGTACATTCGGCCGAACGTACTACGGGAACTTCACTCGCCCCTCTGCAGGAACTATACATCAGGAGGTGCAACTCCAGAGCCAATAAGATCAAGGGAGACCCCTTCCACCCCTGCAACGGACTGCTCCAGCTGCTACGGTCAGGCAAACGCCTCCGTTGCCATGCTGTGACAACGGAGAGGATGAGAAGGAGTTTCTTCCCAGAGGCCATTCGGACTGTAAACTCCTATCTCACCAGGGACTAACTTTACTGTACCACTACTGCTTTTAAAAATAAATTGCTGTTTTTTTTTCCCCTTTTTCCTCCCGCCCACAATATTTAATATGTAAAATAACACGTGATTCTGTTCCATTCTGTTTGTAGTTTCTTTGGTTGGTTGTTTGTTGTTTTTTTTGCACAAAGTCCGCGAGCACTGTCACTTTTCATTTTACTGCACATCTCGTATGTGTATGTGACGAATAAATTTGACTTGACTTGACGAATGAACTGCTGGCCAATGAGTTTGAAGTATTTGTTTGAACTTGAGCAGGTAGGATGTGTCTATACACTTCAGAATTCATTATGCTACTACCATCAGCAGTTACAGTGGCTTGCAAAAGTTTTCATACCCCTTGAACTTTTCCACATTTTGACACATTACAATCACAAACGTAAATGTATTTTATTGGGGTTTTATGTGATAGACCAACACAAAGCGGTGCATAATTCAGAAGTGCAAGGAAAATGATACATGGATTCCAAATTTAATTACAAATAAAAAAGTGTAAAGTACGGCGGGTAAAAGTATTCAACCCCCCTGAGTCAATACTATGTAGAACCACCTTTCGCTGCAATTACGGCTGCAAGTCTTTTGGGGTATGTCTCTACCAGCTTTGCACATCTAGAGACTGAAATTTTTGCCCATTCTACTTTGCAAAATGGCTCAAGCTCCGTCAGATTGGATGGAGAGCGTCTGTGAACAGCAATTTTCAAGTCTTGCCAGAGATTCTCAATTGGATTTAGGTCTGGACTTTGACTATGCCATTCTAACACATGAATATGCTTTGATCTAAACCATTCCATTGTAGCTCTGGCTGTATGTTTCGGTTCGTTGTCCTGCTGGAAGGTGAACCTCCGCCTCAGTCGCATAGCGTTTTGCATTTAGGCCAAAAACTTCCATTTTGGTCTCATCAGACCAGAGCACCTTCCTCCACATGTTTGCTGTGTCCCCCACATGGCTTTTAGCAAACTGAAAACGGGACATCTTATGGCTTTGTTTCAACAATGGCTTTCTTCTTGCCACTCTTCCATAAAGGCCCGATTTGTGGAGTGCACGACTAATAGTTGTCCTGTAGACAGATTCTCCTACCTGAGCTGTGGATCACTGCAGCTCCTCCAGAGTTACCATGGACCTCTTGGCTGCTTCTCTGATCAATGCTCTCCTTGCCCAGCCTGTTAGTTTAGGTGGGCGGCCATGTCTTGGTAGATTTGCAGTTGTGCCATACTCTTTCCATTTTCGGATGATGGATTGAACAGTGCTCCGTGAGATGTTCAAAGCTTGGGATTTTGTTTATAACCTAACCCTGCTTTAAACTTCTCCACAACTTTATCCCTGACCTGTCTGCTGTGTTCCTTGAGCTTCATGATGCTGTTTGTTCACTGTTCTTTAACAAACCTCTGATGCCTTCACAGAACAGCTGTATTTATACTGAGACTAGATTACACACAAGTGGACTCTATTTACTAATTAGGTGACTTCTGAAGGCAATTGGTTGCACTGGATTTTATTTAGGGGTATCAGAGTAAAAGGGGCTGAATACTTTTGCACGCCACACTTTTCAGTTTTTTATTTGTAAAAAAATTTGAAAAACATGTATCATTTTCCTTCCACTTCACAATTATGCGCCACTTTGTGTTGGTCCATACTTTGCTCTTGCCATCACTCTGATGTGTTAATCTTCATGCTACAAGATCTTTTTCCAGAACTGTAGTTGCTCTTTTAAGTACTTCTTGGCAAATTGTAACCTGGCCATCCTATTTTTACAGCCAACCAGTGGTTTGCAAACCTGCAATGTAGCCTCTGTATTTCGGTTCATGAAGTCCTCAGCGGAGAGTGATCATTGAAAAATCCACACCTGACTTCTGAAGAGTGTTTCTGATCTGTCGGACATGTGTTTGGGGATTTTTCTTTATTATAGCGAGAATTCTTCTGGCATCAGCTGTGGAGGTCTTCCTTGGCCTGCCAGACCCTTTGTGATTAGTAAACTCACCGGTACTCTCTTTCTTCTTAACGATGTTCCAAACAGTTGATTTTGGTAAGCCTAATGTTTGGCTGTCTTATAACAGTTTTATTCTTGTTTCTCAGTCTCATAATGGCTTCTTTGACTTTCATTAGCACACCTTTGGTCCTCATGTTGATAAACAGCAATAAAAGTTTCCAAAGGTGATGAACTAGAGGTGGAGGTTGGACCAATCACAGAAATAGAAGATGCAAATGCAATAAAGAATCTGAAAAATAACAGCAGCAGGCCTCAACCAGATTCCAGCAGAACTACTAAAGAGCGGAGAGGAAACATTGAGAGGGAAACTCACAAAGCAATGTAATGCAAGCTGGGAAGAAAAACGTGTACCAGAAGATTGGAGGAAAGGTGTGATAGTGAAATTGCCAAAGAAAGGAGATCTTACTGACTGTGGAAACTGGAGAGGGATCATGTTGCTCTAAGTCCCAGGAAAAGCGCTTTATTCTATACTGCTTCATCGTCTTGGAGCAGCTCTGGATTTGAAACTCCGTGATAAACAAGCAGGATTCCGCATGGGAAGATCCTGCAGTGAACAGATCTTTGGGTAACGAAATATGGTAGAAAAATGCCTATAATTTCAGCTAGCCAATGTTAGCCAATACTAACAAACTTTGTTGAATTCACAAAGGCGTTTGATAGTGTACATAGAGACACATGCTGGAGAAAATTCTTAAAGTGTATGGCATCCGAGAGGCTTTCATAAACATATTCAAGAACCTTCACGAGGGATCCAGTTACTGCATCAAGGTTGATTCAGGAAACACAGAATTATTCGACATTGTCACAGGGGTAAGACAAGGTTGCCTTCTATTCCCACTTACTCTTTATTGTCACAATCGACTATGTCGTGCGGAAGACAATGAACAAACCTGACTTTGGAATATCGTGGAGAACAGGAAGATGCCTCACAGACCTACATTTTGCTGATGACATTGCACTACTAGCAAAGACGAGACACGCCCTTCAAGAGATGACAACCGCTCTGGAGGAGGATGCATCAAAGATTGGTTTAAAGATCAGCTGCCAGAAGACTAAGACCATGCAGATTGGAGACCAATAGACCAACTGATAATCAATGGGGAACCTGTAGAAAATGTCAGATTTACCTATCTTGGCAGCATGTTCACAGTAGATGGAGATGTAGAGGTCAACATCAACTTCCGAATTGGTAAAGCTGCAGCAGTCTTCAGACAAATGCAGCAAATATGATCTGGTGGCGGGATATCCTAGATGCTAAAAGTTAAGCTCTTCCAGTCCGTAGTCCTCCCTACAGCCCTCTATGCCATGGAAACATGGAAAATCAATGTGAAGATGAAAAAGAAATTGGATGCATTCCAACAACGCTGCTTGAGGAAGTTCCTGAAGACTGGCGACAGAGACCACATCACAGACGAGGAGATCTACCGTGAAACTGCAACAAAGCCTCTCAGCCAGGACATATCGGTACGCAGGATGAAATTTGCAGGACATGTACTCAGAATGTCACCAGAACGTGCACCTAAGGTAGCAATGACATTGCAACCTGACGGAAGAAGGAAAAGAGGCCGGCCGACAACTCACATGGAGGCAAACATTCCAGAAGGATTTGGAAGACGTCGCTCATAACCAAACAGAATGGCAAAAGCTTGCTGCCCAATGCACTCAACAGTGTGGGAGGAACTAAGTCTAAATCTAAGTAAGTAAAAGGTGATGGAAAGACTGGAGGAAAGACTCGGTGCTGAGAGCTCTCTTATACCTGCATTAAGGAAGCATTTAAACACACCTGAGCAATTACAAACGCCTGTGAAACCATGTGTCCCAAACATTATGGTGCCCGGAAATGGGGGGGGGGGCTATGTATAAACACAGCTGTAATTTTGTACATAGTAAAACCAAAATGTATAAAAATGGCCTTTAATAAAATCTGACTGTGCACTTTAACTACATGTGATTTTTCTATTATATATTTCAAATTGTGCTGAGGCAAATAAATAAATGATGGATCTTTGTCCCAAACATTATGGAGGGCATTGTATTAAACAACTCGCTGACAAATGACACATACTAATTAAATAATGTTTTATTTTTCGATTTGGTTTCTCTGCACGAATAGAACAACCATTCAATCCTTCAGTGATGTTTTTACCCACAATTTGGATGAAGTTCTTTTGAAGCAAAACATTTGAGCATACGGATGTTGGCTTTAAACAGGGGATTATTAAATAATCTATACAACTAGTTGTTGCAGAATAAGAAAAACATTTTTTAAATTAAATGTTCTGGGTAAATTACAAACAATTAAAGTCATGAACACGTTTATGCATTTAGTTTTATATTTTGGTGGATTATTACTTACTTATCATGACCCAGAATATCTGTCAGATATAATACAATACAATACTGTTTATTTGTCATTTCAACCTCAAATGAAGTTCAAACGAAATTTGGTTTCTGCAGTCACACAAGAAAAAGAACCAAGACACACACCAATACAAATTACACAAACATCCCTCACAGTGAATCTCCACCTCACTGTGATGGAAGGCAAAGTCTTGTCTCTCCCCTGCTCTCCATTCTTCTCCCGATGTTAAAGTCAAAGCCCCCGGCGGGCGATGGCAAGTCCCGCGGCCATTTAATGCCGCGCCTGGCAATGTACGCCCTGCTCCAGGTCTTGATGTTGGAGCCCCCAGCGGGCGATAGCAAGTCCCGCGGCCCTTTAAAGCCGTGCCGGGCGATGTAAGGCCCCGCTCCGGGTCTTGATGTTAGAGCCCCAGCGGGCGCTAGCAAGTCCCGCGGCCGTTAAAGCCGCGCCGGGCGATGTATGGCCCCACTCTGGGTCGCCTTCAACCCCGCAATTAAGGGTAAAAAGCTCCCAGCAGAGCATTTCCAGCAGCGCCATCTCTCTTTCCCCTTTCCCCTATAGTCTAGCAATTTTTTCTCTCTCATATGCCCATCAGATCCAACTTTGAATATTTTGCCACACACCAACAAGAGTAATTTACTGTAGCCAATTAATCTCATAGCATACCTATGAGATGTGGGAAGAAGCTGGAACACCTGGTCGAAACCCATATAGAAAATGTGTAAGTTCCATAGACAGCAGCTAACATTGGGATCGAACCCAGGTCGTGCTACCCCTACGTTTAAGTGTTCTTACTCAACAAAAATCTGTTCCAATTTTGCAATTTTCAATTCACTTGCCTCATAAATATCGAAGTGTGTAAAGAAGTACTTCATCTGCAAAGCAAACCAGAATGACGTGCTTTATTTAGATGTTTCTTTGGAAAAGGAAAGTAAAAATATTTTTAAGCGAATCAGATGTTTACATTCCACACCCCTGAAGAAGGGTCTCGACCCGAAACGTCGCCTATCTCCTTCGCTCCTTAGATGCTGCTGCACCCGCTGAGTTTCTCCAGCTTTTTGTGTACCCTCGATTCTCCAGCATCTGCAGTTCCTTCTTTAAAACCCCTATATAATATAATCAATTGTATATAAACAATGCAGATATCAGTCCATCAACGTTCAGTTATTCGACAAAGTCTAAATACTGGAGCAGTATGTCCAAATACTCTGTCTAAATTACTTCATGGACGTTTCTAAACATCCAGAATGTAAAATAGGGAACAAAACATTGACTCCTAATGAGCAGATTCCTGCATGCTGCACTGACCAAGTCATACATAGTCTTACATGAACAGAGATCTTACAGCCTAGCTAATTTTCAGGTCAGCGAGTTTGGTCTGGTGCTTGGACTATATCTTTAATTTTGAAATTTAGTTCATTTCATTTACTTTTAATCTGCCGATTTCAAAATTACATGAAAAAGACAAACCTAACTTGCAAGATGGGATATGAACTTACTTCCAAACTTTAAAAGCTTCCAAAAACAATGGTATCCTACCCAAGCAATCCAGAACAAATTTTTATCAAAAACTTCCCAAACTAAGTCATGAAAGTAAAAGTCAAAATTAATCATTAATCAGACTAAGAGAAATAACACTGAAACGCTGGTAATGTTGCTCTGAAAAGGATGTTGATGCTTATACGCTTCTCCTTCCAGTACATTTTGAGAATTTAACAGAGTGATATGGTGATATTTTCCCATGCCTTCAAATGCCTGCGGGACGTAGTCCAGGTATCAGAAGTACATAGGACAGAGATCACTGCTGCCTAATAGACTAAGTGTTGGCCAGATCTGACATTTTGATTTGCAAATGCCCTCTTTCTCTATTGACCAAATGCTAATGCAATGAAGACAATATCTGCCTTTCCTGAGAATATATGATGTTTCCCATAGTTTAGGAAGTGGTTCACATTTTACAAGATCTCATCCTGAATCTTTACGATTGGACGTCAGTGTAGCGAAAATGGAACTAGTTGATAGAGGATATTGTTATTGTGTGTGCATAAGGCCCATCTTCTCATATGCCCCAGTAAATGTGTCAATACTATCTTGGAGTGTAACTTCAGAGCGTATGCAAATGCAAGCAGCCTCTTCAGACTGCAGCTTGACTACTGAGGTTAGAGTGGCCTTGTTTTTGTGCAACCGGCACCACAAGTTGGTGACATAAATCATATGCATCAGATTGGTTTGACAACGTCTCAGGCCAAGACTGCAAAAAATTGCAGCGAGCTGTGGACGTGGCCCAGGCCAGCACATAAACCAGCTTCCCCCACCCTCCCAACAACTCAATCTACCCTTCATATTGCTTCAGGAAAACAGCTAACATAATCAAGGATCCTTCACACCCAGGTCATTCCCACTTCTCCTCCTCCTGTCGGGCAGAAGGTACAAAACTAAGCACGTACCACCAGATTCAAGAATTCCTAACCTATCAACCTACTTCATTGCAGCCCTTGCATTTTTTTTTAATTGGAATTTTATTTTTAACTATAATTCTATTACACTGCAACACGATATTTCGCACTCTGGTATTTCTATTTTTGCACTACCTGTTGTACTTATGTATGGCTTCATTGTACTCATGCATAGACACAAAAAGCTGGAGTAACTCAGCGGGTCAGACAACATCTCTGGAGAAAAGGAATAGATGACGTTTCAGGTCGAGACCCTTCTTCAGGCTGAGAGTCAGGGAAAAGGGGAACGAGAGATGAAGAGAATTTATCTAACTTCAAGTAACCCCTGCATTCCTTCTCTCTCCATCCCTCCCCCACCCAGTTCTACCAGCTACAAAGTTGTCTTGTTGAGTCTCATTGTCTGTACATGTTCTCATCTAACAGCTAACAATAGCCTGTTTCCTTTATCATCGTTACTTCTTTGCATATCTTTCATTCATTTCTTCTATATCTCTCCACATCCCCAAGATGTGTACCTATATCTTGTTTCCCTTTCGCCTGGCTGAGTCTGAAGGGTCTCGACCCGAAACGTCACCTATTCCTTTGCTGCAGAGAGGCTTTCTGACCCTCTGAGATACTCCAGCTTTTTGTGTCTATCTTCAGTTTAAACCAGCATCTGCAGTTCTTTCCCATGCTATACATGTACTTGTGTATAGTATGATTTGAAGGGATAGCACACAAAGTATTTCAAATATCAGTGCACATGACTAAATCTTTTATTTGTGAATCTGAAGAAAATGTTTTCAAATTTCATTCATATATTCAATATTCTCCATAAACAAAGTAAAAGATTAAATAAACTTAAATCACTTCAGCATGCACAACATAAACCTGTCTGCAATTCCTCAGCCTATCTACCCAGAAAACACCAATCTGCTAGCTCTTAAATAAACCTTGCGGATTTGTTTGCATCTTGCCTGTTTTAATTGATTGCTAAGCCACATTTTCCAGTAGGCAGAAGCATTTTTTTTTCATTGCGATCATCAGGATTCTTCTAACGTTCACTGAGCAATTGCTTATCTAAAGCACTTGTTTGCCAATTTGTTCTTTTTCCATTGATGAGGATATGTTGGCTTCAGCTATATCGCCAACCGTACACACGTTGTCCTCAAGTATTGGTCCTGCTGCACTCAGGCTTTACAATGATTCCTGCCCCAATGCCCAAAATCAAACCTAATTAGCTAATTTGGGCATAGTGGCATATATGGGATTGCACCACAACAATCTGTCACCTAACATGCTATGCTACTCCTCAATTAAAGTCCACAAGTCCATATGCAGTGCGCTAACAATTGAAACAGTTATGCCTTGTGTTGCAAGATCTGGATAACATTCAGGCATGGGCTGAGAAGTGGCAAGTAATATTCATGTCAAATAGTGCCCGGCAATGATCATCTGCAACAAGAGAAAATCTTACCACCTCCCCTTTAGATTCAGTAGCACTACCTAAATGAGTCTCACACCACTCAAAGGGCAGAGCATTCATAACTGACCACAAACTCAACCGATCCAAGTACATCAAAGCTGATGAGAGGCTGGGTTAATTGGAGAGTGTTTCCGCTATGATAGTCCACAGCCTTACCACCATCAAAATTCAATATACGTGAACAAGTGCTAGCTATTTGCCTAAATGAGTGCAGCTCTCAAGAAGCTTGACGCCATCTAGGACAAAACTGCATTTTTGATTGGCACCCGAAGAACCGCTCTAAATAGTAATTCCCTATGCCACCAGCTCACAGTAACTGTCCAAACTATTGCATTAGCATCTCCCAAACCTAGGACCTCCAGCGCCAAAAAAAACTGATAGTGCGTGAATGTGAAGAGGCCATCAAGTACAGGCTCCTTTCCAAGTTGTAAACTATCATGCTTTGATAATATATTACCAGTCCTATCATTAGTTCACTGCATTTAACACCAGAATTCACTATCCAAGGAAACCTGTGGAGTACCATTATCACAAGGACTGCAGCAATTTGACCACCACCTTATCAAGGGCAATCAATGATGTGTAATAAAAAAGGTTGTTGTTTTGGGAGTCAGTCATTCAGCGTGGAAACAAGCCCTTTGGCCCAACTTGCCCACACCGACCAACATGCCCCATCTACACTAGTCCCACCTGCTTGCGTTTGGCCCATATCCCTCTTAACCTATCCTATCCATGTCCAAATGTTTTTTAAACATTGCGATAGTACCTGCCTCAACTACCTCCTCTGGCAGCTTGTTCCATACACCCACCACCCTTTGTGTAAAAAATGTACCCCTCAGGTTCCTATTAACTTTCTCCCCCTCACCTTAAACCTATATTCTCTGGTTCTCGATTCCCCTTCTCTGTGCAAAAGACTGCGCATTTACCCGATTTATTCCTCACATGATTTTGTACACTATAACATCACCTCTTAAACTCCTGCTCTACAAGGAATAAAGTCCTAGCCTGCTCCACCTTTACCTGTAGCTCAGGCCCTCGAGTCCTGGCAACATCCATGTAAATCTTCTCTGCACCCTTTCCAGCGTGACAACATCCATCCTGTAACGTGGTGATCAAAATTGAACACAATACTCTACATGTGGCTTCACCAACGTCTTATATAATTGCAACCTGACCTTCCAACGTCTATACTCACTATTCTGACTGATGAAGGCCAATGTGCCAAAAAGCCTTTCTGATCACCCTATCTATCTGTAATGCCACTTTCAAGAACCTGCACCCCTAAATCCCTCTGCTCGACAATGCTCCCCAGAGCCCTACCATTCACTGTGTGGGTCCTGCCCATGTTAGATTCTCAAAATGTAACAGCTGACATTTCTCTGTGTTAAATTCCATCAACAATTCCTCAGCTTATCTGCCCAACTGATCAAGGTCCTGCTGCAAATTTTGACAACCATCTTCACTATCGACAATACTACCCACTTTTGTGTCATCTGCAAACTTGCTAATCATGCCATGTACGTTCTCATCCAAATCATAGAAATAGATGACAAACAGCAATGGACCCAATACCGAACCCTGAGGCAAACCACTTGTCACAGGCCTCCAGACCGAAAAACAACCTTCCACTATCACCACCTGCTTCTTTCCACGAAGCCAATTTTCTATCCATTCAGCTAACTATCCTTGGATCACATGCGATGTAATCTTCAACCAGTTCTCAAAAATGCTTTAAAATAATAGTTGCACCTGCCACAACTTTGAGGGTGGTCATAGTTGCAGTGATAGCCCTCTACAATGCCATAAAGAAACACCTAAGCAACATTGGATATTTTACTGGAGTTGTGTTAGCACATAGCTAGTGCCTGGCAATGTCTGTTTGTTATTTCAACACACTTTGGCAGGCCACACATCTTAATGTTGCATGGTGCCATTCCTGTGAGGATGAATAAGTTGTAGTCAGTCATTCACTTAACCATATAACCATATAACAATTACAGCACGGAAACAGGCCCTCTCGGCCCTTCCAGTCCGTGCCGACCATTTGTTTTCCCCTAGTCCCATCTACCTGCACTCAGACCATACCCCTCCATTCCCGTCCCGTCCATATACCTATCCACTTTTAAATGTTACAATCGATCCTGCCTCCACCACTTCTGCTGGAAGCTCATTCCACACAGCCACCACCCTCTGAGTAAAGAAGTTCCCCCTCACGTTACCCCTAAACTTCCATCCCTTAATTCGCATGTTATGCCCACTTGTTTGAATCTTCCCTACCCTTAATGGGAAAAGCTTATCCACGTCAACTCTGTCTATCCCTTTCATCATTTTAAAGACCTCAATCAAGTCCCCCCTTAACCTTCTGCGCTCCAAAGAATAAAGACCTAACTTGTTCAACCTTTCTCTGTAACATAGTTGCTGGATCCCAGGCAACATTCTAGTAAATCTCCTCTGTACTCTCTCTATTTTGTTGACATCTTTCCTATAATTAGGCGACCAAAATTGTACACCAGACTCCAGAATTGGTCTCACCAATGCCTTGTACAATTTTAACATTACTTCCCTGCTCCTATATTCAATGCTCTGATTTATAAAGGCCAGCACACCAAAGGCTTTCTTTACCACCCTATCTACATGCGATTCCACCTTCAGGGAACTATGCAGTTATTCCTAGATCTCTCTGTTCCACAACATTCCTCAATTCCCTACCATTTACCATGTACGTCCTATTTTGATTTGTCCTGCCAAGATGTAGCACTTCACACTTATCAGCATTAAACTCCGTCTGCCATCTTTCAGCCCACTTTTCCATATGGCCCAAATCTCTCTGTAGACTTTGAAAACCTACTTCATTATCCACAACACCACCTATCTTAGTATCATCTGCATACTTACTTATCCGATTTTCCACCCCATCATCCAGATCATTGATGTACATGACAAACAACAGTGGACCCAACAGTGGAGCCTTTGTACAAGTTTGCAACCATCTTTCAACATCGATCATTTTGTTTTGCTTAGTTAATGTGTTCCCTCTCAGGACAACTTTATAACGTGAACGGAATTTCTAATCAGTATGCTCTATATTAGAATTTTCAAACTTCAGGATAAAACTGTTTCAGCACTATCTTTACTTTTACATGGTTCCTGTAAAGAGTGCTGGAGGTTCAGAGTTACTGAGGAATTTGCTCCAATTGATATTTTGCTTTTTATTCATATGATGAATGCACAAGTGGAAGCGACTGATCTGTGTGTGTTTGAATTAGTTTTGTGACAATTAACCGAACGGTGGTCAATCACCCTGGTAGTGCAGTGGTAATAACGTGCTCGATATGGGCAAAGTCCCGGCTTGCAACACTATCATCAGGTTGTAAACTAAATAAAACTTGAATTTGGGTGGATTGGTTGCAAGCTTCAGTAGTTGCATTTTCTATTCCATCATTTTCCATTGAAAAGCGAAAGCAGCAACCAATGAAGGTGGTTCTCTGGACACAGCTCAGTAAATGACAGAACCAGACAAATACAGGTCCACCCAGCTGGACATTCATGGAGGCATTATGATGGAGGCTCATATGACTGACGATACCTTTGGCTGCAGATGGGCGGTAATATGTTCTACGATAGTGGTATATTATGGAAGGATTGTGGTATACAATAGTGGCGTTTAAAAGACTTTTGGATAGGCATATGGATATGCAGGGAACGGTGGGACATTGATTATGTGCTAGTAGATAAGAGGCGGCCTTAGCATTACGCTCGGCCCAGGTATTGTGGGCCGATGGGCCTGTTCCTTTGCTCTACTGTTCTATGTTCTATTACCTGTGTTACAATTACATAGAACCTCTGATAATTTTGAAGTATAATAACAACAATATTCAAAAAAAAATTCAAGATTTTTGTGAAAACTTGCTCGTTGGTTGTCCCCTTGACGTTGCAGTTGGGACAAATTCCCAGGACTTTACAATTGTTAAAATGAAAGAACTATAATATATTACAATGTTGAAATTATTATTAACACAATCTGCCCCGATGATAGTGTTATTTGATATGAGAGGCACATTAGGTCACATGGTTTTCTGCTGCTAAAGTGGAACTGTGCCCTTTTAAGGTTCTAAAACCGGATATATGAACACAACATTTATTACTATTCTGGTTAGGAACAAAGCACTTTTTAAAAACTGGAATGATCAGTGGTGTGTTATCTAGCATTACAGCTCTAGGTAGTTTGTTTTCAAGGGAATTTTTTCACTGACTTCCAAATGATTGTGAATGGAATAAATTACTGTGTTTGTATTTCGTCTCTGCCAAATACAACGTATTCACTGGACAAGGGTATGCCATTTTATAAACTTTAATAATAACTCCGATCATTCCTTTCATGTATGTAATGATGAAAGTAAATACCAGCAGTACAAATATTACAAATATTCATCTCGGACTTATGAAACGTATTTAAGTAAAATACAAACAATAATTCTGCTATGAAATTGATATCGAGACAAAACTGTCAAAATGTATTCTCTAATTGAATCATGGAACAATTTTCAATCTTTGAGTAAGTTTGAACTCCTGGCCAATTCAACTTGCCCTGGTGGAAAACAGTGCACTTGCTGATGATTTCCTCCCCAGAATAGACAAATACCAGTTCTGGATGATTCCCTCGTGAAATCTCTTTGGGTCTGAGGGGTGGATCCTCAAAAGTACAACAACTCCAAATGTTGGATAATTTATTGTATCTCTTGTAGGGGTTAATTAATCTCTGCAGCCACTCTCACTACTTTACCCATTCCATATGGATGCTGTCAAGACATGCAGCCTTGATCTATCAATGGCATGAAGATTGGCTTTTCCATTTCCACTGCAGTGAACTGATCATTAGCAATGTTTTCCTTTAAACTGAACACGAGGAGTGGTTCTCTCTTCCAACAGATACTGTCTGATCTGCTTAGTAGTTTCTGTTTTTACATCAGATTTCCAACAAAGGCATCTTTTGTTTGCTTTTTAATAAAGAGAACACTTGAACACTTGGAGTTTCCTTTTCATATTTAATATTGCAACAGGACCAATTTCAAACATTTGTAAACAGTGGCCTGGTCTGTTATGAATCTCAGTATGTAGATTGTTCAGCAGCCTCATGGAATGTTTTTTGACAGTGCATATCACTGTTAAAACTACGTACATTTTCTGCATTAAGTTAAATAATTACCATAACACTACCAAGAATTCTGCAAAATACAAGTCATTCACTCTCCTGAAATTGAATGAATAAAGAAAGGCATTGGCTTGGTGTTGCAGCTAGATGGATTCAGGCTTTGGTGCAGTGGTGTATTGAATATGGGTTGAGTCCATGACTGCCTTAACGCCACAGCTGTTGAGATGTTTTCAGGATTGCAAGCCTTGCTTCCAGATGTCTACTGTTACAGAGTTTGAGGTTGGGATTCAGATGCTTTTCTCCCACCAATTTTGTGCCAATCCTGCATTTTAATTGTCAATGTTCCATCATAAATTATGATTCTGTTATTGCCCATGGCAGATCAAATGTAACTGTGACCGTAGTTTAGAAAATTCAAATCTCCTAAATGGTGGATTACAGACAGAAGTGATTGACAGACTGTAGTCTGAAGCACCTTTTGATATCCTGTATCTCACTATCATTGTTGTGAGCCACTAATACTGCTTTTCCAAGCAGGATTCATTGATTTTTGCAAATATAGCACTGCCCTAATCCTTCTAATAACTGCTGTCTCTTTCATTGACATATCAGTGGTGTTTGATTCTGTCAATCATCTAGCATCGCTTTGGAAATTCAAAATGTAACAAGAAACCATCAGGTGATGCTCTGCTGACCCCCATTGCTGCCCCACACCCTCTTTTCACCACAATATCCGCTCCTCAGCATTGTCGGCATTGCTCATTTCCACGTGCTCTTTTAAATTTCTCACTGATTTTAAAATCCCTCCACAGTTTTGCTCCATCCCATCTAGATAATATCCTCCAGCCCTATAATCGTTGAAATACTGACATGCATCCAATTCTGCCAAATGGATATCCGAGAGTTTAATTGCTCCATCATTATAGGTTGTGCCCTCAGCTGCCATACTTATAACCTAAACAGAAAATCTCCCGAAACCTCTCGACCTGCTCATTAAAGACTCCCTCTTTGAATTACATTTCAGTTATATTCTCTTGTGTCTTAAATATCTTTCCTAATGAATCCTAATAAATAATAACTCAAGAGTGAAATCCTCTCATACTTTAAAACATTTAGTTTGTGTTCTCAGATCTCTGACATCACAAACTTAAGCTATCTTGTAATTTGGAGGTGAGAATGCTCAATAGTCACAGTATTATAGGGATGTACAGCACAGAAACAAACCCTTTGGCCCACCTTATCCATGCCAACCAATTTGGCATATTGAGCTACTTCCATTTGTGTCATTTTGGCCCATAGCCCTCTAAACCCTTCCCATCCATATATCTGACCAAAACACTTTTAAAACATTGTAGAGGTATTTACTTCCATAACTTCCGCTGACAGTTCATTCTAGATACAGACTATGCTTGGAGTGAAAAATTGCCCCTAAGATCCCTCTTAAATGTCTTCCTTCTTACCTTTAGCCTATGTCCCCTATATTTAGAATCCTCCACCAGGGAAAAAGACTGTAAGCATTCCCTGTATCCATGCCCTCATGATTTTGTACACCTCAATAAGGTGAGACCAGGTAAGCCCTGGTAATACCCTGATAAATCTCTTCTGCACCCTTTAAAACTTAATGACATTTTCCCTATAGCTGGATGACCAGAACTGCATACAATACCCCAAGTATGGACTCCCAATTCTACGTTGCATCACAATGTACCAACCTTTGTAAATACCATTCCCAATGAAGGCAAGCCTGCCAAACGTCTCTTCACCTCACTATCCACCCGACTCACCATTTTTATGGAATCATGCTCCTGTACTCCCACATATGTCTAATCTGCAAAACTCTCTTGGGCTGTACCATTTACTGTGCAGGTCCTGCCCTGGATTGACATACCAAAGTACACACTTCACACTTGTGATGGTTACATTCAGTTTGTCATTCCTTGGTCCAATTTCAAATTGATCTAGATCTTGTTTTAAATTTGCATGTTCTTCATCTGCCCACTATACCACCAATTTTGGTGTCATCTGTAAATTTACTTACTTGATGTCACCCACAACTCTGCTGCTAGTATCTTACATCACACCAAGTCCTGTGTCGCCCATCATGGCACCCATAAATGTGAGGTTATCCACTTTGGCGGCAAAAACAAGGGGGCAGATTATTATCTCAGTGGGGTTAGGTTAGGTAAGGGGGAGGTGCAGCGAGACCTGGGTGTCCTTGTACACCGGTCACTGAAAGTTGGCGTACAGGTACAGCAGGCAGTGAAGAAAGCTAATGGAATGTTGGCCTTCATAACAAGAGGATTTCAGTACAGGAGTAAAGAGGTTCTTCTGCAGTTGTATAGGGCTCTGGTGAGACCACATCTGGAGTATTGTGTACAGTTTCGGTCTCCTAATTTGAGGAAGGACATCCTTGTGATTAAGGCAGTGCAGCGATGGTTCACAAGATTGATTCCTGGGATGGCGGGACTGTCCTATGAGGAAAGATTGAAAAGACTAGGCTTGTATTCACTAGAGTTTAGAAGGATGAGGGGAGGGATCTTATAGAAACATATAAAATTATAAAAGGACAGGACAAGCTAGATGCAGGAAAAATGTTCCCAATGTGGGGCGAGTCCAGAACCAGGGGGCCACAGTCGTAGAATAAAGGGGAGGTCAATTAAGACTGAGGTGAGGAAAAATGTTTTCACCCAGAGAGTTGTGAATCTATGGAATTCCCCGCCACAGAGAGCAGTGGAGGCCAAGTCACTGGATGGATTTAAGAGAGAGTTAGATAGAGCTCTAGGGGCTAGTGGAGACAAGGGATATGGGGAGAAGGCAGGCACGGGTTATTGATAGGGGACGATCAGCCATGACCACAATGAATGGCGGTGCTGGCTCGAAGGGCCGAATGGCCTCCTCCTGCACCTATTTTCTATGTTTCTGTTTCTATGGCGGTTGTCCAGTTGCTGCCTCACACCTATATGGACCTGGGTACAATCATCACCTCAGATGCTGTCTGTGTGAAGTGCTACAATATTCCTACAGCCATACAGGTCTTGCCCAGGTTTCCTCCCAGATTGCAAAGATATGGTGTGATTAATTCATCGCCCTTTAGTGTGGGTAAGCAGCAAAAAATTAAAAATGGAGACTTGCTGGGCAAGTGAAAGAGAATAAGTTATTGAGCTACACGAAAATAAAGAGGGACTGATGGGACTGCTCCCTGGGTAGAGCATCAAATTATGTTCAATAATTCTCCTGAATTTTCAAATTTATGGGTGCTATTTCAGGTACAAGCTGTTATTTCTAACACTGAGCTGGGAACAAGACAAACAACCATAATTTCCTGCACGGCCCGATTTTACCTTCTCCCCAAAATCCACAAACCCGACTGCCCTGGCAGACCCATTGTCTCTGCCTGTTCGTGCCCCACCGAACACATTTCCACATACCTTGACGCCATCCTATCCCCCTTTGTTAAATCCCTCCCCACCTATGTTCAAGACACCTCAGACACTGTCCGTCGGCTCCGTGCATTCCATTCTCCAGGCCCCCATCCTCTCATCTTTACCATGGACGTTCAGTCACTCTACACCTCCATCCCCCACCAGGACGGTCTCAAAGCCCTCCGGTTCTTCCTCGACCAGAGGAGCAACCCATACCCGTCCACTGACACCCTCCTCCGCCTAGCAGAGTTGGTCCTCACCCTCAACAACTTCTCTTTTGATTCCTCCCATTTCCTCCAAACACAAGGCGTAGCTATGGGGACACGCATGGGCCCCAGCTACGCTTGCCTCTTTGTTGGGTACGTCGAACAATCCTTGTTCTCGGCGTACCAGGGCCCCATCCCCGACCTCTACCTCCGTTACATCGACGACTGCTTTGGTGTCACCTCCTGCACCCACACACAACTGACTGACTTCATTCATTTCACCACCAACTTCCATCCGGCACTCAAATACACTTGGACCATTTCCGACACTTCCCTACCATTCCTTGACCTCACCATCTCTATTGCAGGTGATACGCTCCTGACCGACATCCACTACAAACCTACTGACTCCCACAGCTACTGGACTACTCTTCCTCCCACCCTGCTTCCTGTAAGGACTCCATCCCCTATTCCCAATTCCTCTGTCTACGCCGCATCTCCTCCCAGGATGAGGTGTTCCACACCAGGTCATCACAAATGGCCTCATTCTTCAGAGAACGGGGATTCCCCTCCCCCAATATTGATGAGGCTCGCACCAGGGTCTCCTCCATACCCCGCAACACTGCCCTCGCTCCCCATTCCCCCACTCGCAAACAGGGCAGAGTCCCCCTGGTCCTCACCTTTCACCCCACCAGCCGGCAAATACAACATATAGTCCTCCGCCAGTTTCGCCACCTCCAACGTGACCCCTCCACCCGCCACATCTTCCCATCTCCCCCCCTGTCTGCCTTCCGCAAAGACCGCTCCCTCCGCAACTCCCTTGTCCATTCTTCCCTCCCCTCCCACTCTACCCCTTCCCCGGGCACTTTCCCTTGCAACCGCAAGAAATGCAACACTTGTACCCTTCACCTCCCCCCTCCACTCCTTTCAGGGACCCAAGCAGTCCTTCCAGGTCCGACAGAGGTTCACCTGCACCTCCTCCAACCTCATCTACTGCATCCGCTGCTCCAGATGCCAGATGATCTATATCGGTGAGACCAAGCGGAGGCTTGGCGATCGCTTCGCCGAACACCTCCGCTCGGTCCGCAATAACCAACCCGACCTCCCGGTGGCTCAGCACTTCAACTCCCCCTCCCATTCCACATCCGACCTCTCGGTCCTGGGCCTCCTCCACGGCCAGAGTGAGCAACACCGCAAGCTGGAGGAACAGCACCTCATATTCCGCTTGGGGAGTCTGCATCCTTTGGGCTTGAATATTGAATTTTCTCAATTCTGTTAACCCTTGCTGTCTCCTCCCCTTCCCACCTCTCCCTCAGCCCTCGGCCCTGACATTCCCTCTATCTCTATCTCCCTCCCCCACCCCAGTCGCGCCAGCTTCTCATTTTCACACCACAAACAGCTTACAATGGCTTGTTCCCTTTATCACCGATACTTTTTTGCATATCTTTCACTCATTGTTCCTTATCTCTCCACATCACCGTCTATATCTCTCGTTTCCCTGATCCCTGACCAGTCTGAAGAAGGGTCTCGACCCGAAACGTCGCCTATCTCCTTCGCTCCTTAGATGCTGCTGCACCCGCTGAGTTTCTCCAGCTTTTTGTGTACCCTCGATTCTCCAGCATCTGCAGTTCCTTCTTTAAAACCACAATTTCCTGGTTTGCAGACTGTGGAGAATTATAACCGAAATTCCTCTGTAAAAAGTTGCTTCTATTGTACAATTTTCCATTTGTTATCAGGGAAGCACCTCATTCTAATTGCTTAATTCCAAGAATGAATGCACCACTTTTATTTCTTCAATCCAGTAGATCATGTACATAATATTTGAATGATGAGTAGGTCAGTGAGCATAAGACAGGGGACAGGATATGATGGCAGAGAGTGAAACACGTGCAGGAATAGCAAAGGATGTGCAATATGAGAATAAGTTAAAAGATTGTGGAGACAGATGGGACAGAAGGTTTCATACAAAGAGATCACGGAGAGACAGACTGCAAAATCAGTTGTTGCAGAACCACAGCAGGCAGAGCTAGGCCCAGAGATCACGAGAGAGACAGATGGGAGCAAGAAATTGGAGGGAGTGGGCAAAGAAAGATGTTAATTTTTGTATTGGAGGAAGAGAAGATTGAGCATACAAAACATGGGAAAAATAGACGGATCAGGGCGGAAAAAGAACCAGACCAGATGATGTCAGGCAAACAAACATGAACGAGCAGGAGGACATTGAGCAATGTCACACAGGATTAACTTAATTTAATCCCATGAATGCAAGCACGTTACTTAAATGTCAGTCAATTAGAATATTCCATCATTCTACTCATTTACAGTTGCAGAAAATAAATTACATAAACATATTTTTCTTAAATACATTTGCATTTTGCTTAAATAGTCTTGCATCAGCCAACATTAATGGTTTGTTTTTGCATTCAGTTTTCCTTTCTCATCGGCACCAGCCAAAAGCACTATTTTGAATCAAATGCAATTGGCTGAAAAGTTTTACCCATGGTTTGTGTATTTTAATGGACACAAATCATATAAATGGAACACTTCTACAAGTAGAATTTTTAGTGAAATTATTTTCGGTGCATTTATACATTTCTAGAAAGTAAAAGCACATAACAGTTTGAGAAAATGTTTCAATTCATATTATTGCAAATAAAACTAAATATTTTGTTACTGTGTTGCAGAAACAATTAACTGCAGTTGCTCCATTGTTTCCCAATAGAAAATGCAATTTACACCATGAAAACATGCTAATCAGCATGAAAATACCTCATTACGTTTTAAAAGAACTTTTGGAGAGGAAATGAGTGAATGAGCATCGCATAAGCATACTGTCCCCTTCAAGTACAGTTGATTCTGCTGCAGCTATCAAAACTTAATTCTATTACAGCCTCTGCATGGGGTGTTAACTCAATTACCATGGGGTACAGATCCTCAACCCAAATGTTCATGCTTGTAGTCAAAGGAGATTGAAATCGTCACAAAAATATCCACACGGATAGGTTAAAGATTACAGTATTAGATAAAAGTAGCGTGTAAAGTGTCACATTCAGAAATAATCATTCTCCAAATCAAGTTCTTGAAAGTTGGTAAAGTTTTATTTACAGAATGTACATTGGTAATTATTTTAACTACTGATGATACAAACAAATTTAGCACAAACGAACCCTTCCACGAAATGATCCCTCGGTATTTTGTAAAAATGATTCTGAATTAAGTTGAATTGACAGATTTTAGGTCAGTCAAGTGCGTTGTGATCAATTTGATTTTCACTGTGGGTGATAAAAGTGGCTCCCTCTTGCTACTAGGTACATGCTTACAACAGATGATCATTAAAGCCTCTCCAATCTTGAGTCTGTGTAAGTGTGTTCTATTAGTCCATGGTCTGTCTGTTTGGCAACTCTAGCCCTGAAGACAAATGGCAATTGCTGCCCCGAGAGGTCTGAAGTCAAGTCAATAGGGAATCTCAACTCGAACTGGAAAAAAAGATGCCTGCTCATTATAGATTGCTCCAGGGGAAAAAAACATGCAGCCATTAGAACCATTAAAAAGCGCTAATTATTTTCATATTAATTAAAAAAATTACACACAAGTTACACAAATGAATGACAAAAGGAAATCAAAATGAACTAAAATAAAGAAAAAAATTATAGAGGCTCGAAATCAAATGAAAACAAAAAAAAAGCTATAAACACTAGGCCAGTCAACATCTATAGAAAGACCTAACAGGTTACTGTTTTATGTACATACTTTAATCAGAACTAAAATATACTTAAACATATTTTAAGCAAGTCAATAGGGAGTACAACAAAACATAGATGAGAATAAACAACTGATTGTGACAGTGCTTAAGATGAAAGCAGGACGTTGTAAATAAAGATTGTAATGGCACGAGATCATATGAAGCAGTGAGAGTGCTCAAAAATAATTAAATTGTATTTATGAAACATAAAACAACTAAGGGGAGAAATGTTGCAGCAAAGAGTACCTGCAAAGCAGAATATTTGTCCGGCATATCAATTGTGAAGGAAAATAAAATCATGCTGATAACTGCAGGAGATGTCCAGTTCTGCTCTGGTAGAGTAATTATCACCTACAATTTTTACTAACATGCGTGGTGAATTATAATTTTAACTCAAAAATTTTGTTTTCTTGTCAACTGTACCAGAATACAGGGAAGTTTCATGATTATGTTTGGTTCAGCAATGTGAAAGCTAGTAGAAAATTTAGATACAATGACAATCATTAATCCAGACCTCGGTAATCGTCAATATGTTTCTGCTCTGCACTGGGGGTACAAATACAGAGATCCATTATCAATTATTTCACTCACTCATTCAATATACTACGGTTAAACTTCAGATGAGAATAATAATTTGAACTGAGTCTGACATTTTCGAGATGAGTATTATTTTAATTTCATATCTAGAACTCTATTATGATCTAATCTCTTATATGCCAATCTCTTGGGGGGTAAACTGCAATTTGAAAATTTCCTCGTAACGGTTTCTTCAACTGACTCGATATGGGTCCTCCTGGGTTATGGCAAGAATCCAATCCTGATAACTGTTCACAGACTGAACCGTTTGCAAGTTGAAAGTGTGGCCGCAAACAGAGTTCCCACATGGCAGAAGATGGCTGCAGATGTAGATTGTCCCATAATAGTCTGGAGAAGCATTTTAAATCTTGTTTTCCCATTCTTAATAATAAAGCTGATTTTAACAAATTTGCCCCGGCATATCTCAGACTCGAAATAGGATTTGCAAAGTGAACGTCAACACGCCAACTAGAATGCATTCTTCCTGAGTTCAACATGGCAAAATTCTTGCTAACATCAAGAACAGTTGACAGTTTGGGGGAGGTTAAGGATTATGGTGAAACTGATGGTATGGAGATTTCAATATGAGGAGTATCGTGCATAAAGCAAATGGACCAGTGTTTGGAACAATATTTTTTTGGATTTTTAAAAAATTATGTGGATAATCCAACTGGACCTTGTACTACAAAATGAACCTGGCCAGATAACTGGTGTTTCTGTGGAAGATTATTTTGAAAACAGTGACCATTACTTCACAGGTTTCAAGATAGTTATGAATAAGGATCAGTCTGAACCTTGGGGGAAGGTACTAAATTGGGGTAAAGCAGATTACGTCTGCTATGGAGAGCAATTTGGGAACAGCTGTTATTGGGTAGGTCCACATCTGACATGCGGGAGTCACTTAAAAGTTGATCAAAGTTCAGGAACCTTGGATGACCTGCGAGGTCATCAAAATGGGAAAGGAAGCACATGTAACATTTAGAAAGGTGAAATCACACTGGGAGGTTAAAGATGAAGTAGGAGTGGGCATTAGTATTTTGAAGAGCATTAAGGTGGATAAATCCCGAGGGTCTGGGGTTATTGCAAAAGGCGAGAGAAGGAATTGCAGTGGCTTTTATTTCTTCTCCAACCAAAGGTGAGGTCCCGGAGGACTAGACAGTAGCCAATGTTAGTCATTTGTTTAAAAAGAGAAGTAAAGATAATCCTGGAAATTATACGACAGTGAGCCTCATGTCGGCTTTAGGGAAGCTATTGGAGACAATTTTTCAGGATAGGATTTCCTCGCATTTGGAAGAGAACAGGCTAAGTAGGGACTGTCAGCATGGCTTTGTCCATGGCAGGGCATGTTTTAGGTACTTGACTGCGCTTTTGAGAAGATGACAAAGGTGATCGATGAGGGTAGGGCAGTGGATGTTGCCGACTTGGATTTTAGTACGGCATTTCAAAAATTATATCTGTGTGTGACTGCTGCATTTGAGCACTCCAAGATGGTAACTCTATCCTTAGATTGCTTGAATCCTTTTGTCTTCCACTGGCAGTGTGCATCATCAACATAATGCAGTTTCGTACACATTATGCACTTGCCCAGGACTGAAGTGCTCATCAGCTACACGCTTAGCAAATTCATCCACATACTCAACAGCTTTTTCGTGATTTGCGGTTTTTCACCACACTTTACACATTTTAATTCCATGATGCTTCTTAAAATTTGAAGTCATCCTTCACTTTAGTTGCACTAATGTTCGTATTTAAGTTCTTTATGGACCAATTTAGCAGCCTGTTCTATTAACATGCTACCCGACAAGTCCACTCGATCACTCCAATGTTGTCGAAACCATTCCATCATCACTCAATCATGCTCAATACTCGTATCTTCTTTCATAGGTTTCCTCACACTCATTTGCTTCTTGTAATTACTATCTGCAAAAAAAATCATGATTTTGTCTCTTTGCTTCTTTATATCTTTAACAGTTGACGAAGCAATACCATATGCATCAAAGAGTTTCTGCATGGAAACACCACGATCGAGTTGTTTCAACATCTTTACTTTGTCTTGTTCGATATGGACATGCTTACGCTTGACATCACGACAGTCACTTGGACCTTGTTTGGAGTCATAGCTAGGGTTAAATATAAGCACAATAAGCTAAGAATTGCACAAAACCTAGGGATCATGACCAACAACTGGAAGTGTAAACAATAAGCTCTTTCGGGACGGAGTCACATCCTAAAAGAGAGCGCGCCACATGCATTGCCATATGTGGTTGCCGAGTGAATCGTAAGTGTGCTCTTGTAATTTTGTCCGAATTAAAGGAGATGCAGGGCCATTAGTTGCAGGAACATCGGTGGTGTGCCTGTATTAGACGTGTTGCTTTCAATAAAGACAACAAATGAAATTAACTGTACATGCAGTATCGTGATTTGGCTCCCTCTTAACATCTAGATATCTATGATAACAAACACAAATGAATTGACCTTTCTGATGACTGACTTAATGTAAAATGTCTCTCAACAAATCTCATACTACTTTTCGTTTCAGAATTCAAGCAAATACGGCTTTTTCCTTTACTATAAAAGGCAGAAGAAAATTTGGCCAGTGCAATATGCAGATTTCTTTCATTTTAGAAACTAAACCGTCTTTAATGCTATAAAATAGATTGAGTACATGGATTCCTCTGATTGGGAATGTATCAGATGAATCTTAGAAAAGTTGCATGTGCATGCACTAAACCTGCACCGGATCCTCAGATGGATGTATATTATGACACTAGAAATGTAAATGCAGCTCTAACGGCACTATTTCTCAGTCAATGCCCTCTCAACATTGCATAGTTGAATACATTAACAGAAATGAAAGCAGGAATAAAAGGAGCATAAACAAATTACGGGTTTGGTGCAGGTACAATTATATGCATTTCCTATGCTTCAAGACATGATTTGGCTGGTGCTTAAGTACTATGTACATTTAATTGTTTGTGCTCAAATAAGGTGCTTCCAGACATGGTGAGCTAAGAAGCCTTCTCTTGGAATTCAGCATGAGCAGCACAATGAAGAGACCAAGAAGATTTATCATATTTACTTCAAGATATAGAGGAAGTCATTTGCCCACTCAGGCAATGTTACTTCTCAACAACTACATCCCCCCACTTACTTCCCTTTTATTCCCCCTCACATATCCGATTCCCTCAAGATTCCTAACACCCACCAACACTAGGAGAAACCACCAGTCATTGGGAAGTGGGTGGAAGCCAAAGCAATCAATGGAAACCCATGTGGTCATACAGAAAACTTATAAATTACACATAGACAGCACCACAGGTCAAGATTGAGCCCACTGTCAAAATATGAGGCAACAGCATTATTTGCCCTCTCTGTCAGGGCAAGCCACAAAGAATATGTGTATGTTTGTGTGTATGCAGTGTTTATAGGAAGCAAAAATCAACAGTTTAAAAAAAAGAGATTAATTCTCTAATCTCAATTCGCAAAAAAAAGAACCCTGGAGATACATTCACTTAAGATAACACAGGGTTTTTTTTTGAAATTGTACTGCTGCAGCCACTTGAAGATCAAATCAGAGGAAATCGTGAGATGGGAGAGAAATGAATTTTGAGGAGAAAGATTAAGAAAGCAAAGAACAATGATATATTTATGGAATAAAAGGTTCCAATGCACTTCACAGGATTTATATTAGAACATTTCAGATTTTAGAAACAATAGCCTGAAGCTTAGTTGAAAACATAGGATTAAAGGCGAACCTAAATCAGGAAAGAGGTAGAGAGTGAAGAGGATACAATTCTAAAATTAATGCCCTTGACTAGTAGGAAGCCAGCAGTGGAAGAATTGATTCTGGATATAAACAAGAAGCCAGAAGTTGAGGTTTACTGTGATCTTGAAGACTTACGCAATTGGATAAGTTAGGAGGGTGTAATTCGCGGAAGTTGAAAACTTGAAAATTAAATGTTGTGTTGATGTGGGAGAAGCATCTGGTTAAATGGAATCAGGCGACTGCAGTTCAATGAACTGTGATTCATCTTGAGTGCAAATGTGCCAGTTTCAGGAACAGCTTCTTCCCTACAGCCATCAGGCTATTAAACACGGCAACAAATAAGCTCTGGACACAACAAACTATTATTATTATTGCTCTATATTTGTTTATTTATTGAGTATGTGTGCATGGGTATATAGACACACTAAACTTTTTTTTATCCCGTTATGTACGATGTTTACATATTCTGTTGTGTTGCAGCAAGTAAGAATTTCATTGTCCTATCTGGGACATATGACAATAAAACACTCTTGACGACTCTTGATCTAACAGACGAAGAGTAGAGAGGCTTGAGGAGAATGAGGTGGTCAACTGTATAAAAGGCTGAATACAGGTGAAGGAAGATAAAAGGTTACTCTTGCCACAAGCACACAATGGAACTAACCAAGTGCTGGGAGGGGAGGAACAATACAGTGTGGGAAGAGAAACGGTGCAGGGGGCAATTGGAACAAATTGCCTGGCGGCCAGGTTTAAGAGCCAGTGGAGATGGAGGAGCCAAGGAGAAGTGCAGCACCTTTTTATACACTCATCAAGGTCTTCCTTATTGCTTCCCCTAGTTCCTCATTCCTCTTCTTCCTCAAATACCCATGAATTTTGAAGAATAGCTGAACACCATAAGGGTTGGTTAAAGTAACTAGATGTTTCACATGGTGGGGTTGAGAACATGGAAAGGTTAGTTAAAAAGATTTCATATTGAAGAGTCTTGGGAGTGCTCACAATTCACAATGTGAGAAAAAAAAGTGCTGCACGAACTCAGTGGGTCAGGCAGCATTAATGGAAACATGAATAGGTGACGTTTCGGGAGAGGACCATTCTTCAGCCTGACTGTATGGTGGGGGTGGTGGGGAGGGAGAAGAACGCCAAAAAGGGCAGGACAAAGCTTGCCAGGTAATACGTTGAAACAGATAAGGTGGGGGGGGGGGGGGTTGATAGGCAGTTGTTCAAGAAGGAACTGCAGATGCTGGTAAATCGAAGGTAGACAAAAGTGCTGGAGAAACTCAGTGGGTGCGGCATCATCAATGGAGCAAAGGAAATAGGCAACATTTCGGCCTGAAACCCTTCTTCAGGCAGATGGTTGGCCGAAGGCTACAATTGAAAAGGCTGAAGGTGTGAGACAAATGGATTAAAACACTTTACTAAAGAACGAGGACATCTCAATTAGAAGCATCTTGACAGCAAATGTGGCAGAGACAGAGAAAATTAGAGTAGGGGATAGCATCTTTACTAAGAGGAGGGGTGGAAGGGTGGTGCAGATAACTGTGGGAGTCAGTAGGTTTGTAATAGACATCAGCCGACAGTCTGTCTCCTATGATGGAGACAGAGAGATTAAAATAGAGGTGTCAGAGATTGTCCAAGTGAATTTGAGGGCAGGATGGAAGTTAGTGATAAGGTTAATGAAATCAAAGAGTTCTGCAAGCGTGCAGAAGGCAGGCCTGATGCAGTAGTTGAAATAGTAGAGAAAGAGTTGGGGGATGGTGCCAGTGTGGCTCGTATTTATTTCAAGAGGACTAGAATACAAAAATAAGGATGTAATGCTGAGGCTCTATAAGGCGTTGATCAGACCGAATTTGGAGTACTGAGAGCAATTTTGGGCCCATATCTGAGGAAGGATGTGTTGCCGCTGGAGAGAGTAGCGAATAGTGAAAGGCCTGGATAGAGTGGATGTGGAGATGATGTTTCCACTTGTGGGAGAGTCTAGGACCAGAGGTCAGCCTCAGTATTAAAGAGCGCTCCTTTAGGAAGGAGATGAGGAGGAATTTCTTTAGTCAAAGGGTCGTGAATCTGTGGAACTAATTGCCACAGAAGGCTACGGATGTCGTCAATGGGTATATTTTATAGCAGGGATAGATAGATTCTTGATTAGTATGTGTCAGCGGTTATGGGGAGAAGGCAGGAGAATGGGATTAAGTGAGAAAGATAGATCAGCCATGATTGAATGGCGGAGTAGACTTGATGGGCCGAATGGCCTAATACTGCTCCTATCACTTATGAACATAATAACAATGTTCGGATTGTTGCTGAGTGAGTGGAGGAGGGCTGTGCATTCAGAGGGGTTGGGATTGGAGTGGGTAAGGAGAGGGGAGCTGCCAGGGAGCCAGTGAAGGCCTATAGACCCACCCTAGGAGAGGCCAAGGAAGCTGAGGATTGGCAGTGGTGCCAGCGGGCCCGGCCTACATGCAGTTGGGGAAGCAGCGAAGCCTGGAGACAGTAGGCTCATTCTGTTAATGGTCAGGGAGACGAGGAGGGCTGGTAGCAGCAGCTTTGGTGCCCCGTCCTGTGAGCGGCGAGCATTGGCGGTGAGCATTGGCGCTGCGTATTCTGGCAGCAGTGGCATTGTCTCAGCCTGCGGATGGATGAGAAAATGGAGCACAGGAAGGAAATTGAGAACCTTGTAATCTGGTGCCAAGACAACAACCTCGCAATGTCAGCAACACAAAGGAGATTGTGATTGTCTTCAGGAAGCAAAGCAATACACACACCCTAGTATACAGTGATGGTGCCAAAGTAGAGATGGTTGAAAGCTTCAAAACCTTGAGAATAAATATCATCAGCAATTTGTCCTGGAACAGGCACATCGAACCTATAGCCAGGAAAGCACACCAACACCTCAACTTCCTTAGAAGGCATAGGAAGTTCAGCATATCCCCAACAGCCATCACCAACTGCTATAAATGCACCACAGAAAGCAATTTATCATGATGCATCACAGCATGGTTTGGGAACAGCTCCATCCAACCCCGGAAGAAAGTGCCGAGTTGTGGGCGCACCCAAACCATCAGGCAAACCAACGTCCCTTCCATTGACTCCATCTACACCTCATACTGCCTCGGCATTGCCAATAGCATAATCAAGTACCAACCTCACCCTGGTCACTCCTCTTCTCCTTTCTGGCAAGAGGTACAGAAGTTTGAAAATGCGTACCTCCAGATTCAGGCACAATTTCTTCCCAGCTGTTTATCAGGCAACTGAACAGTCCTCACACTCAAAAGGAGACCTTTAAACTATCTTTAATCAGACTTTATCTTGCACTAAATCTTGTACCCTTTATCTGTACATTATGGACGCCTCGTTGGAATTATTTATAGTATTTTCTTTGACTGAATAGTATGCAACAAAAAGCTTTTCACTGTACCTAGGTACATGTGACAATAATAAACTAACTAAACTGACTCAACAGGAACACCCAGGAAAATCCCATGAGGTCCCAAAGAGGACATAAAAACCCCATACAGACAGCATCCGTAGTCAGGACCGAACCCAGGTCTCTGGCGCTGTGAGGTAGCAGCTCTACCTGCTGCACCATTGTACTGCCCAGAGCCTCTGTTGAAATTATGAACACAACAAAACATCAATGTTGACAATCATTTTGTGGGAGCATCATGTCTTGAAGATCCACAAAATGGGTCAGATACTCTGATTACAACATCAAATATCTTTTGTGGACTTACAACTGTATCTCTCATTATCCTAACCAAACACTGAACGAATTATAGATAAAGAACTAGAGAGAAACACAAATGGAGGATTTGGGGAATCATTTCTAAATTTTAGCTTGTCCACAAACTGTCCGGTTTTATAAAGAAATTGGTAGAAGTGAGTAAGTAAGTGTGGTATATGGCCAAAGTTAGATGGAACCACACAAATCTTGTAAGACCTCAACAATAAATGACTCAGGAACTAAGAAAAATGAGACAGCAGAAGTAACAAGGTACTGAAGTGTACAATAAATCATCTTGTTGAATGTTGGAGTAGGTGCAAAGAGCAGGATGTTTGACTCCTGCTCCTATATTTTACGTTTCTGTGACAAGTAAACAGCATTACCACTTCACAGGGTACATGAATGATTCTGACAGACTCTGAAGAATAAAGATTAAGTAACCTATATCTGAGAGGTGCAGTCCTTGTGTCAAGAATATTGGGCAGACAAAAAAGGTTCTTGCAGGTTGAGTGCAGAGAGGAGAGGGTAGGGTGCAGTGGTCAGTGGGAGGGGCGGAAGAGGGAGAGTGAGGGTGGGCAGAAGAGGGAAACGGGGAGAGGACCGAGAAGGACAAAGAACCTGAGCTAGAGAAATTTGTTCAGCCAGAGGTGAGGCCATTCAAGACCCACGATACTCCAAAAATAGCAGATGTCACATATGCCAGAGATTATTCTCCATCACAACACTATCTTGCTCAAGAAGGGAGCGAGGTAGATGAGAGGAAACCATAAGCCGGTTAGCCTAACTTCACTGATTGGTAAGATTTTATAGTACAGAATAAAATATGAGGTTTCTCAGTACTTAGAAGCACACGATAAATAGGCTGTAGTCAACATGGTTTTGTGAAAGGGAGATACTGCCTGAGGACCCCGCTGGAATTCTTTGAGGAAGTAAATAACAGGATAGGCAAAGGAGAGTGAGTGGATGTGATTTAACTGGATTTTCAGAATGCCTTTGATAAGATGCCGCATATGAGGCTGCTAAAGGTGATGAAAGCCCATGGTATAAGAGGGAAAATACCAGCATGGATAGCAGGTTGGCTGGATGGCAGAAGGCAAAGAGTGGCAACAAAGAGGGCTTTTGCTGGTTGGCTGTCAGTGAACGATGTTCTGTAGGGGTCGGTGCTGGGACCACTACTCTTCGCAATGTATAACAAAGAATTGAATGATGGAATTGAAGGCTTCGTGGTCAAGTTCCCAGATGATACGAAGATAAGTGGAGGGGCAGATAGTGTAGAGAAAGCAGGGACTTTGCAGAAGGACTTGAGCAGGTTGGGAGAGTGGGATGAGAAGTGACAGATGGAATGCAGCGTAGCAAAGTGTGATGTCATGCATTTTGGTAGTAGGAATAAAGGTGCGGACATTTTTCTAAATGGAGAGATAATTCAGAAATCGGAGGCGCAAAGGGACTTGGAAGTGCTGGGGCAGGATTCCCAAAATGTTAATTTGCAAGTTGAATCGGTAGTAAGGAAGGCAAATGCAATGCTCGCATTTATTTCGAGAGGGCTACAATACAAAAACAGTGATGTAATGCTGAGGCTTTAAAAGACACTGGTAAGACCGCATTTGAAGTATTGTGAGCCGTTTAGGGCCCCATATCTGAGGAAGGACGTGCTGGCGTTGGAGGGGGTCCAGAAGAGGTTTACAAGCACCGACCCCTACAGAACATCGCTAGTCACTGGCAGCCAACCAGCATAAGCCCCCTTTATTGCCACTCGTTGTCTTCTGCCATCCAGCCAACCTGCTATCCATGCTGGTATTTTCCCTCTGATACCAAGAGCTTTCATCACCTTTAGCAGCCTCATGTACGGCACCTTATCAAGATCCGTGGAATGAGCGGGTTAACATATGATTGACGGCACTGGGCCTGTACTTGCTGGAATTTAGAAGGATGAAGGGGATCTCATTGAAACTTACCGAATAGTGAAAGGCCTGGACAGAGTGGATGTGGAGAGAATGTTTCCACTAGTTGGAGGCTAGGGCCAGAGGCCACAGCCTCAGAATAAAAAGATGCACCTTTAAAAAGTAGATGAGACAAAACTTCTTTAGTCGGAGAGTGGCGAATCTGTGACCAAGTCAATGGAGATTTTTAAGGCGGAGATTGACAGATTCTTGATTAGTAAGGGTGTCAGGGGTTATGGGGCAATGACAGAATGGGGTTGAGAGGGAGAGATAGATCAGCCAATATTGAATGACAGAGTAGAAGTATTGTATTGCGTACAGTTTTGGTCTCCAAATCTGAGGAAATACATTCTTGCCATAGAGGGAGTACAGAAAAGGTTCACCAGACGGATTCCAGGGATGTCAGGACTTTCATATGAAGAAAGACTGGATAGACTCAGATTGTACTCAGATTAGAAGATTGAGGGGGGATCTCAAAGAAACTTACAAAATTCTTAAGGGGTTGGACAGGCTAGATGCAGGAAGATTGTTCCCGATGTTGGGGAACTCCAGAACAAGGGGTCACAGTTTAAGGATAATGGGGAAATCTTTTAGGACCGAGATGAGAAAAACATTTTTCACAGAGAGCGGTGAATCTCTGGAATTCTCTGCCACAGAAGGCAGTTGAGGCCAGTTCATTGGCTATATTTAAGAGGGAGTTAGATGCAGCACCTGTGGTGTGGCTAGAGGGATTAGGGGGTATGGAGAAAAGGCAGGTACGGGATACTGAGTTGGATGATCAGCCATGATCATATTAAATGGCAGTGCAGGCTCGAAGGGCCGAATGACCTACTCCTGCACTAATTATCTATGTTTCTATGTAGACATGATAGGCCAAATGGCCTAATTCTTCTCCTAGAACTTATGAACTTACAAATACTTGGCGATTTCAAGGTCCATGGAAGCTGACCAACACGGTGGACATCTGGGTTAACTGGAATGCCAATCCTTTGGCAAAAGGCACACATTTCCTTTGCACTGCTCACCTTGTAGTACATTGCAACATTAAATTGAGACAGACACTGCCAAAACTGAGGCAGGTACACTCGTAAGTATTCAGGCAAGCACTTGAATGGCCAACACAAAGGTAGATATGAAGCAAGTGCTGGTCAATTACTATAATACAGATTGGTACTTGATGGTGTCCTGGACACATTGGGCTAACGGGTTTGTTTGGCCATGTTCCTCTATAACTAACTACTAGTGAGCAGTCCCAATGATCCAGGCCCACATACCTATCATTTTTTCTCATACTATGGCTTTTTAAAGTATTTGGTTTTCTTTCAGTCTTAGGGCTGCCAACTCCATAATGTTTTCTACATCTATATTCAGGATACTGTTATTCTTACTCCACCATTATGATGCCACCAGCAAGCACTCCTTCCATTATACCTTCACAACTGACACTGATTTTATCATATCTCTGCACCTGCCACAGATATCGCTTCCTGACCACCATTGCCTTCTCAAGCTCTGGATGAATAATCGAGATAATCCTACTGGGGTTCAGCAAACAACAGCTGTTACGCAGCAAGGTACACAGCAAGGTACAATGATTTTAATATCTGTAGGGTGGGCTGGGCCAATAAAATAGAAACCGGTGATCAATCTAATAATGTAGAAACAGGGGACTGCAGAGCTGGTTTGCAAAAAAACACACAAAAGTGCTGGTCAGGCAGCATCTGTGGAGAACTGGTGAGGATTTGGGTCAGGACCCTTCTTCAGATGGAAACATCACCTATCCATGTCTCCAGAGATGCTGCCTGACCTGCTAAGTTACTCAAGCATTGAGTCGAATCTAATAGCACAATCTTCTTTCAAAAAGACTTAACAATTAGACCCATTCTCTCCTCCACCTCCTTTTCCTGTACCCCAGGGAAGTATTTCTCCTACCATTTTTTGCCTTTGAAAAAAAATGTATTGGACCCAATCTTCTACCTTAACATGAATACTAATGCAGATACTCACGCCAACCAAATTGTTAGCACTGGCTAGGTCCTAAGCTTGTAATGGCGTCTACTGTCCTGCTGCTGCTGCCGCCACTGGACGCATGGATTTTATTTTGACACCATAAACTTCTGTATATTTCCCAGACCCAAGCTGGCAAGTCTGTTCTTGAGCCAGATTAAATATGTTGAAAATATAGTGAATGCCCTAAATCAAATGAATAACAAAAAATGATTGCCTTTGGAGAGCATAGCGTTTGCAATTTATCAATTTAAATGGTTTAAATAATGTTTAAATGTGCTTGTACTCACTTCTAATCATCTTACCTTAAAAACTTGATTTCTAAATGGGTCCCAAAATAATTTCACAAACATTACAATTAAGTGGCAGCTGGGGCCAGGCCCTCACCAGCTGCCAAAAGTTGTTCTAAAGGCATCAAGCTGCTTTTGCTGCAAAACCTCTAACCTGCACTCAGCCACATCGATGAGCTGGGCAGTCAGCCTCTCAATAGGAGAGTGCATCGAGGAACATAAAGAAGAAACAGCACAGGAGCAAGTGGCTAGCACTCACGTGGAAACTAAACAACTGCATCGCCACTGAATCCCTTTCATCGCACTTTAATCAGGACAGCTGAGGGCACGTCCCCCTACTGAACATAATAGCTTGCCGTTATATTATCTTCAGTTCTTTTACAAATCATTTTCAATCAGCATCATCAGATTACCAACCCTTCTACCACTGGAAACAGTTTCTCCCTCGATATATCAAAACATTTCACAATTTTGAACACCTCAATTAACCCCATTTAATATTAAATTTATCTTCCTGAACATCCTCAGATGTTCTATTCTTACTTACGCTTTTGATGCCATTTCAGTAAATTAACTCTTCACCCTTTCTAACACTTTATTTTCCTGAAATATAGCCTGGCCCTCTCCAGGGCCTGATCAAATATATCCGAGGACATTGCGGGAAACTAGTGAGGAAATTGCGGAAGCCCTGGTTGAAATTTATGAGGTCCTTAAAGACTAGAGGGTGGCAAATGTTTTGCCTCTTTTCAAGAAGGGCTGCAGGGAAAATGCTGGGAACTATAGGCCGGTGAGTGTAACATCTGTAGTTGGAAAGATACTAGAGATTATTCTGAGGGATAGGTTATACAGGCATTTGGATGGGCAAGGGCTGATTAGGGATAGTCAGCATGGTTTTGTAAGTGGGAGGTCGTGTCTCACAAATCTGATTGATTTTTTTTGAAGACGTGACCAAAAAGGTTAATGAGGGCAGTGCTGTAGATGTTGTGCACATGGATTTCAGTAAGGCGTTCGACAAGGTTCAGCATGGTAGGATGCTCTGGAAGGTTAGATTGCATGGGATCCAAGGAGAGATAGCTGAATTGATAGCAAATTCCTCCATTGAAGGAAGCAGAGGGTGATGGTAGAAGGTTGCTTCTCAGAATGGAGGCCTGTGACTAGTGGTCTGCCTCAGGGTTCGGTGCTGAGCCCGTTACTGTTTGTCATCTACATCAATGATTTGGATGAGAACATACAGGGCAAGATTAGCAAGTTTGCTGATGATACAAAAGTGAGTGGTTTTGCAGACTGGGAAGATGGTTGTGAAAGATTGCAGCAGGATCTGGATCGATTGGCTATGTGGGCTGAGAAATGGTTGATGGAATTTAAAGTCAAGTCAAAAGTCAAGAGTTTATTGTCATGTGTCCCTGATAGGACAATGAAATTCTTTCTTTGCATAGCACAACAGAACATAGTAGGCATAAACTACAATTATATACCTAAATACACACATTAATTAATAAATTAATAAAGTGCAAATAACAGATGGCGGGGTATCAATGTTCAGAGTTTTATCCGAGCCAGGTTTAATAGCCTGATGGCTGTGGGGAAGTAGCTATTCCTACGCAACTGCAACGGGTCGTTGCAGTTCTCAGGCTCCTGTACCTTCTACCTGAAGGTAGCAGGGAGATGAGTGTGTGGCCAGGGTGGTGTGGGTCCTTGATGATGCTGCCAGCCTTTTTGAGGCAGCGACTGTGGTAGATCCCCTCGATGGAAGGAAGGTCAGAGCCGATGATGGACTGGGCAGTGTTTACTACTTTTTGTAGTCTTTTCCTCTCCAGGGCACTCAAGTTGCCGAACCAAGCCACGATGCAACCGGTCAGCAAGCTCTCTACTGTGCACCTGTAGAAGTTAGAGAGAGTCCTCCTTGACAGACCGACTCTCCATAATCTTCTCAGGAAGTAGAGGCACTGATGAGCTTTCTTAATAATTGCATCTGTGTTCTCTGACCAGGAATGATCTTCACAGATGTGCAAGCCCAGGAATTTGAAGCGCTCGACCCTTTCAACCATGGACCCGTTGATATAAACAGGACTGTGGGTCCCCATCCTACTCCTTCCAAAGTCCACAATCAGTTCCTTGGTTTTGCTGGTGTTGAGGGCCAGGTTATTGTGCTGGCACCATATGGACAGTTGCTCGATCTCTCTTCTGTACTCCAACTCATCCCCATCAGTGATACGTCCCACAACAGTGATGTCGTCAGCGAACTCGATGATGGAGTTCGCACTATGACCGGCTACGCAGTCATGAGTATAGAGTGAGTACAGCAGGAGGCTGAGCACGCAGCCTTGAGATGCTCCCGTGCTGATTGTTATCGAGTCTTGACACATTTCCACCAATACGAACAGACTGTGGTCTGTGAATGAGGAAGTCGAGGATCCCATTGCAGAGGGATGCGCAGAGACCCAGTTCTGCGAGTTTGGTAACCAGTTTGGAGGGGATGATTGTGTTAAATGCCGAGCTGTAGTCAATGAATAACAGCCTGACATATGCGTTTTTGTTGTCCAAGTGGTCCAGAGCAGAGTGGAGGGCCAGCGAGATCGCGTCCACCGTTGATCTGTTGTGGCGGTAAGCGAACTGCAGTGGGTCCCGGTTTTTGTCGAGGTAGGAGTTGATTTGAGCCATGATCAACCTCTCGAAGCACTTCATCACCACAGGCGTTAGTGCCACAGGTCGATAGTCATTGAGGCACGTCATCTTGCTCTTCTTGGGCACCAGTATTATTGATGCCCTTTTGAGGCAGGTGGGAACCTCAGACCTCAGACCTTAATACAGAGAAGTGTGAGGTATTGCATTTTGGGACGTCTAACAAGGGCAGGACCTACACCGTAAATGGTATGCCTCTGGGGAGTGTTGTAGAGCAGAGGGATCTAGGAGTTCAGGTGCATGGTTCCTTGAAAGTCGAGTCGCAGGTAGATAAGGTAGTCAAAAAGGCTTTTAGCACATTGGCCTTCATCAGTCAGAGTATTATCAAAGTTGGGAGGTATGTCATGTTGCATTTGTATAAGACGTTGGTGAGACTGTATTTTGAATATTGTGTAGGGTTCAGGACACCATGTTATAGGAGAGATATTGTCAAGCTTGAAAGGGTTCAGAAAAGATTTACGAGGATGTTGCCAGGACTAGAGGGTGTGAGCTATAGAGAGAGGTTGAGTAGGCTGGGTCCCTATTCCTTGAAGCGCATGAGGATGAGGGGTGATCTTATAGAGGTGTACAAAATCATGAGAGGATTAGATCGGGTAGATGCACAGAGTCTCTTGCCCAGAGTAGAGGAATCGAGGACCAGAGGACAAAGGTTCAAGATGAAGGGGAAAAGATTTAATAAGAATCCGTGGGGTAACTTTTTCACACAACTTGTGGTGGGTGTATGGAACAAGCTGCCAGAGGAGATAGTTGAGGCTGGGACTATCAAGTGTCCACAAGTGGGACTCGTGTAGCTGGGGCATGGTTGGCCGGTTTGGGCAAGTTGGGCTGAAGGGCCTGTTTCCACACTGTGTCACTCTCTTACTCCATGGCTCTGCTTCATAAAGGTGATTAAAAAAATTAACATAACTTTGTGCTCCATGCCTCTCTTTATATAAGCAGGGATACCATTTACCATAACAATTGCTTTGTCAATGTGTTTTGTTGGGCTGCAGTATTATATCCCTAGTTTTCTCTGTGCTTTCTCCAACTTTAAAACTGTATTATTTAGTTTATACTGATGTTACGTCCTTGAAATCAAAATGCGTTGACTTCCACTGCTATAAATTGATCAATTTTCTTTCGCATTTTTAGTTATATCATTACTCCTTTTTATTAACATGAGTATCACTTATCACCCAGATGAGATTGAAAACAGGCACTATGAGTTGGAATTTCAATATAAAAGTAATTATTCAGTATGATAACTAATATTTATCCCTTATACTTCCTCTAGAATTGATGATTTAGTCATTATGATAGTGCTATGTGCTTTGCTGTGAGTAAATTGATTGCCATGTTTCCTATATTACAACAGTGATTATATTTCATAACATTTTCAATAAGTGCATTTCACACTTTTGGATAAGCATATGGATTTGCAGCAAATGGAGGCAAATGGTAACATGCAGGCAGATAACAACTGGTCTGGGCATCATGTTTATCACAGATATTGTGGACCAAAGTGTCTGTTCCTGTGCTGTACTGTTCAATGTTCTATTATTATTGAAGCAGGGGTCATGAAAGATACAATACAAATGCTGGTGAAACTCAGCGGGTGAGGCAGCATCTCGGGCGAAAAGGAATAAGCGACGTTTCGGGTCGAGACTTGTCTTTAGACTGACGCAAAAGTCAAGTGCTTTCCATCAATGTAAAATGCAGGTTGAACCTTGGTCGACTGGTTCCAGGATATCTTCATTCTCAAGGAATAGGATATTTTTCAGGTATTGTACTTAATGATGGAAATTTCCCAAAGTGACATTTCATAGGGAACACTCACGCACAGACTTCATTGACAATTTCCCACAATTTTATGCAGTATTAGTTCAATTTGGTGAGTAATAGTACAGTCAATAAAGGCAAATCTAAAATCTTTAGTTTCTACTCATGAAGTTTAAAAGTCTTTTGTGTCTCATGTTTATAAGTCCTTCTAAAGGCTGAAGATTTTTTGAACAATAAGCTATGACAAAAAAAATCATTATTTAGTTGATACTGGTACATGTACCTTCATTGTAATGTTTCTGACATCTTCCACAACTTTTAAAGAAAATGAACTTCATCTGTTACTCCTATTATTATACTTTTAAAAAGCTGGCAATCTCAATCATTGTCCACAAATAATCATGTATTTAAAAGTAAAGCAGCACTGCATGTTTTCCTGATTTATCATAACTCTTGGAAATCAAGCCTAAGGCTACTTGACATCAGACTTTTATTTAAACTACTTGATTTTATATCTCAATTTTTTTCTGAATAATTCTACAAAGTAAGAATTTCAAACAGATGATCAAGAATAAAAGGATTAACCTAACTATACCAATGATTAAGTGGATAAATTAATTCAAGATCATGCAAAATCTAATAATTCCCAATTCATGCAGTTATCTAAAAGCAACCAGAACAATTAGAAAATGATAATTTATTTTATTCAAAACTTTCATGTTAGAAACTGGGACTGGATATTTTCCAGGTATTGCTGAATGCAGACATAAACTACTCTATTAGCTGAGAAAGTGCAAATAGATGTGGCATAATGTGCTGACAGCCTGTTTTCTAATCATACAGAGGGAAGTCAATTGAAGAAGCAACTTAGAAGAGGGCAACATTTCCCTCTGGAATTCCTGTGTTGTTGCTTCAGAATTGAGGTTACTGGCCTCCAACAACCACAAACAAATGTGACTCAATTTTTCATCTGACTTCAATTTTACTAAAATTCCATGAAGCCACAATTGATCAAAATTCTATTCTAATATAAACATCAGTCAATTAGCTAGCTTTTAGAACAATAGTCAAAGGACCTCGTCGGGTTAGCATGGTGAATAATTACAAACTGATAATTTTGAGTACATTTTTGTTTATAACAGGTAGTCATAGCCAGTAGATACATTTGTGATGCATCCAGTACATTTCCTTGGTGTTAAGTGCAGTGAAATGAATTAGCTGAAGATTTTCTCTTGATGCCCTGCCCTCACAAAACAGTCAAAAAGAGAAAAACTCTCTCTATACTGTCTAATGACTCTCATTATCATTTAAAATGTCCTCTCAAATGGCGCACTGCCTTCATACAATCATCATCATCCTCATGATTGAAAACATTAATGGGCACGGTGCCTTATAATGCGACAGTGATCGCAACTTCTACTGAACTTCATACAAGTTATAACCTATTTTTTAAGTCCTAAAGGCCTGGTAAAATTCAACTGAATTTGTACTACACCCTCTCAAATCCCAATGTATCAAGAATTCACCCTTTGAAGAAAATGTCTGCAAAGATACCAACTCGGTATCCATTATATAGTCTTGGATCATGTGATACTTTTGTTCATTACAGCCTATACCACAAATAAGTTTCTGTTTCTGGCTACCCAACGTAGAATGTCTTCATAACTGGATTACAAATTCCCAATCTATTTCAAGGCACAGATCTTTCATCCTGTTGCTACAACTCTGGCTACTTCTTAACTGTTTTTCCGCAAAAGACCAAGGAAGGGTGATGGTGTTGAATGCCTATATAGTCAATGAATAAGCAGTCTCGCATTTGTGTTCTTATCATCCAGATGGTCCAGAGCAGTATGGGAGTTAGCAGGAGATGACTGACCAGCATTATTACAATGTTTTTCATTTAAAATAACTGAAGATAAGATCCACATTTAATAATTGTAACAGAATCTGCAGCAGATTGCCAAAGTATGATGCAACATTTCAGGTGGAAAATTTTATAAACCAAAGGAGAGAACGAAAAGATACCAAATCCACGCAAGTGAAGATGAACATTTTGAAGGAAAATATAATTTTGACAACTATTTGAAAGGGCAGGCCGTATATTAATGAATTGTGACCTTATTTTCAATGTAATCTTTCTCCTGGTATAGAGGTCGCCTAATTAATTTTGTCGCCACACCAATTCTGATTTTTTTTTTCTCCTTTGCCTTCAGTCCAACCCCCCACCAATTCTCCATTCTAATTGTAAAAACAGAATTTAAAAACAAAATTTGGTTAATCTCAGTAAATATTCAAATATTTTTAACACTCAAAAGCAGATTTCTACAGATATAATGAATCCAAAGTTATTTCCTACATGAATACAGGAGGAATATCAGTGCTTTTGAGCTTAAAACCTTGGGTACCGTGATAATTGTTCAACATAACCATCTGATTTCCAATGGTATCCATTCCTTATAAAGACAAAAACATCTATTTTCTTTTGCATATTATATAAAATTGAGCCAGAAAGGCTAACCACTTTCTTTTGGTGTTGTATTTCTAAACTTAACTGATCTAACCAGAGCTGTATGTAGAGTTAACATCATTTACACTCCAACATATTCAAGTCCCTTGAGACAAGATCCAAGACTGCATTAGCCCTTTAATTTTTTTTTCCATGTTTTAATGATTTCAGGACTTGGACTCCTAAATCTCTCAAGTCTTCCTGAATTACTAGCTTCTCAGAGTTCAGAAAATACTATGACATATCTTTCTTGTGTCCAAAGTGGATGACCTCAATTCCCCACACTGCACTCCATATGCTACATTTCTGCTTACTCACTTAATCTATCATTGTTCATTTGAAAAACTCTGATCCCTCTCCACAACCAAACTTATTGCATCAACAAACATAGGTTACATCTGAACTGAAAATTATCACGGAAACTTTATTATTATCGCTTTTGTATTGCAAATCCCATATTAGGTGCATCAAGATTTTCATCCCGATACTAACTTACAACTGAAATAAAAAGCTGAACTGCTGTCTGGTTGGCTGGAGGCATACACCACCTTTTCTTTTGTTTTTAATGTCAAAGTGAAACATTGACTGAAGTTAAACATTTATATCTATTTTTAATACTACAAACCTTGGTAGAACAAAATGCACTGCGCACTACTTAAGATACCATTGTCACTCAAGTGGAAAAACCCTTTACATGGTAACTAAATACCTAAAATAGTAGAAACTCTCCATTGCATTAACACACATTCATATTAGAGGTGAAAATAGTGAAGTAGTTTTGTTCTATGTGAATAACGAAAACAAAATACAGTCCCCAATGTGGTAAAAACAAATGCCCACACAAAGCTGAACGTGTGCAACATTCTTTTTAATTTTACTCTCAAGAAATATCTTAAACCTTTTGCTGTGTGACGGTTCAACTGTCATCTAAGACACCTATTCTGTCTGGAATGTAGCACTTTAAAGCTACTTTTTTTTATAAGTCTGCTGCATCCGCTTCTGATAAATGAGAAAAGAATAGATGACCTGGCAGAAGGCTCAGACAATAACATGTGATTTACAGGACATGAATTCAGCTACTATAAGATTTATCTGACAGGCCTCTCCGATAGTGGACTGTTCAGTATCCGATAGAATGATTTCTAGTCTGGGAAATCAACAACTGAGTAGCCATACACATTATTTATTTATTAGATGTTTTGGGTTGAAACCATTTTTAAATGATGCACTTCAAAAAGCGCAGCAATAAATACAGCTTTAAAACTGGAATTGAGGTAATGTTATTGGAATATATGTCAGACTGAATTAGTATGGGGCCAAAAGGACATTGATAAAATGGCCTTGAATGGCGTGACAATGGATTAAAAAAAAAAGTTACCCCAATAAGCTCACGATACCTGAAAGAAAAACACTAATATCAAAAATATATCATAGCAAGGATAATAGCACAGAAAAAATGTACATCTTCTTTACATGTTAAGACAATTTTATGTTCACATAGCATTTTGTTAAATCAGATCATCTCTAATCTTTATTATATTATTAACACAGTAAAGGTATTCCTAATGCTTTAGCTCACCAATAGCAAACAGTGGACATTAACCTCAATATAAAGTGTTGCCTATCTATTTAACATGCATGTTCACACCCCCTTTTGAAAATGTCTCATTTTTTTCTATAACATATTACTTGAGTCAAATGAAAATTAAATATAATTATTAAACAAATAGGTTGAAGTCAACCCAAACAGCTTACATGTTACTTATATGTACAGAAAACCACACAATTAAGCTCAGTAAGTTAGAAATCTGCTGCAATAAAGCAGACTATTTTGATTTGCATCTGCAAAGGACATTTTTGCTGAATACATTTACTGCAAACATACTTGCATGGTTAGTAATCAACATAAGTCTACAATATGGAAACATATATAATGCATTTCTGTGATCCATATCACAAAAATTAAATCAGTCATAATTATTGCAATTAATACAATTTAATTGCTGTACAGCAATTGAATTCTATACAGCTCCCTGTATACTATTTCTTAGAGAAAGTGTGCTGAATTAAACAGCAAAAATAACAAAAGCTACAATGGAAGATTTTTTTTAATGAAATAATTCATTCAAGGTATTTTCAAAGATTACAATTTAAGAACAAAATATAAAACACCTACTTTCACCTTTTAATGCCATTTTTTTAAAAACATTTGCAATGTCTAATAATTCCATTCCTAATTCTACATCCTGTGAACTGAACTGGACTGAGCGAAATGCATTGCAAAATATGTCATAGTCACATGTAAGCAAGCAATCCTAAGCTACTCAAAAGTAGAGTCATAAAAATCTATGGAAAAGCCACAGAAAACCCTTTCCAGTAAAAAAAAACTAAATCGATACTCAACAATGAAAGTAACAATTATTCTATTTTATTCTGCATCATAACAATGGATAGCACATTTGAAGCTATTAAGCTGAGACTAATCTTTATGTGATTAAAATCATGATTTTATGACCTGTGCTTTTTGATCTTTGACACTCATCCCACTCCATCTATCCTACAAAATTAATTAAGATTTTAAAATGAAAATACCACATCCCACCCCATCTCCCCTCTAAAATTAATCAACCACAATGCATCCAATACCTACATCTTCAAAGTGTTTCACTGAATTCTTCTCAGATTTCATGCTTTCATGTCAGCAAGATGTGGCCTTTTAATTGTATTTGCAATCCCTGATTTATATATAATCTAAACTTAAAAAAACATGTTTCCAGTCTTAAAAAAAGTTATTTTTTCTCGTCAATTCATCTTAACTCTCCACTATGAAATGTTTCAATCCATCTAAATCTCACCATCCTCCAAGCAATATAATGAACCCACGAGATCAATCTCCCCGACCTCCATGAAATTAGAATGGCATTAAAACACATCTATGACATGTATGATAAATAGGTACATCAGGCTTCGTAATCTATTAATGTAGCCCATACAAGTTGCAGCATTTTGGTCCATAAAATAAGTTTCAATCACAAAAGAATAATCCTAGGAATCATATTACAGGTGCAACTTGCCTGTGCAGGGAGAGGGAGAGGGAGAGCTAAGCAAACCAGAGAATAACAGATAGAGACAGCAGGTCCTGTGGGGGGTATACAAAATGCTGGAGAAACTCAGCGGGTGCAGCAGCATCAATGGAGCGAAGTAGATAGGCAACGTTTCAGGCCGAAACCCTTCATCAGACTGGTGGGGGTCCTGTGGGGGGTGAGGTCAATGGAATGATGGGCGATGTTTGAATAAGAGGTTGGGGGCGGGGGGCGCTCAAAGAAGGGGTGGGGGGACATTCAAATAAGAGATTGGGGGGGACACACTCAAAGAGAGTTTGGGGAGCGCTCGAAGAAGAGGTGCAGGATGGTGCTCGAAGACAAGGTGGAGGAAGGTACTCAAAGAAGAGGTGGGGAGCTCAAAGATGTGGGGGAGCTCAAAGACGTGGGGGGGGCGCTTGAAGAATGGTGGGGGGGCGATCGCAGAAGAGGTGGAGGGGGCTCGTAGAAGAGTTTGGGTGGGGGGGGCGCTCGCAGAAGAGGTGGAGGGGGCCCGTAGAAGAGGTGGTGCGGGGGGCTCGAAGAAGGGAGGGGCCCAATGAAGGTCAGATGACAAGCGTGCAAGTGGAGAGAGAAAGTGACCGTCCGCAATGGAATCCACAGCAAGATAATTTGTGAAGGCGCTAACACCCTTTCCAGTTAGTTACATTTTAGTTATGGAATAAAATTGCTCTTTTGATAGAGCACAATGTTTACATGTAACTCCCATTATTTACCAGTCCATTATAGTTCTTTCAATTCAACAAATTAATATAGATATATTAACCAAGATATTATTACAAAGATCAATGAGGATCTTCATCTACAGCATCGTAACAACATTGTCTAACCAATCAAATGTATCCACATTTACAGCACAAATATCATAGCTGTATTTCTGCCCCCACAGAACACAAATATTAGCATACTCAGTTTGCAAATTATATAAATCAAGTAATGGATATCACTGTGCCTGTAGTTAAAAGGTGAAATAAACTGAAATCTGTTGAAATTCCCCTTCAGAGTCAACCTTCAATAAAATGTTTTACTATAATAATTGTACCAATTAAAACACACAATATCCTTCTCAACTTTCTTTTATACTGCTTGTAATTTATCTCTATGTAGTAGTTAAAGTATATTCACAGATGCATTGTCCTGCTTAGTGGTTTATTTTGAGATCTATTAAGTGTGATATTCTCAAGTAAATGTGCTTATTGCACCATATTGACATCATGTAGCATTGACTTTTCACACCTTCTATGATTCTTTCATTTATATTCATGACCTATCCGTCAGCACAGCCTAAATAAATTTGGCAACATACTCACTAAAATGAATAAATCGATGCAAAGGAACATTAATGATGCATTATCCTTATTTGTCAGCCAAGTAAACCTTTAGGTTGTAAATGAAGGTCAAAAGCTTTGAAAAGGGTCAGAACCCATGACCTCCGAAGCCTCATTCTCACCAGTTACAGCTCTTGCTTTATTCATGGTCTCATAGTAATGTGTTGAAAACTTCTGAACACATAAATTAATTTCCAAGTTAGTACAAAAGGAAATATCCAAATAAAGATACTCACTGCCTCACTTAAAGAATCTATATATATTTTTTTTTTCAAATGAGAAAAAAGCAAAATTAATGATCTAAAAGAAAAAAAAGCTTCTTTCGTATCCCTTATAAACAGCACAGCAAATGATTAACCTTACATGGAATTATTTTAAAACACAAAAGCAATCAAAATGAATTTAACTGTACAATTTCTTAAATTCTTCTAAAATTCACCAAGTTGACTGTAAAAGTTGTTTATTATAAATCAGTGGTGCAATACATAAATGCCTCCGAACATGAACCTGCAGGGTGTATTCCATCAGGTCTATAGCAAAGGACAGCAGACGACTCCGAAAGAACCCTTCTTCATGCAGGAAAGCCATGTCCAAATTTGCTGTTGGAAACAGCAGAGGATGCAGGTTCCTCCAATCCCTTTCTACGTTTTCCCCAAAGAACAGGAGTATACTTGACAGTATAATAATTTGGATGACACCGATATCTCAAACCTGCCCATCTACTTTCAATTTAATTTTTCCCCCAGCACTTAAATAATTGACACAATAGTTTTGATATGACCTTTGAAACAACCAAGTTCATTGTTGCTGACTTCAAACTAAATGTCTCAGTAATTCTGTTGTTTAATATTTCAGCATAACTGGTTAAAACGGAAACTCCATGCATTAGAAAATTTATGCCCCATCCCACAAAATGTGTTGATAGGTGATTAAGTCGCCCAACACCCAAAAATCTGTTCATCAAAATGGCCAAAAGCCTTTGAATATCTATAAATAGCTAACATTAACAGGCTTGGAAACTAACAAAAGCAAAATCAAAAGTATCATACTATTAATAATATTAAATATTACAATAATTGAATTAACACAGATTTTAATATACCCAAGTTAGTTCAATTAATGCAAATTTAAAATGACCTAACTTACATACTTCCTTTCGAGCGTTTCCACGATACGGAGATGACTGAAGTGACTAAACCTGTAGATTGCCAAGAACAATTGCCCATTGACTAGAGGAAGTTGGCATTCCACCACTGGACTCCATAAGGAGTCCAACAACAGGAACATTCAGAATGACTATAACAATAGCCACCTGTGAAGAGGGACATCTATTTTTACAAGTTGCTCTCAGAACAATATTGAAACTGGCCCTCACAAAAATGTTATGCCTCCTTGTCATTATCTGTTCCAATTTGGTATACTGCACAAACATCACCAGACAGTCAGCATGCTACGATGATAGTTCAATAACATGTGCAACAATTATAATTATAAGTTGAGGGAACTATTTTATTAGCAGTGCAATAGTAAACACTATCCAGTTAAGACATACATTGTTTGCTTTTCAATTCCTGGTCATTCAATAATAAACATTTCAGTCAGTGGAATAATATGCCACAATTTCAACAGCATTTATTTGTGACCTGCAAAGACTTACCTGGGAACACAGTAACATGACCAACTCCACAACAGAACTGCTGGATTTCATACAAAGCAAGCCTAAAAGGCAGAAAAAGCACCAAATTAAAATGCATTTGTAGAAATAAGGAAAATCTATATAGTATGGTTGCAATAATTATTTGGAGGTGGAATGGGACTGACCACTTTGGTTTACAAAGAATCTGCAACAACTAGTCCAAATGGCCTTTTACTAGCTGTAACAATTCCTTGAATCCTTTTTGATTCTTGACAGAACACCATCCTTATTAAAATATTTCAGAACATTTCAATCACTTTCCATAAATCTTCAGCAATAGTAATCGTTTCAACAGAGCATTTACTGGTATTCAAATATTAAGTGTTTTAAGTGCTATTTTTGGTATTTAAGAACATATCTGAATGTAAAATTCAGAATCTCTGGTATCAGCAATAGTGCCTGCATGAAATGACCAAGGATTCAAACTTGATTCCACACATCTCAGCACATAATCTACACATACATTTCAATGTAATATTACAATATTGTGATTGTTGCACAGATACAGAATAAAGGATACAACACAGTCTGTATGTGTAAAATCAAATGGAATTTTAAATCTGCAAGTATTTTAATTTTGGAACAGCTTTTTATTTATTTCAGAGCTGCTGATAGCCAAAATCCAAGATATCAGTTTGCTCTTCTATTTCACTAGCAATTGAAAATGTTGAATTTAAATTGAGACAGTCGTCAAATGTAAAAATCAATCTATTTCTTGGTGTTATTTTGGTTTGCACAACCAGTGAAAGAGAATGTAACAATGAGAACAAATGAATGAAAGGTGGAATACAAATGCACATTGCAAGCAGCTATATATCAGTACCTGACATAGCACCATACAGTTGTCTGATACAAGGAGTCTATTTTTTTCTGCTTACTATAACCATCCCAGTGACAAGGATTCTTCAGCTGACTGATCACTATTCCCTATACCACTACAATAAATGATTATGAATGATGCGGATTTGTTAGTGCTTCTTAATAAACTGCCCTGATGCAGTTTCCCTCTTCCTGATATAAGGTCATTATAAAATGCTGTGATAAGTTTACACGATTACTGTGCTGAATCCAAGAACCATTAGCCTTCATGACTATAATGTAATCTTTTTTCCTTGAGTGTTCTGGAAAGCTGTACTGTGCAACACTTGCACGGCTAAAAATCCATATGTATACAGATTAAAGATTTCAACTCAATTTCATGCAAATTTGAAAAGGGAGTCATTCAAGGATCACTGAGTCATTGGTAAAACTAATATTCTGACTGCGCAAATTAGATTTGAATGTTTATATCATATTCCAAGGAGAGGTCAGTGATACAGAAAGTGAAATAAAAGGTGAATATATATAATTTTCTAATAACATCTAAGAAATATCTTGCCAAATAAAGATGAAAATTTCCCTTTACGAAACAAAGGAATTAGAGAATTTGTGCATTCAAGTTAAATAATTGATTGAATTTTCTTATCATTAATTAGAGTAGCTCAAATCAACTGCAGGGGGTTTCCAACATATTTCTCACTTTTTTTATTTTGAAAAATTTGAGTAATGTATCAACGATTGCCATTTTTTAAATGGTCATCTCTCCTCCCATTTCTTTCTCCAAAATTGCTTAGTTTCTGTTTCAAAATGTTACAATAAACTGTATTATGTGCCTTACCACGGCACCAAATGTGTACAGCATATGTCATATTGATCCACAATATCTACATCTTGCTACCCATACCACACAGGTTATTATATATGCAGAGAGGGGAAATGGCTCTATGACCTTTGCTTTCTCCGTTACTCTCTGCCTTCAGCCCTCCAGCTATCAATCAAGTTTCCATTTTGTTTTCTGGCAGCAGACATCCCAAACACTCTTATTAGTACTTTGACCCTTGACCCCCTCTCTGTAAACCTAGCAGAACCAAAAGCAGTTTAAAAAAGGCACTAGCTACTTTATGGGTTTCATGGGATTACAAAGGGCTTTTATGAATATTAAAATGACAAGTCTTAACTTCATTTTGTTTCCTATTCACTTCCTTTTGCACAATGATCAAACAAGGTTAACATGTTTGAAAGCATCATAAGGAAGTCTGCCCTCTATCAATAAATTAGCTAATTATATAATAATGTAGTTGTCAAAGTAAAATGAATCCATTGTTTTCTTGTGAGATGTAACATTGTGAGAAGAAACAGTGAAAAGATATGTAGAGTGAAACTAAACAGGCAAGACTTGAAATGTATTATTAAATGGATATATATTCAATTTAGATTCAGGCATACAAATATGAAAATAAAATATAGCTAGCATACACAAATTATGTGATGGGAATAGAATATGTATGTATAGTTCCCATGTGCATTTTATACCTTGCTTTTTTGGTGTTAAAGATAAAAGGCACTTTTACTTTTAATATACATTGTACATTTTAATATATACAATATACATTATAATAACATTATGCATAACCCTTGCATCATGCTATCATGCTACAGCATTTTTCACCACTCTGCCAGCTCAGGAGCACACACTCAGAACAATTTATTATTTCCCCATTCTAAACTGGAGCACATTGTGAAATATCTAAAACTAATCAAAAACATTTAACAGCATTAACTATGTATTAAGATCTAAAGCTTGAGTTCCCTCCTCAACTCACCGCAATTAATCGCATTGATTAATTCACGTTGATTATTCCATAGCCTTCCCAGACAATTGCATACATCCTATCCTCCATAAATCTGAGGTGACCAAAATTTGCACGTCTCTTCTAAGAAGTGCCATTCAAGCATCAAATGATTAAACTATCATTCAGTCTTTGGCAACCGGGCGATCAGGTAGGCCTAGACGGACTGAGCAAAGGTGTTCAGCGAAACGATCGGCCAGTTTACGTTTTGTCTCGCCGATGTACAAGAGTCCACACCTTGAACAATGGATACAGTAGATGAGGTTGGAGGGGGTGCAAGTGAACCTCTGCCTACCCTGAAAGGACTGTCGAGATCCCTGGACAGAGTCGAGGGTGGAGGTATAGGTACAGGTGTTGCAGTTCTTGCAGTTGCTGGGGAAGGTACCTGTGGAGGGGATGGTTTAGGTAGGATGGGATGACTTAACCAGGGAGTTGCAGAGGGAACAGTCTCTGCTGAAGGCGTAAAGAGGTGGAGATGGGAAGATGTGACTTGTGGTGGGATCTCGTTGGAGGGGGCAAACATGTTGGAGGATTATGGGGTGAAAGTTAGGGACTAGGGGGACTCTATCCCTGTTGCAACGGGGTAAGAGGGGAGCTAGAGCGAACCCCCGTTCCCTAAAAAATGAGGACATCTCCGATGTCGTGGTATGGAACACCTCATCTTGGGCACAGATGCGGCGTAGACAGAGGAATTGAGAGTAGGGGATAGAGTCTTTGCAAGAAGCAGGGAGGGAAGAAGTGTAGACTAGATAGCTGTGGGAGTCAATAGGTTTATAACAGGCATCAGTTGATAGTCTATTTCTTGTGATGGAGACGGTAAGATCAAGAAAGGGGAGGGAGATGTCGGAGATGGTCCAAGTGAATTTGAGTGCAGGATGGAAATAGGTGGTGAAGTTCATGAAGTCTATGAATTCTGCATGGGTGCAGGAGGTAGCATAGATGCAGTAGTCAATGTAACGGAGATAGAGTTCAGGGATAAGGCCAGTGTACGCCTGGAACAGGGATTGTTCAACTTATCCTACAAAGAGGCAGGCATAGCTGGGGCCCATGCGAGTGCCCATAGCTTTGTCTTTGCTTTAGAGGAAGTGGGAGGAGTCAACTAGCACCTGCAGTTCCTTGTTTCCCCAAGAAATTGCAGAATTGTGGACGCAATCCAATCCATCACAAAACCAGCCTCCCCAACACCAATCGACTACATCCACATTTTTTGCCTGCCGAGAAATCAGCCAACATAATCAAAGACAATTCACACCCGAGCCATTCCCTATCCTCCCTTCTCCTGTCAGGTAGATGACACAAAACCTTAAAAGCACATAGCACCAAATTCAAGAACAGACCTCTCATATTCTGACCTTGCACTCTACCATGTTGCGGTCTATACACTTTTCTTTTCAAATGTACTTTCTCCGCAGCTGTAACACTATATCCTGCACTCGGTTTCGCTTTTTGTTAGACTCATGTATAACATTATTGTACTCATTATCATATGATGTGCCTGGATGGCAGGAAAAACAACGTTTTTCTCTGTATCTGGACAAAAACATCCAACATGATAACTCTCAACACTTGTGTCCCACAAGGCTAGGTCCTCAGCCCCTTACGATACTCATATACTTACAACTAAGTCGGCTGCCGACTTAATGGCAGCTCTCGCTTATTTTATTTGCTGATACCTTACTTTACAAATCCAACCAGACTAGAAGGGTGGGGAAGAACATGACATTTATAGAATTATAGCAAAGAAGGTCATTTGGCCCATCATGTTTGTGTTGGCTTTTTCTCAGTGCAATACTTTGATTTCCATGCATTGACCCTTTCTCCACAACCTTGCTAGTTTTCTCTACCATATATTATCCAATTTCCTTTTCAAAGGTCGCAACAAAATCTGCCTCTATAATACCATATCTGCTGGCACCATTGAAATAGCTACTTTTCTAAAGATTTCTAAAGTGAAGAGACATCTGATGGAAGGTTCCCCTCTCACCCTTCTTTTCTCCACAGAAAGCAGTTCCAGCCTCTTTAATTAACTCTTGTTTGTAACAGTAATCCCTCATCCCGGGAATCATACTCATAAATATTTTCTGGACCTACTCCAAAGTTTTTTACATCCTTCCTATAATGCAGTGACTGGAACTGAAAACATTATTTCAGTTATGACAAGATAGGGTGGCACATTAGCACAGCTGGTGGAGCTACTGACTCGGGTTCGATCCTGTCCTCAGGGAATGTCTATGCGGAGCTTTCACCTTCTCTCTTTGCTCCAATTTCTTCCCGCATCCCAAGGACATGTGGGTTTGTAAGTTAATCAGTCTCTGTAAATTGCTCCAGGTGTGATGGGATTGGATGCAATATTGAGATAACATGGAATGAATGTAAACAGGTTTTGTAACAAAGGGCCTGTTTCCACTGCATCTTTCAATCAATCAATCAAGACCACATAACTTTCCAGTTTTCTGTTGATAGTTCATCAATGTGCTGTGCACTTTCAATCCTCTTGGGTTCCTCTCTCCAGGACACCTTTTAGGCTAGTATCCTATATACTATAATACCTCACCTCACTTCTTACAACATAAAATGCATTATGTCACATTTCTCCATGCTAAACTTCATCTCCCATACATCTGCCCTTTCACCAGCCTGTTTACAACCTGCTGCAAGCTATCACTACCCTCTTCACAATTCATAATACTGTGATGTCCTGCATCTTTCACAAACTTAGCAACTGTTCCTTGCAGCCTACACCCGAGGTCCCTAATATCAATGAAGAAAAACAAAATAAAATAATCCTTGGGGAACACTGGAAAACAGCATGACTGTTGAGCAGCTAACTTTGTAACCAAGCAATTCATGTGTATTTTATACCATGAACTTTAACTATACTGAGAAGCCTATTGTGTGGCATCTTATCAAAAGCATTTGGTCAGGTCCATGCTCACCATAGAAACATAGAAAATAGGTGCAGGAGTAGGCCATTTAGCCCTTCGAGCCTGCACCGCCATTCAATATGATCATGGCTGATCATCGAACTCAGTGGTGATCATCCAATGTCTGATCACCACTTTGATTACATAACCTCATCCACTCTAGATTAAAGAATTTCTATCAATCTGGTTAGACACAATTTTCCTTTAACAAATCCAAACCATCTTGCCATTTTCCTCCAGGTGACTCTTAATTCTGCCCTGGATCAATGTTTCTAAAAATCTTCATCAAGGACTGTCTAGTCTGTCATTGCTGGCCATATCCTTATTCCTTTTACTTTTGACCAAGGGAGAAACAATTACTATTCTTCAGTACTCTATCTCCGCACCCTAGTGCCTGCAATTGTAAAATAAATTGGATAGTTAAACCAGGAACAAAATCAAAATAAAGGAAGTCTGAAATGAAAACAAAATATATTGAAAATTCTGAGCGATGGTGAGAGAAATTGTTAAAAACTGAAAATGGTGGAAACTTTCAGCATCTGTGGAAATTCTGACCTGAAAGGTTAATTCAGTTTCCCAACATTTTCTGTTTTATTTTGGATTATCTATCATCAACAGTGTGTTTTATGTTCAGAGAAAGAGCAATCTAGCATAATAGACTATCACCTGTCACATTAATTGTTTAACACTCTTTCTCTTTCCATAGATGCTGGCCTCAGTTATTTCTAGCTTTTCTCGTTTTCACTTCAATTACCAATGGTACATAGAATGAAACTGGCCTGAATATGAACTGAAATGTAGAGATAAGATGACAGAAGTAAAATCCCGAGGTTGCTGTCATTGCTCATACATTAATCAAGTTCCATAAAATCTAAGGTAGACAAAAAATGCTGGAGAAACTCAGCGGGTGAGGCAGCATCTATGGAGCGAAGGAATTGGCGACGTTTCAGGTCGAGACCCTTCTCCCAAAACGTCGGCAATTCCTTTTCTCCATAGATGCTGCCTCACCCGCTGAGTTTCTCCAGCATTTTTTGTGTAACATTAATCAAGTACGGGATTAATCTACAGGATGTATTATATGCCTTCAATTGCACTCGAAAACTTACTTGTACCCTCAATGAGCAATTCTTGCCCATGACTGCCCAGAAGTGTACGGGAAAGAAAAGGAGCAAAATCGACAAAGATCTCCCTCAGAAGAGGTGCAGCCTTCTCCAGTGCACGTTCAAGCCTGGCCGTAATACTAAAAAAGTTAAACAAAGTTAAATATTAAAAATTCTGTAATAAAGAATTGATGAATTCCAAAATATGATGTTTATCTCAGGATATTGGTCTAAGATGTGATTTGGAGCTTGAATTGTGACTGCAAATCGTGTAATATCATGGATCTACACGGACGTTACTAAATGCAGCAGACATGCACCATCACCTCATGATTATTACATTTACAAATAGCTAACTTGGTAGTGCAGAAATTGAGTTTAAGTAAACATGTTTATAACTCTTTTCATAAGATCAGGTAGTACAAAACAACACAGCATAAAAGATCTCAAGCAAAAGTTAATAAGAGATATTACCTCATATTAGCTACAGAGTCTTCTGGCATTGGGGACACAGTTTGAACAGACGGCAGTTTTGAGTTGGAAGATCCACCACCTAAGGGAATTCACATAATACATTTATTGGCAAAATAAAACCAAACACTATTTTATATTCAGCAGTAGTGAAATATTAGATCTTAAACTGTTTGCTCTGAACTATTTCATGAGCATTAAAAGGTATCAGCCTTTAAGATAATTTTGGTAAAGCTTCTCTTAAAACAAGTCTAGGATCTGCAGATCTTGAGTAGAAATGTGAAAAACAATTTTCAGACATTTCCTGTTTGCATATGGAAACAAAATTGGCTAATGAATCCGGAGCTCCCAAAGAAAACCCATGCAGGTCACGGGAGAACGTACAAACTCCGTACAGACAATGCCCGTCGTCAAGATCGAACCCGGGTCTCTGGTGCTGTAAGGCAGCAATTCTGCTGCTGTGCCAGAGTACCGCCCTCAAACATAGGATTACAGTCAGGAGGAGACGATGGCTTTTTTTTTTTAAACACAAAATCTGTTAAGTATTTGGAACAAGCCGCCAGAGGAGGTAGTTGAGGCAGGTACTATTACAACATTTAAAAAACATTTGAATAGGTACATGGATAAGATAGGTTTAGAAGAATATAGGCCAAACCCAGGCAGGTGGGACTAATGCAGATGGGTTATGTTGTTTGGTGTGGGCAAGTTGGGCCGAAAGGTCTGTTGCCATGCTGTTGACTATATGTTGTGTATCGGTGTTCAAATTAATGGGAAATAATAAACTTAAGAAATGCTCCTAAAAAAGCACTAGCCTGTTTTGCAACACTTTAGAAGGTATGCTGCTAGTGAGGAGTGGGGGGAGGTTGGAAGTCAATGAATTAATACTAATGGATTAAGTAACAACTTGCTATTCTGTTGCATCTAGTACTAAGCAGACTTTTAGGCTGCTGTAGCTTCACCCTAAGATTAATGGAGAGCAATTCCTAAGCTCCCATACATCCCAAGTTGGAATCTGATTTTTAGATCGAGCTTGTATGTTCGTAACTGAATCATGTGGGTTGCTTCACTTTATAGTGATGGAGTAATAAGGGATGTAATGACAAATACTGTGGTACAATTTGAAGTTGCACTTGTGCAGATAGTTATAAATTTAAAGCTTCGCTAGGTAATTTAATATTGACAACTGTTAAAAAGCACATTGATGTGGAACTGCACAAAAATAAATATGTAAATGTGGTAAATTGTATATTAAAAGAACATTAATAAAACATTTTGCATAACAGGCCATCACCGGCTGATGAACCAGTTATGTTTTACAGAAAACTAGAGGTTGCTTTTGCCCCCAAGTGGGGAAATACACAAAAATCACAAAACAAGGTAACCCTGGACCTGGATCAGCCATGATCACAATGAATGGCGGTGCTGGCTCGAAGGGCCGAATGCCCTCCTCCTGCACCTATTTTCTATGTTTCTATGGATGTTACAGTATGGTAATGGTGGCATTGAAGGCACACAAGACTGATAAGAAAGAAAAATGACTAAAAGTGAATAGGAAGAGGAAACTTGTGCTGACATACAGTGCCCTCCATAAGGTTTGGGACAAAGACCCATCATTTATTTATTTGCCTCTGTAATCCACAATTTGAGATTTGTCATAGAATAAAAATCACATGTGGTTAAAGTGCACATTGTCAGATTTTAATAAAGGCCATTTTTATACATCTTAGACAATAGACAATATGTGCAGGTGTAGGTCCTTCAAGCCAGCACCGCCATTAAATATGATCATGGCTGATCATCTACAATCAGTTCCCCTTTCCTGCCTTCTCCCCATATCCCCCGACTCCGCTATCTTCAAAAGCCCTATCTAGCTCTCCCTGGAAAGTATCAACAGAACCGGCCTCCACCGCTCTCTGAGGCAAAGAATTCCACAGACTCACACCTCTCTGTGTGAAAAAAATGTTTCCTCATCTCCGTTCTAAATGGCTTACCCCTTATTCTTAAACTGTGGCCCCTGGTTCTGGACTCTCCCAACATCTTGAACATGTGTCCTGCCTCTGCCGTGTCCAAACGCTAATAATCTTATCTTGTCTTATATGTCTCAATAAGATCCCCTCTCATCCATCTAAATTCCAGAGTGTACGAGCCCAACCGCTCCATTCCCTCAACCTGCCATCTCGGGAATTAACCTTGTGAACCAAATTTGGAGACCAAAACTGCACACAATGCTCCAGGTATGGGTCTCACTAGGAACCTGTACAACTGCAGAAGGACCTCTTTGCTCCTATACTCAAATTTGGAGACCAAAACTGCACACAATGCTCCAGGTATGGTCTCACTAGGGGCCTGTACAACTGCAGAAGGACCTCTTTGCTCCTATACTCAACTCCTCTTGTTATGAAGGCCAACATGCCATTCGCTTTCTTCACTGCCTGCTGTACCTGTACGCCAACTTTCAGTGACCGGTGTACAAGGACACCCAGGTCTCGCTGCACCTCACCCTTACCTAACCTAACCCCACTGAGATAATAATATGCCCCCTTGTTTTTGCCGCCAAAGTGGATAACCTCACATTTATGGGTGCCATGATGGGCGACACAGGACTTGGTGTGATGTAAGATATTAGCAGCAGAGTTCTGGGTGACATCAAGTAAGTAAATTTACAGATGACACCAACATTGGTGGTATAGTGGGCAGATGAAGAACATGCAAATTTAAAACAAGATCAGATCAATTTGAAATTGGACCAAGGAATGACAAACTATACTCAAATTTGGAGACCAAAACTGCACACAATGCTCCAGGTATGGTCTCACTAGGGGCCTGTACAACTGCAGAAGGACCTCTTTGCTCCTATACTCAACTCCTCTTGTTATGAAGGCCAACATGCCATTCGCTTTCTTCACTGCCTGCTGTACCTGCATCTTGGTTTCACCATGTAGAAATTACAGCAGTGTTTACACATATTCCCCCCCCCTTTCAGGGCACCATAATGTTTGGGTCACAGCAATGTCATGTAAATGAAAGTAGTCATGTTTAGTATTTGTGTTGCATATCCTTTGCATGCAATGACTGCTTGAAGTCTGCGATTCATAGACATCACCAGTTGCTGGGTGGGAGATTGCAACCTTCACGTGTATCATCAATGAAGATAAATGAGCCAGTACCTTCAGCAGCCATACATGCCCAGGCCATAACACCCCCACCACCGTGTTTCACAGAAGAGGTGGTATGCTTTGGATCTTGGGCAGTTCCTTCTCTCCTCCATACTTTGTTCTTGCCATCACTCTGATATAAGTTAATCTTCATCTCATCTGTCCACAAGACCTTTTTCAGAACTGTGGTTGCAGTTTTAACTACTTCTTGGCAAACTGTAACCCGGCCATCCTATTTTTGTGGCTAACCAGTGGTTTGCATCTTGCAGTGTAGCCTCTGTATTTCTGTACATGAAGTCTTCTGTGGACAGTGGTCATTGACAAATCCACACCTGACTCCTGAAGAGTGTTTCTGATCTGTCGAATAGGTATTTGGGGATTTTTCTTTATTATGGAGAGAATTCTTCTCTCATCAGCTGTGGAGGTCATTCTTGACCTGCCAGTCCCTTTGCGATTAGTAAGCTCACCAGTGTTCTCTTTCCTCTTAATGATGTTCCAAACAGATAATTTTTGTAAGCACAAGGTTTGGCTGATGTCTCTAACAGTTTTATTCTTGTTTCCCTGTCTCATAATGGCTTATTTGACTTTCATTGGCACAACTTTGGTCCTCGTGTTGATAAACAGCAATAAAAGTTTCCAAATGCGATGGAAAGACTGGAGGAAAGACTAGGTGCTGGGAGCTCTCTTATACCTGCATAGAGGCACACACATATGAGCAATTACAAAAGCCTCTGAAGCCATGTGTCCCAAACATGCTGGTGTCCTGAAATGGGGGGACTATGTATAAACAGTGCTGTAATTTCTACATGGTGAAACCAAACTGTATAAAAATACCCTTTTTTTTGTTTTCACTTTAGTCTTTATTGCTTTTATGCATACACAAATAAAACACAAATAAAACAACGCTGCAGTGAAACGCACAACAGTTCAGCGGGGGGTTCAGTTTACAATTACTGATGCAGTATACAGAACTATTTTCTTATTAAAACATTTTCCAATAACTTACATTATTGTCAATAAAATTATACAATGTTGATGTCTTTATTTCTATACCTAATCCATTTTTCCTATTTTCTGTTAAACTCGTCATCTTTCACTCTTAGAGAATATGCCATTTTCTCCATGACAAATATTTCCTGTACTATGTCTAACCATTGTCTAAGTCTGGGTGTGTCCGCTGCAAGCCAGTTTCTTGTAATGGCCTTTCTGCCAGCTGTGAGTAGGATTTTAACCAAGTAATGATCTTCCTTCAGCACCACTGTATTTATGTTACCCAGGTATAAAATGGAACACTTCTTGCAGACTATATATCCTAATACCTCCCTTAATTCTGAATTCACTCTGTCCCAAAATGGTTCTATTTTTGGGCCAACTCCAGAAGATATGTGCATGATTTGCGTCTGTTTGGCCACATTGCCTCCAGCATGTTTGCTGCCTTAGAATTTGCTTGCTTTTTATGTTAGGCGTAATAAAGAAACAAATCAAATTTTCCAATTACATTCTCTACATTTTTGTGACTTGGTGGATGTCTGTAGTGTTACACACATATGATGCCATTCTTCTTCTGAGATGTTCAATTTCTTTTCTCACTTAAATTTTACATAAAATGTAGTTTTAGCTTGACATTCCATTAAACTATAATAAAGTTTAGAAATAATCCTTAATGTTTTTTGATGATACGCATTAACTATCACTTCCATCACTGGATTATTTTCTTCTAGTGCCTCCCTTTTTACTTTTTTATTGTAATAATCTCTCAGTTGGAGGTATCTAAACAAGTCTTGGTTCAGAAGTGCAAATCTATCCTTCAAATCTTGAAAACGTCTTAGGTCTCCATTTTGAATAACAGTACAAAATGCTGTCATTCCTTTCTTCATCCACTCTTTAAATGTTGAGTCATACATCCCTGGTTTAAATTCATTATCCAAAGCTATCCATCCTAAAACTTTTTGTCGTTTTATTCAGTTTAAATTGTCTGGTAAGAGTAAACCAGATTTCTAAAGTATCGTTATTGGATCGATTGTACTCCTGACATGTCCAGGAAGTGCTTTTTCTCCCAAGAGTGTTTGGATGTGGAAGTCAGGGATATATGCCTCAATCTCTTTCCACCTAGCTATATAGCTGTCCTCACACCAATTAATTAGTGGTAGAAGTTGGGCTGCATAGAAATATATCCTAAAATTTGGAAGTGCCAATCCACCTTTGTCCTTTGGCAACTGGAGTGTAGTGTTTCGAATTGTGGCCTTCTTTCCTCCCCAAATAAATCTAGATATTAATTTATCCCATTCCGTGAATTGTTTTAATGGTATCTCTATTAGCAGAGATTGAAACAAGTACAATACAAGTACTCGGTCGGCAGCCCTGTTAGCAGCTGTTTAAATGTTTCTTTTTTGTGTCTTGTGTGGGGAGTTGTGTGGGGGGGGGGGGGGGAGGGTAAGGGGGAACACGTTTTAGCCGCCTCTTCCACGGAGAGGCGACTTTTCCCATGTCGCGTCCCCCGTGGCCTAACAACAAGGATCGGCGTGGCCTTTCCCGGAGACACGCCCGGGACTTCAGCGGCGGGCGCAGCGTGGACACTCGGCGGGGAGCAGGCGATCCCTTGCTGGGGCTCGCCGGAGGGGAGCGCTTCGTTTCGCTGGCCTGCGGCAGTCGGCAGCCTGAAGCCGCGGTCTGCAGGGAGAGCGGCGTCCGCAGCCCAGGATTCCTCGTGGGGGACCCGGGGGAAGAAGAAGCCACCACCGCCGGCCCGCGGCCTACTTCTACCGTGGGTCCGGCATGGACTTACCATCACCCCGGAGGGGAGCTTCGACCGCCGGCCCTGCTGTCTGCGGTGCTTCTGGCAGCGGCGGGAACTTTAAATCTTCAACCGCCGGCCAATACCAGCCTGAAGCCGCGGTCTCCGGTGAGGAGAGCCGACCCTGCACTTTACCTTGTCTGGACGCCTGCAGCGACAGCTGCGGAGGGTTGAGGTCCGACCACGGGGGAAAGTGGAGGAGGACTGGCAAATGTTGTGCCTTCCACCACAGTGAAGAATGCTGTGGTGGACGCTTATGTTACATTTTTATTGTGTATTTGTGTGTGCTTTATTATTGTACCGCTGCTGACAAAAGCCCTACTAGGGACAAGTGTTGCGAATTAGCCTTGGCTAAAAACACTATGATGCATACATCAGATGACTGTTTCAAGTCTATCTATGCTTTTGTATCTGTCCCTATTAAATAAACCTTAATCAATCAATCAATAGCCTTGGCAAAATATTCATTTTCACCACATTTATCTTACTACTAAAATCCATTGGGTAGGTGGACCATCTTTCTATATCCTTTCTTATATTTTGGTTGATGTGATGATAATTGGCCCCATAAAACATTGAAATATTTTTTGTTATATGTACCCCTAGGTATTTGATTGATTTTGAATCCCATTTAAGATCATACTTTTGTTTGATTTCTTCTGGAGGAGCACAATTAAACACTTATATCCTATGCATAAAAATTAAATTTCTCTATGATCCCCATCATCCTTGGAAATTAGGTGTTTACTTCCGTGAGATACATCATTACATGATCTGCAAAAAGACCAATTTTATGTTCTCTGTCTCTTATAGTTACTCCCCTCAGTTCCCTATCTTGACGAATCGCGAGCCTATGGATCAATATATATAGCAAACAGGGTAGGGCTAAGACAACATCCCTGTCTCGTTCCTCTTCCTAACACAAATCTCTCAGTTAAGGACCCATTCACCTTTACTCTTGCAGTAGGTTGCTGGTAAATTGCTTTAATAACTTGCATTGAATCTTCGGTAAAGCCAAATCTTTCTCGTGTATGATATAAGAATTCCCAATTAACCCTATCAAAAGCCTTTACCACATCTAGGCTTATCAGGACAGCGTGCGTACTTTCCTTTTGAATCTTGTGTATTATATGTAGGGTTCTTCTAATACTATCCTGTGTTTGTCTGCCTATTATAAAACCAGTCTGGTCCATCAATTAAATCTGGCATGAACTTTTCAAATCGTTTGGAGATAATTGAAGAATATAATTTCTCATCCACATTTAGAATTGATATCGGTCTGTAGTTGGTACCATTTTCCTTGTCTTTGTTCTCTTTGGGGATTAATATTATAATTGCCTCTTTCCATGACGGGGGTGTTTTGCCTTCTTTGATAATCCAGTTAAAGGTTCTCAGAAGAAGTGGGTCGGGATGGAAGATTGCAACCTTCACGTGGTCCGCCCTGTTTTGACTAATGCAATCAACTCGACGTGCACAAACGGAAGATCAAATAGAACAAGTTGTCCAACAACTTTAGGCTGTGCACGCCACACGAAAGAAGAAGAAGTGGGTTCAGCTCATTCCGAAATATTTTATGCCATTCTATAGGGAAACCGTCGCTGCCTGGGGCCTTGTTTGTTTTCATCCTACCAAATGGCTTCATCTCCTCCAGTGATATTTCTGCTGCGATTATGTTTTTTTGTGTCTCTCCAATACAAGGCAGATCTATTGTACTTAAAGAAGTCCTCATTGATTCCCCATCTACTGTAGATGTTTGTGTATATAATTCTTTATAATATTCCTGGAAGATATATTCTATTTCTTTTGGATCATTCTTCAAATTCTGTGCACAGGAGTCCTTAATTTTGTGTATGGTGTTGTCAGCCTGTTGTTTGCGAAGCCTTCGGGCAAGTATTTTAGTGGATTTAGGGCCTAGCTCATAATGTGCCTGTTTTACAAATCTTGCTTTTTTCTCCACCTCTTGACCCAATATTCCATCCATTTGTCCCCTCCTTCTATTTGGTTCTCTGGTCCTTATTAGTTTTGTACTTTTGTTCTAAATCCTTCAGGTCTGATATCAACTTATTATATGTTTTCATTCTGGCCTTTTTTAAATATGTGATGCCATAGCTATTAATCTACCTTGTATTACAGCCTTCAATGAGTCCCATAGTATGGATGGGTCCACCTCCCCATTGTCATTCTCCTCTAGATACGTTTTGATTTCCTATTTAATATCATTAACAGTTGTTTTATCATTCAGTATTCCAACATTTAATCGCCACACTGCGTTTTTCCTTCTACTGTCCATTTGAATTGTTAAGTATATGGCATTATGGTCTTTTACATCTGCCACACCAATTCTGCAATCCGTTACCCTATAACAGTCTTCTTTCTGCATTAAGAAATAGTCTATTCTGGAGTAAACTGAGTGTGGTATTGTGTAATGTGTATAGTCTCTTTCTAGAGGGCGAACATTCCTCCAGACATCAAGAAAACCAAATTCTTCACAGGTAGTGTTTAGTAGTTTTGTTAACTGGTTCTTATTCTTCTTTTTACTTGTCGTATCAAGCCTATGATTCAGTACAACATTCAGATTCTCCCCCCCCCCCCCCCCCCCCCACATATACAAATTCCTTCTGCTTCCATTGCAATAATATCAAATAGGGATTTGAAAAAATGTTTATCACTATCTGGGGGAGCATAGATATTCACCAGTGTCAGGATATTATTATCAACTTTGCCCTTTATTATGATATATCTCCCTTCTTTGTCTATTATTTCTTTTAAAATTTCGTATTTAACTGAGTTTGATATCAAGATTGCCACTCCTCTTTTATGACTACAAATATGTGAGCTATAATATGTGTTTTTTTATCCAAATCTTTTCAGCTTCTCATGCTCTTGTCGCGATAAATGGGTTTCTTGTAAGAAAATAATATGTATCTTCACTTTTTTCAATTTAGTTATGACTTTAATAAAATCTTTAATAAAATCTGACAATGTGCACTTTAACCACATGCGATTTTTTCTATTACAAATCTCAAATTGTGGAGTACAGAGGCAAATAAATAAATGGTGAGTCTTTGTCCCAAACATTATGGAGGGCACTGTACATAGGAGTGAACACGTGTATGCATGGTATCCATACATCAGGTGTTCATAACACAGTAACGCACTATATTACAATCCAACAATTTCATAATGTTTGATTTGTGTAAAATATGCTTAGAGGAAAAGATTAATATATCAGCAGTTCAAAACCTGGATGAGGAGTGAGGCACAGTGACCAATGCAAGTACCTGCAGAATTGCACAACACCAGAAGATGTAGCTTCCTAAATTCCTAATATATTGCTCCTTAATTCCTCAATCATCTTAAAGCCAAATTGCTAATGGTCTCTCTGACCTTAAAGCAATGAAATGTATTTGAAAATTACCAGCTCCTCAGCCAATGATATCCAGCATGTTTAAACTTGAAACAGCTATATCTTTTGGGCTGTGTATAAATCAGATTATCTCAATAAACTTGCAAGCTATGAAAGCAACCACAACCAAAACATGCCAAGTAACTTCTCAAGTGTAATTTAGGAAGTAACACTAATTATAAATTCACCAATCACCAGACCATCCTCCATTAAATATGTTTCATCAATTTGAAAACTAAATTAAAAAAAATCCATGCCTCAAAGGTCAATGAGAATCCGCTAATTAACATAATATTATAATTACTTTTTAAATCGCACAAATATGATATTTTAGTTTGAGTCATTGAAACTTAGGACGAAGCCCAAAAAATTTGACATACGTGTCAAAACCTTTACGAGGAAAACTTTATAATAATTAAGCAATCTAATTTTAATGTGCCAAACTACTACATACAAGAAGATCTAATGCTCCCAATTTTTTTAAATCAAGATATGTATATAAGAGTTCAAAAACATTTTGACTGACAAAAATCAGGAAAACCTGGCATGTTGCAGTGCCAGATGCATAAACCCTACCAAAAATATACAACCTATTTCACTTATCCACTTTAATCTCTTACTGATAAACTGGCTCCCATTGAATGACAGTTTAACAGGCCCTCATGCAGACTTGAAAGAAAATTCAAATAGATCATGTATCTAGTATCCTGAAGAAAGTCTACGGTTTACATAAAGTCATCACAGCCTGATATAGTGTTGGCTCCACCATAGTTTACAAAAGGAGATTTTTTTTATTTATCTGATTTTAAAGTGTAATATTATCTCTTTCATATCAAATGTTTTTTTTAATAAAATGGTACACATAAATAATATTAAAGATTTAAATTATACTAATTCAGCCTCTTAAATTGGAGTAATGTTGCAAAAATGTTTCAACTGAAAACAACAATGTATAGTTCTAGTTTCATTTCCATGTAGAAGGAGTTCATTTAAGAAACAATCAATGCAGTTCTGCGTTTAAAACTACGTCCGAATCATCAATTGTATTGAAGATAATTCAAGCAGATTTAAAATCAACATTTTATAATCAAACACCATTATCCATTTATTATCCATCCAAATTTTTAGGTATAAATACCCACACAGCAATTTGATTGTAAAGCTAGGGTTTCAATAATATCAAAAGGGAAAATTATTAAACTATAGAACACATATTACAATATTGTAGTAGGCCCCCCTCGGTCATGACTGACCATGGGTGATGCATCCTGGTCGGATGCAAGCCTGGGCGATGTCATACGGAGGATAGGCTGTTGCCCATGCAGCGCGCCTCCCCGCTCCACGTTACAGTTTGGCATCAGCGCCGTCGCAGAGCGAGGTTGTCAACAACGACAAACTGCCTTAGGGGCTCTGACTCCGGATTTTCTTGAGGTTTACTCCTGGAGCCTTTTCCGTGACTGGATATGGCCACAAGGCAGTTTTCCCTCTCCTAGATGGACTGCCTTCCAAAGCTGACGAGCCCCATCTGCCCGAGACTCGTGGGGGTGGGAGTCTACCTTCCCGTGCAGGTCTATAGCACCTGCCCACTGCAATATTGTAAAAGACTCATTTATTGGAGTAGGCAACTTGCCCTCATAATTACAACTCGTGTACCCATCCAGGCCTGCCACCTAAACTCATAATTTGCTCTCTCCATTTCCCACAATTACCCAGTAAAGATTATCATGACCAAACATCCCAAACCCAATCAAGAACAACCAGTGTTGCGAATAACTTTTAAAGAAGGAACTGCAGATGCTGGAGAATCGAGGGTTACACAAAAAGCTGGAGAAACTCAGCGGGTGCAGCAGCATCTAAGGAGCGAAGGAGATAGGCGACGTTTCGGGTCAAGACCCTTCTTCAGAAGGGTCGAGACCCTTCTTCACTCGACCTGAAGAAGGGTCTCGACCCGAAACGTCGCCTATCTCCTTCGCTCCTTAGATGCTGCTGCACCCGCTGAGTTTCTCCAGCTTTTTGTGTAACCCTTGCGAATAACTTTATTAGATCGCTGATCACCCTGTATACTATCACCATACTACACACGATTAACAATTTACCAAAGCCAATTAACAAACAAACCTATACGTCTTTGGAGTGTGGGAGGAACCAGAGCACCCGTAGAAAACCCACACGTTCACAAGGAGAATGTACAAACTCCACACATGGCACTAATAGTCAGCATTGAACCCGGGTCTCTGGTACTGTAAGGCAGCAAATCTCCTTTGCCAACCCACTAAATTACTGGAAATGTAAAATTAAAAAAAATCACCTTAAATAAACTAGAAAGCTGTAGATTGCATGTCAGCACTGCCCAGGCAACCACACATTCACAGTGGAAGAGCATCCGACCCCCCAACGTGTCCCTGAACTCTTCAGCATATCCAAGAGTGTTCTATAATGTACTGTGCAAAGACAAGGACTCACCTTTCCTTTCCCCTATTTTACCCCGTTATAGTTATCACATCAACAGATGAATCCATTCATTTGAAAGGGGTTGCCCTATTTCATTGCCAAGGTATGTGGTTTTCTGTATTTTATTTTAATTAACATTATTAATTAGACCAAGTTACACAAATGATTATCAACTGTTATTATTCAACACCTTTGATTAACAGAGACATTTAGAAATAGTAGAAAAGGCCTTCTGATAGTGCAAGCAGGACATGGGGAACTGCTCCAGCAAAAGGGACGAGTGACTGCAAGCATCTTGCAAGAGGCAAATGTGCAGCATAAGTTGGATCACGCAAGATCCAGCCCACTACCCCAAATACATCATAATGTAGCTTATCTCCTTCCTCCTGCAATCTGTCGGCAAGTTGAGGACATGTACATTTGGATAAACACATGCCAAAGTCCCAAATAGGTTTTTATTTATTAACAATAAGCCTTTACATTTAACACCTTCTTAATACTAATAAAGACAAGCAGCTAAGGGATATTAGAAAAATAAACTCACCAAGATGAAGCAATTAAATTCAAGTGTTGGCAGTTCATCATGCAACTGACAGCATTTAGCGGTAACATTTGGCTCATTAATGTAATGTTAGTTTCAGAAATTCAAGAATGAAAACCAAAAAAAATTCATTCTTCTCAGAAAATACTGTCTTCACCAAAACAGAAAAATCCCAAACAATCAGTTATTTAGTAAGGACATAATCTTCGAAACAATATTTCTAATCTAATGATGGCTCTTGCAAATGCATCACAATTTTTTAAATTCATGTCATTTGCACATTTCATTGATCTACGCACTCTCTCTTACTGAAAAAAATATTAGAGAATTACCGGTTGGTTCAACAGCGCCGTCCTCTGCAGATTCTGTTGTAGACACCACACTAACAGCATCTGTAGTAGCAGCAGCAACAGTTTCACTTCCAACAGCAATCTGAGATTTTTTTGGAGCTACCACAACGCTCCTAACAAAAAAAAAGAGATCAAGAACTGATGAATTAGAAATAATTTGACATAACTCAACTTTTTTCAGTTTTTGAACACAGTAAAACATCCAAATAAATTCACACAAGTACAATAAAGTTTCTTAAATTATATACTGTTTATATCTGAAGTTCTGAAATGTTTTACACGGAACCCTGAAAGCATTAAAATATCAATTTGCCAGCTTTCTTCATGCCTGCTCTGCATACAAAGAATACAGTGTTCAAGCAGAGTGCAAACATACTATTCAAACATGACCTCCTGTTTAATTACTTTAATGTGCATGTTGAAGCCATGTATGTATAACATTGGCAATCTGTGAAGTTATTTTTCACAAATAAATGAAAATTCATGTTTATTGGTCTCCAAACATCAAATGTTATTCACAACTGAAGGCAAAAGATAAATAATTTGCTTCATAACATTTGACCAGTTACTTTGTGGTGTGCTCTAACCATACACAAAATAGCTTTCAAGTTCACTTATGCGGTGGGGTTTGTTTTCACGTTAACCTCAAAGATTTCATTAAATTTCAAAGATCAATAATTGAAATACAATCAATGCAATGTTCTAGACGTAGATGTCAATCTGCGTTAATTCTGAAGACTACAAACTCTGAAATCATGGCTAATCATTAGAGATACAAATGCTTTTTTCCAATATTTTCAGATCCCCCATTTCTTGAGAGAACAGCCACGAGGAGGATCTAATTATAGAACATAGAACAGTACAGCAAATGAACCGTCTTTTGGCCCACAATGTCTGTACTGAACATGATGTCAGCATAAACAAATCTCCTGAGCCTGCACGTGATCCATATCCCTGCAATCCCTGCGTATCTATATGCCTATCTAAATGTCACTATCGTATCGGTCTCCAACACCATCACTGGTATTGTGTTCTAGATACCCACCACTCCGTGTTAAAAAAAAAAATTCCTGCACATCTCCTTTAAATTTTGTCCCTCTCACTTTAAAGCTATGCCCTCTAGTCTCCTCAGAAAAAGATCTGCATTGGTAAATCTCAAATGAATATTTCACTATAATTTGACACGGCATTTTCGGAAAACAAAACGGCACGCCAGAAAGTCATCCAATGATAATTCATTTCTAAAGAATGTCAGGTGTTTCAAGATAATAAAAATTACCGCCTACCTGGGATTTTATATTATCCCAAATAAACAACTAGAACTATCCAATCACTCTAGCCTTGCAATTACATTCAGGATAGAAAAAGGTACCAATGTTTGGCGTACAGAATAAGATACGTTAAAATGCCCAATTATCTATTTTCAGAGGTTCACTTCAATAGTTTGTTTCGTTGTATTAAAGTTAATACATGGAATATAATGTATTTGCATGCTTTGAAACTGGGTGCAATCCTCCCAATATTTGATGGTAAAACTTCAACGCTGAATGTTGCAGAATCAGGGAACAACATTGGGTAGGTCATGAGAGCTAGTGGCAGGGCAGAGCTGCACATTGACTGATGCCAAGTTGGTAGATAATGTGCTGAGGATGAGACAATGACAAAAGATTCGCAGATACTTTAAATCTGCTGAATGCAAATTCATCCTTAAAATACCATGATTTGTTTGCTGGTACCAATGTGGGGGAATAAAAAAATAGCACATTTAAGAGGAAAGACCCTGCCACTGTGTTCTAGGTTTTTAAACAATTTTGAAGAAAATCAAGGCCAACGTTTTAAACCAAGTTTACTAAAACACAGATATCTAGCTACCAACACAAATACTCAGTTTGACTCACATATGCTCATTGTTAATCAACCATTATATGCAAATCTAGACTGTATTTGAATCAGTTGATGTATGCGGTTTCAACTTCCACAAATAAAATTGAATAATCTCACTGTAATATTCATTCCAGCAGACGAGTGCAGGCTTGAAAAGATACCCTGAAAGTTAACAACTAGCTAAATCATCCAGACAATATTTTTTGGGCAATTTCTGAAATTATCAAGTTAAGGCTGATGTTTATTAAAATGTCATAATATCTTGCTTTTCTTAACCATAATTTGTTTTGGTTGTCTTTCACAAAATAAAATTGTAAGATCGTATTATAAAATTTCTAACAACAACAGTTGGAGAGATATTGAGAAATTTATCAGCAATACTCCAAATTTTAAATGCACGACAACAAACACCTAATCTTTCAGGAGCCATTTTTACTCTTTAAAGTTGCCATTTTCACATTTGAGGGATTTGGAACCATTAGTGTTCCATGTGATGATATTAACCTTCCTCAATTTTTCAGAAACTGCGTAAAATGTTTTTTTAACAATCAGAAGGAAAATAATGCATAAACTGACATGCTCCTAGCAAGCATTGGGAATTCAAAATTACACATAGTTGGTTAGCTGTACTCAATAAGCATCGACTTTGGGGAATGAGAGGGGAAGAGGAATCATGAGCCTTTCTAACTGCATAATTTCCAGAAACACTCTCAACCAAAAGACGAGTTACACAATGTACTTCAAAAACAAGTCATTTCCAGTGAGAATCTTATCAGTTATAGATAAGATGAAACACTGTAATCTAAGGCAATGTGGACAAATTTTGAGCTCTTAAGATTTCAGTTTATATACTCCAGTAGCTATCATAGTTGTGTCAAAAAAGGTGCAACAAAAAATATTATTTAACAATTTCTGAATTAATTTGAAATAAATAAACACCATTAATAAAGCCTCATTAGCTGCGAAGCCTTTAAAATGAAATAATTTTCCACCCATCTCTTCTGAGAATATTTTTATTCCAAAATGATTATAACTGTCTCTCCTTAAATCATCATCTGCCCAGCCTCCCTTCAGTCAGACTCCTGGTCTGGCATAATGACAAATGGGGTAGACAGTCTATCATGATTGTCTCTATACCACATGCTGCATAGAAAATGCAGGAAACAGGTTGTTTCATTGCTTTTTATAAAAATAGGTCTCATAAAAAGAAAAAGAAATAAATTTGTCAGACATATTACTACCTAATTGAAATACAATATTACAAGGGCAAACAATGGACATATCCTACCAAAAGCATCTTTAATCGAGGTACTTAACTTCATGAAATACATGCCATAATCCTTGCTCTTTTCCAAATGTCTTAAATGATTACTTGCCTGTGAGCAACAATATGTATATTATTGTACAATGGTAAAAATATGTGAACAGTTAGGAATTTATCTATTTGCTAATTTATTAGTAGTACTGGCGAGCTGAATCAGACCAATCTGGTGAAATCAAAGAACAACTTCTAGTGAAATTTTAAGCTTAAGTGTTACACTGATTAAAGGAATAATTTTCTGTTAGCATTGTTGTAGGTTTAGAGGTAACCCTAATCTACAAAACCAATCACAATACAGAATGTAGTACAATCCACTGACGTGTAATTTCGGTTTATGCATCTGGGCTACTCAAGAAGATGGATAAAACTGAGAACAAGTACAACTTTGCTTCAAAAACAAGAGAAGATACAAGTCTTCATCAAGATAACTACACATTCCCAGAACCTAATCACCAATGATATGAATCTCCACATCAGATAACAAAGTTTTGATACTGAATTGAACCAAGATGCACCTTCTTTAAAAGAAAATAGGACACTCAGCAGACAGCACTCACTAAGCTGTTACTGTATGTTTTCCAGCTATGGCTGGCAGTAGAGGTTGATAATCCTTAAGATATGAGGAGAGTTCAGATTTCTGACATTGCATTCCTTAGATAAATATAGGATCAGAGAGATGTCTTGAAATTCCCATAGATACTACACTGCCTGGCTACTGAAAGAAGTCTGCATTTAACTAGGTGTCTTTTCTAGAGAGATATTAACTTGCTGACTTGCCAAATAATAATGCTGGTCTGACATAATGAATTAAATTTAAACCAGATTCAAAACCTTCCATTCACATTACCAATACATGAACATAGAAAATGGCTTGAAATTTACATTACGCATTAAAATACCCTACCATCAGTTTGCAATTTCTTCATCCTTTAAAATTTTAAGATTTTAAACTATCTAAATAATTGCCAAGGTACATGGATAACATTATCCAACAGTAGTTGATCACCATTATAATATATTGTTTAAAAAAGATCCTTGAGTCCTGTAATAACAGAGATTAACATTTCCCTGATTCATGTACACTATCATATTGTGTCAAATTTGCACAAAATCTTCTCAAGTAAAGAATATATATCTATTCTTTACCTTCCCTGTTCGCTTTATGCCAACTACTGGTTTTAGAGAAGCAGGAACAATTCATTTGCTTTAATTAATCTATTGTTTTCCTCTACCAACACCCATCTACTGATTCAAGCTGGGGAGCGTTTCCAAGAAAAGCAGGAACGTTCCAATAATCATCCCTCATTGTTCATTTTTGATCTTTGATAATACGTCGTTGCAGGCTATTCCACTGCAAAGGGAATTTGCGTGATTGTCATCAGGAACTTGAACTATTTTGAGGTATCAAAAGTAAAATAGCACAGGTGGGTGAGAATACAAGGAAAAATTATGAAAATTATCCAAACAAAATCCTTCCTCTTTTTTCCACAGATGTTGGCTGACCCACCGCTACCAGATATTCCCAGTTCACTTTAATCATTCATCATACACAATACTTTGGCATTAATTATTTTAGATCGACATCACTTAGTATGACACTAAAAACATAGCCACCAAGACGAGAGAGAGAGAGAGACAGAGAGAGAGAGAGAGAGAGAGAGAGAGACAGAGACACAGAGAGAGACAGAGACAGAGAGAGAGAGAGAGAGAGAGAGAGAGAGAGAGAGAGAGAGAGAGAGAGAGAGAGAGAAAGGGAGGGAGAGAGAGAGAGAGAGAGAGAGAGAGAGAGAGAGAGAGAGAGAGAGAGAGAGAGAGAGAGAGAGAAAAAGAGAGAGAGAAAAAGAGAGTGTGTTTTTGCCCTCAAAAACTGTTTTGATTAATATCTGCCAGTGATATTTCATGTTCCTTCTTTGCCTTCCTAATTTCCCTTTTCACTTTTCAGTGAAGTCCAGGATTTCCTGAAAATGCTGTCATTCCCCATGGTTACATGATGGTCCTGAAATCTCATAATTTTATAGAACATAGAAAACAGGTGCAGGAGTAGGCCATTTGACCCTTCGAACCAGGCTGATTCATGGCTGATCATCCAGAATCAGTACCCTGTTCCTGCTCTCTCACAATATCCCTTGATTCCGTTAGCCCTAAGAGCTATATCCAACTCTCTCTTGAATACACCCAGTGAATTGGCCTCCACTGCCTTCTGTGGCAGAGAATTCCACAGATGCACAACTCTCTGGGCGAAAAGGTTTTTCCTCTTCACAGTCCTAAATGGCCTACCCCTTATTCTTAAACCGTGACCCCCCTGGTTCTGGACTCCAACGTGGGGAACATTTTTCCTACATCTAGCCTGACCAATCCCTTAATAATTTGATATGATTCTATAAGATCCCCTCATCCTTCTAAATTCCAGTGAATATATGCCTCATTCTAAATTCCAGTGAATATAAGTCATTTGAAAGGCTCATACCTGTTGGATGGAAACCTAACAAGTCGCTGCCCACAGTCTACTTTTGCAAAATCAAGTCTTATGATATTTAAATTGCTCTGCCCCAAATTCTGGACTTTATTTCTGGAACATCATTATTCCTTTCTGCCTTGAAACAGGCAAAGTTGTGTTCATCGTTTTCAAAGTACTGTCACGTTGCTGCTACATTCCCTTAGAGCAAGTCCAGTGTTGCCCTTTATCAAGTCTATTTATTTACATACTGGCTCAAAAAACTCTCTTGGATATATTGTAAAAATGTCACGCCCTCAAATGGATACCACAAAGCTAATAATGGAAAATCTGGAATCCCCCACTGCCCACTATTACTTATTCCCCTGCCATCCACTTGCACGTAAGTTTTTTTTTGTCTACAATAATCAGTTAACCTGTCACCAACCAACATATTGTTGGAATATGGGAGAAACCTAAGGAAAATTCAAAGTCACAGGTAAAAGAAGCACACAGAAAGTTACTTATTTGAACCTGGGTCGCAGGAACACCAAGGGAGCAGTGCCTGCTGTGTCACAAAGTTGTCAAAGCTGAAAGGCTGACTCAATTTTTGCTCACTGCAGATGCTGCTGATCCCTTGAATATTTCCAGCAGTTATATTTTTATTTCAAATTTCCAGCACCTTCAGTTCCCTTGCTTTTCAAGCTTTGGATATGGGGAATGCGGATTTAGATGGATAACTATTTTAGAGGATCTTTAAATCATATCGCTAAGAGATATGTAAATAATGCTGGGAAGCTGGCGATAAATAGACCCTGGAAGGCACCCCTGAAGACGTCAGCCTGAGGCCTATTTGGTAATTGCACCTTGGACCTGTCTGCATAATACTAATGAGTTGCTGTTTCCAGATGAATCAATGCATCTTATTGATTAGGACCTTGGGAAACTTATCTGGCTCTGAATAGATTCCAGAAGCCGGGAACTGGAGGAAAACTCGGATACATAAGCCCAGATTGCAAGTAATTTATCGTCTTGTTGTGGAATCATGAGAGCACAGCTGCTTTTGGCTGTAGTTTTTTTAAATAAAGCAGTTTTTTAATTGTCATTTGATGTGACTGTGCAAGATGTTGAATGCTTGTTCCAAGTAAGTACATTGTATGCTTGGAAATCATCTGCTTTCAATTTGACAGCCAACTAATTTTAGCAAGACATCTAACAAATTTATCTCAACCAGTAACTGGTGGTTTCCCTTATCTAATATTTCATCCAAGAATATAAATGAAGAATATCAGTTCCCCCCCCCCCCCCCCCCCCCCCCCCCGATAGCAACATGACAGTCTAATTTACTTCTTGTATGTCTGTGCGATGGTATTTATTGTAAAGTTGGTAGTTTGCTTATCTTCAGGTCATAATAAGCAAAATGTTAGGTAATAGATCTTCAGGTGCTTGCACACATGCAATACTATGAAGACACAAGAGATTGCAGAGGCCATAATTTCAAGGAAAAAAATAAACAGCTGGACGGGCACTGCAGGTCAAGCAGTATTTGTGGGGGGGAAAGTAGTTGGTGTTACAGATCAAGACTCTGCATCAGGACTGAGGGTGGATAGGGATGATACCCAGCATAATGAGAAGGGGTGGGGTAAGATATTGGCTGGTTGGTGATAGATGAACCCAAGTGGGAAGAAAGATGGTGGGCACATGGACCCAGGAGGAGGGTAGGGGAGGGGTTGGAAGACAGAGACTGGTGAATGATAAGTGGAACCGGATGGAGGGTAAAAGCTGAGATAGCTGCTGGAAGGTCATAAAGACACAAAGGATATCAAAGCAGGAATTTGATTACTAAGGAATAATGGAAGCATGAATGGAAAGATGACGGGCAGATGGAATCAGGTGGGGGAGGGATTCTAGTGAGCAAAATATGTGGGTAGTAGTTGGAAGGAGGGGGAGCGATATAAAAATTGGTGATGGTGGGCTTGATAGTGTATGGGAAAGCTACAGACGATAAGGGTTAGCATTGGGTTGTAGACTATCCAAGGAGAATATGAGGCATTGTTCTCAGTTTTGCGTCACTCTAGGAGTGGGAATTGGCCGAAACAGATGGATTATGTGGGAATGGAACTGGAGTTGAGATGGCATGCAACCGATAGCTTGGAATTGCAGAGCACCTGTGCTCTGTCCACAGTGGCGCAGAGTAACTGCCCTGTAACCAAAATGTTCATCCCGAGCTCCCGGTCGCATGCCATTTCAACTCACCTTCCCATTCCAACACCGACCTGTCCATCCTTGGCCTTCTCTACGGCCAGGGTGGGGCCCAATGCAAACTAGAGGAACAAAACCTCAACTTCTAACTGGGTAGTCTACAAACCAATTGTCCTCCTCCTATCAGATATTCCCATTGTTCTATTCATCTCTTGCCCTTCCTCACTGCAACTTAAAATAACTTGTTTCCCATCTTGTGTAGGAAGGAACTGCAGATGCTTTTTTATATCGATGATAGACAAAAAAAATGCTGCAGCATCTCTGGAGAAAAGGAATGTGTAAGGTTTCGGATCGGAACCCTTCTTCAGTCCTAGGTTATCAACCTTAAATGTTGATTATGTTACTTTCCACTGCCTTTCCTGCTGTATATTTCCAGCATTTTCTGTTTCAGATTTCCAGCATATTCTGTTTCTAGTGCAGATTAACAGCAGCCATTTACTTATTTATTTATTTATTTTCAGGTCATTAATTTCATGTCTTCCCTCTTGCTTCTTTCTTAGTTAGTGGGGTCACATTTGTTGCCCGCTAACCTGTAAAAACCTTTTCAGAACTTTAGTGAATTTGAGGTGATGATAATCAGAGTATTACATTATCTCCGTGTCTATTTCACTCAAAACTGGGTGTAAATCCTTACTTTATTTCTGATTTTATGCTCATTAAGTTCTCACATAGTATTCCTTTGCTAATAATTTTTTTTTTTCCCCTAATTTGTACTGAGTGCAAATTGTCCTTCAGTAATTTTAGTAAGTTACTTGTGCGGTCTTCCGTGAAAAAGTACACATATTATTTGTTTAATTCTTCTGCTCGTCTTTTCCTGTTCACAGTCTGTTTTCATGTGCCTCACCCCTAACTAGCTAATACTTATATTCTGCTTTCCCTTCCTTTATGAATTGTTTGGTTATCTCTTGCATTCCATCCTTGGGCTTACTTCTTTTCTCTTAAACCTTGTGTGCCTTTTTCCTAAGATTTAAAATAATCATCTACAAATTTCTCATGATATTCATGGTTGTGCCAATGTCCTTCTTTGTGCCTTAAACTAATGTATAATCTAGTTGCTTTGATGCAACGAGGGGCAATTTGCCACAAACATGTATTGCTGGAAATCTGAAGTTAAAAAAATCCTGGAACTCTTATGTGAAACTACAGAAAATGCTCAGCAGATAAGGTGAAAGAAATAATAAGTCAATGTTTCAGGTCAATGATCACCCATCAGTACTAGGAAAAGTAGAAAATAAGATGCCTATGTTGCAGAAGATGGATACTTCACAAAGTTAGCGAAAAAGGAAAAGAACTGCAAAGCGCTGGCATGGAAAGAGTAATTATCAAAACAGATACGATAGAACTGAAAACATTGGGAGAATATAATAGATTCCATGCAGGAGGCAGGGTGTGCAGGGCGTAGTCAAGATTGCGGTGTGATCTGTGTGTTTGAAATGGAAATTGAGCATTATCGCATCACGTGAAATTGAGATAGAAAAGTCAAAAAAAGGAAGGGTAGTTGAAGATGGACGTTGGGAAGTTGGGAAATAGGCACAACATAAGGAATCTTTCTTGATGCCAGTGGTACTAATAGACTTCAGGTATTGATCTGTATGAATCAACCAATGCCAACACTACCTCTAATGAATCATAGTATGAAGAAGGGTCTCGACCCGAAACGTCGCCTATCTCCTTCGCTCCTTAGATGCTGCTGCACCCGCTGAGTTTCTCCAGCTTTTTGTGTAACCATTGTTTTACTTTATTTAGTTTCAAATATTTCCCATCAAGTTAACTGCACTTTGTTATTACATTTTAATCTCAGTACATTTAGCATCAAGCTTGCCATTTTAGAAGTGTTATTGGCTATCATGCTATGAATAACAGAAAGAAAAATAATTAGGTTGTTTAGGAAAAGGGTAGGAAATGGCAAGACCTCAGGTTGAAGTATTTTCCACAACCTTCACCTCAATTTATTTTCGTATTACAAGTGGAAGTGGAACTGGGAGTTAAAACAATGAAAGGTTGTATCGCGAAACATAGACCAAACACTACACCCATGACCAATTAATTTTAATCACTGAATTATAACATTAGCTAAAGTTTAACATGAAGAAACAGATAGAAAAACGTAAAGATTTAATCCTGTTGCCTTTGAAGCACAATACAAATAAGATGCTTTGTACTCAGGTTCAAATGTGTTTTTTTTAGTTCGTCTGTTAGATCAGGATGTATATTGTTTAAGAAAGAACTGCAGATGCTGGAAAAATCGAAGGTAGACAAAAATGCTGGAGAAACTCAGCGGGTGAGGCAGCATCTATGGAGCGAAGGAATAGGCAACGTTTCGGGTCGAGACCCTTCTTCAGACTGATATGGGGGGGTGGGGGGGACGAAGAGGCGGAGACAGTAGGCTGTGGGAGAACTGAGGAGAAAGCAAGGACTACCCGAAATTACAAATTAGTAGATTCACATACGATGAAAGGTATAGCACGTAACTAAATATACTGACAAGCTGACAAGCAGAATGCACAAATCAGTTTAAAAAAATCAGTTTAATTAGCCTGGTGATTTTGCAGCATGGAAAAAGTAAATCACTTGATCACTAAATGCTTTCAGTGGAAAGCCAGAGGAAACACAAGTTACTCCAGTAGTAGGTTTTTTTAGGCCATTACATTGCAGTCCTTTTTTTCTTCGGCATTTGTTTCTCAAGCATATTTTCACTGAAGAAGATTAATAGTAATCTCCCATTACTGGAATGTAAATCATTGAGTAATTTGTGGCAATTCACATATGTTGTTAGCTCATCATAAATTGTCGCCGGCACGGTAGTCAGGGAAGGCAAAGGTTGCAACACACTATTAACCTCATTGGCCCTAATATCATCATTAATTTGCCTTCTAAAATTAATTAGTGGAGTATATGGTGAATGAAGGAAAATTTAAGAAGTTTCAGATATCATTTTTCAATAACGTGTTTTATACAACAATTATCTGCATGAATAATTGTGAAATACCATTTTTTTGTTTGAATTCCGCACTGCACTATAAATTTTCTTTCGCATGTTCACTTTTAAAAGTTACTGTTGCATTTCCCGATTACATTCCCGATCATACATTTTATAGACTATCGTGAAGATGTAAAGTACACAATGGAACATTGCAGGAACACTGATAAAACAAAATGCTGCAGAAAATAACTCACCATTTTTTGCCAATTAACATCTGATTCCAAATCTACTGCTATTAAATCTAGTTTCTGACTCTACTACCATCTAAAGTGTGTTGCCTTATTTATTCACACATAACTGAACAACTCTTCATTCTTTCCAAGATGAATTATACCAAGTTCCCCATTTTCTTAACTTAAGACATCCATTTAAAATTGCCAAAGTTTACTGATACTCAGCCCCACAAGCCTGCTCCAACTGCCAATAAAAACATGACAGATCTAATTATAATTCCCTATTTCCACCTAACACTCAGGCTAAAGTTTAATTAATCTTAAGTCTTGCGAAACATGAAAACTGGGTATGCTTAATAGTTTTAGCGTTCTATTAGCAATATGAATTATTTAAAAATATTTTTTGCATGCTATATAGTATCCTGGCTGTGGTAACAAGAGACGATGAGAATTTAAATTTTAAACCTCTATTACTTGAATAGCACCTTGTGCTGTTCCGATTCTCCAAATTCTGTCTCTTCCCTAAATGCATCTACATGAAGCAGGTATGCGTACACTGAAAGGGGTGAGCAAGTGTTTAAATGCGTTGGTGGGAGCAAAGCAAAATGAAATGGTGATCCGATTTTGGTTAACAATTGCTTTTACAGGAGGTAAATAGCAGAGGACTTTGTTAAAGTATTTTAATGCTCTAATTTCTACCTAATGTATTCTATGTAGATTTCTTGTTGCGCAATTCTTGCAGTCGACCCAATATGAAGAATATTGTTAAAACTGGAAATGCATTACACCATTAAAAGATAATAATCTATACTACAACAATGTAACAACTTTGCCAAGTTAAGATTCCTGGAGATATTTTGCTATTCATGAAAAAAAAAACAACAAAAAAACAACTTACGAATTAAATGCAATAGAAACATAGAAAATAGGTGCAGTAGGCCATTCAGCCCTTCGAGCCTGCACCACCATTCAATATGATCAGTAGCCTTCAATTTGAAAGCAAATGAAAATCTTTGAAAGTGTGATAACTGTATTTACCTGTCAAAAGAACGGAATTGTACAGATTGCTCTCCTGCTGCATCTCCCATAACTCCCAAAAAGGATGGGCCAATCAGTGCCATATCTACTTCAAGTGCATCGGTTGGTGTATTCACCAGACTTCTCAGGATTTCCTTCACATTGACATTTTTCCCTTGGGATCCAGATGATATAGAAGCTGTGGTTTTATTTTCAGAATTACATCCGTTTTCTTCTATACTTTCTTGTGACTTTTTAACCTCTGAAGAGAGAGTTGACAGAAGTTCACTCATTGCATCTGGACCAGTGCTGACAATCTCAGACTTACTAGCTCCTAAGTCGGCAATCGTACTTAAAACCTGTTCTTCTCCAATACCGGAATCTCTTCGAATTGGTGCATTTGATGCATCATCATTTGCCGTTGGAACAGCCAAATCTGATGAATCTTTTGTATCTGAAAAAAAAATTCAAAGGATCAACTTAAAATGGCTGATATTTGCAATATGGTCTGGAATCTATCCAGGTACACTGACAGCCCCATTGATAGGTAGCGTAGAGAATAGTTAAATGACTAAATGTCTTTCCTGTGCAGTAATATTCACAGATGTGAATCATGCACTGGACACATCAATTGCCAACTGTGCAGGACCAAATTGAGGGTCAACTGTCATTGCCTGATGATATCACTGGTAATACACTGCAACTTTCACAGCGTAGAGGGAAATGTGCATTACTAGTCCCCCCCAACACCAATAACAAAGCAGAAAAAAACAGCCACCAGTGAGTTTTCCCAGTAAGCTTAAAACTGTCAGTTTTAGAGCCGAGATAGGTTCACCCTCCCACACTCCAAAACATATTTTTAGCCAAAATTATCAAACACATTATCTCCCATACAACCATTCCTAATTCCCATTTCTACAGTTCCCTCAACCAATTATAGCCAAGTACGTCTGCATCATTCACCATAAATTGCTTCGCAAGCACCAAATATCCATGTATACATTAGAAAGAGAGCATCTATTATTTTTTGCTACCAAATATGCTGTCTGGTTCCACTGGAAAATGGCATATTTGTCTTGTTGACAAATGGAACACTGGAAGCTCCAAGCATGCTAGGTCCATTGCTCACAATGGGGCTCCAGCATTCCTTACCCATCCAAGTAAATTAAAGTCAATGTTTCATTCTCCTACCAAAATCTTTGTCAGTGCCAGGCAGAATTATATTTCAATTAACACTTGCATTCTTCTCAAAGCTACGTACTCATAGCATGGAAACGGGCTCTTCAGCCCAGCTCATCCATGTCGACCAAGATGCACATCTAAGCTAGCACCACTTTCCCTCTGAACCGTTCCACTGATAACACCATTTTGATTGCAATCTTAAGGAAGAATTTCATTTGACTTTAGTTCAATTATGCATAGGATGTTGGCTGCATACACTGAGCATGTTACTTTGATTAATTCAAGGACTGATCCCATCAGTTTTAGGACTAAGTAACATCCCAGTAGAATTGAGTTTGCATATATAAAACATTCAGAATACAGATTTGTTAAAAAAATGTCTTTCATTTAAAATCGTATTTAAATGTGTCCCGACAGTTTTACCTTTCAATTAAGTTTTTTTGAATTCAGCAATAAATTAAAATATATCTGGATGAGTATGATATATTTATTAGAATAAAACTTATCAAATGGAAAGGGTTCACTTGCACTTGTCCACAGTCCACAAGAGAAATTAGTTAGGGAAGGCCTAAAGTTGCAGCAATGTGAAAAGGGGGAAAGAGTTAACAAGTATTTCCCTATCTAACTTCTCAAATTACTTGCAGTAACTGAAATGTGTCAGATAACCTAACTTTCACACTGATTCCAACTCATACTTAACAGGGGCCAGTGAAACACGATGACGTACTCCTAGCTGGTTCATGCCCGAATGAACTCATAAGGTCATGAGTGACAGGAGCATTCGGTCCATCATCTGCTCCGCCATTCAATCATGGCTGATCTATCTCTCCCCATTCTTCTGCCTTCTTCCATAAACTCTGACAACTGTACTAAACAAGAAGAAGGGTCTCGACCCGAAACGTCGCCTATCTCCTTCGCTCCTTAGATGCTGCTGCACCCGCTGAGTTTCTCCAGCTTTTTGTGTAACCCAAGATTCTATCTATCTCTGCCTTAAAAATATCCACTGACTTGGCCCCTTCCATGGCAATGAATGCCACAGATTCACCACTCTCTGACTAAACTCCTCCTTGTCTCCTTCCTAAAGGAACCATTAATTTTGAGGCTATGACCTCTAGTCCTAGACTCTCCCACGTGGAAACATCCTCTCCACATCCACTCTATCCAAGCCTTTCACTATTTGGTAAGTTTTAATGAGGCCCTTCTTCATCCTTCTAAACTCCAATGAGCACAGTCCCTGTGCCATCAGACGTTCATCTATGTTAACCCACTCATTCCTGGTATCATTCTTGTAAACCTCCTCTGGACCCTCTCCAGAGCCAGCATATCCCTCCTCAAATATGGTGCCCAAAATTGCTCACAATACTCCAAATGCAACCTGACCAGCACCTTATTGAGCCTCAGCATTACATCCCTGTTTTATATTCAAGCCCTCTTGAAATAAATGCTAGCATTGCATTTGCCTTCGTTACAACCGATTCGACTTGCAAATTAACTTTTTGGGAATCCTGCACCAGCACTCCCAAGTCCCTTTTCACCTCTGATTTCTGGATTCTCTCCCCAATTAGAAAATAGTCTACGCCATTGTTCCTACTAACAAAATGCATGACTCCACACTTTGCTACACTATATTCCATCTGCCACTTCTCTGCCCACTCTCCCAACCTGTCCAAGTCTTTCTGCAGAATCCCTCGTCTCTCTGCACTACCTTCCATTCCACCTATTTTCGTATCATCTGCAAATTTGGCCACAAGGCCTTCAATCCCCTCATCCAAATCATTAATATACAACATGAAGAGTAACGGCCCCAGCACGACCCCTGCAGAACTCTGCTAGTCACTTTCAGACAACCAGAAAAGGCCCCCTTTATTGCACCTCTTTGCCTTTCGCCATCCAGCCAATCTGCTATCCATGCAAATATCTGCCCTTTGATATCATGGACTCTCATCGTCCTTAGCAGGCTCACGTGTGGCACCTTATCAAAGGCTTTCTGAAAATCTAGGTAAACAACATCCACTGAATCTCCTTTGTCTGTCCAGCTATTTACTTCTTCAAAGAATTCCTGAAGATTCATCAGGCAAGATCTCCCCTTCACAAAACTATGCTGACTTCAGCCTATTTTATCATGAACTTCGAAGTAATCCATAACCTCATCCTTTATAATGGACTAAAACCTTACCAACCACTGGTCAGACTAACTACTTTCCACTATTCTACTTTACTCCCTTCTTGTATACCAGAATAATATTGACAATTTTTCAATCGTCTGCATCTACACCTGACTCTAGTGATTCTTGAAATATCACTATGAATGCCTCCACAATCTCTAAACCCACCTCTTTCAGAACCTTGGGGTGCAGCCCACCAGGACCAGGTGACTGGTCCTGGTGGGACCACCTTCAGCCCTTTCAGCTTCCCAAGCACCTTCTTAGTAATAGCCACTCCACTAACTTCCACCCCCTGACTCTCTTGAATTTCAGACACATTGCTAGTGTCTTCCACTGTGAAGACTGATGCAAAAAGGTTATTCAATTCCTTTGCCATTTCTTTATTCCCCATTATCACGACACCTTCAACATTTTCCCGCGGACAAACATCCATTCTTGCCTCTTTCTTATTCTTTACATATCTGAAGAAACACTTGCTATCTTCCTTTATATTATTGACTAGCTTACCTTTGTATTTCATCTTTTCTTCACGTATTGCCTTTTTAGTTACCTTGTGTTATTCTTTAAAAGCCTCCCAATCCTCTAGCTTCCTTCTAATCTTTGCAATGTCATTTACCTTCTCTTTTAGTTTTATGCTGTCCTTGACTTCCCTTGTCAGCCACAGTCATCTCATTCTCCCCCTTGAATCTTTCTTCCTCTTTGGAATGAAAAGATCCTGCATCTTCCGAATTATTCCTAAAAATTCATGCCATTACTGTTCCACTGTCATTCCTGCTGGGGTACCTTTCCAGTCAACTTTGGGCAGCTCTTCTCTCATGCCTCTGTAGTCCTTTTTGTTCAGCTGTAATACCGCCACATTCGATTTCATCTTGTATGTTCATGATGTAACATGCACCCTATATCCTGGCAACTGTTTGGGGGCCTGTACATAACTCCCATTAGGGTCTTTTTACCCTTACAATTTCTCAGCTCTACCCACAATGACTCTACATCTTCTGATCCTATGTTACCCCTTACCAAGGACCAAATTTCATTTCTTATCAGCAGAGCTCCCCCACCCACTCTGCTCATCCGTCTGTCTTTCCGATATGATGTGTAACCTTGAATATTCAGCTCCCAGCTCTGATTCTCTAGCAGCCACATCTCTGTAATGCCCACATCAAGCCAACCAATTTCCAACTGTGCGACAAGCTCATCCACTTTGTTCCTTATACTACGTGCATTCAAATATAACACCTTTAATTCGGTATTCACATCCCCACCTCTCACGGTCCTGATTTTACCCGACCTTTATCTCTTATCCCCTCTTAAGCTTTCCGTCCTATTACTTCTGGATCTCTCAATAATAAATAAGTGCAATGCAAAAGTACAGGCCCTTTAGGAAAGCCTGCACTGGTTGTGAATCCTTGTATCTACTTGCTTGCACCTGTGAGCTGAAGAAAAAACGGATTAATTTGTCACTATGATTGTTGAGCATGAGCAATCTCCTGAATACCCCAAATATCAAATTGTTATGTATGGCATAAATCACAAGCAATAGCATGAAATTATTCTGAAGCTAGGAAAGTGGCAAAAGATGCATTCACAAATCTAACCTGTGCTCATCGTAGCTCCATTTCCATTTTCAGTACTTCTGACAGACCGAGTCCGAGACAGTTTTCTATCCTTTTGAGGTTCCAAGATTTCTCGATATTTTGATACCATCAACACAGAGATGAAGTACACCACAGCCAAGGCTAGGAACTGAGCCTGCTTGCTATCCTCCTGAAAAGTAAAACAACTCATATACAGCTTCATAATACTTAATGACGTCAATACAAAGTAGAAGAGAAATTACTCATGGTATCACATAAATTAAAAAACAACAAGACACTTAATTCACCAAATGTCTAATGATGCAGGAATGTCATTTAACTAAGCACAGCATCCTACCACTGAGGAGATATTGATCCAAAATTTGTTACATAGGCCAGTCACTCATGATCTCCTCTTTCATCCACACCAGGCATGCGTTGCAATGCCCATATCGCTGGCCCAAAATCCTCCTAAATGCTATATTACACCTGTCAAAGCTGAAACGGGGGTTTATATTTGATTTTTATAAATTGTTTCAAAAAGTTAACAAAAAAAACCCAAAAGTACATTAATTAGAACTTTAAAATGAACCAGCTGGTGTCACATAACATTGCCTTTGTCTTATATCCATATCTGAACTGTCTGTAATTCAGCACAAGATCTAAACAACATAAATAAACCTCTGCAAGGCATGGCATAGACACATACAGTCTCTAGTCTCTTTCAGTAACTTTGTTTGTTCATGCTTGACAATGCATGCAAGAAAGTTCCAGACCTATTGCTATTTAAATACCCAAATGCCAGTGATTCTGAATTGTCAGTAAGATCTGAACCATTTGGACAGCTTGGACAAACATCTGTCTTCAGCTGCCAATATTGCAATCTCTGCCATTCCCACCCTAAACTTCCCAGCTTCTGTCACCCTTTCCTCCATTATATCATTCAAATTGATCTGTATAACTATCATTTTATTCATTCATCTTCTCTCTCTATCTGCTTCAGAATGAAATGCCCTTGAACATATGGATATTTAACTATAATATAAACATAAATACACATTTTCATTGTGTGGTTGGAACGACAGAATGAGTCCGACTAAATGACTCAATCACTGCTTGAGGGAATCTTTGAATATTCAAGTACAGAAAGAGAAATTGCAATTTATTGTTACTTTATTTGTATGCAACCATATACGTATGCCCAATCATACATGGCTAACATTTCTATAGTAAGATGAGGTGGGAGGGACGTCTTAATCAAATCCTATTTCAATTTTTCCACCCATTCACTTTAAATTTATTGCAGAAAAACAAACTGCTGGAGGAGGTCGGGAGACCAAGCAGGAGAGATGTGGACATTTCTGGCTGTGATCTTCCATTGGTACTGAGAGTGCAGTGGAAAGATATCCAATACAATGAAGTGACGGAGGGGAAGATTGAGTCGGGCTGGTAGGTGATAGGTAGAACCAGGTAAGGTAGGGGATGATGAGCAGATTGAGCTGGATGGGGTAGGGGGAGGGGGAAAGTAGAGACATGATTGAAAGTGATAAAGTAAAACAAGATAAGAGAGGGATGATGGGCAGATAGGAGCAGGTGGGAGAGGAGGGGGGTGTTCAGAGCCAGAGATTAGTGGCAATTGATGGAAGGTAATGACAAAAATAATAACAATTAGGCAGATGAAAAAGATGGGCAAGGGGATAGGAAGGATAGGCTTAGGGAGAAAATCTGAAGTGGAAAAATGCATGGTGATGGACAAATGAAACAGGTGGGAGAGGGATTGGGAATAGAAAAAGTGAACAAAGAGGGAAATGGTGAACAGGGAGAAATAAGATGGAGAGGAAAGCTGACACTGTCAGGGTTATCTGAAATTTAAAAATTGAATGGTCATACCATCGGGTTGCAAGCTACTGGAGTGAAATACAAGGTGTTGTTCATCTAGTTTGCATTTTGTCTTACTGAGGCAGCGGAGAAGGCGGGGGACAATGATCAGTGTGGAAATGGGGATGCAAGTTGAAATGATATGCAATCGGAAGATTCAATGTTCATTGCAGACAGAGCACAGATCCTCTGTAAAACAATTGTCTAGTCTCGACTTGGTGTCGCTGATTTAGGTGTTTAAACATCAGAAAAGTTAGAGAAATCCAACTGCCAAGTGCCTAAAATGTTGCTGTTATGAAATGACTAAGATACTATTATTAATCATGTTTCTCCCTTTGGGTTTCTCCTGCCTTTCGCATATTGTAACCCTTCAGACATCTTTCTGATGACACAATGTGGAGATTCATGTGGACAAGCTCATAACACAAGAAGTTAATCAATGCACAAAATAGATCATATGTGAGGGTAAACACAGCAGTCTCCCATCACATTTACAAGCAAGAGACAATAGAAAATAGGTGCAGGAGTAGCCATTCGGCCCTTCGAGCCAGCACCGCCATTCAATGTGATCATGGCTGATCATCCCCAATCAGTACCCCATTCCTGCCTTCTCCCCATATCCCCTGAATCCGCTATCTTTAAGAGCCCTATCTAGCTCACTCTTGAAAGTATCCAGAGAACTAGCCTCCTCCGCCCTCTGAGGCAGAGAATTCCTCAGACTCACCACTCTCTGTGGTTCTGGACTCCCCCAATATCGGGAACATGTTTCCGACCTCTAGCGTGTCCAAACCCTTAATAATCTTATATGTTTCAATAAGATCCCCACTCATCCTTCTAAACTCCAGAGTATATAAGCCCAGCCACTCCATTCTCTCAGCATATGACAGTTCCGCCATCCCCGAAATTAACCTCGTGAACCTCCGCTGCACTCCCTCAACAGCAAGAATGTCCTTCCTCAAATTAGGGGACCAAAACTGCACACAATACTCCAGGTGTGGTCTCACTAGGGCCCTATACAACTGCAGGACCTCTTTGCTCCTATACTCAACTCCACTTGTTATAAAGGCCACCATGCCATTCGCTTTATTCCCTGCCTGCTGTACCTGCATGCTTACTTTAATTGACTGATGAACAAGGAAACCCAGATCCTGTTGTACTTCCCCTTTTCCCAATTTGACACCATTTAGATAGTAATCTGCCTTCCTGTTTTTGCTACCAAAGTGGATAATCTCACATTTAGCCACATCTGCCATGCATCTGCCCACTCACCCAACCTGTCCAAGTCACCCTGCATTCTCATAGCATATTCCTCACAGCCACGCAGCTTCGGGTCATCTGCAAATTTGCTAATGTTACTTTGAATCCCGTCATCTAAATCATTGATGTATATTGTAAATAGCTGCGGTCCCAGTACCGAGCCTTGCAGTACCCGACTAGTCACTGCCTGCCATTCTGAAAGGGACCCGTTAATCCCTACTCTTTGTTTCCTGTCTGCCAACCAATTTTCTATCCAAGGCAAGGTTTAGCCTTTAATGGATTAGTGAGGTAATTTATTAAAACAAGCTGCCATCTCCTAATAGGTTTACTGCATTCATTGCTTAAAATGAATTGGCAAAGTAGAATTAAATGCAAACAAAAATGGAAAACTTACAACATCTCTAAACACGACTGCTCGAAGGCGATTAATATCCATATCTTGCAGCAAGCGGTCAATATCTCTTATTGGTGATATACCTGTTACAGTATCCATAGAGCTCTAAAGAAAAAATACAAAGGTAGTCAAATAACACCCAGATCACGACAAGCATATCACAGCTCAAAAAATACTGACCTATTTAAAGCACTGGAATGTTATATATTTCAACAAAATAATCCCTCGTTCTTGTAAACTCAAGAAAGTACAGCCTTAGTATGATAAGTTTTAAACTGCAATTTCAGAGGGAGAAGGTTAAATCAGAAGTGTCAGTGTTGCAGTTGAACAAAGGGGACTATGAAGGCATGAGAGAGGAGCTGCCAAGGTCGACTGGAAAAGGATCCTAGCAGGAATGACAGTGGAACAGTAATGGCAGGAATTTCTGGGCATAATCCAGAAGATGCAGGATCATTTCATTCCAGAGAGGAAGAAAGATTCTAAGGGAAGTAAGAGGCAACCGTGGCTGACAAGGAAAGTTAGGGATGGAATTAAACTAAAAAAAATGTATAACATAACAAAGAGTAGCAGGAAGCCAGAGGATTTGGAAACTTTCAAAGGACAACAGAGGATAACAAAAAGGGCAATACGGGGTGAAAAGATTAAGTACGAGGGTAAGCTGGCCAAGAATATAAAGAAGGATAGTAAAAGCTTCTTCAGGTATGATCAGAGAAAAAGATTAGTAAAGACAAATGTGGGTCCCTTGAAGGCAGAAACAGGTGAAATTATTATGAGAACAAGGAAATGAACAGGTATTTTGGTTCTGTCTTCACTAAGGAAGACACAAACAATCTCCCAGATGTACTAGAGGACAGAGGATCTAGGGAGACAGAGGAACTTAAAGAAATTTGCATTAGGCGAGAAATAGTATTGGGTAGACTGATGGGACTGAAGGCTGATAAATCCCCAAGACCTGATGGTCCGCAAGGACTCATGGTACTCAAGGAGGTGGCTCTAGAAATCGTGGACGCATTGGTGATCATTTTCCAATGTTCTATAGATTCAGGATCAGTTCCTGTGGTTTGGAGGGTAGGTAATGTTATCCCACTTTTCAAGAAAGGAGCAAGAGAGGGGAATTATAGACCAGTTAGCCTGACATCTGTGAATGGTAAGATGTTGGTCAATTATTAAAGACGTAATAACGGCGCATTTGGATAGCATTAAAGGGATTGGTTCAAGACAATCACTAATCTTCTTTTTGAGGATGTGACAAGTAAAATGGATGAAGGAGAGCCAGTGGATATAGTGTATCTGGACTTTCGGAAAGCCTATGATAAGGTCCCACACAGGAGATTAGTGGGCAACATTAGAGCTCGTGGCATTGGGGGTAGAGTATTGACATGGATAGAGAATTGGTTGGTAGACAGGAAACAAAGAGTAAGAATAAACGAGGCCCTTTCAGAATGGCAGGCAGTGACGAGTGGAGTGCCACAAGGCGCGGTGCTGGGGCCTCAACTATTTACAATATATATTGATTTAGATGATGGGATTAAAAGTAACACTAGAAAATTTGCAGATGACACAAAACTGGGTGGCAGTGTGAACTGCGAAGAGGATGCTAGGAAGTTGCTGGGTGACTTGGACAGGTTGGGTGAAGGGGCAGATGCAGTATAATGTAGATAAATGTGAGGTTATCCGCTTTGGCGGCAAGAACAAGGAGGCAGATTATTATCTCAATGGTGTCAGAAAAAAGGAAGTGCAACGAGACCTGGGTGTCCTTGTACACCAGTCATCGAAAGTAAACATGCGTGCACAGCAGGCAATGAAGACAGCTAATGGCATGTTGGCCTTCATAACAAAAGAATTTGAGTGTAGGAGTAAAAAATTCCTTCTCCAGTTGTACAGGGCCCTAGTGAGACCGCATCTGGAGTATTGTGTGCAGTTTTGGTCTCCTAATTTGAGGAAGGACATCCTTGCTATTGAGGCAGTGCAGCTTAGGTTCACAAGGTTAATCCTCGGAATGGCCGGACTGTCATATGAGGAAAGATTGGAAAGACTGGGCTTGTATTCACTGGAATTTAGAAGGATGAGAGGGGATCTTATAGAAACATATAACATTATAAAAGGACTGGACAAGCTAGATGCAGGAAAAATGTTCCCAATGTTAGGGGAGTACAGAACCAGGGGCCACAGTCTAAGAAAAAAGGGGAGGCCATTTAAAAGTGAGATGAGAAAAAACTTTTTCACCCAGAGAGTTGTGAAGTTGTGGAATTTTCTGCCACAGAAGGCAGTGGAGGCCAATTCACATGATTAATTTAAAAGACAGTTAGATAGAGCTCTAGGGGCTAGCGGAATCAATGGATATGGAGAGAAGGCAGGCACGGGTTACTGATTGTGGATGATCAGCCATGATCACAATGAATGGCAGCGCTGGCTCAAAGGGCCAAATGGCCTCCTCCTGCACCTATTTTCTATGTTTCTATGTTGGCCTGCCTAAGATGTGTTGGAGGAACTGCACATGCTGGTTTAAACCAAAGATAAACACAAAAAGCTGGAGTAACTCAGTGGGTCAGACTCCAGAGATCCTGTTTGACCAGCTGAGTTACTCCAGTTTTTTTGTGTTTATTTTAGCCTACCTAACCTCTCCTCATTTGATATGCCTGACATTCCAGGAATCAATCTAAATGATGTGATGCATCTGATACACTTACTGACCAGAAAACAGTCAACGGATTCTTAATAAACACCTCTTAGAAGGAAACTAGAGTGTGGTATTTGTGAAACCCAAGAAACTATCAGGGAATCTAGTAATTATACTAAATATATCAGGCAACTGAACCATCCTATCATCAACTAAAGAGTGGTCCTGATCTACCATCTACTTCATTAGAAACCCTCGGACTCTCTTTTAATCGGACTTTACTTGACTTCATCTTGCACTAAACATTATTTTGTTTACCCTGTATCTGTACACTGTTGACCGCCTGATTCTAATCATGTATCATCTTTTCACTGACTTAATAGCATGCAACAAAAAAGCTTTTAACTTTTTCACTCTACCGCTTTACACGTGACAATAAATTAAACTAAATATACCCAAATATTAAGCACAATTTTTATTGCTTAAATTTTCCTTTAATATACTGCAATTTCACTGTGCCTGCAAGTGTAAATTTCCGTCATAAATTAAATTTCATATTATCATAATAGTTATGTACATCAAAAGATTTCCATTTATCTGGGTTTCCATTCTGCATGTGAATCACAAACTTGCCTTGGCTGTTAACTTCCCAGTTCCAAGAAGGGTGTGCATTGCTTTTTGAGTCTTTGTACAATCAGCACCAGACCTAACGCGGCACACTTGCTGACATTCCAAACAGTTTCTGACTGCCACAGCACACACTGCCATTGAAAAGAAAGCAAAAAACAGTTTACACACAAATGAACTGACAGAAGACATTCTTTAACTACAAATCTCAAATTATCTGAAGAAAATCATTATCACACAATGAAAAGAAAACTGTTAGAAATTATTGTATTGGCCTCTGATGCTGACTATTACTCAGGGTAGTCGATGGATAATCTAAGATCCTTTAATATGTCACTTCCTGTCCCTAGCCCACATGCCAATTCCCCACCTTAGATTCTTATTCTTACTGATCAATTCACCAGTCTTCTAAGTCACCTTAAATGTTAAAACTATCATTGAGGGCATTCTCAACATTTCATACACTCAATCTAGTTTAGTTCTCATATATTAGTCATAAGAAGCATTAAGTGTGTTGGCCGCATTCTAGAAAAATACAAAGACTAGTGAAATATGAGAAGAGTTATGAAGGAAATAGTTGAAAACATCAAAGTTCATTCCTCCCACAATTATGCAATTTCAGAGTCATTAGTCTGTTCTCACATTAGGAGCATCTACAATATAAGCTCTGGAAAGAGGATGCTATCCTTGATTCCTGCCTTTGAAGAAAAGATGCGAAGCAGTGTCTAAACTGCTAATCTCGTATGAATTCCTATTCGAGTTCAATTTATCAGGTGTCTTATTCCAAATTACGGCAAGATACAGGGGCATCAGACATCTTTCAAGTCACTTCAATCAAAATAACACAACTAAGTAACACAAAAATGGAGTATTCTAAAAATGAACATTTTAATGAATGTTCTTATTTAAAAATGCATCAGCCTTCTGTCCTACAGTTCTAGGAACTTTTTGTTAATGGCCTTTTCATGCTGATTTCCCAATTCAAAACTTTAGTCACAAGTCAGCTTTGACTGATCCTCCCATATCTACCACCCCTCCAAAGGGCACATTCTTGCAATGCCCCATTGATTTATTAATATATTGCAATACCAATTTATCTTATTTTTGCCCCAAATTTCCCAGAAACTTAACACGTTTGCCAGCTTTGCAACTTGAATACCAAGAAATAGCATCTAAATCTCATTCCTATAGTTACTCCTGTTTTTTTTTAGATAATCCTTACTATTTATGTTCAGGTCAGGCAACTGAGGGATCCAAAAAAAATGTGTCCTCAATTTTTGTTCTATCCCAAAGGACAATGTAGCCTGCTCACTACTGGCAAAGTACTTTTACCTGTTATTTCTACATATTAGATTTAGGTAAAGGATCATTGTTAAGGGTTTTATTCAAATATGCTTTTTCATTTCCTTTGCATCCCCTTCTAGAGATCACCATCAGTTTGTCTCTACCACGCAAGTATTTTCATGTTACCGCAAACAAATTGATTGTCAGAATTTTTTTTTAAAACCATGTACAGGTCTGGCACACTACCATAATAAATACTCTAACTAAATGTGACTGACTTGAAATACAGCAAAATGCTCTCACTGTTCCTAATGACTCATTCTCTAACATATGCTTAAATGATAGGGAAAGATACAGTCAAACTAAATGTTTAAAATGATAATATGTAACAATTTATTTCCATGCATTCAATATTTAGTTAATCCAGATTTGTTTTGCTATCTTTTTATACGTCTTATCTGCTGTTTTTAAGTTAAACTTGACTATCATTTAGATTAATATGACAAAATATGTAATGCATTCCTTTTTATACCTTTACTGCTAATGAGGAACAAACATACTTCTTCAAAATACAAACAAGGCCTCAGCAGTTTTACATTACATGTACATGAATGTTGTTAACTGTTCAAAAATTAAAACTACCCAACCACAAGTCAGTCGATAACTCCATTCCATTAGAACATTTACACATTGTTTTAAATTAGGCAGATTTGAAATCATCACCTTAATCACTAACACAATATTATTCCTTGAGAGCTGAATAATCTACCTTATTCTTATATACAGTGCCCTCCATAATGTTTGGGACAAATCATTTATTTATTTAAGGGACAGAAGTTTAGGGGTAACGTGAGGGGGAACTTCTTTACTCAGAGGGTGGTGGCTGTGTGGAATGAGCTTCCAGCAGAGGTGGTGGAGGCAGGATCGATTTTAACATTTAAAAGTAAGGTGGATAGGTATATGGACGTGAAGGGAATGGAGGGGTATGGTCTGAGTGCAGGTAGATGGGACTAGGGGAAAACAAATGGTCGGCACGGACTGGAAGGGCCGAGAGGGCCTGTCTCCGTGCTGTAATTGTTATATGGTTATATGGTTATATGGTTATTTGCCTCTGTACACAATTGCAGATTTGTAATAGAAAAAAATCACTTGATCAAAGTGCACATTGTCAGATTTTATTAAAGACCATTTTTATACATTTTGGTTTCACCATATAGAAATTACAGCTGTGTTTATACATAGTCCCCCCATTTCAGGGCACCGTAATGTTTGGGACACATGGCTTCACAGGTGTTTGTAATTGCTCAGGTGTGTTTAATTGCCTCCTTAATGCATATATAAGAGAGCTATCAGCGCCTAGTCTTTCCTCCATTCTTTCCATCACCTTTGGAAACTTTTATTGCTGTTTATCAACATGAGGGCCAAAGTTGTGCCAATGAAAGTCAAAGACGCCATTATGAGACTGAGAAACAAGAATAAAACTGAGAGACATCAGCCAAACCTTAGGCTTACCAAAATCAACTGTTTGGAACATCATTTAGAAGAAAGCGAGCACTGGTGAGCGTATTAATTGCAACGGGTCTGGCAGGCCAAGGAAGACCTCCACAGCTGATGACAAAAGAATTCTCTCCATAAAAAAAAATCCCCAAACACCTGCCCAACAGATCAGAAATGCTCTTCAGGAGTCAGATGTGGATTTGTCAATGACCACTGTCCATAGAAGACTTCATGAACAGAAATACAGAAGCTACACTGCAAGATGTAAACTACTGGTTAGCCGCAAAAATAGGATTGCCAGGTTACAGTTTGCCAAGAAGTACTTAAAAGAGCAACCACTGTTCTGGAAAAAGGTCTTGTGGGCAGATGAGATGAAGATTAACTTATATCAGAGTGATTGCAAGAGCAAAGTATGGAGGAGAGAAAGAACTGCTCAAGATCCAAAGCATACCACCTCATCTGTGAAACACAATGGTGGGGGTGTTATGGCCTGGGCATGAAGGTACTGGCTCCCTTATCTTCAATGATGATACAACTGCTGATGGTGGTAACATAATGATTTCTGAAATGTATAGACACATGTTAAATTCTATATTGTGTTGGGTTTTTCTTTTTTTTAAATTTTGTATGGATGTATGGAAACCCAAATTATTTTATGTACAGCACTTTGGCTTCAACATGAGGATTTAAATGTGCTATATAAATAAATATTGATTGATTGAAACACTGCTGTCATTTCCACAAGGTGAAACCAAAATGTTTATTTCCTTTATTAAAATCTGACAATGTGCACTTTAACCACGTGTTTTTTTTCTATTACAAATCTCAATTTGTGGAGGACAGAGGCAAATAAATAAATGATGGGTCTTTGTCCCAAACATTATGGAGGGCACTGCACATAGGAGTGAACACATGTATGTATGGCATTGAAAAGGTCAGGAAACCATTGCCCTTCAATTATTTTAATATTTGCAAAGACGGAACACTATTACCTCCAAGTAACTATAGTTTACACTTTAGTGAAATAAAAGTGTAACAAGTTTCTCATGAATTAAAACGAATCAAATATACTTAAAGATTTATCATAACCTAATTTAACAGAAGTTGGATATGTCAACAGACAAATCACAGAACAAATAATAATCAATGATTTTTAGGTCAAAATAATTTTTGTTTTTCCCTACTTAAATATATTGCAGACAAAAAGTACCCCAATTAATAGTTTTCCTCCTGTTTATTCTTGAATCAAAAAAGAAAGCTTTGCAAAATATTGGTTGTTAGTTTTCTAAATGTTATGCTTTGGCGTTGTAATTCACCAATTTGTGGCTGAGTTTCCAATTCAGTGCATTATCAGGGGGAAATGGGATACAAGTTCCCCAGTAGACATGAAATAATCTACACAAAATGTAACCTGCATCATTCAAAGACATTTCCATATGGCTCATGCAAATAATCGCTTTGCAGAAGGCAAAGCACAACGTATGTGCCTGCGCCTTCAGCGAATGATTGATAGCTCAAAGATCTTTTTTATGAAATAGCAAAAAATTTCTACCAAATGGAGAAAACAAATGGGGAAATACCGGAATAAGGTAACTTTAGAAAATGGCATATTTTGTAAATGATAAACGGTTATTGTACAATAAAAATTACAAAGTAACTTCATAAAAAATAACGGTTAAGCAAAGTACTGGATGCAGGTACCCAATGACCATATTACAACATTTCACATGAAGCAGCAGCTTAAATCAAACTGCTTAAAACATTATTGCACCAAACAATCATAGTTAATAATCACTTTCATTTCTAACCATATAAGAAAGTAATGAGGTTACTATTCTTCCACTATATTTAATATCAGTTTAGCTCTTTTTAGAGAAATAAATTTGAAGATTCAAGACTACTGCATCAAATTTCAAATGAAACATTAACTTGAGTTCCATTTCTCTTTGAACCAAGAAGGAATAATTTCATGGGTTATGCATGTCTTTCAAGAAAATAAACCTGAGATTTCACTCTCAAATTTACTTACTTTAAACTTTTATCCTCTGAAGTTGCCCAAAGGTAGTGACTCACAAATCCCCAATCACATCAAATCCCCATCACATCTAAATTGATCATGGTCAATAAATGTAATCACTTTCTATGGTAAAAAGTTACACATTCTTATCTCTCTTCAGAATGAAAAAAATAATTTCCAATTTGATTTCCTAATGACTAGTTTACTTAGAATGCCTCTTGTTATAAACTTCCCCGCAAATGCAAACATTCTCTTTGTACTTTGCAGATTCACAGATCTTTAATAGATAACTCCTCGTAATCTTTTCCCAAGAGAACAAAAACCAGGCTCTATCGCTCTTTTCCAATATGTATACTTGTATATTTCTAATAACACCTCAGCATATCTTTTTTACTGTTCTCCAGTGCCTCCAAATCCTTATTAGACTAGCACATTGTACTGTGTGCTCTCTCGATTAAAAGTTAAATGCAAGTTTATCATACCTTCCCATTTTCCATTTCTGTCCCTCGAGAAATAAACTGTGTGTCTTTTTTTTTGGTCATTCAAAACTATGGTACACCGATTAATCACAGGTGTATTTGTAACCAAGATCCGATTGCACCTCTATGTACCAAAACTCAAACCTTTAATAAATCTTCACCCTGTTCCGTCCACCAAAATGGATCTGTTGAACTTAATTTTCCAGTTTTCTATCCATTCTACAAGCTTAATAGTGGCCTCCAGTTATGTGTCACAGTCCTGCATGCCATCAACTACTGAGCATCCTCCCCACCCTTTGCATAATTCCTACATTTGATTCCAAAGATTAAATCCTTAATACAAACTGTGAACACTGTTGTCCTGGCACTGATCCTTGTAGAACACAACTTTCTATCTTCTTCCATTCTAAAGAGTTACCTTTCACACCCATGCACTGCATTTTGCCTTGAAGGCAACTGGCAATTACTTGTATCTTTCTGTACTGAATTAAATAATTTTCTGAAGCTTGGACCTTCAACACCCAAATTCTTCAAAGATATTATACTGGAAAAGCATACCGCCTAGCAGTCCATATAGCTTCACACCACTTGATTGCGCAGAATTACCCCGAAAATAACATTGTCTTCAATCTCTATGCCAACACACTGAAATGCAGAAGTCACTCAAGTCGAGATGGCGCCTAGATGCCAAATATATGATATTCTTCTAATTTCTCCTTTATCAGTGTTTCATTTACCCCCCACTTTTGATGACATACCGTTTGTTTATATTATTCTTAAATGCAGATTTAATATACATTTGGTGTCACTAATGAATTGTTAAAAGCATATATATAACCTCTACTTTAAATGTTATTAAAATAAGCAGCTCCATTCCAAGTGCAAGTTTTTTTTTAAAAAAGCACTCAAATTTGATCGTTTGTTCAATATTTCTTGTGGTTACATAATTTCTAATTTCACCAACTTACACCACATCCATCCAGTCTGCATATCATTAATACTAAAGTGTTTTTCTATATTACTGCCATTTTGCAACAGCTGCCTGCAAATTTATTTTGTCAATATTTTTGAAATGCTACTCCAATCCTGAAACTTTTGATCTTGTTTTATTTCAATGGAACATTTTGTGATTTTGAACAATAATTTCATTCTTTGTTTCAAAATTTTTCTGGCCTCCTGGGTTTGAGTTTTCTCATTTGTTTCACCCATAATGTCCATATAATTAATGTATGTTTCCTTCCTAACCTCTAATTTTTCCTTTGTGTCTTTATTCATCCAATGCTCATCATTGTGCTTAGTTTGCACTTTCTTAAAACAAACATTTTTTTTGGACTATTGAGCAGCCTTTAAACTTAATTTCCATTGCTGTTCTACATCATCATTAGTAATATTGTCTGTTCAGCTTCTGTTCAGTTCAATCTACTGCCCTGGATTTTGACATGCTTGCACTCTTCTCCAAGTATGTATATTGTGGTCACTATCTATTCATAGGACAGTTGGGGCCATTTACAGTGAATTCATTTTGGGAGCTACACTTGGCAAAATTATTAACAAATGTTTGCATTATTGCTGACTTATACTCTCATTGATTAGAGTAAAAAAATAACCTGATAAGTACAGCACCTAACTATTTGTCTCTCAACAGAAAACAATTAGAGAAAATAGAATATTTATTTAAATAAAACATTTCCCATAAATCTGTTACCAACATAAATAAAGGCAAGAATAAAGGAAGATCAGATTTTTAAAATAGACAAATCTTCGTATATTTATGGGGTGCATGTTACAATAATGTGGAATTGCGTTTGTAACTTCCACATGAAAAATCCAACATGTTCAGGACTTTGACGATGTTGAACTGGTAGATTTTGACACTATTGGATGTCATTCCATTTAACATCACAACATTTTTACTTTACTTTTTTACGATGTACATTATTAAACTAAAATTGTCTGTGAACCTGACAAGCTAAAATGTAACACGGGAACCAGGACCCCAATAAGCTGAAAGGATGTGCAGTAAACGTCGTTGGGTGAACTAGATACTGAACTGTTAAGATTTCCAAACCGTTCAATGGTGGTTTATTAGAATTTTACTGCAGCACACTTAAAATTTATTAACAAAATTGGGTAAACTTCTTCAAAATTGTGCAAAACCATCATATATTACTAAAACTCTCATTGTTTGTATCTATCTATCTACCTATCTATCTATCTATGTGAGCCCATGTGATCCTGGAACTACACCAAAACGGTACAGGATAGCGCTAAAATATTTGCGCCACCTTACTCACAAATGTCATGTGGTGGTTTGTTTCAAGTTTCGTTCAGATTGATGTTATATTTTACAAGTTATTCATAATTTCTAACTTTAAAAATTCAAGTTTAAGAAATATTTAGCAGCTAAAATCCTTGCTGGCCCAGCTTGCAACAAAGTTGCAATTGAGGAACACTCAGTCCTTCCAGCAAGTTTTTATCTGAACAGGAGGGGGAGGGGACACTTACATTATTTTTTAAAGTCCTCAAAGCAAGAGGGGGAGGTAGTGCTGGGGGATACGCCCCTGCACAGTTGGGGGCTATGGACGAGTGCTGGAATATGGGGGATGGGTGAGTGGTGGAATATTGTGTTGGGGAACCAGGCCTCCCATGTGACAGGTTCCAGTTGGTCTAGTATCTTTTTAAAATGTCCATGCCTTATGGTGTAATTTACATAATTTAAACCATCTCATGATAAACAGACAATGCACTGATAAACTCATTTTAAATTCATAAGTTGTAACATTTGAACATCAAAGATCAGGATGCATTACATATGTACTCACCCAGACGAAGACACTGCCTTAATATTCCTCCAGAAGACATGTTCTTTTCAGCCTCTATTTCAGTGAAGCTAAGTGAGCTGGCAAAAATCAGCACATCAACAAGACCTATTAGTCTCTGAAGAAAGGTCACGGAGGCTTCAAATGATAGACCTTGAGTTGGTTCAATGTTTTCCAATTCATGCTGTGGAGGTTTCAATTTGAATTATTACAAATCAATTTGAATTAAAGACATTTGTTACGTCTCTGACTCGACTAGCACATTATTAAACTGAACACTATCCGCACACCAAACAGGAACAAGTCCTAAGATAGACAAAAAATGCTGCATTAGAATGCTGGACCCGAAATGTCACAGTCCTCTTCTCCAGAGATGCTGCCTGAATCACTGAGTTACTCCTGCATGTAGGTGACAATAGTAGAGTCATACAGCAAGGAAGCAGGCCCTTCAGCCCAATGTGCCTATGCGGTCCAAGATGCCCCATCTACACTCGTCCCCACATATGGACTATATACCTTACATATCAATGTACCTGTCCAAATATATTTTAAATAATGTTATAGTACGTGCCGCAACTACCTCCTCTGACAGCTTGTGTGTGTAAAAGTTGCCCCCCCCCCCCCAGGTTCCTATTACATTTTTCCCTTCTCACCTAAAACCTACTAGTCACAGGCCTACAGTCTACCACCATCACTCTCTGCTTCCATCCATGAAGCCAATCCTCTATCCAGTCAGCTGGGTCTCCCTGGATCCAATGCGATCTAACCACCAAGTGCAGCCTATCATGTTGAACCATATCAAATGCCTTCCTGAAGTTTTGAGAACCATTCCTTTTTATTGGAAAATTGTGTATGCATCCTAGCATTAATAAAAATAAATTGCCACTTTAGCATAAGAATGTATTTGGTATGTTGTGGAAGTGTGTAAATGAAAACAACCACAAAAAATGCATGTTGTACAATGACTCAGGGGCTAAAATGAGCTGAACAGTCATGACATGTTCCTGGGTAGGAAGGAACTGCTGATGCTGGTTTACACTAAAGATAGACACAAAAATCTGAAGCAGGGTCTCGACCCAAAATGTCATAGTCCTCTTCTCCAGAGATGCTGCCTGATTCGCTGAGTTACTCCAGCAACAGTCGGTTGGGGGCGCTGCGAGTCGGCTGCCATGCCAGCAGCGTGTTCGTTATTTTGGCTTTTTTTGTTTTATTTAGTGTCCAAATGTTTGTTTTAGTGTCTCTCGGTGTGTCTTATGTGGGGGTGGTGGGGGAGAAAAGGTGGAAAACGTTTCTCAGTCATTTCCTCGACGGAGAGGCGATTTTTTCCATGTCGCTTCTCCGCCTCCCTCGCGGCCTAACAGCTTGCATTGGGGCGGCCTTTTCCGGAGTCGGGCCCGGAGTTTCAGCAGCGGGCGCAGCGTGGACTTTTCCATCGTGAAGCGGGCGGTCCCTTGCCGGGGTCGCCAGAAAGGAGTGCTCCGATCGCTGGTCTGGTGACTTTGGCATCATGGGACTGTGGTCTGCGGAGCTTCTAGCCGCAGGCGGGGCATGGACTTACCATCCGGAGCCTGGGATCCCTTGCCGGGGATCGCCGGAGAAGAGCTCTGATCGCCAGCCTGTCGCCTATCACGTCCTGGAGCCGCTGTCTCCGGTAAGAAAGTGGCCGATTCGTGCACTCCAAGCCGCGGAGTGTGTTTGACCGTCCCGACGTCGGAGTTTCGATCCCTGTACATCCGGCCGACCGTAGCAGCAACTACGGAGGGTTCATGGCCCGACCACGGATGAACAAAGGAGAAGGACTGACTGAACTTTGTTGCCTTCCACCATAGTGAAGAATGCTATGGTGGATGTTTATGTTAAATGTTAGTGTGTATTGTGTGTTCTTTTTTCAATGGCATCGCTGCATAGCAAATTCATTTCACTGTACCTTAGTTGGTAATTTAAACTTTGAACTTTGTACATCCTTTAAACTCCTAATATTCCTGGGGATTTGTTGCTCTTCACAACCATAATATTAATTTCCATTTTGAACATTTGGTTAATTTAACAAGTTTGGGATTTGAAAACTATTACAAGAGAAGTCTACAGGATTAATCACAAATTAATATCTGGTTGTGATAGAAGACTAAGTTAACAACCAAACAATTTATTTAATATGCTAAATGGGATAAACAATTTGATTAACATTTAACTCATTAAATAAAACAATGCGGGGAAACAGGAGATGTGTTGCTGTTACAATATGTGGGAACTTATGCATATTTTTGTCCAAGATGACTATATCTGTAGTGCAAAGAACATTGTGTTGGGATGCTAGAGACCAAGATGCAGAACATAGTGAGATGTCATGAATCAAGAAAGTTATCTGGACTATTTGCCTTTTGAATTATTATACTCCAAAGAATAAAGGCTTTGGAAATGATTCATAGTCAAGGACTGTAGGACATGACAGCAAGTGAGGTGGGTATGGAGATCCAGATGACAATATAACTGGAGCATCAGCCCCTGCACTTGTCCAACAGCTTCGAGGCTCTTGCATCGCTCGGGGTTATGGGTGGACGCAATGGGGAAGATATAAAGGCTAACCACAGAAAAAGAGGGAGTTGCAATGCAATATTCCAAGGATTCCATTAGTGCAGTAATGAGGGAGGATATCCTAGAAGTCCTCTTAAAACATTGCCATGAGGGTCAAACTTAGGAGCAAAAAGTGGGCAGTGGATTACAGGCTTAACAGGCAGTAGGGGACCGACAAGCAGATACGTAGAGAGCCTCAAGAGTAATACGATTATAATCGTAAGATATCGCAACTATTCCAATAGTAGGTTATGTCATAAGTGATAGTAGAATTAGTGCATTCGGCCTATCAAATCTACTCCACCATTCATTCATTGCTGATCTATCTGTCCCTCCTAACCCCATTCTCCTGCCTTCTCCCCACACCTGCACTGATCAAGAATCCATATATCTCTGCCTTAAGAATATCCACTGACTTGGCCTTCACAGCCTTCTGTGGCAAATAATTCAACAGATTCACCACCCTCTGACTAAAGAAATATCTCCTCATCTCTTTCTTAAAATAACATCCTTTAATTCTGAGGCTATGGCGTCTAGTCCTAGACCAGGGGTGGGGAACCTTGTCATGTTGGAATGCCGCATTAAGTTAGCTATAATCTAATAAGGCCGCATCCAAGAAACTTCAATTAGATATACTTCAAAGTACATTATTTTGTAAAAATCTGACTACTATGTACTAACTTCAAGTAAATGAAAAAAAATTATTAATTCTAAAGTGAATCAACCTTTTAATGACTTTGTTGTGACTGCTTTTTGTGGGAAAGCATTTGAATATTTGGTTGCAACATGACGCTACAGAGTTTCAGCTGATCTTCTAGATGGGTATCCATCATTTGTGACCTTAAGGGTGTCTTGATTTGGGTTAGGTAGGAGAATGTAGATTCGTAGCAATAAGTGGTTGAAAAGCAGGAAAGCATTTTTTGTGCATGTCAAAGTTAACTTCCATTCTAGAGTCGCATTAGAACTAAATTATGAGCATAACAGGAGTTAAAATAGCGCTCATGACTTACTAATGTTTTAATTGTGGCCGTCAGTCAGGGAGGATTATTTCGTTGAATCTTCTTTTACTCTTTGGTATTTTAAATACGTTCATTTTAAGATTAAAATAAAAATAATAAAAGACGAACAAAAACATATTAATAAAAATAAAAGGATTTGTTCTACAAAATTTGGATTAATTCAAAAGGCCGCACTTAGTGGCCTAGAAGGCCGCAGGTTCCCCACCCCTGTCCTAGACTCTCCCACTCGTGGAAACATACTTTCCATATCCACTATATCCAAGCCTTTCACTATTCTGTATGTTTCAATGAGGTCCCACCCTCATTCTTTTAAACTCCAGCGAGTACCGGCCCAGTGCCGACAAACGCTCATCATAGGTTAACTTTCTCATTCCTATTATCTCGGATCAATTTAGTATCAAAGGCACAGAAGAAGTGACATTTTTAAAGTGCATCCAGAAGAACCTTTGGAGCTATTACTTAAATAGATTGACTACAGAATGGACAGTAATGGACTAATCTTGGAAATATATCTGGGCAAGTGGTTGAAATGTCAGTAGAAGAGCATTTTCAGCTAGTTTTAAGTTGGTTATGGAAAGGAATAAGGATGGTCAGGGAAAAGTCAGGAGGCAGAAGCTAGTGGTGTGGCTTTTACTAAGGACAAGGCTTGGGAAGCTGAAAAGTCTGAAGGTGGATAAGTCACCTGGACCAGCAGACCACATCCCAGGGTTTGAAAGAGGTTGCTTTAGAGATTGGGGAGACATTAGTGTTAATCTTTCAAGAATAACTCGAGTCAGGAGTGGTTCCAGAAGATTGGAAAATTGCAAATGTAACTCCGCTGTTCAAGGGAGGAAGTAGAAGAGGGGAAACTATAGGTTGGTTTTGTGAAGGGAAATCTTGCCTGACGAATCTGTTGGAATTCTTTGAGGAAGTAAATAGCAGGATAGACAATGGAGGGTCAGTGGATGTCTACCTAGATTTTCAGGTGACTTTTGATAAGGTGCCACATGTGAGGCTCACATGCCATGAGATCCCATGGTATTAGAGGGAAGAACTATATTGGATAGGTTAGCTGAATGGCAGAAGCAAAGAGTGAGAATAAAGGGGGCTTTTTTGGATGATACCAAGATAGTTGAGGCAAGAAGTATAGAGAAAACAGGGACAGGTTGGAAGAGTAGGCTAAGAAGTGGCAGATTGAATATAACATAGCAAAGTGTAGAGACATGCATTTTTGTTGTAGAAATAACAGTGTATACTATTTTCTAAATGGGGAGAGGATTCAGAAATCAGAGGTGCAACAGGACTTGGGATTGCTGGTGAAGGATTCCCAAATGGTTAATTTGCAAGTTGAAATGTTAGTAAGGAAGGCAAATGCAATGTTAGCATTTATTTTGAGAGGACTAGAGTATAAAAAACAGGAATGTAATGCTGAGGCGTTATAAGGCACTGGTCAGACAGCATTTGGAGTATTGTGAGCAGTTTTGGGCCCCATATCCTACAAAGGATGTGCTGGCATTGGAAGGGGTCCAGAGGAAGTTTACAACAATGATCCCAGGGATGATTGGGTTAATGTATGATGAGCATTTGACAGTACTGGGCCTTTACTCACTGGAGTTTAGAAGGATGAGGGGACACTCATTGAAACTTACCGAATGATGAAAGGCCTGGATAGAGTGGATGCAGAGAGAATGTTTCCACAAGTGGGAGAGTCTAGGACCAGAGGGCATTGCCTCAGAATGAAAGGGCACACCTTTAGCAAGAACTACAAGAGTTCTACATCCCTCTCTGGAGCAGTCGTGCAAAATGAAAACTGATAAAACCACACCTTACCAAATAGATTAAGGATTCAATTAGATTCAAAGAAGAGCTGTGTGATTTACCAGAAAAAGCTAAAAAAATTGCAAAAAAGTCCAGAGATAATAAAAAAATGGAATAGACAAGTGAGATTAAATGTGAGGATTTAGAAGTGGATTGTAAAATCTTCTACATTGTATACATAAAAAATACAATGATTCATGAAGACGTCACCTATTCCTTCTCTCCAGAGATTCTGCCTGTCCCGCTGAGTTACTCCAGCATTTTGTGATCTACCTTCGGTTTAAACAGCATATGCAGTTCTTTCCTACACATATGATTCATGAAGAGATGGCTTACAGTCAGAAAGTGCAGAATTTATAAAGGGGAAAAAGAAATGGCAAGATTCTGAACTCATGGAAGATAGCACACATAACTTCTTGAAATGTTACGATGAAAAGGAGGAATTAAAACAAATTATTATTAGTTTAAAAAGGTACTGGAGAAATTACATTACATTACAAAGAACAAAAGGAGGTGGCCATCAATATAATGGTTATCATCTTCCCAAATTCTGAAAATTATGGATCAATTTCTACATGTTGGAGGATGGCAAAAAGGAGAGAGGCAGAAAACAGACTAGTTTGCCTAACATCATCAGTAGCGGAAATGCTAGTTTATTACAAATTATATGATAACAGGAGATAACAAAATGTCAACGGATTTATAAAAGAATGATCATATTTGACAATTGTCCTGGCTTGTTTTGACGATGCAACTGATAGAGTAAGATTGAACCAGTGGATGGTATATTTGTATATTCAGGACACTTATGATAAAATCCCACAAATGCGAGGTAAAAGCACATGAGATTAGGGTAATATTTGGATCAAAAAACTGATTGTCAGACAATAACGAAGGAGTAAGAATAAAGAAGGAGTAAGAATAAAGAGAATCTCAGGATGGTATCCAGTGGCAATCCTGTGCCCCTGCTATTCACAAATTAAAATCGGTCCAGCATTAATTATCTTCTACTGTGCAGTAGCGACACGTAATCATTGTTATCAATGTGCAGTTTAGAAATTATATAATATACATATCTTACATTTCAGGTCGTTCTTTAAAAACACTTTGATCCCCAGAAGAAATGCCTTAAGCACAAGGTTTTAACAACAATACTAAGCAATGTTTCACAACAATGTGCATTTTGCCTCAAATATGCAAATTCATCAAATTGTTCTTAACCATGACTGTTGGCCTGAGGGGATTTTCTGAACATTTACAAAAAGCTGTCAAGCTGCAAAGTTTGTATCAATATACCAAATAAGGGGGTAAAACATTAAAATAAATTGCTGCTTTAAACAAAATCAGTCAAAATTACTATGCAACGCACTGAATACAAATGCAAAGCTACATCACTTTAGCAAACACAAAAGACAGTCACTTTTTAACAGAATATTTCATACTTACTGTAGTAGATGTAGCTGCAGAAAGAAGTGGGAGAATCCCACCACAGGCCATTATGATGTTATCTACCACCTGAGAAATAAGATGAATGGTGTTGTGGACGAAGATAACGTTTTCACTGCTGTTAACAAAATCCATCACTGTTTTTGTGCTATGGCTTTTCAAGTGAAAAAGAAAGTGTAGAATTACTTTTCACAGTTCATTCACATCATCTGCATGCATAACAGACAATCTATGGTACGGAAACATTCAACAAAATACAGTATTTTATAAGATCTACAAAATTGAAAAACATTTACTGTTAAAGCAATATATTATGAAGTCGCTAAACAAAAATACTCAGCAACATTAGGATGTGCCTTTCGATAATTATTGGTTAAAGTTTCTGCATATATCTCAGTTATTCTTCTAAGATTCTTTGAATACTTCTCAAAAGCAATTCTTTAGTACAACCAGGTCAGAGGAGGTTTAATACATTGGGTTGATGGACAACATGCATAACTAACCTTCTCCACATTTGTACATCTGTTTCTATGGAGAATAGCAAATCATTTAGCAAGCGTTGGTGCATTGAAGACCATTTAAATTCTGGTATGCGAAACATGGTGGTGCGCGCTGAAGGATTAGGTGCTCGGCTCTGTCCATCAGGCACAAGGCCTTGTAGACTTGCAAGCTCCGTTTGTGATATCTGGATAAAATGCAGAAAGAATAGTGCAAGATACATGTAAAAATGTTTGCAGCGTCATTTAATAATCTATCTTTGCTTAAATCAGGCACAGATGAAAAGTGAAACTGTTTCTTTTTCAGAAATAATGAGGTGCAAAAATGCACACATTTTGTTGAGAACGGCTGCAGCTTTAAAATCAAAAACAAGAACAAAAAACTTTCCAAATCCAAAATAATTTAATCCAGTGTGTTTTGTGTTGCATAACCTTATCACTCATCTAAATATTCAGCCATCAAGATGTAATATCAAATCAGAAAAAATACAACATTTATTTGGAGAACAGAAAGAATAACCTCCAGAAAGATGAAAATCATCAATTAAAGCCTAACACGGGGATAGGGTTCTAACAAGTAGATAATAGAACCCGGTGCTTATTTTCAATTGCATCCTTTATCTCCTCAGATGTGTGCCATCACTTTAACCTTTAAACATGAAAACCAGAAGGGCCTCCAAACCAATTGCCCAAAACCAGCTCGGCTTTCTTCTACTCTACTCCAATATTTTAAAATAGATTACCCTTTAAGAACTATCATTTCAGCCTGTTCTTGCCCCAATGAACAACCCCTTTTTGATACTTTCTCACCTTGTTGGCTTGCAGTCATAATACTTCCGATATCCTACGTCACCTTTCACAAGGTTCTTGCCCCAAATTATCTCTTATTTCATCATGAACATCCAGTCTTTCTACATCTCCAGCCTCCACCAAAGTAGATATATGCCCAGTATCCATCCACCACCACCACCAATTCATCCATCTGGCTAAATGTTCGTCATCTTCAGCAAATCCATTCCTAAATAATAGGCATTATGATGACCCTCAAATGTTTTCCTTTTCCGATAATACATAGTTTTCCTACCTATTTTCCAGTACACATGGTAACATGATCACTCTCATACCGAACTGGAAGAAAACCTTATTCATGCTTCCAATTTCCATCCCTTTTCTTATCATCACATGATCTACCTCCAACTTTTTTCTCCTCTATATTTTCTCAGTGACATCATTAAGCCTATCAATTCACATAACCTTCCCATAACGATAATTACACTCATTTCAATAGACAATAGACAATAGGTGCAGGAGGAGGCCATTTGGCCCTTCAAGCCATTTAATGTGATCATGGCTGATCATTCCCCATCAGTACCCCGTTCCTGCCTTCTCCCCATATCCCCTAACTCCGCTATTTTTAAGAGCCCTACTAGCTCTCTTTTGAAAGCATCCAGAGAACCTGCCTCCACCACCCACTGAGGCAGAGGATTCCACAGACTCACTCAGTATTTTATACAATTCCATCACTTCTTTAGCTCATATCAGAAGATGTCATTTTCAGGACCAGTATATCCAATAAGTTCTCCTGCTCCTGTTATAGGGAATTTTCTAATGAATGGGCCACTGTCCAATTCTATCCTGTTTTCTGCACTTTTGACCTCAGAACAATTCCTTACACAAGGGAAGAAAATGTAATTTCTCTCTTCCAACAAACCACAAACACTCCACCAAGGCAAGGATGCAATTTTCATCTACTTCCTTCAATTTAGCTTATGGTATTTTCTACTCTTGGTAGCTTGTCCTTATACTGGGAAGCCAAACATGCAACATCAATTTGCTAAGTACCTTTGTTCACTTTGCAAATACGATCTTCAGACACTTTAATTCTCCAAACCCACCTTACGCACACAACTCCCAGAACAAACATTCAGTTAAGATTCTCTGGAACAGTATCTTATGTTTCATAAAGGCTCTTTACAACTACAGAATTTAATTTCAATTTCAAGAACTCAGACCAGAATTATTGCTTCTAATTCTAAAGAATATCAGATAATGGCCTTTATGCTTCTATTTTCATCTTCTCTACACCCCAACTTTTGTTTCTTTACCTTTCCAATTATCATCCCATAATCAACACTTTCCACCTTGTTCTTCCTGCTGTTCCTTCCCCTAACTTCCACCACCAATCCATCTTCCTCCAAGGGATTCTTAAAGGTTGGAACACCTCTAAGTTTTTATGTCAAGTGAACTATTTAAAACCAACTCTCTCTTCATGGTTGCAGTCCGTTACTGGTCATTGCAGCTAAAATGTATTTGTAGTTGACATTAAGTCTACCTACTAACACCACAACACTTTCAACAATTTAAGGATATTTGTCTTTAAAGTATCTCACCCAAAATTGTTTGAGACCAGCAATTCATGCTTGTAACACAATTAACAGATTGTAAGGATATTCAAAATGTTGAGATTTTATCCAAAAACTTTATAGTTGCAACAAAACAATAAATAACAATAGAATGCTGCTATTGAATAGAATCGAAGAAATTCCCACTGTGCTAATTTCCTACCAGGTGGTACAAAATGGTAACATACTACCTTGTTCATGTAACACATATTAAAAAAAAGGAGGGAAAATTGGTTGGAAAACCAAAACCAGGTGGTACAAAATGGAAACATACTACCTTGTTCATGTAACACATATTAAAAAAAAAAGGAGGGAAAATTGGTTGGAAAACCAAAACCAGTGCTTAATACCAAGCCAACAGTATTTTTTAAAACAACATAATTAGTAATTCATCAAACACTGCACCAACCTTCTGACTTATTCAAACAAATAAAGCTCTAGAACCTACCACTGGTATTTTCATTTTAAAGCACATCATATTCTATATTATTTCTACAGCATCAAATGATAAATGATTATTGACAAAAACATTTCTTGATCTGCAGAGTAACATGTATATTTGGATTTTTGATTACATTAAATGGTTTCAGTTAAAACGACACTGATTTTGAAAGGTGCATAGGAAAAACTCTTCAAATTACACATGCGAATGCTAGATTAATTTAGCATATATAAAAAAGGATTTTATTTCATTCCTCCAGCTCTAATACCCATTATAATAGCGAAAAAAATATTACCTTCAGCAATGACAAGGTTAAATAAAGTTATCAATTTATCCATAATAAGAATAAACATTATTACCTGAGTAGATGACTTTGGTGTATTTGCTGAATCTTGACTTATACTTGATCGAAGTTCCAGCCTCTCAGTATCATTCGCAACATTAGACACATCCAATCGAGCCATTTCCTTTGAAGATGGAACTCTTAATTCTCTCGTCTTTGGGCCAGTTGTTCCCACATTTGTTTCCAGAATGTCAGAGTTATGAGTGTTAGTTACCGTTGTGTGACCGCTTGCTTGTTTTAATGAATCAGTACCCAATTCAGTTTGCAATGTTGCCACTTCTTGGCTCTCTTTGATAATTTCGTCCTGTGGTACAGTGGCACAATGATTTGAAATTGCTTCCAAAGAGCTTGCATCAACTTTGGATGTAACAGTTGAAGTAGTACCATCTTGTTCTGGAGAAGTGGCCTTATGTTCAGGGACAATGCCCTCTTGACTATTATTTAAAGTACTCTCATGTTGACCATTGCTTGAAGATTCTATCTCATCAGCTTTTGAACCAGATGGCTCCTCTGCAGCTTTGCTGTCTTGTTCATTTGTGGTATTTCCTGTTGCAATCTTGTCTTTGATTGATTCAGAAGGAACCAAATAAATTTCTTCAAATAAAGTATTTATCGTACCAGTTGATTTGGCAGAATTTTCTTTATCTTCCACACATTCTTCAGTTGCTTCCGTTATCTCCACTTTGGAACTTTCTGCAGCATCTGGTTTATTTGGCATCTGATCTACTTCTGTTGCAGTTTTTTCTTTTTCAGTACTGTGACATGGCTCAGGTGTGTTTTTTGTTTTGTCTGGTTCTGCCAAATTTCCCTTCTGTACCTCTATCTTTACTGTACTGGTCTCCTGGTCACTTTCAGATTGCAGTTCAAACTTGCAATCTTCTGTTTTTTCCAGCTGCTTGTCAACATTTTCAGAATGTGGCAAATGCTTAATCTGAAAAGCATTTTTCTTAACAGTGGCTTCTTGTGCGCTGCTAAACTCAGATATGGAACGGATACTCGATGTTTGCTGTGCATGTTCACCTCGGCTCTGGTACTCTTCATACATCTTGGCCAAACTCTCCTTATGCAATTCATAAGTGACCTTAAAATCAATGAATATAAACGTGTTAAATCTCCCACCTATTTGACAGCAAATACAAGATATACAAGGAACTGCAGAAGCTGGGATCTGGAACAAAAAAACAATCTGCTGGAAGAACTTGGCAGATCAGACAGCATCGATGCAAGAAAATGGAGAGTTGACCTTTCAGGTTGGGACCCTTCATCTAGACTGACCCACTAAGTTCTCCAGGCAGCTGTTTTTTTTTTTTTACTTTTAACAGTATATAGCTTTGCAACAATATTCAAACTTGGCAAGAAATCAAAGACATTTGAGTTATAAAAACAAAAACAAATTCTGAACCATCAGAAATCATCCTTCAGTTGCAAATCCATATTATTTGGTCTTGCAATAACCCACGAACTGTGCATTTTGCTGATCCAATTTCAGTATAAACTGAAGGGGGAAAAATCCTCATGCTAAATTATAAAAATTGGAGAGTTATCAGTTAGTCAAAGCAAAGTTGAAGGTTCAATTGATAGGACACAAATCTTCAGGGATATGACCTGATGATTATAATTTGACAGGAACAAGAGCAGGCAATCCTAAGGACTTGTCCCAATGTTCCATTGGGTCCTGATTGATCTATTCTTCAACTATTTCCTTGGTACACAAAAAAAGGGAGGAAAGTAAATTGAAAAGAAATCATAAGGAGTCAACAAAGCAAAATGGATAGATAAGTGTGAATGGTCAAAAATGTGGCAAATAGAATATATTGTGGGAAAATATGAAATGGTTTACTTGAACAAGAGAAATAAATATTATCTAAATGGTGAGAGACTACATCACTCCAAGATCAAATCCCCCCCCCCATAGGGAGACCCAAGTACATGTTTATCAAAAGGCTAGTATGCAGCGGTAACATATAATTACTAAAGCTAACAGAACATTATCATTTATAACTAAGAGAATTGATACAAAAAGGAGTTTATGCTTCAGCTATAGAAAATACAGTGTTATTTGCCACAGCAGGTTAATGGACAATACAATCTCTCCGATTCTACACTCTGCACAGGATCACTTGGGACAATAAAAACATATGCATCTGGCTGTTATTCATAGACTACAGCTTGGCATTCTACATTGTCACCCGCTCCAAATTGGTGGCCAAGCTCATGGAATTGGGTCTCTGCGCATCCCTCTGCAACTGGATCCCCAACATCATCATCAACAGAACATAATCTGGCCCATCACAGGCACAGCCCTTCCCAACATTGAAAAGTGTTGCCCCAAGAAGGCAGCATCTATCATCACGGAACCCTACAATTCGGGCCATGCCCTCTTTTTCAATGCTACCATTAGGCAGGAGCCTGAGTTTCCACATCGCCAGGTTCAGGAACAGCCACTTTCCTTCAACCATTATTTACTTGAGCCGACCTGAACGATCCTAATCCTACCTCAGCAATGGAGCACTACGGACACCTTTTACACTACCATGGACATTCCTCTTTTTTTTTCTTACACAAATACTTCATTTTTCATAAAAGTTTTGTTTGCAGTCTTTTACTTTTCATTGTCTTGTACAATTCTATATACAATTTATGGATAATTTATGTCCTGTGCCTTGTCTTAGTCTCCGTGCCTGCGATGCTGCTCCAAGCTAGCTTTTCATTGTATTTGCACCTCATTGTACTTGTCCAAAAGACAATAAACTCAACTTGACATGAACACCAGTAAAGCCCAATGTGTTCAATAATGAACAGATATTTCACAGCACCACCCCTTGGAACAACAAGTCATTACAAGCTTTCAATACACTCATGCCCAATGTATGTAACTGAGTGTGCCTTAAATATAGAATTATACAATCAGCAACAGCAGACATTCAAAACTGCTGATACTGATTGCAAATATGACAGTGAATTCATATTTTAAAAGGATACAAGAATGCAGAGAAAAATCAGGGCCCCTCGGCAGAAATAAATAAATCAGTGGCTCACCCTCAGACATATTACAATAATAAATTACAATGATTTATTTTGAATAATACAACTGACAGAAAAAATATATATATTCTATTTTGTGCGTTATACTTGTTATCATGTGGATCTACTACCGAAAAAGCATTTGGATTCTGAATTACTGGAGCTATATACTATGACCCAAATGGAATTAAACAAATACAAAGAAAGCTGAAGTCTACTTGGCAGAATAGTGTTTTCATCTTGCTAAAGCTCCTAAAAGTGGAGGAGAGCAGGAAATACTCGTACTCAAGTCTCACTGCAAGACACAACATAGACTTGGAAAATAGGTCACCATTCCATTAGCACTGCTGAGTCTAAAAACTGGAACTCCATTCTTAACTACACTGTGTTACTAACTGTACCGCTCGAATTGTAATACTTAAAGTGCAGTTCACCTTAGTAATCATCAAACTGAAAACTATTCATAAAATATCAATACAGAAAGTTTTTGATTATGAGTTAGAAACACCAAACACTGAAACTTTCAAATGTTAAACATGCATACAATGTATATACAACTTTCAATTGGAAAGCGTATTCAATTGAAAATGTATATACAACTTTCAATTGGAAATTCGTAACGGAGCTGCCGTATGCAAGTGAATCCCCGCGCAGGTTCACAGAAACAGCAGGTACAGTAAGCACAGTACCTGGTAACTACGGGGAGGCCTCCATTGTGTCCGGAAACATGGCCGACGGGCAGGACCTCAGGTCAGACTGAAGTGCAGGGGACTTCGATCCCCTCTCCCTACTATCCTACTGGCCAACGTACAGTCACTAGAGAACAAAGTGGAGGACTTAAGAGCAAGGCTGCTTAATCAAAGGGAGCTGAGGGAATGCTCTGTGTTCTGTTTCACAGAGACATGGCTCACCCCCAGCTCCCCAGACTCAGCGGTCCAGCCTGATGGTTTCTCCATCCATCGCATGGACCGTGCACTGGCATCGGGGAAAGGGAGAGGAGGGGGCGTCTGCCTCATGGTCAACACTGCGTGGTGCTCAGACGTGGCAGTCCTGTCCAACTCCTGCTCTCCACACCTGGAACACCTGGCTGTGAAGTGCCATCCCATCTACCTACCAAGGGAATTCACCTCCATCATCCTGGCTGCGGTCTACATCCCTCCCCAGGCTGATGTCCATCTGGCACTGGAGGAGCTGCACGCCGTGGTCAATAAGCACCAGACGACTTACCCTGAGGCATTTACCACCATACCCGGGTATTTTAACAAAGCCAACATTAAGAAATCGCTCCCTAACCTCCACCAACATGTCTCCTGCAGCACCAGAGGACCAAACACCCTTGGCCACTGTTACAGAACCATTAAGGATGCCTATCGCTCTGTCCCTCGCCCTCACTTCGGTAAATCTGACCGTACCGCGGTGCTGCTTCTTCCTGCCTACAGGCAGCAATTAAAGAGCGCACCCCCTGAGGTGAGGACTGTACAGAGCTGGTCGGGGGGGGGGGGGGGGGGGGGGGGGGCTGAGGAATAACTCCAGGACTGTTTGGAGTCTGCAGACTGGGCATGTTCAGGGACTTGGCAACGGACCTGAACGAATACGCCACAGTCGTTACAGACTTCATAAAGAAATGTGAAGCGGACTGCATCTCAACAAAAACCTTCCAAGTATTTCCCAATCAGAAGCCTTGGATGAACTATGAGATCCGCACTCTTCTGAAGACGAGACACTGGGCATTCATGTCCGCAGATACAGAGGTCTACAAGAAGTCCAGATACGACCTTGGTAAGGCCATCAAAAAGGCCAAAAGGGACTTTTGCTCCAAGCTGGAGGATGAGACGGATGTTCGGCAACTGTGGTGAGGCTTGACTGCCATCACTTCCTACAAGGCGAAATCAGGAGGCAGCTCGAATGTCAGCGAAGCATCACTCCCTGACGAGCTCAACGCATTCTACGCACCCTTTGATAGGGAGAATACTGATGTGCCTTCTCGAGCCCCCATTGGCTGTGATGGTATTTCGGTCACAGTCACAGAGGTCAATGTCAGAAAATCCTTCAGAGAGGTGAACCCTCGGAAACCACCTGGACCTGATGGTATACCCATTCGTGTTCTGAAAACCTGTGCGGACCAACTGGCTGGAGTTTTTACAGACATTTTCAACCTCCCACTTCTGAGGTCTGAGGTTCCCACCTGCTTTAAAAGGGCATCAATAATACCGGTGCCCAAGAAGAGCAAGGTGACGTGCCTCAATGACTATCGACCAGTGGCACTAACGTCTGTGGTGATGAAGTGCTTCGAGAGGCTGATCATGGCGCAAATCAACTCATACCTCGACAAAAACCTGGACCCACTGCAGTTCGCTTACCACCGCAATAGATCAACGGTGGATGCGATCTCACTGGCTCTACACTCCGCTCTGGACCACTTGGACAACAAAAACTCAAATGTCAGGCTGTTATTCATTGACTACAGCTCAGCATTTAATACAATCATCCCCTCCAAGCTGGTTACCAAGCTCTCAGAGCTGGGTCTCTGCACATCCCTCTGCAATTGGATCCTCGACTTCTTCATTCACAGACCAGTATGTTCGTATTGGTGGAAATGTGTCAGCCTCGATAACAATCAGCATGGGAGCACCCCAAGGCTGCGTGCTCAGTCCCCTGCTGTACTCACTCTATACTCATGACTGCATAGCCGGTCATAGTGCAAACTCCATCATCAAGTTCGCTGACGACACAACTGTTGTGGGACGTATCACTGATGGCGACGAGTCAGAGTATAGAAGTGACATTGACCGACTGACCAAATGGTACCAGCACAATAACCTGGCTCTCAACACCAGCAAAACCAAGGAACTGATTGTGGACTTTGAAAGGGGTAGGATAGGGACCCACAGTCCTGTTTATATCAACGGGTCGATGGTGGAAAGGGTCAAGTGCTTCAAATTCCTGTGCGTGCATATTTCTGAAGATTTCTCCTGGTCCGAGAACACTGATGCAATTATAAAGAAAGCACATTAGCGCCTCTACTTCCTGAGAAGATTACGGAGAGTCGGTATGTCAAGGAGGACTCTCTCTAACTTCTACAGGTGCACAGTAGAGAGCATGCTGGCCGGTTGCAACGTGGCTTGGTTCGGCAACTTGTGCGCCCAGGAGCGGAAAAGATTGCAAAAAGTTGTAAACACTGCCCAGTCCATCATCGGCTCTGACCTCCCTACCATCGAGGGGATCTATCGCAGTCGCTGCCTCAAAAAGGCTGGCAGCATCATCAAGGACCCACACCATCCTGGCCACACACTCCTCTCTCCGCTGCCTTCAGGTAGAAGGTACAGGAGCCTGAAATCTGCAACATCCAAGTTCAGGAACAGCTGCTTCCCCACAGCCATCAGACTATTAAACTCAACTCAAACAAAAATCTGCTTTAATAGCCTATTGCACTTTATATGCTTATTTATGTGTGTGTGTGTGTGTGTGTGTGTGTGTGTGTGTGTGTGTGTGTGTGTGTGTGTGTGTGTGTGTGTGTGTGTGTGTGTGTGTGTGTGTGTGTGTGTGTGTGTGTGTGTGTGTGTGTGTATTTATTTATTTATTCAATGGTATATGGACACACTGATCTGTTCTGTATTATTTATGCCTACTATATTCTGTTGTGCTGAAGCATAGCAAGAATTTCATTGTCCTATCTGGGACACATGACAATAAACTCTCTTGAATCTTGAATTGCCAAATTACCATCATTTCAAATAGGTTTGCATCCTCCTTCCAGAATCAGATTGTTACTTTTTTTTTAAATTCATTACAGTAGTAATCAGGTTAATTAAAACAATATTTTATTAAAACAAACAAGTAACTAGTTCAGACAACTATTTCTTCACATCAACAACACTGCATAAGTAAAGAAAATGACCATGACAAAAGCAGAATATTCTCAGCATGGGCAATGGGTTTATACTTAATGAATCAAAACAGTCCCCATGTAAGTTACCCATCAATAACAAATGAGTCTATGGAACAAATATTTAACTCGATTGTATTTCCCCCTTATTTTACTGGAGGGTTTACAAAAAAACAGATGATAAATCATTGGCAGATATTGTTCCAAATTAGCCAGCCACATGGGCAGCCATTAATCTTCACCCAACCATACATTGATTGCTAATCCATAGCTTTTTGCGCAGCAGAGATTTGTAAATGTACAGGCAAAATAAATTACCACACTAACAACATGGTACCTGATGGTATACCCGTTCGTGTTCTGAAAACCTGTGCGGACCAACTGGCTGGAGTTTTGGTACTCTACGAGTCCTGACATTCAACATCACTTGATTTCAAATACTTACTTATCAAATAGGTTTTGTTTTTCAAAATAAGTCTTGAGAGTGTTTGGCAAAAGAGTTGCCTAGTCTACACAACGCTACACGGGAGCGGCAAATTTAATAGAGGTTGGAAGAAGTGCAAGTGAACCTTTGTCACACCTGGAAAGGCTGCTGTGGTCCCTGGACAATCATGACAGAAGAGGTATAGGGACATGTGTTACATCTCCTATGGTAGCAGGGGAAAGTACCAGGGGAGGGGACGGGTTTGGTGGGAAAGGATGAGCGAACCAAGGGGATGTGGGGTGAGTGGTCTCTGTAGAAAGTTAAAAGAGCTGGAGACAGGAAGATATGGCTGGCCGTGGGATCATACTGAAGCAAGCAGAAATGTCAAAAACTGATGTGCTAGATGTGGAGAATGGTGGGAACCAACCAGCCCCATCCCCAGATACTTTCTGTGCACTTCTTCCAACTTCGGTGTGGCCTCATTTACATCTACGAGACCAAGCTGAGACTAGGCGAACATTTCGCCAAACACTTGCCCTCTGTTCATCAAGGCTTGCCTGATCTCCCGTCTGCAAATCTTTTTAACTCACCGTTCCCCTGCCCATACCAACCATTCTACGCCTTGGCCTCCTCCATAGCCAGAGTGAGGCCACACATAAACAGAAAGAACACCATGTCATATTCCACGGGTAGCTTACAACCCAACGGTATGCACACTGAATTATCTCATTTCAACTAATAACCCCCTATCCTCCCTCTCTCCCCTACCTTGATGCAAGCAATTTTCTCCCTCCATCTCCTACTGCTCTAGGCACTCTGCTCTTTTCCTCTCCTCTGCACGCTTATTTCCCATCCCCAAGGCCCATATTTTTCTATCATCTCCTGGTCTTTCCCCTCCCCGTCCCCTTCCCCTTCCATCTATATCCCTCCTTGTGGTTTTGCATTTCACTCCTCTCCTTTCCTTATCTGACACTTATTTGTCTTCTCTTCACCTTTAGCCTTTGTCGCATGATCCACCCATCTACCAATCACCACCCCCTTACCTGTAGCCACCTATTACTTGTGTAGGAAGGAACTGCACATGCTGGTTTAACCCAAAGATAGACAAAAAATGCTGGAGTAACTCAGTGAGACAGACAGCATCTCTGGAGAGAGGGAATGGGTGATGTTTCGGGTCAAAACCCTTCTTCAGGTCTTAAACCTACCTTGGCCAAGAAAATGTAATATGTGTGCACTGAACGCTTCAAATACATCTCATAATTAAATATTTAAAAATAAAAATTATGATAATGTAATTTCAAATTGATCTTGGATATGTTCCAATCCTGATTTCGTGCTTTGTAAACTATTATACAAATGTGCTGTTTAATTCCTGGTTGAATGTCATGCACTAACATGATTTAGGAAATATAAAATCATGTGAGCTGCAGTTCAAATATAACATTGTATTGTGTGATGTAACTAGCAAGATTTTCCAATCAGCTGCAAACCACCTGTGCTCACCAGTGACTTTTAAAAACATTTTAAACTTTTCCATGGTTCCGCAGTGGGAACTTTCTGAAAGAAACAATCTGATCTTCAGTGGCAGCAACACCTTCTGAAACTTTAATAGTGTCACGGTAAGATGAGGTGAAGAGTTTCCAAACAATACTGCTTATAAAAATTGACAGGCAGAGATATCCCCCCCCCGTCAATGCACATCTATATATTAATGTTAAGCTGTGAAGTACTTCTTTCATATTTCATTCCTGAATGTTACGGCTTTCATTAAAAGATTAGGACCCCTTGTTCTCAGTCTCCCCCACAGCAGGAAGCAGTTTTTATATTCACTTTATCAAATAATTTAATGATCTTTGAAAAGTATTGTGCAAATGAATACTAAAAGCTAAGTATGGTCAATATGCATATTTTCCAATTTCATTTCTTAAGTTCTAATGTCATTCTGACAAATGTTTTACATTTATATTTTTATATTAAAGCTTTTAGTTATTAGTGACTTTAGTGCATTGTCCTTTCAGGTTAATTGTCCCAATATTAAGGTTTACACAGGTATTACATCATGCAAGGTCCCAATGTTTAAAATACAATTTAAAATGTTAAATAGTAATTACACTATCACATCCAAAGGTGCTGCTAGAGAAGCAACGGGATATCACACCATTTTTCAAAATCTTTACATGCTGACTACGGGAAATCGTATAGAAAAGGGGGATAGTGCAGAAATGTCAAGAGAGCCACCATGCATTAATGAGTGTGATGTAGCTGTGGGAGGAGTAGAATACAGTGACAAACAGCTTAGCTGCTACAAAAGTGGCAGGAAATCTATCAAACTATACAATAAAATTGCAATCATGTTTCTTTGGCTTTTTAAAGATCACAGATCTTCATGCTCAACATTGAAAATGTTCCAAATTATTTGACCAGTCTTCTTTCAGAGTTTAGTCTTTTCGATCAGAAGCGTAGAAGTAAAAGAAAACACAAACTAAGTAATTGTATCACTGAAACGTTATATTACATTAAGTTGCAAACCAAACAAAATAAAATGTTCAAACAAGATATACTACAGATGAAGAAAATAACCTTATCAGAAAGATGATTAGTCATAACTCCCAACGGTCAGCTAGATCATATGTTTAAAATAAGTCCTTTCCTATTAATTCTACATAATTGCTTGACAAAGCACAGGGCCATTTGGCTCAGCACATTTTCATGCCAAATTAACAAATATTTCAAAGGACATTGCACAAGCTGATTTCCTCCCCTATCCCTCCCCAATTTCCCTACAATCTGGAATACAAAAGTAAAAATCAAGAGTCAAGAGTGTTTAATTGTCATATGTCCCAGGTAATGAATTTCTTACTTGCTGCAGCACAACAGAATATGTAATCATAATCTATATTATTATGAAACTCTGATCTTGGATGTTTATGTACTTGTTTGTGCCGTGTGTTTGATTCTCTTTTTCTTTGATTCACATCTCCTCGAAAATCGCCTCATCTGTGACGCTGGTGGGTGGGCTTCCCCTCGCAGAAGCAACGATCAGCCGGCCCTCCGCTGCTCGATCCGGCGCCTGATGGGGACTCTACCGCTCCCCCCGCGAGCTGCCGCCCCGCTCCCTCCCCCCTCTCTCTCTCTCCCCACCCCCCCCCCTCTCTCTGTCCTATACTATTTGGTCTAGTAAATAATATAACAAAAACTCAAGAAAAACCCCCCAACAACAGTGCAATAATAATAATAATAATAATAATAATACTAGTCTATTGTCGTTCATAGCTTATGAGGTTGTAATGTTTAATAGCCTGATGGCTGTAGGGAAGAAGCTGTTCCTGAACCTGGACGTTACAGTACTCAGGCTCCTGTACCTTCTTCTCGATGGCAGTGGTGAGTTGAGTGTGTGGCCAGGATGGTGCGGGTCTTTGAAGATGTTGGCTGCCTTTTTGAGGCAGCGACTACGATAGATCGCTTCAATGTTGGGGAGGTCAGAGCCGGTGATGGCTTGGGCAGTGTTTACAACTTTTTGCAGTCTTTTCCGCTCCTGGACGTTCAAGTTGCCAAACCAGGCCACGATGCAGCCAGTCAGTATGCTCTCTACTGTGCACCTGGAGAAATTCAAGAGAATCCTCTTTGCAACACCGAATCTCCGTACTCTTCTCAGGAAGTAGAGGCGCTGATGCTCTTTCTTTATGATTGCATCAGTGTGCTGAGTCCAGGAAAGATCGTCGGAAATATGCACGCCCAGGAATTTGAAGTTTTTGACTCTCTCCACCATCGTCCTATTAATGTAAACAGGATTGTGGGTCCACAACCTTCCTCTTCCAAAGTCAGTTCTTTGGTTTTGCTGATATTGAGAGCCAGGTTGTTGTGCTGGAACATATGGTCAGTCGGTCAATCTCTCTTCTATACTCTGACTCAGCACCATCTATAATTCGTCCCTCAATGGTAATGTCGTCAGCAAACTTGATAATGGAATTCACACTATGTCCGGCTACACAGTCATGAGTATAGAGTGAGTAGAGTTTATAAGGTGCTGGTCAGACTAACAATTGGAATATTGTGAGCAGTTTTGGGCCCCATGTCTGACGAAGGATGTGCTGGTATTGGAGAGCCTCCAATGATCCCGGGGATGATTAGGCTAATGCATGAGGAGCGTTTGATGGCTCTGGGCCTGTACCCACAGGAGTATAGAAGGATAAAGGGGGAGGAGGGGGATCTGTGAGATTCATTGCCACAGACGGCGATGGATGCCAAGTTATTGGGTGTTTTTAAAACAGAGATTGATAGGTTCTTGATTACTAAGGAGTTGGGTGTTAAAGGTTACAGGGAGAAGGCTGGGGAATGGGGTTCAGAGGGAAAAATAGATCAGCCATGATCAAATGGTGGAGCTGAATGTTCTGATTCTGCTCCTATGTTTAGGAACTCATGACGTTTGAGTCTGGCCTACATGCAATTCCAGAAATGCCACTTGGCTAATCACTAATTGTGGAATTTTGGTCTTACCTGATAGAGAATGCAGCAGTTTTACTAGACTGGTGTTCAGAATGACAGGACTGATGTGGTGACTGGATTAGATTTATATTTACTTGAATTTAGAAGAATGAGACAAAGGCTCAGAAATCTACAATGTTTTAACAGGACTAGACGGATGAGGAAGCATGAGGTAGGAAAAGCATTCTCCATGGCACAGGAATACAGGTTGCAGTCTAAAGATATGGGATTAACTATGTAGGATTGAAATAAAGATAAATTTATTCAAACAGCATGGTGAACATGTGAAATTATCTATCACATTAAGTAATTGAAGCCAAATAATTAATATATTCAAGGCGGTCACAAAATATAGGGAGCAAGCAGGAACTGGATACTGAATTTGGATGATCAACATTGATCATATTCATGCAGGTTCAACAGACGGAATAGTCAACTCCTGCTCCTCAACATTAATGTTTCAATGTTAATTCCATCCACTTACCCAGACTCTATTTCACTCAACATTCTTAGCTAGTATGTATCATTAATCTCTATTATTAAAATTATATGTTTCACAAGCTCTTAACTAATTTATATGAGAGATATTTGCACTTCTACCACTGTATTATGCCATATCTCCTGAATGCCTGGCTCTGATTTTCTTATTTGCCATATCCTGGAATAGCTAAGGTTTCTGACCATCTGTCCTATTAATTCCCTTCACAATCCAAACAAACAAATCACTTTCTATATTCAAGAGAATCCACACCTGTGCATTTGGTCCAATTTCATCGGATGCATCAAGTGGGACCTGTGAGATAATATACTTAAGAAGTGCAAATGTGGCAGGAGAATTTGAAATATGCTAGGATGCTCAAAGGTGCAGGGGAAGAGAGGAGTATTGGAATGCTTCTCGAAGCAGAAAGGTAAATAGAATGATAAGGGCAACATCCAGGATACTTTATTAAGGCAGAAAGTTTAAAAGCAGAGTTCACATTGAAACTGTACAAAGTCTTAGCTAGATAATGATGTTCAAAATGCTGGTCAATGCATTACAAGAATCAAGTGATAGCACGAGAGGAGATGAAGAGTTAAAATCATGCAAGTGTTAACAGAACTGGAAAAATTTTGTTAGTATGAAAAAAATGTCTATCATGGACCGTTTACTTAAGGATCAAAGGTTGAATAAGAATTTAATTGAGGTGCATAAAATTATGAAAGGCATAAACACGTGATAGGAAGGAGCAATCTTCCTTGTGAAAGAGGTCAATAACCATTGTTTTAAGGTAATGGCAGAAGGATTGGAGAAGAGGATTAGTAGAAATCATTGCACCATGCATGTACTTATGGTCGGGAACTCACTACCTGAAAAGATAGAAGCATTAACATTCATCACTAAACAAGTACTTAAAAGTACACTTAGTGTGTTTGAAGCTACAAAAACTATAATACAAAATCTGGCAGTCCGAATAGATTGATAACAGGAATAGACTGGATATTTTGAATAACTCTATCCAGCTGTGAAGGACACGGGGTTCCTATAAATTTCTGGTATTCTATGAAGGAACACTTCACCTCTGATAATATTAAGAAGTATATACAACCATACATGCTCAAGAACAGGCAAGATTTTTCACTGATCTCACAAAAAATATTCTCTTCCTGGTCTTTCATACCAGAAATGGACAAATATTATTACTATAATACCATTGCATGAGAAACCAAACACAACTGTTAAGCTGAGGCACACACCAGCAATAAATAAGCATTGGGCTGGATGTTTAATACCACATACGCTCAACGGCAACCTAAAAGGGAACTAGGGTCTCGACCCGAAACATAGCCTATTTCTTCGCTCCATAGTTGCTGCCTCACCAGCTGAGTTTCTCCAGCATGTTTGTCTACCTACAATGTTTAACTTAATGCTTACCTTGACATCCCACCATCCTCAAACACACCAATCACCAGGCACTGGCCGCAACCTCACCTAACTACACAAGCTCCACCTACAACACCCCATGTTGTACCCGCCATCAACCAACCTTCCTGTCTCTAGACCCCCTTGCCTCATCTGGCTCCTGATTTTGAATGGCTTTACACCGCCCACCACTATCCCTCTCCCACAATTGACAAACAATTAAGTTCCTCTTCTCTGCCACACAATGAACAACAAAGATCCCAATCAGCTGCAACCAATACTCTCCCCACCCACCAACTGACCTGAATGTTCCTGAACTCCTGAGATAGTCTCAGGAAAGGAGGTCAAGATTACGTTTTTTTTAAATTGCAAAGTGACAAAGGACTAAAATAATTATTGGGTTACTGCATCCTGGAGAACCTGTTAGGAATTTTAGACAACTAGATTTCAACATTACGTTGGCCCTCAGTGCAAATATACTTGCTTTAGAGAAAGCGCAGTGCAAATCTACAAGACGAATTCTGGCAAAAGAGTATTAATAAGGAAGATGTGTGCAAGAGCATTTTAAAATAATAAGAGGGGATTAAGAGGGGATTATAAGACCCCGAAAATAGCAAACACAAGCTACAAGCTATTATCTTTAGTTAGAGAACCTCAAATTCAGGGGCAAAGTCTCAAGGTAAGAAGTCAGCCATTTGGGACTGAAGAGAAGACATTTATTTTTGCAAGGATTTGTAAATCAATGGAATTCTATAACCCGGAATGGAACATTATTAAATATAACCATAATTGTGGTCAATGGATTTTTGGACTCTTGGGGGAGTCTAGAGATTAGAAACACAATATACTATAGATGCTGAAATATTGAGCAAAAAAAGAGTGCTGGATGAATTCAGCATGTCAGGCAGCTTCTGTGGAGGGTATGAACAGACAACGTTTCAGATCTGAAGAAGAGTTCCGACACAATACATTGATATGGAGATCAGATGGGGAAAGTGGATTTGACAGACAAGATCAATTATGATCTGAACGGCAGTGCAGAGTTGGCAAGGTATTAAATGGTTCCTTTAGCATCGTTCTGTGTTTTAAAATGGTGTTCCCATCTTCCTTTCTTGAAAATAGCATGTTTTGTGCCAATTCAATTTAATACACTTCAACCTGCTGTCATCTCTCTTTTCATTTTATTCATCAGATAAACAGCTGAGCAACTGTTTACTTCAGTTTTGAAGTGCACTGCTCACTAGATCATCCACCAATCCTTTTTACTTGCATCAAATAGGCATTTGCAAAATATGGTGTGATTACAAAACAATATTTAAGTCAGATATCATCTTTTCAGAAAATTAGAGCTGGAAACAAATCCATTACTGAATCCACCCAGTACTGGTGGTATATCAAAGCAATACTCATTGGTCCTTTTAAGTGTTAAGACTCATTTCAGTTCTCAAGTAAAAACAAAAGGCTGGCAGCATCAGGAAATCTGTCAACATCAAATTCAATGATTTCAAACAATAACCGTTCTATTCTTACATTTCATGCGTCCTATATTCAGGGCTCGAAATTAGCTGTTGCCTGGGTGCCATTGACCACCCAAAGTGCCGCTGGGCAACCTAAACGCCAAGTCATTTTGCCCGGCTTGGCAAGCAAATACTGGTTTATACTGATAGACACAAAAAACTGGAGTAACTCCGCGGGTCGGGCAGCATCTCTGGAGAATGGAACGCAACGTGTCGTGTTGGCGGCGGCTGTGCGGGGCAAAGATACTAGGTGCGGGGTGACAAAGGGTCAGAGCAAATGACGGGTCCCGCACAGCGGCAACAGCGGCCGCGACAGTGGCTCCACCGCCTCCTCCTCCCGCACCCCACCCGGCAGAAGGAGGCCTCCCTCTCCCTCCCTCCCTCCCGGCCTCGGAGTGTGAGAGGCGTTGTTTTGAAAGCGCCGTTGGTGGATTTGCAAGCAGCGGCTGCTATCGCCCTGATAACGGCCACTGCCTGCAAATCCGCCAACAGCGCTTTCAAAACAACCCCTCTCGCACGCTGAGGCCAGGCGGAGGGAGGGAGAGATAGGGAGAGGGGGAGAGCGGGAGAGGGGGAGAGGGGGAGAGGGAGGCCTCCTTCCGCCGTCTGAAGCAGCTGCACCACAGATCCTATAGCTATAGGATCTTTGAGCTGCACCGCTCGGCCCCGCACCTTCCTGGTGGCTTCGAGGAGATCCCAACCACCTCTCCCTTTGGTGGCGGCACTTTGGCGTTGGGCTGGGACGGCCGAGGCAGCGAGGCGATATTGTCCGAGGAACGCTGACCTTCCTTCCTCCCCACCGCCTCTGCCCCTCCCCCTCTCTCTCTCCTGTATGCTCCCCTCCACCCCTCTTATCCTGAGACCCCTCCTCTCCATCCCGCACTGATCCCCATTCCCTCCTTCACCTCGCACTGATTCACACACCCCCTGACTATATTGTGTTTCATGTTCTTCAGAGCGAACATTGAATATGTTTGATACGGAATGCAATCAAATGTGTTTTAATTCCCAATGTTATTATTTGTTTTCACACCTTTAAACAAATTGTCAAAAGAACATTTGCTGCAGTTGTGTCCTTTGGCCATCTCTTGTCAGTTAGTGCAATGTTTAACCTGTCAGATGGGTATAGTCGGTTTTAACAGCTATTATCATAAAATGCCTTAAGAAATTTCCTTGCAACCTGTATATTTTGTTATGGATAAATTATGTGGGAAGCCAGAGTGTTTCTATGCCAATAGCAATAACGACCCATGCTATGGCCATGTCATGGTAATTTTCGGTCCTTCACAGAAAACATGCTTGCATCAATCTGTAGTGTGCCTGGTTAAGCATATATGTTATCATGGTCCAGGATTTATTGACAAGTTGATCATATGCTGAATAATCCAACCACATTTTTGTTTGGAAGTGGAAAGAAATAATATAAATTACAATGTGTAAAAAGAGTTGAGATACTGTATTATAATTTGGCTGCATGTCATTGTGGTATATATCATGTCTTGATTGGTGAATATGTTTAGTTTGTGACTTTATTTGAAGCAGAAATAATACGCGAATGCTTCATTGACCATCATTCCGACTGGTAACTACGCACTTCGTCCGAGCACATTATCGCACGTGTCATGCAAGCCATCTTAAATGACCACCTAAGCTGTCATTTGGCAACCTAAAAAGCTTGCAAGGTTGCCCGGTTGGCAACAGGGAAAATAAGTTAAGCGAGAGCCCTGATATTGCTTTATTTTCTGATATTTCAATTTTGTCTCTTCTTAAAAGTAACCCCTCCAGTCATAATTTTACCACTCTCTTTCAACCGATCATCATCACTGGTATTGTTCAATCTCTCCAAATATGTCCAATTATTTTTAGTACATCCATCTCCCCCTCCTTTTTTCTACAATGTGAAATTGATTTCATTTATGACTTTTTTTTTAAACAAGTCTGATGAAAGGTCATCTATATGAAACATTAATTCATTTTAATTTCCACATATGCTGCCAAACATGCTATTTCCAACATTTGTTATTCTGCAAATGTTGCACCTGCAACAGGTACTCTGCACCTATTTTCTCTGCATCTATGTATCTATATATTACTAGATATTTCCAACAGCTGCAACATAGAAACATACAAACATAGAAAAATAGGTGCAGGAGTAGGCCATTCGGCCCTTCGAGCCTTCGAGTTGGCTGATCATCCAACTCAGTATCCCGTACCTGCCTTCTCTCCATACCCCCTGATCCCTTTAGCCACAAGAGCCACATCCAACTCTCTCTTGAATATAGCCAATGAACTGGCCTCAACGACCTTCTGTGGCAGAAAATTCCAGAGACTCACCACTCTGTGTAAAGAATGTTTTCCTCATCTCGGTCCTAAAGGAATTCCCCCTTATCCTTAGACTGTGACCCCTTGTTCTGGGCTCCCCCAACATCGGGAACAATCTTCCTGCATCTAGCTTGTCCAACCCCTTAAGAATTTTGTAAGTTTCTATAAGATCCCCCCTCAATCTTCTAAATTCCAGTGAGTACAAGCCGAGTCTATCCAGTCTTTCTTCATATGAAAGTCCCGACATCCCAGGAATAAATCTGGTGAACCTTCTCTGAACCCCCTCTATGGCAAGAATAAACATGTTACATTTGGATAATTTTAGTTCTGAATGGGCATAGGCTAACTCACAAAACTATCTGGAATATTAAAACTAAACTGGCTTGATGGACTGAATAGTCTCCTCTGTTCCTATTGGCATAACGATGGAGTTGCTACCTTACAGCGCCAGAGACCAGAGTTCTATCCTGACAACGGGTGCTGTCTGTATGGAGTTTGTACGTTCTTCCTATGACCGCGCAGGTTTTCCCCGGGTGCTCCAGGTTCCTCCCACACTCCAAAGACATTTTCTGGGTTAATTGGCTTTGATAAAGATTGTAAACTGTCCCGAGTGTGTAGCATAGTGCAAGTGTACAGGGATTGCTGATCGGTGCGTATTCGGTAGGCTGAAGGGTCTGTTTCTGCGCTGAACTGTTTCTGCATCTCCAAACTAAAAAACACTGTTATAACAACTCTTGATATTGAAAAATTAATATGGAGGGCTGATAGCCGTACAGCAAACCAACATTAAAGTTAAAAAAATCATAAAATACATCAAGGAAAATCATTTTGGTAACCCATAAATTACAAATGTATATATTTTTAATAGACCGAGATTTTTAAAAACAGGTCTATTTATGCATTAGCAATATTTTCCATAAAAATGAGTGAAATATATTTTGGGGATTATGAACATTGTTTTGAATTATTACAAAATAAAGACTGTGAATGATTACCAGCCTCTTTATAGTGTAATTCAAGTCTCAATTTTGTGCTTCTTTCCAACATTTTTCAATGCACATTCACCCCAAAATCAATCCTTGGCAAATAAAATGATGGCATAAATAAATGCCAAATTAGCCATCAACTATTAGAATCAGAAGGGCAGCAAGAGTTGATTCAGACTTGCGCTTTTGTTATTCTAGATGTCTTATCAGGTTCCATTGTGACAGCGACTCCTTTAGGCAAAATGACAATCTAAAATTCACTTTTTTTGTTTAGCATCATGTGGTGTTAGGATCAGGAAGAAAAACAGAAACGTTTTACTCTTCACAACAGTTGCTGAAGCATGTCACATAATGCCATGTGATTTTCTTTTCAGGGTTTGTTAAATATATACTATTAGACAAATCGTAGCTTCCCTATTCAACCAAGTCTCATCTTGACCACTTCCTGTCTGCGCTGTATATTGATTTTAGAAAAAACGCTACCATATATTGCTATGATGTTTGCCGATCTTACTCACAGTCCTCCGTGAGTAGCCCCAAGGATTTTTCCAATCGATGAAAAATAAAAAAGTTATGAGTGTTTTAAAAAACCTTAGGATCAGCTGATTGGTCCTCTCGCCTGTCAATCACCATGATGAAGGTAACGCCCCTTCCGAGGGGGGGGGGCAGGAGTATAAAGCCCAAATGGTATTAAATTGCATTTGAATTTGGTGGCCTGCACTGTGCTTGAAATAGTATGAAATTGCATTTGAATTTGGTGGCCTGCACACTGCTTGAAATACTCTGCTTTGAGTATAGGAGCAGGGAGGTTCTACTGCAGTTGTACAGGGTTTTGGTGAGACCACACCTGGAGTATTGCGTACAGTTTTGGTCTCCAAATCTGAGAAAAGACATTCTTGCCATAGAAGGGGTACAGAGAAGGTTCACCAGACTGATTCCTGGGATGTCAGGACTTTCATATGAGGAAAGACTGGATAGACTTGACTTGTACTCGCTAGAATTTAGAAGACTGAGGGGGGATCTTATAGAAACGTACAAAATTCTTAAGGGGTTAGATAGGCTAGATGCAGGAAGATTGTTCCCAATGTTGGGGAGGTCCAGAACAAGGGGTCACAGTCTAAGGATAAGGGGGAATTCCTTTAGGACCGAGATGAGGAAAACATTTTTCACACAGAGAGTGGTGTGTCTCTGGAATTATCTGCCACAGAAGGTAGTTGAGGCCAGTTCATTGGCTATATTTAAGAGGGAGTTAGATGTGGCCCTTGTGGCTAAAGGGATCAGGGAGTATGGAGAGAAGGCAGGTACAGGATACCGAGTTGGATGATCAGCCATGATCATATTGAATGGCGATGCAGGCTTGAAGGGCCGAATGGCCTATTCCTGCACCTATTTTATGTTTCTATGTTTCTATGTATGACATTAATTTTGTGGACTGCACTCTGCTTGAAATGGTATGACATGAATTTGGTGGCCTGCACTCTGCTTGAAATGGTATAATATGAATTTGGTGGCCTGCACTCTGCTTGAAATGGTATGTAATGAATTTGGTGGCCTGCACTCCGCACGGCCTCCAGCCGCCGGACACACTTCGGCACCATGTGCAGCGGGGAGGCCAATGGGCTGTTGAAGCGTCGAACGATGCCCATGGCCTCCATACTCCAAAACTCTGCCTTTGCTATGAGGAGCTTGTCAGGAGCAAGCCTGCGGGCGCGGGCGTGGAGCGGTGGACCCGATTTCAGAATATGGTGCATGACACCGTGCCTCAGGCTGGCCAAGCCGAACTTGGGGATTGACAATGTCCAGAAACCCAGCCAGTACCTGGGCGTATACGTTGTCCAACATTGCTACGGGGTTGCTGACCGGCACGGTGGGCGTAGTAGAGCGCAAGGAGAGTTGCTGTCCAGCCTCGTAGGTGGCAGCGGCAGAATGCATTTTCTTTTCTAATTTCCATTCCAGGATTACACTCCTGGGCGTTGAGGTCACCAGTGTGGCGGGATGCGAAGGAGTCCAGCCAAAAACTAATCGGACGCGGGTTGCGTGAACTAGACGTGTTTATTCTCTCCAATACAACTCCCTACTGCTCCAAAGTCACGGGCGTTGTCCGGCCTTAAATATCAACTCAGATACCGACTCCGTGACTAGCGCCTCCCACACCAAGACATCGCCCTCTAGGGCCGATGGTTCGTTGTGCCCTTGGGTTGCCACCAGGTGCCGCCACAAGCTTAAGAATCAGGACATTTGGTCCAACCAGTTCAAGTTGCCACTCTTCCTCCAAAGATACATTTCTAACTACATCTACCCAATCTGTTGAAGTCTGTTTAGCCATCTAATCAATCTAAGCACATGTTAACACAAACTTGTCTTAATAGTCAATCATGAAAACTTTTGTTTTACTATACAGAAATATTTTAAACCAGAACCACTACTATGCTGTGAACCGTGCAGTTTAAAAAGTAACCTGGCTCCTTTGTCAGATAGCACAAACATAAAGAATAATCTTACAGCTGGTTTGAAGTCTAGAAGCTGATCCATAACAAAAAGCTGAATATCCCTTATCAGTATTATATGCAATAAAATAATTAATAACAATTGTCAACCAGTATTAAATCAGCCACCACATAATACCATTGTATCACAATTCCATAGCAATTCATAACTTATGAACCCAACAACAACCAAACTGCACACTGCATATAAAAGATACCCTGTGTGTCTGTTAAATGCAATCCTTTTATTGTTGTAGGTGCCCCACATCTCATCAACATCCCACATCAACATCATCTCACAGTTCCCTCCATAATGTTTGGGGCAAAGACCCATCATTTATTTATTTGCCACTGTACTGCACAATTTGAGATTTGTAACAGAGAAAATCACATGTGTTTATATTGCACATTGTCACATTTTAACATAGGCCATTTTTATACATTTTGATTTCAACATGTAGAAATGACAGCAGTTACATACATAGTTACAGTCCCCTCATTTCAGGGCTCCATAATGTTTGGGACACAGCAATGTCATGTTAATGAAAGTAATCATGTTTAGTATTTTGGTGCATATCCTTTGCATGTAATGACTGCTTGAAGTGTGCGATTCATGGGCATTACCAGTTGCTGGGTGTCTTCTCTGGTGATGTTCTGCCAGGCTTGTATTGCAGGCATCTTTAGCTTATGCTAATTTTGGGGGCTAGTCCCCTTCAGTTTTCTCTTCAGCATATAAAAGGCATGCTCAATTGGGTTCAGATCGGGTGATTGACTTGGCCACTCAAGAATTGGCCATTTTTTAGCTTTGAAAAACTCCTTTATTGCTTTAGCAGTATGTTTGGGATTATTGTCTTGCTGTAGAATGAACCGCCGGCCAATGAGTTTAGAGGCATGTGTTTGAACTTGAGCAGATAGGATGTGTCTATATACTTCAGAATTCATTATGCTACTACCATCAGCAGTTGTATCATCAATGAAGATAAGTGAGCCAGTACCTTCAGCAGCTATACATGCCCAGCCCGTAACACCCCCACCACCGTGTTTCACAGATGATGTGGTATGCTTTGGATCTTGAGCAGTTCCTTCTCTCCTCCATACTTTGCTCTTGCCATCACTCTGATACAAATTAATCTTTGTCTCATCTGTCCACAAGTCCTTTTTTCCAGAACTATGGTTGCTCTTTTAAGTACTTCTTGGCAAACTGTAGCCTGGCCATCCTATTTTTGCAGCTAACCAGTGGTTTGCATCTTGCAGTGTAGCCTCTGTATTTCTATTCATGAAGCCTTCTGCGAACAGTAGTCACTGGCAAAACCACACCTGACTCCTGAAGAGTGTTTCTGATCTGTAGGGCAGTTGTTTGGGGATTTTTCTTTATTATAGAGAGGATTCTTCTGTCATCAGCTGTGGAGGTCTTCCTTGACCTGCCAGTCCCTTTGCGATTAGTAAGCTCACTGGTGCTCTCTTTCTTCTTAATGATGTTCCAAACAGTTGATTTACGTAAGCCTAAGGTTTGGCTGATTTCTCTTACAGTTTCTTTCCTGTTTCTCAGTCTCATATTGGCTTCTTTGACTTTCATTGGCACAACGTTGGTCCTCATGTTGATAAACAGCAATACAATTTCCAAAGGTGATGGAAAGATGGAGGAAAGACTAGGTGTTGAGAGCTCTCTTATACCTGCATTAAGGAGGCATTTTTTATGGTGCCCTGAAATGGAGGGACTACGTATAAACACAGCTGTAATTTCTACATGGTGAAACCGAAATGTATAAAAATACCCTTTAATAAAATCTGACAATATGTACTTTAACCACGTGATTTTTTCTATTACAAATAGAAACGTGGAGTACAGAGGCAAATAAATAAATGATGGGTCTTTGTCCCAAACATTATGGAGGGCACTGTATGTTAAGGGCAAAGAGAGGGTGAATACTAAATCTAAAGAACATTGACTTTACATTCTTTCTATGCGCACTAAATTCTCAAATGATAGCGCTTGATCTGGAATATCCATTGATGACTATGGAGGTGCATTTTGCATTGCTTACCAGAGACAATTTTGGTTGTAAGTATGCTGTTTGTAAATTCTGCCCAGGGAGTTAAATCGCCCTTATGTTATGGCAGCATCTTACTCGAGTTGGGTTGAAACATCGAATAAACTTCATTGAAAAAACAAGCATAATTGCATTGCTGATAAAATTATGGTGCAGTCACCGATTCACAGACACACAAATCCTTCCAAGCCCTTCAATAAAATGACACTACATAGAATACCAGATCAAATTGTCTGCATTTGCACATTAAGTTGGTGTAAAAAAATCACTTCATAATACCTAATTTAGCATCCGATTTAAATTTGTTCATTTTTTAAAAAGCATGTACTCCATTTGAACTTAATTTTTTTGAATAATTGTTAATATAACTGAAAAATTAAGTTATAATGTACACACAAATTAGAAAGTTTACTCAGCATAAATCTAGGAAATGTTAGTAAGATTGAGGTCTGTCACTGAAATACAAAAAAAGCACAGAAGCACCGTGCATGGCAGAAAAAGCACTCACTACTGCTGAGTCTCAAGCATTCTATTTACAAACAAAAAAAGAAAGTGGCAGCTATTCCATTCTGAGCAACACAGCAAAATATAGACTACAATACAATCCCATTGTCTGATTCATATTGCTGCTTCACATGTTCATTGTGAAATTGCACACCACAAAGATCATGTATGCCTCCTTGTGGCTTAGAAATTAAAATGAATCAATAGTACTTTACCATGAACTTCCTTGAAAACTTAAGTAACTAAACAACATTCATTAGAGTAAGTTTAATTAGAATGATTATACAATGCCCTCAATAATGTTTTGGACAAAGACCTATCATTTGTTTATTTGCCTCTACTCCACAATTTGAGATTTGTAATATTAAAAAAAATCACATGTGGTTAATGTGCACATTGTCAAATTTTATTAAAGGCCATTTTTATACATTTTGTTTCACCATGCGGAAATGTATAAACAGCTGCGTTTATACATAGCCCCCCCCATTTCAGGGCACCATAATGTTTGGGACACATGGCTTCACAGATATTTGCAATTGCTCTGATGTGTGTAAATGCCTCCTTAATGCAGGTATAAGAGAGCTCTCAGCACCTAGTCTTTCCTCCAGTCTTTCCATCACCTTTGGAAACTTTTATTGCTGTTTATCAACATGAGGACCAAAGTTGTGCCAATGAATTCAAATAAGTCATTATGAGACTGAGAAACAAGAATAAAACTGTTAGAGAAATCAGCCAACCCTTAGGCTTACCAAAATCAACTGTTTGGAACATCATTAAGAAGAAAGAGAACACTGGTGAGCTTATTAATCGCAAAGGGACTGGCAGGCCATGGGCAACCTCAATAGCTGATGACAGGATTCTCCCTATAATAAAGAAAAATCCCCAAACACATGTCCGACGGATCAGAAACACTTTTTTTGTTAAATATTTTTATTAGACGTAAGTACATGTTAATAGAGTATACTTTTCACATACATTCGTAATTTTATTAATATTAACAATTATGTCTTATATATTTCTATACTTTTTTTGCATGTAAGAAAAGATAGAGAAAAATAAAGTAAGAGTAGAAAATCAAAAATAAAGAAATGAATGGAGTATTAAAAAAAGTTATCCAGCATTGGAGATATAGCCATGATTTGTTATACGTGATTCTTCATCTATTCCATTATTCAGGCTTCAGTCAGGCTCTCGTACCGAGCCATTTTGACCCTTTAGATATTCAGTAAATGGAGACCATATTCCTCTGAAAAGATCCAGCTTGTCCAATAGGACAAGCCTTAATCTTTCCAGATGAAGTGTCTCAGACATTCCTATAATCCACATTTTGATTGTAGGGGATGTAGGACCTTTCCAGAATTTCAATGTTAATTTTTTCAATGTTTATTTTAATCAATAAAAATTATTTGATTCGTTGTTATTAATTGATCTTTTTCTAATATTTCCAGTATTATTAACTTCAGGGATCAGATTCACATTAACAACATTCGAAATTATCTTAAATATCTTGGTCCAAAATTTAGTAATTTTTACACAATTTGCAAATGAGTGTGTTAAGTTAGCTTCTAAGTGCTGACATTTATCACATATGGCAGATACATTTGAAAAAATACTATGTAGTTTGGATTTTGAATAATATAGTCTATGTAATATTTTAAATTGTATAAGAGAGTGTCTAGCATTTAACGAGCAGTGATGTATATGTTGTAGACTTTCATCCCATATTTCAGGTCTAATGATTTGACCTAATTCGTTTTCCCATGATTGCCTATATATTTCTGTCATTGGGACATCGTTTTCCAGTAAAATATTATAAATATATGATATCAATTTTTCTGTGTCCGGGTGTTTATTTAGGCATTCATCTAAAATTTCTGTCTTTCTATTTCTAACTTCCTGTGTATTTGCTTTTACATAGTTTGTAAAATTTGTAATATTTGTAATTTGTAGATATCTAAAGTAATCTTTTGAATGTAATCCATAAATTTGTTGTAATTCTTGAAATGAAAGGAAAGAATTTCAGGAGTCAGATGTGGATTTGTCAATGACCACTGTCTGCAGAAAACCTCATGAACACAAAAATACAGAGGCTACACTGCAAGATGCAAACCACCGGTTAGCTGCAAAAATATGATGGCCAGGTTACAGTTTGCCAAGAAATACTTAAAAGAGCGACCACAGTTTTGGAAAAACGTCTTGTGGACAGATGAGATGAAGATTAACTTATTGTTTAAGAAAGAACTGCAGATGCTGGAAAAATCGAAGGTAGACAAAAATGCTGGAGAAACTCACCTGGTGGAATAGATGACGTTTCAGGTCGGGACCCTTCTTCAGACTGATGTGGTGGGGGGGGGGGGGCGGGAAGAAGAAAGGAAGAGGCGAAGACAACAGGCTGTGGGAGAGCTTCTTGTTCCCGCCCCACCCCCACATCAGTCTGAAGGGTCTCGACCCGAAAAGTCACCTCTGCCTTCGCTCCATGGATGCTGCCTCACCCGCTGAGTTTCTCTAGCATTTTAGTCTACCTTTGAAGACTAACTTATATCAGAGTGATGGCCAGAGCAAAGTATGGAGGAGAGAAGGAACTGTCCAAGATCCAAAGCATATCACCTCATCTGTGAAACACGGTGGTGGGGGTGTTATGGCCTGGGCATGTATGGCTACTGAAGGTATTGGCACACTTATCTTCATTTATGTTACAACTGCTGATGGTCGTAGCATAATGAATTCTGAAGTGTATAGACACATCCTATCTGTTCAAGTTGAAACAAATGCCTCTAAACTCATTGGCCGGCAGTTCATTCTACAACAAGCCAATGATCCCAAACATACTGCTAAAGCAACAAAGGAGTTTGTCAAAGCTAAAAAATGGCTAATTCTTGAGTAGCCAAGTCAATCACCCGATCTGAACCCAAATGAGCATGCCTTTTATATGCTGAAGAGTATACTGAAGGGAACTAGCCCCCAAAACAAGCATAAGCTAAAGATAGCTGCAATACAGGCCTGGCAGAGCATCACCAGAGAAGACACCCAGCAACTGGTGATGTCCATGAATCGCAGACTTCAAGCAAGTCATTACATGCAAAGGATATGTAACAAAATACTAAACATGACTCCCGTCTCGATTACTGCAACTCCCTTTACACTGGCATCAGCCAATCTTCCCTGTCCCGCCTGCAACTGGTCCAAAACCCCGCAGCGAGACTCCTGACGGGCACCCGAAAAAGGGACCACATCACCCCGATTCTGGCCTCTCTCCACTGGCTCCCTATGTGGTTCCGAACAAATTTCAAGATCCTTCTTTATGCTTACAAAGCCCTTAGCGGGCTTGCTCCCACCTACATCAAAAGTCTGCTTACCCATGACACCACCTCCAGGTCACTCAGATTGGCCGACTTGGGGTTACTGAACATCCCGCGGTCTAGGCATAAGCTCAGGGGCGACCGCCCTTTGTGGTTGCACTCCTAGACTGTGGAACAACATCCCTCTTCCCATCAGAACTGCCCTCTCCATCGACTCTTTTAAGTCGAGACTAAAAACTCATCTTTACTCTCAAGCCTTTCTTGACGTCCTCTGAGGGAGGGCTATACGTATGTATTTATGTATGTACTTAATCTGCGAACCGTTGTATAACGTTAGTACCTCCACCAATGTAAGCAAAGTTGTTTTTTTTTTTTTAAATGTGCTATAAAAAAATAAAAGTGACTTGACTAGACTTGACTACATTCATTTACATGTCCCAAACATTATGGTGCCCTGAAATGGGGTGACTATGGATAAACGCTGATGTAATTTCTACATGTTGAAACCAAAATGTATAAACATGGCCTTTATTAAAATTTGACAAAGTGCACTTTAACCACGTGATTTTTTTCTATTACAAATCTCAAATTGTGGCATGCAGAGGCAAATAAATAAATTAGGGGCTTTGTCCCAAACATTATGGAGGACACCGTATATGATAATGATTTTTGATCATGCAATTTCTCCTGAAATTGATGTATTCATAGCTTAAAATTTAAAGTCTACTGCTTAATGTTTGCCTTTTTATGCACTAGTAATGTTGTATACTGGACACTAACTGGACATAATTACATTGTGGTTATGCATATATTACTCATAGATTTTTTCTTAACTCTCACCTTTGAATGTGTAATTGAGAGTGTATCCACCCAGACACGCCAGCCACCCCACTCGTACTTTATTGCATGATAGAGCAATATGCGGAAGATAGCATACACCATCTCAGTTAGTTTTTGCTCTTCTGAATTCTTCGGGCTGACATAACAAAGAGATAACATCCACTCTTGCCACACTGAGCACTGCAGTAAACTCCTGCAAAATAACAATCACCATTAAGATTTTTAATAAATACACACAAATCTAGTAGAAAATGCAGATAGGGAGCACGAGAAAGCAAAATATTGCCTTATTCAAATTATTCAAGGTAGATTTGCTATATATTGTGGAAGGTTTTGTTGTTACTCTGAATACTTAGTTATTCCAATTAAATCATATTTTCAAATGTTAAGCATTTTACTGCAATTTAATTGAAGGTGAAGCAGTCAGTGATATGAATGGTTTCCGAAAGAAATTTGAAGCCAACGCGCAAGTCTTCAACAAAACACAAAAGAGGCTTTCACAACTATACAGATGTACAAATTATTCAATCACTGTAAACTAGTTGCAGTTATTAGAAAAAAAACAAAAATATTCTAAAAGGATCCAAATTTATTCAGACATGAAAAATAAACAAACACAAAATAAACTGTGGTCAAGATACTATCTGTGGAAGGAAATCAACAGATGATATTTTGGTTCAAGACCCTTCATCTGTCCATTTCCTTTCACCAATGCTGTCTGACCCACAGGGTTTCACCAGCATTTGTGTTTTGCTCACAATTCCAGCATCTGCAGTTTCTTATATCTCAAAACTAAACTGAAATTTATTTAATTTGCAATGTTTAAGACTATTAAAAATGAAGTACGTAACCATCATAAGCTCACAATGTAAAAATAAAGCTCCCTAGATGAATTGAAAATCTTAAACTAAATCAAAATAATTAGAGGAATTTAACTTCCCCATTGTTTCATATCTGAAGCCCTAAAATCCCCAAATGAAAACAATGAACTGCAGAAATCTCAGTAAGATGTAACAGAGCAAGCTAAAAGATTTGGAACATCAAAGCTGTCAGGAAGTTCCCGTCTTCTGCATTTAACAAAGCATACACATGTCCCGAATGTGCTTTCATTTAAACAGATAAATAATAGTTCTGAAGACCAGCAGGTTCTGCACCATGGGAAATGCAAATTCAAAATAAGAACAGTGAAGGAAACATTTGTTTAATATATTGTCTTACAACGCATGAACTTTAACCTTTTTGTGAACTTGCTTCTAAAACATTACCTTGAAAATAAGAGTATGAAAGTGATTTTTAAATATTGTGCATGCCTTACTTAGGTCACTGCATTGGTTCTCTGCTAAAATGATTATTCCAACAGGAATAAAAATGGGCTTAAAGTTAAAACCATAGAAACACCACTGACACCGAGCAGAGGAGATCCAACCCTAACCCTAACCCTAACCCTAACCAACATAATGAACTTGAACAATAACAGCGCTGAATTAGAGGATAATAAGTCTATCCAATAATGAAAAGACCTAAAGACCAATAGGTTAGCACCTACCAATAGTGCTCTAGATAAAAGTTAGTATGTGCAAGATCCAGTCCCTGCAAAGATACCTGGAAAGCAGGTATCCAGAGAAGCGAGTATTCATGACTGTGTAATTAGTAAGTTCCCTTGGAGTGAAATGGTTAAAATATTATGATAATTTCGAACTGGTGTACATGGAACTTCGTGGATGGATGGAATACTATATGGTGCAATGGTGTGGGTACATTTAGCCTTTAATCAATCTATTGCAGTCAGAAACAGGTGAGTTGATCATGGGGAACAAGGATATGGCGGACCAATTGAATAACTACTTTGGTTCCGTCTTCACTAAGGAAGACATAAATAATCTGCCTGAAATAGCAGGGGACTGTGGGTCAAAGGAGGAATTGAGTGAAATCCAGGTCAGTCGGGAAGTGGTGTTGGGTAAATTGAATAGATTAAAGGCCGATAAATCCCCAGGGCCAGATAGGCTGCATCCCAGAGTACTTAAGGAAGTAGCTCAGGAAATAGTGGATGCATTAGTGATAATCTTTCAAAACTCTTTAGATTCTGGAGTAGTTCCTGAGGATTGGCGGGTAGCAAATGTAACCCCTCTTTTTAAGAAGGGAGGGAGAGAGAAAACGGGGAATTACAGACCAGTTAGTCTAACATCGGTAGTGGGGAAACTGCTAGAGTCAGTTATTAAAGATGGGATAGCAGCACATTTGGAAAGTGGTGAAATCATTGGACAAAGTCAGCATGGATTTACGAAAGGTAAATCATGTCTGACGAATCTTGTGGAATTTTTTCGAGGATGTAACTAGTAGCGTGGATAAGGGAGAACCAGTGGATGTGGTATATCTGGACTTCCAGAAGGCTTTCGACAAGGTCCCACATAAGAGATTAGTATACAAACTTAAAGCATACGGTATTAGGGGTTCAGTATTGATGTGGATAGAGAACTGGCTGGCAAACAGGAAGCAAAGAGTAGGAGTAAACGGGTCCTTTTCACAATGGCAGGCAGTAACTAGTGGGGTACCGCAGGGCTCAGTGCTGGGACCCCAGCTATTTACAATATATATTAATGATCTGGATGAGGGAATTGAAGGCAATATCTCCAAGTTTGCGGATGACACTAAGCTGGGGGCAGTGTTCGCTGTGAGGAGGATGCTAGGAGACTGCAAGGTGACTTGGATAGGCTGGGTGAGTGGGCAAATGTTTGGCAGATGCAGTATAATGTGGATAAATGTGAGGTTATCCACTTTGGTGGCAAAAACAGGAAAGCAGACTATTATTTAAATGGTGGCCGATTAGGAAAAGGGGAGATGCAGCGAGACCTGGGTGTCATGGTACACCAGTCATTGAAAGTAGGCATGCAGGTGCAGCAGGCAGTGAAAAAAGCGAATGGTATGTTAGCTTTCATAGCAAAAGGATTTGAGTACAGGAGCAGGGAGGTTCTACTTCAGTTATACAGGGTCTTGGTGAGACCACACCTGGAGTATTGCGTGCAGTTTTGGTCTCCAAATCTGAGGAAGGACATTATTGCCATAGAGGGAGTGCAGAGAAGGTTCACCAGACTGATTCCTGGGATGTCAGGACTGTCTTATGAAGAAAGACTAGATAGACTCGGTTTATACTCTCTGGAATTTAGGAGATTAAGAGGGGATCTTATAGAAACTTACAAAATTCTTAAGGGGTTGGACAGGCTAGATGCAGGAAGATTGTTCCCGATGTTGGGGAAGTCCAGGACAAGGGGTCACAGCTTAAGGATAAGGGGGAAATCCTTTAAGACCGAGATGAGAAAGACTTTCTTCACACAGAGAGTGGTGAGTCTCTGGAACTCTCTGCCACAGAGGGTAGTTGAGGCCAGTTCATTGGCTATATTTAAGAGTGAGTTGGATGTGGCCCTTGTGGCTAAGGGGATCAGAGGGTATGGAGAGAAGGCAGGTACGGGATACTGAGTTGGATGATCAGCCATGATCATATTGAATGGCGGTGCAGGCTCGAAGGGCTGAATGGCCTACTCCTGCACCTAATTTCTATGTTTTCTATGTTTCTATTTCTATACACATTTAATATGAACTATCATTCCGGTGGTCTTTGAGCACATTTGAAGTATTCCCCCCCAGAAGATCTCCTTCCACAACTATATGAATCTACTGCAAGTGATGTTTCTTGCAGACCTGCTTCAGAAGGATAAGCAGATGCATAGTATGTTACTGTTAAAGGTTCAATTGCTTTTGTATATATATAGAACTGGAGACCATACACAAGGCATGATTGTTTTGTGAAGCATTGTTTAAATGTCATATTTTAACGTGGAGAAAATATATTTGTGTCTCAAGGCAAGCTGGCCAGCAATGCTCCAGGCAGCAAGAAACAAGGTGGTATTGTCCATCAGCACGAAGGAAACATGTGCAGTTTCCAATCAAGTGCATTTGGTTAGAATCTGTCATGACTTTGTGATGAAGTGGTAATATTTCTGAATGATTGTCAGATCAAGAAAGATTTGTAGATAGTTGATTCTTTGTATTTAATAATCCACAAATCAATAAAGATAAGGAAAGACATCATGTAATAGCTCCACAAAGAAAATCATACTTGTGCGTTACTATGGAAAGTGATCTCCCAGAACTGCTCAGCAACAACTGTCGATAAATGATGATTACCATTCACCGTCCACGATTATTCAGAGTAATATGATGGTGAGGACATGTTTTACAGATCTAGAGTATGGAAATCTACAATGTGTAAATATCTATAGCCGCTGAACATGACTGGTGCCAGACACTTTCAGATCAGTCCAATGCAACCAGGTAAGACTATCTACTGGTTGAGGTAGGTACATTTTAAAATACATTAGGACTGGTACATGGATAGGAAGGGTTTAGAGGGATAAGGGTCACAGACAGACATATGGGACTAGCATGGTCAGCATGGACAAGCTGGGCTGGCGGGCCTGTATCCAAGCTGCATGACTCTATTTGTTGCAGGCCTTCCTCCTGCCTGAGGCAATGGCTGAGTTCTCACAACCAAGGTTGTGGATTGTGTAGCAGGCAACAAGCAACCATTTCAAAAACATATAATCCTCCACCCGATTCTTTCTTTTCCAGCCACTTAAGCACAAGTGTTACTTGGACTTCATTATAATGTCTACGGTGTTCGGTTGAGAGTCTACACAGGTTAGTGCTCCAATTATCAAGTAGGTGATTGGTTAAACCAAAGATAGACACAAAATACTGGAGTAGCTCAGGCAGCATTTCTGGATAGAAGGATAGGGTGACGTTTCGGGTCAAGACGATCAGCCATGATCACATTGAATGGCGGTGCAGGCTCAAAGGGCCGAATGGCCTACTCCTGCACCTATTTTCTATGTTTCTATGTTTCTAAGGCCCTTGGTTCTCCTTGTCCCAACTCCACTGTGAAATCTCCTCAAGGTACGCCTACTTTGAGGAAATTAATTTCCGCTTTCCCATTCCTTCCCTGCGGAGATGCTAAGTTACACCAGCATTTTGTATCTATCTTCGGTGTAAATCAGCATCTGCAGTTCCTTCCCACACAGAGGTGATTGGGTTAGATCAGTGGTATTAATATATCACTCTCCCTTCTTTCATGAATTTAGGTTCCCCTCAAATGTATCATGGCCAGACAAATCTATTACTCATTAGAAAACAGACGGATCACTAATGCAGTCAAAACTCTCTTCAGATTTAATCAATCTACCTCAAAAAGGATACAACAATAAACTACATTTGTAAAGCAGCTTCAATATACAAAAATAATCTAAAATGAATTACAGATGTGCAAAAAAATGGACACCAACATAAGAGAAGACTAGCCATAACAGAGACAGAGATGCAGAAGTTAATAAGAAGATAATTTGGGAATACTGGAAAAGATATGGGTGAGAGTCAGGAGAACAAAATGTACTGGAGGTTAAGGCAACAATGATTGGATACAGGTGGCAGATTTCTGAACAAAATTAACATTTCAAAAGGTAAGACAAGAAAACATGGGAATAGTTAACAATATAAGTAATAAAGGCAGAAATTAGCTATTGGTAATGAAGCTGAATGAAGCAGAACTATTGGTAATGAAGCTGAATGAAGACTACCTTCATGAGAGTACATGATATATAAAAAATGACAATTTAAGGTCAATGCCCCTATTGCAGATGAACTAGGACCAAATTGGTTAATTGGTTCTAAAACGATTTCATACATTCTACTCGCATTCATTTCAAAACAAATTTTGCAAAACCCCACAATGAATAATTATGGAAAGAACACATTAGGAAATTTTTTTTTTTCCCAAACTTGGTCTGATGTAGATATTAAAAATGGTCTAGCTCATTTTGTGACAATGACTCGGGAGAGAGATACAAAGGAAGGGAAAACCTAATAGTGATCAGGGCGAGGTTTCACAATGAACTGTTTCCAAGTGATTCAGAACAATTAATCCCATTAAGAAAAGTAGTTTGCAACCAGTTACATCAAAGTTGTATTGACTTAATGACAAGGAGATCTAGCTAACTGGATACAGAATTGATTCATGTTAGGAAACAGAGAATGGTGGTGAAAGGATGAATTTCAGACTGCGACTGGTAATTTGCCTCAGTGATTGGTGAGGGCCCATTGCTGTTTGCCAACTATGTCAACAGTTTGGACGAGGATGTCCAAGGTAAGATTAGTAAGTTTGCAGAGAACATTAAAATAGATGGTATCAAAGACAGTGAAAATGGTTATCAAGAATTACAATGGGATCTTAATTAGCTGGGTAAGTGGGCCGAGGAATGACAATTGGAATATAACTGTGAATTATTGCATTTTGGGAAGTCAAAGCAGGGCAGTACCTTCACAGCGAATGGCAAGGCATAGTTCCCTGAAAGTGACATTGCAGATAGATAGGTTGGTGAAAGTGGCTTTAGGCACATTGGCCTTCGTCAATCAGGGTATTGAGTATAGAAGTTGGGATGTAATGTTACAGTTGCACAAGATGCTGGGGAGATTGCACTTGGAATATTGTTCGGTTTAAGGCACCTTGCTTTAAGAAATATGCTGTTAAGGTGGAAAGGGTGCAGACAAGATTTACTAGGTTGTGGCCAGGATTTGAGGGCCTGATCCACAGAGAGAGACTGTGCAGACGAGAACTTAATTCTCTAGAGCACAGGAAGCTGAACAATGATCTTATAGAGGTGCATAAAATCATGGGGAATAGATAGGGTGAATGCACAGAGTTTTTCCTCAAATAAGAGAGTCTAGGACTAGAGGGCATAGTTTTATGGTGAAAGGGGAAATAATGAATAGGAACCCTAGAGGCAAAGGTTTTATCCCCACACAGAGGGTGCTCCGTAAATGGATTGAACTGTCAGAAGTAATTAAAGCAGATTGAATAACAATACATAAAAGACATTTGGATAGTTACATGGAATGGAAAGGTTTGGAGGGGAATGGACCAAAAGCAGGCAAATAAGAACTAGCCTAGATGGGGCATGGACAGATGAGCTGAAGGGCCGGTTTCTCTCCTGTCTTGTACATCAGTCACTGAAAGTAAGCATGCATGTACAGCAGGCAGTGAAGAAAGCTAAAGGGCCTGTCCCACCGGCATGCGATTGCATGCGTCATGCGCGACCAAACGTGGTCACTTGAGGCGTACGGCCGCACGGGGCCGGTTCCACTTCGAACCGCGGAGGCGTATGGAGTTGTGCGGGGCTGGTCCCGACATCATACTCACTGGGCAAAAGGCGGGCCGACTGAATTTGGGCGTCGCACGGCGTTGGGCAGTGACGTTATCCCGCAACGGCACGCGCTAGGCCTACGCCTTCAAAACGCTGTGTACGACATCAAGACGTTGCTTACGCCGTCAAGGTGCTGCGTGCGCCCTCAATGCGCCTGCAGGTCGACAGGCCGTTGGCGCGCGGGATTTTCAAACAGTGCAGGATTTTTGGAGCCCCGCGCGATGTCGGGACCAGCGCCGCACAACTCCATGCGCCTCCGTGGTTCGAAGTGGGACCGACCCCGTGCGGCCGTACGCTTCAAGCGACCACGTTTGGTCACGCTAGGCATGTTGGCCTTCATTGCGAGAGGATTTGAGTATAGGAGCAAGGAGGTCCTACTGCAGTTGTACAGGGCCCTGATGATACCGCACCTGGAGTATTGTGTGCAATTTTGGTCTCCTAATTTGAGGAAGGACATTATTGCCATTGAAGGAGTGCAGCGTAGGTTCACCAGGTTAATTCCCGGGATGGTGAACTGACATAGGATGAAACAATGGGTTGACTGGGCTTATGTTCACTGGAATTTAGAAGGATGAGAAGGGATCTTATAGTAAAAACATATAAAATTCTTAAAGGATTGGACAGGCTAACATCAGGAAAAATGTTCCTGATGTTGGGGGAATCCAGAACCAGGGGTCACAGATTAAGAATAAAGGGTCGGCCATTTACGACTGAGATGAGGAAAGATTTCTTCACCCAGAGAGTTATGAATCTGTGGAATTCTCTGCCACAGAAAGCAGCGGAGGCCAATTCACTGAATGTTTTCAAGAGAGAGTTAGATTTAACTCATCGCTGGAACGGGGTATTGATTTTAGATGATCAGCCATGATCATATTGAATGGCGGTGCTGGCTCAGAGGGCATACTCCTGCACCTATGTTTCTATGTCTGCATCTATGAAGATGCTGTGATGAACACAATGTAAAAGTGACACTCTGCATGAGCAATTCTACTGAGTTGGGCAAAAGGGAGGGAAGGTATGAAAAAAAGAGGTCAGTTGACCACAAAAGACGTAGGAAGATTAATGAAGGATAAACCAACAAGAGCCAGAATCATAGAGGATATAATTTGTGATTTTAATTAGTCCTTCAGGAAATAGTTTCTGAAAAAGATGTGCAGGATCCAGAGTGAAAATATATCCGTTAAAACATTGGGTTATGGGGTATTTAACCAGGGGAACAAATCAAACATTTATTCACATTAAAATTAAAATCGCAAAATTAAAAGTCAAGAAAAAGTACTTCCCTTCAGCCTCTACATTTATAAAACAAACTACCTATGTAGAAACTAAATTATAGGTTAAGTAAAGGTACTGATATTTACTTGACTCTTCAGGGATTAACAGCATGCAATCTTTACGCAAAGTAATAATGATTAAGAGAGTTCTGTATTTGAGAAAAATCTCCAGGTCAATTTGTTGTTAGTACCATTTAATGGTCTAAACAATTCCAAGCTTCATATTTAAGCTAATCAACATATCGATGTGTTTAACTAAACTAAACTTTGCATTCACATAACTAAATCACAGTAATTAGATTTTGTACCAGCAGCAACGCACCTTCTATTTTCTCGGTTGTTATTGAAGAGTTTAATCATGTCGGATAAGAAAACACGGCTAACTTCCATTGTTTCTAAAAGTTGAGGAGAATTCCTCAGTAGTGTTGCGATCACCTTCAGAATTTCTGGAAAAATAGGAATGATAATATACACGGTCCAATATGACTACATTTTCAAAAGTACAGTATTTTAAGTCATCTTAACAACAGTTGCTCTTTGAATTTTGAACTACAAGATATCAACGAAACATTCATAGATTTTTTTCGTATGCCTTACACATTTACAAATAAAACGGATGAAAACGATCTAATGTATTTTTAAATTAAAAACTGAAATTACAGAGACACAGACACAGCTGATTCCAAAATCTTGAGCAAAAAACAAACTTCTGGAGGAATTCAGAGGGTCAGGCAGCATCAGAATGGATGACGATGTGTTTTTTTTAAGATCAGGATCCTTCTTCAGACAGGGAAGTGTCCCAACCTGAAATGTCATCATTCCCTCCACAGATGCTGCCTGGCCCGCTGAATTCCTCCATCACTGTCTTTTGCTCAAACTAAAAACATACTTTTCCACACAAAGGCTGCTAGAGGAGGTAGTTGAGGCAGGGACTATCCCAACATTTAAGAAACAGACAGGTACTTGGATAGGACAGGTTTGGAGGGATACGGACCAAACGCAGGCAGGTGGCCAGCTGGGACATGTTGGCCGGTGCGGGCAAGTTAGGCCGTAGGGCCTGTTTCCACAATGTATCACACACTATGACTCTATACTTTCACACATACAATTAAATCATTTAAACTAATTGAATCCACCCAAATAAGAAGCTCTACATGCCTTTCTCTCAGTCATCATTTCACTTATGCGCATCTCCTTTAAACTTTCCCTCACATTAACACTATTTCCTCAAGTATTTGATATTTCCATCCTGACAGGTTCTGGCCATCTAATCTACCTATCTACTCCAATAACTCTTATGTACTTCTGTCAGGTCTCCTCTAACCAGAGAAAACAATCTGAGTCAGTCCAACCTCTCCTTGCAATTATTACCCTCTAATCCAGACTGAATTCTAGTCAACCTCCTCTGTACCCTTTCCAAAGACTCCACATACTTCCCATGTTTGGACAACCAGAAATGCATGCAATGCTCCAAATGCAGCCTAGCCAAAGTTCTATAAAGCTGCATCATAATCGCCTGTCTTTTATACTCACTACCATGTCCAATGAAGGCAAACATACCATATGTCTTCTTTACCATTATCTACTAGTGTTGCCACTTTCAGTTCAACTTCCAGTTGATTCAATGCAATAAAGGATTTTTTTCTGCTGTCTTAAAATTTACTGCAAAGATTTCTTGTTTTACAGAGTTCAGAGGAGGAAAATAACCTCAAATGGGTAAATAGTGGAAGAAAATGTTCATTCAAAAAAAAAATGGTGCTTACGTGGGTTTTGAATCTTCACTGATGAATCTGGGTCAGGATGCTGCTTGTGCACAACTTGAGTACATATCTGTTCGGTCAGAATCTTAAAAATCAAAGTTCAAATATAAACAAATTGTTTGACAAGCCAAAGCATTTTCATTGCCTTTTATCTTCAATTAAATTTTATACTCAATTTTATACTCAATTAAAAATTAAAAATGGATCCTCCCATGGGATCCTTGAAAATAAGCCACTACTTTCTTATATCTGGAAAGCAATGTCAATATTTATAATGCTCATTAAAAAAATTGAAGTATTTGGAAAGAAAGCAATGTTGGGGAATTCTGGCGGTAAAACTTTGAACTATGCTGAAAGAATGCATCAGATTATAAACAGCGACAAAAATGATTCATAATCAATTTCACCCAAAAAATGTATTATTCCAGTATTGTGTATAAAAATAAACAAAGCAAACATAATTAAGTTCCTAATTTTCCACATTCTCTAAACATTTCACCTGCATGTAATTAAGCATGCTCTTAAAAAAGTTGCCAATCACAAATTTGTTGCTTCCTTATGTACAAGATAAAACGTTACTCCAGCTTTTTGTGTCCATCTTCTGTTTAAACCAATATCGGCAGTTCCTTCCTACACATGACATTTCCACGTTATGCCATAGATAACATATGTAGATTTGTTCCTGTCACTTCTTCAGATGCTAAGCTTTCAATTTTAACCATGCTACAGAAGGCAGGAGAATACAAAGACCCAAATCATCTATTGAAAAGGCTACAAAAATTTACATTTCCAAAGCTTGTTACGGTTTTTTATACTGCGACAGCTCGGTTGCCGCTCCAATCCCCATCACCGGCAGACAGGCCAGGAGAGCCTAAACTTCAGCACCATTGAGCTGAGACCACAGCCAAATATGTAACAACTTTGTCCAGTTAACTAATATTGGATTGACCTGCCTAAACCTCATCAGCCTACTCCTTATAAATCACAGGTGATCCAGCCAGAGGGGAGAAGGAAGAGCGTGAAAAGAAGTAGGAGAGAAAGAGGAAGAAAGAAAGAGGGAGGAAGAAAGAGGGAGGAAGGGGGAGAATGTGGGAGACCTCCCTGCTGGCTGCATTCCTCGATTGCTGCCTGGAAGACTGAGCCTCTGGGACAAACACGAGACCACCAGCGCCACCATTTTGTGGTCAAGCCAGCCATGACTAAGTGCCCAAGGCATGCCTGACACCGCCACTGCCCCTTGCCTGCCCACAGACAATGAGGGACTACACCCACACACAGATGCAAATACTGAGTGGCCAGTATAAACCAGAGACCACCAGCATCTCCTCTCAAGGCAAGGGTGAACCACAGGGATAAGTTTGAGATTATCATGCCTCCTCCTTCAAGCCAAAAGCTAACCTGCCAGGACAAGCCCGACAGCTGAGAAATTATGAGTAAAAAGACCCTAATGGGAGTTATTTACAGGCTCCCAAACAGTAGCTGGGATACAGGGTACATTACATCAGGAGATAAAATTGGCATGTGAGAAAGGCAATGCAACATTGGTCATGAGAGATTTCAATATGCAGGTAGACTGGGCAAATCAATTTGGTACTGGATCGCAAGAAAGGGAATTTGTAGAGTGCCTCCAAGATGGAATCCTAGAGCAGCTTGTTGTGGAGCCTACCAGGAAAAAGGTAATTTTGGATTTATTATTTAATGAACCGGATTTGACAAGGGAACTCAAGGTAAAGGAACCATTCTGAGGTAGCGACCACAACATGATAAGTTTTAATCTGCAATTTGAGAGTGAGAAGGTAAAATCGGATGTGTTGGTATTGCAGCTGGGCAAAGGGGACTACAGAGGCATGAGGGAGGAGCTGGCCAAAGTTGACTGGAAAGGGATGACAGTGGTACATCAATGGCAGGAATTTCTGGGAATAATCTGGAAGATGCAGGATCTTTTCATTCCAAAGAGGAATAAATATTCTAGGGGAAGAGGCGACCGTGGCTGACAAGGGAGGTCAAGGACAGTATAAAACTAAAAGAGAAGGCGTATAACATAGCAAAGATTAGTGGGAAGCCAGTGGTTGGGACAGAGGGTAACTAAAAACACATTACGGGAAGAAAAGATGAAATACGTAATGATGAAATGAAGTAAGCTAGCCAATAATATAAAAGAAGAGAGCAAGAGTTTCTTCAGTTATATAAAGAGCAAGAAAGAGGCAAGAGTGGACATTCAGACTGCTGGAGAATGATGCAGTAGAAGTGATAACGGGGAATTTTTTTTAATGGCCGAGTTGAATAAATTTTTTGCATCCGTCTTCACCAGCAATGTGCCTCAAATCCAAGAGATTCAGGGGGTGGAAGTCAGTGGAGTGGCTATTACCAGGGAGAAGGTGCTTGGGCAGGTGCTTGGAAAGGGCTGAAGGTGGATAAGTCACCTGGGCCGGATAGACTACACTGTAGGGTTTAGAAAGAGGTGGCTTTAGAGATTGTGGAGGCATTGATAGTGATATTTCAGGAATCACTAGAGTCAGAAGTGGACCCAGATGATTGTAAAATTGCCAATATTAACCCCCTGCACAAAAAAGGAACAAGGCAGAATAGTGGGAACAATAGGCCGGTTGATCTGACTTTGGTGGTTGGTGAGATTTTGTCAATTACAAAGGATGGGGTTACGGAGTACTTAGAAGTTCACTATAAAATAGGCTGAAGTCAGCATGGCATGGTGAAGGGTTGCCTTGCTTGCCAAACTTGCTGGAATTCTTTGCAGAGGTAAATAACAGGACAGACATAGGCAAGTCAGTAGATGTTGTTTACTTAGATTTTTAGAAAGCTTTTGATAAGGTGTCACACATAGGCTGCTAAGGAAGATGAGAGCCAATGGTATCAGATAATAGCATGGATAGCAGGTTGGCTGAAGACAAAGAGTGGCCAAAGGGTCGGTGCTGGGGCCACTACTCTTCACGTTGTATATTAATGATTTGGACAAGGGGATTGAAGGCTTTGTGGCCAAGTTTGAGGATGATACAAAAATAGGTGGAGGGGCACGTAGTGTAGAGAAAGCAGGGGCTGCAGAAAGACTTGGACAGGTTGGGAAGTGGCATTTGGAAATAGAGTGGCAAAGTGTGTAGTCATGCATTTTGGTAGTGGGAATAAAGGCATAGACTATTTTCTAAACGGGGTGAGAATCCAGAAATCCGAGGTGCAAAAAGGACCCAAGTCCTTAGTGCAGGAGTGCTAGTGCAGGATTCCCAAAAAGTTAATCTGTAAGTCGAATCGGTAGTGAAGAAAGGAAATACAATGCTAGCATTTATTTCGAGGGCTTGTATACAAAAACAGGGATGTAACGTTGAGGCTTCATAAAGTGCTGGTAGTTTGAAATATTGTGAGCAATTTTGGGCACCATATCTGAGGATCTAGGACTAGAGGTCATAGCCTCAGAATTAAAGAACGTTCTGTTTGGAAGGAGATGAGAAATTTCTTTAGTCAGAGGGTATAGCGGCGGTGGTGAATCTGTAGAATTCTTTGCCACAGAAGGCTGTGGATATTTTAAGGCAGAGATAGATGGATTCTTGATTAGTGCAGGTGTCAGAGGTTATGGGGAGAAAGCAGGAAAATGGGGTTAAGAAGGAGAGATCAATCAGCCATGAGTAAATGGGAGAGTAGACTTGTTGGGCCGAATGGCCTAATTCTACTATTCCTTATGATAGCCATTACCTGTTCTGGAGGCAAAGGGGAGCTGCTGGGGCAAGTTCAAGGTCATCAGTACCTCCTCACAAGAAGAGTCTTGACCCAAATTGTCACCCATTTCTTCTCTCCAGAGATGCTGCCTGTCCTGCTGAGTTACTCCAGCATTTCGTGTCTATCTTCGGTGTATAACCAGCATCTGCAGTTCATTACTACACGTTTTCTTTGGGATATTTGCATGAAGACTGATAAAAAGTGTAAGTTTATAATGTTCTGCTATTCCTTGTTTCCCATCTCGTGTTCCTGGTTTCACTCTCCTGGGTTCCCACATATACTTAGGAAAAACCCCGCCTTTTTCTGTTGCTTATACTTCAAAATTTGCCCTGATCATCAATCTTTTCTCTCCTATTACCTTTAGCTTTTTAATCTCCTGCTAGTGACGGAAGCATTCAGTTCTCACTCTCTAACCAAGACAACTCATCAGTCAACCTAAAATATATGGCCAATATCGCAAATCACACAAGATAGCTAACAAATTAAAATTAAAATGCTGTATTTTCATTCCTGTTTTGTGCAATTTTAAGAATTAATGACTGCAAATCATTAATAGATTACTACAGATTTGCCTGTTTTTGCAAATTGTTCTCACATCAATATCTAATAATACGTTGCTTCCTGAGTGAACCTTTAATAGCCATAACAGACGTGGTTTTGCCTTGTAGGTATGTCTTGAACATTCAAACTATTATGCTAGATGAATCCTTAAATTAAAGAAAATAAATAGAGAAAATCAGGTGATAAGATATTCTACAAGCATTTTTCTGAAATAAATCCATGACAAATAATATGGGGAAAAAATAAGCCACCCAGGTAAAATTAAATCCATTACAAATGTTTAAGGTTACAGGTGTGATTAATAACACCAAACTAATAGTACTTGAACATGAATGCATTCAAGTAAAATAGAAAAGCACAAGTTACTCCCAGGGTTATTTAACTGCCATGTCACCCTATCCCTCCAGATGGTCATTAACAACGTCATCCTACTTCACTCCAAGGTTATTTAACTACATCATCCTTCTCCTCTCCATGGTTATTTAACTATCACTCTAGATGGTTATTTAACTCCGTCATCCTATCTCTCTCCGTGGTTATGTAACTACATCGTCCTACCTCACTCCATGCTAATTTAACAGTCATGTCATCCTATTTGTGAAGAGCAATCATTCTGGGTTATTTTATATTATTCCATAATACAGTTGAATAAGCTTAGAAGAAAAATAGAATACACAACTCATTTCTTTTTTACAGTTCCATTAGCATTATGCATTTGTTTAACTGTACATTTGTTAAAAACATTCAGTGAAACACTATAGCACGAGCAATCAAACTGACATTTGCTCTTGACAAAAACCTTAAATATTTTCCAAGTGTTCCTACATTGTTCAAGCAAGTATTGCTTTAATTAGTCGGTGCTCACCTCAAATAAAGCATTATATGTTGTCATGGTAATTATGTTGGTGTGCAACATCAACCTTTCTGCCAGCAAGGAGAACAAACCATGTCCAAGCATAACTTCAGCCTTGCGTCTAGAACAGAAAGCAATTTGCTTAGTTGTCAAAGTTTGCGTGGAAAGCACAGCCTCAGCCTAAAGCACAAATACATCTCTCAATTCATGTGACTACATAATTTTAATGCAAAATATGAATACTCAGCTATTTATTTCAGCAAACAATAAATCCTGTCCACACTGTAAAATATAAACCATTTATGAAGCAAGTTAAAACTATATACATCATTTCTGGCTATGTAATTGAGTCGAAGACTATTTGCACATACTTCGGAGCAAGATGTTTTAGAAAGTAACCCATCACTTTCAAAGCTTGGACTCTTATCCCTTCATTTTTTGAAGCCAACAGTTTATAGATGATTCTGTAAAAAATACATAGGTCGAATTAATAGAAATAAGATCAAGAAACAATGGTTTACATCTTAATAGTCTTTTATAGGGGAAAATGTTGTCAGCGCTGCATCTTACTAAGGGGATATTAAAGAGTTGCTTCAAGGAAGAGAGAGCTGCAAAGGCAATGGGGAATTAGGGCATCAGTGGTGGATTAATTGCAATCAAAAACACAAACAGCCAGAATTGGACGAACACAGAGAAGAGGTTCGGGAGGTTGGGGTGGGGGGGGTTGGGTTTAAGAGAGGATGTTGGTTTTGGAGGTGGAAGGACAGGGGAAATATGCAAGGCCATGGGCCAATCTTAATACATAAAGAAATTTTTTAAATCAAATCATTACCAGACCAGAAGCCAATGTAAACCAGCTAATAACATGCCAGCATAATTTTAATAAAAATAAGACAAAGACAGCAAAGCTCAGTTTGAGCATAGATCTAGACCATCCTTACCTATGGGGACATAATGGGAGCAGATCCCATTCAAAAATGTGTGGTCATAACCTACACTGACATTTCAGTATAGTACTGAGTGTATTTCTACATTGACAGGAGGTACAATCATTGGAATGCGATAGTGAGCCGATATAAAAAGTAATCACAGAATGAATGCAGTGCAGAAAGTTCTTGTGATGTCCAAGCCAAAATGTATCTCTCAAACAAATGCAGGTCACTGATTTAATGTGCCGCACTAATCACCAGAAAATAACATAGGTCAACTGGCACAAAGGTCATTAATGAACTGGATTTGGTGCGAGTTAGAATGTAAATAGAAAGGCTTTGGGCCACTTTGTGTGTTCACAGGGCAGAAGGCGGGAGGTCAGAGGGAACAGCATCGGAACATCAGGTCTAAAAGTAATCCAAAGCAAAGCCACAATAAAAGTTGTATAGGAAGAATTAATTGACTACCTGAAGGATTAACTCCCTGTCCAAATAGGAAAAGAAAGGGAATTAGAGGAATATTAAGTTATTTAATATTTAAGAAATCATTGAATATCCACTACCTTTTTACATAATAGAAGTCATTTTTATATGCATTTTTTAAACTTTCCCAACAGCATTCAGAGGTTCCCTTACATGCTATTACATGTTTAGATATCAAAGACAGAATTAATAGTCAAATAAATTGGAACAACAAAGCTCAAATGTCAAAATTAAATAAAATCTTATGTCCCTGGCATGCTTTCTCTCTTCTAGGCACAAACATACTGCACTGGCAGGCAAATATCTAATATTTAAATATTGTGGGCGATTAAAGATTTATAGATCTGCCTTGGCACAATCTGATCAGCTTTCAAAAAAGAGAAACCAATTAAGACTAATTATGTGGCGAAGAGGTGAATTTCTCATTGTAATAATTAGTCTTAAATGGTTAAAGCTGATCAGATTGTGCTTATAATAAACGTTTCTCCACTTCTAAAAATAATTATAAATCCTAAAAGGTAGCAAACCTGTCAAAATGTATATCAAATGTTCACCAACACTAACCAACGCAACCCTCAAGAGAACAAGGTTAAAATTTGAGAAGGAGAAGGTTAAATCGGAAGTGTCAGTGATGCAATTGAACAAAGGGGACTATGAAAGCATGAGAGAGGAGCTGGCCAAGGTAGACTGGAAAGGGATCCTAGCAGGAATGACGGTGGAACACCAATGGCAGAATTTTCTGGGCATAATCTGGAAGACGCAGGATCATTTCATTCCAAAAAGGAAGAAAGATTTGAAGGAGAGTAGTACGCAACCGTGGCTGACAAGAGAAGTTAGGGGTAGAATAAAATTAAAAGAAAATATGTATAACAGCAAAGTGTAGTCGGAAGCCAGAGGATTGGGAAACTTTCATAGGACAACAGAAGGAAACAAAACAGGCAATACGGGCTGAAAAGATGAAGTACGAGGGGAAGCAGGCCAGGAATATAAAGGACAATAAAAGCTTCTTTAGATATGTTACGGGAAAAACAGTAGCAAAATCAGATGTGGGTCCCTTGAAGGCAGACACGGGTGAAATTATTATGGGGAACAAGGAAATGGCAGAGGAGTTGAACAGGTACTTTGGATCTGTCTTCACTAAGGAAGACACAATCTCCCAGAAGTACTCTTCTTTTCGTGTCCATCTTGTTACAATTGTTGGCCTCGCTGTCATCGTCCGTCCTGAAAAGGACGCAACCTTCCGGCGACAATCAGTGGAAGCCATCACTTGTCGCAATAGATGATGGTTGTAGCAGAATTAGCTCAGGATACTTACAGTTTCCAGCCCCGCGCCAGAAGTACTGGGGAACAGAGCATCAAAGAGGGTAGAGGAACTGAAATAAATTATCATTAGGCGAGAAATAATATTGGGTAGGTTAACGGGACTGAAGGATGATAAATCCCCTGGGCCTGATGGTCTGCATCCCAGGGTCCTCAGGGAGGTGGCTCTAGAAATAGTGGACGAACTGGTGATCATTTTCCAATGTTCAATAGATTCAGGATCAGTTCCTGTGGATTGGAGGATAGCTAACGTTATCCCACTTTTCAAGAAAGTAGCGAGAGAGAAAACAGGGATTTACAGACCAGTTAGCCTGACTTCGGTGGTGGGAAAGATGCTGGAGTCAATCATTAAAGAGGTATTAATGGGGCATTTTGATAGCAGTAAAAGGATTAGTCCACGTCAGCATGGATTTATGAAAGGAAAACTTTTTTAGGATGTGACAAGCAAAATGGATGAAGGGGAGCCAGTGGATGTAGTGTATCTAGACTTTCAAAAAGCCTTTGATAAGGTCCCGCATGGGAGACTAGTGACTAAAATTAGAGTACATGGTATTGGGGGTAGGGTGTTGACGTGGATAGAAAATTGGTTGGCAGACAGGAAGCAAAGAGTAGGAGTGAACGGGTGCTTTTCAGAATGGCAGGCAGTGGCGTGTGGAGTGCCGCAAGGCTCGGTGTTGGGGCCGCAGCTGTTTACCATATATATTAATGATTTGGAAGAGGGAATTACGAGCAACACTAGCAAGTTTGCGGATGACACAAAGCTGGGTGGCAGTGTGAACTGTGAAGAGGATGTTAGGAGGTTGCAGGGTGACCTGGACAGGTTGAGTGAGTGGGCAGATGCGTGGCAGATGCAGTATAATATAGATAAATGTGAGATTATCCACTTTGGTGGCAAAAACAAGGGGGCAGATTATTATCTCAATGGGGTTAGGTTAGGTAAGGGGAGGAGGTACAGCAAGACCTGGGTGTCCTTGTACACCGGTCAATGAAAGTTGGCGTGCAGGTACAGCAGGCAGTGAAGAAAGCTAATGGACTGTTGGCCTTCATAACAAGAGGATTTCAGTATAGGAGTAGAGAGGTTCTTCTGCAGTTGTATAGGGCTCTGGTAAGACCACATCTGGAGTATTGTGTACAGTTTTGGTCTCCTAATTTGAGGAAGGACATCCTTGTGATTGAGGCAGTGCAGCATAGGTTCACGAGATTGATCCCTGGGATGGCGGGACTGTCATACGAGGAAAGATTGAAAAGACTAGGCTTATATCCACTGGAGTTTAGAAGGATGAGGGGGGATCTTATAGAAACATATACAATTATAAAAGGACTAGACAAGCTAGATGCAAGAAAAATGTTCCCAATGTTGGGTGAGTCCAGAACCAGGGGCCACAGTCTTAGAATAAAGGGGAGGCCATTTAAGACCGAGGTGAGAAAAAACTTTTTCACACAGAGAGTTGTGAATTTGTGGAATTCCCTGCCACAGAGGGCAGCGGAGGCCAAATCACTGGATGGATTTAAGAGAGAGTTAGATAGAGCTCTAGGGCAGTGGTTCTCAACCTTGTTTGGCCCATGCACCCCTTTCACCATATGTCAGAATGTCATCCCCCCCTCCTTTCCAAGATTGTCTGCCTCAAAAAGTGCATTCCAAATAATATGCATATAATACTGAAAATTCTTTATTTCTAACAGTTTGAGTTTGCTAATCTGTGGTCCCAATTCCCCCCCTGAAAACCTGAAATCCCCCCCTGGGGGAATTCCCCCCTGGTTGAGAACCCCTGCTCTAGGGACTGGTGGAATCAAGGACTATGGGGAGAAGGCAGGCACGGGTTATTGATTGGGGACGATCAGCCATGATCACAATGAATGGCGGTGCTGGCTCAAAGGGCCGAATAGCCTCCTTCTGCACCTATTTTCTATGTTTCTAAAATTCTCTTATGGGATACCAATAACAGAAATGGAAAGATAATATTTTAAACAATTCTACTGAACTTTGTACAATTGTATGCTTAAGGTATACTGCAGGCTACTGATTTCAAGCTGTGCAAAATTCCAGTTCCTTTAATTTACTTAGCAAAATTCAAGATCATGCTTAATCTTTTACCGCATTCCATTCCTCTGATCAAAAGCAGGAATCATGGAGCCTGGGTGTTCAGACATCAGAGCGACAAGCAGTTGCAGAACGTCCATTAAATTATCATCCTGAAGTAAAATATACATTATGATACAAGTGCCATAAAATACAAAAACAATGTTAGTGAGATTTATCCTTCATGTAAAAGAAAATATCATGTATTTAATGTAGCTCGCAAAGCAAATTTAACAGTGTAAAATTAAAACTGTAGGTCTTATATCTTACAGCATATGAATCACAGAATGAATTATTTATATCAATTTGTACCAACTTCCTTTTGAGCTATTCCCCATAATAAAATAAACAAAGACATAGTTATGCAGCACTTCCTACAAAACTGACAGTACATTTTAAACTACTTTTAAACTGTCAAGAGACGCTAAAACAGAAAAATCCTACAAATAGGCTAAAATTACTTCAAATATTCTTATTTAAATTAATGGATAACATATTGGAACATCTCCACGCAATTTGACAATTTAGGAAGAGAACAAATCAGATTTCACATACCCAAGTAGCAAACAATTTGTTGCTTGCATGTTTGTTTAAAGAAATAATTCATTTATGGAGTCATAAGAGTAGCTCAATACCATTGAATTCTGACAAGATTTGAAGCATTAAAATTGTACTTAAGTTATCAAAATATGGATCAATCAACTTAAATCTACAATAGCAGCTATTATATGCTTAATGGCTTGAGGTACTTCGACATGGCTTCCTCCAGTCCACAGCCCCTTGAATAATTCAAGAGAGAAGCAAATGCTCATAATCCAATTGACAAACAATGAAAGACTGCTGCACTCTATTTCAAAATCCTCCATGTAATGCCCGATTATACAAATAGGAGAGCAAATTGGGGAAAACATTCCCAAGTGTCTGGAAATGGCTCTTGTTAATCAATGATTAATGTTTTACATAGTGCTTGGTGAAGATTTACAGTCCATCACAATAAAATAATGAACCTTGAAATTTGCAAAAGTAATGGAAATATGTGTGGCAGGAATGAAGTTTGGAGTTTGAATTAATGCACATTCCTTGTTCACAATTACTTAACGTTAACAAATTCATCAGTGAATCAGGTGAACAAATTGGTGAGCTGGCATTGTAAGGTCAGTTCTTTTACCATAATTTTACCAGCCTTCTTGGAAAAATATGATACCACAGCACTTTTAAATCTTATTTATAATCCTAGCTTGGCTGCCATCTTGTGGCAACATTTCAGCCCACAATTACAACAAATTTGTGTAACCCACATCATGTCAACTCAGATTGAGCCCATTTTATTGATGATCTCCATTAACATTTATTACAATAAATTGTGGGTTGAAATGTTTCAGCATTTCAGATATTAAAATAACACACTTTAAAAAGATAAGTCACATGAAGCAGATTAAATTACTTAAGTTTCTGCTCAATAGTAGTTGGTCTTACCAGTTAATTTAAGTTTTGAGTTTAGTTTATTGTCACGTGAACCAAGGTACAGTGAAACGCTTTTGTTGCTTGCTAACCAGTTCGCGGAAAAACAATACATGATTACAATCGAGCCATTCACTATACAATACACGATGAAGGGAAAAACGTGAATACCGTTTAGTGCAAGATAAAGGCAGTAAATTCTGATCAAAGATAGTCCAAGGATCTCTAATGAGGTTGATAGTAGTTCAGGACTGCTCTCTGGTTGTGGTAGGATGGTTCAATTGCCTGATAACAGCTGGAAACTGTCCCTGAATCTGGAGCTGCGCATTTTCACACCTATACTTTTTTTGCCCGGTGGAAGAGGGGAGAAGTGTGGGCAGGGTGCAACTCATGCTTGATTATACATGGTGGCCTTGCCAAGGCAGCGCGTGGTATAAATTGAGTCAATGGACGAGAGGTCAGTTTGTGTGATGGTCTGGGCTGCATCCATAATTCTCCGCAATTTCTCGCAGTCTAGGATGGAGCCGTTCCGAAATCATGCTGTGATGCATCCTGATAAAATGCTTTCTACAGCACATCTGTAGAAGTCGTTGTGAGATGTTAGGGACATGCTAAACCTCCTAAGCCTTCTAAGGATGTAGAGGCGTTGCTGTACTTTCTGGGCGTTTGCTTCAATATGGGTGATGCAGGAGAAGTTGTTGATGATATTTATTCCTAGAAATTTGAAGTTTTCAACCATCTCTCCTTTGGTGCCGTGAATGCAAACCGCTTCACTTCCTGAAGTCGAACACTATCTCCTTTGTCTTACTGACATTGAGAGATTCGGCCTACAATGGTGGTGTAATCTGTGAATTTATAAATTTAATTGGATTTGTACATGGCTACACAGTCGTGGGTGTATTTTGGCCCTGTCTCACTGTGCGAGTTGACCCACGAGGTACCCCGAGTGAGGCTGTGCACGAGACTGCAAGTTTATGATCAAGTGTGTAACCGAGTTCCCACGGGTATGTCATTGCTGCGATGTTCCTAGTTAGCAAGTTTACAAGTTCCTCTCGTTACTCTTGAGCCAACCGTGAAGGTATGTTTTAATAAAGCAACAATGTTAAAATACATCTCCATCCTGTGGTTTTGAGTTATTTCAGCGCGGCGGCATCTATTGATATGACCTACAATGGGAAAATGCGCATCCTCCAGTAACCAAGCATTTCTTGTTGTTTTATGTTTTAAATACTTTTTTGCAATGGATCTCTATTTTAAATAATTTTAAAAAAGGAAGCAGCCCGGGTGACTGACATTGAGCGGCCGCCGGGACCGGACAGCAGACACACACACACACACACACACACACAAACACACACACAGAGAGAGAGAGAGAGAGAGATACACACAGGACTGGCCGCCACTTCAGAGGAAGGAAGCAGCTCGGGTGACTTTGAGCTTTGGACCAGACATCAGACACACACACAGATACAAACAGATAGACAGAGAGGGAGAGAGAGACACACACACACACACACACACACACACACACACATACAGCAGGACTGGCCACCACTTCAGAGGAAGGAAGCAGCTCGGGTGACTTTGAGCGGCCGCCGGACCCGACAGCACACACACACACAGATACACACAGATAGACAGAGAGGGAGAGAGAGAGAGACACACACACACACACACACACACACACACACACAGATACACACAGACAGCAGGACTGGCCGCCACTTCAGAGGAAGGAAGCAGCTCGGGTGACTGACATTGAGCGGCCGCCGGGACCCGACAAGGCTCTTGGGTGCTGGGATCATTCTCTGCGGGATGGTTAGCGCGGGAGACATGTGTAGGAGAGGAGTGCTGACTGCAGGCAGACACTTTGGTAGTGATTGCCCACCAGCCTCAAAAGCCGCTGTGTTTCCCTGTCCCTATGATAGCAGGGGGCATTCAAGCAGCACAATAGCCCCCTCCCCCTCCACGCCAACACAAAGGGCAACGATCCAAGGCTTTAGGGGCAGAAACGGAAGGCAGACGCAACAAGCTGGCGTAACGCGGGCCAGGTAACATCTCTGGAGAAGGTGACGTTTTGGATAAGGGCTCGTCTTCTGAAGAAGGATCTCGACCCGAAAAGTCACCTATTCCTTCTCTCCAGAGTTGCTGCCTGACCCGCTGAGTTACTCCAGCTTTTTCGTTGAATGGGTGACGTTTCGGGTCGAGACCCTTCTTCGGACTGAAAATAAAACTTGCCTCGCTTGAAGCAGCTTGTAAATTAAAACATAAAATCAAAAAATATTAAAGGTCGACTCATTTATGTGCTGTATTCATTCACCTGGCCTATTGCTGTCCTCCCTCGTCCACCGTGAGCGCTGGACAACTCACCGGATGGAAACCTCCGCTGCATCCCGGGCGGAGGGCGATGATCACCGACTGACCGGCAAGTAGAGGCGGCGGGTCGGCCAAGCCGGGCTCCCCCGCCACCGGGATAGACACCAACTACCGGACTAAGCTCAGCGGGATCTCTGGAGAAGTCTGAAGTAAGGTCTCGACCCGAAATCTCACCCATCCCATCTCTCCAGAGATGCTGCCTGTCCCTCGGAGTTACTCCAGCATTGTGTGTGTCTATCTCCGGTGTGAACCAGCATCTGCAGTTCCTTCCCAATCCCACACTCTCGGCCCCGGGGGGGGGGTGGATGGAGTATCACACGTGGACACATCCCACCCACCACCCCAGACTTGCCCCTTCGCAGGTCTTTAAGCCGTTCATTGAGACAGAGTGAAGCCACGGGGCAGGCGCCTCAGTAATAAAGGACAAGTGGCAGAAAGGCCGAAGATAGACACAAAATGCTGGAGTAACTCGGCGGGACAGGCTGCATCTCTGGAGCGAAGGAATGGGTGGCATTTCGGGTAAGTCTGAAGAAGGGTCTCGACTCTATTCCTTCTCTCCAGAGATGCTGCCTGGTCCGCTGAGTTACTCCAGCATTTTGTGTCTATCTTTGGTTCAGTCTTTACTCGAGCAAAAGAACAGATTATTAAAGTTCCCACGGTAGACTCACGAGACACTAAGATAAACGCACGGGGCCACTACGTTATTACAACGAGTTTAAATGTTTCCATTTTTAACTTGAACAGTTAATTTGACTCGTGGAAAAAATCAAACATGTTTGATTTTTTCACGAGTTAACAAGTTTCCCGAGTACCTGCCGTTAGCGCCACGAGTCGATAAGTTGCTCGTGCGAGTTCCGACGTTCCCGCTACGTGATCACGACGAGTGAAAACTCGGGGTCACTCGTGGGCCAACTCGCACAGTGAGACAGGGGTGTACAAGGAGTGAAGAAGGGGACTGAGAACGCATCCTTGCGAAACACCAGTGTTGAGGATTATCGTTGAGGATGATTTGTCCCTTATCCTCACTGATTGCGGTATGTTGGTCAAGATCTCGAGGATCCAGTTGCAGAGATGAGTACTGACTCCAAGTCCTGGGAATTTGATGATGAGCTTGGATGGTTTAATAGTGTTAAAGGCAGAGCTTACCTTCACTCATATAAATATTTCATTTCAAGAAAAAAATTAAGCAGTCCAACAATACAGCTAGGACTGATGAGAGTCAGTGCAGGACTTCCATGGATGTATGTATTATAAATGATTAAAATATAATAACCTTCTAGTTACCGGCACATATATATTTCTGCTTCTATTTTAAGCTGACCCAAACTAATGCAGTCAATTTATGCACTTTGCAATTCAAACATCCTCACCAGTAGATCCTGTTTTTTTTCCTGAATTGGAAACATATTGATTATAAATTATAATTGTACAATACATTAGGAAGGTCTCAATGAAGCAATTCCAAGTGTTTTATATTATTTTACCTCATGCATGGTGAGAAGATAGTTAAGAATACTCTGCAGCTCATCTTCCTTAATGCCGTGATCCTAATAAAAGATAAACATGATTATACATAAAAGATTAATATATTGTACTCAATTTCCATGAATTGCAATACAACTGCTACATTTATCAAACATGTCAATGGTATTTTTATACAGTAATGGGTGTGCTAATCAGTTATGAATCAACTAGTTTTTTTTAAATCACGTGACTGGCACCATATACACAAAATTATTTTAAATAATAGCAGTTAAAATTCAAGAATAAATTTATAGAAGTGAAGACGAATGTCAAGATATTTAAAGAATCAAAAGGCAATAAGACAAACTATATTATAACTTTGCAACATTTGAGAAGGTCCAAGCAAAATAAAAATTGGCAGTAAATTGAAATTTAATTTTGACCCATTTTAATTTCAAAAATTATAGTTAAGCTACACAAATCAAGTTTCTATAGTTTAGTGGTAGATCATTAAAAATATCTTTTGTAAATAATGCATCATTAAAAATGATTATTCAAGAAATTACAGTAAATAAAACATTTTAATTACTATTTCTGTTCTCCAAGATACTTGGAAACACATTGAAGATTGAGAAAATATAGGCCAACAATCCAGAATAATCCAAAAAGACACCCATACTATTTCCAAAAATCGAAGCGTTAACCAAGGCCCAATCATTTGTTATGAAGCGACAAATACATGGGTCAAAGACTTGCAAACTCTTATCTCTTACTATTCTTCATACAATTTTCTTTATCAGTTTTGTGACATCTTGATTCAATTTACTTTTAGAAAATCTTTAAACAAAAGGCCTGAATCTTTCTATTTTTACTTCAGGTTAAGTTCAGAGTTTTGTTTTAGTTTTGATTGGTGTTTGATAAAATCTTTTATTTTCTATATTTAAAAACTTCTGTCAAGACTTTATCAATGCTTTACCTATGTATTTATTGGATGTGTTGAGAACTTTTCCAAACAAATGTTTCTGGAGGAAATTGCATTTTTGCACCATTTCCATGTCACCCATTAAGGTATTTAACCTATTTTTCTTGTAATTAAATGAAAACAACATACCACCATGAATCAAGAATAATTTGTAATCAGTCATCACATTTTCAATTGCCATATATAATCTTCATTAAAACTTTGGCAAATACGTTAACATTTGAATGACGGAGTTCTTGCTGCTGACACTATTTTGGACTATTTTGAATTTTATAAAATAAATATAGCTGTCCATCTATTTGATTCAATAAGATCTACAATTCCATTATTGCCCTAACAAATTAATATTGACATCCTCTTGTTATTCATGATCTCTGGTTGGTTATTCTGTAGGTGACACTCTTACTACTCCACACTGAGATTACAAACTTAAAGCATACGGCATACAAACTTAAAGCATATGGCATTAGGGGTTCAGTATTGATGTGGATAGAGAACAGGCTGGCAAACAGGAAGCAAAGAGTAGGAGTTATGGTGGCCGATTAGGAAAAGCGAGACCTGGGTGTCATGGTACACCAGTCATTAAAAGTAGGCATGCAGGTGCAGCAGGCAATGAAAAAAGCGAATGTTATCTTAGCTTTCATAGCAAAAGGATTTGAGTATAGGAACAGGGAGGTTCTACTTCAGTTGTACAGGGTCTTGGTGAGAGCACACCTGGAGGATTGCGTACAGTTTTGGTCTCCAAATCTGAGGAAGGACATTATTGCCATAGAGGGAGTGCAGAGAAGGTTCACCAGACTGATTCCTGGGATGTCAGAACTGTTTTATGAAGAAAAACTGGATAGACTCAGTTTATACTCTCTAGAATTTAGGAGATTGAGAGGGAATGTTATAGAAACTTACAAAATTCTTATGGGGTTGGACAGGCTAGATGCAGGAAGATTGTTTCCGATGTTGGGGAAGTCCAGGACAAGGGGTCACAGCTTAAGGATAAGGGGGAAATCCTTTAAGACCGAGATGAGAAAGAATTTTTTCACACAGAGAGTAGTGAGTCTCTGGAACTCTCTGCCACAGAGGGTAGTTGAGGCCAGTTCATTGGCTATATATAAGAGAGAGTTAGATGTGGCCCTTGTGGCTAAAGGGATCAGAGGGTATGGAGAGAAGGCAGGTACGGGATACTGAGTTGGATGATCAGCCATGATCATATTGAATGGCCGTGCAGGCTCGAAGGGCCGAATGGCCTACTCCTGCACCTAATTTCTATGTTTCTATGTTTAAGACCCGCACGTAGATTGGGGAATTGGGAATACATCTTTAGCTTATAGGTCCGCTCAAGACTCTCAACAGCGGGGAAGAAGCTTTTCTTCAATCTCAAGGGTCCTTGATTATGTTTGCTGCTTCCCTGAGGCAGCATGGTGTATATAGACTCAATGGTGGTGGGGGTATGGGGTAGGTAGACTGGTTTGTGCGATGTACTGAGCTGCATCTACAACTTATGACAAATCTTGTGGATTTCAGAACAGTTGCTATAATGTATCCCGATAGAATGTTTTCTATGATGCATCTAAAGAAATTGGCAAGAATTATTTGAGATATGCCAAATTTCCTGAGTCTTCTGAGGATGTTGAAGCCATGGCGTGTGTTCTTGGCTGTAATGTCAATGCATTTGGACCAGGGCAATTGATGGTAATATTTACACCTAAGAACTTGAAGTTCTCAACCATCTCCACTTCAGCACCATTGATGTACTTTGGGGCGTGTCCTCCAGTCCACATTCTTAACACATACAGCTCCATCTCATCATTGTTGAAAATCCAGCCTATTATGGTGGTGTCACCTGCAAACTTGTAAATGTAAATGTAATTAAGAGCAGAATTTGGGCATAAAATCATGAGTGCACAGGGAGTACAGTAAGGGGACTGAAGATCGCTGCCTTGCATGGCACAGCTGTAAAGAATTATGGTGGATGTTGCTTTGTCGCCTATCCTCACTGATTGTGGTCTACAAGTCAAGAATCCAGTTGCAAAGGGGGGTGTGCTGAGTCTTATGTCCAGCAGCACCTGACAGTGTTTAATGCAAATTCTTTAAAGAAAATGCTTTAGAGAAAGATAAAATGGCTGAAGAATTCTGTTTTTTTTTAATATATCATTTACAAAATGAGATCACATCCATACAAGGCTTCCTTGAAAAGGTGGTGGATAGCATCCTTTTTGAATAGATGCAAATCTTACCACAGTGCTGTTAAATAGGGAAATTCAGGATTAAGGCCCAGCAACAATGAAGAAACAACAATATTTCAAAGACAGAATGAAGTACAAGGTCATAAGGTCGTATATATGAGGAGAATTAGGCTATTCGGCTTTTCAAGTCTACTCGTCATTCAATCATGGCTGATCTATCTCTCCCTCTTAACCCCATTATCCCGCCTTCTGCCCATAAACCCTGACACCCGTACTAAACAAATGATTAGTCTGGTTTGGAAAGGAACGGTGGTGCTGCATTCATCTAAAGTGTTCAAGTGGTAAATCGATGGACAAATGAGGTAATAGTCAAGCCGACAGTCAGGCTCTGCAGCAGACTATTTTTATGTATCTATATTGTTGGGCTGCTACTTTCATCCCAGAGAAATTTCCATGCTCCTTCATTGTCACATGAAGGGTCGCAGACTAGCTATTGCACTTTCCACAGATGCTGCCTGACTTGCTGTTTTCCCAGCATTTTGTTTTAATGTTAGATTTCCAGTAATTTCAGGGTTTTTTTCATACATCAAATATTGCCCTGCAGCAATGTTTTAAAGCAGAGGCTTCCAACAACGTCGACTATCTTCCTCAGTGCAAAATGTGGGTCCAGCTCATGGAGGATTTTGATCTTATTCCCAAATGATTCATTTTAGAGCACTGATTCTACTCAGTCAAATGCAGCTTTGGTGCCAATAATAGTCACTTCTGCAACTCATTTCTTTCTGTCCATGGGCATATCTAGGGCAATGGGTCCTGGCAAAACACAAATTTAGGTTTAGCATGAAAGCAGTTGTTAAGTATGTGCCCGATAACATCTTCCATCGTTTTGCTGATAACACAGTAATTAACAGAAATAATGCCTTTTATGGACAAAACATACTGGACAATTTTCCAGTGTGGTTGGTTGCACTGCAACTATGCTGGAACAAATAGGATAAAAATACATCTTGCTCTGATATTGTCAGGTCCCACAATGTTTGCTCATCCTGACATCTTACCCATGTTTTGACATCACATTGGACAAATAGTAACAAGCGTCAAGTTATTACAGAACACCAAATAAAATATTCTGATTCATTTCTGGAAATTTAAACTGAAAAAGCTTAACAATGTGGATGTAACTCACAAGATTACCTACACACCAAATGATTCTAAATATATAATCATGTTGTTTATGGCAAGAACACTACAGTATTACATTTCTAACTTTTAGATTCTCACCTTCATTATCAACTGTTTCACAAACAGCAACAAGAATGCTCTCAAGGAGAGAATCTCCTTCTGGTTTGGTCTGTGGCCATCTAAGAAAGAAAAAAAAACATTTTTATCTCAGGATCACGCAATTACAAAAAGTAATCATCCACGATTATGGATTTACAGAGGGAAAAAAGTAATATATTATATATATATATATATATATATATATATATATATAAATAATATACAGGTGGCAAGGTAGCATAGCTGTAGAGTTGCTGCCTTACAGCACCAGAAACCCAGGTTCGATCCAGACTACGGATGCTGTCTGTACAGAGTTTGTCTGTTCTCCCCATGACCATGTGGGTTTTTTCCGAAATCTTCAGTTTCTTCCCACATTCCAAAGGCATACAGGTTTGTAGGCTAATTGGCTTGGTATAAATGTAAAATTGTCATAATGTGTGTAGGACTGTTAATGTGTGAGGACTCAGTGGCCGAAGGGCCTGTTTCCATGCTGTCCCTCTAAACTAAACTAATTTATACTGAAACATCATTAAATACTCATTAAATTTCTAATTGTCCTGAATCATAAGAATTATTCACACAATTGAGGATGCATATATAGCTGAGGGATTGGGGGGAGAAGTGGAAGAGAAGGACAATCTGTTTTTAGACTGTATAATATAATCCACAACAGAAAGTAAACATCAGCAAATTCAGATTACATCAGCAGGTTTTTTTTTGAAAATGAATCAGTTTGCTATCCGATAATTACTGTGCACTAAAATGACTAATGATGAAACAGATCAATTGTTATCTTTTACAGAAAGGAATGGGGTGGAAGATTGCAACCTTCACGTGGTCCGCCCTGTTTCGACTAATGCAATCAACTCGACGTGAACACACAGAAGATCAAATAGAACAAGTTGTCCTACAACTTTAGGCACGCCACACGAAAGAACAAGAAGAAGACAGAAAGGAATGATAGGAATGGCAACAGATGAACAGGAAAGGGAATCTGCATAACGATGCCTGAAATAAGAGTCCATCTTAAAGATTGCAAGATGAGAACTAGGGAAATTCAGTGCCAAGGTGGAAGAAGGTACCTCAAATATTGTTTGATATTATATCAGGCAGTGCATTATCGAAGAATTTTGGCATTGGACCAGCATCTAAATCCTTCGGTTCTCTCCCATGCCCACAAAAAATGGGTTGCTAGGTTAATTGGGTGCTTTAATAACCCTGAGAATTTACTTCAATCAATTTCCAGCAAGGCACTTTCAACCTTGAAGCATATTGGAATGCCAAGCAGAACTCCACAGTATGCACATTCTGGTACGTCTATGTCTTTACCCTCTGATATATATTTTGGTTATTTCTAAATCACATCTACACAAATTATGACAAGTGTGGAGAACTGATATTTTTAAATGGGAATAAATAGTTACTTCTATGTAACTGTGATGGTTAGCTACAATCTAATGAAAAGACATAAATATGAACAAAGAATCAGAGCCACGGCAGATGCAATTATTAGGTGTCAACATCCAAGTATTAAATTGGCCCTGATCCCTGCCCCCAAAGCTGCCCCATTCCTTAACCAAAGGAGGCAACTGACATCCATGGGGCACCTTTCACATTGACAATTTAATGGACAGACATGCAGAGAATTTCTGGGCTAATATGTTTAACTTAAAAAATATAAATAATATTATTTGTTATTGTGGAGCAGGTTATGTGAACATAAGAGAGTAGGAGCAGGATAAATACACTCACCTGTGCAAATAGCCTAAACAGATGTCTTTCCATTGTCCCCAATGAAATGAATTACATCCTTGTAATCTACCCACTGACATGCTACTTGTCCTGTTGCAGACCTTGGGTGCATATTAACCAGCTTGAAATTATATTAGAAATAGAAGAGGTTGTAGTTCAGAATTAAAAACAGAGGAAAGATAGTAAGAGTACACAAGGAATCCTATTTGGAAAACAGAAGGTTCTATGACCTAAATCAAAAAAATGCGATCTAATGAATATTAACCAACACTTGGGAAAACTGATTTACAAACTACACGGTTAGAGAACTAAAAATGCATCCAGAGTAGTAGTGTGGGAAGGAAGATATCTGGTTCATGGTATACCGAAAGAAACTGAATCATTGGAATGGAATCTATCTGAACCTGCAGGGACCAGGACTAGCAGAAGGGATAAAATGACTTTGAATTAAAAATGATGACGATAGGGGATGTTCAACAGGAAATGTTACCATTAATAATAGTTCCAAAACAAATTAATGGGAAGAGCTGACAAGTAGCCAGATAAAGTGTGTACACAAGGGGATAGGAAATATGAAATATGCAAGTAAACATTCTTTATATAATAGCATGGACCACAAATAATAAATTAAATGAACTGGAAATGGAAATAATATAGCTGTTTTTATTAAAATATGGGTCCAATAATATCAGGGCCGGCAGCTAAATATACCTTGTAATATGATCTGCAGAAAAGATAAAAGCAAGGAAGAAACAACCTCAATGATTCAAGATAAATTCATTCAATGAGGAATGAGAATACAATAAGTAGTAAGGAGACCATATTCGGGAGAATTAAGTACAAAAGATTTGAATACTTCAGTGGGAATTGTGCACAAGCCTTTTGTAGCAAAACATTAAGTAAGCAGAGAGCAACAGCACAGCAGAAACCAGATCAGCTTATGCCCTAAGGCAATGAATTGCGAGCTTCTCTGTAATAGCATTCTGTAACAATGTATCCAAAATACAACAAAGTGATAGGCCAAATTAATTGAATAAATTAGCTCTATTTAGTTCCTCACTAAGGCTCAATAAATATTTATTTAATTGCAATTAGTATTAATATCAAAAGGGAAAATAGCAAAGTTGTTATCAAAACCACAAAGCAGTCCATGCGGATAAGATCTAAGGGTACACCCCTGTTTATTATCCTAATAATGTCCATCTTCATTCTTTGAGATGAATGATATCCAGGACATCCTTATTCAACTGATTAACAGTGTTCAAACTAACTCTGATTCAGATCATCGATTACAATAATTTTCCCACAACAGATTTTAAATTGACCGTTTCGAAACCTACTTTCTCTTCCCAAACAAAGGATACACATTTGAAGTTTTCTTATTCATTAAGTCAAGTCAACTTTATTTGTCACATACACATATAAGATGTACAGTGAAATGAAAGTGGCAATGCTTGCGGGATTGTGCAAAACAACAGAACAGAGCAGAACCAGTATTTACATTTTTTTTTAAAGACGCAACAGTATTTACGCCCTGGTGAGATCAGAGTTTACAGTCCTAATGGCCTGTGGGAAGAAACTCAGTCTCAGCCTCTCTTTTTTTGCTGCGTGACAGCGGAGGCGCTTGCCTGACCGCAGCAGCTGGAACAGCCCATTGCAGCGGTGGTAGGGGTCCATCATGATGCTACAGGCTCTGGATCTGCACCTCCTGGCATATAGGCCCTGTGGGGGCGGGGGGGGGGGGGGGGGGGGGGGGGGGGGGGGAGTAGTTCACGTGGTGAGTTTGGCCGAACGCATTATTCTCTGCAGAGCCTTCCTGTCCTGGGCAGAGCTATTGCCAAACCAGGATAGAGATGTTTCTGGTCAGGATGCTTTCTGCAGCACCAGAGTAGAAGGATTGAAGGATCCTCAGAGAGACTCTGAATTTCCTCAGCTATCCGAGGTGGTAAAGGCGCTGTCTCGCCTTTCTCACCAGTGTGGCAGTGTGTGTTGTCCATGTCAGATCCTCTGTGATATGGACTCCCAGGTATTTAAAGCTGATCTCCTTATCCACAGTAATCCCATTAATCTCCAGAGGCATGTATGTCCTTGGTTGTTGTACCCTTCTAAAGGCCAATCAGCGCCTTAGTTTTTGTGACATTCAAGAGGAGGCTGTTATCCTGACGCCAGAGTGTCAGTTCAGCCACCCCCTTCAGGTAGGCCTTCTTATCGTTATCGGAGGTCAGGCTCGCCACCACTGTGTCATCAGCAAACTTAATGATGGAGTTGGAGCTGAATCTGGCCAAAACTTACATGGCTTTGGAAAATTAAACTAATATATGCACTTTGTTTTATCCTGGAGTGAAAAATCACAAATTCTAAATAAGTTATGTTATTTTCTCAATCCCCCCCCCCCCCTCCCCCTCTCCCCATGTGAATTTCTTTTTACATTTCTTCAAATCATTTCATTGTGAAATTACTGACTTACTGCCTGCCAGTTTCTTAATATCTATTGTAGGTCTAACTGCATGTATCTCTTGTGAACCCATAATCTTACCAATCCTTCTTACATTGTATGCAAAATCATTTACTGTGAACTTTGAGACTCATCATATGACTCAATTTGTATACAATCCTTTAATTTGTGACAATAAGCTGACTCAGCACATTGAATTTCAATTTTCCTTCCAATTGTTTGAGCTTTTTTGGGACGGTACTGTGGCACAGCAGCGGTGCCAGAGACCCCAGTTCGATCTCGACTACAGATGATGTCTGTGTAGAGTTTGCATGTTCTCCCTGTGACAGCCTGGGTTTTCTCCAGGTGCTCTGGTTTCCTCCCACATTTTAAACATGTACAGGCTTGCAGGTTAATTGGTTTCTGTAAACTGCGCTAGTGTGTAGGACATAGACCTGGTGTACGGGTGATAGTAGTCACCCATAGTGTATTTGAATAAGCATACAAGTGTACGACACAGAGCACAGTAGTGTACGGGTGATCGATGGTCGGCATGGACTCGGTGGCTCGATAGGCCTGTTTCCATGCTGTAAATGTAACTCTAACACACTATTCTTCAGCTTCACCATATTTCTCACATTTTTTGCTGACCAAGATGGTTGAGTTAAACAAATGGAGCAGTTTATTGTAGGGACTAGTATATGTGTATATATACTGTAGTAAGTCAGTGTGATATATGCATATATATATATATATATACACACACACATGTACACACACACACACCCACACTGACTTTGCCTCATCCACAAACCTTTTGAAATATTTCCCCATCATTTCCAATAAATCAGTCCAACTTACAGTGGTTGATTTATTACTAATCCCTTCCGTGTTTATCTCATTCTCCTTTTTCCTTCAAACTTAACATCAAATTCAATATTATGGCCATGATTTCAAACCTGCTCCCATTACTGAAGCTGGTGTTTGAGCAGTTTTATGTTCAGCAGTGAACTAGAATGTATCCCAAACCAAAAGTTAAGATATCTCTGTAGACTACCATAAATTGCAAAATTAAAATCAAGTTGCCTTCCCCAAAATAATCTTCTGTATTGCCTTGAACAGACTTAATAACCAGATTCAAATCAATCTTTGAAATTCATTGCAGTGCTTACAAAAACAATAGAGTGCAATGTTCTTGAAGATTTTATTTTAAACTGTGTTTCTGCTTAGCGACCAAGTAAGTTTCCCTTTGCAGTGCAATAATTCGTGATTGAGTATGCTCCAGATTGATTGATATGTTTGTGCGCGCAGCAATGCCAATTCAGATAGGAATGCATAGATTACATGTACTATTTATTGGACATTTCCAGAATATGCAGAATAACATAAATCAGCACAGGCAGAATTACTTCATGAATTACTGGATGTCTCATCTTACCTGTGCCTTTGGGAACAACTCCACTACGATCTTGAGGATTCATAACCCAGTAATAATATTTCAGTGTGTGCATTATCTGTAACACAGTACCGACTCTTCGAACTGCATTATAAATAGTAGCTGTGCTGATAAACTCAGTGGACAAGTAAGTATACAACTGTAACTGGACCTGTATTGAAACAAACAGGAAAAATTACTAATAGATGTATATTCAAATCCCAAAGTCCATAATTAGGAACGGAATTGCATTAACAGCCTGCATTACAAATAGTTTTGCTTAATCTGAAAGAATTAAAAAAAACACAATAAACACGTGAAACCTTTGTGAAGCTTGGTGCACTCAGTAAGACCACTGTTGAGTTTCAAAGACATTGGGTGAGAGAGGCCCCAGAGTTACAGATAGTGCAGAAATGAGAACCGGAGTATTTAAAAACAGTGTAGCAGAGGTGGGATTCAAAATGTTTAAAGGAACAACAGGAGAGGTTCCGAGTAATGTCATGAGATAACAGGTGGATGATTGGCTGTTGTACAGAGCATTTTTGTAAACTGTGATGAGGAAGTTATCGAGCACTGTGTTAAATTTGTGGTTTAAACAACTACATTATTTAAACATAACTACAACTCAATCATTGATTAAAGACAATGGAAGAATTCAGGAGTGATGCTGGATGTCTACCTAAAATGTAAAAATGCACCTTCTGCCTCCAAAAATGATTGACCCGTTGAGTTAGTTATAGGGTCATACACCGTGGAAACAGGTCCTTCAGCCCAACTTACCCACCCTGACCAACATGCTTCATCTACACTAGTTCCACCTGCATGCATTTGGCCCATATCCTTCTAAACCTATCCAAAAGTGTATTAAACGTTGTAATAGTACCTGCCTCAACTACCTCCTCTGACAGCATATTCCATATACCTATCACCCTTTGTGTAAAAAAAAAGTTGCCCCTCAGATTCCTATTAAATCTTTATCCTCTCACCTTAAACCTATGTCCTCTGGTTCTTGATCTCCCTACAAAGGGGAAAAGACTGTTCATTTACCTGTTTTAATCTTCGCATGATTTTGTACACCTCCATAAGATCACCCCTCATCCTCCTGTGCTCCAAGGAACCCCTCCAAGCCTGCTCAATCTCTCCCCATAGCTCAGGCCCTTGAGTCCTGCCAACATTCTCGTAAGTCTTTTCTGCACCTTTCCAGCTTAACAACATCTTTCTGATAATAAGGTGACCAAACTGAACTCAACACTCAAAGTGTAGCTTCACCAATTTCTTGCACAGCTGTAACATGACCTCCCAAATACTATATTCAATACTCTGACTGATGAAGCCCAATGTGCGGAAAACCTTCTTCATCACCCTATTTAACTGTGACGCCACTTTCGAGGAACAATGTACCTGTGCTCCTCTCTGTTCCACAACTCTCCCTTAATCTCATTTGTTTTCCACAAATTAATTTTTGTTCTCTATGTATTGTTCAAATCGATTTTTTTGAACTCATTTCAATCCACAGGTGTAAACTTTGTCTAAATCCACAATGATACTGACAATTTGCTTGTTAAAGAAGGAACTGCAGATGCTGGAAAATTGAAGGTAGACAAAAATGCTGGAGAAACTCAGCGGGTGAGGCAGCATCTATGGAGCGAAGGAAATAGGCAACGTTTCGGGTCGAGACCCTTCTTCAGACTGATCAATTTGCTTGTCCTATTCAAATATCACAGCAGGAGGCTAGTTTGGCAGAAATGAGATAAATTGAATTCAATCCAGAAGTGTGAGATAATGCATGTGGAGAAACGCAGCAGGGTGAAGGAATACAAAGTAAATGGAAGGATATAAAGAGATATGATGGAACCATATTAAGTTTGTCCACAGATCCTTAAAGGGGACAGGACAAGGCTTCAAGGTAGTTACAATGTTATTCAGGAGGCTTTTCTTTATTAGCGAAAGGCATAAAATATAAGGGCTATAAGCTTATGCTCGAATTACATAAACACTTATTTGTTTGTAACTTGAGTATGCACAGTTCTGATTAATGCCAAGATAGTTATAATTCCTCTGGCACAAGTATGAGATTTGTAACAATGCCAGGAATGGAAAATCTTAGCAATGTGGAAAGATTGGGCAAACTGTTTCCTGCTTTGGTACAATGGTAAAAAGAGGATGAGTGGCATCTATGAATGAGCCTAGAGAAAATATACAGGAAGGACCCATTTCCCTTACCAGAATGCTCTGAAAATAAGTACAGTAAACACTTGTTTTAACTGTCCTCTATATAACAGATTTTGGTTAGAGTGGACCAAATCTATTGTAAATCAAGTTTGTTTCCTCAGAATAACCACAAGATGGATGGAGTGAATGGTGTTCTTGAACCATTTTAGCTTAGAGATACAGCGTGGAAACAGCGTCCATGCCGACCACTGATCACCCACACACTAGTTCTATCCTATGCACCAGGTTCTATCTTTCCTCTCACATTGCAAAGACAGGACTTTGTGACAGTGTGAGTGCCCCGGCACACACCCCTCCACCATGGAGACGTGCAGGCCTGCAGCTCAACTGGCCTCCGCGAACCCTCGGCAGAGCCTCCAGCCCAGTGCCTAAGACCCAATCCCGGGCTCCCCGGCACATCAGCTCCACCCCACACACGACAGAGCAGGGTAGAACCAGTGCACCGGAGCACCCAGAGGAAACCCACATGGCCAGAGCGAGCACCCGACACCAAGATCAAACCCGGGCCCCCAGCGCCACGAGGCAGCTGCACCACAGAACCCACACTATCTGTCTCCGCCACGCGGGCGGAAACGTGAGCACCCGATGGAAACCCATGCTACTGCACCTGACGTTAGGATCAAACACGGGGTTCTGGCACTGTAAGTTAGTAACTCTACCACTGCGCCACCATGATATTGTGCATTTTGTGTGCCTTACTGTTTATTATGCAGTGTATATTTATTGATTGTTTTTCTAATTGTACTGTACATATTATCCCCCTTATTTGATTGTAGCGGACAATCGGTCATAGCTGACATAATCTCCCCCCTGCACAGCAAATGTTTACTGTGCAATGTTTTCAAGTAATTTGGAGAAAAATTCGAAAGATGAGAAAAATGCTTTCGAGTTCTCTGTCATACTTCCAATTTTTATATCACATGCAAACTTCTAAATTATAAAAGTTTATAAAATTATGACAGGCATATATAGGGAAGATAGTCAGGTGGGGTTTTTTCAGGGTTGAAATGTCAAAAACTGTCAGGCGAAGCTTAAGGTGAAAGTGGCAAAGTTTAAAAGAGATGAGCAGAACAGGTTTTTACAGGGAATGGTGGATGCCTGGAATGCATTGCCAGGGATGGTGGTGGAGGTAGATAGTGGCATTTAAGAGGCGTTTGGATCTGCAAGTATATACGCAGAGAATGGGGGGGGATGTAGATCACATGCAGATTGAGGACATTCATTTAATATCCAGCGCGGACATTGTGAATTGAAAGATCTGTTCCTTCGCTGTGTTGTGCTCTAAACGGTTAATTTACAGCAAACAGCAAAGATCTAAGAACATAGCCCAGTGGGACCACAGGAAAACAACCTTCCTGGCACAAAAATACTTGCCAATCATTAGCCTTTGCTAAAGATGGACACAAAAAGCTGGAGTAACTCAGCGGGTCAGGCAGCATCTCTGGAGAGAAGGAATGGGTGACGTTTCGGGTCGAGACCCTTCTTCAGACTGGTTAGGAATAGGGGAAACGAGAGATATTGACAGTGATGTGGAGAGATAAAGAACAATGAATGAAAGATAAGCCAAAAAGTCACCATGATAATGCGACTGGGGGGGGGGGGGGGGGGGAGAAGAGAGCAAGAGAGAGAGAGAGAGAGAGAGAGAGATAGAGAGAGAGAGAAAGAGACACACACACACACACACAGCTGGGGCTACCTGAAGTGAGAGATACCACTGGGCTGTAGGTTGCCCAAGCGAATCATGAGATGCTGTTCCTCCAATTTGCATTTGCCCTCACTCTGACAATGGAGGCAACCTGGGACAGAAAGGTCGATGTAGGAATGGGAATGAGAATTAAAGTGTCCAGCAACCGGGAGATCAGGTAGGTTCAGGCGGGCTGAGCGAAGGTGTTCCGCGAAACAATCGCCCAGTCTGCGTTTGGTCTCGCCAATTTATAAGATTCCACATCTTAGTGTGGAAGTGAACCTCTGCCTAACCTGAATGGACTGTAGGGCTCCCTGGACAGGGTCGAGGGAGGAGGTATAGCGACAGGTGTGGCATCTTCTGCGGTTGCAGGGAAGGTGCCTGGGGAGGGGGTGGTTTGGGTGGGAAGGGATGTTAACCCGGGAGTTGCAGTGGGAACGGTCTCTGCGGAAGATGGGAAAATGTGGGTAGTGGTGGGATCCCGTCGTAGGATTATATGTTGCATACAATGGCTGATGGGGTGGTAGGTAAGGGCGGGGACTGTCTCTGTTGCAACTAAGTGGAGGGGGAGCAAGGGCGGAGCTGTAGGGCACCGAGGAGACACAAATGAGGGCCTCATCTATGATGGGAGAGGGGAACCCCCGTTACCTAAAGAATGAGGACATCTCGGATGTCCTGATATGGAACACCTCATCTTGGGCTCAGATGTGGTATAGACGGAGGAATTGGGAGTAGGGGATAGTCCTTGCAGGAAGCAGGGTGGGAAGAAGTGTAGTCGAAATAGTTGTGGGAGTCAGTGGGTTTGTAATAAACGTCAGTCAATAGTTTATTTCTTGTGATGAAGACTGTGAGATCAAGAAAGGGGAGGGAGATGTCGGAGACAGTCCAAGTAAATTTAAGTACAGGATGAAAATTGGTGGTGGAGTTGATGAAGTCCATGAATTCTGCATGGGTGCAAGAGGTTGCAGTCATCAATGTAACGGAGACAGAGTTCGGGGACAGGGCCAATGTAGGCCTGGAACAGGGATTGTTCAACGTGCCCTACAAAGAGGCAGACACAGCTGGGGCCCATGCGAGTGCCCATAGCTGCGCCTTGGATTTGCAGAAAATGGGAGGAGTCAAAGAAGAAGTTGTTGAAGGTGAGGACCAGCTCCGCTAAGTAGAGTGTTAGTGGAGGGAAATTGAATGGTTCTGCGGTCGAGGAAGAAACAGTAGCCTTTGCTACCATCCTCTGAGCTAATTTTGGACCTAATTTAACGCACACACCATCATCTCTTGGGCTGTAATGTTTATTTATCAGCTGGCCATTTGCAATCTCCTTAAAATGTATACAAAATATACACCTTAAAATCCTGTTGCTAACTCTTCAAAGAAAATTCAATCGCCTAACCCTCACAAAACTGGAAACCTTAAATTGATCTGTCTCTCTCATCATGAATGTTTATACTGTAGTCTGAATTGATTCCAATAATTTGCCTACCACTGAAGTTAAACAAGTATATGTCTAATTACTTGGTTTATCCTCTCCTTCCCTTTTTCAACAGAAGTGCAATGTTAGTATTGATCTGGCACTACTACCGTAGCCAGGAAGATCTGGAGAATGATGTTCTAGTCCGCATAATTTGCTCCCTTGCTTTTTAGACAATATACAATAGACATTAGGTGCAGGAGTAGGCCATTTGGCCCTTCGAGTCAGCATCGCCATTCAATGTGATCATGGCTGATCATCCCCAATCAGTACCCCATTCCTGCCTTCTCCCCATATCCCCTGACTCCGCTATTTTTAAGAGCCCCATCTAGGTCTCTCTTGAAAGCATCCAGAGAACCTGCCTCCACCACCCTCTGAGGCAGATAATTCCACAGACTCACCACTCTCAGTGAGAAAAAGTGTTTCCTCGTCTCCGTTCTGAATGGCTTACTCCTTATTCCTAAACTGTGGCCCCTGGTTCTGGACTCCCCCAACATCGGGAACATGTTTCCTGCCTCTAGTGTGTCCAAGCCCTTAACAATCTTATATGTTTCATTTTACAGCCTGGAATGTATTTATCCAGGCATGGTAATGCTGCAGGTCATTAAGCAAATGGAGTTCATGCTGGTTCTCAGAAAAATTTCATCAATCCCACTTCCCTTTTAATTTCCCAGCAACCAGTTCTTTTTCATATGATCATCTCCATGATCCCACTACTACCCCACCTATACAGCAGGTGAATCATAGAAGCCAATTATCCCATCAATCAGTACGCACTTTGAACGAGGGAGAAAACTGAAGGACCTTGAAGAAATCCATGCAGTTACAGAGAATGCCACCAATGAGATGCCAGGGTCAAGCAGTGTTCAAAGCCAGATTGATAGGAAGACATTACAACTGACATTACTACCCAGTTCAGAATATGTGGAAAATAGGCAAAGTAACTTGCACACTTCTGTCAGGAATTACTAGTAATTATGACATATCTTTTATACAGTGGACAATATGATTTGCCTTTCAGATATTGGGTCATGTCTCACTTCTGAAAAACAACATTTTTCAGAGGATAACCATAAATCATAGTAGCAAACGATTAATGCTATTGAGAAAAAAAAAAGATCCTTTGCCATAATTCTGTCCTAACAATCCATATGACAAACATCAATTGCCAAATGTTTAAAAGGTACTCAATTTGAATTAGTATACTTAGTATACTTTATTTTTATTAACATACCAAATTGAATTTTTTTTAAATGTGCAAGTCATTAAGTCTCAATTTAAAGTGCAAAATTGTATTTAAAAAAATCATTCATTTTATTTCACCCTTTAATCTGTTGGATTGGGTTTTCAGATATTGGAAAAAGTATTTGCCTTTAACATGTTCAAGCAATTATAGCGTGGTACTCAGTTAAACTTCAACATAATTTTTTAAGAGCTGCATATTAGTAGCATTTCTTAGTTTAATTCCCTACATTTATGAAATAATCTTAAATAAAAAAGCTAAATGCTCACCTTCGCTGGAGCATGGATCCATATAGCAGGATTCAGAAGAATGTGATCACACAGTTGTTTAAGCAGAGGGCCTCCGTTCTGCAAATTACTTAGATATTTGGCAAAGGCCAAACACAGTTCCAATACATCTCTGGTGATATGAACTTTGGAAGACTACAACAAAGGTACAATTTCAGATATTGGTATCAATAATTAAACTATTTAATAAAAGACTCACATAAAGAACAGTTCTTTTAAATCTCACTTCCAATTTATTAAGAAGAAATCAGAGTAGGCATCAGCACGAGGAAATCACACTTTATACCATGTCATTTACCATAACCACAAACTATACTTCACTTCTGCAGATGCATTTGTTACACGGTATTCAAAAAATATTAGTTAATTCTCTATGAATAGCAGTGAATTGATCTGTTTCTGGAAAAACATGTTTCAAAACAAGTGAGCACAAAAAGCCAAGCAGGACTATACTTGAACTCAATACATATCTTGAAATAATTGTTTTAGAAGGAACTGCAGATGCTGGAAAAATCTAAGGTAGATAAAAATGCTGGAGAAACTCAGCGGGTGAGGCATCATCTATGGAGCAAAGGAAAAGGTGACGTTTAGGGTTGAGACCCGAAACGTCACCTTTTCCTTTGCTCCATAGATGATGCCTCACCCGCTGAGTTTCTCCAGCATTTTTATCTACCTTTGAAATAATTGTGTTGTTTTTTCTCCCTTGATCTTATTTGCATCAAATGCTTTTTATGACATCTACATTTCACTGAATCACAAAAATGTCACAATTTAGACTTGCATGCAAATAAGTTATTCATTAAGGTTAGGGTCTTAAATCTGATATGCCAATTTAACCCAAAACAAAAGATTATTTCAAAAAATGAGAACGTAATTGATAGGGATAAAAGATCAGTTGTTCATTCTAGCCAATTTCCACAGTTGGTTCTAAATTATTAAGCATAAGAAAAGAAAATACTCTGCTAACCAGATACAATTACTGTCCAAGGTGACTTGTGAGGTTTAGATCAATTACATGTTCAGCAGACTTCAATTTTTAGCCAAGCCACTAGATGGGGTAGCCCAGCCAGGGAATAGCACACAGCTAAATACAGCTAAATTAACAGTGTATACGATAGCCTAAACCTAATCTTTTAAATAAATAGATCGTAGGAACTCTTTGCCATGAAGGCCAACTTGTCATTTGCCTTCAAACTACTTGCTGGACCTTCCTTGAACTGTTTGTGATTGTGCCCCTCTGAATTTACAGTTTATCTCAGTTAAAATAATCATTTGAAACACAAATTTGAGATATATTTTCAATGGAACTTTTAGTTTCCTTACATCATACCATAACTCACAAGTTTTGGAAATGATAGGAAATGGGTCATGCAATCTGGTCATCAATTTATCATTTTCAATAAATCCAGCTTATAATTTAAAAGGAGTGGTTTTGCAAAACCCTAATCGTAAAGCTAAATTAAAACACTGGCCTTGGCTATAATCAGAATTTTAACAAGCTTTCCTAAAAATGTCTCACATAGTTCAGTTTGGTTACTTTTAAATTCATTCATTAATCTATTCCTTAATTCGTTAACTAACTGAAAAATCATATATAAGCTAACTAGTTACAACATTTACCTTTTCAAGGCTGAACCCAATGACGAGAAAACCCTTACAAGACAGAATTTGCTCTTGCATAGCCACTGAATTCTTCAGTAACTCCATTATAAATGCCAACAGTGTGGAACTGAAACAAATCAAAATAGACAAAAGATTTCAACATTTTAAACATACTTATACTATATAAAGAACATTGTACATAGAACAAAGGTACAGCATAGAGACCGGCCCTTCGGCCCACAATATTTGTTCCAAACATAATGCTGAGATAAACTAACCGCATTTGCCTACACATGATCCTTGTCCCTCCATTCCCTTCATTGCATGACCTATGATATGAGATGAAGGAAATGGAGGGAATGATAATTAAGGGAATGGACGGAATGAAGGGAATGAAGATAATATGAAGGGAATGGATGGAATGAAGGGAATTATAACAACATTATCTACATAGCTTCAATCATCTTTCACATGACGTTTCCCTGCACCTATATCTTATGCCCCCACAATAACCCATGGGTGTTGATTTTTTCCAAAGCTTCTGGAAATGATAAATGTAACCATCAATTTAGCCATATAATCTTAAAAAGTTTCCTTCTTCTGGAATTTTTAGTGCCTGAAAATCCCAATCAGATAAGGACAGAAAGCCTTGTTCCCTGGAAACATTATGGCCAAAACACAGAAATTAGTTATCTTTTTCATGCTGGATTATGAAAGGCAGACTGACTATTTCCACCTTATTAGATTTAATCCAGAATCATTGTTTTCTCCCTGTTCTACCAAATGAACTGGATTAGATAAGGGAACTCAAGGTAAAGGAACCATTAGGAGGTAGTGACCATAATAACCTGTAGAGGATCATTGTGGGCTCTTCGACCATCGGAGCCTACTCTACTTTGTTCTGTACCTTTTCATACCTCTAGTTTCCCTCTCTCTCCTGACTCTCAGTCTGAAGAAGGTTCTCGACCCGAAATGTCTCCTCCTCCTTTTCGTCAGAAATGCTGCCTAACCAGCTGAGTTACTCCAGCATTATGTGGCTATCTTGTAGAGTGAAGGCTTGATTCTCAAGTACTTGGCAAGCCAGCACTTCAATAGGTCAAAGCCACGAACAATCCCCAGGCCACGTAAAGGACGATACCAATGGAGCACCTGGATCAACAAGAGGCAGCACATCGGGAGTCGTGTTCATGTGATAGGAACAGAATTAGGCCATCAAGTCTACGCCATTCAATCATGGCTGAGCTACAGTGGCTTGCAAAAGTATCCATACCCCTTGAACTTTTCCACATTTTGTCACGTTACAGCCACAAACGTAAACGTATTTTATTGGGATTTTATGTGATAGACCAACACAAAGTGGCGCATAATTGTGAAGTGGAAGGAAAATGATACATGGTTTTCAGATTTTTTTACAAATAAAAAAACTGAAAAGTGTGGCGTGCAAAAGTATTCAGCCCCCTTTACTCTGATCCCCCTAAATAAAATCCAGTGCAACCAATTGCCTTCAGAAGTCACATAATTAGTAAATAGAGTCCACTTGTGTGTAATCTAATCTCAGTATAAATACAGCTGTTCTGTGAAGGCCTCAGAGGTTTGTTAGAGAACATTAGTGAACAAACAGCATCATGAAGCCCAAGGAACACACCAGACAGGTCAGGGATAAAGTTGTGGAGAAGTTTAAAGCAGGGTTAGGTTGTAAAAAAATATCCCAAGCTTTGAACATCTCACGGAGCAATCCATCATCGGAAAATGTAAAGAGTAAGTCACAACTGCAAACCTACCAAGTCATGGCCGTCCACCTAAGCTGACAGGCCGGGCAAGGAGAGCATTGATCAGAGAAGCAGCCAAGAGGCCCATGGTAACTCTGGAGGAGCTGCAGAGATCCACAGCTCAGGTGGGAGAATCTTTGCACAGGACAACTATTAGTTGTGCACTCCACAAATCGGGCCTTTATGGAAGAGTGGCAAGAAGAAAGCCATAGTTGAAACAAAGCCAGTGCAGTTTGCCACAAGCCATGTGGGGGGGACAGCATACATGTGGAGGAAGGTGCTCTGGTCTGATGAGACCAAAATGGAAGTTTTTGGCCTAAATGCAAAATGCCATGTGTGGCGGAAAACTAACACTGCGCATCACCCTGAACACACCATCCCCACTGTGAAACATGGCGGTGGCAGCATCATGCTGTGGGGATGCTTTTCTTCAGCAGGGACAGGGAAGCTGGTCAGAGTTGATGGGAAGATGGATGGAGCCAAATACAGGGCAATCTTGGAAGAAAACCTGTTAGAGTCTGCAAACGACTTGAGACTGGGGCGGAGGTTCACCTTCCAGCAGAACAACGACCCTAAACATACAGCCAGAGCTACAGTGGAATGGTTTAGATCAAAGCATATTCATGTGTTAGAATGGCCCAATGAAAGTCTAGACCTAAATATAATTGAGAATCTCTGGCAAGACTTGAAAATTGCTGTTCACAGACACTCTCCATGCAATCTGACTGAGCTTGAGCTATTTTGCAAAGAAGAATGGACAAAAATTTCAATCTCTAGATGTGCAAAGCTGGTAGAGACATACCCCAAAAGACTTGCAGCTGTAATTGCAGCGAAAGAGAAAACGGGGAATTACAGACCAGTTAGTCTAACATCAGTAGTGGGGAAACTGCTGGAGTCAATTATTAAAGATGGGATAGCAGCGCATTTGGAGAGTGGTGAAATCATTGGACAAAGTCAGCATGGATTTACGAAGGGTAAATCATGTCTGACGAATCTTATTGAATTTTTTGAGGATGTAACTAGTAGAGTGGATAAGGGAGAAGCAGTGGATGTGTTATATCTGGACTTTCAGAAGGCTTTCGACAAGGTCCCACACAAGAGATTGGTATACAAACTTAAAGCACACGGTATTGGTGGTTCAGTATTGATGTGGATAGAGAACTGGCTGGCAGACAGGAAGCAAAGAGTAGGAGTGAACGGGTCCTTTTCAGTGACTAGTGGGGTGCCGCAAGGCTCAGTGCTGGGACCCCAGCTATTTACAATATACATTAATGATTTGGACCAGGGAACTAAATGCAACATCTCGAAGTTTGCGGATGACACGAAGCTGGGGGGCAGTGTTAGTTGTGAGGAGGATGCTAGGAAGCTGCAACATGACTTGGATAGGCTGGGTGAGTGGGCAAATGCATGGCTGATGCAGTATAATGTGAATAAATGTGAGGTTATCCACTTTGGTGGCAAAAACAGGAAGGTAGACTATTATTTGAATGGTGATCGATTAGGAAAAGGGGAGATGCAGCGAGACCTGGGTGTCATGGTACACCAGTCATTGAAAGTAGGCATGCAGGTGCAGCAGGCTGTGAAGAAAGCGAATGGTATGTTGGCATTCATAGCAAAAGGATTTGAGTACAAGAGCAGGGAGGTTCTACTGCAGTTGTATAGGGTCTTGGTGAGGCCACACCTGGAGTATTGCGTACAGTTTTGGTCTCCTAATCTGAGGAAAGACATTATTGCCATAGAGGGAGTACAGAGAAGGTTCACCAGACTGATTCCTGGGATGGCACGACTTCCATATGAAGAAAGACTGGATAGACTTGGCTTGTACTCGCTGGAATTTAGAAGATTGAGGGGTGATCATAGAGACTTACAAAATTCTTAAGGGGTTGGACAGGCTAGATGCAGGAAGATTGTTCCCGATGTTGGGGAAGTCCAGGACAAGGGGTGAGGGGGGAACTTCTTTACTCAGAGGGTGGTGGCTGTGTGGAATGAGCCCCCAGCAGAAGTGGTGGAGGCAGGATCGATTTTAACATTTAAGAGTAAAGTGGATAGGTATATGGACGTGAAGGGAATGGAGGGGTATGGTCTGAGTGCAGGTAGATGGGACTAGGGGAAAACAAATGGTCGGCACGGACTGGAAGGGCCGAGAGGGCCTGTTTCCGTGCTGTAATTGTTATATGTTATATGGTTATATGGGGTCACAGTTTAAGGATAAGGGGGAAGTCTTTTAGGACCGAGATGAGAAAATCGTTTTTCACACAGAGAGTGGTGAATCTGTGGAATTCTCTGCCACAGAAGGTAGTTGAGGCCAGTTCGTTGGCCATATTTAAGAGGGAGTTGGATGTGGCCCTTGTGGCTGAAGGGATCAGGGGATATGGAGAGAAGGCAGGTACAGGATATTGAATTGGATGATCAGCCATGATCATATTGAATGGCGGTGCAGGCTCGAAGGGCCGAATGGCCTGCTCCTGCACCTAATTTCTATGTTTCTATGAATGGCGATGCTGGCTCGAAGGGCCGAATGGCCTACTCCTGTACCTATTGTCTATGTATCTCTCCCTCTTAACCCCATTCGCCTTAACCCCATTAACTCCCTTTGCACCTTCGATTTCTGGATTCTCTCCCCATTTAGAAAAAGGTATTTGCCTTTATTCCTATTATCAAAAAGCATAATGGCCCTGTCTCACAGTGCGAGTTGACCCACGAGTGACCCCGAGTGAAAGGAAAAATCAGACTCGTGGTTGTGTACGAGATTCCAAGTTTATGTTCAAGAGTTTAACCGAGTTCCCACGGGTATGTCTAAGTTTGCCGTTTACTTCTCATTTCTGCGATGTACCAAGTTCCTCTCCCGAGTTACTCTTGAGCCAACAGCGACTACCGACATGTGGAAAAATCATCACATGGATAAAAATGTCATGCAGGTTTTTTTTTACTATAAAAAGCCACCCATGACCATGGACAGAACTGCCCCGATGATCAGCTTCTCAGTGTCTCTTATGTAGCTGCATGCTTCTCTTGTCATGCAATTAACCGCTTTTATCAAATCGTTGCCTATCATTGCTACAATGCAATAAATGGCATTTAAAGTACTTGGCTGTCAAAAAAAGCGCAAAACGTAAAGGTGTTTAAGAAACGGTCTGCAGGGAGAACTTCAAAGCTTTTGTAAATCGATTAAATTCAGGTAGAAGTTGAACTCAAAATTTAAATCCCCTGAAAGTTAGGTTTCTTTACACAGGATAGATGTTCTGCCAGAACGGAGTTGCTGAATAAAATTGTTTCCCGTTTTCTTCCGTTTCTTGCATGATGTCGGCTTGCCAGCTTTATTTCACACTCCGTGATCTGTGTAATGTATATAAGTGTAAAATAATAAACTGACCAAGAAGGTCCAGTGTTCTCCCCTGTTAGTTTAGTTTAGAGATACAGAGAGGAAACAGGCCCTTGGGACCAATGGGTCCGCGCCGACCAGCGATCCCCGCACACTAACACCATCCTACACCCACTATGGACATTTGTACATTCACCAAGCCAATTAATCTACAAACCTGTACGTCTTTGGAGTGTGGGGGGGATCTCGGAGAAAACCCACGCAGGTCACGGGGAGAACTTACAATCTCAGTACAGACAGCACCCATAGTCGGGATCGAACCCAGGTCTCTGGCAGGCAGCTGCACACCATGAATGATGGCCTGTTTTAAGTATCAAATAGAAGAGCAAGAAGGTGATCAAGGCAGAGAAAGTGTAGAGGCCAATGCCCAGGTAGTCCAACTCGCAGGAGTGCAGGTCCACCATGACGACGCCGTGGCCGCGGTGGGCTTTGGGGGAGGTGCAGGTGACATCGGTGACCAGGCGAGGGATGTAGACCGTGGTCTGATTGATCCACCACACGAACCTGGTGTCGCAGGTGCAGAGAAAGTGGTTGCCGCTTAGCCGCAGCTCCCGAAGGTGTTTGATGGCGCTGTCCAGGAAACTGGAGGCCTGGATTGTCTTCAGGTTGTTGTAGCTGAGATCCAGGTACTGCAGGGAGGTCACGTCCCGCAGGAAATCCTTGGTCAGCTTGGAGAACTGGTTGCGGGTGAGGTTGAAGACATGCAGAGTCTGGGTGCAGTTGGACAGCATGCGAGGCACTGTGATCAACAGGTTGCTACCGATGTCCAGCACCTCCGACCAGGCTAGCAGGTAAAGCCTACCCCAGTTGAAGCTCCACAGCTCGTTACCACTCAGCACAAGTTCCTTGAGTAGCGGGGGCAGGTGGTCAAACACGTCGTGCGGCATGAACGCGAGTTTCTTCCCCTAATAATCCGCTGCTATCTGTGTTCGAGAGCGAAAACTTGCAAAGGGCACGCACGGTTCCTCGCCAACGAAGATGGACACAAAATCCTGGAGTAACTCAGCGGGACAGGCAGTATCTCTGGAGAGAAGGAATGAGTGATGTTTCGGGTCGAAACCCATTACTTCTCTCCAGATATACGGCAACAGCACAGCACAAAACCAGTCTGAAGAAGGGTCTCGACCCAAAACGTCACCAATTCCTTTTCTCCAGAGATGCTGTCTGCCCCGTTGAGTTACTCCAGGATTTTGTGTCCATCTTCGTTGGCGAGGAACCGTGCGTGCCCTTTGCAAGTTTTCGCTCTCGAACACAGTAAAATCATTATCTGAAGAAATGTCTCCTCACTGGCTCCAACATAATCTATGTAGCTCACGTTTCTCTCTGCTTCATATACGTGGGAATTCCCTCAGTCTGGTCACTTTTCACGCGTCCCACCCAGTGTTAACCCTTCCCATCAATGCTTGAGGCCCCATCTTCACTCTGTACCTTCAGCTTCATCGGCGGCTCTCTCCCACCGAAAGTATCCAAGTTAATTTCAGACCCCTATCCATCCATCCATTCATTCATTTCCCATTAAGATCTGACTAATCTTCAACATTTCTCTTCTGGCACTCAGGCCAACCCACGATATACTCAAGATTCACTACGGTAAACTCATGGGCCACTACGTTCTTACAACGAGTTTAAATGTTTCAAATTTTAACTTCAAGAGTAAATTTGACTCGTGGAAATCTTTAAATATGTTTAAACATTTTCAAGAGTTAACAAGTTTCCCGGGTACCTGCCGTTAGCACCGCGAGTCACTAAGTTGCGTCCAGAAGTTCCGACGTTCCCGCTAAGCGAATTGTAGGTGATTACCACGAGTTTAATTTGTTTTAAACTCAGGGTCACTCGTGGGTCAACACGCACCATGAGACAGGGGTTTATCTCCACAAATTGTTATGCTGTTTTCCATCTGCCATTTCTCTTCCCACTCTCCCAACATGTCCAAGCCGTTCTGCAGAATATCTACTTCTTTACACTACCTGCCCGTGCACCTATCTTCGTACAATCCACAAACTTGGCCATAAGGCCGTCAATCCCCTCATACAAATCATTAATATACAACATGAAGAGTAGCGGCCCCAGCACTAACCCCTGTGGAACTCCACTAGTCACTGGCAGCCAACCAGAAAAAGCCCCCTTTATTGCCACTCTTTGCCTTCTGCCATCCAGCCAACCCGGATGGCAGAAGCTGATACCAATGCTGGTATCTTCCCTTTGATACCATGAGCTCGCATCTTCATTAGCAGCCTCACATGCAGCATCTTATCAAAGGCTTTATAAAAATCTAGGTAAACAACATCCACTGACTCTCCTTTGTCTGTCCTGATATTTACTTCCTCAATGAATTCCAGCAGATTCAACAGGCAAGATCTCCCCTTCACAAAATCATGCTGACTTCGGCCTATTTTATCATGAACTTTTAAGTACGCCGTAACCTCATCCTTTATAATGGACTCTAAAATCTTACCAACCACTGAAGATAAGCTAACTGGCCACAAAGCACTCTTCTGCTTTGTTCCCTTGTACAGCAGGGTAATATTTCCAATCGTCTGGAACTACTCCTGACTCTCATGACTCTTGAAAGACTACTACTAATGTGTCCACAATTTCTAAAGCCACCTCTTTCAGAACCCTGTGGTGCAGTCCATTCAGTCCAGGTGTTTTATCCACCTTCAGTTTTCTTACTCTTTATATATCGAAATAAAGAGATTGTGAAGTGGAAAGGAAATGATACATGGTTTCCAAATTTTATTACAAATAAAAAACTGAAAAGTGTGGCGTGCAAAAGTATTCAGCCCCCCTTAGTCAATACCTTGTAGACCACCTTTCGCTGCAATTACAGCTGCGTCTTTTGGGGTATGTCTCTACCAGCTTTGCACATCTAGAGACTGAAATGTTTGCCCATTCTTCTTTGCAAAATAGCTCAATCTCAGTCAGATTGGATGGAGAGCGTCCGTGAACAGCAATTTTCAAGTCTTGCCAGAGATTCACAATTGGATTTAGGTCTGGACTTTGACTAGGCCAATTCTAACACATGAATATGCTTTGATCTAAACCATTCCATTGTAGCTCTGGCTGTATGTTTAAGGTCGGTGTCCTGCTGGAAGGTGAACCTCCGCCCCAGTCTCAAGTATTTTGCAGATTCTACCAGGTTTTCTTCCAAGATTGCTCTGTATTTGGCTCCATCCATCTTCCCATCAACTCTGACCAGCTTCCCTACTGAAGAAAAGCATCCCCACAGCATGATGCTGCCACAACCATGTTTCACAATGGGGGTGGTATGTTCAGGGTGATGTGCAGTGTTAGTTATCCGCCACAAATAGCGTTTTGTATTTAGGCCAAAAACTTCAATTTTGGTCTCATCAGACCAGAGCACATTCCTCCACATGTTTGCTGTGTCCCCCACATGGCTTGTGGCAAACTGCAAACGGGACTTCTTATGGCTTTGTTTCAACAATGGCTTTCTTCTTGCCACTCTTCCATAAAGGCCCGATTTGTGGAGTGTACGACTAATAGTTGTCCTGTGGTCAGATTCTCCCACCTGAGCTGTGGATCTCTGCAGCTCCTACAGAGTCACCATGGGCCTTTTGGCTGCTTCTCTGATCAATGCTCTCCTTGCCTGGCCTGTCAGTTTAGGTGGACGGCCATGTCTTGATAGGTTTGCAGTTGTGCCATACTCTTTCCATTTTCGGATGATGGATTGAACAGTGCTCCGTGAGATGTTCAAAGCTTGGGATATTTTTTATAACCTAACCCTGCTTTAAACATCTCCAAAACTTTATCCCTGACCCGTCTGGTGCGTTCCTTGGGCTTCATGATGCTGTTTGTTCACTAATGTTCTCTAACAAACCTCTGAGGCCTTCACAGAACAGCTGTATTTATACTGAGATTAGATTACACACAAGTGGACTCTATTTACTAATTAAGTGACTTCTTAAGGCAATTGGTTGGACTGGATTTTATTTAGGGGTATCAGAGTAAAGGGGGCTGAATACTTTTGCACGCCACACTTTTCAGTTTTTTATTTGTAAAAAAAAAAATTGAAAACCCTGTATCATTTTATTCCACTTCACAATCATGCGCCACTTTGTGTTGGTCTATCACATACAATCCCAATAAAATACATTTACATTTGTGGTTGTAACGTGACAAAATGTGGAAAAATTCAAGGGGTATGAAAACTTTTGCAAGCCACTGTACCACAGTTGTTGGGGACTCTAAATTAGGTTCTGCCAATTGTGTTTAGAAACCCAAAGTACTCATCAGGTTCAGTAATGGTGGAAGTAAGATAATGTTCAAAAGTCACACAGTCACTGGATTATGTAAAGATCACAGTAAACAGTATACATACAGTAATAAATATATGAGAAAAACACCAGAGTAGTGCAAAGATTACAGTGCAATCTAGAATAATGCCAAAAAGGGAACAATAACCGAATAACCAAACGAGACAGAGTTAAGAGTACCTCTGGAAAAGGGATATGATAGAAGAGGGAAAAGAGAATAGCCAGGATGGCAGGCATCCCTGACAATACTTCCAGCCTTCCTCCATTCCTTCACACACTGTGAAGATGGACTGGATGGAAGAGAGTACCGAGCTATTGATAGACTGAGTGTGTTTACCACTCTCTGTAGGTTCAGGTGATCAAGAACAGAGCAGTTGCCACAGCAGGCCAAGGTGCACCCTCTCAGATAATCCCGTTGGACATAACAAATCTTCTAGACATCTAAAAAAGCAAATATGCTGATGCATTTTCTTGATCACTGCCTCAGTGTGACAGGAACAGATTAGGTTGCTGGTGTTATGGCTGCCTCGGAACATAAAGCTATCAACGAGCTCTACAACAAGTCTGTTGATTAGGACAGAGTCGTGTCCATTTCCTTAGGTCAACAATCAATTCTTTCTTCTTGCTGATATTAAAGGCTCGGTTGTTGGCATGACAAAAGGTTCACAATATCTGTCCTGTACATCGTGTCATTATCATTGATCCGACGTGACAGTGGTATCATTGGCGAATTTAAAATTCAAGTTGGTATTTCGCTACACAGTCATGGGTGTGCAGAAAGTAGAGCAAGGAACTAAGCGCACAAACACAGGTGCACAGGTGTTGAAGGTTGGGTGCAGGAAATATTACAACCAATTCTAGATGACTGGGTTCTGCTGGCCAGGATGTCCAGAAACCAGTCGCAATGGAGACTCCAAGGCCAAGGTTCAGTAGTTTAGGGACAAGCTTATGCAGCATCATGGTGCGAAAGGTTCAGTTGCAGTTTGACATACGTCTTCTTATTGTCACGGTATTGACATTCTCTGTGGACCTATTTGTCCTATATGCAAATTGCAAGAGGTCCTTGCTGTCCAGAAGGATGTGGGCCATTATGAATCTTTCAAAGCACTTCATTACGGTTGATATTAGGGCTACTGGACATTAGTCATTGAAACTGATCACTTTACTTTTCCTAGGGATTGGAATGTTGTAGTTTTCCTTGAAGCAGATGGTTCAAGCAACAGATTGAAGACATCAGCAAAGACCGTTGGTTAGAGAATGGAAGGGGATATTCTGGGTCATTTGAGCATAATAAGAATGTAGTAATGCCTGGAAGAAATCGCGGAAAAGATGGTAGCAGGGTGACTGAGATGGGTTATGGAGCACAGACATAACTGCGGCAGTAGCACAGCGGTAGAGTTGCTGCCTTAGAGAGCCAGAGATCTCAATGGCCTGTTTCCACACTGTATCTTGAAAGTCTCAAATCAAAAGACATGTAGACAAACTGGAAAAGTGAAGAAGGATCTTGACCCAAAACTTCACCTATCCATGTTTTGCAAAGATGCTCCCTGACCCGCTGAGTTATAGCAGTACTTTGTGTCTTTTTTGGTAAACCAACATCTGCAGTTCCTTGTGTCTGCAGGAGAACTATAGATTGGATTCTCAAATATATAAGAAAGGAGGGAAAACATATAGGAAGAGTGAACAGTTAATATACAAATAAACAATGTTCATGATATCCGAGGAGCATTTAACAGGCTGGAGTGAAGAAATTCTGGGATTTGAGCCTAATGGCGATCAGAAAAGCGGTTCGGAAAAATACATAAGTATGGCATTATTGTATTTGAGTTTGGAAATAACTGAGTGAGTTTATAGGTCCTAAAGTATAAAATGTAGACCATTTGAAGAGGGTTAACCAGAACAATATATTGTGGGTACCTCAACTGCTCATTACCTTTTTATAGGATGGTAACTGGTCAGTTATCTTCGACAATGGTCCTAAGATAATATTTTCAGCAAACTGGGTGCCCAAATGATCACAAAGTAAAAGAATCGTAGAAAAGTTGAAAATATTAAAACATTTTCAAATCTGAAACAACACCAGAAAATGCCGGTAACAGACGAGATGTGTGGGAAGGAACTGCAGGTTCTGTTTTAAATGGAAGACAGACACAAAATGGTGGAGTAACTCAGCGGGGCAGGCAGCATCTCTGGAAAGAAGGAATGGGAGTCGTTTCGGGTCGAGACCCTTCTTGAGACGTCACTCCTTCCTTCTCTCCATAGATGCTGCCTGTCCCGCTGAGTTATTCCAGCATTTGTGTCTATGCTGGTAACACCCGTGTTGAAGACCTGCCATCGGAAGAGTCTCAGACTTGAAACTTTACCCGTTTCTCTTTTTACATTAATTTTCTGACTTATTTCGATTTCCAGCATCTGTGGGGTTTTCTAAATTTTATTTTTAAACCATAAGCCTCAGGTGGCATAGTAATTAAGAGGAACAACAATGGAGCTTGAAATCAAACGATCTGATATCAGGACTGAGCCAGAGATAAATGATAGGAAACAGAGAGGAAATGTAGCAAGCTAATCTGACAAGGAGACACTTCAATACAAAATAATCGCTGCAGTATATCCTGGAAATCATGACACATAGTAAACGGATACATTTACATGATAAAACACTGAATATGGTAAAGAAAACATTAATCCTGCACAGTTCAAGTGATTAAGTGAACTCTTATTTTAATTTCATGGTATTCAAGATTCAGAAATATTAGCTGCAAGGTTAGGTTGAAAAAGCTAATGGTTCTTTCTTGTAGCAAAACAGGTTATGAGGTTATTTCAGAAACACGTCCAAGATGATGGCAAATGTGGATATGGTAAATAGAGTGAAGCGATCTTTTTAAATGGATGGCTTAAGAACTTAGAGGTGTAATTTGAAGTGACAAATTTAAAAAGGAAAAAGACAATAAAGGTGAGAGGGCTTTTTTATTTTATAAACAGATTCTAGGCAATCAGTGAAACTACTATAATCCAACATCCTCAGGATTTTAGTGATTCCAGGCAGGCAGATATTTCAGACTATTGGAAAGAGTCATAGATCAGAGTGTTACAGTGTGGAAACAGGCCCTTCGGCCAAACTTGCCCACACCGGACAACATGTCCCAGCTAAACCATTCCCACCTGCCTGTGCTTAGTTCATAGCCCTCCAAACCTGTCCTACCTATGTGTCTGTCTAACTGTTTCTTAAACGATGGGATAGTCCCAGCCTCAACTACCTCTGGCAGCTTGTTCCATACACGCACCATCCTTTGCGTGTAAAAAGTTACCCCTCAGATTCCTATTAAATCTTTACCTCTTCACCTTGAACCTATGTCCTCTGGTCCTTGATTCCCCTCCGCTGGACAAGAGACTCTGTGCATCTATCCAATCTATTCCTCTCTTGATTTTGTACACCTCAAAAAGATCACCCCTTATCCTCCTGCGCTCCAAGGAATAGAGACCGAGCCAACTCAACCTCTCCCTTTTGCTCACACCTTCTAGACCTGGCAACATCCTCTTAAATCTTTTCTGAACCCTTTCAAACTTGACAACATCGTTCCTATAACATGGTGCTCAATATTCCAAATACGGTCTCACCAACGTCTTATACAATTGCAACAATTGATGAAAGCCATTGTGTCAAAATCCTTTTTGACCACCTTATCTACCTGCGACTCGACCTTCATGGAACTTCATACACTTGTACTCCTAGATCCCTCTGCTCTACAACACTACCTAGAGGCCTTAATTTACTATGTAGGTCCTGCCCTTGTTAGATTCCCAAAATGCATCAACTCACACTTCTCGGTAGTAAATTCCATCAACCATTTCTCAACCCCACCTGGCCAATCGATCCAGATCCTGCTGTAATCTTTCACAAACATCTTCACTATCTGCAAAACCACAACTTTTGTATCATCAGCAAACGTGCTATCTTGCCCTATATGTTCTCATCCAAATCAATGATGTAGATGACAAACAGTAACAGGCCCAGCATCGAACCCAGTGGCACACCACTAGTCACAGGCCTCCAGTTTGAGAAGCAACCTTCCACCATCACCTTCTGCTTCCTTCCATGGAGCCAATTTGCTATCCATTCAGCTATCTCTCCTTGGATCCCATGAGATCTAACCTTCCAGAGCAGCCTACCATGAGGCAACTTGTCGAACGCCTTACTAAAGTCCATGTACACAAGATCTACAGCTCTGCCTTCATCAACCTTTTTGCTCACCTTAAAAATTTTTTTTTTTTAAATCAGATTTGTGAGACACGACCTCCCACGTACAAAACCATGCTGACTGTCCCCAATCAGCCCTTGCCTTTTCAAATGCCTGATATATCCTATCCCTCAGAATGCTCTCCAGCAACTTACCAACTATAAATGTTAAGCTGTAGGTTAAAGTGCACATTGTCAGATTTCGATAAAGGCCATTTTTATACATTTTGGTTTCACCATATATAAATTACAGCAGTGTTTATACATAGTCCCCCCCCCCCCTCCCATTTCAGGACACCATAATGTTTGGGACACATCAATGTTATGTTAATGAAAGTAGTCATGTTTAATATTTTGTTGCATATCTTTTGCATGCAATGACTGCTTGAAGTCTGGGATTCATGGACATCACCAGTTGCTGGGTGTCTTTCCTGGTGAAGCTCTACCAGGCCTGTATGCTTGCTTTGGGGGCTAGTCCCCTTCACCATATAAAATGCATGCTCAATTGGGTTCAGATCGGGTGATTGACTTGTTCACTCAAGAATTGACCATTTTTTAGCTTTGTTGCTTTAGCAGTATGTTTGGGATCATTGTCTTGCTGTAGATTGAACTGCCGGCCAATGCGTTTTGAGGCATTTGTTTGAACTTGAGCAGATAGGATGTGTCTATACACTTCAGAATTCATTCTGATACTACAATCAGCAGTTGTATCATCAAGGAAGATAAGTGAGCCAGTACCTTCAGCAGCCATATATGCCCAGACAATAATACCCCCACCACCGTGTTTCACAGATGAGTTGGTATGCTTTGGATCTTGGGCAGTCCCTTCTCTCCTCCATAATTTGATCTGGCCATCTCTCTGATATAAGTTAATCTTCGTCTCATCTGTCCACAGTACCTTTTTCCAGAACTGTGGTTGCTCTTTTAAGTACTTCTTGGCAAACTGTAACCTGGCCATCCTATTTTTGCGGCTAACCAGTGGTTTGCATCTTGCAGTGTATGCTCTGTATTTTTGTTCATGAAGTCTTCTGCGGACAGTGGTCATTGACAAATCCACACCTGACTCCTGAAGAGTGTTTTTAATCTGTCGGACAGGTGTTTGGGGAGTTTTCTTTATTATAGAGAGAATTCTTCTGTCATCAGCTGTGGAGGTCTTCCTTGGTCTGCCAGTCCCTTTGCGATTAGTAAGCTCACCAGTACTCTCTTTAATCTTAATGATGTTCCAAACAGTTGATTTTGGTAAGCCTAAGGTTTGGCTGATGTCTCTAACAGTTTTATTAATGTTTCTCAGTCTCGTAATAGCTTATTTGACTTTCATTGGCACAACTTTGGTCCTCATGTTGATAAACAGCAATAAAAGTTTCCAAAGGTGATGGAAAGACTGGAGGAAAGACTAGGTGCTGAGAGCCGTCTTATACCTGCATTAAAGAGGCATTTCAAACACACCCGAGCAATTATAAACATATGTGAAGCCATGTGTCCCAAACATTATGGTGCCCTGAAATGGGGGGGGCTATGTATAAACACAGCTGTAATTTCTACATGGTTAAACCAAAATGTATAAAAATAAAATCTGACAATTTGCACTTTAACCACATGTGATTTTTTTTCTATTACAAATTTCAAATTGTGGAGTACAGCAGCAAATAAATAAATAATGGGCCTTTGTCCCAAACATTATAGAGGGCACTGTATATCCACTTCAAAAACCAACTGCATATTAAATAATGCATACCTGTGAATGTATTCATATAAAAACTGATGGAGGAACTCAAAGTCAAGCAGCATCAACCAGTCTACTTAACTACTTCAACAACCATTTCACTTCATATAGTCCCCTCAATAGAAGGATTACTGAGTCATTAGGTAAGAGGTATGGTACAAAGGCAAATTAACAAAATCTTGGTTGAGAAGGTAGGATTTATGGTATGTTTTATAAACAGAAAGCTATAGGTAGCGAATTCCATGGCATTGTCAGCTGATGGCATTAATGCCAATGTTTGAGCATTTAAATTCAGAGAAGCAGACATTTCTGGGAGGTGCATGACTTAAGAAGATGAAAATGGATTGGGGCACGTGGGAATTTAAAACATGGTTGAGAATATTAAAATCAAAGCACTGCTTAAACAGAAACCAATATTTGAGAGTAAGAAGTGGGCATAGTGAGCGAATGGGATTGTACATTCAATTTGATAACCCATTAACAGTGCCCCGAGAGAAATGAATAATCAATTCCCGAGCAGAATGAACATCCACAAATTCACTTACCAAACAGTGTTGTCTACTTGTTCTGAAGAATGTTGATAATAGTCAAGTTGTGCAAACAATGGGAAAAGCACCTGGACACCACCAATTGAATGTATAGCACTTTGCACTGAATGTGTTACAACAGCTTTCACATCCTGTTACAAAAAACAAAACTTATATCAAAAATTTATGAAACTGAACTTCTGAACTCACTTTTTATGCAATTAGTTTGAAGAAGGCAGAAAAACAAATTTACCAACATTTTTTTAAAAACCAGATGAAACATTGTAAAATAAATGTATTCACCATTCAAATTTATTTATTCACCACTTAACAGGCGAGAGAAAAAGTTACAAGTCAACATTGAAAACAGTATGGCAGTTTTTAGTCACTTGCAAGAGGCTCTCCACATGCCCAAGATGCATAAAACTAGTTACATTAGAAAAATAACTTATTTTCTAAATTGAATATATTTTTTCAAAGATTTGTCCATAACATGCCATAAATGCTTTAGCTGTTGAAATTAATTAACAACAGAATAAATGTTTTGTCCTTTTTAAAGAAACTAGTACAAAGCAACATTGACAGAACTTGGCTTTTACCTGAAGCATGAGAGCATGAGGAGAATGAACAAAAATCGATGGATTATCCTTCGGAGATGATTCTAGACAGAGTTGAGCATCTGTAGCCTTTGGATTGTATGTGAAGGCAATGCTACCAGACAGCTTGCCGTCATAAAGTAGTAACTTGTGGTGTTCCGCTAGAAGGAGATCACTTTCTGCTTTAAATTTGAAAGCACCCTGGAAAATATCAAAGTTACTCAACTTGATGTGGGTAAAGATGATTTAATAACAGTAATTCATTTCCACAAATTAATAACCATCATTAATAACCTACTCTGCAAAGAGTAGGAGTAAACGGGTCCTTTTCAGAATGGCAGGCAGTGACTAGTGGGGTACTGCAAGGCTCAGTGCTGGGACCCCAGCTATTTACAATATATATTAATGATCTGGATGAGCGAATTGAATGCAACATCTCCAAGTTTGCGGATGACACGAAGCTGGGAGGCAGAGTTAGCTGTGAGGAGGATGCTAGGAGGCTGCAAGGTAGCTTGGATAGGTTGGGTGAGTGGGCAAATGCATGGCAGATGCAGTATAATGTGAATAAATGTGAGGTTATCCACTTTGGTGGCAAAAACAGGAAAGTAGACTATTATCTGAATGGTGGCCAATTAGGAAAAGGGAAGATACAACGAGACCTGGGTGTCATGGTCCACCAGTCATTGAAAGTAGGCATGCAAGTGCAGCAGGCTATGAAGAAAGCAAATGGTATGTTAGCATTCATAGCAAAAGGATTTGAGTATAAGAGCAGGGAGGTTCTACTGCAGTTGTACAGGGTCTTGGTGAGACCACACCTGGAGTATTGCATACAGTTTTGGTCTCCTAATCTGAGGAAAGACATTCTTGCCATAGAGGGAGTACAGAGAAGGATCACCAGACTGATTCCTGGGATGGCAGGACTTTCATATGAAGAAAGATTGGATAGACTCGGCTTGTACTCGCTAGAATTTAGAAAATTGAGGGATGATCTTATAGAAACTTACAAATTTCTTAAGGGGTTGGACAGGCCAGATGCAGGAAGATTGTTCCCAATGTTGGGGAAGTCCAGAACAAGGGGTCACAGTTTAAGGATAAGGGGGAAGTCTTTTAGGACCGAGATGAGAAAAACATTTTTCACACAGAGAGTGGTGAATCTGTGGAATTCTCTGCCACAGAAGGTGGTTGAGGCCAGTTCATTGGCTATATTTAAGAGGGAGTTAGATTTGGCCCTTGTGGCTAAAGGGATCAGGGGTATGGAGAGAAGGCAGGTACAGGATACTGAGTCGGATGATCAGCCATGATCATATTGAATGGCGGTGCAGGCTTGAAGGGCCGAATGGCCCACTCCTGCACCTATTTTCTATGTTTCTATGTTTCAATCATCTTCCAGCCTATTTGGTAACAAAAATCTCCATGTGGACTTCAAACTGCTTCCGACCTTCATTTGCCTGTCACGGTGGTTCATCAATGCTCTACTTATAATCTATCCTTATTACATCGACATGTCTTCAATAACATTTCAGACCTGATGTCTAAACACCTATTTTCTCCTCTCTGACCCATTTAATTATGGAATACATGCATTCCAGAAAAATCTGCATATCTCCATGACTTCTTTAATAAGAGTTGTTACAACTTTAAAACTACCATTTTCCTTTTTACACCTTCTCTTGGACATACAATTGGTTGCTCACTTGCAATCTTTTAGCTGATTATATCAGCACTTCTGTCATTATGAAGCAGTCTGAAGAAGGGTTCCAACCCAAAACGTCACCTACTCCTTTTCTCCAGAGATGCCTGAAGTTACTGAGTTATTCATGATTTTGTGTCCATCTTCTGTCATTTAATTTCTTCTGCTCTCCAATCATCCTTTGGTCTAGTCACACCTCCCATCTTTCTCCGCAACTTAAAAAGTGTTTTACCTCTGAAATATTAAATGTGATTCTCTCGCTCTATATATATGAATATTCCAGGTATTTGCTGTTCTATTTTAGATTAGCAGAATCTACAATGTTTTGTTGTTTTTACTTTACCTTATATCCAATGCCAAGTTGATATATTGCAAATATCTGAGCTGCATTGAGACCTTCGGCAAAGACATAAACTGCTCCAAGTTGGCCGCAGAATACCCGATTTGCATCTGCTGTTTCTGAAGATCCCAGGAAACATTTGTCAAATGTCTAAAAAACAAACAAATTGATTATTTATGTAATTTGCAATTCCTTAAGTTAAAATGTAATTTTTTTTAGCAACGGTAACAGTATACACAAAATCTTTGAATGTCATTTCTAATAAGATCAATTTCCAATCATGAATTTAATTTTCCTCTGTAACTCGGTTGTGTCTTCAGCAAGTTTAGTGCTCATAATATATTGTCAAGAATATTGCTTACAAAACCCCTTACATTCCACCAACATGAAGGGTACACTCCATCACTGAGAGAAGTAAGCAATGGAAAGTTACTGTGCACAAAATACCTACATTCAATGAAAAACACCAGATAAAATGGGTAATACTCCATCCCTTGAGAAACCTTCATGTGTGTTTGTGGTCTGACCAAGAAATGCAAACCCTGCCAAAAGCAAAACCTCACTACATCTAAACAATAAAGTGGGAAGAGTATAGTTTCGTTTAGATATACAGTGCGGAAACAAGGAGAGCTGTAGGTGCGTGGACTGGGGCTATCTCCCCCTCCCTCAGAGGCACACTGGGGTTCCAACGTCAGCTGCAGAAGCATCAACTTTTAAAAGTGACAACACACAAGATGCTCAAAATAATTTGGTTACGCTTCTTCTTCAGAGAGTGAAACAGAGTTCAAACTGCTGAATTATCAGAACTGTAAATAGAGCTAAACAGGTTTTATAATGTACAGGAAGGAGGAGGGAGAAGGGAAAGAAGGGATCAGAAGGGAAAGTCTCTCAAAGCATGGGCAGGATGAATGACAAAGGGATAATTGTGAGAGGCAAGAGAGGTTGGTAACTTTTCCCAATTCTTCACTGTTAATTATTTAAACTGCTATTCTTAAAAGAAATATAATAATTTGCAGACTGTAAATAATTAAGCTCCATTTCAGGCATGTCAATATTTTCTTGCAATATTAAGAGTAACTCAAGTAACTAATATTCATTGTCAATATATTGACAACACTGGCAAAGGAAGCAAAGCTCTTTTGGAAGACCCAACCGTAACATCAATTTCCAAGATGTATTTACACTCAGAATATCCCCAAAGAATTAGCTTGTCATTTTGGAATGGAACAAAAAAGACTGCAGCAAAAAAATGAATGAAACAGAAAAACACACAAGGATCCCTTCACAAAATGAATATTCCAAGAGAAAATAACTTGAAAGTTGTAATACGGAACATCGTTTATAAGAATAAAAAAAGGATTTAGATTTTGTTTAAAAATTAACTCATCACATTTTTTTGGCATCTAAATAAAAAGGAAAACACTGGCCAAAATATCTACAAAAACGAAAATTTCAAATGTCACTTTGTAATTCTACTTACATCACTGGTATTCACAAGCCACGTGATCTCTCCAAAAGATGCCAGTTCACCATTCACATAGCATCGGATCTCACTGTTTTTCCATCGATGGTAGATATGTACAATGGTCACCATGTACCACTAAAGTAAAGTATTTTAACTTTGTTATATGCTGAGAAATTACATGCTAAAAAAAGAAAATAGTGATCTAAATTACATTATTCGTTTCCTTCTTTGAAAAACTTAAATAGTTCTCCTACTAAATATTTTGCTCAGTACAAACATCATTGTTTTTTCCTGACTTACAAGCTCCCAGCAGGCAACAGTGAACTATCTACTATTTGCAATTATGAACCATTTTGCTACACATTTAGATGGCAGAAATTAGATAAGCTTGAAATGCCTAAACTTTCAACATGGTAAACATTTCTTTCTCAATTATGTCCAAATTTTCATTAAATTACGAATTCAGGATTCATGTTTTATTGAAATATTGCTATCTCAAGTCCATCGTACTTGTTCAGCAAAATTACTTCCTTTCGGTTATCTCACTGTGGGCTGCACAGTGGTGTAGTGGAAGTGTTAGCTACTTCCTTACAGTACCAGAAACAAGGGTTCAATTCTGACCACGGGTGCTTGTTGGTACGGAATTTGTGTTCTCCCCGTGACCTGCGTGGGTTTTCTCCAAGATCTTCTTCCCATACTCCAAAGATGTACAGGTTCGTAAGTCGATTGGTTTGGTGTTAATGTAAAAGTTCCAAGTGTGTATAGGGTAGTGTTAATGTGCGGTGATCACTGGTCGGTGCGGACTCAGTGGGCCCAAGGGCCTGCTTCCGTGCTGTATTTCTAAACTAAACTAACAATAGCAATGATAAGGTAGAACTTCCAAACAATATTATTTCCCCAAACATTATCTCAGCCAAATCTTTGCCACACATAACCTATCCCAAATTCCATCACCTCGATCTTTTGGCCTAGATTGTCACGTGGTTATGCATCTGCCTCAAATTTTAAATTCTCAGATTTTAATATAATGGTCATCACCACCCATCTCAACATTCTTCTCCAACCTACAATCATGCGCCCATGCAGTTTGGTGGCTATATCTGCCCAACATCATCACTTCAGCTCAGATTTTCCTTTTCTTGTCTCGTCTGGTCTACTGGATATAACCCACAGCCTTGCCTTTACCAACACATTACACAAAAATAAACATAATCTAAACTGTCAATTAACTGTCACATTCTGTCCCCCTCTCTCGCCTTTTCTGCTATCTAAAACTTTTTTTTTCTCTTTCCAATTTAGATTAAGGAACCTCGGCCTGAAATATTAACTGCATCTCTTTCCATAAGTACTGCCCAACCGGCTGAATGTTCCCACAGGCTGTTTTTATGCCTTAAGCATATATTTTAACATTCTTTGTCACTTTAACATTATTTTATACCATAGGTTTGTTCGCTTCTCGCCTGACAAATCTCCACCCCGCACCTTTGTTTTTTAGTTTCTGTCTTATATATTTATAGACTTGTTACCTTGTTTGTGGCAACAAGAAAGCTCATCCCTCAAAACCTTCTTATGTCATGCAATTAGCCCATAAATGATTTTGCAAAGTTTGCAATACTTCCGGGTTAAATCAAATGTTTTAAGTGGATGACAAGTTGCAGTAAGGGCCTGTCCCACTTTCACGACCTAATTCACGACCTCTGCTGAGTTTGCTCGTGACTCATACTTGCAGCATGGTCGTAACGAGGCTGTAGGAGGTCGTAGGTAGGTCGTGATGCTAGTCGTAGGCACTCGTGGCATCAAGTAGGTCGGGTGTTTTTTCAGCATGATGAAAAATGTCCAAGAGTAAATTGTTCATGAATTAGGTCGTGAAAGTGGGATGGGCCCTTTAAAATTTCATCGTCGGAGCAATATTTCAGAAGTTTGTAAATAATTATATAGTTAAAAGCCGATTCCTTAACAAATAAACATTTCTTCTTTATAACTAGAAACCAACATGTCAATAGAATACTTGCCTTTTGTGGTTTGAAGTCGTATTTTACACAATGCTGAAATCCTTTTCCTTTTGACTTTATTGACGTCACAATAAGGCAACCGCCAACAAAATGAGCAGAATATCCAAGACCTTTATTGGTCCGGAAACTAGTGGAAAGAATAAATGAATTTTAATGAAGCAAGTATTTGGCAAATAATCACTAACCAAATAAACTCAATTATTAATTCACCAAGCAACATCAGAAAAAACTAAATTGTTAAATGAACAAACCCAAGTGAATAGATTTGCTGCAGCATGATGAACTGAATATTACACTTTTACAAAGTACTCATACTTTAAAAAGGGGAGACATCCAGGCTTTTGTACTTACCAGTATAAGTAAGGTTTATCTTTATCAACATTGATATTATTCAAAGGGTCCATTCTGAGCCACGTGTGAAAAGTGAAACCATTCTGATAAGGCCATTTAGCAATTGGAGGTAGAGCTATAGCCTGAAACAAACAAAACCAATCCATAAATTATTTCTGACCACAATCTGGTATCTTATTTTCTCCTCGGTTATTCAATGTCATACATTTAGCTTCAGCTCAAAGAAAGAACATTGAACCTCTTTTCCCATTCATGTAAATCTGCAAATAGGTACACTGATATATTGAAAGTGAATATGTTCCAAAATATTTCATATTCCACTTCAAATTGATAATCTGAATCCCCCCACCCCCACAGATTAAACATTTTGAGATTGGAGGAAACATATGTATAATCTGTAAATAGACACAAAAAGCTGGAGTAACTCAGTGGGACAGGCAGCATCTCTGGAGAGAGGGAATGGGTGATGTTTCAGGTCGAGACACATCTATAATATTGGTCTACAAATAATTGTGTAAGAACATATTAATTAAAGGAGAGCTGAGCACCAATTGGACATAATAATCTTAAAAGCAGCAAAACACTGACTATAATTGAAAGCAGCAGGATCCAATTGTCGTTATTGTTCAGCGGATCCTAAAAAGGTAATTACATGCGCTAGCAGCTATGCTATTCTATCCCTAGATTAGATTTAGGAGCTGAGCAGAACTGCAATTTAAATTGATAATAGCTGCTAAACACTGTAAGCAGTCATCACTATAAGCAATTTTGACTCTATTTTTTGGGTGAATTAAGGACTATCTAATTTAAATAAAGTACAAACCAAAGCATTTATGGTAGCATTCAAACAAAAGCCATTTTACCACTAGACTGGTTGTCAAATTACCACACCCCCAACCAATTTTCATAATTAGGCTGTGCAAAATTTAGTATCCAAAGAAACACAAATTATACACAGATAAGAAGGAAATAACCTGAATGAGACTTCGAGTTATGAAACATTATTAAAGATTCAATTTAAAAAAATGCTCAAACTTAATACTAAAGAATAACTTTGGGCCAGCAGCAGAATTGGTTTGCAGCACAATTTGTTGCCTCATGGCAAGGTATCCTTTATTATTTCATTACAATCATTGCAGGGACTCACCCTGGTTCAATAATTAGGACACCTCTAACCAACCAGTTCCCCAATGTAGTTACAATGGTGATGACACCGTCAAGGCATGCTTTAAAAAAAATTGCCTACCCTTCAATCTACTCAAAATGATGAAAGCAGTTATCAAATAGGTCATCAAGCATAAACTATCCACCAATAACTGCTCACCAGTCTCACAGATCCAGATTTCAACACAACTTTGCTCCAAATTTGAACAAGGGCCCTGAATTCTAGAAGTGATTTGAAATTAACTGCCCTTGAGATAGGGACAGCTTTTGCCAAAGTGTAATCATGGAGACCTGGTCAAACAGATGTCAATGAGATCAAGGGGAAATATTCTGCAATGGCTCAGACAATCAAGAAGATGGATGTCATTTTATGGAGACAATCACAGTTCAGCGATATGATTATATGAAAACATCTTTGGCCCAACCATCTCCAACTGATTCACTAATGACCAGCTTACATCACATGCTCAGAAGTCGGGACATATTTACACAATGTTAAATTTTAGTTGCAGTTCCTCAAAGTAGGCCATAACCTGCCTGACAACAATGAAGCCTAGACAACACTTACATCACAAATGTGGCAGGTGATGACCATCTCCAAGAAGATCTAACCACCTACAATTATGAAATTTAACAATACAGCAGCAGTATTATCACCATTAACATCAATGTGAAACTCATATGGATCAGCACATAAATACTGCAGCTACAGAAGTATGCCGGGGATGGGCTTTTGGATTGATTTACCTCACAATTCCTCAATCATCTTTCTGCCACATACTAATCAGAGGTTTTATGAAATATTCCCTATTTACCCGGCCGAGTGCAGATCAAAACAAAACATTTTTTTAAAAATTGACAGCATCGAAGACAAAGTAGCCTGCTTGATTGGCAGTCCACTGACCAACCTTTTCAAAAACGTACTTCTTCTAATACCTGTGCAAAGAGATTACAGCATGTACTACCACTAACCACCTATTTTTCAGCATCTCAAAACATACAGATGTACCACGTGAAAGAACAAAGGCAGCATTAAAACAACATCATTTGGTGGATCCCCCTCACATTGCATACTATCAACTTAAAACTATACCTCGTCTGTTCCCCTTCATGGGCATAAATCCCGGCCTGGATAGGGTGAATGTGAAGAGGATATTTCTACTAGTGGAAGAGTCTAAGACCAGAAGGCACAGCCTCAGAATAAAAGGACATTCCGCTAGAAAGGAGATGAGGAAGAATGTCTTTGGTCAGAGGGAGGCGTGAATCTGTGGAATCCATTGCCAGTGACGGTTGTGGAGGCCGTCATTGGGTATTTTTAAAGCGAAGATTGATAGCACAGGTGTCGAAGGTTAAGGGAAGGCAGGAAACTGGGGTTGATAGATCAGCCATGAGTGAATGGCAGAGTAGACTTGATGGGCTGAGTAGCCTAATTCTGCTCCTACGACTTATGAATATGCAAATGCTAGTAGCATTGCAGCAGCTGATGATAACAGCTCATCAGGGATGGGCAATAATTAATGTCAATACCATTAATCCTCTCATCCCCTAGGTGAATAATACGGCAAACATAAATCAAAAGCTACAGGTTTGAAACGTAATTAATGTGCACCAAACATGATCATAATTTCCTGATTCATAAAATATTGAGCTGACAAAATTGTTGGATTGATTCTTTGCTCAAAATGTGATTAATGTATCAACTATCAGCTCTTCCAAAAGCAGCAATACCACAATAGCAACCAAGACCTAGAAACCACCAGGTCAGGATTATGATAACCCTGTCCATGATTGAACAGCATCCCAGTTCCTTTTTCACACCCACATCAACGTTTGTGAACACAGATCAATAATTAACTTTGCAAAAACTGAATTGGAATTTAATAAAATTGCTGGAAATACAGAGTAGGTTGAGCAGCACCCTACTGCACTAGAGTGTAACGACAGTAACAGATTTTAAAGTTTCAGATTTCATCAGAGCTCAAAATACAAATCAGAGAGCAATTATATTTTAAGTTGCAAGGAAAAGGAGGGAAGGGAAGAACAAACAAAATGTCTGTGATAGACCAAAGATCAAGAGAGATGATGATGTAAATGATGGTGATCTCTGTGCAGAGACTGTAGAAAAGGCATTAATTGCATCTAATTAGCCTCAAGGAGACATAAATAAAATAAGGGCAGGGCATAGAACAAAAAAATATGCTGGAACTGGGAGATACAAAACACTGAATTTACTGGGCATTTGAAATATGCAGCTCCATAGGACTTTGCTTAGGAAAGATGTGGAGGCTTTGGAAAGAGTGCAGAGGAGGTTTACCAGACTGCTGCCTGCATTAGAGGGTTTCATCTGCACGGGGAAGTTGGATAGACCTAGAATGTTTTCTCTGGCAGATCGGAGATTGAGGGACGACTTGACAGAAGCATATAAAATGAGGGGCATGGATAGGGTAGACTCAGAACTTTTCACCCCAGTGTGGAAATCTCCAACACTAGAGGACTTGGCTATGAGGTGAGCAATGGAAGGTTTGATGGCAATGTGGGCAAGTTTTTTTTTTACAGAGAATGGTGGGAGCCTGGAACACACTGTCAGAGGTGATGGTGCAGGCAGATATGAAAGCAGCCTTTAAGAGACTTTTAGATAGGGATATGGATATAAATCAGGTTCGGCACAAACATTGTGGGCCGAAGCCGTTCCTGTGCTGCACTGTTCTATGAAAATGCTGAAAATACCCAAACAGTTCAGGAACAATCTACAGAGACAAGAAAACTCAGTTCTGACATGAATTAGAAAAGTTACTAATCTCAAGTAGTTCAATTTATCGTAGAGTCTTGACATCTGTAACATGCCTGGTCTGAAGACGAGTTGCTATTCTTCAAACTTAGTTAGGGTTTTATTGAAACAGTCCAGGAAAGCAAAGATAAAAGTGTCAAACTGGCAGTGCAATGGCAAATTAAAATGATGACCAGTGGATGCGCAAAGTCACCTTAAAAGAACGAGAGGCTGACTATTAAATATGTAGAAGCGAATCATAGCTCACCTGAAAAAGATGTTTGGTCCTTGGATGATGGAAAGCAAAAAGGTAAAAGGGCAAGTGTTGTGCTTCCTGCAGTTGCAAGGAAAGATTCTGTGAGAAGGGGAGTGGGTCTTGAGGGATGTGCTGGAGTGAATTTGTCTCATTGCAATATCTGAGAGTGTAAATATTGTGGCAATAACAAAAAGCATTTTGAAATGGAATGAAAATAAATGCAAACTAAAACAGATCCTAGAAGTGGAGGTAATATTGAAAAGAAAATAGGGATTTTTAAATATTTGGCCAAAGGCATGATTATTTAATCGCATAATTTTATTACTATTAACTGCAAGATACAAAATACAGTATTCTTAATTGACGCTCATAAGCAAATAAGAAGATGCAAGACCAGTAAACAAAAAGTACCTGCATCGTAATCACCTGTTTACCACCAGCCAGTACAATGAGGTTTAAGTAATGCTGTTGTTATTGATGCCACAATAATAGAAATGGTTGGCACAATTTGCATGAAAGAGGGAACCTTAGTTTTTACCAGAGACTATGTAAGTGAACCAGAGGAAACTATTCTCTCAATAATGGCAATAATTAATTGGAATTAGAGCAAAGTGCCACAGGGATGAATTATAAATTGTGGGATAGGGATTTGGGGAAAAGAAAATCATAAATTAACTCAAGTAGTTCCCCTTAAGACTTAAAAACAGAAAAACAAAATCTAAAAATAGCAGGTCAAGCAGATATTGTTGAGAGACACAATTAACATTTCAGGCAAATAAGCTTTCACCATGAAGGGAAATAGCTAGAGATAATGTGTGACATTTTGGGTCAAGATCCTTCTTCAGAATGATGTCAGGGGAGTAGGCGGGACAAAGATAGTATGTGGTCAGAGACAGTAAGACTGGCAAGACAACTGGGAAGGGGAGGGGATGGAGAGGGAAAGCAAGGGCTATTTGAAATTAGAGAAGTCAATGTTCATACTGCTGGGGTGTAAGCTATCAAAGAGAAATATGATGTGTTGTTTCTCCAATTTGCACTGGGCCTTACTCTGGCAATGGAGGATGGGTGGAAGGTGAGGACAAAGGGGACAAATGGAGGGAGGGGGAGCAAGAGTAGAGCTGCCGTATATCGAGGAGACCCAGGTGAGAGCCTCATATATAATGGAAGAGGTGAACCCCCATTTCCTAAAGAATGAGGCAGAGGTTCACTTGCATCTCCTCCAACCTCATCTACTGTGTCAACTTCTGTACATCGGTGTAGATTAGTATGTTTTCACTATAAATATATAAGAAATCACACAGATTATGCATGCTACTCATTCCTTACGTAGTCCAGTCCAGACCTTCATCCCTACCCTGGGCCAGCCCTATAAGTCTGTCTCTTTTTCTCTCTCTCGCTGTTTAGATGTGGACCACTGTGATGAAAGCACGGTGTGTTCCCTCCGTTACTATTGCATTGAAGATTATGAGTTCTAACGTCTATGTGGGAGTCCGATCATTTCAACATGGTGTCAGAAGTGGGATACGAACCCACGCCTCCGATCGGCCCCTAAAGTGCAAATTCAGAGTGAGCGAGGTAAACTACGTGGGTCATGTGTTTACCAGTAACAGCCTCAAACCTGATCCATCAAAGACTATTGCAATCAACCAGTTACCAGCACCCACAGACATGCTCAGTCTGAAGAGATTCCTTGGCATCGTAAGCTACTTGGGGAAATTCATCCCAAATTTCAGTGAACTATCGGCCCCATTGCGCCAGCTAACCCACAAAGACACTGTTTGTCAATTTACCAGCCAGTATCTCAGAGACTTTGCTACACGCTGGGAATTTCGTCATATCACCAGCAGCCCCGAATACCCACAGTCAAACGAACTGGCTGAACGTGCCGTCAAGAGTGCCAAACAAGTGATGGATCGATCCGACAGAGCAGGATCAGACATATACCTAGACCTGCTCAACCTGCGCAACATTTCCCACCCAGCGACTGATGTCAAGGCAAACCCGAGCCACATTGCCAGTGGTGAAACAGACACTAGTACCGCATGTGATCTCACCTTCCAAAATACAGACCAAACTACAACAAAAGCGTGACGTTCAAAAAGGATGGTATGACAATATGAGACCACTTCCACCACTAGCCAAGGGACAAGTAGTCCGTCTACAAACCGACAAGGGTCACGACCGCATTGGTATAATTTCTGGAACTGCTTCCGAACCACGTTCATATTGGTCAATGCCGATGGCGGCACCTACAAATGTAATAGACAGCACCTCCTGCCTGTGAACGAGCCAGCACCACGTCCGTATTATACTGACCACACAGGTGTACTTCCATCCCCATCCAACAGCATTAGCCCGACCATACCACCACCACCATCTGCTCCTGATCCGGCCGTATCGCCTATGGCCACGCCACCTCCACCCCTGCCATGGTCTCCCGTTTCATCGCCGGGAATGCAGTTTCAATCTCCTGCACCAATTCTACCACCGATCGCATCTCTGGTGACGCGGGAAAATGCAGGACTGTACCATACGCATTCCTTAAGAGGATGTAGATTAGTACACCTTTACTATATAATATTTAATATATACATTCCTTATGTAGTCCAGTCCAGATCTTCATCCCTTCCCTGGGCCGGCCGTATAAGCCTGCCTCTCTCTCTCTCTCTCTCTCAGTTTAGATGCGGACCACTGGGATAAAGCACGGTGTGTTCCCTCCGTTAGTATTGCATTAAAGACTATGAGTTCTAACGTCTTTGTGCGAGTCTGATCATTTCAACAATCGGCGAGACCAATTGCAGGCTCCGCTCCTTAACCTACCTATTCTCCTGGTTGTGCAGCACTTTAACTCCCCCTCCCATTCCCATTCCCAATCTGACCTTTCTGTCCAGGGCCTTCTCCAGTGAAAGAGTGAGGCCCAGTGCAAATTGGAGGAACAACATCTCATATTTTGCTTGGGTAGCTTACACCCCAGCAGTATGAACATTGACTTCTTTAACTTCAAATACCTCTTGCTTTCCCTCTCTCTCCATCCCCTCCCCCTTCCCAGTTCTCCCACCAGTCTTAATGACTCCAACTACATTCTATCTCTGTCCCGCCCACTCCATTGACATCAGTCCGAAGAAGGGTCTCAACCCGAAATGTCACCCATTCCTTTTCTCCAGAGAAGCTGCCTGGCCCGCTGAGTTACTCCAGCATTTTGTGTCTACCTTTGATTTAAACCAGCATCTGTAGTTCTTTCCTACACATGGTTAGAGATAATACAAGTTGAGATAGGGAAAGCAGAGAAATATACATAGTTTTGCAATCAGATGAGACCCAGACGTTAAATTACAAAAGATATGAAAGTGCAGGAACTGCTAAAGGGGCTGATAATGGGACAACTAAAACAAAAATAATGCATGAACAGGTTGACATGTGAATAGCAGAATCATTAACTGTGATATGCAATTGAAAGATAAATACTGTTATTGGCACTTATGTTGAGGTTCATTGCAAAAATGCCAGAAGCTTGAAAACAGACATTGCTTTTTCTTTTTTCCTTTCCTTTTTTTTGGGCACCTCATTTCTATTTTCTCTCTTCTTGGTTTCCAACTGAGCTGTTTAGTATCAGCAACACTTTCTTTTTTACATTGGTATTAGCTAAATCATTATCCGAAATTGTTTAGTAGAAGACTAGTTCAGTTTAGTATTGTCACATGTACCGAGATACAGTGAAATGTTTTTGTTTGCATGCTACCCAGTAAAAGAAGAGTATACATGAGTACAATCAAGACATCCACAGTGGACAGATAAAGGCTAAAGGATAAAGGGTACAATGTTTAGTGCAAATATACAACAGAGTGAAGTCCAATAAATTCCAATTAAGGATAGTTCAAACATCTCCAATGAGGTAGGTGGGAGGTCATTCTAGCTGATGAGAGGATGATCAGAGGTATTTTATTCATTATTAAGTTGCCTCATCTTACCTATAATAACAGTTGGCTCATTGCTTCTAAACTTAGTTTAGAAGTTAATCTAGTTCATATTACTAGTTGCTTTTCAATTTCCAATCTTTTCAAGTTTGATATCCTTAGCAAAAATAGTAATTTTTAGCTATATTTTATACTAATTTATGTAAACGCAGTAAGAATATGAGGACTATAAAAATAATCAATACAACTAAACTGAACAATTATTGCATTCATTTCAGCCATGCCATAAAATATCTAGTGAAGAAGCACAAAAGATAATTCCATAATTTATTTTTCGTTAGAGTAAAATGATTATTTTTTAAAGCACCAGGACTATTTGGGATAGGTTGCTGCACTAGCATACTTTTACAGTTAGTTTGATGCAATTCTGAGAATAAAATTAAGTCAGCCTTACAGAGAGAACTATAGTCCTGTTTAAATGAATTATACAGTGCCCTCCATAATGTTTGCGACAAAGACCCAACATTTATTTATTTGCCTCTGTACTCCACAATTTGAGATTTGTAATAGAAAACAAATCACATATGGTTAAAGTGCACATTGTCAGATTTTATTAAAGGCCATTTTTATACATTTTGGTTTCACCATGTAGAATTTACAGCTGTGTTTCTATATAGTCCCCCCATTTCAGGGCACCATAATGTTTGGGACACATGGCTTCACAGGTCTTTGTAATTGTTCGGGTGTGATTAATTGCCTCCTTAATGCAGGTAAAAGAGAGCTCTCAGCACCTAGACTTTCCTCCAGAATAAAACCTTTAGAGACATCAGCCAAACCTTCGGCTTACCAAAATCAACTGTTTGGAACATTATTAAGACGAAAGAGAGCACTGGTGAGCTTACTAATCGCAAAGGGACTGGCAAGCCAAGCAAGACCTCCACAGGTGATGACAGAAGAATTATTTCTATAATAAAGAACAATCCCCAAACACCTGTCCGACAGATCAGAAACACTCTTCAGGAGTCAGGTGTGGATTTGTCAATAACTGCTGTCCGGAGAAGACTTCATGAGCAGAAATACAGAGGCTACACTGCAAGATGCAAACCACTGGTTAGCCGCAAATGTGAGATTGCCAGGTTACAGTTTGCCAAGAAGTACTTAAAAAACAAACCACAGTTCTGGAAAAAGGACTTGTGGACAGATGAGACAAAGATTAACTTATATCAGAGTGATGGCAAGAGCAAAGTATGAATGAGAGATGGAACTGCCCAAGATCGAAAGCATACCACCTCATCTGTGAAACACGGTGGTGAGGGTGTTACGGGCTGGGCATGTATGGCTGCTGAAGGTACTGGCTCACTTATCTTCATTGATGATACAACTGTTGGTGGTAGTAGCATAATTAATTCTGAAGTGTATAGACACATCCTATCTGCTCACGTTCAAACACATGCCTCAAAACTCATTGGCTGCCAGTTCATTCTACAGCAAGACAATAATCCCAAACATACTGCTAAAGCATCAAAGGAGTTTTTCAAAGCTAAAAAATTGTCAATTCTTGAGTGGCCAAGTCAATCACTCGATCTGATTGAGCATGCCTTTTATATGGTGAAGAGAAAACTGAAAGGGACTAGCCCCCAAAACAAGCAAAAGCTAAAGATGGCTGCAATACAGGCCTGGCAGAGCATCACCAGAGAAGACACCCAGCAACTGGTGATGTCCATGAATCGCAGACTTCAAGTAGTCATTGCATGCAAAGGATATGCAACAAAATACTAAACATGACTACTTTCATTTACATGACATTGCTATGTCCCAAACATTATCAGTGCCCTGAAATGGGGGGGGGGGAAATATGTATAAACACTGATGTAATTTCTAGATGGTGAAACCAAAATGTATGAAAATGGCCTTTAATAAAATCTGACAATGTGCACTTTAACCACATGTGATTTTTCTATTACAAATTGTGAAGTACAGAGGCAAATAAATAAATAACGGGTCTTTGCCCCAAACATTATGGAGGGCACTATAGTTTACCTTTGCAACAGTAATTTTCATTTAATTTGTTGCTTGGTGTCACCAACAGGAAAGCAGCTTAATGAAATAGAATTTCTCTCAAAAATATGAATAAAACTGCACATCCAAATTCTGAATCAAATACAATAGACAGGAGAAGGCCATTTGGCCCTTCAAACCAGCACCGCCATTCATAATCCTTACTGCAGCACTCTTCCCAGGAAAGCTGAAGAATGCATCAGGACCCGGCTTCTGCGGCACATGGTTCAATATGGTCAACAATTTTACTGCATGCGGAGGCTGCAAAGAAAATTGGTAAAATCAAATTATTGTAAATAAAAATGAAAACATTAAAACATAATTTTGCCTACATTAAGTTCAAATTATTTTGAAAGGTTGGTCATAGTATTTACTTCCAATAATAACAATATTTATGGTCAATATAGAAATTAAAAGTTTGCATAACAGAAGAAACTTAACAGAAGAAACAGAAGAAACATTATTCTGAAAATATTCATCAATTACTACTGCTGTGCAGCAGAACCTAGTTTCATTTAAATACAATTCAATAAATTATTCACTTGATCACAGAATATTACTGAGTTGTGATATTCAGGAAAATTACATCAGTTCAGCCACTAAACATGATATCAACAAAGAAGCTCAATTTGTTGCATTCCACTATCTTTTCCAATTGTGTTTATTTTCATGGTTTGCACTATAAAATATTTAATCATTTTAACGCTTAATTTTGAGTAATTAATAATTTTCCAAATTTTCCAAAGTTCCAACCCATTTATTTTAATATACGCAAAATTGCAGAATTCAAGCATTCTTAAAAATAACTCAAAAGACCAGGAAATGTTACCCATTGTCCTTTCTCTCCTTGCACTTTGCTGACCATCAATTTCAGCTCACGGACACTAATATTGTAGCTAGCCAGTACTCCCAGCATATCAACGAGCAGATCTGTAAGTGAAAGGATAAATTACTTCAAGTCGTTTGGTTGAATTTATTGTCATATGGATATGTATAGTGAGAAAACCACTAAAAGATAAGTTGCATTCAAACTTACAATGTAAATTATATCAAAAGGAAAATGTATGTAAAATACTTGATGAATTTATCAACTCCCAGTAGGATCAGTCGCTCTTTAGAAAATCTTGAACATGTTTTTTATTTTCCAAAGAAAAACCAAAACTTCTATTGGCGAAATCATTAAAAAAGCCAAAGCAATGAGTTAAAACATACAAGTCCGTTCCAATGTGCTGTGTAACTTGTAACTCATATGCTACAAGAAGTGATATCTTTACTTCATTTATTCAAAGGGCGATACTTTAAGAGCTTTTTGCTAAATCCCGTTTTGTCTTTAAAATTGAGTGCGACAGAGAAGCAACGCTATGCTGGGTTGCGCTCAGAGGTACACCTGTATTTAACTCTTAACCAGTGCTCGAAATTAGTGGTTGCCCGGGTGCCACTGACCACCCAAAGTGCCCCATCATTTTTCCCGGCTTGGCAACTTGGTTTATACCGAAGATAGACACAAAAAACTGGAGTAAATACGCGGGTCCGGCAGCATCTCTGGAGAAAAGGAACGTGACGTTTTGTGTCGGCGACGGTTGTGGGACAGATGCTAAGTGTGGCATGACGGAGGGTCGGAGCGAACGACGGGCTCCGCATAGCAGCAGCAGCCGCGACAGCGGCTCCATCTCCTCCTCCTCCCGCCTGGCCTGATAGCGGCCGCTGCCTGCCACTCCGCCAACAGCGCTTTCAAAACAAACCCATGGAGGAGGGAGGTGTCGGCTGGAGCGAAATTAGTGGGGGGGGGGGGGGGGGGAGAGGGTCTGAGGATAGAGGGCGGTGATTGGGGGAGGGAGACGTGCCAAAACACTCTTGGCAGACCTGCTCCGCAGCCAGGATCGATCCCGGTCTCCGGCGCTGCAATCGCTGCTGAACCGACATTGGACCATCCCCGTCCCACCCCGAGAGCCCCCCCCCCCCACGCCCGGGGGTAGCCAGAGACGTCAGGAGTCAGACGGGCACGGAGCCCCCAGGCCCACAGCCAGCAGAGAGAAGCAGCGCTAAACCCAGCTCAACTCTGCCTGTCCCACCAGGTTAATTTACAGCCCTGTCTGGATTGAGACAGGGCTGTAGTCGAGACAGGCAGAGTTGAGCTGCATTTTGCGCTGGATTGAGCCTCTGAAGCCTCGCGCGCGTGTGTGCGCGCGGCCGCCAAGATATTGTGGCCCCCCTGTCCCCTCCATATTTTGATAGCGATTTCTGTGCCTGGAAAGCCAAGGCAGCGATGATGCCGGTGCTGTCTCTCTGTCTGTGTCTCTCTGTCTCTCTCTCTGTCTCTCTCCGCCTCTCTCCCCCTATCCTGAGACTCCTCCTCTCCATCCCGCACTGATCCCCATTCCTGCCTCTATTCAGTCCTCACTGACATCCCGTGCTCCCCTCCTCATCTTACCCCCCCCCCCCATCTATTCATCCTGCACTGATCTCCCTATCCACCTCGCATTGATTCTCCTGCCACTCCTCATCAATCCTACACTGGTCCCCCAATTCATCCTGTACTGACCCCCCTTCCCATCCATCCTGCATTGCTCCTCTCTTCATCCTGCACTGCTCCCCCCATCCATCTGCACAGATCCCCCCCATGTCATCCCCCGCGCTCACCATTTTACCTCCTCCAACCAACACGCACTAATTCCCCTGCTTCAATCCATCCAATCCGCACCAATTGCCTTCTCTAGCGCCCCCCCCTCCCACCACCATCTGTTCATCCTATGTAATAATATTTTTATTATAAGTAATCCATCATATACTGGATAGGTATATGGACGTGAAGGGAATGGAGGGGTATGGTCTGAATGCAGGTAGATGGGACATGGGGAAAACAAATGGGCGGCACGGACTGGAAGGGCCGAGAGGGCCTGTTTCCATGCTGTAATTGTTATGGTTATATGGTTATAACAACGGTATAACAACTTTTCAAATACACAACCAATTTATTTCAATAAGTATACGAATGTTACAAGTTATTCTTATAAACTTCTATTTTTTTAGAAAGTAGAAAAGAATAGATTTTAATCAATAAGAATAGTGATTAAATAATAATTTTGATATAGAAAGAGAAGAGATAGAGAAGGAAAAATAAATATGTATATATTCTTTTTATATGTATTTAATTAAAACAAAGTATTATATATATATATATTAAAAAGAGAGATTATAGTATACATCTTAATAGTGAATAACACAATTTCAAATAGCAATATCAATGGAGACATGTATACAAATTAAAAAGACAAACAGAAAGTTATTTTCATCTGATCCTGTCGGGTACCCATTGAGTTGTGATGCCAAGAACAGCTACCCCTTCAAATATTCTGTATATGGAGACCATATCTGTTCAAAGAGTTCGTATTTGTCCATTAGGACAAATTTGATTCTTTCCAAATGCAACGTCTCCAACATTTCCACTGTCCACATTTTAATTTTGGAAGGGATAATGTTCCCTTCCAAAATTTCAATATTAATTTTTTCCCTATTATCAAACAGTAATCCAAGAAATTTCTTTGGTTTACTGTTAATATTAGATGTGAATCCGGAACTCCTAATATTATTAATTTTGGATCTGGGTCCAGTTTAATTTTAAGAACTTCAGAGATAACTCTAAAGATTTCTGTCCAATAATAATTAAGTTTTAAGTATCTATCCATCCTGCACTGATTCACACACATCCCCCCACGCCGACCCTATTGTGCTGGAAATGTCTTCAGAGCTAACATTGACTATGTTTGATAACGGAATGAGATCAAATAAGTTTTAATTCCCAATGTTATTATTCGTTTTAATCCATAAAGATGGATTAATTAAATTGTGAACACGTGAAACATTAAAACTGCAGTGTTCGATTGTCACTGATACCGTTGACACGTTATTACAAAATTAATTTTAATTGCAAATCAATGCTCTTGATATGGAGTATCAGTACTAGTTATTTAATGAGCAACATTCACAACTATATGTTGGATTTATCCAAGTTTTACTTCTACAGTCAGTCATATACATCATAAATTTGGTCAGGAGATATTTCAGTTGAAATTTTAACGTTAATTCTGAAGTGGGAATGATGGAAAAAGCGTTTATCAATATATATATATATTTTTTAAATTGTTGCTTACAAACTGGGTATCTTCATTTCTGTTCACAACACATACATCTAATCTGAATGTCCGGTAATGTGGCGTCTTGACACCTTTAAATATATTACCAAAAGAACATTTGTTGCATTTATGTCCTTTGGCCATCTCTTGCTAGTTAGTGTAATGTTTAAACTGTCAGATGGGTATAGTCAGTTTTAACAGCTATTATCATAAAATGCCTTTAGAAAATTCCTTGGAACCTGTATATTTTGTTGTGGATAAATTATGTGGGAAGCCAGAGTGTTTCTGTGCCAATAGCAATAACGACCCATGCTTTGGCCATGTCATGATAATTTTCGGTCCTTCACAGAAAACATGCTTGCTTCAATCTGTAGTGTGCATGGTTAAGCATATATGTTATCAAGGTCCAGGATTTATTGACACAGGTTGATCATACGCTGAATAATCCAACCACATTTTTGTTTGGAAGTGGAAAGAAATAATAAAAATTGCATTAATTGCAATGTGTAAAAAGAGTTGGGGCTTGTCATTGTGGTATATATCATGTCTTGATTGGTGAATATGTAGTTTGTGACTTTATTTGAAGCACAAATAATATGTGAATGCTTCATTGAGCATAATTCCGACTGGTAACTACGCACTTCGTCCGAGCACGCGTCATGCAAGCCATCTTAAATGACCACCTAAACTGTTATTTGGCAACCTAAAAAGCTTCCAAGGTTGCCCGGCTGGCAACAGGGAGAAATAGTTAAGCGAGAGCCCTGTTAACGGATAATTCATACCACCATATGCCAAAATATTCAACCATTTAGTTTAATCACCTTCCATGCAAAAATGGCATTAAAGCATTTGAATTGGCAGGCAATTAGTTTATAAAGAGTAAAGAACAATACTGCAAATTAACAGAGTCACTTGAAATGTTAATAAGATCTTAATTTCTTACCTCAACAAGTCAGATGCCATTTTGACTTGTCATGTCAAGTCATGACATCACAAAAACAAATAATCTTACCTGCTATCATGTTGTCAGTTCGATCAATTCTCTCCAAAACATGTTCAATCAATCCAGCATCTGTGCAGGCTTGTAGATTGCGAATGCTTTTTTTCAAAATTGCAATGAAGATGCTCCAAACTTCTGCCTGGCAAGTCACATCACAGTTGTCCAATAGCTCCACCATGCAGCCAACACTTTCCACTTCTTGGATCACAAAATTCATCTCCAAATCAAATTGTCCTCCAACAAGCTTTATAATAAAACAAATATGGAGAATATTTCACAATGTGGTCCAAATTTCCACGTCAGAAATTGCATGTGCATGTTTACATACTGTCTATTTCTACACTGTAAATCTTGTTCTTAATAATCATTAGAGTAAAACCCCATTAACCCAGCAACCTTATGACTTTGCAGATTACCTGGAAAATCTGATGTTACTGCTATGTTTATGAAAATACATTTTTTTTTCACTTTTTTCCTCACAAGCAAACACAAATTATCGTACAGAACAGTGTGGTACAGTGGGGCAGTGGTAGAGCTGCTGCCTTATAGCACCAGAGACGCGGGTTCGATCCTGACCATGGGTGGTGCATGTACATTCCACCTGTGACCGCGTGGGTTTCCTCCAGGTGCTCCGATTTCCTTGCACATCCAAAACACGTGCAGGTTTGTCGGTTAACGGGCTTCAGTAAAATGTGCCTAGTGTAGTATGCAAAAGTGGAGTCCTACCAGTGTACGAGTGATCAACGGTCAACGTGAACTTGGTAGGCCAAAAGACCATTTCCATGCTGCATTTCTAAACTAAGCTAAACACGTACAATGAATTTACTTGTGAATCTGTCAAATTTGAAGAGAGCAGATATATATAAACATTTCTGACACCAGCTGCGGCCGCAAACCTACCCATGTTCCTGACACCCGGTGTTCTGCACCCAAGTGGGCGATGTAGCTCTGGCCACATAGCCCACTTGAACACAAAACACCTGCTCACATGCCAGAGTACCAAGACAGTCAGATACTGGACCATCAAGAGTTCCAAACATTCAGATACTGGAGAATCAGAATTTTACTAAAATTTATTTTCAATGAGAAAAGAAAACATGATGCAACATCAAAAGGGGACACACTTGCGCATGCGCACACTCACACACACATGCACGAGGCTTCGGAGGCTCAATCCAGCGCTAAATGCAGTTCAACTCTGCCTGTCTCGCCAGGTTAACCTACAAGCCCTGACTGGACTGACGGGATACCAGCCCTGCTTCTCCACGCTGGCCATATTTCCCGTAAGCCCAGGCAGGTTAACCTGGCGGGACAGGCAGAGTTGAGCTGGGTTTAGCGCTGCTTCTCTGCGCTGGCTATGGGCCTGAGAGTGCAGCTCGCTTCTGACTCCCGACGTCTCTGGCCACCCGTGGGGGGGGGGAGGGGGGGGGCACTCGGGTGTGGACGGGACAGGACAGCGCCAGAGAGCCGGCCGGGATCGATCCTGCCTGCTCAGGTCTGTGCCACGTCGCCCTCCTCCAATCACCGCACTCTATCCTCAGTCCCCCCCCCTCCCCCAATCCTCCCTCCTCCAATCATCGCACTGAATCATCATGTCCCGCCCCCATTGCCTGTTGACCAGGCAGTCCCACCACCACTGTCTCGCGGAAAGCAGAGATTTTAAAATCTGGATGACAAAAACTTGGGGGGGGGGGGGGGGGGGGGGGAGATGTCCCCCCCTCTCAAAACATCGGGGGGGACGGGTCCCCTCTGCCCCCCGCCCCCCCCCCCCCCCCCCCCGGGTTTTCCGCCCCTGCATATCATGCCCCATGAATATTATCTACGCTTCAAAAAGACCATTCCACATACATCCAAAGACCAAGACTGCATAATTCCCCCATTCCAGGAATCAATGTCTATTGCGCACCCTCTATCATAAGCATATCCTTTCTGAAGTAGGAAGATCAAATCTATACATCAGGAATAATCCAGATGCCATCCCATAAGGCCCGATAAAATTATGGTTGGGCATCTTTACTTTCATAATCAAATTCTTTTGCAATAAAGGCCAACCTACTTTTCTCTTCCTAATGTTTGTAGCAAATTAATTGTGGGGTATTATGGTGAGTCTCTGCAAACATTGGTTAGACCGCACATTAGATAATTATGTACAATGCTGGTCACCACACTAGAGTATGTGGTAGCAACAGAGAGTGCCAGAAGAAATTCACCAAGAATGGAGGGTTATCATTTATTCTCGCGAGAATAGAGGACGCTGAGGTTTATAAAATTACTAAACTAAGTGGGACCCGTTGGGAGAGGGTGTGTGAGGGGAGGGGTGTGTGGGAGAGGGGGTGTGAGGGAGAGAGGATGTGGAGGAGAGTCGGGGAGGGGGGTGTGGGGAGAGGGGGTGTAGGGGGGGTGTTTGGGGGAGGGGAACCTTCAAAACCTTCATAACATTTGTACTATTTCACTGATCGGAACAAAACCTTATTTGACTTGCAGCAGAGGAGAATGGTAAGGTGGCGAAAATGTAGCGCTATGGGGGATCATTTTTGCGCAAATCTAATTACAATGCAGACAGGAAGTGGTGAAGATGACAGTTTTAGAGACGAGGGGCATAGATAAGATAGATAGTATATTTTTCCTATGACAGGGCAGTCTAAAACTGGAGGGCACACATTAAAGTGAGATGGAAGAAATTTAATGGAGTTCTATGGGGTAAATTCATCATACTGAGGATGGTGAATGAGCTGTCAGGTAGTGGAGACAGATTTAATTACAATGTTTAAAAGGGGCTTGGACAGGAAAGCATTGAAATAGGCATGCCTAAAGCAGATAAATCAGATTAGCATAGATTGGCATTAAAGTTGTCATGGATAAGGTGGGCCAAAGGGACCTGTATGATTCTACAACTCGGCACTTTAAATTATCTAACCCAACTCATCTGACCACCAATAATTCTAACTATTCAAAAATTGCACTGCTTTTTTTTAAATTTGTTTCAAAGTAGATGATATCAATCATCTACCTTGTCTATATCCCTTTACAGCCTTTCTGCATCCTGCTCACAACCAACTTTGTGACAAAGGTCAGTATCATCAACAATATTCAATTCATTATGCATGTTCCTTCCCATCCAAACCATTGTTACCGATTATTAATAACCCAGGCCCCAGCAGTAATCACTACAACACCCAGGAGTTGCAGCCACTAAACTCAAAATGACATTTATTTTGTGTTTTCATTAACATACATTAACATATTCTCAATTTGTGACAATATATTACTATCAATCTCATGTGCTCATCAATCTCATATTGTTTCACCTCTTATGTGGCATCCTATAAAAGGTCTTCTGAAAATCCAAATCAGGAACATCAACTGCTATTATTTTTTATTTTATTGATTACAAATTCAAAAATCTCAAACAGATGCATCAAACACTATTCTATTTTCATACATCCATGGTGATTGCCAAACCCTACTATGTACCCGACTACCACATTCTTCATAATGGATACTAGCTTTTCCCCTATTTGTGGATGGGCAGCTGACACATCTACGAGTGCCTTCCTTTTTTTAAAGTGGGATTATATTTACCACCATCCAATCTCTCGCAACCTGCAGAATAACACATAGGAAAGTGCAGTAAAGTGCCTTTGAGGCCAGACTGGATCAGGAATAATTTTATTGAATGGCCCAGCAATCTCAATGGACCACTTGGTCTACCCTGGTTCTGAACTCATCTATCACGAGATCTCCCTTGACCATGTCGAAACCCTGCTCAAGTCCAGAAACAACCATGCTAAATTCCAATCCTATGTTATTCTTTCCTTTATGGCCTCTAGTTCCAAAAACATTTCCAATTAACAATCATATTAAAAATTAACCCCTTCTCTCTTCCTCCACCTCTTCTATTGCTCCATTACACGGCAAGATGATATGACAGCTTTCACAAAAATAAAATTAGTGATTTTGGAATATAGAACCATCAAAATTCATGTTGAGTGTAAGAAGTGTTCTATACCTGCAGTCTCACTTTGTTGGACATCAGAAATGTTTGCTATTAACAGAGGAAAAGGTACTACAAAGTTATTAATTTTAATTCTATAGTACAATGCCTATGAAAACCAAAATATTGCACGCTTCCATAAAATCCTTGCCACATACTATGCATAGCATAATAAAAGGAACAGCAGATGCTGGTTTATTGCCAAAGATAGACTCAAAATGCTGGAGTAACTCGGCGGATCAGGCGGCATCTCTGGAGAAAATGGATATGGAACATTTTGGGTCGAGATGCTTCGTCAGCACTACGTTTGCGCTAAATATTAGTTGAGTTGTCTTCTACAATATCCTTCCTTTCAAACAGCCCAAAATAGATCTTAAAATAACTTTAAAAACTACTATCTGGAAAGAACAACAGATGCTGGTTTATAGTGCCTTCCATAATGTTTGGGACAAAGACCTATCATTTATTTATTTGCCTCTGTACTCCACAATTTGAGATTTCTATAGAAAAAAAATCACATGTGGTTAAAGTGCACATTGTCAGATTTTAATAAAGGTCATTTTTATACATTTTGGTTTCACCATGTAGAATTTACAGCTGCGTTTCAGGGCACCCAAATCCCTGCACCTGTTTCCTCTGTCTTTTCATCACCTTTAGAAACTTAAGTTTGTACATTTATGAGATGAGAAACAAGAATTGTTGTTTAAGATTACAATTGGAAATGACTTAATGCGAGTATATATTGGAGTGGAGAGCAAAGTATTCCCGAAACCCCACCAAAACGGTACACTGATTTGCCTTGTAATACAACGGGGTCCAATGGCTCCTTTTTTAATCAAATTCTTCCGGTTTCATTAACAGTGTAACATTGTGTGGCGGTTAGCTTATTTTAAAGAACGGGATGGGTGTGTCATTGAGAATTTCATTTAAGAACATCGCTGATTTTCATTATGGGGGGGGGGTTTCTATTTTTTTACACATTGGGTGATGGGTGGGGGTGGGGGGGTCATTGGGGTGGGGGGTGGGGGGGGGGTGAGGAGGGTGGGTTGGTCTGTGGGAACCACATGGGTGGGGGTGAGAGAAAGTTTTTTTTAGGGGGTATTCTAGGATTGAAAGAGGGGTTAGGAAATGATTAAGGGGGGAAGTTTAGAATAGAGGGAGAGATGAGGGAGGGAGTGGGGGACGGGAGGAAGAAAGGGAAAGAAGAGGGAGGGGGAGGGAGTGCTGGGGGATGAAGGGGGAATGGAGGATAGGGGTAGGAAGAGTTATGGCGGGGTAATGGAAGGAGGGGAGGGGGAAGAGGGAGGAGGGAGGTAGCGGAGGAGGGTTGGTGGAGGATGGGGAGAAGGAGGATAATGGAGGAGGGGAATAGGGGACTGAAGAGGGAGAATGAGATGCGTTCACATCGATCTTATATTTTACAAGTTATTGCCATTTGCACTTTTAAAATGCTGCAGCCGCGCTCCCACTTGCAGGCCGTGCCTGAGCAGTTGGGGGAGGTTTGCCGTGACTCGCATCAGAACGCGAATCTCTGGTGTCACAACGGGAACTGGTCAGCCGCTCCAGCACAGTTGGGGGCTATGGGTGAGTGGTGGAATATTGCGTTGGGGGACGAGCCCAACGGGTCCACACTTGGTCTAGTTTGTATTAAATTTGATTACCAATTTTATTCTACCACACCAAAATTACTGGGCTTAAGAAATTCCAAATAAATGACCTTGATACATTCATTAACTTGGAATGTTTCTACAATCTTACAACAGCAAGTCGTCACATTTATTTATATAGCACATTTAAAAAACAACTCTCGTTGACCAAAGTGCTTTACATTTGTTATAAGAGTTGTTATTTGTTATTATCTTCATATAATTCCACTCGCATATAATTCCACTCACATAGTCCTGGAGAAATCTTTATAGCCAGGTTCCCAGTTAATTACGATACTGGTATAAAATACATTAATAACCTGATCTAGATACTGTGGATAGCAAATGATAAACTGCAGCATCAGCAAAATCATTATATTAATAACAGAAAGATGAAGTGAGAAAAGAAGGAGGTATTTGGTCAGGTTGGGAGGATGGGGGTGTAGTAGGAAAAGAAGGGATTGCAACAACTAGAGAAAAAGGACTACAATAAACACTTTATCGTTCATTTCCGCCCGTTTTTTATATTTCAAATGATTTTGGTGTGCTTTCCCCCCATACCCCCCCCCCCCCGCATTTAATTCTATACCACCAAATGTCCCCACATCCAAGTTGAAGGGGACAAGCAGCTTACTATGAGTTATATGAGGTTGATACCAAAGGAGGAGACTTCACTTGTAGATTTAGTTTTGCTTCTTTGTAAGAGCAATCCAGCTGATCCTACTCCCTTGCAACTCCCACATTGGAAAAACCAGATTGGTGATTGCTTTGCAGAGCACCTGCACTCAGTCGACTGGATAAATCTTCTGCTTCTCAAATTAAAAATAAAGTACTGGAGAAGCTCAGCAGCTCAGGCAGTATCTGTGGAGAGAAGGGAACAAATGTGCTTTGGGTCAGGGCCCTTCTTCAAATCGATGTTGTAGGCAGGAGAAATCTGGGGCAAAGCCTGGTCAGTCATAGATGGATACAGGTTAGAAAGGCTGATTTGCAGATGGTTGGAGACAGTGACAAAGGCTGTCAGATATGGAAGGAAGAGGAGGATTGAAAGGTAAAGCCAGAGGGAGGGATATGGATGGAAAGGGTCAAGGCAAAGGGAAGAGAAGGCAGATAAAATGAAGTTGGGGGAGAGAGGAGGGTGGGAGATGAGCTCAGGGAGGAGGGTGGAGGATGAGCAGAAGGAGGAGGGGATAGGGGGTGGTAGGAGAGATGCATGTTTACATGGCAGGGGAGGGAAAATAGGGGAGGGGAGGGGCTGGGGTCAGGGGTTACTTGAAATTGGAAAATTTGGTTATCGGCTATGCAAGCAGAATATTAGGTGCTGTTCATCCAGTTTGTGTGGCTTCACTCTGGGAATGTAGGAGACCAAAGAGAGACGGGTAAGTCGGCCCAGAAGGCCCTGACGAACAGAGCGGAAAGAGAAATTGTGAGGTCACATGCAAACTGGCAAGGAGCTTTTATTTGCCGGTCATTTTATGACTCTATAGACATCCCTATGACTATAAATCTGTCTCCAATGCCAGGCATAACAGTACATTCCAAACACTCACCACTTGAAACCTTTTCCTCTTTTGAATCCTTTGCTAATCATCTTCAATTCAAAGCTGATGACCCCTCTAACAATGAAAACCAAAATAACTCAAACAGATCATCCTCACAACCATCTCTGGTCCAAGAAGATAAAATCTTGGTACCTAATATACCCACATAACTATTGCAAAAAAGGTACCTGGCCAGCAGCATCTGCAGAGACACATGGACAGGCAATGTTTTTGGTTGAAATACTTCATCGTGACACTTCCTCCATTGAGATGAAGGGTCTTGACCTGAAACATCAACTGTCCATTTCCCTCCACAGATACTGCTGTTCCTGCAGCTGTTCTTTTTTTTTTTGCAACAGGTTCCATAATTGGCATCACCTGTGCATATAAGTAATATTTCACATCCCTGGTAACATTTCAGTAAATCTACATTCAAAACGGCACATCTTTCATAAGATACGGTGTACAGAACTGGACAAATACTCCTATTGTGGCTGATCCAATGTTTCCTTGCTTTTGTATTCTATGCCTCTTTGTATAAATGAAAATAAACAATGCCAATGCTGCAATGAAAAAATGCTGGGAAAAAACTCAACACATTTAACAGCATCTCCCATCACGGCCATTTCCTACATTGTTTTTGGTTTGTTCCAGGCTCATGAACAGTTTGGATCAAGATTCAAGAGCAGGAAAATCACCAATCTGCAGCTCCTAACAATTAAAACACATTTGGACAGGTACATGGATACAAAAAGTTTAAAGAGATATGTGCCAAATGGGGCTATCTTAGATGAGCTACTTCATCTGCACAGACAACTTGGGCCTGATTCCATGCTGTATTAGTCTATGACTCTTCTCTTGATGACAAGTGTGTTCAAGGAGGAAGAATATCTACCATGAGGATTATGTTTGGATCTCTGATTTTGTTTCAGCGAGTTCAATTTCATTTTGGTGTAATGACATTCTAGGATTTTACCAGTTTTAGCGAGACTGAATACTAATAATGCATCCATTATAAACAATATGGCATATAAACATAGAAAATAGGTGCAGGAATAGGCCATTCGGCCCTTCGAGCCAGCACCGCCATTCAATATGATCATGGCTGATTGTCCAAAATCAGTGGGCCCGTTCCGGCTTTTCCCCCATATCCCTTGATTCCCTCAGCCCTAACAGCTCAATCTAACTCTCTCTTAAAAACTTGCAGTTTAAGTTTATTATTGGCACATGTACCGAGGCACAGTGAAAAGTTTTGTTTGGCATGCTATCCAAACAGATCAGATATGCTTTACATGGAGACAATCAGTTTAAACTCATACAATCGATAGAGCAAAGGGGAAGATATGACGTGCAGAATAGAATTCTCAGCATTGTAGCGCATCAGTTCCTCAGACAAAGATGTTCTTTGTTCCACAATGCGGTAGAGTTGAATCCAATCTTATGGAAGTATCCTAGCTTCTCGATGGACCAATTAGAAGTATGATAGTATGAGAAAGAAATTCCTGAGTCTGGTGGTGCACATTTTCAAGCTTTTGTACCTCCTGCTGGGTGGGGGCAGGGAGAAGGGGGAATTAAAATGCTGATTTTTCATTTTTCTTTCAATATATCTTATTTTTCTTCTCCTCCCCCAATTTATCCTTCTTTGCTACACTGACTTCCGCTGTTTATTTTCTTCTGCTGTACACAAATCACACCATAGAATCATTGTCATAGAGGCCCTTCTGCTCAACTTGCCCACAACGGGCAACATATCCCACCTGCCTGCGTTTGGTCCATATCCCTCCAAACTTGTCCTGTCTATGTACCCATCTAACTGTTCCTTAAACGTTCTCATAGTCCCATCCTCAACTACCTCCTCTGGCAGCTTGTTCCATACACTTACCACCCTTTGTGTAAAAATGTTACCCCTCAGATTCCTATTAAATCTTTTCCCCTTCACCTTGAACATATGTCCTCTGGTCCTCTATCCCCACACTCTGGGCAAAGGATTCTGTGCATCTACCCAATCTATTCCTCCCATGATTGTATATAGCTCAATAGGATCACCACTCACCACTTTCACTTTTAGTGCTCAATGCCATCTCATAAATCCTATTATATACATTCATCACCTCACTCTCCATTTCTTCCCCATGCTCCTAATCTCATTGTTCTCACTAATTCTCAACCTAAACCCTAATTTGTTTTTGGGCCCCCCCCACCCTTTTTTATATTTGGGATTCTGAGTTGAGCATATATTTGGACTGCGGTGCACAGATGCTGATTCACTAATCAAACTAAAGGACAGAATGGAAAAAAGTGGAGGCTTTTATAAATTGGGCAATTATTTTATTAAATAGCTTGCCAGGTTCAAGATGCTGTGCCATCCACCTCTGCGATGCATTTTCATTTTTCTCAATTGCAACCTCCCTCTTTTTATTGTATCCTCTTCTGCTTCATCTTCTTTTTCATGAACATCTCTTTAATCCTCTGGCCTTCTCTACTTCCCCAAACAGTTCCTTTCCTTCCTTCCTCCCTCAATCGCCACCTATAATTTATTCTTTAGCTATTTTCTCTATCCATTTTAGGCTCCGTTTTCCATCTCATATTTTACTCTCTACCTTCCAGTCACCATTGGCTTGATTGATTGAAAGACAGCATGGAAACCAGTCCCTTAGCACACCAGTCCATGCTGACCAGCTTAATTTTCTTTCCACCATCTGTTTACACAGACTTCATGGGAAGTAGAACAATTCCAAATAGATCCCAGAGTCTTGTTTGGAATGGTCAGTCACAGGAGGTATTTTTACTCATGGTTTTTATCTTCAGCAAAGTAGCTTGGTACAATTTTCTAAGGATTGAAGATCGTAGGATGGGAATTGAGAAACAAGTAAACATTCAACATATCTATACAACATAAAAGGTTTACAGGAAACAAGATATTTTAAAGACATGGTGCACATTGAAGATAACATTTGCTTCATTTTGCTTTTAAAATAACTTAGTTGCACAACTATTTAAAAAAAAACTATATTAGGTTATGTCCAAAAGCAGAGATTGTACTTTAAAAATATTCAATATTAGTTGGCAGCACAATAGCTAGCTCTGCAAACTATATAGTTCTATAATTTTCTCTGTTACCCAAGGGGACAAACAGGTGGAATTGTTAGCAAACCACAAAAGTCAGAAAAATTGTGCTTTTTAAAAGCATTAATACTGGAAATTTCAACTTGGACTATTCAGGTGCAACTAAAATCAGGTCAGGAACAAACCTAACAATGACCTGGAAGCAACTCATCTATCTTGTATTGTTCTAGACAGTCAAATGGGGAGGAGAGAACTTAAAAAATAATAAATTAGGCCAACCATGAAAGGTAATTTTACTGTCATTTTTACTACTTTCTGCAACACTTCTCCCAATAGATTAAAAACTATTATAAATACAGACTGGACTGGATTTTTCCATGATCTACTTTCATTGCAACCAATAAAGAATGTAACTCTTCCTGATATGGCATAATTACAATGTAATTCAATTAAAGTATTTCTGAAAATAACTGTTAAATTCTACAATGGAATTAAGTGGAATTAGTAGCAAAGAGTCTAATTCACATTTCATGTGACATCTATTGTGAATAGAGCCATAGACCTAGGTAGCATGGAAACAGGCCTTTCAGCTCGCCTCATCGAAGCCAACCGAAGTGGCATAATAGGCCAGTCTATTTGCCTACATAAACCCAAAGCCTTTTAATCCCTTCCTATCCATACATCTACCCAAATGTCTGCTAAAAGTTGTAATTGTATACATTTGTCCAACTTCCTTTGGCAGCTCAGATATGGACTTCTCTGAATGACAAAGTTGACCCCGATCCCTCTTAAATCTCTCTCTCTCTCTCTCTCTCTCTCTCTCTCTCTCGTCTTAAACCTATGCTGTCCAGTTTTAGAATTCTCTACACTGAAAAGGAAAAAAATGTGTTCACTTCATCCATGCCCCTCATGGCCTTAAACACTTCAATAAGGTCAACTCTAAGCTACTAATGGCCTCCAAGAAAAGACACACACTCAGCCTATCCAATCTCTCCCTATAACCAAGGCTGCAATCCCAGTACATCATGGTGAAAATCTCACTGCACCTTTTCCACATAATGACATGCTTCCTATAGCTGAGGGTGACTAGAACTGAACACAGTACTCCAAATATGCTGACCAATTTCAAATGGACAACTGCATCATATGTCCACTCGATACCCCTTCCAATGAAAGCAAATGCCAATGCTTTCTCACCACACTGTCCACCTGACTCACCTCTTATTTATGAACAATAACATTCGGTACTCCAGAATCTCTCCATGACCATACCATTTACTGTGCAAGTCCTGCCCTGTAACGTACCAAAATGCAGAGAATCTCACACTGCAAGAGTTAATTCAATTTGTCATTCCTTAGCCCCTGCCCAACTGATCCCAAATGACTGTATACTTAGATATCCTTCCGCAATCTGTACCAACTGTTGTCAATCTGCAAATGTATTAACAATGTTAACTACATTGAATTCAAAACGTAACAAGAAGGTCTAAAAGTGTTTTAATTGTCATATGTAACCGACATGGAACAATAAATTCCCTACTTGCAGCAACACTACGGGTTTGTAAGCACAGTACTCAATAATAACATAAAAAAAACAAACAAAAATCAATAACAAGATCCCAATATGGTGCGGGGTTGGAGGAGAAGAAGGTGTGGGGTGGGGGGACAATAGACAATAGGTGCAGGGTAGGCCAATCGGCCCTTTCGACTGCACCGCCATTCAATGTGTTCATGCTGATCATCCCAATCCATTACCCCATCCTGCCCCTGATATCCCCAGATTTTTAAGAGCCCTATCTGCTCTCTTGAAAGATCAAGAGACCCGCCTCCACCGCCCTCTGAGGCAGAGAATTCAGACTCGCCACTCCTGTGAGAAAAATGTTTCCTCGTCTCCGATCTAAATGGCTTACTCCTTATTCTTAAACTGTGGCCCCTGGTTCTGGACTCCCCAACATTGGGAACATGTTTCCTGCTCTAGCGCGTGTCCAAACCCCTTAACAATTTTATATGTTTCAATAAGATCCCCCCTCTCAGCCTTCTAAAACTCCATATGTACAGCCCAGCTGCTCCATTACTCTCAGCAATGACCAGTCCCCCATATATGAAAAAATACGGAATTAACCTTGTATAACCTTGCTGCACCCCTCAATAAGGGGGGGGGGGGAGAGAGAAGGGGGAAGAAGAGAAAGGGGGGGGAGAGAGAAGGGGGGGGAGGGAGAAGGGGGGGGGAGAGAAGGGGGGGGGAGAGAAGGGGGGGAAAGAGAAGGGGGGGGAGAGTAGAAGGGGGGGGAAGAGAAGGGGGTGGGAGAGAGAAGGGGAGAGAGAAGGGGGGGGAGAGAAGGGGGGAAGAGAGAAGGGGGGGAGAGAAGAAGGGGGGGGGAGAGAAAAGGGGGGAGAGAAAAGGGGGAGAGAAGGGGAAGAAGGGGAGAGAAGGGGGGGGAGAGAAGGGGGAAAAGGGGGGGGAGAGAAGGTGGGGAGAGAGAAGGGGGGGGGGAGAGAGAAGGGGGGGGAGAGAAAGGGGGGGGAGAGAGAAGGGGGGGAGAGAGAAGGGGGGGAAGAAGGGGGAGAGAAGGGGGGGGAGAGAGAAGGGGGGAGAGAGAAGGGGGGGAGAGAGAAGGGGGAGAGAGAAGGGGGAGAGATAAAGGGGGGAGAGAGAAGGGTAGAAGAAGGGGGAGAGAGAAGGGTGGGAGAGAGAAGGGGGGGAGAGAGAAGGGGGGAGAGAGAAGGGGGAGAAGAGGGGGGGAGAGAGAAGGGGGGGAGAGAAGGGGGGGGAGAGAGAAGGGGGGGGAGAGAAAGGGGGGAGAGAGAAGGGGGGAGAGAGAAGGGGGAGAGAGAAGGGGGGGAAGGGGGGGAGAGAGAAGGGGGGAGAGAGTAGGGGGGGAGAGAGAGGGGGGGTGAGGAGAAGGGGGGGAGAGAGAAGGGGGGGGAGAAGAAGGGGGGGAGAGAGAAGGGGAGGGGAGAGAGAAGGGGAGAGAGAAGGGGGGGAGAGAGAAGGGGGGAGAGAAAGGGGGGGAGAGAGAGGGGGGGGAGAGAGAAGGGGGGGGAGAAGAAGGGGGGGGGAAGAGAAGGGGGGGGAGAGAGAAGGGGGTGGAGAAGAGGGGGGGGAGAGAGAAGGGGGGGAGAGAGAAGAGGGAGAGAGAAGGGGGGGGAGAGAGAAGGGGGGGAGAGAGAAGGGGGGGGAGAGAGAAGGGGGGGAGAGAGAAGGGGGGGAGAGAGAGGGGGGGAGAGAGAGGGGGGAAGAAGGGGGGGAGAGAGAAGGGGGGGAGAAGAAGGGGGGGGAGAGAGAAGGAGGGGGATAGAGAAGGGGGGGGAGAGAGAAAGGGGGGAGAGAGAAGGGGGGGCGAGAAAGGGGGGGGAGAGAAAGGGGGGCGAGAAGAAGGGGGGGAGAGAGCCCTGGGGGGCTCGCGACCGGGGGGCGAGCGCCGGGAGGGGGCGCGAGCCGGGGGGCGCGCGCCGGGGTGGTAGCCGCGACGGGGGTGCGACTGCGCAGTTGGGTGCGCGCGCCTGGTTGTCGCGCGCCTGTGGGCGCTCGGGCCGGGGGTAGCGCGCCGGTGGGGCGCGCGCCGGGGGGGAGCGCGTCCGGGGGGGGCTCTGCTCCTTGGTGGCGCGCTCCGGTTGGTGGGCGCGCGCCGCGGTGGGCTCGTCGCCGGAGGGGGGCTCGCTGCCGGGAGGTTGGCGCGCCGCCTTGGTTGCGCTCGCCGGGGTGGGGACTCGTCGTCCGTGGGGTCGCTGCGCCTTGGTTTTCCTTTCCTGTTTTTTTCGCTGCTCCGTTGTTGTTCGCTCACCTTGTTTAGTGTGCGCAGCGCCGGTGGTTGGCTCTCGCCGTTTTCTTGCTCTCGCCGGGATTATGGCCGTCTCTCCTTGTTGGTCGCTCGGCCGTGGTTGCCTCGACCGGTTTTTCTCGCTCCTGGTTTTCGCGCTCCTTGTTGGTCTCGCGCCGTTGTGTGCGCGCGCCTTTGGTGTCGTCTCTCCTGTTTTTTGCTCTCTCCTGTTGTTGGCTCTCGACGCCTTGTTGTGCGATCTCCGGGGGTTCGCGAGCGCCGGGTGGTGGAGGCTCTCTCCTGGTGTTGGCTCGCGTCCTTGTGGGGCTGCGCTTACTGGTTTTTCGCTCGCCTGTGGTGCGCGCTCCGGTTGGTGCGCTCCGTTGGTTCCACCCCCCCCACCGCCCGGCCCCCGGGTGTGTTGCTCTCCTTGTTTGTCTCTCCGGCTGGTGGCTCTCCGTGGTGTCGCTTCCGTGGGTGTCGCGCCGGGGGTCGCCTCCTGGGGGGGGCGCTCGCCGGGGGTTCGCTCGCCGAGTTGGGTTGCGCCGGGGGGGCGCAGCGCCGGTTTTTCTCTCGCCGTTTTGTTTTCGACTTTTTTTTTCTCTACTTCTTGTTGCGCGCTCCTTTTTTCGCGCGCCGGGGTGTGTGCTTCGCGCAGTGAGTGGGTGTGGGGGGGCTCCTCGCCGTTGTAACTCGCGCCGGAAATCCGGACGAAAACCCAATGAACAGTGTGCCCCCACCAGCGCCCCTACCACTGCCCGATTCAGCACAGCTCTACCCAACCCCAGCCCAGAAAGCCAGCCCACCCTCTCGGCCCCCTCACTGCACTACGCTATTCCCACACAGCACCCTGCGCCCACGTAAAACTCGCAGCCGAAATAATACCATCGGCCACACATAGCCTCCGAGTATGTGGTACCTTCCCACAAGATCGAAGGAGGTTAGAGGGGTCAGTCACCACTGCGGCTCCTCCAGTGGCGATTTGAGAAGAGTTTAGGGGTGTTTGAAAAAATGTCATGTAGAAGACCTCCTTTGACTATGTTGAAGACTAGCTTCGGGAAAATTGGACACCGAATAGTGGAGAGTGAAGACGACCTCCTTCGATCTCCTTCAACCTCCCTTCGACTATGTTGAAGGCTATCTACGACTACCTTAGACTACCCCCGATTTCCTACGAATAATATGCCTACTACGACCTACTTCGACTAAACCTACGAGTAAAAAAAGTATCGATATTTTCCATGGCGACCTTTTTTTACTCGCGGGCATTTTTCAACATGTTGAAAAACACGCCACGACCTAGCTGATGCCTCGAGTACGCGGGGACTACTCTCGAGCATGAAGGAGTTACAAAGACCTCCTAGGACCTCGTGTCGACCATGCTGCGAGTATGTCGAGGGCAAACCCGTCTGAACTCGCGGATTAGGTCGCCGCAGTGGGACAGCCCCTTTACAGTGACGTCCTAGGACCACGCTGCGAGCTTGAGTCGAGCGTAAACTTTTCTAAACTCGCAAATTAGGTTGCCAGAGTGGGACAGCCCTTTAACAAACAACAGTGGACATAGCATTGATCCCTGTGACACTCTAATGGTCATAGAACTCCAACCAGAAAAACAGTCCTCCACAACTAAACTTTGACCCCTTCCCCCAAGGCAATTTTGAATCCAAATAGTTAACTCGCCCTGGATTCCATGCAATCTAACCTTCCAGACTATCCTATCATAGAGGACCTTGTCCAAGGCTTTGATAAATTCCATACAGTCAACATTCACTGCCCTGTCCTCATCAATCCTCATACTACCAGATTTGTGAGATGCAAAATTTAGATTAAGATGTACAGAATTATAGGAAGGCCATGATTGCACTAAAGAGGATGCAGAGACGATTCAGTAGGAGACTGCCTTTAGATGGAGCATTAGTTATGAGAAGATACTGGATAAGCTGGCTTTCCTTTGCGTAATAGTTAAAGAAGGTATACAAAATGTCGATAGAGAGTAGAAGGAGTCCAAAACTCGAGGGCACGTGTTTAGGTTAAGTGACAAGCTATTAAGAGAAGGTCTGTGCAAGAACCTTCTCACCCAGAGCATGGATGGAATCCGGAACACTAGCCGAGTTGATCATGGAATCAGGTGCCCTCACAGCAGTTAAGAATTTAGACAACCGCATGAATCACCAGGTTATCCAGATCCCATCTGTAAAGGGATACTGATCAGTAAACATGATTAGGATAGATGGATACTGATGATTTCCATGGACATGGGGGAACTAAATGCCTGTTTCTGTGCTGTATGACTCTGTGACAACGTTTATTCTTCTCATATTATTACAGGCAAAAATGGAGGATTAAAAAGCCTGTTGGCTGTAAAGAGATCATTGTGGTTCATCCTCGCTCACCAAGTCTGTCAGAAATAATAATTGGCTTAGGGCAGTATGAGAGTAAGAAAATAGACTGCCCAGTCCATTACCCAAATCAAGAATACGAACAACCTTGTTTGAGATTGAGATTTTTTGGGGGGGACTTTGGCAATAAAGAGAGATTATAAAGTTGGAGTTAAGCATGGTAGGGAAAATCAAAAAACAATAAATACATAAAGGCAAATTAATCAGTTATACATGTGTTTCCAGTGGTGAACAATTGGCCATGTTCCTTATTGTTCATTTACATTTCAGTTTTAAAGAAGTGAAATTGGGATATGAGAAGATAGAAGTTTTCAGTCACAATTTAATTATTATGTTTTACAATCTTGATTGCTTCTTGAAAAGTAAACACAAAAGGTCACCTGATAACCAATGATATGTTATTTTAAAAAATGCTAAAATTTGAACAGAACTTAATATCAAATAATGCTTAGTGCTGGAAATACTCATCAGGTCAGGCATCATCTATACAGAGAAAAGCAGTGTCACCATTTCAAGTAATCTGATCAGAATGTCGCACTAAAAGGTCATCGAACTGAACCTTTGAACATGTTTTGCTTTCCTCTCATGTTGCCTGACATTCTAACTATTTTGAGCATCCTTTTATTTCAGATTTCCATTATCTACACTGGATTGCTTTTGTAGTTAATACTGTAAAAATCCAGTTTTCCAGCACTTCAATAACCAACATCCTCCAGGAGCTTCAATGCCAACATCATGTCAATACAGAAGGAGCCGCAAGCCAACATCAGAGCAGCAGTTCAGAGCTTAATATAAACAACCCCAATGAAAACAAATGTTCAAATGACTATCGGTGGAGGTTATTATGTTAGAATGTATTATAACAATTACATTTATAGACTGACATACAAAGTAGAAGCAGGCACAGCTCACTGAAATCCTGGAGCCTGCTCCACTATTTATTAAGATCATGGCTAATTGGATTGAAATCTCAACTCTGGTTCCCAGTTTACCTGCATAAATTTTTCAACCACCTGAGAATAATTTATCGGACGCTGCCTTAAAAATTCAAAGACTCAATGAGGAAAGTTCCAAAAACATACGATCCTCAGAAAAATTCTGACTTACTTTGCCTCAAAATGAATGACATATTTTTTAAACAATTACCCTTCATTAAGCTGCTCCCACAAGATGTAACATTCTATTGCCTCTCCTCTCCTATCAAGACCTGCAGGAACTTGTATGACTCTTACCAGGTTCCATTTCATTCATCTAAACTCCAGTGAACATGCTGCCCTGTTCAACTACCCATTCTGGACGTTTGTCCAGCAAGATTATCTCAGCTGCTTACAATGCAATAACATCCTTCCTTAAAAGAAGGAGAACAATATTATACAGTGCACCTCACTTATAATGTAAAATTCTAATATGTGTTTTGCACCTCATTTAGAACATTTCAAATCACTTCACAAGCAATGAATTACTTATAATGAAGAAAACATATGCATGTTTCCTCCCCCCTGCCCAATTACCAAAAACCTGGCAATAATTTGTTTTAAAAAATGATCAACATTTTAAAATCTGAAAATAAAATACAATAGATTCATAATGAAACATGAATTTGCCAGTGTGCTTGGTAATCTGATTAACTAGCATCTATATATGACATATTTCACAATCTCAGGATGTTGCAAAGCATTATACAACCAATTAAGGTGCATTAAACTGCAGTTGCTGGATTCTTGAGGAAAAACACAATTGGTGAAGTAACTCAGTGGGTCAGGAAGCACCTGTGGAGGGAATGGACAAACAACATTTCAGGTAGAGTGTGAAAGAATGTCCCAAACCAAAATGGCATCCATCTATTCCCAGTTCACCCGTTGAATTTCTCCAGCACCTTTCCAGTCCCATTTCTCATTACATCATCATATAGATAAAATTAGCATCAACATATTTTGATCTGGTCAGACAAAATTGCACATCATAACACCCAAGCCAAGTTGCTACATAACTTTCAGAGGCTTTCTGCTCACTCAATGTAAGCAGAATGGACGTGCAAAATCCACTGTAATTACATGCGGTTTGGCAAAGTGAGGTTTGCGAGGTTATCCACTTTGGTTGCAAAAACGGGAAGGCAGATTACTATCCAATGGCGTCAAGTTGGGAAAAGGGGAAGTACAACGGGATCTGGGGGTCCTTGTTCATCAGTCTATGAAAGTAAGCATGCAGGTACAGCAGGCAGTGAAGAAAGCGAATGGCATGTTGGCCTTTATAACAAGAGAATCGAATATAGGAGCAAAGAGGTCCTTCTGCAGTTGTATAGAGCCCTAATGAGACCACACCTGGAGTATTCTGTGCAGTTTTGGTACCCTAATTTGAGGAAGGACATTCTTGCTATTAAGAGAGTGCAGCGTAGGTTTACAAGGCTAATTCCCAGGATGGCGGGACTGTTATATGCTGAGAGAATGGAGCAGCTGGGCTTGTACACTCTGGAGTTTAGAAGGATGAGAGGGTATCTCATTGAAACATATAAGATTGTTAAGGGTTTGGACACGCTAGAGGCAGGAAACATGTTCCCGATGTTGGAGGTGTCCAGAACCAGGGGCCACAGTTTAAGAATAAGGATTAAGGCATTTAGAACGGAGACGAGGAAACACCTTTTCTCACAGAGAGTTGGGAGTCTGTGGAATTCTCTGCCTCAGAGGGCGGTGGAGGCAGGTTCTCTGAATGCTTTCAAGAGAGAGCTAGATAGGGCTCATAAAAATAGCGGAGTCAGGGGATATGGGGAGAAGGCAGGAACGGGGTACTGATTGGGGATGATCAGCCAAGATCACATTGAATGGCGGTGCTGGCTCGAAGGGCCGAATGGCCTACTCCTGCCTAAAGCCAATCCCCAACTCCACTAGCGTGTTTTATAGCTGTATGTTACTGCCCAACACCAGTGACCCTCACTTTTGTTTTTAAATTAGGACTATCCTGCTCACTTGGGAAAGGTTGCAGGGGCATCACCTTGCTCCTTTATTATTGAAAAGATCCAGTTCGCAATCAGCAGCAGTTCTTCAGATCTGCTTGGCTCAAATGTTTGTGATATCATGTCCTCAAGGCACCTGTCTGGACAGGTTACCATTTCAACCTCAGATTCCATTACCTCCTTGGTCTGATGGTAACATGGCAATATGCAGTACTCCGTTTAGCTTATTATCACGTGTACCGAGGTACAGTGAAAAGCTTTTGTTGCGTGCTAACCACTCATTAGACAGAAGCATAAAGGTTACTGCATGGAAGGAGGCTAATCATGCCACCAAATCTAAGCTGCAGCATTCCAGCCAGAGACACTAAATTGGCCTCTTCCTGCAGCCCTGAAAATAACTTCCCTTCAAATAATTATGCAGTTTGTGTATGTATGTTTCCATGCTCCCTCAGCACCCACTGGAGTGTGGAAATTAAATACAATACAGGAACTCTATTGAAACATAGATTGCGTTTCATAAATCCATGCTGACGGTTCAATTGACTTGGTTCAATTCTTTTAATATGGGAGTAGCTCCTGATTTTATTTTTCCCTTCCTTTCTTAAATAGCGTGATTATATTTGCAATCCTTCAACCCACAGGAACCATTCCAGAACCTTTGACTTTTCGAAGATGACAACCACTGTATCCACAATCTCCGTAGCCATCTCTTTCCAAACATTTCTATGTAGATCATCAAGTCTTTGGAATTCAACTTTCAGTCTCAGTGAATTATTTAGCTTATTTTAATTACAAATACTTATGCCCTTCAGTTCCTCATTTTTGCTGGGCTATTGATTCTCTAATATTTCTAACAGATATCACCAAATCATTGCTGATGATACAAATCAAATTGGGATTGCAAATAGGAATGCGAATGCACAGGCCCTTCCAGAGCATATCAACAAACTAAGCATATGCTAAACACACAGATGCAACAAGAAATTAAAAAGGCCAATGGTATATTGGTCTATTTATGAGGGGGGTTGAGTAGAGGAACAAAGATGTCTTATTGCAAGTATATAGAATCCTGGTGAGACCACACCTGGTGTACTGTGTAGTTTTGGGCTTCGCAGCGAAATAAGGATATACAGTAAACCTTTGCAATAACGGACCTCGTTATAACGGATTTCGGTTATAGCGAACCAAATCTGTTGTGAACCAAGTTTATCGTTTCATGGAGTGACCACTAGGTGGATGGAGCAACTCTTGCTTTAGTTTGGTTTCAAAGATACAGGGTTTCTTCTATTGTCCTTACTTCTGTCCTAATAAATGTAGGTATGTTACAAAACTTACCTTCAGCGGCGCTGCAGTTCTGCCGCTGGCTGTGTGCGCGACTTTGGCGCCTTTGAGGGGGGGGGGGGGGGGGGGGGGGGGCGGGGTTAAAATGCGGGCTTTTGCTAAAGATTCGTTCCGACTGCTCGTATGTGAATTTTTATTTTTATTTGTATTTTTTTTAAATCGCCCGACTATTTCAGCGCTGGAGTAAAATAAAAATTAGCTTCTGATGCCGTGAACGCCGACAACGGGGACGGATTTTATGTAGGGGACAGGTAAAGAAAAGCTGTTTATTTTTACATATAAACTTGCTTGTTAAGATGACCTTAATCAACATTTCATGTTGAGAAACGGTGATTTATTCCCCATATGAACCGGCAGTATTTTTCCTGCCGATATGGGGTTTAAATTCACCGCAACCGCAACGTTCCAATACATCGTGTTCCAGAAAATCCCACTCGCAAGCTGATGGCCAGTAATTTACGGGAATTAAACACTAAATTCCTTCAATTTGGCATATAAATTCATAACAATGAGATTTAAAAATCATGTTATATTGTGAATTCTTGTGTGAATGTTATTTGGACACTTAGGCTTTTTAAAAAAATGTTAATATTTTCTTAAGAAATGGATAAATGTTTAGATCTAGTAATTGAATTTTGTAATTAGCTATAGTTAGGTAACTAACTAATTATATGCTTTAATTTCAAGTCATCCAAGTAAGATTGTTTCATATTTGTTTCAGAATGCTTCAATCTATAATAACTGAAAATTTATTTGGTCTCTTAATTTTTAAGAAAAGGTATGGGCTTTTGACTGTCCTCGATCTCAACTTTTGTGTTAAGTCAATGGGGTGGAGGATAAATGCGTGGCTGAGGGACTGGTGCAGTGGGCAGGGATTCAAGTTTCTTGATCACTAGGACCTCTTTTGGGGAAGGCATGATCTGTACAAAAAGGACGGGTTGCACATGAACCCGTGGGGGACCAATATCCTGGCAGGGAGATTTGCAAAGGATACTGGGGAGACTTTGAACTAGAAAGGCTGGGGGGAGGGACTCGGGTAGAGGGGGCTAGGGGACAGGGTGTGGGGCAAGAGGCAGAGAAGGGAAGCACTCGGACCCAAAATGTAGGCCAGAAAGAGGAAAAAGATAATAGACAGAGAATAAGGGATGGTGGGTTTCTAAAATGTGTATATTTTAATGCTAGGAGCATTGTAAGAAAGGTGGATGAACTTAGAGCCTGGATTGACACCTGTAAATATGATGTTGTGGCAATCAGTGAAACATGGTTGCAGGAGGGCTGTGATTGGAAACTAAATATTCCAGGATTTCGTTGCTTCAGGTGTGATAGAATTGGAGGGACCAGAGGTGGAGGTGTTGCATTGCTTGTCAGAGAGGATATTACAGCAGTGCTTTGGCAGGATAGATTAGAGGGCTCGTCTAGGGAGGCTATTTGGGTGGAACTGAGAAGTGGGAATGGTGTAGCAACACTTTTAGGGGTGTATTATAGACCACCAAATGGGGAGCGAGAATTGGAAGAGCAAATATGTAAGGAGATAGCAAATATTAGTAGTAAGCACAAGGTAGTGATTGTGGGAGATTTCAATTTTCCATAAAATAGATTGGGAAACACATTCTGTAAATGGGCTGGATGGTTTGGAGTTTGTAAAATGTGTGCAGGATAGTTTTTTGCAGCAGTATATAGAGGTATCGACCAGAGAAGGGGCAGTGTTGGACCTCCTGTTAGGAAATGAGGCAGGTCAGGTGACGGAGGTATGCGTTGGTGAGCACTTCGGGACCAGTGATCACAATACCATTAGTTTCAATATAATTATGGAGAGAGTCAGAACTGGACCTAGGGTGGAGATGTTTGATTGGAGAAAGGCTAACTTTGAGGGAATGCATAAGGATTTAAAAGGAGTGAATTGGGATACTTTGTTTTATGGGAAGAATGTAGAAGAGAAATGGAGGACATTTAAAGGGGAAATTGTAAGAGTACAGAATCTTTATGTCCCTGTTAGGTTGAAAGGGAATAGTAAAAATTGGAAAGAGCCATGGTTTTCAAGGGAAATTGGACACTTGTTTCGAAAAAAGAGAGATATCTACAATAATTATAGGAAGCATGGAGTAATTGAGGCGCTAGAGGAGTATAAAGAATGTAAAAAGAATCTTAAGAAAGAAATTAGGAAGGCTAAAAGAAGATATGAGGTTGCTTTGGCAAGAAAGGTGAAAGTAAATCCAAAGGGTTTCTACAGCTATATTAATAGCAAAACGATAACGAGGGATAAAATTGGACCATTAGAGAGCCAGAATGGACAGCTATCTGCAGAGCCAAAAGAGATGGGGGAGATATTGAACAATTTCTTTTCTTCGGTATTCACCAAGAAGAAGGATATTGAACTCTGTGAGCTAAGGGATAAAAGTAGAGTAGCTATGGAAACTATGAGAATCAAAGAGGAGGAAGTACTGACACTTTTGAAAAATATAAAAGTGGATAAGTCTCCAGGTCCTGACAGGATATTCCCTAGGACATTGAGAGAAGTTAGTGTAGAAATAGCAGGAGCTATGATAGATGTTTCAAATGTCATTAGAAACGGGAATAGTGCCGGAGGATTGGCGTACTGCACATGTTGTTCCATTGTTTAAAAAGGGTTCAAAGAATAAACCTTGCAATTATAGACCTGTTAGTTTGACGTCAGTGGGCAAATTAATGGAAAGGATACTTAGAGATAATATATATAAGCATCTGGATAAACATGGTCTGATCAGGAACAGTCAACATGGATTTGTGCCTGGAAGGTCATGTTTGACAAACCTTCTTGAATTTTTTGAAGCGGTTACTAGGGAAATTGATGAGGGTAAAGCAGTGAACGTTGTCTATATGGATTTCAGTAAGGCCTTTGACAAGGCTCCCCATGGAAGGTTGGTTAAGAAGGTTCAATCTTTGGGTGTTAATGGCGGAGTAGCAAGATGGATTCAACAGTGGCTGAATGGGAGATGTCAGAGAGTAATGGTGGATGGCTGTTTGTCAGGTTGGAGGCCGGTGACCAGTCCGGTGCCTCAGATATCTGTGTTGGGTCCACTGTTGTTTGTCATGTACATCAATGATCTGGATGATGGGGTGGAAAATTGGATAAGTAAGTATGCAGATGATACTAAGATAGGTGGTGTTGTGGATAATGAAGTAGATTTTCAAAGTCTACAGAGAGATTTGGGCCATTTGGAAAAGTGGGCTGAAAGATGGCAGATGGAGTTTAATGCTGATAAGTGTGAAGTGCTACATCTTGGCAGGACAAATCAAAATAGGACGTACATGGTAAATGGTAGAGAATTGAGGAATGTTGTGGAACAGAGAGATCTAGGAATAACTGTGCGTAGTTCCCTGAAGGTGGAATCACATGTAGATAGGGTGGTAAAGAAAGCCTTTGGTGTGCTGGCCTTTATAAATCAGAGCATTGAATATAGGAGTAGGGAAGCAATATTAAAATTGTACAAGGCATTGGTAAGACCAATTCTGGAGTATGGTGTACAATTTTGGTCGCCTAATTATAGGAAGGATGTCAACAAAATAGAGAGAGTACAGATGAGATTTACTAGAATGTTGCCTGGGTTCCAGCAACTATGTTACAGAGAAAGGTTGAACAAGTTAGGTCTTTATTCTTTGGAGCGCAGAAGGTTAAGGGGGGACTTGATTGAGGTCTTTAAAATGATGAAAGGGATAGACAGAGTTGACGTGGATAAGCTTTTCCCATTGAGGGTAGGGAAGATTCAAACAAGAGGGCATGACATGAGAATTAAGGGACAGAAGTTTAGGGGTAACGTGAGGGGGAACTTCTTTACTCAGAGGGTGGTGGCTGTGTGGAATGAACTTCCAGCAGAAGTGGTGGAGGCAGGATCCATTTTAACATTTAAAAGTAAAGTGGATATGTATATGGACGGGAAGGGAATGGAATGGTATGGTCTGAGTGCAGGTAGATGGGACTAGGGGAAAACAAATGGTCGGCACGGACTGGAAGGGCCGAGAGGGCCTGTTTCCGTGCTGTAATTGTTATATGGTTATATTATATATGGTTAAAAGCAATAGGTAACAAGATGCTAATTTCCGAGTATGAAAATGTCCATAACCTCTTGAATACTGAAGATATGAAAATGAATTAGGTGTCAAATTAAACTTTCTTTTATGCTTTATCTGATAGATTGCAGGCTTAATTTTTTAAATCTCAAAATGTTGTAACATTGCTAATAAATGCGTTTTGAATACTTTGGAGAACTACACTTTTGAAGAGTGTTTGTGAATTATTTTAGCTTAGTTTAATTAACATCATGCAAACAATGAGCACCCATACACTAGTTCTATCCTATACACCAGGGAAGGGGGGGGGAGGGGGAAAGAGAGAACACGAGCACCTGGAGGAAACCTGCACCACAGGGAGCATTTATGGCAATAACATACCTGCATTAAGGAGGCATTTAAACACACCTGAGCAATTACAACACCTGTGAAGCCATGTGTCCCAAACATTGTGGTGCCCGGAAATGGGGGGGGACGGGCTGGGGGGGGAGACTATGTATAAGCACAGCTGTAATTTCTACATGGTGAACGCAAAATGTATAGAAATGGCCTTCATTAAAATCTGACAATGTGCACTTTAACCACATGTGATTTTTTGTTCTATTACAAATCTCAAATTGTGGAGTACAGAGGCAAATAAATAAATGATGGGTCTTTGTCCCAATCATTATGGAGGGTATGGTATAACTATCCTGGCCAAAACACCCCAATGAATAACCAGTGGCTCTCTGATGTTTTAACATTAACTTACATCTTGCAATTTGTAATCACATCATTAGAAAAAATAAAATGCTAACACGATCCCACAATTTTATAAATGTAGCATTTTATTTAATGCTCTTCCAAATGTCATGGACCAATGCTTGAAGGTAAACAAATATCTCACATTTTATATTTTCAGCCAAAAGTACAAAATAATCTTTGAATAAATAAATAACTTTTAGTTTGCAAAATTTTGATGCTTAATATTACAAGGTGAGAACTTTTAATTAGCAAAAGGGAAACTGCATCCCACTTGTGACTTATCAAATCACGTCCCCGATTCAAAATTAATCCACAGATGAGCATTAACTAACAGAGCAGTCAATTCAAAACAAGGATGACCTGAGCCACGTTCCATATAATGTTTGTTCCTGGATCAACTCATGATTTTATTTTACTCAAACAGATATAGTTAATTTTCATCAGGAAGTATACATTAAGCTAAATCAGTTCAATTCCAATTTTAAAAAGTCACAAGAAAATGATACCTAACCATGTGAAATGCAATTATTTCACATTGCAAAGTTATTTTGATATAAAGAAGCCCCATGGCTACAAAAATATTGAACAATGAATCAGTGTACATTTGTGGCACAGCAGTTAAATTACAGGCAAATAATCTAGAGTTTTGGGCTGACTGTCCTGTTCAAAGCCCACCTTGGTTGCCACAAAATTAAAATTTTGGTAACTTGTTTTCTTTTAAATTCCAAACTATTATTTATGATGATCACATAACTGCAGGATTATTGAAAAAATCTATCTGGGTTTGCCCTTCAGGAGAGGAAAAGTCCTATCCTTACACCGGCTTTCCTGTACACGTCTCTAGAATCAACAGCAATGTATTTGTCCCTTGACGTGAACTTTGAAATCACGATCATTAAAAAAAAACTAGCCAATGACAAGCTATTTTTTAACATATTAACACGTTAGAAATCTGGTGACCTTCCATTTCATGTTAGACCGACAAGTAACAACCCTATATTACCTGCTGTTACGTTACTCAACACTGTAGCACGACTTGTAATTTCACTTCCGTGTCGATAGTTCCCGCAAACCTGTCAACACGAGGCCAAAGATGATACCCTATTTAACAAGCGACCCACCCTTCAGACATCCAAAGAATGCAACCCATTAACTCAATTAGAAAATAAACGCTGTATAATTCTTCATCTCGCCGTATTGTGCAACAAGCAGGTGGCTGCATGAGGCTCCTGCAAAACTTCCCATCAGGAATATTTCATTAGTACAAGACGAATAACAAAATGAAACACAGCCAATTCCTGCGTTTTCAATTGAAGATGTAAACTTGAAAGTATTACATGTTGTAAGTGTCCATGCAGTGTGGATTGTTGCTTGATCATTTGGGATTATCGGAGTCACCCTCTCTTACCAGGTTAAATATGGTCTCCACGATGTCTCGGTTGGTCACTTCACCCGCTTTTAAGAGACTTGTCAACACATCGAATTTCATCCGGATCCCTCGAATAGGTATGGACGGATTGAGGCCCAGGGAAGCAGTCGAATCGCCACCTGATGAGACCTTGCTGCGGGTGTGGGGGACAGTGACTTGCCCCTTGTCCACAGCCTGTTCCCCACGCACGGTTGCAAGTGTAGATTGGCCTCCACCGGAATCGGCGGGCTGCGGGTTGCTGTCCCCGCTCGACATGTTGATTTATCCGGAGAACGAGGCGGGACAAGACGGCGGACGCGAGAGGACAGTCGTCAGCACACAACTTAAAGTAGAGGCGCACAGCAAAACCGTGCTCCGCTGCTGTTCAGCCAGGGACTGCTCCGCTGCGCTCTCCGTCTGTCCCTGTCCCCGAGCCGGGCCCACTCGTCTTGATCTCGAATCGGGCAACTCGCAGCCCTGAGGCTCCAACTCAGATGGGGGGGTGCGGGGTGAAAAAGAAAAGATGAAATGAAGGATTGCTCGGGTGGCGACGGGGATCGTCGTTGCTCAGCTTTGCGCCGCCATGACAGCGTCAACTCCCCGGGCTCGAGCTCGCAGGCGGGCGCCGCTCGAGCTACCGCGCGCGGGGCGGGCTGCGCATGTGCGCCAACCGCCGATTGGCTGGCGAGCCGCTCAGGTGTGGGGACAGGTAAAGATGGAGGTGTGTGTGTGGGGGGGGGGGAGGGGAGGGGGGAGGGGGCTGGAGCACTGCAAGGACAGAGGGAGGGAAGGAAGGAAGAAAGACGAGAGAGAGAGCACGACTCGACGGGTGAGTGGGAAAACAATAAAGAGACATGGGGGAAAGACGGGGGGCGCTCACGTACACTGCAGATTGCGAAGAGTCGTTCCCAAGTCACTTCGCAGCGCCATCTGCTGCGCTGGGAGACTTTCTGATCGTAGGAGAATTTTGGGCAGTTAAATTGTACCATAATTATAAAGCCAAATGGTCTTCTTTACTGTGAATAGGAACGTGGAGAGTAAAAACCGTAGGACATTTTAGGCTTGTCAGTAATGTTAAAGAGGAGCTTAACGTTTTAGTCCTGGCGTCATTGACCAGAGGTGGTTTGAAGGACTTGGGAAAAGTGGTTGGACGGCGTTACACTCATACTGTTAAATAATTTCAACATAGATATCAGAAAATTCAAATTAAGGAAGTGGGAGACAATGCAAGTCAATGTGATAAACAGCAGCGCGGACATGGTGGATACACAATTATATAGAGACTAGTAGGTCATGTCTTTGAATTTGGAGGGAATAAAGGTGTTTTAGCGGCACGTTTTGCAACATTCTTAAATGGACACATTTTATACTCCAACTGAAACATCGACTTGGCTGAAAGATATTAAATTAGTTAAAATTCTCTCCATATTTCCACTTATCCTACTACCATTTCTCCCTCCTTTGTCCAATGCCCCCCACCCTCCCCTTTTTGATTCATTTTACCATTAGCCTACTGGGAGGGATATTCTGCAGCTAAATAACCTACCAGCACATTTTGGGAATGTGGGAGGAAATCAAAACATCCAGTGGAAGCCCACACAGTCACAAGCAGAATGTGCAAACTTAGCACCCAAGGTCAGGATTCACCCTGAAACTGTGAGTTATAAGACAGCAGCGCTGACTGCTGCACCACCATGCCATCCTGTAAAGTTCAAATCTCACTCCCTGATATGGATTAAGATTTAACTGTTGTCCCAGCCCTCTTGTGTAGAGAATTCCAAAGGATTACATCCAAATGTGGGTTTTTTAATCCCTAATCATTAATGCCCAAACCTATATTTTGAGACTTTGATCCTCAAAACGCTCCAGCCTTCCATCTACGCTGTCCAGACGCTAATGCCAGAATGTTGAGCAAAAAACAAGTGACAAAAACGGAACCCTGATAAATGTAAAGGGAGTGTCAGAAATTGGGCATGGTGGGTGTACAAGTAGCATCAGAATTGGATAGGCTGGGTGAGTGGGCAAATGCATGGCAGATGCAGTATAATGTGGATAAATGTGAGGTTATCCACTTTGGCGGCAAAAACAGGAGGGTAGATTATTATCTGAATGGTGGCCGATTAGGAAAAGGGGAGATGCAAGGAGACCTTGGTGTCATGGTACACCAGTCATTGAAAGTAGGCATGCAGGTGCAGCAGGCTGTGAAGAAAGCGAATGGTATGTTGGCATTCATAGCAAAAGGATTTAAGTACAAGAGCTGGGAGGTTCTACTGCAGTTGTACAGGGTCTTGGTGAGGCCACACCTGGAGTATTGCGTACAGTTTTGGTCTCCTAATCTGAGGAAAGACATTCTTGCCATAGAGGGAGTACAGAGAAGGTTCACCAGACTGATTCCTGGGATGGCACGACTTCCATATGAAGAAAGACTGGATAGACTCGGCTTGTACTCGCTAGAATTTAGGAGATTGAGGGGGGATCTTATAGAGGCTTACAAAATTCTTAAGGGGTTGGACAGGCTAGATGCAGGAAGATTGTTCCCGATGTTGGGGAACTCCAGAACAAGAGGTCACAGTTTAAGGATAAGAGTGAAGTCTTTTAGGACTGAGATGAGAAGATGTTTTTTCACACAGTGAGTGGTGAGTCTGTGGAATTCTCTGCCACAGAAGGTAGTTGAGGCCAGTTCATTGGCTATATTTAAGAGGGAGTTAGATGTGGCCCTTGTGGCTAAAGGGATCAGGGGGTATGGAGAGAAGGCAGGTACAGGATACTGAGTTGGATGATCAGCCATGATCATATTGAATGGCGGTGCGGGCTCGAAGGGCCGAATGGCCTACTCCTGCACCTATTTTCTATAAAAAAAAGAACTGTCCTGGTGACTTCAAAGGGACCGCGGGTAATGGGCCCCATGAGTTTAAAAGGAACATGGGAAACAAGGTCTCTGTGTGTTTATCCCGTTCAGTGCCACCCCTGAGTATACTCTGGTCATGGCCAATAGTGAAAAAAAACTTGGCAGTGAACAGGTTAAAATGAGCATGGGGACAGGGTCCCAAGGAGTTTAAAGTGAGCATGGAAAACAGGGCTTCAATGCCTTTAAAGCTAGCGTGGGACGGGACACCGGTGAATTTAAAGAGAGCATTGGAAACCGTGTTCTAATGCGTTTAAAACGAGAGTGTGGAATGGGTCACCAGTGAATTTGAAAGGAGCATGGGGAAACATAGCCCCAGTGATCTTAAAAGAAGTGTGGGAACAGGACACTGGCGCATCTAAAGAAAGCGTGGGGAACAGGTCCTTGTGACCTTAAAGAAAGTGTGCGAACCAGGTGATGCAGATGCATAACTATCAAGATATCTGAACAACGGACAGCAGTTTACCATAGTTATGCCCTACAGATTTTTTTAAATTTCCCTATATACGTTTGGTCGTTGAAATGGACTTCAACTTCAAGAGAGAGTTAGATTTAGCTCTTAGGGCTAAGGGAATCAAGGGATGTGGAGAAAAAGCCAGAACGGAGTACTGATTTTGGATGATCAGCCATGATCATGAAAATCGAACGGCGGTGCTGGCTCAAAGGGCCAAATGGCTTACTCCTGCACCCATTTTCTATGTTTCTATGACAACCAACATTCATAAGGTCATGTGATAGAAGCAGAATTAGGCCATTCGGCCCATCAGGTCTACACTATTCAATTATGACTGATCTATCTCTCCCTTCTAACCCCATTTTACTGCCTTCTCCCCATAACCCCTGACACCTAAACTAATCAAGAATCTATCTATCTCTTCCTTAAAAATCTCCATTAATGGCATCCACAGCCTTCTGTGGCAAAGAATTCCTCAGATTCACCACCCTCTGACTAAAGAAGTTCCTCCTCATCTTTCTTCCTAAAGGAACATCCTTTAATTCTGAGGCTTTGACTTCTAGTCCTAGATTCTCCCACTCGTGGAAACATCGGCTCCACTTCCACTCTATTCAACCCTTTATCTATTCGGTAAGCTTCAATGAGGTCGAAATCCTTCTGAACTCCAACATGTACAGGTCCAGTGCCATCAAATGCTCTTATCCAAAGTTGGTAGAAGGCACGATAAAATATAAGTTTGGGACCTGTAGATACATTAGCTAGAATCTGAATGACAACCCAGTGGAACTGAATGTAAAACAACTTATCCTTATCTAATGAAAATTGAAACGTGTACATTAATTTAATAAAGTAAATATATTAATTAAAAATAAATTTATTCTGATCATTTTATGTTTATTATTGTTACATGTACTAAGGTACTCTGAAAAGCTTTGTTTTGCATGCTGTCCAATCAAATCAGGTAATACTGTACATTCATATAATCAAGCCAAATTCAAGTACAATAGGTGGAGAAAAGGGAATGATAAAGAGTGCAGAATATAGTTCTCATCATTGTAGTGCACTAGTTTCAGAGATAACTTCCAAAGTCCGCAATGGGGTTGAGGTAAATCGAACAATACCCTAGCGTATGTTCAAATCAAACAGTTACCCTAGCATGTGTAAGCAGGAACTGCAGATGCTGATTAAACCAAAGATAGACGCAAAAAGCAGGAGTAACTCAGCGGGACAGGCAGCATCTCTGGAGAGAAAGAATGGGTGACGTTTCGGATCGAGATCCTTCTTCAGACTTGGTTATCCTAGCATTCTGTGTTCAAATGGCTAAAAGGTTTGGTTAAGGGAAAGATAGGCAGCAATATTTTAAAAAAAAAGACGAGTTTATCAGGATTAGAATCAGAATCACACTTTATTTGCCAAGTATGATTTGCAACATACGAGGAATTTCATTTGCCCCGGATATCAATAAAAAAGTCACTCAACAAAAACACATTTTAACATGAACATCCACCACAGTGACTCTACACATTCCTCACTGTGATGGAAGGCGAAATAAGTTCAGTTCAGTCCCTTCCTTAGTCCTTCCTTTGTACCCCATGTGGGCCTTGAGCCCAGTTGACTACTTAAACTCTACGCACCGGCGGCGTTCGGCCCCTATCTGCCCATCATCTTCTCCTCCCCCTCTCGCGCTCATCTCTCCTCTCTCTCTCTCTCTCTCTCTCTCTCCTCTTTCTCTTCTCTTTCCTCCTTTCCCTCTTCTCTTTCTCTCTCCATCTCTCTCTCTCTTCTTTCTCTCTCATCTCTCTCTCATCTCTCTCCTCTCTTTCTCTCTTATCTCTTCTCTTTCTCTTTCTCTTTCTCTCTCTCTCGTTCTCTTTCTCTTTTCTTTCTCTTTCTTCTTTCTCTTTCTCTCTCTCTCTCGTCTCTCTCTCTCTCTCTCTCTCTCTCTCTCTCGTCTCTCTCTCTTTCTCTCTTTCTCTCTCTCTCTCTCTCTCTCTCTCTCTCTCTCTCTCCCTCTTCTCTCTCTTTCTCTTTCTCTTTCTCTTTCTCTTTTTTCTCTTTCTATCTCCTCTCTCTCTCTCTCTCTCTCTCTCTTTCTCACATCTCTCTCTCTCTCTCTCTCTCATCTCGCACCGCCTTCTCTCTCTCTCTCTCTCTTTCCTCTTTCTCTTTTCTTCTGCCTCTTCTTTCTCTCTCTCTTCTCTTCTCTCTCCCTCTCTCTCATCTCTCTCTCTCCTCTCTCATCTCTTTCCTCTTTCCCTCTTTTCTCTTTCTATTTTCCTTTCTCCTTTCTCTTTCTCTCTATTACTCTCTCATCTCTCTCTCTTTCTCATCGCGGGTTGGTCAGCGTCAATTTTTGCGGCATCCTTGTGGGGGAGTCGCAACACTGGATCACTGACAACACAAATTTTTCCCTCTATGTCTACTGCTGGTAACTATTCAGATCATCCTTCCCAGCTATGTGACTCTCTTGGTTAACCTGTTTTACACAAAAAGGTAACCTTTAACTACTGTTAATTACTACTACCTAAACCTCCATCGGGAAACACACCTCCTCCACATGCCACATCCTCACACTCTTTCTTTCTCCTCTCTCCTATTTCTGGATTAAGTGCTTAATACAATTTTAATATAGTGTGAAGACACATCTTTAAATTGCATTCCGGCTGATCAAACACAAATTCAAAAGTTATGGCGTAGTGATACATGAAATGGGGTTTTGCATCAAATGAGAAGCCATTTTCAATGGAATTATATATTTAAAATGAGGTTATATTTTATTTGGGAAAAATACAAACTCAAGATTTTTTCATTAATGTGTGTTCCTTTGTTGAAACAGCCACAACCCTCTGCCTCCTATTCACAAGTCAATTTGGTATCCAGATTTGCCTATTTGCTTTAGATCTCATGAGCTGTAACTTGGGGTGGAAGATTACAACCTTCACGTGGTCCGCCCTGTTTCGACTAGTGCAATCAACTTGACATGCACAAACAGAAGATCGAATAGAACAAGTTGTCCTACAACTTTAGGCTGTGCACGCCACACGAAAGAAGAAGAAGAAGCTGTAACTTTTTGGACCAGCCTTCCATATAAGGCATTGTTAATGGCCAACTGGAAATCCCATGTAAACCACATTGATTGCACTGCCCTCTTCAATATATTTAAAAAGATCGATTCTTCAAATAAATCAATTAAACTAGTTACTCATAATCAGGCCTGATTGCTGGTGATTGAACAGGTCATACTTTCCTGCTGCAACCTCTGTCATAGTGGTCCATATCTCTGTTCCACTAGAAAGACAGGATCTCACACCAACAAATCTGACTATCCCTCACCAATCTCTGCTTTTCAAGTCCAGATTAATTCTGTCCCTCTAAGTTTTTTTTTCAATAACTGGTCTGTAATTACAGTGGCTTGCAAAAGTATTCATACCCCTTGAACTTTTCCGCATTTTGTCACGTTACAACCACAAACGTAAATGAATTTTTTGGGATTTTATGTGATAGACCAACACAAAGTGGCGCACAATTGTGAAGTGGAAGGAAAATTATACATGGTTTTCAGATTTTTTTACAAATAAAAAAACTGAAAAGTGTGGTGTGCAAAATATTCAGCCCCCTTTACTCTGATACCCCTAAATAAAATCCAGTGCAACCAATTGCCTTCAGAAGTCACCTAATTAGTAAATAGAGTCCACTTGTGTGTAATCTAATCTCAGTATAAATACAGCTGTTCTGTGAAGGCCTCAGAGGTTTGTTAGAGGATATTAGTGAACAAACAGCATCATGAAGCCCAAGGAACACACCAGACAGGTCAGGGATAAAGTAGTGGAGAAGTTTAAAGCAGGGTTAGGTTATAAAAAAAATATACCAAGCTTTGAACATCTTATGGAGCACTGTTCAATCCATCATCCGAAAATGGAAAGAGTATGGCACAACTGCAAACCTACCAAGACATGGCCGTCCACCTAAACTGAAATGCCGGGCAAGGAGAGCATTGATCAGAAAAGCAGCCAAGAGGCCCATGGTAACTCTGGAGGAGCTGCAGAGATCCACAGCTCAGGTGGGAGAATCTGTCCACAGGACAACTATTAGTCGTGCACTCCACAAATCGGGCCTTTATGGAAGAGTGGCAAGAAGAAAGCCACTGTTGAAACAAAGCCGTAAGAAGTTCCATTTGCAGTTTGCCACAAGCCATGTGGGGGACACAGCAAACATGTGGAGGAAGGTGCTCTGGTCTGATGAGACCAAAATTGAAGTTTTTGGCCTAAATGCAAAACGCTATGTGTGGCGGAAAACTAACACTGCACATCACCCTGAACACACCATCCCCACTGTGAAACTGTGGTGGCAGCATGGTGGTGGTGGCGGAGGTTCACCTTCCAGCAGGACAATGACCCTAAACGTACAGCCAGAGCTACAATGGAATGGTTTAGATCAAAGCATATTCATGTGTTAGAATGGCCCAGTCAAAGTCCAGACCTAAATTCCAATTGAGAATCTCTGGCAAGACTTGAAGATTGCTGTTCACAGACGCTCTCCATCCAATCTGACTGAGCTTGAGCTATTTTGCAAAGAAGAATGGGCAAAAATTTCAGTCTCTAGATGTGCAAAGCTGGTAGGGACATACCCCAAAAGACTTGCAGCTGTAATTGCAGCAAAAGGTGGTTCTATAAAGTATTGACTCAGGGGGGCAGAATACTTTTGCACGCCACACTTTTCAGTTTTTTATTTGTAATAAAATTTGGAAACCATGTATCATTTTCCTTCCACTTCACAATTATGCACCACTTTGCGTTGGTCTATCACATAAAATCCCAATAAAATACATTTACGTTTATGGTATGTAACGTGACAAAATGTGGAAAAGTTCAAGGGGTATGAAAACTTTTGCAAGCCACTGTAACTACTTATCACTGCTGCCCTCTTCAATAAAGTATATTGCTTTCTTCTAGTCATCTGACTCCTCACTTGTGAACAGTGAATATTTAAATATCTACATCAGAGCCCTAGCAGTCTCCTCCTTGCATCTCTGAGGAACCTTGTATATTGTCTCATCAGGCCCAATGGATTTATCTACTTTTATACCTCCAAGGACATATAATACCATCTCCCTTTTAACATGTATGTGGTCTATAATTTTATGATTTCCTATTAAAATCTCCAATTACAATGTCCTTATCCTTGGTGAAAGATATTAAAAATATTTATTTTATACCATACCTATGTCCTCTGACTCCATGTATAGATTCCCCTTTTGGTCCCTAATAGCCCCCTCTTTCTGTAGTGACCTTGTTCATAATATACTCTAGAAAATGACTTGGGAATGTTCTTAATCCTATCTACCAGTGATATTTTGTGGCACATTTTTGCTCTCATAATTTATTTTTTGCACTCTCTATTCCCAAAGGCCCTCCCATGTTTACAGTGCTCTGCGCCTACCGTAAGCTCATTTTTAAAATAAAACCCCTAATATCTAAGTTCTCTGGACTTGCCTTCCTTTCTTTCAGAAATATATTGACCCTGAACTCTGTATTTCAATTTTAAACGTGTCCCATTTACCAAATGTTGATTAACCTGCAAGTAACTGCTCTGTCTACATTTGCCACTTTGCACTTTCCCACCATCATCAGGAATCATTCAACGTTGTGTTTGATTGTCCTCCTGATGGGTTCTTTTTGTAGATCTTGAGATGGTTGAAGAGGCTAATTGTGGAGCCATGGCTGTGGTGGCATGGTGGCACAGCGGTAGAGTTGCGCTTACAGCACTGGAGACCTGGGTTCGATCCCGACTGCGGGTGCTGTTTGTACGGAGTTTGCACATTCTCCCCGTGACTTTCTCCAAGATCTTCGGTTTCCTCCCACAATCCAAAAACGTACAGGTTAATTGACTTGGTATAAATGTAAAATTGTACCTAATGTGTGTGGGACAGTGTTAATATGCAGAGATTGCTGGTCAGTGCAGACTTAGTGGGCCGAAGGGCCTGTTTCCGCGCTGTATCTCTAAAACTAAAAAAACAAAAACACATAGTTTATTGCAGTGTGAACTTTGATGAGTGGTATTGGTGATGGGATATACTTGGGCTGCCTTGGTGGAGAGTCTCCTGTTTTTATTCTTCACTCTACTCCAAAGCCAAACAAAAGCCCCGCTTGCTTAGTAGAGTCAGTGATGTGTTTTGTGGTTGAGATCTGTATTGGAGGACGGGGATTCTAGGCATAAAGTGTTCCAATTCTGGTTCAAAATTGTGTAATGGGACTATTAATTTGAAAGTGTTCATTTTGGATATACCTCACTCTTCTAAACTCGCAGAATAGGTCGCCCAAGTGGGACAGCCCCTTAAGGAACTGCAGATACTGGAATCTTAAGTAAAATAAAGTTGTCGAGTAACTCAGCAAGTCAGACACTCTGGAGTGAATGGGAAGGAAATAGTATCGTTGGAGAAAATGGAGTAGTTACATTGTCAGAGTGAGGGTGGATGTAAGTACAGTTGAAGGAAGGATAGAGGAACATGAACCCATTAGTTTCAGTTAAAGATAGCAACATTGAATACATGATCCCTTTGCAATCATAACAATGTGGGGGGCATCAACTTGCAAAAGTTGATCATATTCATTTTAGCATTTTTCAATTACACATAAAATCCAGTGTTTAATTTCTGAATGTGCCTGACTGTTTTGGTATAGAGAGCTAGGGTCAACATCCTATATATAAATTTTGGTTATCTGCAATGTGTTGGATAAATGGATAAACAGTGGCCTTGATCTAATTTGAGGATTCAGATGGTCAATCTGCCATTTAATAGTAAGCACTTCTGAAGTTGGCAATAACCATAATTTCCCATCATTGCAGAGGAACTTGCTCCCTTTTTTCACCCAACACCACTAACGAAAATCTATTTTCCTTTTCCATTCCCTTGAATATCTTTGAGGAATGTTCCATTCATTAATATTTGTATACTGATTCTCTATTGGGTACTCAATACCCAAAGGTAATTAGCCAGCTTTTGACAGCTGTATTCCATCAGAAGTGCCTGGAATTTTGGAATGGTGATTGTGAGGTACAGGAACAGACATTGCATGAGAGCTAAGGTGGAAGGAGACATCCTGAGGGAGGACAGAACTTTCAACTTCATGGGGGCATGCAGCACCAGACAGACATTGACCAATATCTCACTATTTTCTCAAACACTTTCATCCTATTGCCAGGTAGGCCGACACCTGCAAAACAGCTGTCTTCTTACAACAGCTCTTTATAATTTCTCATGAAGCATTTCTCTATTCCCACTAAACACCAATCTGTTCTAATTTGTGGCAGAGTTACTTGAGATGTGATGCATGGCCAGTGATTCTCTGGTGTCATGAAGCCACAAATGTAACATGGCCCTCTAATAAAAAATACTGCTCTTGTAGTGCCAATATATGATTCCTTCCTGTTTCTTTTCCAAGGCAAAATTATTTGGTGAATCTGCAGCTTAAGGGCATAAATATTGCACTTACACTTACAAAATACCATGTAAACTTACAGAATTGGTTTTAGATAGAGATGCAATTTCAATTGGATGTATAAGATTTTAAAGGCTTTAATCTTTTGCTGGTTTAAAAAATGGACAATTATCATAATTAACATAGTACAGTAATGCAAAATACAGTAATAATGATATGATATAGGCTGAGAGGATTCCTGCAATAGCTGCAATGGTGTGTCCGCTTCAGACAAATTATCTTTTTTCTCGGCCTCCTCAAGCTAATCAAGTGTTAAGACAGATAGATAAGACGAGCATTTATCCAACATCAAAGAGCTCTTAATTAACTGCCTATTTTTTATCCTTCAATGAACTGGCAAATGCTTCTTGTCCATTGCCATCCTAATTACCTTAGCAATTAACATTAGAAATGAACATATAAACCAATCTTAAGGTCCTTGATAGTAATGCAGCTATGACATTTCCTCATCTCCAGTTTGCCATGCCCTCTTTAGACAATTCTTCCACTAAACCCGTTCTGATAGCACCAAATTACTTGGATCAGTTGTCTTGTTTAGTTTAGAGATACAGCACGGAAACAGGCTCTTCGGCTCTTCAGGCACGGAAATCGCTATCAAAATATGGGGGGGGACAGGGGGGACATAATTTAACCTGGGCCATATTTTCTGTAAGTCCAGGCCGGGCTGTAGGTTAACCTGGCGGGACAGGCAGAGTTAGCGCTGGCTTTGGGCCTAGGGGCACAGCTCCCGTCTGACTCCCGACGTCTCTGGCCACCCCCGAGGGGGGGGGGGGCACTCGGGTGGTCCCGTGGCGGTTCGGCTGCGATTGCTGCGCCGGAGAGCCGGGGTCGATCCTGGCTGCAGATGAGGCACAGGACTGTGTCCGGGGCTGCCGAGAGTGTTTTGGCACATCTCTCTCCTCCAATCACCGCGCTCTATCCTCAGTCCCACCTCCCTATTTCCGCCTCTGACCGACACTTCCCCCCTCCAATCTTCGCGCTGAATTATCATGTCCTGCCCCCATTGCCTGCTGACCGACGTCTCTCTCGTCCAATCGGCGCCTCGATCAGCAGTCCCACCTCCACTGTCTCGCGGATTTTTTTAAAATCCGGATTACAAAAAATGGGGGGGGTCGTCCCCCACCTCTCAAAACAGGGGAGATGTGTGTCCCCTGCCGCCCCCCCCCCCCCCCCCGGGATTTCCGCCCCTGCTACCTACTACGCACTGACCAGCGATCCCTGCACATTAACACTATCCTACACATACTGGAAACAATTTTACACTTATACCAAACCAATTAACCTACCAACCTGTACGTCTTTAGAGTATGGGAGGAAACCAAAGATCTTGGAGAAAACCAATTTATTGGAATTGGCATAAGGCTTTCCCTTTACCTTATCTGCATTCCAACTAGCATTTAGTTTATTTTCCAATAGGAAATCTAATCTGATCTTGTCCAGAGCTCAGGGACACTGACTGTTACTTCAATGGTCCTTTATTGTCCCGTCTACCATTTAAGGTACAGTAAAATTTGATTTATCATGCAGTCATACCAGAAAAAAGTAACAAGACACGTAACTACATAAAAGTTAACATAAACATCCACCGCAGCGGCTCCCCCATATTTCTCACTGTGATGGAAAGTAATAAAGTATTATCTTCTTTCCTCCTTTACTCCTGCGGACGTAGCAGTCGAACCATCCGCAGTCGGGGCAATCGAAGCTTTCGCGATCGGGGCTGTCGAAGCTCCTGTGGTTGGAGCTCCTGAAGTCGGTCCCTAACCACGATGTTAAGTCCGTAGCTTCCCGCGGTTGGAACTCCCGAGGTCGATACTTTTACGGGGAAAAAATATGCCGAACGTTCTTGTCTATTTTCACTATCCTATCATTATAAGTTCCACACTGATTACAATTCTTTGACCACTGCTATCACATCACATATTTTAAAATATTGATTGCACAAAATTACCATCTTTTCAATTGTATCACGACCAACAAATCTATAATTTAGTTTTTTAACATGTTAAAGATACTAAAAGCTATTCAAGAGAGAGTGAAGCATGTTTACTTTCCAGTGCGAATGCTGTTTCCTTTCGGGGTCCTGTGGCAAGAGACTTGGAAGTCCTAATATACATCAGGGTGCCTGCCTTTTTGCACCTGAAAAATACTGATCATAAACATTCTACTGAACTTATTACTTTCCTTTTTTTTGCCCCTTGCATTATTGCTATTCCCTGTCTATATTTGGATAAATAAAGTCCCTCTTCCCTAATGCTTTTGTACATCTGGAATTTCCCTGTAAATTTGTTGCTCAATATCAGTCACACTACAATAAAACATTGTTAATCCACGATCTGATTGTTCAGAAATCCCAATGGTTTGACATCTGGCTCACCAGGTGCTGATTCCCATTGTCCCATTAACAATATGGACCCCTGGTTCCCAGGATCTCTTTAACACAGCATACCTGTTTCTAATTATCTTGGTCACACTAGTCCATGGTTCCCATATTCCCATTAATGGACCAGCATCTTGACACTCTCTGTTTAAAGTCACACCTGCTATCCTCATGGGGGCCTCAATTCCTGCATTCATGTTTAAGGTCAATGGGCCATTTTCCTTGCATTCCATTGAAACTTTCCTGCGTCTGTTTTCCCCAGTCACTTGCCACTCCCTGAGTATACTGAAATATTTATTATTCTATCATGTAACATTTTTTAAATGTATTAATTGGAATAGATTTCAACAGTCTGGAAAATGTGCCTGTCTGTTCCCACCAAAGTTCCGAGCATGCTGGATTAATGGAGTTTATCTATACTTGGTGTCATGTGTAATTGTAGAGTTGGTGCTAATGCTTATCTCTTAGCAGAATAATTCCTGCATTGTTCCAAGGCATCTTCTCTCTCCTGCCCTGTAATATTCTCCTAAACCAATATCGTCACCCCTTCCTTTCTTCCTGTCCCATATTTCCTAAATGTTTAATATCCAGAAATATTTAGAATATATTCGTGCCACTTTTTTAGATACAGTGACCTCCATAATGTTTGGGACAAAGACCCATCATGTATTTATTTGCCTCTGTACTCCACAATTTGAGATTTGTAATAGAAAAAATCACATGTAGTTAAAGTGCACATTGTCAGATTTTATTAAAGGCCATTTTTATACATTTTGGTTTCACCATGTAGAAATTGCAGCACTGTTTATACATAGTCCCCCCATTTCTCTAACAGTTATATTCTTGTTTCTCAGTCTCATAATGGCTTCTTTGACTTTCATTGGCAAAAACATTGGTCCTCGTGTTGATAAACAACAATAAAATTTCCAAAGGTGATGGAAAGACTGGAGGAAAGACTAGGTGCTGAGAGCTCTCTTATACCTGCATTAAGGAGGCAATTAAACACACCTGAGCAATTACAAAGACCTGTGAAGCCATGTGTCCCAAACATTATGGTACCCTTAGATGGGGGGGGGGGGGGGGGGCGGCGGCTATATATAAACACTGTTGTAATTTCTACATGGTGAAACCAAAATGTATAAAAATGGCCTTTAATAAAATCTGACAATGTGCTCTTTAACCACATATGATGTTTCTATTACAAATCTCAAATTGTGGAGTATAGAGGCAAATAAATAAATGATGGGTCTTTGTCCCAAACATTATGGAGGGCACTGTAGATCACTGTTATTATCAAAACAATGTAATCCGATATGGTTAATTGCATCAGTAGCTCACTGACCTTGTTTATCACAGCACCTGCATTCCCATGCATGCATTGTTAACCCGCTCTTTTATGGCAGAATCTAGAACTTGGAGATCATTGTTTAAAAATAAAGTGCCACCTAATTAAGACAGAGATATGGTAAAGGGCCGTCCCACTTGGGCGTCATATGCGCGTCACGCAGGTGCCGTGCAAAGCTTTTGTGAATCCCAAAGTCCTGGGGTGCCGTGCGCTACCGCGCGTCACTGTCTACCTCACCACGGGCCATGCACGTGTAATGCATGCCATGCACGCGTCGCATGCGCATCGTGTGTCATGACGCGTAAATGACTCGCAAATGACACACAAGTGGGACAGGCCCTTAACTTTTTATTACAGACTGTTGTGAGTCTTTGAAACATGCTTCCTCAAGAATCTTCAAGTATTTTTAAGAAGAGTTGGATAGAAATGTTACAAACCAATAAGTGAAAGGTTACAAATAGATGAGAGGTAGACAGCAATGCCGAGATGAGGTTATAATAGATTATCCGTGATCATCTTGAATGGTATAGCATGCAGGAGGGGCTGAATAGTTTACTGCTGCTAATTTGTACGTTCATTTTTGATAAAATAACAAAATTTGAATATTCATTTGTAATTCCTTTGATTATCAATAATTGCTTTGATTAGATAATTCTTTTTCCAAAGATATATTTTATTCAAAAACATTTTGACTGTCTATTACAATATATTCCCAACTTGCTACATGCAATACAGAGAATAATATTTCCAATTGCTAACAAGACTTACATTATATCAGAGTTAAATCGTTTTTTTCACAAACAAGTTCAAAATTATGTATTGTAGGTTTCAGCCCCTCAATGTGCAATAGCAGGAGAGTCTTAAATAGTGACTATTCTCCAAATGCTTTTGTAATGGCTGTACCAACCCTATGTGTATCCTTCAGCATGTAATATCAGATCTCAGTATGTATGAATCTGCAACATTTCATTGTAAATAGTTGAAGTTTTAGCAAAGCAAAATGTGTGTTGTTCACCAGCTAATTATCTCGGACACAAATGAAGATTAATTTATTGTTATACATATCAGGATGCTATGCTGAAATGACAGCGGTTCCAGCTCCCCCTCCTCAGCCTCCTTGCAGAAAATGCTCAATTGCCCAAAAACCATCTTTGATCAACTAGAAGTTGAAGTTTCGAAGGAAGATCAAAGACTGTTGTGTGCTTTGTTTCATTGAAACATGACTCCTTTATGATTCTTCAGACCATTATACAACCTGATTTCTCCATTTATCTTGTGAATTGGATGGAATCCTCAGATGAGAGGAAAGGTGATGGCATCTGCTTTATGATCATTACTTTGTGGTGTACTGATGTGACAGTCATAGCTCAATTCTGCTCTGCTGATTTGGAATACCTGATCATAGGATGCTGCTCTTTCATCCACTGAGAGAATTCAACACTATAATCTTGTCTATGTGCCACCCCACTCAAACACCAAGATGGTACTGGACAAATTATAAATGGTGATCAACTCTCTTGGTTAGGAAATCAAACCTTGATGCCCTAATCATCCTTGTCAGTGAATTCAATTAAGCAAAGTTCAGGAAAGTACTCCTCAAATACCATCATCATATAACCATATAACCATATAACAATTACAGCACGGAAACAGGCCCTCTCGGCCCTTCCAGTCCGTGCCGACCATTTGTTTTCCCCTAGTCCCATCATGTCTCCTGTCACAAATGGGATGTTAATATTCTTGATCATTGCTATGTCATCATCAACCTTATGTGAGAAGATAAAGGAGCTTGAAAGCCTGGATATCCTTTCTTTCCCATTGTTATCAGAATCTTGAAGTAATATCCTCTTTCAGATTCACTTCCAGAAGTGCTGCCACGTACTCTTAGGTCTACCTCATTCGGTCATTCCATACAGTTTTTGTTTTCATGACAATCTTTACACCCTGTTGTTTTGCATTTGTCCCTTTTATTTATTGTTATATCTATCATTACTATGAATACTGTTTACTCTATGAACTTCATGCAAACAAGGAATTTTGTAGCACCATGGTGTATATGACAATAAACTAACCTGAGTTATCTTCCAGCAGTATTTGATGTTTGTCTGGGTCTGTACACTTAATGCAGACCACAGCTGTGATTGAACCTCCATAATGACAATTATGTTTCTTTCCAGACTGATCCTGCATCAAGATCCTGGGTATCTTGCTAGGAATATTTAAGAGAAACATCTTTAAATTCTTCATGCTTTTTATCTTCGTAGGTAGGAGAGAAATATAATTTTATGTTGGTTGGGGTGTCTAAAAATTAAAGGTAATTGTACTGAGATGTAAATAGTCATGTGTAACTCACAATCTACTGGGGACAGGTAAATATGAAAGTCCTGAAAAAAGCAAAGTGCTGGAGTAGCTCAAGGAGTCAAGCAGTATCTCTGGAGAACATGGATAGGCAAGATTCTGGGTGGGTACCTTCTTCAGACCCGACCTCTATCAGGATGCTAGATCAGTTGCCTATCCATGTCCTTCAGATGCTGCCTGATCTGTTGAGTTACTCCAGTACTTTGTCTTTTATTGTAAACCAATATCTTGTGTCTAAATGAAAGTTCTGAACTTCAACACTGCTGAATTATGCTTCAAGAACAACTATGCTTCCACCATTGGAGCCCTAATGACCCCTGCACCTCCATTGCTGTCTCAGTTGACCAACTCAGTCGCCCAGCTGCTAGTACAATGCCAGTGCCTGCTGTCTGCGGTGACTTGTTTCCTCTTCCCAGCACAGGTACGGGACTTTTGTCAGCTGCATTTATAAAACAGGTGGCTGGGCTGCATGTTTATTGTGCAATTGTAGCTAAAACCATCTCTCTGCTGAAAATGCAAGGTTATATTTCAAATCACTGTGGTTTCCAGGCAAGTAGTTGGCAGTTATACGTGTAAACAACAGCAGCAGTGTTACGCCACTAAAGTGTTTTCCCCCAAGGAACAGTGGAAAGAAAAGCCGGCCCAACTGCCAAGCTGAGAGTTTAATTACTGTATTTCCTACTGAATACTGTTTGAAGAATAACATTTTAATTCAATCGCATTCCACCACTCGGCCTCTGCTCCCTTCCTCACTTCCTGCTTCTCCTTTCTACTGTTCTTTCTCCAAACTCACCTGCTCTCATTCCAATCCTGTTTTCACTCTTCAACTCATCATGCATATGAAATAAAGAATATAAGATATTGAAAAATCTTAATTGTTAATGTAAGATGCCTCAGTTTCTACTTTACTAAGTATTATGTTTATGAAAGTGAGCCATCAGGGATAAATACACTTGACATCTTAGTCTTGTTGATGTTGAGCAGAATACACTAAGCAATGTCATACAGTGCATTTCACTAATTATCTCAAGACTGAATATTCCTCTGAGTTGTATTGAAAACCCATAGGAATAACTTCCATTGTTTATAATAATCAGGCTGGGGAATCTATTGCTCTACCTGACAGGTTGTTTTTCATTCTTACTGTATATGATTAGGTAAACTGCTTTCCTTGTATCTCTGTTACCTCTGTAATTTCAGATACCCATTTATGTATTTAATGAAGGGCGAATGTGGTACAACTGTAAGAAGAGTGGGTTTAAATGTTGAATTCTAATCTAATCGTTTTACTTTGAAGGGTGATGTTTATATTTAAATATTATTAAAAGTTTATTCTCACATGATACATAAACTTGAAAATTTGTTGTATTAGGTAAACAGATCTCATATTCATTATGGAGAAAGGTATTTGCCAAGTGATCACAGCTGTGATTATTGTCAGTTAATATTCCAGAAAAAAAATCAATTTGAATCATAGGGACCTTTCTATTCCTTTCATAATTTTATGTTCTTTTATCATGTGACCATCTCAGCTTCCTTCACTCTAGAGAAAACAAACACAACCTGTCCAATCTCTCCTCATAACCAAAGTCCTCCGATCCAGACAGCATTCTGGTGAACCTTCTCTACACTCTCTCGAGCTTAACCAACTCCTCCCCACAGCATGGTGATAAGAATTGCACGCAAAACTCCCATTTGCAGCTTAACTAATGTTTTGCAAAATTGCAACATATTCATTATGCAGTCTTCAGGTTAATTTAATTCTTGAGTTGTTTTTATAGTTACTAACAAGAGCAAATGTTGTAATTCTGTTAATTCCAAGAAGTAAATATTCTTCCTGATAAAATATAATTCAAAAGAGCAAAATCACCAACCGTATTACTACAGCTAAATTTAGTTTCTTGGATCACATCAGAATGTGATGGTGAACCACAATCTTGACTTCCTACAGTCTTTATGGTGAAGGTGTTACCACCGTGTCATTGGGTTGGAAATTCCAGGATTTTAAATTAGTAATTAAGAAATTTGTTTCCAACTCTATATATTTAGTGGCCTTCGTCAGTCAGAGTATTGAGTATTAGAGGTCATGTTGCAGTTATATAAGACATTGGTGAGGCCACGTTTAGAGTATTGTGTTCCGTTCTGGGCACCATGTTATAGGAAAGATGTTGTCAAGTTGGACAAGGTACAGAGAAGATTAGTAATAGTTTACAAGATGACTTGGATAACCTGATAAAATTAAGCAGACAAATGAGTTAATTAATAAAGCAAAGTCATACTTTCTGGTGGAAAATGAAGGGAGACAATTTAAATTAAAATGACACTACTTAAGAGGGTCTGTACCAGCAGAGTATGCATAAATATTTGAAAATGGTCGATCAGGTTGAGAAAAATGGTGCACAACATGATAGCCTGTCAGACTAAAATGACACTTCCTTTTTCAGCAAGTTTGATGATATTGTTGGAATTGTTGCTGAGTGTGCGAAGGGCTTCACTTTCAGGGGTGAGATCGGAGTGGGTAAGGGAGTTGGAACATCCGAGACAGTTAATGTTGCACTGGCAGTAAGAAATAAAAAGGTCCACAAGGGTAGAAGGCCAGCAGTAGGAGTCCAGGAGGAGGAAGAATATTGGAGACGGTTTAAGGCGGTCATTACTTGGGCCTTACGAGGTATTTACTTGGGGCTGAGCACTCTTGGTCAGAGGAATAGGCCCAGAGGTTGAGGTGATGGAATAAGAGCTCGTGGTGAGATTGGAACCGTTGACGTGTGGGCACAGCAGTACAAAGGTAAGGCCTCTGAGCACAGACCGTTCAGCATTGGGGAGGGGGAGGTTCGGGGAGAGGATGAAAACACAATGGGTTGTGATTGGGGAAGACTGAGGCTCTGAGGAGGGTAGAAGTGGGGAAAGGGTCATGGAGGGTAGGTATCATGGAGGTATGAGTGTTCTGTATATTTACAAAGTACATTTCTAGATGGAGGGCTTGCCTGCAAAGAGTGATTGAGAAAGTTTGGCCTATGATTGCTGGAATCTGAAATGAAATATAATCTTATTATACGAATGACAGATTAGTTGCTGAGAAGCAGCTTATTCTCCAGGGATAATATAGAACTAAATAACAGGGCATAGCCTCAAAACACGTGGTTAACCATTTTAGGATTGAGATTCACATTTAAGTGTTTAGCCTCTGGAATCAATGTTTTTAATCTGCAGATGCTACTTAATTAAGGAGGATGGGACTAGTCATTACTAATAAGTGCATATTAATAGATGCGGAATGGGTAAATAATTGGCAATTGAAGTTCAGTACAGATAGATAAAAGTAAGGCGATAAATGTTGTGAGCAACAATAATAAGGCAGTTATGACTTGGGAGGTGGGATAATGAACAAGGGAAAATTATAGTTCAAATGCATTAATCATGAAAAATTGTACCAGTTAGTTGAGCTGTGTGTAAATAAAAAACAGACTCTGTACCAAGATTTATTTTGACGGATAGAGTAAAAACAATACTGTTTGTAAAATGTGTGCAGGATAGTTTTTTGCAGCAGTACATAGAGGTACCGACCAGAGAAGGGGCAGTGCTGGACCTCCTGTTAGGAAATGAGGCAGGACAGGTGACGGAGGTATGCGTTGGTGAGCACTTCGGGACCAGTGATCACAATACCATTAGTTTCAATATAATTATGGAGCGAGTCAGAACAGGACCTAGAGTGGAGATTTTTGATTGGAGAAAGGCTAACTTTGAGGGAATGCGTGAGGATTTTAAAGGAGTGAATTGGGACACTTTGTTTCATGGGAAGGATGTAGAAGAGAAATGGAGGACATTTAAAGGGGAAATTGTAAGAGTACAGAATCTTTATGTCCCTGTTAGGTTGAAAGGAAATAGTAAAAATTGGAAAGAGCCATGGTTTTCAAGGGAAATTAGACACTTGTTTCGAAAAAAGAGAGATATCTACAATAATTATAGGAGGCATGGAGTAAATGAGGTGCTAGAGGAGTATAAAGAATGTAAAAAGAACCTTAAGAAAGAAATTAGGAAGGCTAAAAGAAGATATGAGGTTGCTTTGGCAAGGTGAAAGTAAATCCAAAGGGTTTCTACAGCTATATTAATAGCAAAAGGATAACGAGGGATAAAATTGGACCATTAGAGAACCAGAATGGACAGCTATCTGCAGAGCCAAAAGAGATGGGGGAGATATTGAACAATTTCTTTTCTTCGGTATTCACCAAGGAGAAGGATATTGAACTCTGTGAGGTAAGGGAAAAAAGTAGAGTAGCTATGGAAACTATGAGATTCAAAGAGGAGGAAGTACTGACACTTTTGAAAAATATAAAGGTGGATAAGTCTCCAGGTCCTGACAGGATATTCCCTAGGACATTGAGGGAAGTTAGTGTAGAAATAGCAGGAGCTATGACAGAAATATTTCATTGACAGAAAAATGTCATTAGAAACGGGAATAGTGCCGGAGGATTGGCGTACTGCGCATGTTGTTCCATTGTTTAAAAAGGGTTCAAAGAATAAACCTAGCAATTATAGACCTATTAGTTTGACGTCAGTGGTGGGCAAATTAATGGAAAGGATACTTAGAGATAATATATATAAGCATCTGGATAAACAGGGTCTGATCAGGAACAGTCAACATGGATTTGTGCCTGGAAGGTCATGTTTGACAAACCTTCTTGAATTTTTTGAAGCGGTAACTTGGGAAATTGATGAGGGTAAAGCAGTGGATGTTGTCTATATGGATTTCAGTAAGGCCTTTGACAAGGTTCCCCATGGAAGGTTGGTTCAGAAGGTTCAATCTTTGGGTGTTAATGGCGGAGTAGCAAGGTGGATTCAACAGTGGCTGAATGGGAGATGTCAGAGAGTAATGGTGGATGGCTGTTTGTCAGGTTGGAAGCCGGTGACCAGTGGGGTGCCTCAGGGATCTGTGTTGGGTCCACTGTTGTTTGTCATGTACATCAATGATCTGGATGATGGGGTGGAAAATTGGATAAGTAAGTATGCAGATGATACTAAGATAGGTGGTGTTGTGGATAATGAAGTAGATTTTCAAAGTCTACAGAGAGATGTGGGCCATTTGGAAAAAGTGGGCTGAAAGATGGCAGATGGAGTTTAATGCTGATAAGTGTGAAGTGCTACATCATGGCAGGACAAATCAAAATAGGACGTACATGGTAATGGTAGGGAATTGAGGAATGCTGTGGGAACAGAGGGATCTAGGAATAACTGTGCATAGTTCCCTGAAGGTGGAATCGCATGTAGATAGGGTGGTAAAGAAAGCCTTTGGTGTGCTGGCCTTTATAAATCAGAGCATTGAATATAGGAGTAGGGAAGTAATGTTTAAAATTGTACAAGGCATTGGTAAGACCAATTCTGGAGTATGGTGTAACAATTTTGGTCGCCTAGTTATAGGAAGGATGTCAACAAAATAGAGAGAGTACAGAGGAGATTTTACTAGAATGTTGCCAGGGTTCCAGCAACTATGTTACAGAGAAAGGTTGAACAAGTTAGGTCTTTATTCTTTGGAGCGCAGAAGGTTAAGGGGGGACTTGATTGAGGTCTTTAAAATGATGAAAGGGATAGACAGAGTTGACGTGGATAAGCTTTTCCCATTGAGGGTAGGGAAGATTCAAACAAGAGGGCATGACATGAGAATTAAGGGACAGAAGTTTAGGGGTAACGTGAGGGGGAACTTCTTTACTCAGAGGGTGGTGGCTGTGTGGAATGAGCTTCCAGCAGAGGTGGTGGAGGCAGGATCGATTTTAACATTTAAAAGTAAAGTGGATAGGTATATGGACGTGAAGGGAATGGAGGGGTATGGTCTGAGTGCAGGTAGATGGGACTAGGGGAAAACAAATGGTCGGCACGGACTGGAAGGGCCGAGAGGGCCTGTCTCCGTGCTGTAATTGTTATATGGTTATATGTTATGTTATATTGATTGTGCAGAAAATATAATGTATAATACTGATTCACATATTGTACAAAGGACACTGAATTGTGATAGTGGTATAAACGATACCACTGGAGAAGGTGTAGAGAGGATAACATTAACATATGGACAGAGCAGGAGTGAGCTCCTCAGCTCTGCCAAATTTGTCGCTTTATCTCAACACCATTTTCCTACACTATTTCATACATTTCAAAAAGCACACTGACCATACTTTGTGCCCCTCCGACCGACCTCACCAGGTTCTGGGTCCGCCATGATAATAAACAATAGACAATAGGTGCAGGAATAGGCCATTCGACCCATCGAGCCAGCACTGCCATTCAATGTGATCATGGCTGATCATCCACAATCAGTACCCCGTTCCTGCCTTCTCCCCATATCCCCTGACTCCACTATCTTTATATGAAGTATCCAGAGAACTCCACCGCCCTCTGAGGCAGAAAATTCCACAGACTCACTACACTCTGTGTGAAAAAGTGTTTTCTCATCTCCGTTCTATATGGCTTACCCACTCTTAAATTGTGGCCCCTGGTTCTGGACTCCCCCAACATCAGGAACATGTTTCCTGCCTCTAGCATGTCCAAACCTTTAATAATCTTATATGTTTCAATAAGATCACCTCTCATCCTTCTAAATTCCAGAGTATACAAGCCCAGCCGCTCCATTCCCTCAGCATATGACAGTCCCACCATCCCGGGAATTAACCTTGTGAACCAACGCTACGCTCCCTCAATAGCAAGAATGTCCTTCCTCAAATTTGGAGATCAAAACTGCACACAATACTCCAGGTGTGGTCTCACTAGGGCCCAGTACAACTGCAGAAGGACCTTGGTACCAAAGTGGAGAACCTCACATGTATCCACTTTAAACTGCATCTGCCATGCATCTGCCAACTCAGTAAGAAGTGAGCAGCTCTTGCAATACAAATTATTCGCTATACAGAAGGGATGAGGAATGCATCAAAGACCCAACATCTCCTGCACAGTCTTGAGCAGATACCCAGACTCAAGTTTGGAACAATTACTCCAGCACTAGAATGGTTGTAAAACCAACCTCATGTGGTTGGCACCCTTCACTTAGCTCTGTAACTGACCACTTCATCTCAGCTCCGTTTATTTGGCCTCACAGCAGGTCAAGAGAGAGGGTGATTAAATCAGAATTGGGTGTGGTTCTACCTCAAGGGCTCATTGCTGTTCTTTCCAACACACTGGCTCCTCTACTCTTGCCGTATTTAATCCCATATCACTTGTGTAAATAAATTATATGATAATAGACCACAACGTTATTTTGGTGGGGCAATGGAAATAAGGAATTCTCAAGAGGTTGGAACTGGAGGAAGTTGTATAGATAGGGTAATTACACAGAGGAAATTGAACATCCTGAATTTTTTTTAAAGTATGCAATTGGAATTTATGAAAGCAAAGCACTTTCCTTGAACATTCCCAGCGTTTACCATGGGCCGATGAAAAATATTAATTTTCCCTCATTCCCTGGCAATGCAACTAAAACTGAGATGAACAGTTTTCAAACCATGCAACAGTGCTAGATTTTTAATTTAACTTCAGCTAGAAAGTAGTTGTTAGTCCTGCAGAGATGCAAGTCAATGGAAGTCTATTAATCCGTTCAAGGTACTCTCTAGCCTGTCAAATGAAATCTAGAAAATGTGCTTTCAAATAGAATCATCATAGCACAAAAGGAGATTACTCAGGATCCATGCCAGCTCTCTGCGGAGCAATACTGACAGTTCCACAGGATCTATGGCAGGTGAAGCATACGGTTGTCCTGTCTCTGGGGACAGACATATGTGTCGGCCTTTCAGCTAAAATCAAATGTAGTATCTCTTATTATCAGTTTGCTCGGTTAGAGATGGATCCATGCTGGTTGGGGAGCAAACTGAACAACTCTTTCCAGCCAAATAATTTGCTTCGATCAGGATGACTGAGTTCTGTGAGAGGACAGGAGATTCAAAACACGCTGAGGATGACGATGAAGGACCTCGGTGAGGGGAACCCCTTCACCAGGGAGCTCATCAAAAAAGAAGGGTCTGCAGGGAGGCCAAGGACATCTGACTCCAGCATTTCCCAGTAACAGATGCTTTGTTGCTTTCAAGCACCCAGTGGGATGGAAGAAGCTGTTCCAGGACTTTGAGAGGAGAGGAATGAATGAACCTGCTGAAAATGCAGCACTCTTCACCCTTTCCACTCAGAAGGACAGGCGATCACAGTGCACATGTTCATTGCGCATACACAGGTGATAAGAGGGCCAGTTACCAGCAACGGCCCAGGGATGTCGACACACCCCCTACCACCACCGTGACCGCAGCAGAAACAAGACCGGGAGTAGAAGGGATAGTCTGACCACCTTGAGCTCCCAAACACCAGACAAGGACCCCCAGACTCCTCACCATGAGGGAGTCAATGGACAAGGGAGTTGGGTAGAGCAAGAAAGGGTATGGCAGATAGTGAATAGGAAAGAAAAAACACAGAACACTACCAAAGAAACAAAGGGTAGATGAGGAAAATAGCACCGGCAAAAAAAGAATCCCGCCACAGACTGACGCCAGCAACCTCTCTTCGGACAATGAAGCCAATTTGAGAAGCTGACAACGGAGGCAGAGGATGAGGAAAATGCAGAGGTCAGGAATGAAAAGGAATGTGACGGGCCAAATTTCCCCCATTGCACCCCGGCTCCGGGAGACCAGAAGCATTACAGAGGCCAGTGGCCTCCAGCTCTGGGAGACCGGGAGCAATAAAAGACCCAGCGCAGCTCATATCCAGGAGACGCGACTTTTGTACAAGAGTCCTCTCGCTTGCCAATATCCTTGCTCTGCTGGAGGCCGAGCCTGGTCCTGGTCAGCTCCACACCTTGCTCTCAGCGTCTGTAAAACCAAGGAACTGATTGTTGTCTTTTAAAGAGGAATGTCGAGGATCCACTAACCTGTCTTCAGTGACGGATCATTGGTGATTATTTTCATTGTTATATGTTGAACTTTTTGTCGTTTCCACTGTGTCCTATGTATACATATCTGTTGTGCTGTTGCAAGTAAGAATTTCAATGTTCCTTGGGACATATGACAATAAAGCACTCTTGACTCTGAATTTATATATATATAGTATGGCTCCAACATTTAAAGTTTTTGCCAAAGTGGCAGCTGCTTGCAAAATGGCCAATGCCACTGGTAAATTGCATTAATGCTGTAACAAAACCTTGATAACAGAATAACTCAGCGGGACAGGCAGTATCTCTAGAAGGAATGGGTGAAGTTTCGGGTCGAGAACCTTCTTCAGACTGAAATGTCTGAACCAGCAGCTGCAGTTCCTTCCTACACACTTGATAACAGAGCGATGGCTGCAGAAATGATTTTGCATAAGAAGAAGTAAAATCAGGGTGCTGCGATATTTGAAGTACTGATGTTATCAGACTCCCACCGGGGAGGAGATGGGGAAGGAAACAGCATTGGGCAAGGAGATGCAGTATGGAGATTAGATCATGTCTCATTGTATACCAGTCCAGGATATTCTGGCACACTATCTGGTGATCCATTAGACTGACAGAATGTGTAGGAGGGAACTGCAGATGCTGGTTTACACCGTAAAAAGACACAACATTGGAATAATGTCATCTTCCTTTTGGAATAATGTCACTGCACCCTGTCACATGTGACAATAAGGTATTCCATTCCATTCCCTTCAGCTAAGAATGAACCGTTCTATATTTCCTTGATCATCGTCTGCTTTGATGTTGTTTTACCCCCTGCATATATCTCTAGTCCCCCTTTTCCCTGACTCTCAGTTTGAAGGGCCTCAGCCTGAAAGGTCACCCATTCTTCCATCCAGAGACGGTGCCCGTCCCGCTGAGTTACTCCAGCATTTTGTGTCTTATCTTCGGTGCATTGGACAGGGCAGGTGTCAGTCAGGGGTTTGCGGGGAGAAGGCAGGAGAATGGGGGTTAGGAGGGGGAGATGATCAGCCATGATAGACTGGATGGGCCGAATGGCCTAACTCTGCTCCTGTCACTCACGGCCTGTGATTGGCTGAGCGCCCGTCCCGTTCACACAGCGCGCCGCTCCTCTGTGACGTCACGCCGCCTGCTTCTCGCGGCCGTGGCCGTCAGCAGGCGTCGCGAGAGCTGCGCCTCTTCCTCTTTGCTGCTGCGGGCGACATGGCGGTCGGCAAGAACAAGCGGCTGACCAAGGGCGGCAAGAAGGGCGCCAAGAAGAAGATGTAAGCGCTCCCAAAACGGCCGTGCGGCGTCGCGATGCGTGTCCTCCACACAGAGCAGGGGTGAAATGTGATAAAGACCGGCGGATGGCGCAGATGTTGAGGGGATTGTGGAGGCCGGGCGGGGGGGAGAGGAGAGGAGGGGAGGGAGACGCCAGGCCCGGGCCGTGGGTTCCAGCCCCACCACCCACCCCACCCCCCACCCACCGGGGAATGAGGGTCTGTGGCACGGGCAGCGATCCCACAACCGATTGAACAACTCAAAGGTGCCAAGCGAAGTAATGGGCCGCCAAATTCAGGCCGCTGCAGTCCACTGAGCAGCTGCTGGCAACCAGGCGGCTATGGATCTGCCAAAGCTCGGAAACGTGGAACATAAGCAAGAGTAGGCTTTTGGTCGTGATAGAAAATTGTGGCCGATCTTTCATATAACTGCTACTTTTCCTGCACTAGACTGATTTTCTTAGTATCATGTAAAGTGTTCCAAAGCCTCTTGGATGGTTCTATCTGTTCTGAGTGGCTGATCCCTTATTTTGAGACTGACCCATAGTTCCAGATACTGGACCAGGGAAGCATTAACATTGTAGCTGCACTAGCTAAGCCATGTATGAATTTTGAGCAACACGCAAGTGCTGGAGGAACTTTGCAGGCCAGGCAGCATCTGTGGAGGGAAATGAGCAGGCGCAGGGTTGGGATCCTTCCTCCGTGGTCTGGGACATTGACAGTGACATGTGTAGGAAAGAACTGCAGATGCTGGTTTAAACCGAAGATAGACACAAAAAGTTGTGGTAATTCAGCGGGACAAGCAGCACCTCTGGAGAGAAGGAATGGGTGAAGTTTTAGGTCAAGACCCTTCTTCAGACTAGATTAACAATAACATTTTGGGCTGGGATCCTTCTTCAGAACGATGGGGAATTGACACACACAATTTGGGGTTAGTATCCTAAAACATTACTATGTTCCTCCAGCACTTTATTTTGTTCAAGATTTTGTTCATAGCTCTTGTATCTCCTATAGGAATGTTGCCTGTTTCTATAGGATCATTGTTTGAAAGAGCACAGGCCTATTCAAGTCAATTCAATTCAATTCAACTTTAATGTCATTGCACAGATACAAGTATGGGTACAACAAAATGCAGTTTAGCGTCAATTCGTAGTAATAGCAATATATAAATAGATACAGAATGCAGGCAATGTGGACGGAGAGACTGGAGAAATCTATCGGCGGGACTCCGAGTTCAGCAGTGTGATGGTGTTGTTATAGAAGCTGTTCCTCATCCTACTAGTGCGGGACCTGAGGCTCCTGTACCGCCTCCCTGATGGTAGGAGGGCAAACAGTCCATGGTTAGGGTGGGAGGGGTCTTTGATGATCTTCCCGGCCCGTCTCAGACACTGTTTTCGGTGGAGGGCATCCATGGCAGGGAGCGGGGCACCGATGATGTACTGGGCGGTTTTCACCACCCGTTGTAGTGCCTTCCTGTCTGCTACGGTGCAACTGCTGTACCATACCGTAAAGCAGGTGGTCAGGGTGCTTTCAATGGTACAGCGGTAAAAGTTGGTCAGGATCTGGGGGGACAGGTGGGCTTTTTTGACCCTCCTCAATAAGTAAAGGCGCTGCTGCGCCTTTTTGATCAGCTTGGACCAGGACAGATCCTCTGAGATGTGTACCCCGAGGAATTTGTAGTTGGAGACCCGCTCCACCTCTGTCCCGTTTATATGGATGGGGGTGTGTCTGCACCCTCTGTTCTTTCTAAAGTCAACAATGATTTCCTTCGTCTTCTGGGAGTTGAGGTTATTGTTGGCACACCAGGTTGTCAGGTGCTGGACCTCCTCCCTGTAGGCTGACTCGTCGTTGTCACTGATCAGTTCTACCACCATGGTGTCGTCGGCAAATTGTATGATGGCGTTGGAGCCATGCTTAGGGATGCAGTCATGGGTGAAGAGGGAGTAGAGGAGAGGGCTGAGCACACAGCCCTGTGGCACGTCGGTGTTCAGTGTTATAGTGGAGGAGGAGGTGAGGTTGTTGACCCTAACAGACTGTGGTCTGTTAGTGAGGAAATCCAGTGTCCAATTGCAGAGGGAAGTGGAGATGCCAAGACCGCTGAGTTTGGTAATCAAGCTAGCAGGTATGACAGTGTTAAGGCGGTGCCTACCCTGTTCATATGGTAAATCTACGAGGAATGCAATTTATAAACCTTTGAAACATTCGTTGTCGATTGCAACTAAGTCCTTCTGTGGACAGGGAGATCAAGATTCCATGTGTGGCACAGTATTCCAGGTGCATTAGTATTGACAATCTTCTACCAGGTGCTATAGGGTTGTAAAGGAACACATGCTGTTTATACAGTCATCTCTTGATTGCTACCAGGTGTTGTGTGAGTTACTTTTCTAAAATCTTAATTCTAATGTCTCTTCACAGTGTGGACCCCTTCTCCAAGAAGGACTGGTATGATGTCAAGGCTCCAGCAATGTTTAACATTAGGAACCTGGGTAAAACCTTGGTTACAAGAACTCAGGGAACTAGTAAGTATTTTTTCAGCATGCTCTAGTGTGAAATATTTACTTTTGAAATTTTCCTCAATCTATCCTGTGAATATGTCTGAAAAAAAATTCAAGTTTAAACATCATAGATGCTCTATGAGATGTAAAAATCAATCTAACATCCTAAATGGGCCCACAGGGCAAACACTACCAAACAGCTATTGTGATCTTTTTGACTACTGTCAATATATAATTTTAAAATAGTCACGTGAAAGTGATTGTTACTGCATTGAGATCTTTACTCCCTGTTCTCTTATTATTATGCAGAAATTGCCTCAGAAGGCTTGAAAGGCCGTGTATTTGAGGTGAGTCTTGCTGATTTGCAGAACGATGAAGTGGCCTTCCGCAAATTTAAGCTGATCGTCGAGGATGTTCAGGGCAAGAACTGTCTGACCAACTTTCACGGGATGGACTTAACACGTGATAAGATGTGCTCAATGGTCAAAAAATGGCAGGTAAAGATGTTGATAATTTGTCTAGGATTTGAATTGTGAAATTTGCTTTTTCAGTATTCTGCTGAATGGAAATGTAGCCTGATCTGCATTTATAGCATTTTAATTTTTATTCTTGTTTTCTCCCTGAACTGTCTTCAACATACTTCTGATTGAGGGTGTTTTAATATGTTTTTCCTTAAATTTGTTGGAGGTTGTAGCGGAAACAGGCCATTCAGCACTGGCTGTTAAGCACCCACTTTTTACGCCTGCCTTAATTGATTTTATTCTCACATTCCCATTAACTCTTCCCACAGCCTACCTCCAAATTATACCACTCATTTGGCAAATGGAAAGATTCTGAGACTTGCATTAAAAGTGATTTTGATCTTTCAATGGCAACACAAGTGACTGCAGTTGCTGGAATCTTGAGCAAAAAATAAACTAGTGGAGGAGCTCAGATAGGTCGGGCAGTACCTGTGGAGAGAAATGGATGGACATTGTAGAAACATAGAAAATAGGTGCAGGAGTAGGCCTGCGCCGCCATTCAATATGATTATGGCTGATCATCCAACCCAGTATCCCGTACCTGCCTTCTCCCCTGATCCCTTTAGCCACAAGGGCCACATCGAACTCCCTCTTAAATATAGCCAATGAACTGGCCTCAACTACTTTCTGTGGCAGAGAATTCCACAGATTCACCACTCTCTGTTTGAAAAAAAAAAAAATTATCATCTCGGTCCTAAAAGACTTCCCCCTTATCCTTAAACCGTGACCCCTTGTTCTTGACTTCCCCAACATCGGGAACAATCTTCCTGCATCTAGCCTGTCCAACCCCTTAAGAATTTTGTAAGTTTCTATAAGATCCCCCCTCAATCTTCTAAATTCTAGTGAGTACAAGCCGAGTCTATCCTGTCTTTCTTCATATGAAAGTCCTGCCATCCCAGGAATCAGTCTGGTGAACCTTCTCTGAACTCCCTCGATGGCAAGGGTAAACGTGTATTGGTAAGGGATCTTTCTTGCACAAACATCTCGACCCAAAACATCATCGGTTCATTTCCCTTCACAGATGCTACCTGACCCGCTGAATTTCTCCACCAGTTTGCTATTTTTATTTCTTTCATTGCTCCCTTTGGTTCTCATCCCACATCAAAGAATTAATGTACTATTGATGATATTGTTTTTTTAAATGGATGTTGGAATCCAGGCACTGTCTGCTCTATTGGATGAATATTATAGATTATCTGATGCTGTATTGAAAAGTAGCAGGTAAGTTATTCCTGTTGCGCTGGGCAATCTTTCTAGTTATCTTGTCATCTCTGCATTAATATTGGTGATGTTATTCTACAAGTTAGTTTCTCTATTCCATGCTTCATGTGTAGACAATTATGACCCAGGAAATGATATTTTTAAGTTCCAGTTTTACGGATTTTGTCTTTATTTCTCATTTTAGACCATGATTGAAGCACATATTGATGTCAAAACCACAGATGGGTACCTCCTGCGCCTTTTTTGTGTAGGTTTTACTAAGAAGCGTAACAACCAGATACGCAAAACCTCCTATGCTCAGCACCAGCAAGTTCGTACTATACGCAAGAAGATGGTAGAAATCATGACTCGTGAAGTTCAAACCAACGATCTCAAGGAGATAGTCAACAAATTGTAAGTAATCTAGAACAGCCCACATTCACATTTCTTTCAATGATCTGGTATTTTTCATTTCTTTGAAGTAAAATTGAAGTGCTTTTAATGGAAAACTGCCTTGCAAAGCAATATATGCTGTAGAAAAGAACACATGGTTCTTATGAAACTGCAAAAAAACATAAAAACAAATATGTTGCATTGGGGCAAGAGTTGAGTGGAATGGTTCTGCGTGTGTACAGTCCTCTTTATACATCCTGACTAGACTAGACTTAGAATCTGGACTGTTTCACTCAGCAAAGGATTTTAGCTTAAAACTTAATTCCAACAGTTAAGTTCTTTGTCCAGTTTCTTATTTTATCACACTGAATATTTTTACTGAAGTACTAGATCCTCAGACTACTTAGGCTGAGGAAATCCAGTTTATCTTGGTATTCCTCATTACTCAGAGGTTCTTGGTGGTTACTGATGTGACAGTGGCCAAAGAGGTATAGTGATTCAGCCAATACAAGCTCTGATTTATTTTAATCAGTGCCTTTCCAGCAGAGATTGGAAATTTTCAAAGTGACATGGTGGATTACTACTCCCAGGATGCAGAAACATGACACTTTCAAAGGAAAATAAATGTCTGAAATCTAAGTCATGGGCCCAAGATGACAAACTCAGACAGAGATTTGAAAGATTCTAGGAATTCATAAGTTTATAATACTAGGCAGTTTGGTAAAATATAGGTGGGATGGATGTCTGGTCAGTTTTGGTAAAGAAATTCATAATCAACGGTGGCAATTTTGGAAAACAAATCAAAATTTGAGTAGGCTGGATATTATCTCTATCAATAGGTGCAGGAGTAGGCCATTCCGCCCTTCAAGCCAGCACTGTCATTCAATGTGATCATGGCTGATCAGGACCCCGTTCCTGCCTTCTCCCCATATACCCTGACTCTGCTATCTTTAAGAGCCCTATCTAGCTCTCCCTTGAAAGTATCCAGAGAACCGGCCTCCACCGCCCTCTGTGGCAGAGAATTCCACAGACTCACAACTCTGAGAAAAAGTGTTTCCTCGTCTTCATTCTAAATGGCTTACCTCTTATTATTAAACAGTGGCCCCTGGTTCTGGACTCCCCCAACATCGGGAACATGTTTCCTGCCTCTCTAGCGTGTCCAAACCCTTAATAAAGCGCATATGTTTCAATAAGATCCCCTCCTCGTCCTTCTAAATCTCAGTATAACGTAGAAACATAGAAAATAGGTTAGGTGAGGAGTAGGCCATTCGGCCCTTCGAGCCTGCACCACCATTCAATATGATCATGGCAGATCATCCAATTCAATATCCTGTACATGCCTTCTCTCCATACGCTCTGATCCCTTTAGCCACAAGGGCCACATCTAACTCCATATGATATAAATATAGCCAATGAACTGGCCTCAACTACCTTCTGTGGCAGAGAATTCCACAAACTCATCACTCTCTGTGTGAAAAAAGATCTTCTCATCTCAGTCCTAAAAGACTTCCTCCTTATCCTTAAACTGTGACCCCTTGTTCTGGACTTCCCCCACACCGGGAACAATCTTCCTGCATCTAGCCTGTCCAACCCCTTAAGAATTTTGTAAGTTTCTATAAGATCCCCCCTCAATCTTCTAAATTCTAGCAAGTACAAGCCAAGTCTATCCAGTCTTTCTTCATATGAAAGTCCTGCCATCCCAGGAATCAGTCTGGTGACCCTTCTCTGTACTCCCTCCTATGGCAAGTAATGTCTCTCATCGATTAGGAGAGACCAAAACTGTTGGCCAATACTCCAGGTGTGGTCTCACCTGATAGACTCTTTACAACTGCAGTAGAGATCCCCTGCTCTTATACTCAAATACCTTTTTGGATGAATAGCTACTACATACAATTTGCTTTCTTCACTGCCTGCTGCACCTGCATGCCTACTCTCAATGACTGGTGTAGCATGACACCCAGGTTTCTTTGCATCTCCCCTTTTCCCAATCGGTCACCATTTAGATAATGGTCCACTTTCCTGTTTTTGCCACCAAAGTGGATAACCTCACATTTATCCACATTATACTGCATCTGCCATGCATTTGCCCACTCACCCAGCCTATCCAAGCCACCTTGCAGCCTCCTAGCATCCTCCTCACAGCTAACGCTGCCCCCCAGCTTCATGTCATCTGCAAACTTGGAGATGTTGCATTCAATTCCCTCATCCAGATCATTAATATATATCGTAAATAACTGCATTCCCAGCACTGAGCCTTGAGGTACCCCACTAGTCACTGCCTGCCTTTCTGAAAAGGATCCGTTAACTCCTACTCTTTGCTTCCTGTCTGCCAGCCAGTTCTCTATCCACATCAATACTGAACCCCCAATACCGTGTGGTTTAAGTTTGCATACTAATCTCTTATGTGGGTCCTTGTCGAAAGCCTCTGAAAGTCCAGATATAACACATCCACTGGTTCTCCCTTATCCTCTGTACTAGTTACATCCACGAAAAATTCTATAAGATTCGTCAGACATGATTTACCTTTCATAAATCCATGCTGACTTTGTCCAATGATTTCACCACTTTCCAAATGTGCTGCTATTCCATCTTTAATAACTGACTAGCATTTTCCCCACTACCGATGTTAGACTCACTGGTCTGTAATTCCCCGTTTTCTCTCTCTCTCCCTCCCTTTTTAAAAAGTGGGGTTACATTAGCTACCTCCCAATCCTCAGGAACTACTCAAGAATCTAAAGAGTTTTGAAAAATTATCACGATGCATCCACTATTTCTGGGGGGGGGTGGGTTAGGGGGGGGGGGGTGGTGGGGGTACTTCCTTAAGTGCTCTGGGGTGCAGCCTATCTGGCCCTGGGGATTTATCGGCCTTTAATCCATTCAATTTACCTAACACCACTTCCCGGCTAACCTGGATTTCACTCAGTTCCTCCATCTCATTTGACCCCCGGTCCCCTGCTATTTCTGGCAGATTATTTATGTCTTGGTGAAGACAGAACCAAAGTAATTATTTAATTGGTCTGCCATGTCCTTGTTCCCCATGATCAATTCACCTGTTTCTGACTGCAAGGGACCTACATTTGTTTTAACTAATCTTTTTCTCTTCGCATATCTATAAAAACTTTTGCAGTCAGTTTTTATGTTCCCTGCCAGTTTCATGCAAGCCCAGCCGCTCTTCTCTCAGCATATGACAGTCCCGCCATCCCGGGAATTAACCTTGTAAACCTATGCGGTACTCCCTCAATAGCAAGAATGTCCTTCCTCAAATTAGGGGACCAAAATTGCACACAATACTCCAGGTGTGGTCTCGCTAGGGCCATAGACAACTGCAGAAGGACCTCTTTGTTCCTATACTCAACTTGTTATAAAGGACAACCTGCCATTCACTTTCTTCACTGCCTGCTGTACCTGCATGCTTACTTTCATTGACTGATGAACAAGGACCCCTGGATCCCGTTGTACTCTCCCTTTGTCTACTCGGCCCAGACCACCTTTGGAGGTTGTGTTTCTTTACAAATACATTCTCCTAGCACATGCATCTTCTCTTACTGTGCCACCTCTACAGGATACATCCACGATTGATCTCTAGGATCTGTAGTTTTGGCATGTGTTCCACAATGGAGCTTATTTCTACACTTTTTTCTAACTTTTGACAACTTTGGTCACTTAGACACTTGGGGCTAGGAAACAGTTTTTTTCACCATGTATGGTTATTCAGTTCCTCTGAATCTTCATGCCTTGACAGGAAAACAGTCATAGAGTCTTACAGCATGCCTACACCAGCCAATGTGTCCCATCCACACTCATCCCACCTTCCTGCGTTTGCCCATTTCCCTCTGAACCTATCCTATCCATGTACTTGACAAAATGTTTCTTAAACGTTGTGATTGTACCTGTCTCAATTATCTTCTCCTGCTGCTCGTTCCATACACCCAACACCCTTTGTGTGAAAAAGTAACCCTTCATGTTCCTATTAAATCTTTCCCTCCCTCACCTTTAACCTATGTCAAGTGCAAAACGTCCTTTTTTTATCAGTTTTGTGTTTTTAATCTTCCCATTCCTCAACACAGTGTGTCTCTAATTTCTTCTTTTCGTTTCTCGTTATTACCTGGAAGCTGTATTATTTTGCAACTGATTATTGATACCCACTGTTAAACTCTCTTTTCAATGTCTCTTTTTGATAGCTTCCTCCCAAGGCGCAGGGTCAGCGTTTCTCAGAACCATTTGTTTTGGAATTACATTAAAGCTTTGTTATTTCTTTCCCCGTTTTTAATCCTGATATTTCTCAGGTCATTAGTTCGTTTGGCCATGTCTGCCCCATTTCCGGGACTTTTAATCCTCATACAGTGCCCTCCATAATGTTTGGGACAAAGACCCCATCATTTATTTATTTGCCTCTGTACTCCACAATTTGAGATTTGTAAAAGAAAAAAAAAATCACGTGATTGTCAGATAAGATAAAGGCCATTTTTATACATTTGGTTTCACCATGTAGAAATGCTGTTTTTTTTACATAATCTTCCCCCCCCCCCCCAATTTCAGGGCACCATAATGTTTGGGACACATGGCTTCACAGGCATTTGTAATTGCTCAGGTGTGTTTAATTGCCTCCTTCATGCACCTAGTCTCTCTTCCAGTCTTTCCATCACCTTTGGAAACTTTTATTGCTGTTTATCAACACGAGGACCAAAGTTGTGCCAAAGAAAGTCAAATAAGCCATTATGAGACTGAGAAACAAGAATAAAACTGTTATAGGCTTACCAAAATCACCTGTTTGGAACATTATTCAGAAGAAAGAGAGCACTGGTAGGCTTACTAATCGCAAAGGGACTGGCAGGCCAAGGAAGACCTCCACAGCTGATGACAGAAGAATTCTATCTATAATATAGAAAAATCCCCAAACACCTGTCCGACAGATCAGAAACACTCTTCAGGAGTCAGGTGTGGATTTGTTAATGACCACTGTCCGCAGAAGACTTCACGAACAGAAATACAGAGGCTACACTGCAAGATGCAAACCACTGGTTAGCTGCAAAAATAGGATGGCCAGGTTACAGTTTGCCAAGAAGTATTAAAAGAGCAACCACAGTTCTGGAAAAAGGTCTTGTGAACAGATGAGACAAAGATTAATTTAATCAGAGTGATGGCAAGAGCAAAGTACGGAGGAGAGAAGGAACAGCCCAGGATCCAAAGCTTACCACCTCACATGTGAAACACGGTGGTGGGGGTGTTATGGCCTGGGCATGTATGGCTGCTGAAGGTACTGTCTCATTTATCTTCATTGATGATACAACTGCTGATGGTAGTAGCATAATGAATTCTGAAGTGATCTCTGAATTCTATAGACACATCCTATCTGCTCGTTCAAACAAATACCTCCAAACTCATTAGCTGACGGTTCATTCTACAGCAAGACAATGATCCCAAACGTACTGCTAAAGCAACAAAGGAGTTTTCAAAGCCAAAAAATGGTCAATTCTTGAGTGGCCGTCAATCACCCGATCTGAACTTAATTGAGCATGCCTTTTATATGCTGAAGAAAAAATGGAAGGGGACTAGCCCCCAAAACAAGCATAAGCTAAAGATGGTTGCAAAACAGGCCTGGCAGAGCGCCACCAGAGAAGACACCCAGCAACTGGTGATGTCCATTAATCGCAGACTTCAAGCAGTCATTGCATGCAAATGATATGCAACAAAATACTAAACATGACTACTTTCATTTACATGACACTGGTGTGTCCCAAACATTATGGTGCCCTGAAATGGGGGGATTGCTGTAATTGCTACATGGTGAAACCAAAATGTATAAAAATGGCCTTTATTAAAATCTGACAATGTGCACTTTAACCACATGTGATTTTTTTTTTCTATTACAGATCTCATATTGTGGAGTACAGAGGCAAATAAATAAATGACGGGTCTTTGTCCCAAACATTATGGCGGGCACTAGCTTCCTATGATATTACTGAGAGGGTTTATTTTTTATCTTCTACCTCGCTAACCTCCATCATCGATGTGTTGCGTCCAGGGAGCTATTGCTGGAGTTGATGATTGGTTGGGGGGGGGGGGTAGTAATCTTCGGCTACAGTATATTGGTCCAGATGATCAAGGCAATAGCAGATTCAATTGTAACCCTGAAGTGTGAGGTGTTGCATTTGGCCCAATAATGGTAGTATTTGAGGCACGGAAGGATGTTGATGTATGAGATCAAAGATCACAGAAGCCTGGTTAAGCAGGTGTAATAGGTTGTCACCTTCAGTAGCTGGGGCATAGAATAAAGACTGGGTGGACAGATTTATAAAACAAATTAGGCCACAACTGGAATGGCACCTGTAGTTTTGATCATCACACAGTAGGAAGGATGTGGTTGCATTGGAGAGGATGCCGAGGAGATTTCCCAGGATGTTGTCTGCAATAGAGATTTCAGCACGAGTAGAAACTGGGCTTGCTTCCTCCGAGAGAAGCTGATGGGAGACCTCGTTTGAGGTATGCACAGTAATCGAGAGACAGGTGCGGTAAAGTTTATGATCCACCTGATCATAAACCTTTTGTCTCAACAGGTGTATAAAATTAGAAATGCGTTTAAGATGGGGGGGGGGGGGGAGAGGAGGGGTGAAGAAGTTTCTCAACTGTGAAGGTAGTTGGAATTGGGAAATCACTGACTAAGGAATTCGCCGACTAAAGGGGTTGGTGGAGAAAGAGACTGAAAACATTTTAACATGAGAGATGAATTGATGTGGCGTGGAAGGCTATAGAACACACGCTGGTAATTGGGAGCAATATAGATGGCGACTGATTGGTTGGCATGGATGTGGCGAGCTGAAGCACAAATGTAGAAATGTGTTACCTTCTTCCATGAACCAACTTTATAAATGATGAGGACCATATATTCTCCAATTTCTTGTAAGTTGAGCTTCATTGGCTGTGGTGTTTGCAATTTGTGGAGGTAAAAGATAAAAATTGATTCTGCAACCTGCACTGCGTATTTTTGAATTACTAACTTGTGATTGATTTATTTGCATAAACATTGCAATTTACTAAAGCTTGGGTAAAGTTTGCCCTCATTGGATGTGTGCAGTTTATCTTGGGGAAATCCATGTATTCAATTTATTTTTTCAGATATCACCATTCCCTGGTGAAACAAGCAAATCATATGTGGTAGATCACTTTGACCTTGAGAAAGATGTGCTGCAGTGAATTATTGGAGGTGTCTGCTTTTCAGCAGGATTCACTAATTGAGACAATAGCTGCTCATGTCCTTTTGGTTGACCCGACAAAACTAGTTTGTGAGATAAATATGTTTGAGCAGCTTTAACACGAATATTAATTTGCTATAAATTTGTAATGTTTCTATCCTTTACTATTTAGGATCCCAGACAGCATTGGCAAGGATATTGAGAAAGCTTGCCAATCCATTTATCCGCTCCATGATGTGTATGTCCGGAAGGTCAAAATGTTGAAGAAGCCCAAATTTGAATGTAAGTTCTGCTTCCAATATCTTTTGACATTTGAAGTTTTATGCTCTTTATATTATAACCACATCAAATAATGAATGCTGAAGTTCAAGAATAAGAATATGGTTGTGAATCCTTTGAAAATGTTCCAAGCTCATCATTAGCTGGATTTGAATGCTCCCTTTGCTGATTTAAGAACAGGAGAGCATTTGGTGAGGTGACAATATAATTGGGCGGAGCTAGATTTTTTTTGCATGGGGGATTATTGGAACCTGTGTGACTTGAAGGAATGCCACTCATCGTGGAGCCTCAGCGGTGTTTCAAACTTTTATGTAGTGGTGGTCAGTGCATGTGAAAATGAGAGTGGTGGGAAACCAGGGCATGAGGCATTGAATTTTGAAAGTTTGAATTTACAGTGAGGAGGATAACATATGACTAAGGATGACGCAGAGAGACACATTGATGCCATTTACAACAAGTTTTTTTATTTATAACTAAGCATATTTTTAAATTGGAGATGCGTCTGATTTCAGCAACTGTGGGTTAAGGCAGAGGATGCCAGGAAAGCAGGGTTGGGGGTTAATTTTCTTAACAATATAATATCGAAGTTAGATGGGATATGGGGGAGCTAGCTAACTAGGTACAGAACACCTGGATAAGAAGCAGGGAGTGGCTGAGGAAGGTTTTATTTCGGATTGGAAGCCTGTGATCAGGGTTTGAGTGATCCCAGTGTGTCTTGGGGATCGGTGTTGGGTCCATTGCTGTTTGTCATCTATTTCAATAGTTGGATGAGAATGCACATGGCTGATTAGTGAGATGGCAAAGAACATGAAAATAGGTGGTATAAATAGTGGAGATGGTTATCAAGAATTACAGTGATGTGAAATGAATATAGAAACACTTTGATCTGAATATTCGGATTGCTGGTTATCACATTTTCAAACGGGGGATAAAGATGAGTCTAGTGAAGTGCAAAGGTTTATCTTAAATATTCAAAAGAATGCAAGAAAGGAGGAGGGAGAAAGTTAATTTATTAATTGGCCATTAACTGGAAATCGACAAGACTAATCCAGTGAAATTCAGCACAGCACAAATGATATTTAAAGGAAATGAGTTCCAGAAATTCATTTGCAGGGAGATTTAGTCTGAATTGTTAAGGCAGCAAGGTTACATCATAATAGTGATTTTGACATGCATGCTATGTACCCATGTAATCTTCAGTAAGTGCGAGTGCGATCTTTTTACTCATAGTGGGCAATTTCTTAGAAATTATATTTAATATTAAATCAATTAATCGAGAAATATATGCACTGAAAAGGATTAGTACTCTAACATAGGAGTGGGACATTGGCCATTTATCCCTAATTCCTACTATTCAGGCTGATCTTTTACCCCATATGCTTTGATTCTCTTAATACTGTCAGTCTCAAATATATTGAGTGAATGAGGCTCCACAGCATTCTTGGTTAATGAATTCCAAAGATTTATCCTTTGCAATGCAAATAAAATGTATTTTCATGTCTAAATGGCTGACCTCATTATTTGAAATAGCTCAATTTTGGGTTTCCAGCCAGATGAGACATTAACTCTGTGTATATGTCACTAATCCCCTTAAGAATTATGGGCAGTTCAATTAGATTACCTTTCATTCTTCCAAGTTCCAGGCCCACTCAGTTTCATGTGTTTACATGTGCACAGATTATAATAATCACATGTGGTTAAAGTGCACAGATAAAGGCCATTTTTATACATTTTGGTTAACCATGTAGCAATTACAGCAGTCCCCCCCCCATTTCAGGGCACCGTAATCTTTGGAACACAGCAATGTAATGTAAATGAAAGTAGCCATGTTTAGTATTTTGTTGCATATCCTCTGCATGCAATGACTGCTTGAAGTCTGCGATTGATTCTTGACAATGACAAATGACGTTCAGTATTGTTTAGAAGCAGTGGAGGGCAGACGTATAGGAGATAGGCAGATACACCTGAGGGACCTTGAGTTATCAGTCTGAAGAAGGGTCTCGACCCGAAACATCACCCATTCCTTCTCTCCAGATAGGCTGACTGTCCTGCTGAGTTACTCCAGCATTTTGTGTCGATCTTCGGACCTTGACAGAAGGTCAACTGGAGAAGTGAGGGGACATTGATAGAAAAGGAAAGCCTATCTGAAGCGGTGTTGTGGAACGGTCAATGGATACAGTAAAGATAAATTGTGTGAATGTGCCCACAGGAAATAGAGTAGTACAAAGTACAGCAAAGTTTACGATCGATACTGACAATTCGGCTCTTCCTTGAAACGGATGCGATGTGGGCAGATTCGATGTGGAAATTGGCTTAGTTCACTGAGAGCAGATACAGTCAAGTGCAATCATCGAAAAATATGGGAAGGACGAGGTCACAGAATATTCCACATATTCTGCAAAAGAAATAGACATATCTCAGAATCATTTGAGTTCCTATTTATTAGATGAAGTGTAGTTAAATGGGTCAAAAGGACATAAGGAATAGGAGTAGAATTAAACCATTCAGCCCATTAAGTCTACATCACCATTCAATCATGGCTGATCTATCTTTCCCTCCTAACCCCATTCTCAAGCCTTCTCCCCATAACCATATAACAATTACAGCACGGAAACAGGCTCTCTCGGCCCTTCCAGTCCGTGCCGACCATTTGTTTTCCCCTAGTCCCATCTACCTGCACTCAGACCATACCCCTCCATTCCCTTCCCGTCCATATACCTATCCACTTTACTTTTAAATGTTAAAATGGATCCTGCCTCCACCACTTCTGCTGGAAGCCCATTCCACACAGCCACCACCCTCTGAGTAAAAAAGTTCCCCCTCACGTTACCCCTAAACTTCTGTCCCTTAATTCTCATGTCATGCCCTCTTGTTTGAATCTTCCCTACCCTCAATGGGAAAAGCTTATCCACGTCAACTCTGTCTATCCCTTTCATCATTTTAAAGGCCTCAATCAAGTCCCCCCTTAACCTTCTGCGCTCCAAAGAATAAAGACCTGACTTGTTCAACCTTTCTCTGTAACATAGTTGCTGGAACCCAGGCAACATTCTAGTAAATCTCCTCTGTACTCTTTCTATTTTGTTGACATCCTTCCTATAATTAGGCGACCAAAATTGTACACCATACTCCAGAATTGGTCTTACCAATGCCTTGTACAATTTTAATATTACTTCCCTACTCCTATATTCAAAGCTCTGATTTATAAAGGCCAGCACACCAAAGGCTTTCTTTACCACCCTATCTACATGCGATTACACCTTCAGGGAACTATGCACAGTTATTCCTAGATCTCTCTGTTCCACAGCATTCCTCAGTTCCCTACCATTTACCATGTACGTCCTATTTTGATTTGTCCTGCCAAGATGTAGCACTTCACACTTATCAGCATTAAACTCCATCTGCCATCTTTCAGCCCACTTTTCCAAATGGCCCAAATCTCTCTGTAGACTTTGAAAATCTACTTCGTTATCCACAACCCCACCTATCTTAGTATCATCTGCATACTTACTTATCCAATTTTCCACCCCATCATCCAGATCATTGATGTACATGACAAACAACAGTGGACCCAACACAGATCCCTGAGGCACCCCACTGGTCACCAGCTTCCAACCTGACAAACAACCATCCACCATTACTCTCTGACATCTCCCATTCAGCCACTGTTGAATCCATCTTGCTACTCTGCCATTAACACCCAAAGATTGAACCTTCTTAACCAACCTTCCATGGGGAACCTTGTCAAAGGCCTTACTGAAATCCATATAGACAACGTCCACTGCTTTACCCTCATCAATTTCCCTAGTAACCGCTTCAAAAAATTCAAGGTTTGTCAAACATGACCTTCCAGGCACAAATCCATGTTGACTGTTCCTGATCAGACCATGTTTATCCAGATGCTTATATATATTATCTCTAAGTATCCTTTCCATTAATTTGCTCACCACTGACGTCAAACTAACAGGTCTTTTAAACAATGGAACAACATGCGCAGTACGCCAATCCTCCGGCACCGAAGAAAAGAAATTGTTCAATATCTCCCCCATCTCTTTTGGCTCTGCAGATAGCTGTCCATTCTGGTTCTCTAATGGTCCAATTTTTTTCCCTCGTTATCCTTTTGCTATTAATATAGCTGTAGAAACCTTTTGGATTTACTTTCATCTTTCTTGCCAAAGCAACCTCATATCTTCTTTTAGCCTTCCTAATTTCTTTCTTAAGATTCCTTTTACATTCTTTATACTCCTCTAGCACCTCATTTACTCCATGCCTCCTATAATTATTGTAGATATCTCTCTTTTTTCGAAACAAGTGTCCAATTTCCCTTGGCTCTTTCCAATTTTTACTATTTCCTTTCAACCTAACAGGGACATAAAGATTCTGTACTCTTACAATTTCCCCTTTAAATGTCCTCCATTTCTCTTCTACATTCTTCCCATAAAACAAAGTGTCCCAATTCACTCCTTTTAAATCCTTACACATTCCCTCAAAGTTAGCCTTTCTCCAATCAAAAATCTCCACCCTAGGTCCAGTTCTGACTCTCTCCATAATTATATTGAAACTAATGGTATTGTGATCACTGGTTCCGAAGTGCTCACCAACGCATACCTCCGTCACCTGACCTGGCTCATTTCCTAACAGGAGATCCAGCACTGTCCCTTCTCTGGTCAATACCTCTATGTAGTGCTGCAAAAAACTATCCTGCACACATTTTACAAACTCCAAACCATCCAGCCCATTTACAGAATGTGTTTCCCAGTCTCTTTTTGGAAAATTGAAATCTCCCACAATCACTACCTTGTGCTTACTACTAATATCTGCTATCTCCTTACATATTTGCTCTTCCAATTCTCGCTCCCCATTTGGCGGTCTAGAACCCCTAAAAGTGTTGCTACACCGTTCCCACTTCTCAGTTCCACCCAAATAGCCTCCCTAGACGAGCCCTCTAATCTATCCTGCCAAAGCACTGCTGTAATATCCTCTCTGACAAGCAATGCAACACCTCCACCTCTGGTCCCTCCAATTCTATCACACCTGAAGCAACGAAATCCTGGAATATTTAGTTTCCAATCACAGCCGTCCTGCAACCATGTTTCACTGATTGCCGCAACATCATATTTCCAGGCGTCAATCCAGGCTCTAAGTTCATCCACCTTTCTTACAATGCTCTTAGCATTAAAATATACACATTTTAGAAACCCACCCCTTATTCTCTGTCTATTATCTTTTTCCTCTTTCTGGCCTACATTTTGGGTCCGAGTGCTTCCCTTCTCTGCCTCTTGCCCCACACCCTGTCCCCTAGCCCCCTCTATCCGAGTCCCTCCCCCCAGCCTTTCTAGTTTAAAGTCTCCCCAGTAGCCTTTGCAAATCTCCCTGCCAGGATATTGGTCCCCCTCGGGTTCAAGTGCAACCCGTCCTTTTTGTACAGATCATGCCTTCCCCAAAAGAGGTCACAGTGATCAAGAAACTTGAATCCCTGCCCACTGCACCAGTCCCTCAGCCACGCATTTATCCTCCACCTCATTCCATTCCTACTCTCACTGTCACGCGGCACAGGCAGTAATCCTTAAATCGTTACCCTTTTGGTCCTTCTCCTTAACTTTCCCCCTAACTCTCTAAATTCTCCCTTCAGGACCTCGTCTCTTTTTCTGCCTATGTCATTTGTACCTATGTGTACCACAACATCAGGCTCCTCTCCCTCCCTTTTCAGAATCTTTTGGACACGTTCGGACACATGCGAGACCCTGGCACCAGGGAGGCAAACTACCATCCGGGTCTCCCGACTGCGTCCACAGATTCGCCCATCCGTCCCCCTAACTATAGAGTCCCCTATTACAATTGCCCGCTTCTTTTTGCTACCCTTCTGAGCATCAGGGCCGGTCTCTGTGCCGGAGACCCGGCCGCTGCTGCTGCCCCCAGGTAGGCTGTCCCCTCCAATCGTACTCAAACCCGAGTACCTATTTTCCAGTTGTACAGTCACAGGGGTACTCTCTAGCCCCTGCCTCTGCGCCTTGCCCTTCCTAACCGTGACCCACTTGTCTGCCTCGTGTGGTCTGGGAGTGTCTTCCTCCCTGTAGCTCTTCTCTAAGACCTCCTTACTCTCCCTGACCAGACGGAGGTCATTGAGCTGCTGCTCCAGGTTCCTAACACAGTCCTTTAGGAGCCCCATCTCGACACACCTGGCGCAGATGTGGACGTCTGGACGGCTATCAGATTCCCTGACCTCCCACATCTGACATCCAGAACAGTACACTGCCCTGGCCTTCATACTCCCCCCTTACACAGGATACAATAGCAACACAATACAAAGTACACAACAAACTGCTGGAATCTGATCGCCAATCAGCTGCTTACCCTAGTCCACTTCCCACCAATCAGCGGCTTCCTCAAAAAAACCACTTCTCTGAATGGAATGTTATGGATTTCGGAAAAAACAAGCCCCGCGCTTGATTTTAAAGCTTACCGGTCGGGTGCCGCTCCTCCCCCTCCTTCACTTCCAACGGCTCCTGTGGGCCTCTGAGAAAAACAAGCCCCGCGCTTGATTTTAAAGCTTACCGGTCGGGTGTCGCTCCTCCCCCTCCTTCACTTCCAATGGCTCCTGTGGGTCTCTGACTCTAATCAAGAATCAATCTATCTCTGCCTAAAAAATATCCACTGACTTGGCCTCTATAGCATCCTGTGGCAAATAATTCCACAGATTCACCACCCTGTGACTAAAGACATTTCTCCTCATCTCCTTCCTAAAAGAACATCCTTTAATTCTGAGGCTATGGCCTCTAGTTCTAGATTCTCCCACGAATGGAATCATCCTCTCCACATCCACTCCATCCGAGCCTTTCACTAATTAAAACATTGCATGAGCAAAAAATCAAATAAAATTCTGGAGATACCCAGGAGGTCAGCCAGCATCTGTGGGGAGACTAGTGGAATTTAATGTTTTCAGTTGAAGACCCTTCATTAGATCTGAAGAGGAAGGAGGTGGGAAAACTAATTGGTCTCCAGAGTAGAAATAACGTAGAAGATTTGAGAAATCAATCAGTGGTGAATCAAACGTAGGTTTACGGTGAAGGGAAAAATATTTAATAGGAATCTAAGGGGTAACATTTTCACACAAAGGGTGGTGGGTGTATGGAACAAGCTGCCTGAGGAGGTAGTTCAGGCTCGGTCTATCCCAAAGTTAAGAAACAGTTAGACAGGTACATGGATAGGACAGTTTTGGAAGGATATGGACCAAACGCAGGCAGGTGGGAATAGCATAGCTGGGACATGTTGGTCGGTGTGGGTAGGTTGGGCCAAAAGATTCACTCTGACTAATCAATGAAAATGAAAAGTTATTGGGGAGCTGCTCTTAAGATTTTGTTAATGGTTGGGGGTGTACTTCCCTTGTCAGCAGGTTTAATAACACCATTAGAGTTGGTCTTAGAGAAAATAATGGGGGGAGGATTGAATGAGCTTTCAATCAATGCAGAGGTGATTGCAATTTTAGGGCTGGATTGAGAAATGTTTTGACAAAAATTATGCATCAACACAAGCTTGTTGTATGGCACTGAAAACGATGGTTGGACTGAACTGTTTTGTTCTTGGATTAAAATGTTTAGTTAAAATAACTGACCAATAATGGGGAATGTTTGCTTCCAGTGGGCAAACTGATGGAGCTGCATGGTGAAGGAGGAAGCAGCACAAGCAAACCATCAGGAGAAGAGACGGGTGCTAAAGTTGATCGAGCTGATGGATATGAACCTCCTGTCCAAGAAACTGTCTGAATGTGTATAATAAAACATATCTTCTATTACTGCTCCCTTGTTATTTATTTAACCATATATAATTGGAGGCTTCAGAATGATATGACTCAGTTGTAATGGAGTGCCTGTGCAATACTCGCGATAGTATTTGCATCCTCTCTAAGCTATTCCAATAGAGCTTGTCACTAAAAGCCTGTTGAAAAGCATGTACTAATCTGAAGTCTGGTGAAGCTCAGTTCGTAAAGAGCCAAATGCCGTAGATTAGTGGTTATCATTTCAATCATTTAGACACCAGACTTGTCCTCTGGGAATAGGACAGGACCTGGTCTTCAGTGACATTTTCAACTAGGAATGGATATGCTTGCCACAGCAACTGGATACCATCCAATCAGAGGATAGGCATATATAACAATTGATACTGTTGAATAAATCATCTTGTAGTTTTATTAGAATGGGATGTTACAATATGTATTGCTTAATGAAGATTTGATTTCAAATAGAAATAAGACAATGTGTAAACGTTCTGGCTACAATTGTATGGCCAAAGTTAGATATTCTATAATGACTGATTTACTTAAAACCAATACGTATCATCAGTTTGCTGGATTGGTGTCTTGGAATAGTGTTACATTCTGCTCAGCCGGTGAATTGCGGCTGGGATGTATGCCTTGCTGCTAACCAGGTTATTATTAAACAGTAAATAGAATACACAAAGTACGGCCACTTCACTGTAATGTGCATGAAATCAAAGTGTTGCTTGCAACAATATGATCCTAAACTAAATGTTGAAATTGTCTGATCATCAATGGCTGCCTTTATGGCATTATGTGTAACTATCGACTAGTCTATAGCAGACTATTACCAAGAGTACATAAGGGAGTCGGCTACCACCACCAGCTCAGGCTGACTAGTAATCGATGCTGTCTTCACATGGCAACCTGGAGCCAATTTTAAAGATATCTGAAATGTCTATTGCCCATTTATTTGCGTGCTTCCATTGTAATATTAGATCAAATACAAATTTAGATAGCATTTCAAAGGATGAGTATATGTTTCATTGATTTCTCATACATCTTGGCTTGTGGTAATAGTCACAAGTCTGGAAGGGACCAGCCTCTCAAACTCCGGCGACAAGGATTTCCTCCATCAAGCCAGGTAATTAATGGTTTAAACCCTCTGCAAATCATTATTATATACCATTCTGTAAAATTGCATCCCATTTTTGGCTGCTGCTTAGTGGGTGCATCGTATGTGATGCTATCTACATTGAGCCAAGTCTACTGTGAAGAATGTGTAACAGAAACTAAGGAAAATGGGCATTTGTAATCATATATATATATTCTTTGCGCTGATTGGATAAACGCAACAAATTCTTTCACTGTACCTCGGTACATGTGACAATAAAAATAAGTGGCTAGACTAGGTCCAGCTAGATCTGTAGATTGGGTGTGTTTTGATTCACTACTTGCAACTCGTGAATTACTGCTCACTGAGGCTTTTCCCTGGTGGCATCAAAGCCATCTGCTGTCCTGGGATGTCTACGCTTGACCTACAACTTTAGGCTGTGCACGCCCAATGCAAGAAGACTTGCAAATAAAAGTTCATTTTTTAATGGCAATGTTTTAAGTGTGTCACTAAATCGGGGCCAGGTTCTGATACTATTGCTGAAATGAGACTAGGATGGTCTGCAGAAACCTTTGCATCACTGATTGCACAAGTGGGGCCTGGGACCCTATTCAACAGAAACACAAATCCAACCCAAATGTCATCAAATGTGCCAACAAACATTGTGATTTGATGGTCCACCTTCAATCTCATAGGACACAATGTCATCTCTTGTATTTCCCGCTGGACAATGATGCCATCATTGATAATCAGGCTATTTTTTTGTAAAATACTATATACCTAATTTCCTCGGGCTATCTATGCTAAAAGTTTACTATCTTGCCTTGTCAATTTCTCTGCCCCATACAACCTGCTTCCAAATACAAATGGGGTTTTTTCTACTGTATTCTACATTTTTCCTTCAGACCAAATATTAATTTGTGAAATCTTAAGTTGGTGACATACCATATTTGCAGTTATGGAGTAAGAAAGCACAGAAACAGGCTCTTCAGCCCTGCATGTTCACCAATGGTCAAGTAGCCATCTGTGCTAATCCTATTTACCAACACTTGGTTTGTAATTTTCTTTATCCTGGCAATTGAAATGCCCATCTAAGTCAATCTTGTTTACAGCTCAGAAACTAGCTAACAAGTCTTTTTCCATACTTCTAACAACATTAACATATTTCCTTCCCTTGTATAACCTCCCTCTTAAATCAATCTAATTGTCTCATCTACTCTTTGTGGCACAAGTTCAAGGATTAACCACTTTCTGAATATTGGTGAGTTCCCTCTTGGATTTATGAGTACGTTTTAATATTGTATCTGTGGCCTTACATCTGAGCCTCCCAGCTGATACAAATCTCTCCTGTAATTACCCTTTAAAAAAAATTCATAATCAGAATAATCGTAATTAGGGGTGGCACAGCGGTAGAATTGCTACCTTACAGCGCTTGCAACTCTACCGCTTACAGACCTGGGTTCAATCCCAACTGCGGGTGCTGTCTGTACAGAGTTTGTACTTACTACCCGTTCTCCAAGATCTTCACTCAAAATAACACAGTATGGTAACGAACTATACACAATTGCGATCAAACCAAGGTTGAATACTGTTCATTATAATTAATCTTTGCTTTTTAATCCCACTTCTCTTGAAACGACTCAGGAGATTGATTTGCTTTCTTTAATGGCCTCACAATGCTGCTACATGTGTCAATGTTACCCCCTGCTCCTCTTATCAGACTTTTCTACGTGGCAGGCAACAGCCTTGGTGATATTTAAGTTAATTTGTGGCTTAAACCTTCATTCCAATATGTGTCCGTGCCGACCAGTGATCCCCACACATTAACACTATCCTACACACTAGGGACAATTTTTACATCCACCAAGCCTATAAGCGAGTTCGGTATTCCGACTGCTTACACCCAGGTCAAAGGTCACTATGCATAAACAGCCCTGGCAAGCTGGACCTTAATTTCTTCTGTTTTCTCCAGCTTCGATTCTTCTAGGTAAGAAGATATTGATTTCAAACTATGGCTGCAACTGAATATCAGGATAAATATTTATTAACAATTCTCAGACTGCTGATAAACTCAAACTTTTCTCCACCTTTGTTGTGCTAAAAGTTGGACATTAAGTATATATTGGTCAAACAGGATGGAGGAATGGTACAAACATTAGATTGGGTTGAGTCCACCAAATTATCATGGATGCAATTTTTAGATTAGAGAGCTAAAAAACTTGTATGGGGGTTATAGGCAGAATACCCTGAATGGTCATGCTGGTGAATATTGTTTGAAGAGAATTGAAACAGGACTGTTCACCTGTGTAATGAGGGAAAAAAATACAGTTGAGGGGGAAAGCCACAAGGTATAGTAGACATAATTAGAGTATGCACATTTCCAATATATTATACTTTCAGTAATTTCATATAACATCTCATGTTATTTGTATTAATATTCCAGGCATCTGTTCAGGTTCATGCTAAACTCACAGAAGAACAACAGATATTCCTAATTTATTATTTACCACACGTTCAAATTTGTATCTGTTACAAAAATGCAAAGTAGAAACCATATGATTCCTTAAGGCTGATTCACCATTTCCTTTCGTGGTTGATCTGAATCTAACCTCAACTACAGCTTCCGTCCACTCCTGGTAACCATGCCTGTCAAGTCCACATCTATCTGAGCTGTGGCAATACTAAGACTACCTACAAGCCTTTGAAGATGAAAGCTTATATCACAAATGGTCCTTTGAAAGAAAAATCATTCACCTCATTGCTTACTTAAATGGGTGATGAGAAAACATCATCATCATCTCTAGCCTGTCCAGGATTTTAGAATTTTAAAACTTTCAATCAAGTCCCTCTCAAAACTTTGAACTCAAGTGGACACAAACCTAGCCTGTCCAACCAATTCATAAGAGAAATCTCCCATGCCAAATACACCTGTGAACTGCTTCTAATGAATTAACATTCCTTTTTAAATAAGGAGACTTCTACTATACTAGGTATGTGGTCGCACCAGTGTCTCATGCTAGTTAAGCAGGATCGTCCCAATTTTACATTCAATTGCCCCAACAATAAACAGTAACTTTCTATGGAGTAAAATGAAAAAAGTTTTGATTCCTTCTCCAGTCTGAAGAATTCCAATTCAAAACATTTTCTGTCCTTTTCCCTCCACAGATGCTGCTTGACCCGCTAAATTCCTCCAGTGTTTTTTCAGTCAAGATTCTGCTTTGTAACATGGTGTTAGGACAGTGACAGCAAGATGAAGGAAATTGTTATTGACTCAATAACAATTACTCAATTACATGCCTCAATCAGCATCAATGGTGCTGAAGTGGAAATGGTTGAGAACTTCAGGATGGTGTATATATTTCCAATGTTCTGTCATGGACCAACCATTGAGCGACTGCCAAGAAGGCGCACCAACATCTCCACTTTCTCAGAAGAAAGAGATTCTAATGACTCTTACAAACTTCTACAGGTTGGGAGCTGCTCTGCCCAAGACCACAGGAAATTGCAACGTGTTGCAGATGTAGCCCAGTACATCTCACAAATCAGTTTCCCACCATTGACTCGATCTGCACTTCGTACTCCCTCGGAAAAGTAGTCAACACAATCAAAGACTAGTCCCCACCCAGAATGTTACCACTTGCTATCTTTTGGCCGGCTGCAAAACGTTCTGACTTGTAGCAAGCTTGCCTCCCTTTCCATTTATCAAATAACCCCACATATCCTGACAATCTAGACTCAAGACGTTATCCATCAATGGCCTTTGGAGGAGGCACACTTCCTTTGGAGTACAATGGTTTCTATTTATAGTGTGTCATTTTACCTGTATCACTGTCATCTGTAAGATTTCGACTCAAAAGCACTGATATATTTCTGTCAAAGTGTTAAAATGAATATGACCACCAGATGGCAGCATTGTCGACATCAATTTTCACCATACTGCTACCAAATTATGTTTAGCGTTTGAGGTGTGTTAAAATGCAGATTGAGTGAGACAGTCATGATGCAATTTATACAAGTTCACAGTGAAAAAAATAAAGTATTCCAATACTGCTAAATGATTATATTTTTGAAACAAAACCCCAAAGAATTGAAATAAATATTGTTTATTGAAAAGTTTATCACAAAGCACTGATACCTAGAAACATCACCGGTGAAGAATCCACACCAAAATAATTTTGTTTCTGCCAATGCCCAGTTACTGTTGAATAATACTACAGGCAAACCAGGAAGCCCAATTTTATTTTTTGTATAGACATTTTTTCTTTAAAAAGATATGAAATAACTTGCAGTGATGTTTTTTTTTTAAATTGACATTACATTAAAGGTAAATTTCCCAATTGATATGCAAGTTAAAGATGACAGCACAAATGGGAAAACCAGCCCATCACTGTCCACCAGCATATGTTGACATCAGTGAGTAATTTTACATTGTAATAATATCATGATTGTGTTCCTCGTTCAATACTGGAATTTATTTCTCACCAATATATAATTGTCATGGAGTAAAATTATAATCCATAGTATAGCTTGAGAGTACAAATGCTGACCACCCATCCCCCCCCCCCCCCCCCACTGTTTCCAAGTAACTGCAGTACATCCCAGTTCACAAGTAATAGAACATTTAATTAATTACTTCAACAACTAAATTTGCTTGACTGCTATGTGCTTTGTGTTCCTTTGGTACAAATAAATGATTGACAAAGTTCAGCACTGCTCCACATATTCATCGTTCAGTCTCAGCAAGAGTATTTCACAATGGGTCTTTCAGAACCTGAACAAAACTTCTGGGAAATAACCCTTCTTTTCCCTTTAGTTCCCCTTTCAGCCAGTCAGCATCTATGGATTTGACGAGGACAATTGTATCACCAACCTTGGGGAGAAAAAAAAATCATTTAGATATCTGTTAATATTTACACACACACGCGCACTAGAATGTTACTACAAAATAATGATGTGGAGTGCTTTTTATGTGACAAAAGGGGCTGGTCTGCACTTTGATAAACATACATGTCACATGGCCAGACGTTTAACATTTTAGCGTCACAAAAAATGCACTGGTTATGCACAGCCACATCACACTGTTGGTCAATCCTAAAGAAAGTACTTTGGGGCAATATATTAAATTACTTAATTTTGTTTCATTGTTCAGAAAGAAAGCAGTCTACGAGGTGTTTCTGCAAAGTCTATAGATCAGCAGAGAGCATCAATAACGTTAATCAAAATAGAAAAGAGTGTCAAGTAAAATATGGAACAGCTTGCAATTAAAAAAGGAAATCGGGAGGGTAAAGAGGGGACAGGAGATATGTCTGGCTGATAATATTAAGGATAATCCCAAGAGATTTTCTAAGTACATAAAGGGGAAAAGGGTGACCAAGAGGGAGAGAATCAGACCCCTAAGGAATCAAAATGGTCAACTTTGTGCAGAGCCACAGGAGATGGGCAAGGTCCTCAACTTGTATTTCTCCTCTGTTGTAACTGTGGTGAAAGATATGAGGACTGGGGAATTTGGGGCAGTCAAGTGAGAGCAGTCAATATTAGTAGAGGAAGTGCTGAAGGTCCTGATGTGTATGACGATAGACAAATCTCCCGAAAATGTTGTGCTTCAAGAAAGGCTGCAGGGAAAACCCAGTGAAGCACAAGCCAGTGAACCCAACATCTGTGGTCAGAGTTACTAGAGTATTCTAAGGGATAAGATATACATGCGTTTAGATGTAAGTATGGGGTGATTATGGAGGGTCAACATGGTTTTGCATGTGGGAGGTCGTGTCTCACAAATCTGATTGAGTTTTTGAAGATGTGACCAAAAAGGTTGATGAGGACAGAGCTTTAGAGGTTGTATATATGGATTTCAGCAAGGCATTTGAAAAGGTTCCGCATGGTAGGCTGTTCTGGAAGGTTAGATTGCATGGGATCCAAGGCTACAAAGCTAAGTGGATAGAAAATTAGCTTAACAGAAGGAATGGTGGAAGGATATTTTTCGGACTGGAGGCCTTTGACTAGTGATATGCCTCAGGATTCGTTGCTGAACTCGTTGTTGTTTACCATCTATGAATGCTTTGTATGAGAACGTAAATGGCATGATTAACACATTTACAGATAAGACTAAAGTGAATAGTATTGTAGATAGTGAAGATGGTTGTCCAAGTTTACAGCAGGATCTTGATCGGTTGGCCAGGTGGGCAGAATGGTTGATGGAATTGAATGCAGATAAATGTGAGGTATTGCATTTTGGGAGGTCTAACATGGGTGGGAACTCTACATGGAGTGGCAGGGCTCTGGGGAGTGCTGTGGAGCAGAAGGATCTAGGAGTGCAGGTTTATAGTTCCTTGAAAGTGGCATCACCGGTGGATAGGGCGGTCAAGAAGGCTTTTGGCACGTTGGCCTTCATCAGTCAGTAGTTTTGGTCACCCTGTTATAAGAAATATGTTGTCAAGTTTGAAAGGTTCAGAGAGAGTTACCAGGATGTTGCTAGTACTCAAGGGACTGAGCTATAAGGAGAGATTGAACTAGGGCTTCATTCCAAGGAGCGCAGGTGGATGACGGTGATCTTATAGAGGTGTACAAAATCATGAGAGGAATAGATTGGGTAAAGCACAGAATCTTTTGCTCAGATTAGGGGAATTAAAAACTAGGGGACAGGTTTAAGGTGAAGGAGAAAAGATTTAATGGGAACGTGAGGGTTAACTTTTTTTTACACAAAGACTGGCGGGTGTATGAAACAAGCTGCCGGAGGAGGCATGTTGAGGCAGGTACTATCGCAGCGATTAAGAAACATTTAGACATGTACATGGATAGGATGGGTTTAGAGGAATATGGACCATATGACATGCAGGTGGAACTAGTGTAGATGGGGTCAGCAAGGGCAAGTTGGGCCGAAGGGCCTGTTTCCCCACTGTATGACTATGACTCTTATTTAGAAATTAAGAATAAAGGTTGAGAATAATTTACAAAACAATGTGATAGATGTAAAAACATTGGTATTATTCAACACATAACTAGATTTTATGATCAAAGCAATAATATTGCAACAGTGTCCGATAGGCTTTTCCCTTTCTTGATGTTTAACGCACTCAATTAATACTATATTTTTTCAGCAAGAAACACATGACCAATTAATTCAAAATTATGCAGAGTGCAATTTCATTGGCGTTCAAGGACAAGCCTGCTGCAGCCATCCTCCATTTTCCCAGCAGCAAATCCAATAGCAAAGAAGTGTCAGGTGGAAAGTAAAATAAACTATTTGTTACTCTTTATTTAATAAAATCTCAATAGGTTTCATATTTGCTTTTCAATAATCTACATTGTGCTTTCTTACTAGTCTAATACATTTTGCCAGGTTTGTTGAATTATAAATAAGGTAAATTCAACAAACATGGCAAAATGTATTAGACTAGTAAAAAAGCACAATGTAGATTATTGAAAAGCAAATACGAAACCTATTAAGATATAAATATCACACCTATATTTAATTTCTTCTTTATCACACAGATTACATTTGAACTTTTCTACAGTTACTCCACATTTAGTTCCCCTTCCACATGGAACCGTTCAGGTTGCATTTCTTTGTTCCCATCCTACGCTTGTTAAAAAGCTACATTGATTAAAATTGTAATTGTGGAACTAGGACGATGAAATAAAGCTGTAACTCTGAAATGACGCTTCAGTTCTCTGCCTACACACCTTGTGCATAATGTATAACAAAAGTGGTCTTGTGACAAGGGGTCATATTACTTAGAGAGAGAAAAAAAAGCACAACTTGGCTGGGCTAGTGAGACACGAATTGTATGGTTTTCAACTGAGTGCATTTGGAACAGAATACAAAGGTCAGAATTTGGTGAAGCGTCAGAATTAGGTGAATGAGCGACTGTGCAGCTGTTTTTTTTAAGTCAAAGAGTTGAGTTAGCAAGCAAACCCTGCAGTGGCAATCCAATGCAAACGTTTTTAAACAAACATCGATACCAAAGCAAGATGATTAACTAGACTGAATCAAATAGAAATGACAAAAAGCTGGTTGAAAGACTGACTAGGAGTCTAACTATGAGTGAGAAGCCAGAAGGTGTGCTCAAGTAGCCCAGTGCTTGCCTGGTCCAACACATTCTTGCAACATGTGTAGATGAAAGCAAAGACTGGGAAAGTTCAAGCAAATTGACATTCCACAAGGGGACATTCAAGTTAGGGAAACAAGAAGAAATGCATTCTCGCTGCAGACATTAGAGTGAGGAGAACAGACACTATTTAATCATTAGCCATATATCTATCAATGAAAAATTGGGTGTCTAGCGCTGTGAGGCAGCAACTCTACCACTATGTCATTGTTGCCACCTTTAGGGATGCTTCTGAAGAAAGGTTCATTTTGAGGGGATTTGACTGAGTAAACGTTGAAACAATGTTTTCTCTTGAGGAGGAATCTAGATCAAGGAAGCTTAACTTCAGAATTAGGGTTTGCCCATTTGAGACAGATGAAGAGGAGCTTGATTCAGAGGGTTATGTATCTTAGAAATTATTTTGCCTAAGGAGCTGTGGATTCACAACAGAGATAGATGTTCGGGCGACAGGGCTATAGAGGGGAATGGGAAAGTCGTGACAAAATCTTGTTGCATGCCAGATTTGTCACGACTGGTCCAAAGGAAAACGAGTCAAAACCAAAACTGGAGCCTTGTAGACCACTTTGCCTTTTGTTATTTGACTGCTGGGGTAAGAGACAAACTGAGGACTATCATCTGAAATAGATTTTCTTACAGTTGTTAACAGCTAAGATTTAAAAAAAAACATTCTGGTTCTGAAGCTTATTATTTTGAAAGATATGGGTGATTGTTTTAATAAAGTCAATCTGCTCATAATTTGGTCTAGTTTAATTTAGTGATATAGCGTGTAAACAGGTCCTTCAGCCCACCGTGTCGACAATGACCATTGATCACCAGTTCACACAAGTTCCACTCCCTACACATTAGGGGCAATTTACAGAGGCCAAGTAACCTACAAACACCTATTTGGGATGTGGGAGGAAACCGGAGCACCAGTAGAAAACTCACGTGGTCAAAGGGGCAGCATGGCAAGGCAGCTGGTTGCTGCCTTATAGTGCCAGAGACCCAGGTTCAATCCTGACTACGGGTGCTGTCTGTACGGAGTTTGTATGTTCTCCCAGTGGCCACGTGGGGTTTCCCCAGGTGTCCAGTTTTCTCCCACGCTCTAAAGACGTACAAGTTTGTAGGTTAATCAGCTCCATTAACGTTTGCAAGTTGTTCCTAGTGTAAATGTGCTAATGTAAAGGGATCACTGATGGGCGCAGACCCGGTGGGCTGAAGGGCCTGTTTCTGCGCTGTATCTCTGAATTAAACTAAACACGCAAACACAGACAGCATCCGAGGTCAGGATCAAACACGGGTTTTTGGCAGCAGTTCTACCAGCTAGCTGTTTACTTTTAAAAAGCTTGCGTTATTTACCACCCTCTTTCACCATGGCTATTTAATGTCACATCTTCAATATTTTCCACTCCAGTACTAATTCCATTGAATACCTATACATACTTCTTTTGACCTTCCATTTCAGTAATTTCTTACCATTTCCGTGAAATACGATTTAATCAAAATGTTTGCTCTTGTATTGTATCCTGTAGAATTGATGTACACTCAAATCTTTTTACTGCTTTCCAGTAACTTCCAGGATCAAAAACAGTTAGAACAGTCATCTTCATTCCCCTCAATGACCAGGTCGCCTTATTTATCATAAATCTTCTCCCCATTTTATGGCCAAAAAATCCCATTTTAGTTTGTGAAGAATGATGATTTGACAACAGAAACCATCGGTTGTTTGGACAAAAAGGAAAAGTTTTTGGAGATCAGCCCAAGTTCCAACACCACAGCTGCCAATTGCTAGTGAGAAGGTGGGGAATTTAGTATTGGATTAATTATAAATAGAGAAACAGATAAGTAGATGAAGCATGTGGGAAGGATCTGCAGATGCTGGTTTACACCAAAGATAGACACAAAATGCTGGGGTAACTCAGCAGGTTCGGTAGCATCTCTGGAGAAAAGGGTTGGAAACCTTCTTCAGACTGAAAGATAAAGGTGGGGGTGTGAGGGGGGAATTGGAGTGGAGAAAAGGCCACAACAAATCAGGGACACAACAGTTGGTCTCAGGAAAGATGGAGCCCATAATGGCTCATTGTTAGCTGGGGAAGATGTGCTAACAACAGGGGTACAAGGATGTGAACAGTGGAACTGGTAGGACAACTAGGGTGGGGGAAGGAAATGCAGGAGTTACTTGAAACTAGAGAAATCAAAGTTCATACCTCTGGGTTGTAAGCTGCCCTTGCAAAATACGAGGTGTTGTTCCTCCAATTTGTGTGTGGCCACACTAACAGTGGAGGAGGTCCAGGACAGAATGGGAGGGGGAGTTAAAGTGTTTGCCAACAGGGAGATTGTGTAGGCCAAGGCGTAAGTGTTCAGCGAAACAATCGCACAGTCTATGCATGGTCTCGATGAAGTGCTGGACTAATCAGGTGTTGGCAGTTCTGTCATGGGGTTACTGAACTACCAAGAGGGAAATATTGGATACTGCATTGGACCTAAACTATTAGTTTGGTGTACTTATAGATCCATTGAATAACAAGAATACTGCCAGTCCTAACACGTTTTTTTAACTGGCTAGTATATGGCCCATCTATTCATGGAATATAATCAATATATTTTTGCTAATGTTTTTAAGATTCTTTGGATGTTTTTACCTTAGGGCTATGGAAGTTAATTTGTTCAGTATATTCAAGGTTGAGGCAGATTTTTGAACAGCAAGGAAATGATGGGCGATGAAGGCTTGTTTGGAAGAGTTGTGATCTTGATAAGTACTGGGAGCAGGCTCGAGGGCCAAATGTCCTGCTCACACATTTATTCATAATGTTTCTACAATCTAACCAAATTTCAGATTTGTTGCTATATTACATACCTTAAAATTAAGCTCATCGTCATTGTCCCCTACAAAGTTATATAGTGCCTTGGCCATTCCTCTTTTATTCCCAGAAGACTGTTGTTTTACAGGGCTAGTTGTTCCTGAAAAATGATTTATGCAAAAATATTGAAAGCCCAAATAGCTCAGAAGTAATCTCCAAAACCTCATTTTAGCCCACAACTCTTTCAGATAAACTGTAGGTTCTCTCAATCTCTCTCTCTCTCTCTCTCTCTCTCATTTACTCATTATTTCCTTGAAATCAGTTCCAGGAATTCACTTGCAACCTACCCACTAATTATTCACACTGCATCTAGAATCAAGTTTTTTTTTTTAATGGTGGCTTAAGGGGTCTATTATCCCTAGCAGTTGACAAATGTAACCGGAATGTGGGCGTCACTGTATATAGAATAATATGTGGTCTGGAAATATCAAGAACTCTTTGTCAGCAGGTGCAAAATTTAACCCACGCTTGTTAAAATAAAACGGCAGTAGATTTGAATAAATGTAGACCATTTACACACACCATGCAATTTCTGTCCTTTGCAACTCCAGACTTATCATCGTTCAGGAAACACAGTGATACATGGTTCATAGGTCTAATGCAAAATAGCACTTTTAATAAAGACAATGTATGTAAATTATAGGTTTAAAAAGTAAACAAAGACTGTTTCTATGATTTGATTATTGAATACTCTTAGACTCATTGCAAAAATACCTGAGCAGACTCGAACAAATGCAGATGGGAAAATTCCCTCGAGCCCATTAAGTTTTCCCTTGTACCATTCAGAGTCTATCTGCTCCAAGATGAGAATTTGATCACCACGTTTAAACGATAAATCATCAGCAGCTTCTGCTTTGAAATCATAAAGTGCCTCACACCACTGCAAGTCCAAATCTCCAACCTGCAGAGATTACAGAGAAATGGTCAGTTTGGTTTCATAGTAGTGGAAAATAAAACTTAATAAAGCAAAGGAAAAGCACGAGAAGTGATTTTATTTAACTTAGATATACCAGGAGGTGTTGTACCTCTAAAGGACCTCAATGCAGGTCCCGTTTCCTCATGGTTCACTATTGCACATTTCTCATTGAGCTGCGATGGTCAATGCAAATACAGACTCTCCGATTTTTTTAAAAAGTGACAACTACCCCTTCAATCATAAACATTGTGCAAGGCCACAACATCCATAACCATCAGACTAGCAAACAAGTTAAAGAATTAAATATTATCAATGCGAATGTACAAACACCTAATAAAAGTAACTGTGTAGGAAGGAACTCCAGATGCTGGTTTAAACTGAAGATGGACACAAAAACCTGGAGTAACTCAGCGGGGGCAGGCAGCATCTCTGGAGAGAAGGAATGGGTGACGTTTCGGGTCAAGACCCTTCTTCAGACTGGATTCAGACTTACAGCATAAAAGTAAATGAAAGGCACCTTATAAAAGCAAGTTAAACATTTACAGTTTAATTAGCTAGTTATACTTTCATAGAATAAATGCGTGCTTACAGCTCCACTTCAATAGAAAATATAAAACTCTCGATTTATAACGGAGAGAAAACAAAAGGCAAGATTTTTTCTGACAGTCGAATCAACGTGTAGCCATATTTGTATCTGAGATGATCAAATTGTCACTACTTAAGCAGACTTACCTGATCAGGTGTCGAGGTCTCTATTGTTCTATCATCTGTTGGTCTGTTCGAACCTGAGGAGAAATTCAAATAACATATCTTAAAAATTATTTGATTTTCAGACTTTAGTGATTTGAAACTTAAGTTACATCATAAGCAATTTGTTACATAAAAACATAGAAAATAGGTGCACGTGTAGGCCAATCGGCCCTTCGAGCCAGTACCGCCATTCAACATGATCATGGCTGACCATCCAAAATCAGTACCCCGTTCCTGCTTTCTCCCCATATCCCTTGATTCCATTAGCACTAAGAGCTACATCCAACTTGAAAACATCCAGTGAATTGACCTCCACTGCCTTCTGTGGCAGAGAATTCCACAGATTCACAACTCTCTGGGTGAAAAGGTTTTTTCTCATCTCAGTCCTAAGTGGGCTACCCCTTATGCTTGAACTGTGGCCCCTGGTTCTGGACTCCCCCAACATCGGTAGCATTTTTCCTGCATATAGCCTGTCCAATCCCTTAAGAATTTTATATGTTTCTACAAGATTTCCTCTCATCCTAAATTCCAGTGAATATAAGCCCAGTCGATCTATTCTTTAATATAAGCCCAGTCGATCCATTCAAATGCATAGAAACAAGCTCTAAATCAAGGTTGTTAGGAATGGGCCTAAAATTCCAACATACTGATGCAAAATCCAATAATCTATAGAACAATGACACCTTTGTTGTTTTATTACAGATAGCTCGGGACAAAACTGGCAACTTCACAGAATTGTCACAGTTTGTGACAATTTAACAATCACAATCAGTACTTGTATAAACCCAGTAAATGATAAGCAGCTTTTCAAATATAAATACACTGAAGTCCTTTATTCACTTAACATTGTTATGAATGCACTCTCTGATCCCATTTAAACTTTTATAGCTGATTTTTCCAGGGACAAGAAAACGTTCCAACCTTTACGAATCTTAAGAATAAGGAGTAAGCCATTTAGAACGGAGACGAGGAAACACTTTTTCACACAGAGAGTCTATGGAATTCTCTGCCTCAGAGGGTGGTGGAGGCAGGTTCTCTGGATACTTTCAAGAGAGAGCTAGATAGGGCTCTTAAAGATAGCGGAGTCAGGGGATATGGGGAGAAGGCAGGAATGGGGTACTGATTGGGGATGATCAGCCATGATCACATTGAATGGCGGCGCTGGCTCGAAGGGCCGAATGGCCTACTCCTGCACCTATTGTCTATTGTCTATTCCCAAAACTTCACTCTTAAATAGCTTGCGTCTAAACTTTCAACTCTCCTCCATAGCCTAGATTTCCCAACTAGCAGAAATAGCGTTGCTCTATCTTATCAAGATTGTCCTCAATACTTTGTAAACTTGAATCAAACGGCTTCCTAAATTGTGCAGAACATAAACTATTTTGTGGAATCTCCCCTTGTAAAAAATAACACGAGGTCCATGTATCATTCTGGCAAATTTCTCCAAGTATGATATATCTTTTGAATGGGATGGTGTGCAAAACTGCTCATGGTTTTTGATGTATGGTCTAACCAGGGTACTTCAGAAGTCACTCACCTGGTGAAAGAGGAGAACTCTGGATTGTCTTCTGCTCAGAAGTTGGTAGGTCCTCAACAAGGTCTACAAAATTCAGAGGGAAAATTCCCAAACAACCTTTCAGTTCTCCTCGAGCCCATTCCTCATTCATGTAACCTTTCAGTGCAATAACATCACCTTCAAAGAAAGTGAGTTCATCAGGCTGGTCTCCTTCGAAGTCAAAGCGAGCCACACATCGAGGTCCTCTGTAGACGATAGGTCATTAAGTATCTACATTTACTTCATTTTACCATCTTAAATATTACAGCAGGCAGTGAAGAAAGTTAATGGCCTTCGTTGCAAGAGGATTTGGGTTTAGGAGCAAGGAGGTCCTACTGCAGTTGTACAGGGCCCTGATGAGACTGCACCTGGAGTGTTGTGTGTAATTTTGGTCTCCTAATTTGAGGAAGGACATTATTGCCATTGAGGGAGTGCAGTGTAGGTTCACCACGTTAATTCCCGGGATGGCAGGACTGACATAGGATGAAACAATGGGTTGACTGGGCTTGTGTTCACTGGAACTTTGATGGGTGAGAGGGGATCTTATAATAATAATAATAACTTTATTACGGACTCAAGGTCCACACAAGGGGCAACATTACATTAAAAATGCATTGCATATCAAATATCATAAATATATATAAAATCATGGTAAATCACATAAAAAACATCATAATTTATATATTTAAAAAACCACAATACTTAAGTTAAAAATCCAGAGTAAAAAATGATCAATGTCGTACAACGAGACAACGATACCAGTGTCTCCACAACTGGGATTCGTAGCGTGTAGTGCTAACCCTTATGTTTGTCAAGGCCACAATAAGCACATTTTTAGAGTCATTTATCCTGCAAATGAATTTATACATGTGTTGTCTTAGGATAGCTTCTAGAGTACTGACTCCTGCAGCCACAAACATATTACTGGCACTACACCATCTTGGTTGCCTTAGCAGTGTTCTCATGGCATCGTTATATGCAACCTTTAGTCTCTGCATACTTGTCTTTAAATAGTTTGACCACAGGTGCGCAGTGTAGAGGGGTGTGCAGTATGCTCTAAATAGCGACATCTTCATCACATCTGCACACGCACCAAATTTACGCAAAAGGATATTCGCCTGTATATACAGCATGCGTCGTTGCCTATAAATATCCTCATCATCTGTCATTTGTTCTGTAATAATATGCCCTAGATATTTTATCTTATTACAGACACTAAGATTGTTGTCAGACAATTTAAAATCAGGATATTTTAGGCTTTTATCCTCTTTGGTTCTGCAGACCATAACAGCACTCTTACTAGCATTATATTTAATGTCATGTTCCAAACCATACACGGAACATGTAGTAAGGAGCTGCTGGAGACCAGCGCTAGATAGAAACATTTAACGCTTATAGAAACATATAAAATTCTTAAAGGATTGGATAGGCTAGATGCAGGAAAAATGTTCCTGATATTGGGGGTGTACAGAACCAGGGGTCACAGTTTAAGAATAAGGGGTAGGCCATTTAGGACTGAGATGAGGAAAACCATTTTCACTGAGAGAGCTGTGAATCTGTGGAATTCTCTGCCACAGAAGGCAGTGGAGGCCAATTCACTAGATGTTTTCAAGAAAGTTAGATTTAGCTCTAAGGGCTAAAGGAATCAGGGGATATGGGAAAAAGCTGGAATGGGGAACTGATTTTAGATGAACTGCCATGATCATATTGAATGGTGGTGCTGGCTGGAAGGGCCGAATGGCCTACTCCTGCACCCATTTTCTATGTTTCTATTATAGTTAGGATCCATGATTCTTTTGACTTTACTTATAATCAAGTGCGAGAAGTATGTAATAAAATGCACAGTATGTGTTGAAAATGCTATTACAGTTACAAATTCTGAATTGGAAAACCATCAAAGAATAAGACACAAGAGCAAAGAATACAACAGTGCAGGTATAACAAGTGTAGACACATCTCAGCAGATTTCCTGTGGACCCAAGTCCACTCCATCACAAATGATGTAAATGCAGAACTGGGAGGTGAAAGGCACAGTCTGCTGATTGTACATTTTCTGGAGTTGGCTCACGAGCATAATGATGTCATGTGACCTTGGCTTGCAGTGCAGAATGAGTATAATCAGGGGAGGGCTATCTCTGTTTGGGAGCATTTGCTCTGGATGCTCAGACACATGGCAAAGGTAATGTGTTCCAAAATTAAAGCGCAAATAAGTATTTTATGGAGGCAATGTAAATACTAATGCAGCCAAGCTTCCAACACTCTGTTCTATGGCTAACAAAGTCTAAGACACAAGAGCAGGTTTGGACTCTATTCCTTGGAGTGCAGGAGGATGAGTGGTGATCTTATAGAGGTGTACAAAATCATGAGAGGAAGAAATTGTGTAGGTGCACAGAGTCTCTTGCCCAGAGTAGGTGAATTTGAGACCAGAGGACATAGGTTCAAGGTGAAGGGGACAAGATTTAATGAGAATCTGAGGGGTAACTTTTTCACACAAAGGGTGGTGAGTGGTTGGAACAAGTTGTCAGAGATGGTAGTTGAAGCTGGGACTATCCAAGCATGTGCGACAGGTACATGGATAGGACAGGTTTGGAGGGATATGGAACAAATGCGGGCAGGTGGGACTAGTGTAGGTGGGATATGTTGGCCGGTGTGTGCGAGTTGGGCTGAAGGGCCTGTTTCCACGCTGACTCTATGACTCTAAGGTAATGATGGACCCCATGGCCTCCACAATATCCTCCTTATGGAATAACAGAAGAGCACAATCAAAAAGCAGTCAGGTCAAAAAAGAGCTGGTGATAAAGTTGCCTTTAGTATCAATATTCTGCCATAAACCGATGCAATTTGGCTGCAAGACAGGTGAAGCATGTAGGACATTTCTGACCCAACCACTTTGATTTCTGCAGGTATTTGCAATTGGATGGGCAATAGTTATTGTGCATGGTTCCTGATTCAAAGAACATGTACTAAGGAAGGACACATATGTATTGGGTGCATTTCAGAGGTTTGCCAGATCAATATATGGGATCGGCAGACTGGTTTATGAGGAAGGGTAGGCTTTTATTTGCTGGACTCTTCTAGAGTGAGAGAGTACAGAGGTTTTAACGGAATGAGCAGAAAAAAATTTTTTGCCCACAAACAGTTGCCCATTTAAACAGGTACGGCATTTCATTTTTCTCAGCGGGTCATGAGATTTTGGAATGCTCTTCCTCAAAAGATGGCGATGTGAGATGTCTTTTACAAAATGTTCAATGCAGAGGTAGATAAATTCTTGAAATGTAAGATGATCATAGTTTTCGGAGGGTTGGAGTTATAAGTAAACCAGTTCTGACATTGAATGGCAGTGCAGTCGCAAGGTGCTGAATGGCCTTTGGTCGCTTCTAATTTGTTTGTGAGTGGTGTTCCTATGGTGGAACCTCACCTGCTAATAGATTTTCTTTCTACCTTCTAGGAAACTTAAGATCATCTAAAACTCCATGGTCTCAGTACCAACTCACATTAAGTTATGTCACCTGCAGGCCCTCACTAAGCACTTGCTTTGATTTTACAACACTCATTGGCATTCTCTAATATGCTGATGGCCTTCCACACCCCTCTCCTCCCTACCTGCTTCATGCTGCAGCCCAACAACGTATTGAAATCTTTATGCTCCTCCAAATCTGGATTTTGCATGGAGAGCGCATGTTTCAGAGTTACTGGGAAACAGACTTACTTGTTAAGAGAAGTTGGTTTAAACAAATCTTTCTTCACACTGATCTCCTGTGAATCAGCCGGTAGATCAACCTAGCAGAAAGCAATCATACAGTAATCATCACAGCTCAAGGAATAAATACGGAGCAGATTATCAGACATATGATGCTCACAAACAGTTACACATTAAATATTCATGCCTAAAATATTCATTATAGTGATTTCCCGACATGGAGAGTTCCCAATCTTAGCCCGTCAATTTAAGAAGATATGGAGTAGAACATTTTCTTAAAGAGAAAAAAGAATTAAAATTATGCAAAATGTCTTCATTGCTGTTGAATATCACCCTTACTGACCTTCTTGAACTGTGTGCAGACCATGAGAATAGTACAGGAAGGTCAATTAAAGTTATTAATATTTGAATCATGGAACAAATCACCAATACTATTAGGTGATCTCTAGTGAACAGCCTGTGGCCAAGGCTATTGGCCTAGATTTCTCAAGATAATCATTGTTCGAAGTAGGTGGGTGAGTATGTATGTGCATGTGTACACTGATGAGAGAGAAACATCATCTTTTCTTCTTTAGTAGCCTCTAAGGACCAGCAATTATTTATTCCAGTTCAGTTATACGGTTTCTGCAGTGATCGACAAGGTCACTATGTGAACCACAGGCTTTTCCCACAGACAGGACAGAACATGCTTGAAGGGCTGTGTAGTTTGTGAGCTGGTGCACACCATCCATCGTTCATCTTGGGTTCTCCATGCTTCAAAAAATGACTTGAATTTCCTCATGCCATTTTGAATGCTCCTTCTCCATGTTGAATGGAATAGTATGTCTGTTTCAGGAGTTTGGTATCGGAAATGCAAAAGATGTGACCTGTCCAGGAACTTAGCGCTGATTTCCTTACCACTCCAGTGAATTGTAGGATTTCGTGAAGCAGGATTTGTAGTATCTTTACAGTGCATTGAGGTGCTTGGAGTTGGTTGGGCAGATCTTGAAGGTATTAAGGGGATAGGGATTGCTGCTGCCCAGTAGACCACAAGCTTCAGTCCAGTCTGACATCTTGATCTTCAAACAACCTTTTTCTTAATTGACCAATTGAAGACCATACTGAATTATACCATCAAAGTCTGTCTTTGCCTCGATGTGAGGTCCATCTTTTACAGGATTTCAACATGGACCTGTATTGTGCTTCAGTATAGCAGAGGATCTTCACCTTACAAATGCAGAACACAAAGTTTGTCCTCTTGTTTACAGCTACATTTGATGAAAGTTTTCCAAATTGCTTCCTGACTCTCAGAGTCAAAGTGCATCTTCCATCTGAACATGTTTGCTCTCCAGTGACTGGATATTCTATATATAAAAAATATACCAATTTTTTTCCTTTTGTCAAACAAGGAAAGCTTTTTGAACTCCCCTCAGTCTGCCGAAGCTGAAAGAAGAGACAAAGGTAAAGAAAAAGAGAACAAATAATAAAGAAAAATATCGAGAAGAGGAAAATGTTTACAATAGAGATGAACAGTGAAGGAAATAGAAAAAGACAGGGAAAGAGAGTGAATGATAGGATACAAAATATGGGTTTTTCCATTTGTAAAAATCCAACTTACAATAATTTTGACAAAGTTAACTGGAAATATCCCAGTATGTCCCTTGCACTTCCCACTAAGCCAATCTTTGTCCAGTTTCTTCAGCAAGTACACTGTGTCTCCTGCCTTCAGATTCAATTCATCATTTTGATCTGGAAAACAATAAGATGTAATTGGCTTCATGACGGCTTCCTTAAACAACAATGCGGTTTGACTCTGCCTCGCCTCAAAGAGTCACACCACAAATTGGAGCTGGCAGTCTGACACTTACAGGCAAATCATTTTTATCATTCCAAAGCAGATTCAATTGAAAAGGTGCACGTTCATGAGGACAGACAACCTTGAGAAGTGGTATTAGTACTGGTCCAGGAATAAATGGCCGGCATTTTGTCAGGTATGAAAACTACAGTAAGTTATGACACACGAAAAATACAAGGTGGTCAGTTGTTCATGGGCTCTTACCAGCTGATTATTGATAAAAGCTGAAGTTATAGGGTCATAGAAGCGAACCATTCACCCCATCGTATGCACGCTAATCTTTTTGGCCATCTACACTATTCTCATTTGTCCGCATTTCCTCTGTATTCCACGCATTGTCTATTTAAGAGTTGATCCAAATATTACTTAAATGTTGTTATTGGGTCTAATTCCATTACTTCCTCTGGTAGCGAGATTCAGGTGTCAACCACTCTCTGTTTAAAAAACATTCCTATAAAATCCCCTTACATTCTCTCCTGCACATCCACATCCTTCCTATAGTATGATGGTCAGAACTGCACACAATACTCCAAATAGGATCTCAACAGCATATAGGTTACAGCATAATGTCCCAACTTTTATATCCCGTATCCTTCTCTGAACTCCCTATCTTCCATCTCTATTACCTTTGTGAATACAGATGAGAAACATTAATTTCGGACTTTGCTCATGTCACCTGGCTGTAAACATTGATCACCCTTTTGGCCCCAAGGGGATCCATTCTTTCTCTGGATACCTTCTTGCTCCTGATATACTTATTCCAGTCAGAGAAACCAATTAGTTAGATACCAAATTAACCTGCAACCCTCTTTTTGCTATTGACTTTAAAAATGCCCACTTACTTCCTCCCAATAATGATTTACCCTAAAAATTGTTGGCTTCAACTACCACGAACAATTATCTGATCCTTGTGAAGCATCACGTATCGTCATTTCACTGGTGTCACGGAGAGGTTTTCCGCAGAATTATAGACATTCTCTTAAACTAATCTCTAGGATTCATTACCGACGACAACCTAATCTGTGCACCAGAATATATGTCAAAGTGAAAATAAAAAGCAGCCTTTAGTTTCAAGACTTTAGTCGAAGGATTAATAATGAGCATCAAGTGGCAACTGGAAACTTGCATCTTAATGAATGGAGACGCAAGAGACTGCGGATGATGGAATCTTGACCAAAGCTGGAAGACGGCAGCAGGTCAGATAGTTTCTGAGGAGGAGAAAATGGGCAAGTGATAGGTGGATACAGGTGAGTGGGGTTAACGACAGATGGGTGGAGTCAGTGATAAAGACTAGAGTTGAAAGAGTGGCAGATAAGGAGAGAGGAAGGGGAGTGAATTGTAAAGTCAGAGGGAGGGATGTGTGGGGAAGTGGACAGGAAAGATGGGAAAATGGTGGACTCGGGATAGGAGATAGTGTACAAAGGAGGGGTAAGGAGCAGAGCGACGGAGTTGTGGGAGATGGAGTGAGGGTATGAGGCATGAGCAAGAAAGAGGAGGTAGAGGGGTTTAACGTGCAGTTGGAGAATTCAATATTCACAAATTTGGGTTGCAAACCACCCAAGCGAAATAGGAGTTGATATTCCTCTGGTTTTGTGTAGCTTTACTCTGGCAATTCAGGAGCGCCAGGACAGAAAGGTTAGTGTGGGAATGAAAGGGGAATTAACGAAAGGGGAATTAGCAACCGGGAGATCCAGCCAGACCTTAATGAAGGAACTGGGTTTTCTCTTGCCTCACGCTGCAGCATCTCTTACCTGCTGTAAAGTCGTGTAGCACCAAAGCATGGGGACCACTGCTATCTCCAAACTGCTGATCGGAAGCGGAAAGTTTCTAAAGACATGGACAAAGAAAATGAAAATGCTTTCTTATCACACTTTTTTAGAAAGGCCAAGAATGTGCTATAATGACCCAAAAGCAATAACAAAAGCTCAAATCATTCAGAATGAAATTCTAACTAATAAATGAATATCATAAAAATTATAAGTGAAACAAAGTACTGCAAATCTTTGCAAGACATATCTGTGATAAGCGAGCCTGGATTTGTGAACAGTGTACTAACACCACTCGAAAATTAACAAACAAAAAAAATTTTGCATGAAATCTGAAATAAAGCGAGAAAAAGTTGGAATAACTGCCGAAAGCTTTAAAGTAATAGGGCAGAGGGATGGGAAGCATAGAGGCAGTGCAGCGTAGAGCATGGAAAATATAGAGGATAAATCAAGCAAGCGGAGTTCCAGGGCTGACAAAAGCAGTTCAGGGAGCAGGATCAACTGCATTCACAATTTCTGGAGAGTTTACCCTCTTCATGGCCAATGACTTCAGTTTAACTGTGGCTCCTTAATGTCATACTCAGTCACATTCTGCATTTAATGTCAAGGCCCAGCAGTCTTTTTTAACCTAGAAAAGGGAGCTCAGTGAGCAGATTATGGGTCGCGAGACTCAGTTTGAGAGCCTGTGATGACAACCTTCATCGCCTTTGATCAAGAAATGTAGGTGAACAGCCAGAAAGCGGTCAATAGACAATAGGTGCAGGAGTACGCCATTCGGCCCTTCGAGCCATCACCGCCATTTAATGTGATCATGGCTGATCATCCACAATCAGTAGCCCGTTTCTGCCTTCTCACCATATCTCCTGACTCCGCTATCTTTAAGAGCTCTATCTAACTTGAAAGCATCCAGAGAATTGGCCTCCATTGCCTTCTGTGGCAGAGAATTCCACAGATTCACAACTCTCTGGGTGAAAATGTTTTTCCTCATCTCCATTCTAAATGGCCTACCCCTTATTTTTAAACTGTAGCCCCTGGTTCTGGACTCCCCCAACATCGGGAACATGTTTCCTGCCTCTAGCGTGTCCAATCCCTTAATAATCTTACATGTTTCAGTATGATCCCCTCTCCTTCTAAATTCCAGACTATACAAGCCCAACCGCTCCATTCTATCAACATATGACAGTCCCGCCATCCTGGGAATTAACCTTGTGAACCTACGCTGCACTACCTCAATAGCAAGAATGTCATTCCTCAAATCTGGAGACCAAAACTGGACTCCAGGTGTGGTCTCACTAGTGTCCTGTACAACTGCAGAAGGACCTCTTTGCTCCTATACTCAATTCCTCTTGTTATGAAGGCCAACATGCCATTTGCTTTCATCACTGTTGTACCTGCATGCTTACTTTCTTGTGGATTCATGTGAAATAAATACATAAAGGTGATTTAGGGTGGTCCAAACTTCTCTATTCATACCTCTCTAGATTTGCTCAGATTAAATCTTCAGAATATTTGCTCTATTCTCTTCATGTGTCAACGTTCTCCGATGCCTGGCATGATCCAACATAATCAAACAGCAGACGGTGCATCCAGTAACATGGAGAACCTGTAGGATTTGGGAGCTAATGCGCAGAATGGTGACCGGCTGAAATATTACTTGCCACTATAATGATGCATAAGCTTGAAACATCATATGGTGGCAGATTATGCCTGGCATAGAAACATAGAAAATAGGTGCAGGAGTAGGCCATTCGGCCCTTCGAGCCTGCACCGCATTCAATATGATCATGGCTGATCATCCAACTCAGTATCCTGATCCCTTTAGCCACAAGGGCCACATCTAACTCCCTCTTAAATATAGCAATGAACTGGCCTCAACTACCTTCTGTGGCAGAGAATTCCACATACTCACCACTCTCTGTGTGAAAAAAGATCTTCTCATCTCGGTCCTAAAAGACTTCCCCCTTATCCTTAAACTGTGACCCCTTGTTCTGGAGTTCCCCAACATCGGGAACAATCTTCCTGCATCTAGCCTGTCCAACCCCTTAAGAATTTTGTAAGCCTCTATAAGATCCCCCCTCAATCTCCTAAATTCCAGCGAGTACAAGCCGAGTCTATCCAGTCTTTCTTCATATGGAAGTCCTGCCATCCCAGGAATCAGTCTGGTGAACCTTCTCTGTACTCCCTCTATGGCAAGAATGTCTTTCCTCAGATTAGGAGACCAAAACTGAACGCAATACTCCAAGTGTGGCCTCACCAAGACCCTGTACAACTGCAGTAGAGCCTACCTGCTCTTGTACTCAAATCCTTTGAATATGAATGCCAACATACCATTCGCTTTCTTCACAGCTGCTGCACCTGCATGCCTACTTTCAATGACTGGTGTACCATGACACCCAGGTCTCGTTGCATCTCCCCTTTTCCTAATCGGCCACCATTCAGATAGTAATCTACCCTCCTGTTTTTGCCGCCAAAGTGGATAACTTCACATTTATCCACATTATACTGCATCTGCCATACATTTGCCCACTCACCCAACCTATCCAAGTCACCTTGCAGCCTCCTAGCATCCTCCTCACAGCTAACACTGTCCCCCAGCTTCGGGTCATCCGCAAACATGGAGATGTTGCATTCAATTCCCTCATCCAGATCATTAATATATATTGTAAATAGCTGGGGTCCCAGCACTGAGCCTTGCGGTACCCCATTAGTCACTGCCAGCCATTCTGAAAAAGACCAGTTTACTCCTACTCTTTGCTTCCTGTCTGCCAGCCAGTTCTCTATCCACATCAATACTGAACCCCCAATACCGTGTGCTTTAAGTTTGTATGCTAATCTCGTATGTGCGACCTTGTCGAAAGCCTTCTGAAAGTCCAGAAATAACACATCCACAGGTTCTCCCTTATCCACTCTACTAGTTACATCCTCAAAAAATTCTATAAGATTCGTCAGACATGATTTACCTTTCATAAATCCATGCTGACTTTGTCCAATGATTTCACCGCTTTCCAAATGTGCTGCTATCCCATCTTTAATAACTGACTCTAGCATTTTCCCCACTACCGATGTTAGACTAATTGGTCTTTAATTCCCCGTTTTCTCTCTCCCTCCCTTTTTAAAAAGTGGGGTTACATTAGCTACCCTCCAATCCTCAGGAACTACTCCAGAATCTAAAGAGTTTTGAAAAATTATCACTAATGCATCCACTATTTCTGGGGCTACTTCCTTAAGTACTCTGGGATGCAGCCTATCTGGCCCTGGGGATCTATCGGCCTTTAATCCATTCAATTTACCCAACACCACTTCCCGGCTAGCTTGGATTTCACTCAGTTCGTCCATCTCATTTGACCCCCGGTCCCCTGCTATTTCCGGCAGATTATTTATGTCTTCCTTTGTGAAGACAGAACCAAAGTAGTTATTCAATTGGTCTGCCATGCCCTTGTTCCCCATGATCAATTCACCAGTTTCTGACTGCAAGAGACCTACATTTATTTTAACTAACCTTTTTCTCTTCACATATCTATAAAAACCTTTGCAGTCCGTTTTTATGTTCCGTGCCAGTTTTCTTTCATAATCTATTTTCCCTTTCCTAATTAAGCAATTTGTTCTCCTCTGCTGGACTCTGAATTTCTCCCAGTCCTCTGTAGGCTGCTTTTTCTGGCTAATTTGTATGCTTCATCTTTAGTTTTGATACTATCCCTGATTTCCCTTGTTATCCACGGATGCACTACCTTCCCTGATTTATTATTTTGCCAAACTGGGATGAACAATTGCTGTAGTTCATCCATGCAGTCTTTAAATGCCTTCCATTGTATATCCACCATCAACCCTTTAAGAATCACTTGCCAGTCTATCTTGGCCAATTCACGTCTCATACCCTCAAAGTAACCTTTCATCACCTTTCTTTAAGTTCAGAACCCTTGTTTCTGAATTAACAATGTCACTCTCCATCCTAATGAAGAACTCAACCATATTATGGTCACTCTTGCCCAAGGGGCCACGCACAACAAGACTGCTAACTAACCCTTCCTCATTACTCAGTACCCAGTCTAGAATAGCCTGCTCTCTCGTTGGTTCCTCTACGTGTTGGTTTAGAAAACTATCCCACATACATTCCAAGAAATCCTCTTCCTCAGCACCCCTGCCAATTTGATTCACCCAATCTATATGTAGATTGAAGTCACCCATTATAACTGTTTTACCCTTGTTGCACGCATTTCTAATTTCATGTTTGATGCCATCCCCAACACCACTACTACCGTTAGGTGGCCTGTACACAACTCCCACTAGCGTTTTCTGCCCCTTAGTGTTTCGCAGCTCTACCCATATAGATTCCACATCCTCCAAGCAAATGTCCTTCCTTTCTATTGCGTTAATCTCCTCTCTAACCTGCAACGCTACTCCACCTCCTTTTCCTTTCTGTCTATCCCTCCTGAATATTGAATATCCCTGGATGTTCAGCTCCCAGCCTTGGTCACCCTAGAGCCATGTCTCCGTGATCCCAACTATATCATATTCATTAATAACTATCTGCACATTCAACTCATCCACCTTATTACGAATGCTCCTTGCATTGAGACACAAAGCCTTCAGGCTTGTTTTTACAACACTCTTACCCCTTATACAATTATGTTGAAAAGTGGCCCTTTTTGATTTTTGCCCTGGATTTTTCTGCCTGCCACTTTTACTTTTCACCTTGCTACCTATTGCTTCTACCCTCATTTTACATCCCTCTGTCTCTCCGCTCATGCTCCCATCCCCCTGCCACATTAGTTTAAATCCTCCCTGACAGCACTAGCAAACACTCCCCCAAGGACATTGGTTCCCTTCAAGCCCAGGGCATCTGCCACTCCCTCCTTTGAGGCACGATGCAATGCAGGGCAACTGGGAAATGTTGAAAGGTCCTTGTTCCAAACGTACACTAAAAGGCACCATCAACTAAATCTGTCCCCGTTACATCGACGGCTACATTGGGGCTGCCTCCTGCACCCGTGCAGAACTCACTGATTTCATTAACTTTTCCACTAATTTCCACCCTGTCCTCAAATCCATTTGGACTAGCTCTGACACCTCTCCCCTTTCTTGATCTCTCTGTCTCCATCACAGGACTCAGACTATTGACTGACATTTGCTACAAACCTACCGACTTGCAGAGTTATCTGGACTACACTTCCTCCCATCCTGCCCTTTGCAAAGATGCTATCCTCTCAATTTCTCCGTCTTCGCCACATCTGCTCCCAAGATGAGGCAATTCATTCCAGGAGATTGAGATGTCCTCTTTCTTTAGTAAATATGACTTCTCCCCTGCTGTCATAGAGGGGTCCCTCACCCCCGTCTCCTCTATGCTCCGTATTTCTGCTCACATTCTCCCTTCACCGAGATGGAACAAGGATAGAGTTGCCCTAGTCCTCACTGGATGTTCAGCTCCCCACCAGCCTCTGCATCCAATACATCATCCTCCGACATCTCCATCACTCCAAACTTGATCCCACCACTGGATCAATTTTTCCATCCCCACCTCTGTCTGACTTTTGCAGAGACCACTCCCTCCTCATCTCTTCCCACCCAAACCACCCCCTCCTCCCCAGGTACTTTCCCTGAAACACCTGTCACTATGCCGCCACCCTCACCACCATCCAGGGACCCCAGCAGTCCTTCCAGGTGAGACACAGGTTCACGTGCTCCTCCTCTAACCTCAGCTAGTGCAATCGGTGCTCCTGATGTGGCCTCCTTTACATGAGACCAAGCAAAAACTCGGCAACCATTTTGCTGAACAGTTGCGCTCAGTCTGCCAGGCCTCCTGGATCTCCCTGTTGCTAACCATTTTAACTCCTCTTTCCATTACTATACTGACCTTTCTGTCCTAAGCCCCCTCCATTGGCAAAGTAAGGCCACAGTCAACTGGAGGAAAAGCGTCGGCCTGGGGAGCTTACAACCCAATGTTATAAACATTGAATTCTCCAATTGTAGGTCATGACAACCCCCTCCGCCACCCTTCTATCCCCACCCACTGACCCCACCTTCCCTCCATCATGCATGTTGCGTGTTTTTTTTTGTAAACCAACCCAGACAATTCCTTGTTCCCACTCCCTGGATTATGTGCAGCCTTGGAGCAAAGCAACAACCCACAACTTCAAACAGCCATTGATCAAATTCTGATATAGATTTAGTATTAAAAAATCCCTCATCAATAAAATGTAGACAAGCTATGACAGCCTTCCATTTATCTTAAAGCGACACTGTTAAAGCACCAGCTACTGCACACAAGGAACATTGTATTTCTCGCAGTAAGATGATAAATTTATGCACACAGAATGTGTTTCTGATTTTGCTCCACACATCAAACAGGAGATCTCATTCCCCATCCCCCACTAATAGATTTTCAGATCAAAGGTACATTCCAACTTCAGCTGACGTGCAGTTTCTAACTGCAATTTGATTTGTCTATTGGCCAGAGTCATGTGAATTTAATAGGAAGAGGATTCCTGTGTGCAGTGCAGGTGCCTGCCTGGATAAATTCACAAGGAAATCCCAGAATATCTTAAATTTAAGATATAAGGCAACGTGTAAGATATAAGGCAACAGCAGAAGTGGTGGAGGCAGGATCGATTTTAACATTTAAGAGTAAAGTGGATAGGTATATGGACGTGAAGGGAATGGAGGGGTATGGTCTGAGTGCAGGTAGATGGGACTAGGGGAAAACAAATGGTCGGCACGGACTGGAAGGGCCGAGAGGGCCTGTTTCCGTGCTGTAATTGTTATATGGTTATATGGTTATATGGTGTAGTAGAAATTCAGCCAAATGGATATAAAACTGCATATCTGAAACATAAAATCCAAGAACACCATACCATATCAGAGGATTAAATAAAAGACAATTTCAGACCTTTTAAAAGGCTTGGTTAGTTATATATTCTAAGAATATATTGTGATGAGCAGTTTACAACTGAAATGTTAACCCAATCTTTTCTTTACAGATGCTGAATAGTTTCTTTAAATTATTACTTTTCAATTAGATTCAGTATTTTTCTAATTGTCCTGTAGTCGTCATTGGACAAAAAAAAATGCATATTCTTTCATATACAACAATGGTTATTGAAGTTGTACTCCAATTCAAATGCATTGCCAATGGTCACCACTCATGGTCATTATGACATGATCCTTCTTAACATTTCCATATAATCTCTTGTTTTTTATTGTTTAGTTTATAAATACAGCATGGAAACAGGCCCTTTGGCTCACCGAGTCCACACCGATCACATGTTCACACTAGTTCTATGTTATCCCACTTTCATATTCACTCCCTACACACTAGGGGCAATTTACAAAGGCCAATTAACCTACAAATCCACAGGTCCTTTTGCAGGAAATTAGAGCAGCCAAAGGAAACCCACGCAGCCACAAAGAACGTGCAGACTCCACATAGACAGCACCCGAGGTCAGATCGAACCCAGGTCTCCGGTGCCGTTAAGCAGCAGCTTCATCAGCCGCACCTCTGTGAAACCCCCATGAGCGCACCTCCTTTCATGAGGAACATTGGTAAAGTGAATGCTCAGTTTTTTTCCCCCAGGGGACAGGATTCTAAAACTAAAGGGCACAGGCTTACCGTGAGAGGGCAGAGATTTAAGAAGTAACTCAGGGGACATTTTTTCACTCAGAGGGTAGGTAGACCATATCTGGAATGAGTTGCCAGAGGAAGTTATAGAAGCAGATACATCTGATTTTCTAAATACATTTTGGACAGATAAATAGATGGGAGGGTTTGGGGAGGTATGGGCTAAATACAGGCAAATGGGACTAACCCAGAATGCCAATTTGATCTGCATGGACATGTTGAGTTGAAGGGCCTGTTTCCATACTGTATAGCTACTGGCCTCAATGACCTCAGTCCTCTCCCTCTACACTGCTTTGCTAAGCTATCCACTCTATTCCCAATTTAGCGATACAATGTGGAAACATGCCCTCCAGACCAGCTAGTCCGTGCCGACCAGCGATCAGCACAATAGCACAACCCTCCACACCAGGGACAATTTACAATTAACCTACAAAGCCAATTAACCTACAAACCTGTACATTTTTGGAGTGTGGGAGGAAACCAGGAGCACCCGGAGAAAACCCACGCGGTAACAGGGAGAACGTACAAACTCCATACAGACAGCACCCGTAGTCAGGATTGAACCCGGGTCTCTGGCACTGTAAGGCAGCAACTCTACCGCTGTGCCGCCTCAAGTTCTGAGGAAGGGTCACTGCCCTTGTGGTTTCTCCTTTCACAGGTGCTTCTTGACTGGTTGAGTTCTTCCAACAATTTTTTTTAAAAATATCCATATTCACTTAGGATAACCAGATAAAGCATAAATGTAGTCTTGCCAATAATGCCTGCATGTCAGGAGCGCGTCTTTAATAATGAAGAACATATTTTATCAACAATTTAGAATCACTATGCAGATTTCCTGTCCTCCAATTACCACACCTTAGTCAGGTTGCTGATCCCCTTTGGGTTACTTTCTCATTTGGGGAAGTCAAGTGGTGGGACGCACAGTGGTGCGGTGGTAGAGTTGCGGCCTTATTGTGCCCGAGATCGGGATTCGATCCTGACTACAGGTGGTGTCTGTACAGATTTTGCACTCTCTCCCTGCGTCAACTTGGGTTTTTCTCCGGGTGCTCTGGTTTCCTCCCACATTTCAAAGACGTGCAGATTTGGCTTCTGTAAATTGTCTCTAGAGCGTAGGATAGAACTAGTGTTTCTTCGGCATGGACTCGGTGGGCCGAAGGGCCTGTTTCCATGCTGTACCTCTAAACTAAACTATCTCTAAACTAAACTAAACAAATAAATGACAGAGGACAGGTCATCCACAACACTTGAGCAAGTTGTTCACTTGGACCATTTCTGATCCCTTTCTTGATCTCTCGCTGTTTGCATCTCAGGAGACAAAAAATCACCAACATTTGCAACAAAACCATTTACTGCCATAAACTACACCTGCTTCCACCCTGTCTCTTTTAAGGATGCCATCCTTTACTCTCAGTTTCTCCGTCTCCTTTGCTGTCGAGATGAGGCTTTCAATTCCAGGATATCTGAAATGTCCTCCTTTTTCCAGAAATACAGCTTTCCCCCCCATTGGAATTGACCAAACCTCACCCGTATCTCCTCTGCATCCCACACTTCTGTTCTCATCCTGCTTCCCCAGTCAGAACATGGATAGAGGGCCCTTAATTCTTACCTTCCTCCCCACCGGCCTCAGCATCCAGCACTTTATTCTTCAACCTTTCCCCCAGCTACAATGTGATATCACCAGTCACATCTTCCCCTTCCCACCTCTTTCTGCTCTTGCAAGGGTCTCTCTTTGTGACTCCTTTTTTTCAAACCAAAAATAATGTAATCAATTTTCTTAGTTTAGTTTAGAGTGGGGGAACAGGCCCTATGGCTCACCGGGTCTGTGCTGACCAGCGATCCCCGCACACTAACACTATCCTACACACACTAGGGACAATTTTTACATTTACCAAGCCAATTAACCTACAAACCTGTACATCTTTGTAGTGTGGGAGGAAACCGAAGATCTCGGAGAAAACCCACACAGGTCACGGGGAGAACGTACAAACTCCGTACAGACAGCACCCATAGTCAGGATCGAACCCGGGTCTAAGGCGCTGCATTCGCTGTAGGGCTACAACTCTACTGCTGCACCACCCGAATTATTAACAATAATATTTACAGCACAAAATAAAACAAAACAAAACCCACCACCATAATACAAGTCAAACCAATATACTAAATAAACTCCTATACAACGATATCACCATCCTTAATGAGGATGACCTCCACCCCACGCAGTGCCCTGCAGTCCCGGAAATCTCCCATGGCACCCGTGGACAAGGCGTAGTTCCCTCTCAAGTACCACCTGGGCTCAGTCGTAACCCCGGAAAAGGGGCAGGCACCTGGCTCGGGCAGAGCCCTCTTCTCCCTGGCACCGTCTCGTAGATGGCCAGCTGGGCCAGGCCCAGGAGCAACCCAACCAGGACATCTTCAGCCCTACCCTCTCCCCAACGCACAGGGTGTCCAAAGATGAGGATGGTGGGTGTGAAGTTCAGTCAGAGGGCAAGGAGCAGCTCCTTTAGATGTTGAAACAGGGGCCGCAACCTCACACACTCCATGTACACGTGGCACAGACTCTTCCAGCCCCCAAAAGTGGTAGGCGGTTGGCGAGACTGAACTGCGAGAGAAACAGGTTGCAAGGGACTCCTTGGTGAAGTACCCTCCACCCCAGGTCCCCAATGTAGAGGGGAGAATCCCTGTCTTTGTCTTCTTCATTTGTGTGGCGTGCACAACCTAAAGTTGTAGGACAACTTGTTCTATTTGATCTTCCATTTGTGCACGTCGAGTTGATTGCATTAGTCGAAACAGGGCGGACCACGTGAAGGTTGCAATCTCCCACCCCCTGTCTTTGTGACTCCTTGGTGACTGGCTTCAGGTCACCAGCTGCAAAGCCAGTTGAGTACAAAGTTACTTCAGCATAATGACAATTTCATAAGAGGTGTATAGGAATCCAGGGATTCATTTTTTTGCCACTGTTTTTAAACAGGTGAGGGTAAAGGAGTGAGATCTGACGTCAATACTTGCGAAGAGACAAGACAAAGGCTCTCAAAGCACATGCATGGCATAGAGAAAAATAATTACCCTTTTTGAGGATGAATGAGAAAATCTGTTAAATCCATCAATGGGATAACTAGGGCTGAACCCTGACATCCTCTATTTTACCATTTTTTAAATTAAAAAGGCAAAAATTTAAAAAAAAATTCATTAAGAGCAAAATAGCTACCCAAAACTAAGCACAGCGATTAAGACGCAACTTTCAGTTTCAACTCTGATCATTATTAGTTTTAAATCATCAGTCAATGTTTCAGTTTGTGTGCATGGTTAGCTCCACGTGCATTGATCTCAGCTGGAGAGTAGTTTAGTTGGCCTCAGGCTGATGAGAATGGAATAAAGACAAGCAAGACGTCTCTGATGACCACACAGTGGGTATATGCGGAATCCAGCGAGGATCAGGCAGAGATGTACCAACTTTCACCTTTCAGGCTGTGATACAGAGCAGTCAGTGGACAGAAATCTGTCCCTCCTTCATGGAACAAGTTACTGACATCTTATCTTAATGAGCGCATATAATAACAATACAAAAACAGGGTTAGAGGAAAAAAAAAGTTTTCTGCTGTGGTTGCATACTGGTCACATTATCAAATCCAGCTAAAGCCCCCCTATGAATTACCATGTATTTGTTATAGAGCGGGTGTCCAGGAGCTGGTCGAGGTGGAAGCTCAGGTCCTTTTTTTTGAAGCACTTGACTCTTTGGGCGAACCTTCCCTGTGGCAGACGGGCTCTGTTTTCCGACGGTTTTGTTTATTTTTTGCTCAGATGAAGCATGACGGAGCTGGTTCGGTGCAGCGGACACTTTTGGCGGCGGAGGTCGGGCTGGACCAGCTTTGTGTGGGGCTGGACGTGCTGGAGGAACTTTACCCACTCGTGCCCTGGAATATAAATAAGATGCAGTCACACACAGGGTCTGAAGGCAACATACACTCACTTAAAATCACTCCAACTTGATACAACATAAAGTTTATTAATTAAGGTTCTATGCAAACATTTACTTTCATCAGAATTGTTTTACATTTTTACTAAGATACTGCTGAAAGATTTCTTCAAAATCAGCTTGAACCTTTTTCATTTCAAAGGAAATGTACTCCAAAGAGCCTGAAAGTCAATAGCCATCAAAAGTCATTTTAAGGTCAATAAAAGTAATTTATTCTCAAGGTAGGACTTTGGGACCTTTACAGAACATGACACTGCACTGGGGAATCAAAATGTAAATGGAGTCAATGTGAGAGGCAACAAGGTGTCAGATGGGAGAGTGACAGCAGTTGGGATGTAGGGGGCTGGGGAAGAGAGCGAGGCATAGGATGGGGCGGGTGGAGCTGCTGAGAGGATATTGAGAATGGGGGAGGATGTTACAAAGAGACAGACAGGAAGCAGGAACTGGTGGGGACAGGGGGATTAGTTGAGAAGTGTTGACAGGGCACAGAGTCTCATTGCGAGGGAGTGAGAGTGGGAATGAAGAAGCAATATTGTGGAGGAGAGAAGAAGAACAATTGCAGGGGTATGGAGTTGGAGGAGGGGAGGGGGAGACCGTTAATGATTTGAGACTCACGGTTTGTCAGATCTCAGGAAGGATCCAACAAACTATCTGATGGACAAACTCAGCAGGTCAAGCAGCATCTGCAGGGGGTGGAAGGGGTGGGAACAAACTGCTGACATTTTGGCTTGAAATCCTGCAGTAGCGGGTGCAAGCTTTCAATCTGAGACATTGACCCCCCTGGTTTCCTCCAGCAGATTGTTTGTTGCGCTTGTGTCTATCTTCAATGTAAACCAGCGTCAGCAGTTCCTTTCTACTTTCCTTGACATGCACAGGCTCCTGACTAGAGATTCACAGCGTTTGTCTCATTTCATATCAGCTATTTTATAGGTGCATTTACTTACACAGGCTGGCTTGCAGCTGGTCCCGGCAAATCGTAATTCTCCTGTAACATTGAAAAATAAGTGAAAAACAGGAAATTGATCATACCTCCCGATCTACCCCTTCCCCGGGCACTTTCCCTTGCAACCGCAAGAAATGCTACACTTGTCCCTTCACCTCCCCCCTCCACTCCTTTCAGGGACCCAAGCAGTCCTTCCAGGTCCGACAGAGGTTCACCTGCACCTCCTCCAACCTCATCTACTGCATCCGCTGCTCCAGATGCCAGATGATCTATATCGGTGAGACCAAGCGGAGGCTTGGCGATCGTTTCGCCGAACACCTCTGCTCAGTCCGCACTAACCAACCCGACCTCCCGGTGGCTCAGCACTTCAACTCCCCCTCCCATTCCGTATCCGATCTCTCGGTCCTGGGCCTCCTCCACGGCCAGAGTGAGCAACTCCGCAAGTTGGAGGAACAGCACCTCATATTCCGCTTGGGGAGTCTGCATCCTCGGCTTGAACATTGAATTTTCTCAATTCTGTTAACCCTTGCTGTCTCCTCCCCTTCCCACCTCTCCCTCAGCCCCTGGCATTCCCCCTCTCTCTCTCTCTATCTCTCCCCCACCCTAGTCGCACTAGCTTCTCATTTTCACACTACAAACAGCTTACAATGGCTTGTTCCCTTTATCATCGATACTTTTTTTGCATATCTTTCATTCATTGTTCTTTATCTCTCCACATCACCGTCTATATCTCTCGTTTCCCTGATCCCTGACCAGTCTGAAGAAGGGTCTCGACCCGAAACGTCGCCTATCTCCTTCGCTCCTTAGATGCTTCTGCACCCGCTGAGTTTCTCCAGCCTTTTGTGTACCCTCGATTCTCCAGCATCTGCAGTTCCTTCTTTAACAATTGATCATACCTGCAGCCTATCTAATAGTGTCTGAATTTATTCAAAATGTTGTTCCCATTGTTTATATAGTCAAGCAAGCACAAAATTCTGTAATCCATTTTAGTGGCGATTTAGTGGAGCACCAGCCACAGGCAGATACCATGGAAGTCAGAGGAGAACAGATGATCCAAGTCTAATGACTACTTCATGACAGGAAGGCTGTTCAACCATGAAACAATCCATGCTTACCGGGACTAAATTAATTCTCTGCATTCAGAGAATGCACAACTTGAAGGAATCGAGATTAACTGCAAAATCAGAACATGTTACATGCCATGTAGATTTCTTTGAAGACTTACATTGCCAGATGAAGTATGTTTAGTCTGAATGATCTGCTCACGAGACATTCTCAAAGTCACCACCTGGTCAGTAACCCCAGATGGATTTTTCCATTATGGAAACTATTAAATTGTTCTTCCACTGGAATCAGTGGAGAAGAATCAGACAGGTTATGTAAAAAGCAGATGGTTCGCTTCACGATGTTACTGCCACAGCAATAGAGGGGATTAAGCGGTTATCTGACCAGGTCAGTTCATGAAAGAAGAAAAAGACTTCTTGCAGTTCCTTGCTCAGACGATCTAATGTAGCAGGTGCCAGTGCTTGGACGGGGTGTTGTCATTGCATCTGTGCTTGTCTCTCAAGGGTTTATCATGAGAAACATAGAAAATAGGTGCAGCAGTCAGCCATTCGGCCCTTCGAGCCAGCCATTGCCACTCAACGTGATCATGGCTGATCATCCAAAATCAGTTCCCCATTCCTGCTTTCTCTTGAATACATCCAGTGAATTGGCCTCCACTGCTGTCTGTGGCAGAGAATTCCACGAATTCACAACTGTCTGGGATCAAACGTTTTTCCTCATCTCAGTCCTAAATAGCCTACGCCTTATTTTTAATCTGTGACCCCTGGTTCAGGACTCCCCCAACATCTAGAACATTTTTCATGCTTCTAGCCTCTCCAACCCCATAAGAATGTTTTTCTCCGTTTCTATAAGATCCCCTCTCCTCCTTCTAGATTCCAGTGTATATAAGCCCAGTCGATCCATTCTGAAAAGAGTGCCCCAAGCTTTTTGTCAGGTAATAACAATGACAAAACATCCAAGTTCCCGAATTACTATAATAAGCTGCTGTAACTCAGCGGGACAAGCAGCATCTCTGGAGAGATGGAATAGGTGATATTTCAGGTCGGGCCCTTCTTCAGACTGAGTCAGAGGAGAGGGAGACATAGAGATATGGTATGAAATAAGGTGTGAAAACACAGATCAAAGGGGACAATGGTCAAGGAAATGTAGAATGGCACATTGTTAGCTGAGGGGAAGGTGACAAGGAGGCATACAATCAGTAATATCTAATCACAACAATGAAACTAGTCAAAGAACTGAGTAAATATCTGACTCTCACTCGGAAGAAGGGTCTCGACCCAAAACGTCACCCATTCCTTCTCTCCAGAGATGTTGCCTGTCCCGCCGAGTTACTCCAGGATTTTGTGTCTATCGACAGTGCAAACCAGCACCTGCAATTCCTTCCTACTGTAGTAGTGGCATTCAGGTCAGTTGTTATTACGATTGTTCATGAAGGTCCTGTAATCCAGATCCTGACCTACATCTTGTTGAGTGGAACTTGTCTGTACATGGCTACTTTAATGTTGGTAGCCATCACACACCGCATGGGCTTCACAGAGCTAGACTTTGACCTTGATCGAGTGGCAAGTAGCACCAAGACGACAGGCACATAACACATGGCTTATCTGGTGGCAGTGATCCCTATCGTCCTATGTGAGAAGATACTTTAACTGCAAAGTGGACGGAAGGAAAGATGCAAGGCTGTGCTCGAAGTCAATGAAGAAATATCACATCTCCACAAACGCCTGGGGGTTTTGGCACGCGACAGTGCAAAGTGGAGTGACAACGTCCGGTAATGGTACCGAAAGCCTCCGTGCATCACAGACCTGATCACAGGGTCCCTGCTGAAGCAGTGGAAGATGAAGAGCGTCTCCCAAACCACTTATCAGGTCACCTGCACGTCCACCTGTGCAAAATCCTGTTGTTCCCACATTGGCCTCAATAACCACTTCAGAAACCACAAAACCAGTCACCCTTGATCCAGAAGTTTTAACCACAAAATGCTGGAGTAACTCAGCGGGTCAGGCAGCAACGCTGGAGAACATGGATAGGTAATGTTTCGGAAAAGGACCCGTCAAATTAAAGGGTTCCGACCTGAAAAGTCACCTATCCATGTGCTCCAGAGTTGCTGATGTACTCCAGCATTTGAAGTCTGAAGAAGGGTCTCGACCCAAAACGTCGCCTATTCCTTCGCCCGTTGAGTTTCTCCAGCATTTTTGTCTACCTTAAATACTCCAGCATTTTGTTTAGTTTAGATTAGTTTATTATTGTCATGTATAGTGGGGTACAGTGAAAAGCTTTTGTTTGCGTGCTATCCAGTCAAAGAAAAGACAAAGACATGTAACTTTGGTATAAACCAGCATCGGCAGTTCCTTGTTATTACATCTCAATCCAGAAGGATTGACTAAGATCTGCCACAATCGACCATATTGTGTTCACTCTCATTCTGGTTGCTACAGTGTGGTCTGGGATATGGATTTTCAGATTATATAACAATCATATATGCATACGGCCTCTAATGTAATAAAATGTCTCTCAAGGCACTTCACTGAAGCATTATCAAGTCAAGTAAAAATACCCTCTCATATATTGCTGCAATTGATATTTTGCTAACACTCCCGGAGGGCCCAATGTCCAGCATTTTTCTGTCTTGCTGGAATCTTGATGCAAAATAGAAGTATTGGTATTAAATAGTGGAATGAAGTGTAACTGCTAAGACATTGCCAGAATTAAAAGAGCCTTGAGCCTAAGAATTCCCGGAAATAGGGTCACAAAATGTTCAAGCAATGACAACAGTCCTTTCTGTCCTATAATTCATGTATCCTTCACGTTAAATTAATCCATTCCTTCCGAAAAATGGAACAGGACTCATTAATGAACAAGTATTGTGTGAGCTATTTGTTTTCTCACTTCTGTCACAACTTTTCAAATTACAACGGCACTAAACCTAATTGGCACTATAAAGGATTCACATTAACAGTTTATGCAGGGTACACAAAAGGCTGGAGAAGCTCAGCGGGTGCAGTAGCATCTAAGGAGCGAAGGAGATAGGCGACGTTTCGGGTCAAGACCCTTCTTCAGACTTATGCATGTTACTTGATGTCCTTTTGCTATTGCTTTTTAATCCTTTCCTCTTAAATCACTTGCATGATGCTTTTGAATGGATAGCAATGCAAATGCAGAAACCAACCTGCTATTTCAAAGCAAACATCTGAAACTACCCACAGACAGACTGATATATAATAGGCAAGCAAACCAACAATCACAGCTCTCCTATTTTAACATTTTACCTTCATATGTGGGATGGAAATGGTTATGGTGTCACAGAGCTTGAACCCACTATGTCCATGTTATTCATCAAGTACCCATCTATTTATCCAGCACAGCCCATATATAGCCCTCTGCGCCAGGACATTTCAAGTGTTTGTGTAAATACTTCTTCAATATTGTGATGAGTACCAGTCTTCACCACCTCCTTGGGCAATGCATGGCAGATTTCAAATCCTGCCGAATTTTCCTGCGCTTACTATAAACCTATTTTAAACCATCCTTCTTTAATGTAGATGAAAAAAACTAAAATTGAATTAAACTCTAATTCAGGCCAATCTCCTCTGCACCTCTTCCAGTTCAATTACATCCTTCCTGTAATGTGGTGAGCACAGTACGACGGAGCTACCACCAACAGTACACTGACCGATCTTTTATATAGTTGTACTATATACTTTTTTTCTCTATTATGCCCTGGTTAATGAAAGCAGGTATCCTACATCTCATCTCAACCACCTCATCAACCTGTGCTGCACCCTTTCAGGAATCTCTGGGCATGTACACCAAATACCCTTTATTCCTCACTATTACACTGGGTCCGATCATGCACTCTGTATATCTACCCTTAGTAACACTCCCAAAATGACTAAGTCTTATATCTAAACTACCAAAAACATTAATTGAACATAAATGGTAGTTGTTCTGATCTTCCCTTTCGTTCCTGTGCCAATTACCTTAAATATTCCTTTGATTACTAACTACCAGCCAGTGGAAACATTTTTGCTTTATCTACTATTAAAACACTCACAATTTTCCACACTCCTCTTAACCTTGTAAGAAAAAATATCCAACTTCATTTCTGACATCCACAATGCCGTCTTTGATTGTGCCTTGCATGGGTGGGAGAGGGAACAATTTGTGGAGGTGGGAATGGTTTAAACATCAAAGGGAGCGAGATTGCAGGGAATGATGAGATGGCTGAATGCAAAGATCATAAAAAACGAGTTCCTGCAGCATGTCCTCTTCTTGTAGATTATATGGTTTCAGTTCCACCAAGATGCAGGACAGAACGCAGCAGGAGATCCTTCTTCCCTGTGGCAGTACAACTCCTCCCCCTTCAGTCGTGGGGTAGAGTGAGACAGAGACTGACTCCTTCCCCCCCACCCCTCCCCAATCTATGCACATCCCCAATACTTTCCACTCGTCATTTTAATTTCATGTTTCATGTATTTTGTGCTTTTATGAATGTTGGCATATCAATATCCCTCCTCGGATAAATTAACTTCTATCGTATCATAAAACAGTTCTGCTCAGCCTGACTCTGAATCCACTTTACTACGGTTTTGTCTGGGTTTGTGCTTGGCTGAAGCAGCAGGATGGAGGTGTTTTGGCATTGTACCAACATGCTTGATCTACAAGACGGCGCTAAAAAATTCAGAAGTTAGGATGAGACGTTCAATAAAAAGCAGGTGAGAGAATTTTCTCCACTGTTTATAGGCACTGCTTCTATTACGATCAAACATTTTCTCTCCGAAAACTGTTGCGCCACCTGTGCATAACAGTCGTCACTTTCTCCAAGACATCATGTATTCCTCTGTTGTGTGAACTAAAGAGGATTTGTGATCTGTATGACCATCAATGCAGTTAAAATGGAAGTGAGCTAAATAATCATGATTTTGGAAGGTGAGGATCGGTCAGACTTAACATTGGTGGCAAGAAACAGCGATAAAACCAGATATATGCAAAGATAAAGGAATTGGCCATTTCCTTTAAATATTTTTTCTAACATTCTCTTTTGCCATCTCCACATCAATAACAGCTATGTCTCCTCTCTCCTGAAAGTAATGATTCAATCTGGAACTGGCTTATTGCTAAAGCCCATGGCAAGGATATATCCCAGCAGCCATTCTTTACATACGAGAGCTGACTAGATTTTTTTTTTTTTTTTTCTACAGAAATTCTTTCTAAAAGATCATTTCTGGTTGCCACTGAGTGGGTCATCATTTATTTTACTTCTGCATTTGCCCATGTAGAGCTGCATTCTCAAACAGCTGCCCTCAACCAAGTGAAGATACTCCCACTAGAGATGTGCTCAGGCATAAATTAAAACTCAATCCGATTGACTATGGTCAATCCAAACTCCGGGACACAATATACAGTGTCCTCCATAATGTTTGGGACAGACCCATCATTTATTTATTTGCCTCTGTACTCCACAATTTGTGATTTGTAATAGAAGAAAATCACATGTGGTTAAAGTGCACATTGTCAGATTTTAATAAAGGCCATTTTAATACATTTTGGTATCACCATGTAGAAATTACAGCAATGTTTATACATAGTGCCCCCATTTCAGGGCACCATAATGTTTGGGACGCAGCAATGTCATGTAAATGAAAATAGTCATGTTTCGTATTTTGTTGCATATCCTTTGCATGCCATGACTGCTTGAAGTCTGCGATTCATTGACATCACCAGTTGCTGGGTGTCTTGTCTGGTGATGCTCTGCCAGGCCTGTATTGCAGCCATCTTTAGCTTATGCTTGTTTTGGGGGCTAGATCCCTTCAGATTTCTCTTCAGCATATAAAAGGCATGCTCAATTGGGTTCAGATCGGGGACTGACTTGGCCACTCAAGAATTTACCGTTTTTTATCTTTGAAAAACTCCTTTGTTGCTTTAGCGGTATGTTTGGGATCATTGTCTTGCTGTAGAAAGAACTGCTGGCCAATGAGTTTTGAGGCATTTGTTTGAACTTGAGCAGATAGGATGCGTCTATACAGTTCGGAATTCATTATGCTACTACCATCAGCAGTTGTATCATCAATGAAGATAAATGAGCCAGTACCTTCAGCAGCCATACATGCCCAGGCCATAACACCCCCACCACCGTGTTTCACAGATGGGGTGGTGAGCTTTGGATCTTGGGCAGATAAATGTCAGAATTTAGAAGCCAACTTAACGCATAGTTTTGTAACATGCATAAAACTTAATAGTTATTGGGCTGATATTTTTGGAATCATCTCTGGGGTTCTTAAAACTAAATTGGACCCCGATCTAAAGTTAATAATATTAGGAGTCCCTGACTCAAGCTTAATATTAACAGTAAGTCAAAGAAATTTTCTTGATTACTGTTTGATAATTGGAAAAAAATGAATATTAAAATTCTGGAAGGGAACATTATCCCCCACAATTAAAATGTGGACTGTGGAAATGTCGGAGACGTTGCATTTGGAGAGAATTAGGTTTGTCCTAATGGACAAATATGAACTTCTTGAACAAATACGGTCTCCATTCATTGATTATTTAAAGGGGTAGCTGAGCTCAGCACCGTAACTCAATAAGTACCCTGGTGTAGGATTAGATGAAAAAAGTATTGGGATCTGTATACATGTCTCAAGAGATATTGTTATATGAAACTGTTCCATTCAATGTAAAGATTCTTTTATTTAATTTTTTAATTATATAATAATTGTTTTTATTTTTTTTTAATTTGTTTCTTTTCTTTTTTACTTTTTAAAAAAAAATTATATAATCATTATTATTTAATCACAACGTCTTGATTATATCTTTTTTACTTTTTATTTTTTATTATATAATCATTATTATTCAATCACAATGTCTTGATTATTGATTTATACTTTAACTTTTTTTTTCACTCCCTTACCTTCCCAAAAAAAAAATCAAAAACAGTAGCATATATAAATTATCCCGTAATATCTGTACAACGTTTGTGATAAGTCTGATTTGTATTTGAAGTGCTGTTGTACCTTAGATAATATGCAATGCTTCTAATAAAAATATTAAACAGTATGGTGCCATGAAATGGGGGGACTAAGTATAAACACAACTGTAATTTCTACATGGTGAAACCAAAATGTATAAAAATACCCTTTAATAACATCTAACAATGTGCACTTTAACCTCATGTGATTTTTTCTATTACAAATCTAAAATTGTGGAGTACAGAGGCAAATAAATAAATGATGGGTCTTTGTCCCAAACATTATGGAGGGCAGTGTATCAAACCGGATGTCCAAAGAAGGGTTTCGACCCAAAACGTCACCTATTCCTTCTCTCCAGAGATGCTGCCTGTCCCGCTAAGTTACTCCAGCATTTTGCGTCTATCTTTGGTTTAAATCAGCATCTTGCAGTTCCTTCTTACGCATGATCTGGTAGATTCACACTCGTGTCAAGGCCAGACGCAAGTCCCGCAGTGCAGTTGCTAGGAGGGTTCAGGATATTGTGTTGTTGACACTGAAAGAAATGCAAAGCTTTCCCAAGACAGGATAGAATGAAACAGAGTGAAACTTGTAGACAGTGGAGGGTGAGAGTTTGGAAGGTGCTATTGAGGCCTTATCTGGTTACCTGCCTACTTAGGTACCATTGACCAGTACATCTTTTCAATGGTGCCTACAGCAGACTGTTCTCTAATAGTGAGAAAGTGAATGTATAAAATGAGAATGTATAAAAGGGTCACTTTGTCCAGGACATTGAGTTTCTGGAGCTGCATTAATCTAGGCAAGTACAGAATATTACAAAACACTCTGACATTGTGATTTTTCCTTGTTGCGCAGCCAAGAAGTGAATCACTTGCTAGACTCAGAATTGCTTTGAAGCCGTCATATTTGTTTGGTTTTTCCAGTGAAATTTCCAGTAGATAGTGAATTCCTGGACGCCTCTGATGCTGGAGAATAGAAACATTTTTAACAACTTAGCAAAATTAAAGACGGCTAAATCATCTTTTGTTGAAGATCACCATTGCCCAGCACTTGTATGATAATAGGTAGGCACAAAATGCTGGAGTAGCTCAGTGGGCCTGGCAGCATCTTTAGTTTAGTGTAGTGTAGAGATACAGTGCGGAAATAGGCCCTTTTGGCCCACTGTGTCCATTCCAACCAGCAATCACCCCAACATTAGTTCTATCCTACAAACTATGGACAATTTACAGAAGTCAATTAATCTACAAACCTGCATGTCTATGGAATGTGGGAGGAAACCGGAGCACCCGGAGAAAACCCACTCGGGTCACAGGGAGAACGTACAAACTCTGTACAGACAGCACCCGTAGTCGGGATTGAACCAGGTCTCTGGCGCTGTAAGGCAGCAACTCTACCGCTGCACTACTGTCTCTGTGGAAAATGGATAGGTGACATTTCGGGTCGTCACCCTTCTTCAGACCTTTATAGTAATGACATTTGTTGTCACTAGGTTTAAACATTGTACATATTTTGTTGTTATAGATTTCCTGCCAGGCTTAAACGTTGTCCAGATATCTGGTTGGCTTCATTAGCTGAGGATCTGTGAAAGGAACTGAACACTCCAAACATGATTAAACATCCCACTATTCGCACAACACCTTTAGCACTACACTTGAGCTGTTCATTGATGGAGCAGCTTCATGTTCTGTCGACCACACAGAAGTATCAATGAAAAACATTATTTCTCATTGTGATAAAGTTCATAACCAGTTCAATATTATTGGCTCAACCCACCATTAAATATAAACTGTATCTTAAGATTCTTATTACATAATAAAATCTGCACTTCTGAACTGAGTGAACATAAAATATGCAGTTGTTAAAGAGCAGTAAGTGTGCAGGCAATTCACATCTTACCATAGGTACTGTTTTAGACCTTTCTACAATTAAGTTACCAACAGGAGTCTCAGTAGGGAGCGGGGGAGGACTTGCAATGTCTTCTGAAGATGCTGGTGAAAAGAACAAGAAAATATAGTCAACATACATTCTATATAAAATAAAGATCAGTCTAATGTCACACTCATTTAGATTCCAAACTAAAAAGCAGAAATGATGCCTAATTTTATTTTATCAAAATATTCAGCAATGTCCAAATATATTTTTTTAATTTATGTATGTATTTATGTCTGTCTATATATTCATTTATTCGTGTTTATTTATGTACTCATTGATTTGGGTTGACACTGTGAAAAACAGCATTTATAGCCCAAGTCTTGAGAAGGCATCACTGAGCTGCTTCTTGAGAAGAGCAACCTAGAATTATTCTCTATTCTCCATCAGGCCGACTGCCGGCCTGCTGCCTATGGCATCCTGAAGCCACGGTCTCCGGTAGGAAAGTGGCACTCCAAGCCGCGGAGTGTGTTCGACCGTCCCAACATCGCAGTTTCAATCATCCCGACGAGAGGGCGTGTACATCCGGCCCATCCGTAGCGGCGACTACGGAGGGTTCATGGCCCCGACCACGGATGAACAAGGGAGGGGGACTGACTGAACTGTGTTGCCTTGCACCACAGTGAAGAATGCTGTGGTGGATGTTTGCGTTGGATTTTTATTGTGTGTTCTTTTTTCAACTGTATCGTTGCATGGCAAATTCATTTCACTGTACCTTGGTTGGTGCATGTGACAAATAAATTGGACTTTGACTTTGAGCTGCTGCCGGGTGGGGTGCGATAGGATTTAGACCCAGCAACAGGGCAGGGTCAATGACATATTTCCAAGTCAACATGATGCATAACTTGGAGGGAACCGGCAGATATTTTTTTTCTCATGCACTCTTCACCCCAGCATTTTGTGTATGTCTTCACTGTTAATCCATGTCTTCTTGCTGGTGGAGGTCGTGGGATGAGTAGTAAGTGTAGCCTGGGTGACTAATGGCAGGGCATGTTGTGGATGGCACACACTGTGTTGTGGCTGATGGCATGAACGTTTAGAATGGCAGATGGGGGGCCCAACAATGGATGGGGCTTCTTCTTTCTGTTTCAGAATTGTTGGAGCCGCGCTCATCCAGACATGCAGAACGTTCCATCGTGCCTGGTAGATTTGGGAAAGGTCTTAACCTATTATAATGAAAGCCATTCATCACAGAATATGCAGTTTCTGACCCGAGTTTGCTGCCATGATATTTAGCTAACTGTCCAGTCGATTTTCTGGTCAATAGTGACCCTCAGAATGTTGATGGTGGGTTACTCGGTGATGAGTGTTTTAAGAGCACTAAATGTCGAGAATAGTGGTTTGACTTTCTTGTGACTCGGATGATCATTGTCCAGTATTTTTGTTGTGCCATTATTACTTGCAATTATGAGGGCACGGAATTTTTTATTTGCTGACACATTGGAAATGGAATTGAACATTTGTGCAATCATCAGCAAACATCACCACTTTTGACCTGACAATTGAATGAAAAATATTAATGGATCAGTTGAAGATGGTTGGGCTTGGGCACGACACTGAGGAATTCCAGGAGCTGGGTTATCCTGGCAAAACCCAAGCTGGGCGTCAGTGAGTAGTAGCCCTGTTGATGACACCTTCTGCTATTTGTTGGTGATTGAAGGTAGACCGATTTGGCTGTAATTAGCCAAATTGGATTTGTCCTGGTTTTTGTAGTTAGGGCAATTTTTAGCATTGCTGCGTAGGTGCCAGTGTCATGACTGCATGGGGGCAGCTTGGCTGGAAGCTCAGTTCATTCAGGAGCCTTTGTTGCATCAAGTGCTCTGAGCTGCATTTTAATATCATGACGTTATTGATTGAAGATTGACTTCTGTAATGATGGGGATCTTATGAGGTGGATCATCCATTTGACACTTCTTGAAGAACATAGTCAAAGATAGAGTCATACAGGGCAGAACCAGGCCCTTCAGCCCAACTTGTCCATGCCAGCCACCATGTCAGATCTAAGCTAGTCTCATTTGCCCATGTTTGGCCTGTATATCCCTCTAAACCTTTTATATTCTTGCACCAGTCCAAGTGCCTTTTACAAGGTTCAGAAGTGCGAGAAGAAATAAAATAGTTTTGAAAATGTAAACCAACAACACTTACTTTTACTTAGTTTGCTGGGTATGCGGATTACTGTGGGTTTACGCAATACAGGTGGGCGACTGTGCATTACATCGGTGGGGGGTGTCTTGTTTCTCGGCAAAGTCTGAAAAGGATCTGTGGGGACAGAGGAGAACATGATATTGCATTAAATACGGATGTGTCCGTTATCTTGTCTCACATCCATCACTAATCACCAACATATAACAACGGCAAGGGTCTTTTAAGTGAAAATGGTCTGTATTCATTTTCGGATAAGCATGATAGCTCATTATAGAAAGAAAAAAAACGAAATAAAAGGATAACAATGAATAAGTGAAAAGCCCGAAAAACACAGAGTGATAGTGAAGAGTCAGTAACAAAGAAAAAACATAACGTCATTTTTAATATACGTCTGATCTCAAATGTCTTAATTGCTTCAATGTAAGCAAATCAATAACTAGTTTTAAACTGCAAGGTTAATTAATACTGATATTTTATTTTGGTGGTACCAATTGCAGAATAAATACTGACCAGGATAGTCAGAGAACTGTTCATCTTTGAAAAGCACGGTGGGAATAAGTGTGTGCCCAGAATGATCATTAAGATTTTATTCTGGAGAGCGCACTCCTCAGTAGTGAACATCAGTTTGGATTTCAAAATCAAATTACAAATTACGTTAGGATTCACATTTTAGTTATCATTTATTTCCAGCAGATCAAGGTGTCCAAACATCAACGCATTTTTCTTTCAATAATAAAGTTTCAAAAAAATGTGATCAACGTTTATACCACACCAACCTAGTGATCTGAGTGCGTGCACTCTGGAATGCAAGGGGTGGGGAGGTTGTCACAAGAAAAGAGAAGGTTAGGCCACAGCAACACCAGCAGCAGCTGAAAAAGACTATGTAATTTGTGGGTGAGGGAAGGATAGAGGAAAGATGTTTGGTGAGGGAATAGATGGGATAGTTCAGAGGGTTTTCTGGATGGGTAATTGGATCTGGGAATGGATATTGTATATTGTACCAAATGTCTATTGGAATGTTGTGTTGCAGAACATTTCCAAAGTTCTCTATAGTGTATTTCATGGAGTGTTGGTACTTGACTGTAATTCAGACCATAATAATTTATTAAACTCGGTCAAAGCATCAAGTGAAAATCCCATGGGAAGGAGGACCAGGAATTAGAAGTTGTCCTGGAAAGTTACCAATCACCTTGAAACTTGGAAGTTTGGGAACAAAAACATAATTTGCATTAAATATTACACTTGAATGGGGTTAATATATGTAAAAAATAGCCATTCACTCATGGGATCTCATTTTGAAAACAACATTCTCGTAACAAAGCTAGTGATCAGTTTGATGTACAATTAGTACAAAGATTGGACATGGCCATTTTTTTGCATTAATTTTCTCACGATAGTATTTTTTGAGTTTGAGGTTTGTGGTTCAGTCTCCATGATGTTGCAATGAAGCGCTGTGGAGAGCTGTTCTGTTAGAAGAACAGTCAATTTGAGTCTCAACTGTCTACAAGCTCAGGTTGACAAGGAAAACATATTGAGCTTTAGAAATAATTCTAGGTTGCTCTTCTCATACCAAGATGGGTATTCTTTCTCAACCAACACCACAAAAAGCAAATTAACTGGACACTCATTAGCTCCTCGAAGAATTGTAGACACAGGGAACCGCATGTGCTGGTTTACAGAAAAAGACACAAAAGTGCTGGTGGAATTTAGTGGGTCAGACAGCATCTCTGGAGAACATAGATAGGCAGATGGGTTGATAAAAGGCAGAGATTAAACAACAAAAGGCTTGAGAGAAGGATAGAAGAGGCACGAAATGTGAAACCAGAGGAAAGAATGTGCATGGAAGATGACTGCTTGAGCAATTACTATTTGAAGACCAGTAGTCACTGGTTGTAAAGTGTTTTGGGACATTGTGAATCATAGAGCATGGAAACAGGCCCATGCTGACCACGATGCCCCATCTACACTAGTCCCACTTGCCCGTGTTTGGCCATATCCCTTTTTTCTATTCATGTACTTACCCAAATGTCTTTTAAATGTTGTTACAGAATTTGCCTCAACTACCACCTCTGCTCCCCTGGCAACTCATTTCATATCACAACCCGTGTGAAAAAGCTGCCCCTCAGGTCACTCCTAAATCATTCCACTCTTATTTATAAACCTACAGTATGTCCTTTGGCTCTTGATTCCCCTACTCTGGGTAATAGTCTTTGTGAATCTACCCTATCGTGATCGTATCCACCTCTATAAGATCTTTCATCACCCTCCTGCACTCTAAGGAATATAGTCCTAGCCTGTCCAACCTCTCTCTATAGCTCAGGCCTCAAGTCCTTGTAAAAACATGAGACCGTGAAAAAAACAATGTAATAAAGTTTTAATTCCTCCACTGCAACGTAACAAAAGAACGTTTTCTTTTATTAACAATTGAAGGAAATACATCCCAGCCACAGGAATAGATAGACGATTAATGGCTAATTATATGCCAATGGAACAAATTCTCGAGGATATTACGTTTAACTTTACTGATACCTATCCAGTGTTAAACAAATGTCTCTTCCTTCCACCTTTTGTTCTGTTCAAATGTGACCTTCTCCTTTCAGTATGAAATGAGGAAGGTAACTGGAAACACATGGAACTAGGGATCATACGATCTCTAGTGGAGACTCATCGGCACAGAATAAGTGCAGCAAATAATACTTCAATACTATAAATCATTTTGAATTGTGATTATCAAAACCCAATATCAGGTCAGTGGAAGAAAGCAAAAGAGAAGGCAAAATAGTGTTGGTACAATTCCTGGTACCAGAGAACTTGGCCGAAGTGCCTGATAGCCGACATGGAGTGAGGACAGGACTATCCATTTTCCCCACTGCTAAATGCTAAATAACTTCCACAACTGGCCTCATGTGATGATTTTCACCAGCTGCTGAAACTACTGAACCAAAAATTAACAACTTCAAACAAAAGGGCAAAATTTAAAAAAAAAACAATTCTTGCTTCAAAATTATATTCTTTCCTATGGTGTCATCAGTGGGTACATGTAATGCAGTCTTGAAAAAACTAGCAAAGCTCATATTACATTACCTACTGTCACAAGAGAGGTCACATTATCTCCTGTTGGAATAGCAGGCATCACATCGTCATCAAAACTGATCAGATCTCGTGCACCGATTGATGATATTTGTATGTTAGTTGAAGATCCTTCTGCCTCCATCATTGAGGTCTGAGTTATGGGTAGCACTGAAGATCTAGATGCAGGAGGCTTAGGTGTTATAAAAGGTGCAATGCGATTTTCAGCAGTGTTGGGCTGTTTTGCCATTGTTGGCCTTGGTGTTGGTATGGGCATTTGATTCCTCCTAACTGCGGGTCTTCCTATTTGGGTAGCCGCTGAATCAGAAGGTGCCTCCTCCCGACGGTCTAAAGTGTTGCAGGTTTGATTCTGCTTTGATTCTGCAGAGATGCTGGGCTTTGGTTTCTTGGGTGGTTCGGGCTTGGGTCCAACAGGGGCACTCCCTGTTTGTGACTTTGGAGGCAGAATAGGCCCCTGTCTCTCTGCTGCCACAGGCTTGGCTTCAGCTCCGTTATTGGATTCTCCCGAAATCCTGTCGACCAAGGAAGGTTTTGGAGCCACAGTTGGTCTCCCCTGGACCACGCCAGGCTTTGGCACAAAAGTCCGTGGGGCAACCTCTGGCCTTTTTGATGACTGTGCACTGTTGGCAACATTTTCCGAATCCTTCTGAGTTTCAAATGCCTTTATCCTGGAAAGGACGCCCTGTCCACTGCTGTCTCCCATGATGCTTTGGCTGGTAAAATTACCTTTGGCAATTGGATTTTGGCAGACTTGCACAACACTGTCTTCAGAGAAGGTTCCTTTGTCTTCTCCCTCTGAACGTTCAATTTGTAATTCTTGAAATAGTACTGTCAAGTTACCTAAGGACCTGGGCCTTGGTATTGGGCGCACCACAACATTAGTGTTTGTTTGGACACTTTGTTCCCGACTTGTGTCACTTTCTATTGAAATCAAAGATGCTTCATTTTCCTCAGGCCTGATGGGAATGAGGCACACAGCGGATCTGGATGGTTTCACTGGAACTACAACAAAAGAGACACAAGGTAAATTGTAAAACAATACTTGTAAAGAACGGAAAACATATTAAAAATAAAAATCCATTGGTGTCAGCCAGGTTACCATCTATCGTCTAAGTGGTGCTCGGCTTCATCTTAACTAGCTGCTGTTTGTGCCCTGAAGGTTCGATCACAGTTTTATTAAGCAGGGAGTTGAAGCAGCACCAATGGGCCATAAATGCAGAGATGCCAAGAACAAATTGGGGGTTAAATGCCATTTCTCTCCGTAACATACTCACTTGGGGTTGTTGCCGGCGGCTATGCGCCTCGCAGTCAGCGGGCTCGGCACATGCGCACTTGGCAAGGTTGGGCGGGTCTGCGCCTGCGCACTGGGTGGGGGTGGGGGGGGGGGGAGGCCCGCGGCCGCTGGCGGCAAGAAAGTGCCGCTGATCTCTGGGCCGGGGTGGCTGCGATGGCTGGCAAACCACATGACCACGGGAGGAACACCGGCGCGGCGGTGTTCCGCAGCCTGCCGGAACACCGTGGTTATTTCGCCGGGACAAAATACGGCGAATCCGGGACACTGGCTCCTGTAAATGTCGCAGTATGGTGGTGAAGTATGCCATCTGGATTCACCAGACTGCTGCCTGGATTTACCAAGATGCTGAGCAGGTTAGGCAACATCTCTGAAGAACATGGATAGGTGACGTTGTAGGCCAAGACACTTCTTCAAACTGTCTGTAGGGGTGGGGGGAAAGCAGAAAGAGAAGTGGAGGCAGGGCAAAGCCTGGCAAGTGATAAGTAGATGCCGGTGGGGAGGATTTTAATTGGCTGAAGATTGGACAAATATGACAAAAAAGTCTGAGATTAGAAGTGTGAAATATGAAGCAAGATGAAAGAATATTGGTGGAAGGGGACGCAGGGGAAAGAGGAAAGCAGATACTCACCCAAGTGGGCCACAGTAGAGAGAGGGGGAAAATGCGGGAAAGGGAGGGGGGGGGGGGGGGGGGGGGGGGCGTTGTCTATCTAAAATTGGAGAATTCAAGGTTCATACCATTGGGTTGTAAGCTACCCAAGCAGAATATGAGATGCAGTTCCTCCACTTTGTGTCTGGCCTCCCTCTGGCAATGAAGGAGGCTTAATGGGAAGGCGAGTTAAAATGAAACGACTGCCGGGTCGACACTTGGTCTCACCGTAGTACAGGAGGCCACTTTGGGAACAGCGGAAGCAGTAGATGAGCGTGGGGGTGGGGGGGGGGGGGGGGGGGAGTTAACATGCACCTGTCTCACCTGGAAAGACTACTGGGATCACAGGATGGAAGTGAGGGAGGAGGTATAGGGACAAGTGTTACATCTCTTGCTTTTGCAGGGAAAGTACCTGGGGAAGGGGTAGATTGGGTAGAAAGGGATGAGTGAACTAAGGATTTGTGGAGGGAGTGGTCTCTGCAGAAGGCAGAAAGAGGTGGGGATAGGAAGATGTGACTGGTGGTGGGATCACATTGCACGTGACGGAAACATAGGAGGATGATGCGTTGGCTGGTGGGATGAAAGGTGAGGACCAGGGGAACTCTAACCTTGTTCCGTCTGGGGGGGGGAGTGGGATCAATAGCAGAACAACAGGACACAGTGGAGACATGGGTGAGGGGGATCCATAGGGGGGGGGGGGGGTGGGGACCACTTTTACTAAAGAACATCTCGGATGTCCTAGAATGGAAAGCCTCATCTTAGGAATAGATGTGGCGGAGACAGAGAAATTGAGAGTAGGAGATAGCAAGAGGCAGGAGAGAAGGAACTGTAGTCTAGATAACTGTGGGAGTCGGCAGGTTTGTAGTTGAAAATATATAAAATATTTTTGCTAATATAAAATATTTTTATATATTAGCACAAAAAGTATAAATTATATATTTAGTATAAATATATAATTGGATTCAGTCATCTTCAGTTTGTGATGACTAACACGGACAGAACAGGAGCATGCCACTGAAAGGTGCTGGTAAAGAAGCAACAGGAAATCGTCAAGTTGAACCGTTTGAGGAAAAAAGATATTTATTAAAGCTTTTAAACCCGTGGAAAGTGAAATAAATACGGATCCTCACCTGTCACTGGAGCATACTCCCTCAAACTTGCGAAATCAGGATCAGCGCTCCTTGTCTCTAGATCGTCAGTGTCTTGGTCGAATTCAGTCTGTGTCGATATGGTAGCAGTTGATTGCCTGAGGACAGGTGGAGTGGGCCCAGGCTGCCGGCTGATTTCTCGGATCACCTGCTCATACGATGGCGGAGGCTGTAATACAATGTTCAGAACATGAACAACCAGTCATTACAATACCTGGGAAATAAGTTCATGCATGTTTGTATGTGAACTGATTGCTTACTTCAGCTGCAGCAGGCTCATCGATTCTCCAGAGAGTCCGATGATATGAAGCTCCCACTCCAACAGTCCCAGCACAGTTCCCAGGGACACCAGGATACCAAGGGCTTGGACCGATGGGCTCTGCAGATAAGACTGTAATGGCTGGCCTCCTGAGGAAAGATGGAACAATTATTTTATTGTCCCAGAAAGACAGCATTTGTTGATATTCAAACTAAGGTATGAGTGGAATTATCAAAAACAAAACCAATGCTTGTGAACTATAATAAAAATATTGAGATGCAAGAGACCACAAGTGCTGAAAATTGGAGAAAATAAAACAAACTTCTGGAGGGAATAAAAAAAAAAACAGCTGGAGGATCCCAGCAAATGAGGCAGCACATGTGAAGGGAAATGGACAGTTGAAGGTCAGGACACTTTTTCTTTTACACCTTCTGTCCAGTTCCCTCCAAAGATGTGCCCAACCCGCTGAGTTTCTCCAGCAATCTGGTTTTTGCTCAAGATTTCAACATCTGCGGATCCCTTACTGTCTCCAAACAGTTGGAGGAATTCAGCGGGGCAGACAGCATCTGTGGGATATGGACAGTTGATATTTTGGGCCAAGATGGAAATAATTGCTGTTCATTGCCCTCTGCAGATAATATTTTTAAACCGGAGATTGACAGATTCTTGATTAGCAAGGGTGTCAACGATCATGGGGAGAAGGCAGGAGAGTGGGGTTGAGGGGGAAAAAATAGATCAGCCATGATTAAATGATGTAGACTGGATGGCCCAAATGGCATAATTCTGCTTCTGTGACTTATGAACTTATCATGAATACATAATTTGTTGTTTACAAAAATGGAATCAGTTTAAAAAAAAATCACTAAGCAAATTGTAAAAGCAAAAATAATAATAAAATGCTTGAATAATTCATCTCACTGAGGAAGATTTCATAACACAATAATTTGGATCTGTGCCTAAAACAGCTGAGGTTTCCATTATGATCCAGATTATTGCACATTGTTCGAAATTGTTCAACTGAGTGCCAGTAACTTAGGTGATACCATTACAACTTGGGCTATCACAATAAAAAAAATACCCTATCCCACACACATGAGGTGAAACTTGACATTTGCCATTGGTTGGAGATATTCCTGAAAATACTTTTATAAAATAGATTAAAAATTAAAAAGCAAAATCTTCAGATGCCGAAACATGAAATGAAAACCAAAAAGTGCTAGAAATACTCAACAAGTCGGGCTTGTGATTGCTTAATGACTATTAACATGACGAGGCAGTGACAGCAATCAAGAAAGAGAAGGGAGGATTCAGATTTACTATGAAAGCGAGAAGAGAAATCGTGACAACAAAGGAGACAAAAACTCTAGTTCGTAGGGACAGTAGAAACAGTGCGATTAATGACTGTACTAGAGAGAGAGGTGGGGTGGGGTGTAAGGGGCAGGACTGAAACAAGGGCAGTTCCATGCTTCCAACCAAATGGCAGGCATTGTTTGATCCATGCTTGTCCCCATTGCTAATCCTGTAACTTGGAGGAAGTGAGTGGAAGCAAAGGAAAATGTGTTCAAAGTCTAAATGTCAGCCGGGTAATTTTGAAGAAAATTGATTTGACCCCGTTGAATATACATCATTACCGACAGTAACTGTGGAGAAACATTAGCTTCTGCTCAGGGATTGAGGGAATCCAATCAAAACCCTTTCCTGCCACCTAAGCTTGGAGTAATGTTGCAAGAAACCTACATAGGGTCACCAACCTGCCCACTGAGCCAGAGTAAGCGTGTAAAGAAACATGAGATAAGCGCAAGACAACATGAAGGAGATGTGAATTTTAAATAGACATACCTCCTTTCTCTCCGTAGTTCGGTCTGTGACAATGTGCGACTTGATGCTAAATAGGAAAATCAGGAATGAACAATGAATATGAGTAGGACTAATAGAAATATTACTTTAGCAGGGATCTGATAATGGGAAAATTATTTTAATTTGAACAGTTAAGTTCACAGCAGAAATAAATATCCACATTGAGTTATTTTACCAAATAGATATATTCTATTTAGTGAAATAGGTCTACAGGTTATATCTATTATCATTATCTTTGGTTTAGTGTTTATTAGATTTCCACAACTCATCTGTTTCTTCTGCATTTCCAGTCACGCAGCATCCAGTAATGGAAATACTCACTTAGGTTCGCAGCATCTGCTAAATACCTATTCACCACTTTCTTTCTCCACCTGTCCCCCACAGAAGTATAGAAAATTATGAGAGGCATAGGTTGGGTAGCCAGTCAGAACCTTGTTCCCAGGGTGGAAATATCAAAGGCATAGCTTCAAGGTAAGAGGGGCCAATTTAAGATGGGTCTCGACCCGAAACGTCGCCCATTCCTTCTTTCCAGAGCTGCTGCCTGTCCTGCCGAGTTACTCCAGCATTTTGTGTCTATCTTCGATATGCAAGGTAATTTTATTTCATAATGATATGCTTTTCAAGTCAAATGTGATCTCATTGTACAAATGCACCAGTCCCAGAAGATGTGCATTATACAAGCAAAACACGCGGGATAAAATCAGGGAAGTTACACGAAACAGGTACCCAGTCTTGGTTAAACCACAATTACCACACTGTGTAGAACTGGTTGCCATATTATAAAAAGGGTGCAGAGTTACTGAGAAGCACGAGAGGAAACACAAGGATATGCTTATCAATAAAGGATGAACAGACTGTATTTCTTTTCTTTTGAGAAAAGAAAGCTGAGCAGTAAAGTAAGAGAATTTAAAATTATGAGATGTTTCGACTGGTGGGGAAAGTGAACAAAAGGGCCACTCTTTAACCAGGATGGTGATAGTTTGGAACTCTCAACCACAGGGAATGACTAAAGCCAATGGGAGCCTGGACAAGCATACTCCAAAAAATTTAACCGAGAAATGTCGGGAGAGAACGCGACTGGAACATTTCTGGCATTGATTGGCTGGCTTTTCCACTACACCATTTTATGCATTCCTCTAGTTACCATTGGCTTAAACTTCTGACGATGCTGAAAGACTTAACGGCCTGTCCCACTTGGGCGTTATTTGCTCGTCATTTACGCGACATCATTTACGCGTCACGATGCACGCATGGTGCAATACGCACGCACGTGGTGAGACGCGGTGGCGTAGGCAGCGCGTCTCACCCAGAATTTTGGGATTCTCAAAATCCTTGCAGGCCACCTGCGTGACACGCAAATGATGCCCAAGTGGGGCAAGCCCTTTTAAAGTCTAATTTCCTTCTGTCGAGAAGGACTTAATATAAAATAGATGTACGCATTATCAGCCACCTCTCAGAGGAAGAAGATAGTAGCAAACTCCAGCATTTAGAAGTTTTGCTCAGAGGACATAGGGTGCCTATATATTAATGGAAATACTTCCTTAAAGAGTGTTTTCCAACAGTTTGGATTAAACTATGATATTAGAAAAGGGTAAGCTCATAAGGTCATAAGGAATAGTAGAAGAATTAGGCCATTCAGCTCATCAAGTCTACTCCGTCATTCAATCATGGCTGATCTATCTCTCCCTCCTAACCCCATTCTCCTGCCTTCTCCCCATAACCTCCAACACCTGTTCTAATCAAGAAGCCATCTATCTCTGCCGTAAACATATCCAATGAAGGCCTCCACAGCCTTCTGTGGCAAATAATTCCACTGATCTGATCATGCTTGATCTGGATACCATATGACAAAACAGGAAGAAACAAATTCCATTCATCAGAAATGTTCTTTTCCATGTGAAACACTTTGTAATATCCATGTTTAGACAAATGAAGAATGAGCCTGATATTACTTCAGCTCTCAAGGTCCATATGCATATCAATAAGTTGAATACTGACCCATTATAAGGGACACTGTTCAGAAATAATCGCATCATAGAGTGGGTGGTGAATGTAACTGTCTACCAGGGATATTGTGGCTATTCCAGCAATTTTAAACAATTGAATAAGTACTGGGTGGAAAAGAGAGTCCATTGGGAAATATTGGTGGTAATATTCACCTCCAACTAGATTTCATAAGGAGAAAGTGTACTAAAACCAGTGTAGAAAAACAAGCGTAGAGTCATAGAACTATACAGCACGGAAAGACGCCATTCCGCCCATCTATGCATATGCCACCAAGTTGGCAAACTAGGCTACTCCCAGTTACTTATATTTGGCCCTTGGCCCTCTAAACCCTTCCCATTAATATACCTGTCCAAACGTCTTTTAAAAGTCGTAATTGCATGTAGGTCTGTAGCTTCCTCTAGCAGCTCATTTCAGATACGGATTACCCTCCGAGTGAAAAAGTTGACTGTGATTCCCTCTTAAATCTCTTCCTTTTCACCGTAAGCCTATGCCATCTAGATTGAGAGTCATCTGCCCTGGGATAAAGACTGAGTGATCACTTTATCTCTAATGTGGCTAAATGTGAGGTTATCCACTTTGGTAGCAAAAACAGGAAGTACAACGGGATCTGGGGGTCCTTGTTCACCAGTCTATGAAAGTAAGCATGCGGGTACAGCAGGCAGTGAAGAAAGCAACTGGCATGTTGGCCTTTCTGCAAGAGGAGTCAAGTATATGAGCAAAGAGGTCCTTCTGCAGTTGTACAGGGCCCTAGTGAGACCACACCTGGAGTATTGTGTGCAGTTTTGGTCCCCTAATTTGAGGAAGGACATTCTTGCTATTGAGGGAGTGCAGCGTAGGTTTACAATGTTAATTCCCGGGATGGTGGGACTGTCATATGCTGAGAGAATGGAGCGGCTGGGCTTGTACACAAGGTCACAGCTTAAGGATAAGGGGGAAATTTAGACCGAAGATGAGAAAGCTTTCTTCATCACAGAGAGGGGATCTTGGATTGAACATATAATTGATCATAAATGGCGGTGCAGGCTCGAAGGGCTGGTTTCTATGTTTCAAATTTAGAAGGATGAGAGGGGATCTTATTGAAACATATAAGATTGTTAAGGGTTTGGATACGCTAGAGGGAGGAAACCTGTTTCCGATGTTGGGGGAGTCCAGAACCAGGGGCTACAGTTTAAGTATAAGGGGTAAGCCATTTAGAATGGAGATGAGGAAACACTTTTTCTCACAGAGAGTTGTGATTCTGTGGAATTCTCTGCTTCAGGCTGTTTCTCTGGACACTTTCAAGAGAGAGCTAGATAGGCTTCTTAAAGATAGCGGAGTCAGGGAATATGGGGAGAAGGCAGGAACGGGGTACTGATTGGATACTCAACCATGATCACATTGAATGGCGGTGCTGGCTCGAAGGGCCGAATGGCCTACTCCTGCACCTATTGTCTATTGTCTATTGCCCCTCTTGATCTTGTACACCTCAATAGAGTCACCCCTCAGCCTCATTTGATCCAAAGAAAAAGCTCCCAGCCTCTACAACCTCTCCTTATAATTCAAGCCCTCAAGCCCAGGGAACAATTAATTCCACACCCCTTCCAACGTAATAAATCCTGTTTTTGCTGGGCGACCAGAATTGTTAATAGTACGTCAAGTATGTTCTCACCAACAACGTACACCTGCATCATGATGTCCCAACCTTTACATTCAATACACTTCCCAATGAAGGCAGCCCCATAAAAAATCATCTTCATTACACTATCCATTATTCATTACATGTCGCCACCTTCAGGGAACTATGCGCCTATACCCACAGATCGCTCTGTTCTGCAATACTCTTCAGGTCTCTACCATTTGCTGTGTAAGTCCTGCCCTGGATTGACATGACAAAGTGCAGAAGCTCACACTTATCAGAGTTACATTTAATTTTCCATTACCTGGCCCATCTTCTAAACTGATCTACATCTATATTACTAAAAGTAAGATCTTGACCGCTTTTGACACACTGTGATGAGATTTCCGAGAGAACCCCGCCACTTACGGTCGTCATTTTTGGCTACCTCGCTCAGAGCCCCCCTCCGCCGGACTGGACCAGAGGATTTTTCCCATCGATGAAAAATTAGAGAAATATTAATGTTTTAAACAATTTCACAATTCTCTCTGCTGCCCCTGCTGATGGGAGGGGGGGAAGGAGTATAAAACCTGGACGTGGTGTGCCTCACTCAGTCTCTGCAAGATGGAGGAAGCGAGAGGGTCACGTCTGAGCTCTGAATAACACTGAACTCATGTCTACTCAACTGTGAGTGCCCTTAATGTGGTTTGAAAATGAAAATATGGTTGGTTTGAAGTAATAAGGCACTGCCAATGCAAAACTGCAGATTGGAGAATCGAGGGTTACACAAATGGGAGGCGGGCTGAGTTGCATTTTGTGTAAACCCACTGAAATGGTTGTTTGGGGGTTTGGGTTGAAAAAGGTTGCGCAAATGCAAAATGGTTGTTTGGTTTGGGTTGAAGTAAAAAGGCGCTGCAAATGGTTGTTGGTGTTTTGGGTTGAAGTAAAAAGGCACTGCAAATGGTTGCTTGGGGGTTTTGGGTTGAAGTGAAAAGGCACTGCAAAGGGTTGCTTGGGGGTTTTGGGTTGAAGTAAAAAGGCACTGCAAATGGTTGTTTGGGGGTTTTGGGTTGAAGTAAAAGGCACTGCAAATAGTTGTTTGTCTAAACTTGACAACTTCCTGTTTGCACTATATTCATTTTAGATAAAACGCTACCACTTACAGGTATGATTTTTGGCCATCTTACTCAGACCCCCTCTGCTCATCAGGTGCAGAGGATTCTTCCCATCAATGAAAAATAAAAGTGTTATTAGTGTTTAAAAAATGTTGAGAATCTCTCTCCTGTCAATCACGCCATGAAGGCCACACCTTTTCCGGCGGGAGGGGGAGGGATTATAAAACCCGGAAGTGTGGGTGTGGCTCAGTCTCTGCATGATGGGGGAGGGAGAGGTCATGACTCTGTCCGCGCTGTGAACACACTGAATGTCTACTGAACTGTGAGTGTGTTGTTTTGTGTGGTGTTTTGTGTGGTTTTATGGTGGTTGCACCCTGCATGAAATGCTATGAAACTGCATTTGAATTTGGTGGCCTTGCACCCTGCTTGAAGTGGTATGAAACTGCACTTGAATTTGGTGGCCTTGCACCCTGCTTCAAGAGGTAAGAAACTGCACTTGAATTTTGTGGCCTTGCACCCTGCTTGAAATGGTAGGGAAATGGAATTGAATTTGGTGGCCTTGCACTCTGCTTGAAGTGAAATTTCAAGGAATAGCTGTGAGTCAACTGCCAGCCCACCAGCCATGAGTGAGCTGCCAGCACACCAGGCTTGAGGGACTGAGCTGCCACCCCAAGAATCCATTTGGCCCACAATGTCCATACTAACCAGTCCCTTCAGCCCACAGTACCCATACTAACGCTCCAGAAAGCTCCCCCCCCCCCCCCCCCCCCCCCCCACTGGCCATCAATATTGGAATTGGTGGAGAGGTGGAATATTGCATCAGGGGACCAGCCCTTCCATATGAACATGGGACCCAACGGGTCCCACTTAGTCTAGTCTTGTTCTAAATTTAGATATCCTTCTCACTGCCACTTACCCCCAATTTTTGAATCATCTCCAAGTTTACTAACAGCGTTTGCGACCATGTTGTTCATATTGTAAATGTATATAACAAACTGAATGGGACCCATCACCGACTCCTGCGATAATCCAATCAGAAAAGCAACCCTCCACAACTTTGACTCCTGCCTCAACTCAATTTTGAATCCAATTTGCAAGGTGACTGTAGATTACAAGTGATTTAAGTTTCCAGACTAGCCCATCATGCAGGATCTTTTCAAAGACCTTGCTAACGTCCATATAATCTCTACTGCCTTGCCCTCGCCAATCGTCTTGGTGAATAACCTCTGCAAAAACTCTTGCCAGATTTATGAGACACAATTTCCCATGCACAAAGCCATTCTGACTATCCCTAATTGGTCCATGCCTATTCAAGACTGTTGTTCAGAGTTCCAAGTGGTTAAGGGGTTAAATGGTAACCAAATTATTCCAGCACATCAGACAGTCACACAAGAATTTCTACCATTTGACATCATTTTTTAAAAACATTTACATTGAACATCTGAAAAGGCTCAAACCCAATATGTGAAATGCAGACTTTGTCCTTTGTTTATATCAGAATATATTCAATCATTTGGTGACTGCTGGACACTCCTTGTTGGCAGCGCACCAAGGCTTTCCACAAACCATTCTGTGCTGTCAGCAACCACCAGGGTGGATTTTGTAATGTCTATGGCTTTCTCATAAATGCCTTCAGCTGCAGCTGCAGTAAGCAAACTACAGTACACAATTATGCTTACTTACTTCTTTTGATAGCAGCTCTTATTGTTGATAATGGTCCATGGCTGTTTGGATAAAACAAATAATTAGTCATTTGGAAATACAAATCACTTCTTTACATTGCTCCATTCTTTACAAAAGTTTTGATGAATTAAAAATACTATTTCCCATCTTAAAGTTTCGGAGTAAAAAATATTATGATGTAACTGCACATTCATTAATAAATAACAAAAGAATAGCCAAATAGGTTGCCCACCTAGAACTTTCCTGGCTGGTAATCCTTTCCTCATTACCACACAGGGATATATTTTTTGTTTTTGCTTAATCATGTTGCATGGGGAAAAATATATGAAGATGGATGTTAATAAAGATTAGGGGCTCGTTTGCAACAACAATTATGTATGGCATATTAGTACTCGAGTTGAATCACCACAGGCACACTGCAGTGCCTCATGGCTGCTCAGTGGCCTCTGCTGGAAAGCAAGCATTTTGACGTTGGAATACCTTTACCCCACATGAACATGAGGACCACCGTTGCTTCACTCTTTGCCAAATTTAATCAAAAGATTACCACAAGAATTCAGCATTCCCATGGAATGAGACAACAGGATACAATTCCCTCCATTTCTCATCATATCTTTAGCAAAAACCCCCTTGGGAAATGAACAGTGTGTTGTTTTTTGTAGCCCTCACCAGACTTTTGCCAAAAAAGTTATTGGTTGCATCAGGCGTGTGTGTAAAAATACCATGCTTAGTTTTCATTCTGTTTGTGAAAGCAATATGGACTGAAATGTTTTACACACCATTGTATTATTTCACACAGGCTCAGAAATCAGAATGTAAAATTGAAAATGGGTCATGGGTTAACAGTTTTAATTATATACAGTAAACAAGGTCATTTAATTATCCAAATAACACTTTTAGTGGCCTGGATGGATTCTAATACACAAATAAAAATCATATTGCCCACGGTAACATATCAGTTTAATACCATTCTGTGGAAATTTGGAGAACTGTCACCAGTCCATAAATCTATATCCTGCCACAGGAAATTCTCTAACTGTTATTGTTTGTGTTTGGTTACAACGGTATTAATATTGCCTTATCTAGTCTGTTAATACAGCCTTTGTTTGGTTCTTATTCATGATCAAATTAGTTTTCTTTCCAGTTGACCTAGACCCTTACTTACTTCTTCCCAAGCAACAAATCTCATCTGAATTTAATCCAAATAGCCCAGTTTTCCATTATCAAACATTTCCCTTGACTCGCGCTTCGTTCTGAATCCTGGAACAGAATGTCTGCCACAAAACAATTGTGTAAGGCTCTGAGCAGCTGTGGTAACTTGAGGCTAGGCAGAATGCTGTCCTGCCAGGTTTTGTTTAACAAAACACATTCTGCCGATAACTTTGGAATTTCCCTACAATCTGTTAACTGTTATTCTCTATTAGTGCAGAGCCAACAGCAATGGAGTGCCATTTTGCCATCATCTTTTCATTTGGCACTGTGGCATTCAACAAAGAAAGTATGGAACAAACTCTCTCTCTCTCTCACACACACACACACTGACGAGAAATGGAAAGCTGTGCAAATATCACAACTATGAAAAATGTTGTTTATTGGATACAACTGTAGTTTGCAGTATTATTCCCGACAGGTCGTGGCATTATTACATTAAACATTAGGTATTTATGACATTCACTTCGACTGAAGTACAACGGTTCAGCCATTTTTCTCAGGTCTTCAATGTCTGAACATAAATTTTGTACTGCTGTAAAAGACAAGCTTTCACCAAATTTCAAAACATATTTTACCAAATTACAATCGAACTACTTTAATTTTGACACTTTACCTTGCAGAGTTCCGGTTTGTTGCTTTCTATTCCTACTAGTCAACTGACCTTGTTTTCTGCTCGTCAGTTGAGCAATTGACCTCTTCTCACTGACATCCTTCCTCCTTGGTTGATCTCATCCCTCTCACAACTAGGGCTGCTACTGCCCTGTCCAAGTGCTCTCTGTCCTCGCAAATGCAGCACAGTATAAATATTTAATCCTCTAATTTCCAGTGCACAGAATTAAACTGCCGGTGTCCCTCTGAACTTTTGTTCATCATCTCCCCCTCCCTCCCACCCACCCACCATGCTCTTGCTCCTCCCTGGATCCCTAATGGAACAGACAAATCCCACAATCTCCTGTTCAAATTATTTCTCAGAACTTTGGAATTTCTTCTGTTCTTTCATTGGCCATTCTCGTCTATTCTGCAAGCTTTTAAACCCCAAGCAGCCTGCCACAAAATCTCCTCTTCCTGAATTTCTTTTTTTTTCCCTTCCACACACGCAATGTTTTTATTATAACGAACTCCAACCCATCAACCGGGATTTCAGAGCCATGGCCACTGCTGGTTGGAAAATTACTCATCCACCTCACGTGATTTAGTTCGAATTTCATTCAATCGAAAAAAGATGATGAACAGGCCAAACCAGTAATACGGATCAAAAATCATTTTGGCGCAATGGTTGCCATGAAATAGAAATGGAGACAAAAGGCACAGTCTGTGATGGGGGTGCAGGCAAAACTAGTGCTGAAATAACCAGTTCAGGTCACTCCCACGTTAGGGCAGGATTCCTTCCCTGTGAACTGTTTGTAACCCAAGCAGCTTGCAAGCTGGAAACGTGGCCACGATTCGAGTTCCCAGCAGAAGCTGGCAGATCCATACCAAAGTCTCCCAAAGAGTTGTCCGTATATGTACAGGCTGTGAACAGGTCAGATGTTTATAAGATGGGGAGGACCTGTAAAGAGACGAGTTTAATTTTGGAAGTCAATATTTAGGGATGTATATAAACTCACAAAGGAAGACAACACAGAAAGTTAACCACGTCAACCACTTCTGCAACAATCTAGGTTGTCCATGCCCTGCATGCCATTCCCTATCCCCAAAGTTAAATGTGGGGATTATATTTTAATTGGAGAAAGTCCATTTCAATAAATGAAACGAACAAACTCAAACCCGACTTCTAAGTGGTCGATGAATGTACTGGCTACATTGTTCTGAAACTGAAGAATATAAATCACATAACAGATGACGTGTGCCATAACATCTCTTTGTCTAGTTGCACAGTATACTGAGACAGCCTTTCATTTTACATCTGCAAAAACGTTTCACCACAGTATTGCAGTTTGACGACTGGCCAAACTAATAATTTTCCAACAAAACTTGTGTTGGATAAAACACATCCTAGTTTTAATGCCAGGTCACCCTCATCTACATAGAATGCAAACAAATTAAGTATGTAGGAAGGAACTGCAGATGCTGGTTTAAAGATAGAAGATAGACACAAAATGCTGGAGTAACTTAGCAAAGGACAGGCAGCATCTCTGGAGAGAAGAAATGGGTGACGTTTCGGAACGAGATCCTTCTTCAGAAGAAGGGTCAGAAGAAACCCACTCCTTCTAACCAGAGATGCTGCTGCCTGTCCTGCTGAGTTACTCCAGCATTTTATGTCTATCTTCAGCATCTGCAGTTATACCAGCATCTGCAGTTCTTTCCTACACAGTTGGGAGGGAGTTGGGTAAAATGTCTGGAGAGCAATAAAAGGATGTACTCATAGAATGATACAGATAGTAGCAATGCATCAAGAAATGACAAGGTCAAGGGATAAACGCGAGTATGGGTAAGAGTTTATGTGGGAAAGGGATTACAGGAAAATGAAAGAGTAATTAACTCAGAAGGGAATATGGTGACCTGAGAGTGCTTGAAATCATAAGTGAGGAGAAATAATTTCAAAGGAGCAGATACTTTGGTGAAAAACAGGCAATGTACTTGCGTGGATGACAGAAAGAAAAACTTTGCTCAACAAATGTAGTTGCAAACCTGAGACACAAGACACTGGAAGTGTCCTCACCACGACAAAGATATAACTGTTTGTACAATTGCATGGCGGGCAAATACACACATGCAGATGGAGGAATATCGTTACAGGCTGACTAATTTTCTACCCATATAGTTTTGTTTCTTCAGAATAAACTAGGGCAATAAAAATTCAAAAGGGAGTTTGACAAAAGACGGCAGAATCTGCATTAATAGAAGATTTTCAATAGGTATGAAAGTCGTGTGTTTTTTTCTTAATTCAATAATTCAAATATTATGGTGAAAACCTGGGTTCAAATCTAAATTTAATTAACTTTAGACAGTTATTCAACCACCCAAATTCAACCAACCAAAACATCAGCATGTTCCAAAGGTCAGCTGAAAATGATTAACACAATGATTCATCCCATCAAACAGTCTGTTCTATTGTTAAACAACAGTTGTCCAAAGCACATATGGAAAGTAAATGCTAGTTTAGCAGGACGTTCAGTATTACCCATTAGTTCTCATCTGAGGATCAGAACACGAGACTCAAGAATTTTCATGCCTATGCAAATTACACGATCTTGTGCATTAAACTAAATCTGATTTTGTCTTCTGTACTAAAAGTCAATGGTGCTAATGTTGTGGATCTCACATTACTTACATTTTGAAGTTGATTCTGTCCGCCCAGCAGCTAATGCAACAACGTTATACAAACAAGGCATGTTACACATACAAGCTTGGTTAGCATGAATTGCACACACAGAAGTTCTCCTCCTCCCTACGGAGACAGTTTCACAACCTCCTCTCTAACTGCTCCCCCTCTGTGATACCCCCTTCCCTCCAACTCTACGACAATCTTTCATTCATTGTTCTTTATCTCTCCACATCACCGTCTATATCTCTCGTTTCCCTGATCCCTGACCAGTCTGAAGAAGGGTCTCGACCCGAAACGTCGCCTATCTCCTTCGCTCCTTAGATGCTGCTGCACCCGCTGAGTTTCTCCAGCCTTTTGTGTACCCCCCCACATATTTCTTCAGCTTTTCGGCGAATATACCCGAGAAGACCAAATATAAATATTTAAGCTGATTTCATAACGTTCCACGCAAGTGGCTAGTTTGTAAAATGAATATTCAGGGAATAGGGTATTAAATTACAGCAGAGATTGCGAATTAGTTGACAGGCAGGAAGCAGAAGTTTAAGAGAATTCAACACTGGGAGGCACAGCAATCACTTCTTGGGTCCCAGCCTTAAGTTTGAATGGACACACACTTTTAAACACATAGATGAGAAAGTTTAATGATATAACTCACAACAGAGAAGAGTGGTCACAAAGGTTTACAACTTGCACTTAAACTTGCTGGCTTTGATTCAGACTTCTCGAGGATAAATAATATGCAAAATTCTTGAAAAAAACCCCTGCTATACAGCAAAGTAAGTGGTCACAGTAAAACACCTGCCACTTATCTGTGCATGCGTCAACAAATACACGTTGAAAAAGTGGAAATGGAAAATTTGTTGTTTCTTTCACATTTTGTGTTAATTTAGTTGTTCCCCACCTAAATTCCACAAAAACAAATGTTATCCCGTATCTTGGATTTTTAGGTGGTTCCTGAATTCTGCAATGACAAATTTTCATAAGCCTAACAACGATAACAGCCTGTATACATCAATGATTTATACATCAATTAATAAATGTAATATCTCAAAAGTATGCAGATGGAATAAATCTAGGTGGCGGTAGGAAGAGAGTGTAAGCTTTGAAGACTATTATTTTAAAAAATGCTATTCCAGTCGGGTGAGTGGGCAAATACACGGCAGATACAGCTTGATGTGAAGCAATTCAATTTGGTTCTAAAACAGAAAGACTGATAATTATTCAAAAGATGATAGATTGGGGAAAAAGGAAAGTGCAAGCCCAGGGTGTACACCAGTCACTGAAACCAAGCATTTACGTGCAGCAAACAGCTAGGGAAACAAATGGTTAAGTTGGTCTTCACTACAAGACGATCTGAGTACAGGGGCAAGGATAGCTGCCTGCCGCCTTTGTGAGACCCCATCTGAGTGTACTGGGGGCTCATGTTGTCAACCTCCCCGTGGTGAGTGCTGTCAACTGACCTCAGTCAGGTGAACAACAACAAACAGAGACAGCAGCAGCGCCGCAGATTGGCGCCAACCCGGAGCACGCAACCTTTTTAGGACGGGCACCTACGGATGTCGAACCAGATGGCATCACCCTGCTTCAAACTTCTGCTGACTCAAACGCAAGAAGAAGTGTACTGGCGAGGGGTTATCTTGCTGTGGAGGGAACACAGTGCAGGTGTAGCAGACTGATTCCTGGCATGGCAAGACTCGCGTACGAAGAGATATGTGTTGGTTACGCCTATATTTACTGGAGTATGCAAGAATGAAAGGGGAACTCCACCAAACCCATCAGATTCTGACAAGACTGGACAGACTGGATACAATCCAGATGTAACCGAACACTGGAAAGCCCAGAAACAGGGTCACACCCTCAAGATATTCCACTTACAACCAAGATTGGGAGAAATATCTTAACATGAGGGACAGCAAATCTGTGGAATTCTCCACCTCACAAATCATTAAATATGTTATGGATGGGTGCATTTGCTAATGTCAAAGGAAATGTGTAGAAATCAATAAAGTGCACTGAAGTAGATGATCAACTATGACCGTATTGAATGATATAACGGGCCCTAAGATCCGATAACTTACTCCTGCTCTTATTTTTTTTAATGTTTCTATCCCAACATAGGGGAACACTAATTAGTGGATGGACTTCATTCAAAACAGAGAAACTAGTCTATCTGCTACAAACACAAAATATTAAGCACAGAGATTTCTGTACATTGAGACCACTGTATTCTTGTAGTGGATTAGAGGTTTATTCTCATGTATTGTTCATGACAGCCTGGGCAAAGTTGATCCTCAATCAAGGCTTCTAGTTCATCCTCCTGTACATAGTCATAAGGAAACTCCTGCTGGATGAGTTGCTGTTAAACAACTGGGAACAACCAGTTGAACAACCCAGCAAAGCATGCGTGAGGTGGATAACAATGACCTAAAATAAGAAACAAAGCAGTGGAGTGACTCAGCGGATCAGGCAGCATCTTGGGAAAATGCTGGGAACTATAGGCTGGTGAGCTTAACATCTGTAGTTGGTAAGATATTGGAAAGTATTCTGAGGGATAGGATATACAGGCACTTGGATGGGCAAGGGCTGATTAGGGACAGTCTGCATGGTTTTGTATGTGGGAGGCAATGTCTCACAAATCTGATAGATTTTTTGAAGACGTGAGCAAAACACTTGATGAGGGCAGAGCTGAGGATGTTGTGCACATGGACTTTAGTAAGGCGTTCAACAAGGTGACGCATGGTAGGCTGCTCTGGAAGGTTAGATCTCATGGGATCCAAGGAGAGATAGCTGAATGGATAGCAAATTGGCTCCATGGAAGGAAGCAGAAGGTGATGGTTGTTTCTCAGACTGGAGGCCTGTGATTAGTGGTGTGCCACAGAGTTTGGTGCTGGGCCTGCTACTGTTTTCATCTACATCAATGATTTGGATGAGACCATACCACTGGTTACCAAGGTTACCAAGTTTGCTGATGATACAAAAGTGGGTGGTTTTGCAGATAGTGAAGATGGTGGTGAACGATTGCAGCAGGATCTGGATCGATTGGCCAGGTAGGCAGAGAAATGGTTGATGGAATTTAATACAGAGAAATGTGAGGTGTTGCATTTTGGGAAGTATAACAAGGGCAGGACCTACACAGTAAATGGTAGGCCTCTGGGGAGTGTTGTAGAGCAGAGGGATCTTGAAGTATAGGTGTATGTTTCCATGAAGGGCGAGTCGCAGGTAGATAAGGTGGTCAAAAAGTATTTTGGCACTTTGGCCTTCATCAGTCAGAGCATTGAGTATAGATGTTGGGAGGTCATGTTGCAGTTGTATAAGACGTTGGTGAGACCGCATTTAGAATATTGTGTTCAGTTCTGGGCACCATGTTATAGGAAAGATATTGTCAAGCTTGAAAGGGTTCAGAAAAGATTTACGAGGATGTTGCCAGGACTAGAGGGTGTGAGGGAGAGGTTAAGTAGGCTGGGTCTCTATTCCATGGGGTGTAGGATGATGAGGGGAGATCTTATAGAGGTATACAAAATCATGAGAGGAATAGATCGGGTAGATGCACAGTCTTTTACCCACCGTAGGGGAATCGAGGACCAGAGGACATAGGTTCAAGGTGAAGGGGAAAAGATTTAATAGGAATCCGAGAGGTAACTTTTTCCACACAGAGGGAGGTGGGTGTATGGAACAAGCTGCCTGAGGAGGTAGTTGAGGCTGGGACTATCCCATCGTTTAAGAAACAGTTGGACAGGTACATGGATAGGATCGGTTTGGAGGGTTGTGGACCAAGCGCAGGGAAGTGGGACTAGTGTAGCTGGGACATTGATGGCTGGTGTGGCCGAGTTGGGCCGAAGGGCCTGTTTCCACACTGTATTAATCTATAACTCTATAACATGGATAGGTGACGTTTCAGATCAGGACCCTTCTTCAGACTGAACAACTACTTAAAGCTGATGAAAAAAATGTCTTCAATATTTAGCCTGTTAACATAGTAACCATACTTTGTCCGACAGCTTTTTCTCCCCACAAGTGTATCTAGATTAAGACATGGGTGTAGAGAGCAGGGAACTGAGCACCCAGCATTGCAGTGCACCCATCATCAAAGAAGAAATGTTGTTGTTGATTCTTACTGATTGTATTTTTTGATTGTTGTTGTTGATTCTTACTGATTGTACTTTGCCATCAAGGAAGTCCAGGATCCTATTGAATAGGGATGAGCAGAGACCAAGTTCCTTGAGCTTGATAACTAATTTAGAGGGGATGATTGTGTTGAATGCCGAGCTGTAATTGATAAACAACTGCCTGGCTTACATGTTCTTATTGTCCAAGTAGCCCAGCGCAGAGTGGAGAGCCAGCGAGATTGTATCTCTGGTGATGGTAGGCGAATGGTAGTGGGTCCAGGTAGTTCCTGAGGCAGGAGTTGATATCAGTCATAACCAACATCTCCACGTTTTTCTCATCGAGGTTCTGAAAGAAGACTTGCTGCCAGAAATCCTCAGCTGAGTCAATTTTCCCTTCCAATGCTCTTTTCTATTCTTTTTTCTTGACCGTTATCTCTAAATTCTCCCCTCCCCCCCCCCCCCCCCCCACCTCCCCACCCAAGTCATGCTGTATTGTAAATCCATGCCTGGGAACAGCAGGCCCACACTAATGTTTGATGTGAGCGATAAATTCTTCTGCACCTGTATCACCACTCCCTAAAATATGAAGCAACTCGAAAGATTACTAACATTGTTCAGGTGTTTGATGTTTTCCAAAGGTAATCAACCTCTAAGAAATTTCCGTACAAAATCACGAGAGGAATAGATTAGGCAGACGCACCGATTGTTTTGCTCAGAGTAGGGGAATTGAGAACCAGAGGATATAGGTTTATGGTGAAGGGAGAAAGATTTAATAGGAACCTGAGATAACATTTTTACACAAAGGATAGTGGGTGTATGGAACGAGCTGCTGGAGGTGGTAGTTGAGGCAAGTAGTATCACAACGTTTAAGGAACATTTAGTCCGGTACATGGGTTTAGACAGGTAGATAGGACAGATTTAGAGGGATATGGGCCAAAAGCAGGCAGGTGGGACGAGTGCAGATGGGACATTTTGGTCGGTGTGGAGAAGTTGGCTGAATGACTCTATGACGTTAAAGCTGGTGGTGTCATTTCTATTGTCAAAGTGATACTCAGGATGAACCTATACTCAGCCACACTTGCATTAGCTGGAGCAGGAATGAAAAATGAACATTCAAGCATCTGCATGCATCAGGCTAGAGGTCACGGGCGCATGGACCAGCATCCTCAACGACAAGGGGTCTGGTACAATTTGCCCAATACATATATTCACTACTGACACCAAATAGCATCACTGTGTCCATACCAGCGGTCAGAATTCTGCGCTACTTTTCATGTAGGAGTTGAGAACGTGGTTGAAGCAACACCTTCAGATTAGTTTAGAGATACAGCATGGAAACAGGCCCTTCGGCCCATCGAGTCCACACGGACCATCAATCACCCGTTCACACCAGTTCTACATGATCAAACTTTCACATCCAGTCCTACACACTCAGTGCAATTTACAGAGTCCAATTAAACTGCAAACCCACACATCTTTGGGGCATGTGAGGAAACTGGAGGAAACCCACATGGTCACAGGGAGAAAGTACAAACTCCATATAGACGGCACCCAAGTTCAGTATTGAATTTAGGTGTCTGGACTTTAGACTTCAGAGCTACAGTGTGGAAACAGGCCCTTCGGCCCACCGAGTCTGTGCCAACCAGTGATCACCCTCAACACTAACACTATACCACACACCTGCGACAATTTACCAAAGCTAAGTGTGGGAGGAAACCGGAGTGTGGGAGGAAACTGGAGCACCTGGAGAAAACCCACGCGGTCGCAGGGAGAGCGTCTAAATTCTGTACAGACAACACCCGTAATCAGGATCGAGCCTGGGTCTCTGGAGCTGTGAGGCAGTAGCTCCATTAGCTATGCAACCGTGCTGCCCATCAATTATTGCCTAGAATCCTCCAGAGTACCTCTCAAACCGGTGACCATGGAAAACGGGGCACTAGCACAGGAGAACACCACCAGCTACAGGTTCCAGGTCATGCACCATCCTGACTTGTAAATAGATTACTGCTTCCTCCTTATTGTGGCGTCCAATTCCTAAAACATCCTCCTAAGAATGACCCTCCTTAAGGGACAGAGGTTTCGGGGTAACGTGAGGGGGAACTTCTTTACTCAGAGGGTGGTGGCTGTGTGGAATCAGCTTCCAGCAGAAGTGGTGGAGGCAGGATCGATTTTAACATTTAAGAGTAAAGTGGATAGGTATATGGACGTGAAGGGAATGGAGGGGTATGGTCTGAGTGCAGGTAGATGGGACTAGGGGAAAACAAATGGTCGGCACGGACTGGAAGGGCCGAGAGGGCCTGTTTCCGTGCTGTAATTGTTATATGGTTATATGGTTATAAGAAGGTCAATAGGAATTTAGGTTTACATTTATTTATTATTTTAGCTTTAAGAAGTCATCTCACCATCTCTCTTTCAAGGGCAAATAGGAATAGAAACATAGAAACATAGAAATTAGGTGCAGGAGTAGGCCATTCAGCCCTTCGAGCCTGCACCGCCATTCAATATGATCATGGCTGATCATCCAACTCAGTATCCCGTACCTGCCTTCTCTCCATACCCTCTGATCCCCTTAGCCACAAGGGCCACATCCAACTCACTCTTAAATATAGCCAATGAACTGGCCTCAACTACCCTCTGTGGCAGAGAGTTCCAGAGACTCACCACTCTCTGTGTGAAAAAAGTCTTTCTCATCTCGGTCTTAAAGGATTTCCCCCTTATCCTTAAGCTGTGACCCCTTGTCCTGGACTTCCCCAACATCGGGAACAATCTTCCTGCATCTAGCCTGTCCAACCCCTTAAGAATTTTGTAAGTTTCTATAAGATCCCCTCTCAATCTCCTAAATTCCAGAGAGTATAAACCGAGTCTATCCAGTCTTTCTTCATAAGACAGTCCTGACATCCCAGGAATCAGTCTGGTGAACCTTCTCTGTACTCCCTCTATGGCAATAATGTCCTTCCTGGGAAATGGGCAATAACATCTAGATTCCAAAAAATAATAAAATCTGAAAATGTTATGATGTGGAATTAAGTTTGCATTCACACTTTAAATGTGTAGAATATAAAGTGTAATGGTGGTGAGTGATCCTGCCAACTTCATGAATGAGAAGTGTTTATTTCAAATTTATGCACCGGATGTGAACCAGAACAATGAAGCTACTTGCTGCAGCTTTCCAGGCACATTATGCACAACAACAATAATTACACCAAAAAAAACTAACAGTTATTCTAAGTAAACCAGACCACGATGGTGCAATAATCGAAGTAGAGCAACCTCTGTCCAATTGTAACCTCCTGTCATGACAGAACGTTGAAGAGTGCAACTGTTTCACGAGTCTAGTGTGGGACTTCTGAACAGCGTGGCCTAGCCATTAGATTATTAGATTATTACGAATGCAATTAGACCTTAGCCTGGAATATGACAATGGCTCATTTTGCTGAGACAACATTGATGGTATCTCTCCAGTTGAGGTGAGGTAAATGCTGTGGGTTCGCCACATCTCAAGAGTGCACAGGATATCAAGAATCACTGTTGCCCAATAGCATATCAGTTCTGTGCTGTGTTAAATGTCTTGATCTTTGAATATTCTTTTCCTCAGGCTAAGGGCCCTGCCTGCACGAGGCATGGTGATGAATTCATTATCGATGTTTGTTTTTGTTGTGAAATGACGCCTGAGATGTGAAAAGTAGTCCAGGAAATGGTGGCAGAGAACTTTAATTTTGATTATATATTATGTGAAAGGGTATTTTTCTCATATGCTTCAGTGAACAATCCGACTATGACCAAAGACTCAGCCTCAGTAATGTAGTGACAACAGCAGTCACTCTACCTGAGAACCATTATTCATTTCAATACAGATTCCACTTTATTAAACTGGTATATCAGTTGAGAATATTCTTCAGGCTTCAAAGTGAGAGGGAGTAGGACCCATGCCAACCAGGACTTACACAATTAACCTCCTCCAACACCTAAAACTTTAGATGAATCCTCAACAGACTGGTCTTTCTATGTGGAGTAAAACTCGTCCTGAGCTCCAGATTGGAACTGGACCAATGAAACCCTTAAGGACCTGTCCCACTAGGCAATTTTTTAGGCGACTGTCATAGTCGTAGCAGGTCACCGAAAAACCGGCGACTGGACTAATGGGCCTGACACTTAGGTGACTTTTTTAGGCAACTACGACAATGGAATTCACCGGTCAGCACCGGCAACAACCTACCTCACCTGGAGACAACCTACGCCATCCTGGCGACAACCTACGACAGGAGAAGACAAGCTACGACAAGCCCATGGTGGCTGACTGTCACCGAAAAGTTTTGAACATTTCAAAATCCAGCAGGGACCAGAAAAACGCTACGACTCTTCGGGTGACTGAGGAGACTACTCACGACACCCCGGTGACCGTGTGGCGACAGCCTAGTCGCCAGCAGTTGCCTAAAGAAAATCGCCTAAGTGGGACATGCCCTTTACTTGCTGCAGCTTTAAAGTCACATTAGATGCAACAATAACAATAAATAAACATAAAACAATAAATGTTCTAAGTAAGCCAGACCATGAAAGTATAAATACCAGTGTGGAGCAATCAAATAGTGTAAAGCCCATTGTGGTTCAGAGCCGAGGTGTTATGCAGGGCACCGTCAGAACGTGTGCAGGAAGCAACTCCAGACGTTGGTTTATACCGAAGATGGGCACAAAATGCTGGAGTAACTCAGCGGATCAGGCAATCCGAAGATTGGAGATAAGGAATAGGTGATGTTTGGGGTCAGGACCCTTCTTCAGACTCCGGTCCAGAAGAATTCAGATCCGAAACGTCACCTATTCCTTTTCTCCAGAGATACTGACCAACCCGCTGAGTTACTGTAGAGAAGGTACACAGCCACCTTAAGGTCTTCACTACTTTATTAATCATACAGCATATAGCCCTAGCTGTACGTGGTCTGTCACGATCGCCAGAGAGAGAGCTAGGGGTGTGTGGGTTACAATTATACTAACTGGTGGGGGGGTGGTTAGCATGGACATCGTCACTATCAATTAAAGGTGTATACACATATCATCTACAGTTACTCCAGCATTTTATAGCTATCTTCAGCTTTCAGAACTTGATGGTTGACAGGAAGAAGCTGTTCTTGAACCTGGATGTTAAGGTTCTGGAGCTTCTGCACCTTCTTCCTGATGGTTGCAGTAAGCAGAGAGGGTGGCCAGGGTGCTATGGTCTATGCGGATATGAGGTGCTTTTTTGAGGCAACACTTCCTGTAGATCCCTTTGATGACTGGGGAGGTCCCTATTCATCACTTGGGGCTGAGTCATACTCACAAAAAGCTCAGTCTGAGTTTTCTTAAATTGGGATAATGGAGTAGGATACAATTGCATTAAAAGAGTGGCCTCAATTTCTGTAATTCTCTACCTCAGCAGTCAAATGATCAAAATCCTAAATCAAAATCAAACCTGTTGTCCTAAGCCAGACTTGCTGTCACCCACTGGTAGTCTTATTGGCCTTGGAAGGAGCTCCTGTTGAAGGGATAGCAAGATTCAGAAGTACAGGCCAATGTTACCATCCACAGTGCAATGTAACATACATGAGAAATCCATCAGCCTACTGCCCGGCTTCAGCAACATAGCTGGAAGGAGACGATAGGTCAGAGATGGCCAAGGTCCTGTAAAAGGTTTGTTAATATTTGAACTTTCAAAGATAGATGGAGCACTTCTCTTGTTCCCCTTGGCTCCTCAGAGTCCCTTGCCTGGGAGTTCTCCAATCTATAGAAGGCTGCTGTTCCTCCACCTTGTGGTGAAATAAAACTGGTGTGCTCCTTCCATCGTGATGCAAGGGCATTGCCTATGTCCACCAACAGGGAATTATTTCAACAGGTCTTCAATTGTGACCTCCAGGCACCCGATTCCCACACCTGCATGCCTGGCTGGGGCCTGGAAATATTTAAGCGAGGTTCGTGGTCACAATTGACATAGGACACATATCCCCAGCCTTGCCAACTGCTGTCAGACTACACACCCTTGCTGCCTCCTCTTAAAAATCAAAACTACAAATTCAATTGTTCAACACCCAACCACCTGAATCAAACACAAAGCATCACCAGGCATTTAAAAAACAGTGGGTTTAAAAAGACCAAACGCTAGGGTAAAAGTGAAATGGTCTTCAACACATTTTGTTTCTTCCCCACAGCTTTCCAGCAGCCAACGAGAGCACCTTACTTAGAGTGATCAGCAATAGCATTGGACAATGTTCAAGGACATGTCATTTAGAAAGAAACAGTTTGGTATAAGAATCTGCATGTGTTGACCTGGAGGGAATCAGGGTATAATAAAAAGTTTTTGTTTCTCAAAATTGCACTTGTTGCATGCACATTGATGCCACCATATTAAATCAAATTCCAGATTGATTCACAGATGGAAAGTGCTTCCTTACAGAAATAAATAAAGAATAGACTGATTTATGTATTGCTATTAAATGCAGAGCAGAAATTGATTTTCCTTCGGAGATTTGAAAATACAGACTCCAGTCTCCCGAGTCTGAAGAGGGGTCTCAACCTGAAATGTCGCCCATTCCTTCTCTCCAGAGATGCTGCCTCACCCGCTGAGTTACTCCAGCATTTTGTGTCTAATTTTATTTTTATACGTTTGCAGACTGCTGCTATATTACAGAACTCTGCCTTCTTTTTATCGGGTCTCTGTCAGTCCGCTTTCATATACAACAAAACGGAATATTTTCAACCTTTACAATTAAGAACCACTAACAGAAATGAAAACTTGTTCAACTTTGAAACAAACTATTTAAGTATAAGTTATCTTCCACAGGACATTTAGCTGTGAAGGAAGCAAAGCATTCAAATGCTCCAATCTCAAGAAGGGTCAAGGCCCGATACATCACCTGTCCATGTTCTCCAGAGATGCTGCCTGACCCGCTGAGTTACTCCAGCACTTTGTGTCTTTTTTTGTAAACCAGCATCCGCAGTACCTTATTTCTACATTCAACTGAAATGTTAACTTCAACATCATTCTGCATCATCTGTATTCCTGGATCAATCTGTGCATTTTTAGCACAAGGCAACATCCAGCTGTGCACCAGTTACATTCTGGGCCTCAAACAACCAGGAGAAGTATAACAGGAGAACTACCTGCCTTCTGCAACTTTCACTCAAACAAGGCATCTTGATGCTCATCAACGGGTGGCACGGTGGGGTAGCAGTAGCTCCATTGCCTTACAGCTGCAAAGACCCGGTTCGATCCTGACTACGGGTGCTTGTCTGTACAGAGTTTGCACGTGCTCCCCATGACCTGAGTGGGTTTCCTCCGAGATCTTCGGTTTCCTCTCACAATTCAAAGACGTACAGGTTTGTAGGTTAATTGGTTTGGTAAAAATGTAAAATTGTACCTAGTGTCTGGGTAGACACCTCCTATTGGTGTCCAAACATCTTCGCATTGGGCTCAGGAATATCCTCCATGAAATCTCCCTCCCCCCCCCCCCCCCCCCACCGGCCCCCACCCATCTCTCTTTGAACCCATTTCTTCTATCGAGCTGTTTAACTCTCCTTACATTTGCTACTTAACCTCAATGTCACAACAGCAAGGTAAGCATATTGAGCCATTTGTCCACATACGGAAACAGTGCATTATTATCTACATTGCTAAATTCCACCCTTACCTTGCACCATAATATTCTAAAAGATCTATTACACTCTTTGTAAGGTGCTTCATCATGCAAGAAATTAAAAGGCTCTTTATCCTGGCGAGTTCTAGATACACACCTCAAGGTCCAGTACGTCACTGGCAAAGAAAATGATGTCTTTGGCAATCCAGTGTTATTGATGCAAAATATTACAGATAAAAATAACTACGTTGCAAAACATCTAGTGGCCTGTACTCTCGCTGGCTGACTAGATACGAGTCATTCAAGGTGTCACAGTGGTTTAGTAAACCAACTAAAGCTATTAACACTCAGGCAAAAAAGACCAGGAGGCGAGATTGATCTTTTCTGATATCCTGAACTGCTTGGTAGCAAACTTCAGTTTGATAGAATATTCAGAGTGCTCATTTAAAATGTTAGCCTCATTACTCTGTTTTCTCTGTAAACTCGCTGGCTACTAACTTGCAGTGACCTTTGCAGGAGATACTTTCTGGGAGTAGGTGAGGACTTCACAACTGACATGAATTGAAAATCCATTCTTTCATTAGGCCGGCAATTGAATGTTAATGTGTCTGAGAAGGGAACACCAACTTTCTCACCAGGTTACCAAGTACCCAAGTCGGTCAAATTCTTTCATCTGGTATAGCTGCTGCCTCGCAGTGCCAGAGACCTGGGGTCAATCCTGTCCTCAGGTACTGTCTGTGTGGAGTTCGCACGTTATCCTTGTGACTGCCTGTTTCCTCCAGATGCTCCAGTTTCCTTCCACATCCTAAAGACATGAGAGTTTTGTAGGCTAATTGGCCAATCTAAATTGCCCCTAGTTTGTATGGAGTGGATGTATGAGTGGGATAACATAGATCTAGATCTAAACTCAGTTCCAATTTCAAAGTTGTATCTCTAAACAAAGGGAATTGTCAGGCGTAGAAGGCCTGAAAGGCAAATCAAAAACTCCAGATAATCAAATCTTTATTTAACCTTGAATCTCCAGAGGCCATCTCCCCTTATACTGTACCTCCATGCCGGTGAGCATCCCTTTATTTTTGGGCAGCACCATTTTGAGTTAACAGTTAAGCAATTGTGTGTCAGTTTGTGAGCTATGCACACACCTACTAGATGCTAAAAACCAATACTGCACCCAATAGTGAACAGCAAATACAGTGCAAAGAAAATATTGAACTCAAGCTCTCGAATCTGTCCAGCTCTACTCACCAAATGTCAAAGGACTGACATGGTAAAATTCCTTGTAAAAATAAACCACTATTCCAATTGCGACATCATTTCCACAGGCAGCAAAATTAGGTTTTTGGAAAGAGAGGGGAGAGCTCAAATTGCATAAGAAAACAAAGTTTCTGCCAATTCCTCAAATTCTACCACTGGACAGATGTCACATCACATACTTTACTCCAAAAATTACATCTCAATAGATGTGTGTTGAGTTGTGTTCACAGGTATGTGTCATTTCACTTTTATTCATGGGGAAACTAGGTGAAAAGCCACGGTCATTGGCACAGCCGGTGGTTAATATGAAATAATTAATTATTAAGTAGCGTGGTGGAAATGACGCAAACAGCAGAGCTATATTTCATCTGAACACAGATGGTTCTACCCAAGGAAAAATCAACAAGGAATTTGCGTGAGACCAGGTTAAACACTGGTTTATTATTACTATAATGATTCGGATGTGAAACAACATATACTGCAGGTTTAAACCAACGAGAATTAATGGACTGAGCATTAGGGACACAGGCATATTTGTTTTCACAAAGATCGCCAAACTACACCTCCCATTAAGAGAGTGACGTTGCTCTTACAATGCCTCTCTGCAGCCTGTGGTATGTTCTGCTGATGCGATATGGAAAGCATGTGGTGAGGCTGCTTTTTACAGGGTGGGGACATTTTTGAAAAACAAATAACCGAGATAATTGGAAATATATGCTTTTTACTGTAACAAAGAGAAAATATTTTCACTCCCAACTGTCTTCCTTAAATATGAAAACATGCCGTAAATTAGAAAAACAAATAATTTCAAAGGTCTGTGCAATAATATCTTTAAGCAAAATCAGTGCTGTTTTTAACAACAGTAAGAAGATTTCCCACATTTTTTTACTTCTAGTAGGGTGGGTACTGGAAGGTTGAGGTAGCTAGGTTACTGGACCAGTAATACAGAGACCTGGACAATTTAGGGCACTGTTCATATTCCGCCTCGGCTGCTGTGGAATTCATATCTGGTTAGTAGAAGATATGAGCAGGAGGCCATCCCAGAGAGCTTCCTTCTGAGAGCACCACAATCACAAAAACAGGTGCCAGCCATTCCGATTCACTCCGCAAGATTTAAAAAGGCGTGTGGCTCAGACCCCAGGGAAGACTATGGGACCAAACAACAACACTGATACTCACTAATACCGAGAACCTGTGTTTCAGAGATGGCCAACACTGCACGGTACCACACTGTCATTTCTTGCACTATGTGGAATAAGCTGCATGGGAAGGATCATCTATTCAGCACATTGGTCCGAACACGGGTGTGAATGCTCGAGTCTGGTCTCTAGCACTTGATTGGTGGCCCTAACAGTATTGAGGATGGGGATGACCATAAAAGTCTGCTCCTTCCATTAGCTATTTAAATTGTTCATGTCACTAATTATTCCCCAAACCGCACTATTCTCAATCATTTGTAGAGGCGGGAGCTGCTGTCAACATTTCAGAGGCACTTACTCACCAATAACTTGCTCATCAATACCCAATCTTATTTTCAACAGAATTACTGCTCCAGATTTTATCACAGCTCTGAAATTGGATGGCACTGGGGCTAGATCCTCGTCCTAGGACTATATCAGATGTCATACTGCATGTGTATAGTACCAAACTGTTGCATCAGTGGCAGGTGGCACAGTCGAGCAGCGGTAGAGTTGCTGCCTTGAGTGCCAGACACCGGAGTACGATTCTGACTATAGGCGCAGTCTGTACAGAGTTTGTACGCTCTCCCTTGACTATGTGGGTTTCCTCCCACATTCCAATGACGTGCAGGTTTGCAGGGAGGGGCTGTTTCCACACTATCTCCAAACTAAAAATTAAACTAAGCTTTGGACCAGAAATCTGAATTCAAGAGGCATCAAGACAGCATTTAACTGAATGTGGCATCAAGGCACCCTGGTAAAACTGAAGACAATGGCCATCAAGGGTAAACACTCCAAAGTCTGGAGACATACTTTGCTCAAAAGAACATGTTGTGCTCAATGAAGAATTAATACCACAGTATTATGTCCTCAATCTGTAGCCGACTTGCCCCAGTTGCTTGAGCAATGACTTTCCTTCCATTAATTTGTCAGAAGGGTGAATGTTTCCTAATTGCTCAATGTTCAGTTCCAGTCCACAAATGCTTACAGGTAGGAAAACCCAGATAACATCTTGATGCACTGCAAGGGCAAGTGAAACTGCCAATGAAAGGTCGGGCAGGGTGGAAAATTGCAACCTTCACGTGGTCCGCCCTGTTTCGACTAATGCAATCAACTCGACGTGCACAAACGGAAGATCAAATAGAACAAGTTGTCCTACAACTTTAGGCTGTGCACGCCACACGAAAGAAGAAGAAAGGTTGGGCACCTTTTGAATGTCGGTGCCATTATTTGCCCTTGGTGTCCCAGTTTGATGAAATGTTTGATGCAAATAACATTCAGATTCATGCACAGCCTGTTGCCTATCAAACCATACTTCAAATTAAACTGAACAACATCTTTGCTCTCACAGCCGCAGAACACGAACAAATCAAAATTTAAAAGGTAAATAAGCCGAAAAGATGACAGATCTGGTGGAGAAATAAATCACAGAACTAACTAACAACATTAGTACACCCATGGCATTTGTTTTGTTTTTTAGAGTTTAGCGATGGAGCCAATACTTGTTCAATCCTGTCCACTGACTGCACTGCCCAACTAACCGTGGGAAATAATATTTTGCCATCTGGTCAATATTGTTGAATGCAAATAATCAAACAACGGTCTCACTGAAGAAAAAACAATTTGATTTGAACTAGAAGACCCAATAATCTGGAGCATATGGAAATGGTGCATGGAAACAGCAGATATAAAGGCAGCTGGAACTGATGAAATCCAAGTTGAATTCACTTTTGTTTTCATGTGCTGAGATTTCACATCATGAAGGATGGAGATGTTCTCGAAAACTACATCATGTGTTTTTGCTTAAATGATCACCTCCTTCGCGGACACCTCTGTTTAAGGTTGAGTGAGGTATTCCACAAGTATATTGATTGTGGCAGAATACACTTCCGCTGCTGATGACGTGCAACTTCTACCAGCTCGTGAGCAGCTGTGTCAGTGCAGACAATGAAATGCCACACACAAGTATTCTCCGAGTCCATGCTGCCCACAGCTGCCTTCATGTGCCCCTACGTGTGCCACGAGCTTCAAATCAGTAGAAACACAAAAGTGAAAATTAAATAACGTGAACTGCTGGGTAATCTTAGAAATGCATGGTAGAAGTGCAGAAAGGCAGGTCATGTGTTTTGACCAGCTGTAAGCCAAATAGTTGAAATCACATCTCAAACAAGAGATAGAATGATTTTACGACAAACAACTGGACAGATGAGAACAACAGGACAAGCAGCAGGTCTACAATCCACGTCAAGAATAATTCTGAAATACAACTAAGAAAGGAAATAAAGACTTGTTTTAAACTCTTTCACACTCTCTTCAAGGCATTGGAATGATCACTGTGCACTGTTTTGCTGCGGTAAGTTGAGTGAAAGTTATCTTCAACAAATAGCAGTACGATAATTAACTAATAATCTGCTTGTATCTATGTTCAGAAAAAGGTAAATATCACCTGCGATGCCAGGGATCTTCTTCTTCTTGCGTGTGGCGTGCACAGCCTAAAGTTGTAGGACAACTTGTTCTATTTGATCTTATTTGATTGTGCACGCCAGGTTGATTGCATGTGTCGAAACAGGGCGGACCACGTGAAGGTTGCAATCACCCACCCCGATGCCCGGGATAATTCATTCACAATACAGCGTTTCTGCTCTGATGTGTCAGCAAAGTCTGAAACTTGAACATTGGGTGCTACTAAGTAAACCAGAGCCTAACATTAAGCATAAGAGGGGAATAGTTGAAGAAAAGCAATTGAGGTATATTTGGTGCAGCGCAGCGGTAGAGTTGCTGCCTTACAGCGCTAGAGACCCAGGTTCTATCCTGACTAAGGATGCTGTCTGTATGGAGTTTGTACATTCTCGTGTGACTTTCCTCCGGGTGCTCTGAGTTCCTCCCACATTCCAAACACGTGCAGGTTTGAAGGTTAATTGGCTCCTGTAAATTGTCCATGGTGTGTAGGATATAAATCGTGCATGGGTAATCGTTGATCGGCATGGACTCAGTGGGCCGAAGGGCCTGTTTCCACACCATATCCCTAAACTAAACTAAAACTAGTTTCACTAAAACTAAAGTTAAAATAACTATAATAAAAATCCTAAGGAAATATTGATGGGAGCATCATTAAAACAATGGGTAATGCGATCAGATGCGTCTAATACAGGTGAACAAAAGCAAGCAGCTTCCTTCTGCATTGAGATCCATAACATTCAATAATAAGCCCTGAGCTTCTCCAATTATGTGGATGAAGGGCTGCAGCTGCTGAACTAATGAGCAGTCCACTCCAGCTGAACAACAGCTGAAGTGTAGAAACAGAGACACAGCTGGTAGAACTGTTGTTTCAAAGCCCCAGAGACCCAGGTTCGATTCTGACCTTGGGTGCTATCTGTGTAGATTTTGCATGTACTCCCTGTGACTGCATGGGTTTCCTCCAGCTGCTCTCCAGTTGTGGTCGGATAATTCAGTTGCCTGATAAAAGCTGGGAAGAAACACTCCCTGAATCTGGAGGTGTGCATTTTTACACCTCTATACCTTTTGCCTGATGGGGGAGGAGAGAAGAGGAAGTGGCCAGGGTGCGACTCGTCGATTATGCTGCTGGCCTTGCCGAGGCAGCGTGAGGTATAAATGGAGTCAATGGAAGAGAGGCTGGTTTGTGTGATGGTCTGGGCTGCGTCCACAATTCACTGCAATTTCTTACGGTCTCGGATGGAGCTGTCCACAAACCAAGCTGTGATGCGTCCTGTTAAAACGCTTTCTATGGCGCCTTCTACAATTATTTAGTTTACTTGTCACACGGACATCATCCAGACGTGGTTTAAGGAATTGTGTATCATTCCATTAAAATGCTAATCACATTTCCAATTATTTTGCTTATATTCCAATAATCCAAAAGTATTGTTTACTTTTAATTTCTAACTGTTGATAACAGTTCTAATTGTAATTCAAATTCATGCCTCGAGTTTGAAATCCAGCCTGAATTGGTTATTCCAACCATATCCGCACCATAATTATGTTGTAGCAGTTTCCAGTCAAACTGTTAGATGGAGCACTTTAGCATCAGAGACCTCTTTCTATGGTGCAGGCCTTTTAAAGAAAACAGACCTCATTTCAACCCCAGCCTGGATGAATGATAAAAGCTGCTGAGAAGTACAAGCCAAAACAATTCTCATCTGAAGAGAAGCAACAATATGCCCATAAAACATTTACGCAATAGTCACTAAGCAATTCAAATATTTTTTTAGCAATTTTATATTCATGGAGTCTCGGTGCCAAAAACTTTTGGTCAGCTAGAGAAAGAGGATAGATGCAGTGATGGCCTTTCATTAATGTCTACGGAGTTCCCGTGGGGCAAAAGGTTTAGAAGTGTAAATTCTGCCCTTGCTAAATGATTACACATTTTCCCATTCCTGAATGGAGTGAGTATACGTGAATTATAATTAACAATTAACTTTTTCCCATTTAAATGATTCAAGACTTGCACAGCAAAACTGTCAACATCCATTTGTATGATAATTTCCAACTGCAAAACATTTTCAATGGAATTGTTTTTTGGCTTTGTGTTTCTGGAACCATTGCTTGCATGCTTTATACATCTGTGACACAGTACCGAACTATAAATCCATTATCCTTCTGTTGTTTGTTGCCCAAGAACCGTTAACTGTTTACTTCCCAACAAAGAATAATATTGGGCTTTCAAAATAATAAAGCATAAACCACTTGTTATGTAAAAATGTATTATCCTTCAACAGTTTAGTTTTCTACTGCTGAAATCAACACAAAAGCACATAGCATATATTCTTAAGAAATAGAGTGAAGCCTGGGAATCAAGAATAGTGCTATGCCGATTCAGATTCTGAGTGTCGTTAAGAAATGGCATGGGTGAATACAGGACAAGTTCACAGATGCTTCCAGCTCCCAATATGTTAACCATGGGATGCCAAAATCATACATTTTAGTAATATTCAAATCTCTGATCAAACCCTGGCGAGGATTAAAAAAAACCTTTATAGCTAGCACTAGTGGCAATGAAATGACTGACGATGAATGAAACTCATCTGCATTGAGAAGTTATGTCAGTTACAGTATTGTCATCACTGTATGACAAATGATGGAAAATAAATTCCGCTATATTGCATTTGTCACCTATTGAATTTCTGAAGGTTGATGATAGAAAATGTACTTAGTTTCTTAAAATGAGAAAATCTGCATTTGCAAACAAGAGCCATGTCACGTTTTATTTGTGTTCAGATTATCTGGATCTGGAAAGCAGCTTTGCAAAAGAACCCAGATTCCTAGGACCTTTGCTGAAAAATAAATTACCTAGTAGTGTTGAACTTGGAGTTATCAGTAGTGATCAGTGCAATAAAAATAAAGCAAATACTAGTCAAAAGCAATAGATATGAGAGTTTCTGGACTAATTTTATTCTAACATAGTTTTTTTTAAGTCTGTGCTTACATAGCCTCATCCTAAACGTTCAACAGAACTGACAAAGCTCGTAAGTAAGCCTCAAGATCAAAGGGAATTGTGAACGCAAGCTGAAAATGTAACTGGACACCAGTTCATCAAAATAATGTTGCACAGATGTACAATACAAAACCAGTGTTTTTCAAGGCTAAAATAAAACTCCAAAACACAGTTTGCAGAAATGGCAGATCAATAAATCAATGAAAGTTGATAGAAGTGGATACAGTGATGCGAGCACAGAAGACTTGAGAGTCATTTTATGCCCTCATGTTGAATTTCTCTGCTCCTACTAACAGAACCGTCTCAAACTTCACAATTTTTGTATTTAAATAATTTGGTGTATTATCTGGCATTTTGAACGCAACCTCGTTTTGGACAGGACAGTGATGCAGCTTAGTAGGTCCAGTGATTCGGGTTCAATCCTGACCTCCAGTGTTGTCTGTGCAGAGCTTGCAGGTTCACCCTGTGACCATGTGTGTTTTTCCCAAATGCTCTAGTTTCTTTCCACATTTCAATGGTGTGCTAGCTGGTAGATTCATTGGTCTCCATACATTGTCTTTAGTGTGTACATGTGTGTGTGACGCCACAGGCCCCCCTCTGCTGCAACCGCGCGCTGGGGGGACCGGACCCCCTTGGTCTATTTTCCTTTAAAATTTGTAATTGTACAGACTTCTAGTTTCCTCTGGTTCAGCCCTCAGAGTGAAAACCTGCCCCTCTGGTCACCTCTAAATCTTTCTCTATTCACCTTAAATCTATGCCCTCTATGTTTTAGATTCCCCTCCCTTGAGGAAAAGGACTGCGATTGTCCACATTATTAATGCTCCCTCGTGATTACATAAACCTCTATAAAGTCACTCTTTCGCTCCAAAGAAAACAGCCCCAACCTATCCAGTCTCTCCTTATAACAAGCTATCCATTACTGACAACATCCTCATGAATCTGTTCTATGCTCTCTCTAGCTTAATCACACCCTTCATATAGAATAAAACCCAGTTTTTTAAAAAAAAATAGCAAATCAAACCTAACGTGCTTTATGGTAACTGTTGTGATGAAACCTTCTGAAATTCATCACTATAATAATTCCAAAGGCTACTCAATCTAGACATAGAAAATAAGCTCACTACTCCCATATCACAGTAGCTACTGTCAGGTGGGTGTTATCCCTAATTGAGAGCATACCAATGTAACTGTTTTCAGATGTATTCAAGAGAGAGTTAGATATTTCATTGTCCTACCTGGGACACAAGCAAGAATTTCATTGTCCTATCTGGGACACATGACAATAAACTCTCTTGACTTGATATAGATCGAGTTAGATATAGCTCTTAGGGTTAATGGAATCAAAGGATATGGGGAGAAAGCAGGAACCAGGGTACTGATTCTGGATGATCAAAACAATAACCTATTTCAGGGGCAAAAAGCAAACAATTGGAGGAACTCAGATGGCCAGACAGCATCAGTGGAGGGAGAAGGACAGACAATGTTTCGGATGGAAACCCTTCTCAGACTGATGAACATTTCAAAAGGTTCCAATTTTCACATCTGAAAATACGAGTAGAAAATGGAAATCTGCTGTCAACCAGCTTCACTCATGTAACTAGATTAATTCAGCATTGAAGCATGTTCAGTTTTTAAATTAGACCAGCAGCTCCACAAGGCCTTCACCACTGCTACAGCTATTCACACTATGTCTCATTAAGAACCTTTTGATGTCTTTCTTTTTAATGCCACTTTGGTCATTAAAAAGACCTATTTCCTACTCATCACTTAACACAGTGGAGGTCATTCCATTTACTTTTCAATATGTGTGACTGTGGTGTATTTCTGCATCTCTCCCCTGCTTATTTTGTAATGACGTAATACCTCTCTGTGATCCATAGCCAAAATGTATTTTCTGATCTTTCCCCCGATGCTGCCAGAACTCAAAGGTGGTTGTAGTGATTGCTTTCTTCTACCACAAAGGCAGCGATTTCAGATTGACTCCTTTGGATCGCCTCCATCTAACCGATTCATCAATTGGTAGTGAAACTCTTCGTTGCAGTAAAAGAAATGGACTGAAATGCTGTCAAATTAAGGGCTCCAGACAGTTGGCACAGATGTGTGTGCACATTTTGTTTCTCCAAATGTTCCATGGAACAAAGATTTCAGTGTGCATGGGCACCACTCAACAAACAAATCAGGTTTCATGGAGAATTGCCATCAATTAAATTGCAGGCTGAATGAAGTAAACATTAAACGGGCACATAATAAAATTGAACAGATGTACATTTTCAATCCAGTTAAAATACTATATTACGTGAAATGCCATGACCTATGAATATTTCCACAAATCAGTTCAAGTGGCATATGCAATAACTTTGCAAACAATGAGTGCCCTCCTACACCGGAGACACCAACTGCACATCAGGTGACTGCTTTAGCAAGCATCTTTAAATAATCTGCCAGTGCGATCCCAAGTTTCCAGTTAAAAGTCACATTAATTCTCCATCTCACATTGACCAATATGTCTGTGGCCACCTACACGGTTGTAACAAGACACTGCAAAAGATTGTGGAACAGTACTTAATTTTCTCCCTGGGCATGTTATAGCCCTCCAGCGTTAATCTTGAATTTGAACTTTCACGTTACCCACTTTTCTCTGGGGGTTTTTCGAACTGACCAGTTCAACACTTGGTCTTCAATCTGTAACCCTGGTTTAGTCTTACTCTGTCCATTAGCACAGCCTAACCTGATTGACATGTCCTACAACTCTGCAGCTTTTATGTCCCTTTGCTCATGTTCTCTTTCACTAATTGTCTCATTTCACAAGTTTTATATTCTCTCTCTAACTGCTCTCATTAACCTATCAACCAGCTAGCTTCTTCCTCAGCTTATCCTCACTGGAATCCTTGTCTCACCCCAATTCCTTTATCTTATTCAGCTTCTTACCACCTTCTCCGCAATTTAAAATTATTACTTTGCTTTATTTCCCAGTTCTCATGAAGGTTTTCAGCCTGAAACTTTATCTCTGATTCTCCTTTTACAGATGCTGCCAGTGTTTCCAGCAATTTCTACTTTCATTATCTTGGTGGACCCTTTCACTGCTATTCCTATGTGGTGACTGTTGAGATGGACATGGCTAATGTCCTCTGGTCTTCTGGAACTATGAGGTGTGTAGGCAATTACTTGCAAGATCCACACTGTTGAAAATAAGTATTCCCCAACTGCTTTAGGTGTAATTCATGATTTAAAAGATAATGTTCTCGACTCTATCAATGCAGATTCAATTGTCACTAAAGAATTTTAGGCTAACAATTCATTTAAGTGTCATAGTTATGCCAACCCATCTCTCTTGTGCACAGGTTTAAGAAGGAACCGGAGATGCAGTTCCTTCTGAAGAAGCGTCTTGACCCGAAACGTTTCCTATTTCCTTCGCTCCATAGATGCTGCCTCACCCGCTGAGTTTCTCCAGCATTTTTGTCTACCTTCTCTTGCGCACAAGAAGCTTTATAGGGCAGGTGGACATAACTGAAACAAATTTGAAGACCAGTTGAGTGTTTTTACCATTTTTTGCTTTATACTCTTTCTCCAAGTCACTACAAAACTTTCAACTGCCAACCAGTCATAGTGAGGAGCACAATGCTACAGGTGAACTGACAACTGATCAAACAACTAATTTTTCCAAAAATTTGCATTGCTAATACATCTTTGCGTTCAGAAACACGGTAGCTTCCGCCTTCCCAGAAGAGCAAGACATTAGTTACACAAATCTAATTTGTTTTAGACCAGGGGTGGGGAACCATTTCATGTTGGAATGCCGCATTAAGTTAGCTATAATCTAAGAAGACCACTTCCAAGAAACTTCATTTAGATATACTTCAAAATATACATTATTTTGTTAAAATAGCCCTCATGATTTACTAATGTTTTAATTGTGGCCGTCAGTCAGGGATGATCATTTTGTTGAATCTTCTTTTACTCTTTGGTATTTTAAATATGTTCACTTTATGATTAAATAAAAATAATAAGACGATATTAAAAAACATATTAATAAAACTAAAAGGTAAACAAAAATGCTGGAGAAACTCAGTGGGTGAGGCGGCATCTATGGAGCGAAGGAAATAGGCGACGTCTCGGGTCGAGACCCTTCTTCAGACCTGCAAAGGCAGGCATCATCATTATATTTTATTATTTCAGTGTTATTTTTGGCCAATACCATCCAAGGAGTTGGTGGAAATCAGAAAAATAAACTCTAGCATTGTTCCGTACACTCATCTAATTCACTCCAAGAAATCAGTTACTTACCTAGAATTGCGGGATGACTGGTCTGGTTTATTTCTATTGGAACGTCCTGTAAATCACAAAAAAAGGCATTTAGGATTTAGCCAATTCATGCCGTTCTTATCAAACAGCTTATTGAATACGAGTAGCTGTGTGTAAGTCTGCATACATGTGTGAAAACTCAGGAAACAATGTTATTAACCCCTTTCAACAGAGGATGCATTGTAAACCCCATAATTATCACATTAGCGTACTGGTGCTTTACAGCCTTCCGAACAAACAAAATACCTGGATCTAATGTCTGATTTATTTGTGTAAAATTAAATAACATTTCAGATTGAAGACCCTTCATCAGACGTTATTGTACCAAGAGTGGCTGCATGCAACATTACTGCATCACTTGGATTTCCTTTAAAGCAGTACAAAGAAGCGCAGAAAGAAATTTTTATAAAGAGATGGAATGTAATACTTTATTGTCACATGTGACAAGGCACAGTGAAATCCCCCCTTCATTGTTCTTTCCCCCCCACTTCCCTCCCTCCCCCCACTTCCCTCCCTCCCCCCCCCACTTCCCTCACCTCCCCCCCCCCCCACTTCCCTCCCTCCCCCCACGATAGTCCCGATGATTTGCTATTACCAGATTTAGACTACCACTCGGATTTAAAATCTACCGCAGTAATCTCACAATTCCACATTCAAACAAAGTTAACAAATACAATCTTGGATCCTCAATGTTTGGATGTGACCGATTATTATTCCTTCTTTCCTGTTGTATTAGAATCACATTGCTCAAAAGTTGCCACATATCTCCAAATCCTGAAGCTACTCTAATCCACCCATTTACTCTAAACATAATCTTTTGATATACCATTGTTACACATTTTACAAGCATTTGCTCCAGATCAGATTCATGAAATGTAAAAGTCAGTCCTGCTGAGTTTTGCCAGCATTTTCGGTTTTTATTTCAAATTTTCCAGCAACTGCAGTTTATTTTATTTTCCAAGAATAGAACTGAAAAAATTTCTCCAGGCAATGCGATGATGTATAGATTCTCCAATGAATCAAACAGCATGCATTCTTTTTCTGGTGGCAAAATATTGGGAATTACACCATCAGGAATTGTGGCGGCTTGGAAAATTACAGAAATGTGTCATTACGTCCCCACAAAGAAAGTTTATAACATAAACCTATTGTAAAACAATGCATCAACTTTTCTGATATATCTGAGCACAATCGGTGCTTAGAATATTCACAATCATTATCTGAATGATCTTGCTACATTAAAATTTGGTGCAAATAATGTTCGTAATAACCACTGACACTGACTTATCTTTGTGAAACAGTGTTTCAAATCAGAACTAAGAACCTGACAAATGCAAGTTTGAGCATTTGTGCTTTTATGTATTGGTGTGGCAGCAACATCATCCACATTCCAATCTCTCCTGGCATCTTACCTCCCTTTGCCGTTATTACTCCAGTAACTACAGCTTCAGGAGAATCACTGATAGAAAACACAATCTCTACCATGGAGAAAAGCAGCAAATCTCACAGGCTTTGGGACAACATAAATGGCAGCAATTTAAAAAAAAACTGTAAAATGTAGTTACAAACTTGAATGCCAGACTTCACCAATGTGCATGCATTGCTTCGTATTTGATGAAAGACAGCAAACACCCTACCTCCAGTGATGAAAGCACAAATGATACATGAGGAAAATGAGGTCCACATCTTATGTTAACTCTGTTTGCCCCAAAAATTGCAAGCAAACGCATGGCCTTCAGAATTAAATAATTGCTGTACTATATGAAAAAAGAAGTGCTGTTAATAACCAATACAAAATTCTCAAGGCACCCATGACAAAATAATAATGATCCACATCCAATGACAGTTTATTTCTTTGGTCCAACTAGGTCATTCAGAATACCAAAACATAAATGCAAAAAGGACTTAGTGTTCTACATAGGATGTGTTTTGAAATGGATTCTTTCAATACATGGAACTTTACAAAGGGACAAACCACAACTAACATCACACACAGACAATCCAAACAACAAGTTCCTAATCTCAGCCTGGTCATCAAAACACTCCGTGTATATTCAGACAGGAAAAGGGAAGATTAAGTTAGTCTCCAGTCACTTACTTCAAAGAGCATTTTTTAAATTAGTTTGGAGAGCGAGTTGAAGCATGCATAGCAACCCAGCAACATGTTTTCAGCCAGAGGAGACCCAAGATGAACTGATAGACAATAGACAATAGGTGCAGGAGTAGGCCATTCGGCCCTTCAAGCTAGCACTGCCATTCAATGTGATCATGGCTGATAATCCACAATCAGTAGCCCGTTCCTTCCTTTTCCCCACATCCCCTGACCTACCTTTAAGACCCTTATCAAGCTCACTCTTGAAAGTATCCAGAGAACCGTCCTCCACTGCCCTCTGAGGCAGAGAATTCCACAGACTCGCCTCCCTATGTGTGAAAAGGTGTTTCCTCATCTCTGTTCTGAATGGCTTACCTCTTATTCTTAACATAGGGAATACGTTTCTGGCCTCTAGTGTCCAAACCATTAATAATCTTATATGTTTCAATAAGATCCCCTCTCATCCTTCTAAACTCTAGAGTATACCAGCCGCTCCATTCTCTCAGCATATGACAGCCCAACCATCCTGGGAATTAACCTTGTAAACCTATGCTGCACTCCCTTAATAGCAAGAATGTCTTTCCTCAAATTGGGGGACCAAAACTGCACACAATACTCCAGGTGTGGTCTCACTAGGGCCCTATACAACTGCAGAAGGACCTCTTTGCTCCTATACTCAACTCCTCTTGTTTTAAAGGCCAACATGCCATTTGCTTTCTTCACTGCCTGCTGTACATGCATGCTTACTTTCATTGAATGATAAACAAGGACCCCCAGATCCCGTTGTACTTCCTCTTTTCCCAACTTGACATCATTTAGTAATCTGTCTTCCTGCTTTTGCTACCAAAGTGGATAACTTCACATTTATCCACATTAAACTGCATCTACCATCATCTGCCCACTCACCCAACCTGTTCAAGTCTCCCTGCATTCTCATAGCATCCTCCTCACAGTTCACATGGCCACCCAGCTTTGTGTCATCTGCAAATTTGTTAATGTTAATTTGAATCCCTTCATCTAAATCGTTTATGTATATTGTAAATAGCTGCGGTCCCAGCACCGAGCCTTGCGGTACCCCACTCGTCACTGCCTGCCATTCTGAAAGGGACCCGTTAATCCCTACTCTTTGTTTCCTGTCTGCCAACCAATTTTCTATCCATGTCAGCACTCTGTCCCCATACCATGTGACCTAATTTTGCCCACTAATCCCCTATGTGGGACCTTATCAGATGCTTTCTGGAAGTCCAGGTACACTACATCCACTGGCTCTTCCTTGTCCATTTTCCCAGTTATATCCTCAAAAAATTCCAGATGATTGATCAAGCAGGATTGCCCCTTTGTAAATCCATGCTGACTCGGACCGATCCTGTTACAAATGTCCAAATGTGCCACTATTTCATCTTTTATGATTGACCAGCAACCTCCCCACACCGATGTCAGGCAAATTGGTCTATAATTCACTGTTTTCTCTCACCCACTTTTCTTAAAAAGCGGGATAACATTAGCTACCCTCCAATCCACAGGAACTGATCCTGAATCTAGAGAACGTTGGAAAATGATCACCAACGTGTCCACAATTTCTAGCCACTTCCTTAAGTACCCTGGGATGCAGACCATCAGGCCTTGGGGATTTATCAGCCTTTAGTCCCACAGTCTACCCAACATCATTTCCTGCCTCATGTGGATTTCCTTCAGTTCCTCCAGATCCTATGGCCACTAGTACATCAGGAAGATTGTTTATGTCCTCCTTAGTGAAGATGGATCCTGAAAGTACCTGTTCAACTCATCTGCCATTTCCTTGTTCCCCATAATAAATTCACCTTTTTCAGTCTTCAAAGGTCAAACTGGTCTTAACTATTTTTTTTCTTCTTCACATACCTAAAGAAGCTTTTACTATCATCCTCCTTTATATTCTTGGCTAGCTTACCTTCGTACCTCAGCTTTTCTCCCCGTATTGCCTTTTTGGTTGTCTTCTGTTTCTCTTTAAACATTACCCAATCCTCTTGCTTCCCGCTCATCTTTGCTCTGTTGTACTTCTTCTCTTTTATTTTTATACTGTCCCTGACGTCCCTTGTCAGCCACGGTCGCCCCTTACTCCCCTTGAAATCTTTCTTCCTCTTTGGAATGAACTGATCCTGCACCTTCTGTATTATTCCTAGAAATACCTGCCATTGTTGTTCCACTGTCATCCCTGCTAGGGTATCTTTCCAGTCGACTTTGGCCAGCTTCTCCTTCATGGCTCCATAGTCCCCTTTGTTCAACTATAATACTGACACATCAGATTTATCCTTCTCCCTCTCCAATTGTAGATTAAAACTTACCATATTACAGTCACTACCTCCTAATGGCTCCTTAACCTCAAGTTCCCTTTATCAAATCCGGTTCATTACACAACACTAAATCCAGAATTGCCTTCTCCCTGGTATGCTCCAGTACAAGCTGCTCTAAGAATCCATCTCGGAGGCACTCTACAAAGTCGCTTTCTTGGGGTCCAGTACCAAGACACCATATGCTCTAATTTTGCCCACTAATCTCCTGATTTTCCCAGTCTACCTGCATGTTGAAATCTCCCATAACAACCGTAGCATTACCTTTACGACATGCCAATTTTAACTCCTGATTCTACTTGCACCCTATATCCAGGCTACTGTTTGGGGGCCTGGAGATAAGTCCCATTAGGGTATTTTTACCCTTACAATTCCTTAGTTCTATCCATACTGACTCCACATGTCCTGTTTCATTGTCACCCCTTGCAAGGGACTGAATTTCATTCCTCACCAACAGAGCAACCCCACCCCCTCTGCCCACCTGTCTGTCTTTTCGATAGGTGGTATATGCTTGAATATTCAGTTCCCAGCCCTGGCCCCCTTGCAGCCATGTCTCTGTAATTCCCACAACATCATACTTGCCCATTTCTAACAGAGCCTCAAGCTCATCCACTTTATTTCTTATAATTTGCGCATTCATATAAAACACTTTGACTTTCGTATTCACCTTTCACAATTGGCCCAGACCTTGCTCTCTTATCCCTTCACGAACTTTCCTTCCTATTAATTTGGGAGTCTTTTATAACTTTTCCTGTACTCACTTCCCCTTTAACTCCATTTTTATACTCCAATTCCCCCCCCCCACTATTTAGTTTAAACCCACACGTGTAGCCCTAGCAAACCTGCCTGCCAGAATGTCGGTCCCCCTCCAGTTAAGGTGTAACCCGTCCCTTCTGTACAGGTCACCCCTACCCCAGAAGAGATCCCAGTGGTCTAAATCTAAATCCTTGCTCCCTGCACCAGCCCCTCAGCCACACGTTAAGACCCCTATCTGGCTGTTCCTATCCTCACTAGCACGAGGTACTGGAAGCAATCCAGAGATAACCACCCAAGAAGTCCTGCTTTTCAGTCTTCTTCCTAACTTCCTAAAGGGCCTGTCCCACGATGCGAGTTCACCCAAGAGCTCTCCTGAGTTTAAAAAAAAAATCAAACTTGTGGTACCTCATCACGAGTATTTTTTTACTCTTGGAAATTTTTCACACTTGAAAAGACTTCACGAGTTTCCGCGTTTCCCGAGTGCCTGCCGTTAGCATTATGAGCCGCTACTAGACATCCACGAGCTCCGACGTACCCGCTATGTACATTCTACGTACTTACCACAAGTTTAATTTTTTTTTAAACTCAGGAGAGCTCTTGGGTGAACTCGCATTGTGGGACAAGCCCTTAACTCTGGTCAGAAACAATACCTCAGCATATCTCACATTAAATAAATTAATTAAATATTCATAACTATCCTAATCTGAAGCATCCACAATCTTTCCCCATAATTCCCTTCTACAATACCGACTATACCCACAAATTGCAAGTCGCAACAGATTACATTAAATTTAGTTACAAGCATCCACAATTATGGAAACTCAGCTTTAATTCCTAGCAATTAACGTGTCACAGTTACAAAAGACAGTATCAATTCGTAATTAATCAATCAACGTTTTTAAAGTTTGCAGGACAGGGAAATGAAAAGTTGCAGTCGACAGACTCAAATGAGTTGCAACATGTTTTTTTAAAACATAGAGAAGTCTCTTTGGCACTGCCAGTCACAGATTTCTACTGATTTCTGCTCACTTAATGGGAGTTGTTGTCCTTGGCTATACACTAATGTGTTTGTGCAGAAACCGGAGCACAATCTCATCTCAGTTAAAGAGATAAATCAGCAGTTCAACATCCCTAGGCAGTGTGCTGGAGGGGTACTAAACGATTTCACACTGAGCCACCAGGGGTTAAGGGCAGATGACTAAAAGCTCATTAAAGAGAAAAGGGTTAAGGGCATCTTAAAAATGGTTCAAGAGGGTAAGAAAAATACATTTCACGAGTTCTGGTCTTTGTGGAAAAGGGCAGAGCCAGAAACAGGGGAGAAATTAATTTGGAGGATCCAGAGATTTCTGTGTTAAAGTGCACAGACAGTAAACGGTTGGGCCCTGGGGCGTGTTGTAGAACAGAGAAAACGAGGGGTGCAAGTACATAGTTCCGTGAAAGTGGTGACAGAGGTGGACAGGCTGGTGAAGAAGGCTCCTGACACATTTGCATTCATCGGTCAACGCAGCGTTTCTCAACCGGGGCCTCCCGGAAGGCTAGGGGTCGCTAGGGGTTCAGAGAGAAATAGTGATAAATAGGCTAATCATATGTAAATGCATTTGAGTTATTTTTGTATTTAATTTCATATTCATAATTTTATTATACACGTATGGCATATTTAGCGACATCTATACGGAGCCAGTGTGACACGGCCTTTAGTGGTCAGTGGACAGGAGCTGTACGTGACGGAATTGTGTATCATCGTGTGAAAGATACATCTTCTAGGTGCACTGGGACGCATCCTCAGTGATGTGACCTGGGGTCATCGGGTGTTTCGGGTCTCACAACATCAGACACCCTCGCCCAGGCGACCCAGCCGGGGTTGATCAAGCCCCGACTTGCGTCCCAGCAGCAACCGCCCACGGATCAGCCCTCTTAATCCAAAGCCACCTGGTGGCTTGCTCTGCGGCTTCGCTTGCGGATTGAATGGCCCTCTTCTTTGCCAGTCCCGCAATGCCCAACTGGTTGAGGACTTTGCAAAGTGAGCATCCTGCAAAGCCTCTACAGCCCACCTCTATGCATAGTGACTCACTCGAGTGGACACATGCACGGTCTCCATCAGTCCCGTCTCTGCTTCCTGGCACGCAGGTACAGTCCCTCATTCACCCACGTCCTTTAGTAATTTTTGTACCCATCATTTAGGGATGTTATGAGAATTTTAAATATTTATGTTTAAAACATAATTAAATATTATGTTTGGGGAAAACAAATGGTCGGCACGGACTGGAAGGGCCGAGAGGGCCTGTTTCCATGCTGTAATTGTTATATGGTTATATGGTTTATGTCTAAAAACATTTTATTTTTTGCTTAAACCAGTTATCAGAAAATTATAGTATGTTTGCCTTATAAACTTTAAGTTTATGAAGGAGAAAGAAAGAGATTAATAAAGATATATAATGATTTTTATGTAGGGGTTCCCCGAGATGAATTATTTCAAAGGTTCCGCAAGGATAAAAAGGTTGAGAACAGCTGGCTTAGTGTATCGAGTACAGGACTTACGATGCCACAAATTTGTTAAGGCCATATTTGGAGCATAGGTAGTTAAAACATAGAAAATAGGTGCAGGAGTAGGCCATTCGGCCCTTAGAGCCTGCACCGCCATTCAATATGATCATGGCTGATCATCCAACTAAGTATCCTGTACCTGCCTTCACTCCATACCCCCTGATCCCTTTAGCCACAATGGCCACATCTAACTCCCTCTTAAATATAGCCAATGAACTGGCCTCAACTACCTTTTTTCTTCATATGGGGGTCCTACCATCCCAGGAATCAGTCTGGTGAACCTTCTCTGTACTCCCTCTATGGCAAGAATGTCTTTCCTCAGATTAGGAGACCAAAACTAAATGCAATACTCCAGGTGTGGCCTCACCAAGACCCTGTACAACTGCAGTAGAACCTCCCTGCTCTTGTACTCAAATCCTTTTGCTATGAATGCCAACATACCATTCGCTTTCTTCACTGCCTGCTACACCTGCATGCCTACTTTCAATGACTGGTGTACCATGACACCCAGGTCTCGTTGCATCTCTCCTTTTCCTAATCGGCCACCATTCAGATAATAGTCTACTTTCTTGTTTTTGCCACCAAAGTGAATAACCTCACATTTATCCACATTATACTGCATCTGCCATACATTTTCCCACTCACCCAACCTATCCAAGTCACCTTGCAGCCTCCTAGCATCCTCCTCACAGCTAACACTGCCCCCCAGCTTCGTGTCATCCGCAAACTTGGAGATGTTGCATTCAATTCCCTCATCCAGATCATTAATATATATTGTAAATAGCTGGGGTCCCAGCACTGAGCCTTGCGGTACCCCACTAGTCACTGCCTGCCATTCTGAAAATGACCCGTTTACTCCTACTCTTTGCTTCCTGTCTGCCAGCTAGTTCTCTATCCACATCAATACTGAACCCCCAATACCGTGTGCTTACCGAGTATACAAATCTCTTATGTGGGACCTTGTCGAAAGCTTTCTGAAAGTCCAGATATAACACATCCACAGGTTCTCCCTTATCCACTCTACTAGTTACATCCTCAAAAAATTCTATAAGATTCGTCAGACATGATTTACCTTTCATAAATCCATGTTGACTTTGTCCAATGATTTCACCGCTTTCCAAATGTGCTGCTATCCCATCTTTAATAACTGACTCTAGCATTTTCCCCACTACCGATGTTAGACTAACTGGTCTGTAATTCCACGATTTCTCTCTCCCTCCTTTTTTAAAAAGTGGGGTTACATTAGCTACCCTCCAATCCTCAGGAACTACTCCAGAATCTAAAGAGTTTTGAAAAGTTATCACTAATGCATCCACTATTTCTGGGGCTACTTCCTTAAGTACTCTGGGATGCAGCCTATCTGGCCCTGGGGATTTATTGGCCTTTAATCCATTCAATTTACCTACCACCACTTCCCGGCTAACCTGGATTTCACTCAGTTCCTCCATCTCATTTGGCCCCTGGTCCCCTGCTATTTCCGGCAAATTATTTATGTCTTCCTTAGTGAAGACAGAACCAAAGTAGTTATTCAATTGGTCTGCCATGTCCTTGTTCCCCATGATCAATTCACCAGTTTCTGACTGCAAGGGACCTACATTTGTTTTAACTAACCTCTTTCTCTTCACATATCTATAAAAACTTTTGCAGTCAGTTTTTATGTTCCCTGCCAGTTTTCTTTCATAATCTATTTTCCCTTTACTAATTAAGCCCTTTGTCCTCCTCTGCTGGACTCTGAATTTCTCCCAGTCCTCTGGTAGGCTGCTTTTTCTGGCTAATTTGTATGCTTCATCTTTTGTTTTGATACTATCCCTGATTTCCCTTGTTATCCACGGATGCACTACCTTCCCTGATTTATTCTTTTGCCAAACTGGAATGAACAATTGTTGTAGTTCATCCATGCAGTCTTTAAATGCCTTCCATTGCATATCCACCGTCAAGCCTTTAAGAATCACTTGGCAGTCTATCTTGGCCAATTCACATCTCATACCCTCAAAGTTACCTTTCTTTAAGCTCAGAACCCTTGTTTCTGAATTAACAATGTCACTCTCCATCCTAATGAAGAACTCAACCATATTATGGTCACTCTTGCCCAAGGAGCCACGCACAACAAGACTGCTAACTAACCCTTCCTCATTACTCAATACCTAGTCTAGAATAGCCTGCTCTCTCGTTGGTTCCTCTACATGTTGGTTTAGAAGACTATCCTGCATACAATCCAAGAAATCCTCGTCCTCAGCACCCCTGCCAATTTGATTCACCCAATCTATATGTAGATTGAAGTCACCCATTATAACAGTTTTACCTTTGTTGCACGTGTTTCTAATTTCATGTTTGATGCCATCCCCAACTCCACTACTACTGTTAGGTGACCTGTACACAACTCCCACTAGCGTTTTCTGCCCCTTAGTGTTTCGCAGCTCTACCCATATCGATTCCACATCCTCCAAGCTAATGTCCTTCCTTTCTATTGCGTTAATCTCCTCTCTAACCAGCAACACTACTCCACCTCCTTTTCCTTTATGTCTATCCCTCCTGAATATAGAATATCCCTGGCTGTTCAGCTCCCAGTTTTGGTCACCCTGGAGCCGTGTCTCCGTGATCCCAACTTAACCACTTCTGCTACAATACAATAATCGTTATCCTATGAAACTCTGTGTTACAGAAAATTTTGTTACAAAGAGAATTGTAACTGGTCCGGACTCAAAACGTCACCTATCCATTTTCTCCAGAAGATGCTGCCTGACCCACTGAGTTACTCCATCACTTTACATCTTTTATAGAATTGTGAACAGTTCTGGTTTCCCTGCTACAAAAAGGATGTCAATAAACTGGAAAAGGTGCAAAAAAGCTTTACGAGAATGTTAAGGGGACGAGGGAGCTTGAGTTAGAGAGGCTAGATCAGGGGTTCCCAACCTTTTTCGTCCTGTTTTCCCCTGGCAATGTTAGTAGCACATAACAATGTTATTTCACTTATTTATGAACAACTAATGATGAACAGGACCAAACAGAACCTGAACCAATCACAGTCAGTCAATGAGAAAAAATATGCACAAATCCAGAATCAACAAATGTACCCTCCAGGTAGGCAAAATTTACCCCAGGTAGGGAACCCTTGCTCTAGATAGACTAGGACATTTTTCCCTGGTACGTAGGAGGCCGAGGGGTGATCTTATAGGGATATATAAAGTAATGAGGGGCATAGATGAGGTAAACTGCCAGCCACAGTCATTTCCCATGGGTAGAGGAGTCTAAAACTAAAGGGAATAGATAGATTTAGGTTAAGAGGGGGAAGATTTAAAAGAGACTACATAGATAGGAAAGGGTTGGAGTGATATGGATCAGGCGCTGGCAAGTGGGACTAGCTTGGTTAGGCAACTTGGTTGGCACGGATGAGTTGGGCTGAAACGGGGAAAGGTTTACACGGAGTACATTGAAAACATTGGTGAATTTCAGTCATGGTGTTGCTTAACCCAGATAGCACACGAGTGCTCCTGATTGAAATCTGGTGCGCATTAGGACCAATGCAGCAGGATTTTGGATATAATCAGGTGGGCTTAGTGAGGGAAGCTAACCAATGTCCAGCACCGACATTCAATGTGATCATGGCTGATCATCCCTAATCAGTACCCCATTCCTGCCTTCTCCCCATATCTCCCGACACCGCTATTTTTAAGAGCCCTATCTACCTCTCTCTTGAAAGCATCCAGAGAACCTGCCTCCACCACCCTCTGAGGCAGAGAATTCCACAGCCTCACAACTCTCTGTGAGAAAAAGTGTTTCCTCATCTCCGTTCAAAATTGCTTACTCCTTATTCTTGAACTGTGACCCCTGGTTCTGGACTCCCCCAACATCTGGAACATGTTTCCTGCCTCTAGCGTGTCCAAGCCCTTAACAATCTTATGTGTTTCAATGAGATTCCCTCTCATCCTTCTAACCTCCTGAATGTACAAGCCCAGCTGCTCCATTCTCTCAGCATATGACAGTCCCGCCATCCCGGGAATTTACCTTGTAGCATATGACAGTCCCGCCATCCCGGGAATTAACCTTGTACAAGGCCGCTGGATGTCGAGGCTGTGAAGTGGTCAGGCAGTGCGGGGTGAGGCCAAGCTGGGTGTCAGCCCGCGAGCAGACGCTGAAGCTACATTGTTGGACAATGTCCAAAGAGTCAGCGTGAAAAAGAAATAATCGCTACAGCACTCTTCTCACTTCCGTGACCAGCCTCTTTCACCTCTCTTCCATCAAACTGGTGTTCCAGATGCCCAGCAGATACAGATCATTGTTTATTGCAGTCCCGGGTAAACTTTAAAGTATCAGCACTTTGGCTTTGCAAGTCTGGCAAGGTACATGTGATTGGAGATTATTACATGTACGAGAATTGTGGAGGTAAAGAAATCAAGAATTCCCACAATGAAAGTCCACTTGATTACAGTGACTTCACAATTTGGAGAAAAAGCTCACACGTGCACACAAAGAACATCGCTTGCAGGGCGCGTATGATCCCTGTATCACACCACAATAGTCACACAATATGCACCATCATCACTGGTTTAACCAGAGGCCAAAGTCAGCACAAACAGCCACATTATTTTCACCTCTGCTGAAAGCACGGAACAACTCGACCAAAATATAGTTAGAAAATATAGTTAGTTATAATTAGAAAATACTTTATATATAGTTAGAAAATACTTTTTTACAAACCGTGTGAAGAGTGGATAACTTTCTCTCCTCCTCGAGTAAATATCGAGCAGGCAGCCCCTTGAAGCTTCTATCACTTCGCTGGTGTGATGTTACAGTAAACTAAAGCAGAATACACAAATCAGCCAATAACCACAGCGCTAACCAGCTTCCTCTTCAAGCAGCACCTACTGTGTCCGACAGGAATGCTGTTTTTCAGGAAGTTGAGAGAATGCCTTTTGCAGGAAGTTGCAAGAATGCCTTTCACCGTTCCTTGTCCATGTCAGCAGAGGAAGTTTCTCTCTATTTTGAGCCTCAGAGGTTGGGCTACTTTGTAACAAATAGGCAGATGATAGAAAACAAAGCAAGAGGAGGAGCATAAAGTACAGCCATTGAACAAACACAGTTTGTTCTGTTCATACCAATTACGGATTAAAATGACATTCGCCAAACATGCTGATGTGAGCAATTGGATTCAACACAATTTATGATATTTGGTCCACGGTGCAAGTCAGTTCTCAATCCACATGGATTTCTAAATATGGGCAATACTCCCACACATTCCCATCACAAAATCTCAGACTTTGACTGGCTTGCCTGCTTTTTCCTTCTCACTATTCCCTGGTCACTTCACTGCCAGGATATTTGAATCACTGCAGCATGGAAGGCTGGAATATTGCCGCTGCATCCTGTACTGACTCTCTGCAAAAACAATCTACTTTGCCTCTTGCCAAAAACCTTTATATCGGCATTTTGTTTTCCAATTCAAGTAACCCTTCCATCCAGAGTTCCCCACTCTCTCCTGATCCAACTAGGTCCTCTCAATTTTCTTCCCTTTCCAGCCCCAGCCCCCCACCAACCCCCCCCCCCCCCCCCCGCATCAGCCATCCTGGTTCCATTCACCTACTACCTACCTACACTCTTCATCCACCCGATCCCCACCCCCCCCCCCCCCCCATCTCATTCCATCTGCCCTTCATCTAACCCTTAATGATTCTCTTCCATGCACATTGGTCCTGCTTATCATCGCTCAGCCGCTGTCTCCACCTTCACCCTCCCCTCACCCGCCCAGGCTTTTACCTTTTCTGCTTCCCCCTTTCACTCATCTCCCTCTTTCTCCATTTCACCTATCTGCCCATCACCTATCCTTTTCCAGAACTCCTATCATGATCTGTCTCACTTTTACCCCTCTTATTGTCAGCTTCTCACTCCACTCTCAATCCTGATGCAGGGTCTCGAGCCAAAGCATTGACAATTCCCCCCCCCCCCCCCCCCCCCCCACAGGTTCCCACTCCACCCACTGAGTTCCTCCAGCAATATCTTTCGCTGTTGCTTCCTCGTTTCTTTTTAAATCTTCATTTTTCCCCAACTTCCGCATTCTAGTTGTTTCCTGCACTCCTCCGAAACTGAACAGATTCACTGGAAGACATATCACACCATGGAACTCCTTAAAATAAAGGAATGTCAAAATCCAAGGCAACAAAATAAAATCTGCCCCTCCTGCAGCACCATAGTCCTGAAAGTGGTGGTTTAAGCGGGATCGCTGGTCGGCGCGGACCTGGTGGGCTGAAGGCCTGTTTCTGCACTGTACCTCTAACCTAAAAACTAAACCAAAAAAACGAAACTAAACATAGTTTTACTGATTGGAAGCATTGCTACACTCTCTTCCAAATGGATCACAATTGTAGTTCTCCATTGCTCTGATCTGGTCTGGAGGGGGGTGAAAGTAATTTCCTGTCCAAAATGCCAATTGGTGTCGCTGCCAAGCAGAACATCAAAAAATGGGAAGTAACTGAATCAACTGGAGTTATATGATGTAATAACATGTGGCAGTGGAAACGAAGCTTCAGGTAGGGCTGCTGCCTCACCAGCCAGCAACCTGCCATTCATCCGAACTTGTGGTTCCCTGTGTGTTGAGTTCCTATGTTCTCTCTATGGTTCTCTATTTTCTTCCCACCTCCCAAAAACGTGCTGGTTTGTAGGTTTGTGGGTTCCTGTAAATAATTTCTACTCCAGGGAGATGCTCTGAAAATCAGAGTAGAGTTGATCAGCATATTAGGAAAGCAGGATACAGGGAAATAAGTAAGGTATGGGATGGCTCAGTGAGCCAGTACAATCTTTACAGGCTGTATGGCCTCATTATACGTCGTGACAATCATAAAAACATCAGATCTCTAATCAAATACAAGGAATATTTATGTTCTTATGATTCTGACTGTGGCCAGACAGGTGGTGTCCATCTGGCCAAGAAGTGGTACTAATAAGCCTCACTTGAGGAGAACATTAAAGACATTTACCTAGAATGCATACTGTGACCCTGCTTCCCTCTCAACCTTCATTAGATAATGTTGCAGTGAGAAGTCCAGATTTGTAATTTAGTGAAGTAGGGTGCAGCGAGTCTAGGCCTGATAACTCACTGAAGTCACGACATTTCACTACAGATCAGAAATCCCAAGTAGGTCTGTACCCTGCCAGCTTCATAGAATACATCCAGAGATTCTCTTAAATAAGGAAGTCCATTTCCAACATGGATGCAGTTTCCAGGTGCCAGTGAAGAAAACATTGCAAATTTGTCATTCACAGGATTCTCCCCCCCCCCCCCCCCCCCCACGTGATCTATCATTTTCCATTTTAGAACAATAGCTTTTTCTTTCTTCTTTTCCACATGCTCATTCCTTTCTTTCTACTTATTTCTCCCAGACAGATCAGTCGCAATAACAAGACACAGCCAAGACCAACACCATTCATTCTCTCTTGCTTTCCATCCAATCATGGACATTATATTGATGAAAGGACATTACATGGAAATACTCAACGTTAACTGTCAACATCTGTAGAGAGGATCATATGTTACTTTATTAATACTCCAACACATTTTTAATATATTGTTTTAAAGATATTCCACGGTAATATTTCAGTGAGCCCCATAAGTTTAAAGAGAGCTTGTGAAACAGAACCAAGTACATTTCAAAGGAAAAAATGGGCACAAAATGCTGGAGTAACTCAGTGGGTTAGGCAGCATCTCTGGAGAACATGAATAGGTGATGTTTCAGGTCAGGACCCTTCTTCAGACTGAAGCACCACCTATCTAGAGAGATGCCCGACACTCTAACTTACTCCAGCAGATTTTTTTGGTGTTTTTTTAAAACAAACCAGCATCTTTCATTTATTGTTTTATATTGTTTAATGCTTTATGTGTCATTCCTAAATGTCACTATGTCATGTTGTCACTTGCGGGCGGAGCACCAAGGCAAATTTCTTGCATGTGAATACTTGGCCTATAAATTTCATTCATTCATCTTCAGTTCCTTGTTTTTCCAAGTTTTAAAGGAATGGGACAAACACAACCAGGGGACTTCAAAGAGAAAGCAGAGAGTAGCACCCCCCCCCCCCCCCCCCCCCACTCTCACTGGGAGCCCAAGAACTGAACTCCAGTGCATGAATGGGAATTTAATACCCTTTCTGATGGTATCCCTTCCTACATTTCACTCGTTACACACCGTAACTTGCTCTGACCATGCTTACTTTCCACTCGTTGCCCGTCTTGGAAGGGTGTATACTTAGCCCCTGCAATTAGTTTCTCAAAACTAAAATATCTTCTTGCTCCACGTTTTGAAACCCTCCCTTCCCGCTCATTTTACAAAAAGCAAACATCTACCTATGTAGATACAAGGAACTGCAGATGGTGGTTTGGTTTAAAAAAAAATCGAAGTGTTGGAGTAACTCAACAGGTCAGGCGGCATCTCTGGAAGACATGGATAGATGACGTTTCCTGTTAGGATTTTTCTTCAGACCGATTGCAGTGGTGGGAAAGAAAGCTGGAAAAGGGGTGGGAGCGAGACAAAGCCTGACAAGTGTCAGGTGGATACAAGTGAAGGGGGGGGGGGGGGGTTGCCAGATGGGTGCCAAAGGGCAGAGATGAAAATAAAATAAAATGTTATAACGCAAGGAAAAATGTTCCTGATGTTGGGGGATTTCAGAACCAAGGGTCACAGTTTAAGAATAAGGGGTAGGCCATTTACGACTGAGATGAGGAAAAACGTTTTCATCCAGAGAGTTGTGAATCTGTGGAATTCTCTGCCACAGAAGGCAGTGGAGGCCATTTCACTAGATCAGAGCTGCCAAGTTTTGTCAGAGCATTTCGGTATTCTAATAACTGAAAATCAGTATTTTGCTGAGGAAATCAGTATTTTTACGCGGTGCCATTTTGCTTGCACGAGTACAAGAATGCATAACTTTGCTACCAATTGACATGTCTTCTATGCACCTTACTTGACAGTGCATTAATTGCCATCTCTTTGTATGCTGCTGTTTGAACGGCTGCTTCCTGCTTTTAGCACCAGATAATGATGTAGAAGCCATTTTGGAAGCCTCCCTCTCCCTCCCTCGCTCTCTCTCCCTCCTTCCCCTCTTTCCCTACCTCTCCCTCCCTCTCACCTGTAGCGGGACAGGCAGATCAAAGCGTACAAAAATAATCATCCAGGTCTTGAAATTTAAAATACTAATAGATTTAATCTGCTATAATTTTTAGAGTTACAGTATGACTTTTTATACCCTTGCATTTTTTAAGCAGCAAGATGAAACAGGAAGTCGAGCCGATTTTAAAAAAAAAATCAGTGTTTTACAAAGCAAATCCGTATTCTTATCGCATGTCGTACAAAATACGGAAAATCTGTACTACTTGGCAGCTCTGCTAGATGTTTTCAAGAGAGAGTTAGATTTAGCTGTTAGGGCTAAAGGAATCAAGATATATGGGGAAAAAAGCAGGAACGGGGTACTGATTTTGAAGGATCAGCCATGAACATAAAATGGCGATGCTGGCCCGAAGGGCTGAATGGCCTATTCCTGCACCTATTTTCTATGTCTCTAAGGAGTGAAATGTGAGCTAGGGGAAGGGATATACGTGGATGGGGTTGTGGGGATGTGAGGAAAGGGGAGGGAATAGAGGGAAAAATGGATGTGCATCCGGCTGGGTAATAGAGAAGGGGGGGGTGAAAGAGGGTGGGGGTGGGGGGGGGGGGGGGGGTTGGGTTGTTATCCAAAATTGATAATTTTGAAGTTCTTACCATTGGCACCTGCTGTAAATATGAAAGCAAGTAGTACCCGAAATACTCAGAAGGTCATGATGGGATTTTGAACATTTTCCATTACACTGAAACATTTTTTTCACACAAGCTCTATGTTTCCATTTAAATAGTCATAAGAACATAGAAGCAGGAGCAGGCTATTGGACCATTCAAGCCTGCCCTGCCATTTAATAAAAATCATAGCTGACCTCAACTCCTCCTGCCATTTCTCCATTCTGTGATCTATCAAATATCATATCCAGCTCCACTTTAAATTCTTCAAATAACAGTTTAAATAATAGCTTCCATCACCAGCCAGGACAGTTAATTCAAGAGATTCGCCACCCTCTGCCAGAACTAATTTCTACATTCCTCAGTTTTACATGAATTGCCCCTTAGCTTTTGCAGCTTTCTCTATCAGACTGAACAAGGTGAATGGGTGGCACGGTGGTGCAGCCGTCGAGAGGCTGCTTTACAGCGAATGCTGCGCCGTAGGCCCAGGTTTGATCCTGACTATGGGTGGTGTCTGTACAGAGTTTGTACATTCTTCCCATGACCTGCGTTGGCTTTCTACGAGATCCTCAAATTCCTCCCACACTCAAAAGATGTGCAGGTATGTAGGTGAATTGGCTTAGGAAATGTAAAAATTGTCCTTCGTGGGTGTAGGATAGTGTTAATGTGCGGGGTTCGCTGGTCGGCGTGGACCCGGTGGGCTGAAGGGCCTGTTTCCATGCTGTATCTCTAAATTAAATAAACAAAACTATTGCTAAACTCCAACCCATTTACAATGAAGGCCAAAATGATTTGATTTTTCTTACCAAACTGCATGACTCACACTTCTCAACAGTAAATTCATTTGCCAGACTTTGTATTTACTTTTTCAATCTAGCTATAACCCACAGCAGAATCAGAGTATCCTGATCATAACATGCCCCTCCAATTATTTTCGTATCAAAGGCAAATTTGGAAACCTTACATAATGTTTCTTCCTTCAAGTAATTAACGTGAATAATGAACCAAGCCAAGAACTGATCCCTGCAATATTCCATTAGTTACCCCCTTCAGTATGAACAGGACCCACATATTTCAACTTGCTGTCTTCTATGAGACAGCCAGTTTTCCAAAACATTTCCTCTGATATCATAGACCTTTATGGTTGAAAATATTGCAATGGGAAGTTGAGGTTCAAAATAAAAATAATTATGCACAAGTATTGTCCAGACTAATGCAACGTAAATAGGAAAAATGAATCGTTTAAAATGGAAAGAAAAGCAGAATCAACAAATGCTTCATTATGAGGGTCTGAAGAAGGGTCTCGACCTGAAACGTCGCCTATCTCCTTCGCTCCTTAGATGCTGCTGCACCCGCTGAGTTTCTCCAGCTTTTTGTGTACCCTCGATACTCCAGCATCTGCAGTTCCTTCTTTAACAGCATTATGAATGCTATCGCTAACTGGATCTTTCAAATCATTGACCAGTGATAACATTTACTCTCCAACCTAATGTGTGAGCCTTTAAATGGAAGTTATATGTACTTAATATTTCCCATTTTTCTTCCCATCTGGTTTATTGGACAGTCAATCACAGAGAATATTCAATGCCTGAAAATGCCACTCTATATATCCACTCTGCACATTTATCAAGCGCGATAACCTCTCCCTAATAGTGGAAGGCTACTATAGTTCCATATATAGTGGATATTACAGCAGCAATACAATGGTAGTTTTGTAAGACTGCTTCAAATCAGTAGTTCTTTACATTTTTATATCATTGGCACTCCTTCCTGTGCTGCTTTTTAAATAATTTATTACACTATACACTTTAATTATCCATAAAAAATCAATTGAAAACATCATTCTAGATCTGATCTATTCTCATATTGGTCAGTGGAATAATGCCGAAATAAACAGGAAACTAAAGAAGAATCTGAAAGTAATAGCCATTATTCTGAGAGGTGGTGTTAAGTTAATGATGCTCAGCAACATTAAGTTGAATCAACGAGGATAGTCCTTCAAGCTGTCAAAATCATTTCAGTTCTTGCACCAATAAATGCAGGAAGTCTTTCCCAGAAATACAAAACACATTTTAACAGCTTAAATTAAAATTAAATGTTTGAAATTCAGAAGATCATCTTTGTACAAGCCTTTCCCACGCTTGTAAAGTGGCTACATTTCAAACAAAATGGCAAGTTAAAACAAGTTTGTTTTAAACATAAAGGAGTTACTACCCATATTCACACAAACATTTCCCCACTTCATAATTCAGAACAATAGACAGGCCTTTGGAATGGCAGGTTTACTAGCTAAGCAATATTGAGTTAAAGAACAAATCACTGTAAATGTATAAAACAATGTCTAGGAATATCCGGCAGGAAAGAGATAAATTGCTATCTGCACATCATTATTAACTGTTGAATGATTTGCACTGCTCCATCATTAGTTGCACAATAAAAACCTCATTATCAATTTGCCATGAATCTGTTGTAATTACACTGAATTGCAAAACAAACTCAAAAGGTTACTATTTTATGATGACGGAACCTTTCAATATTTGTTCAAAGGCATAGAAAAGAAGCACTTGAAATTATGATCTATTCTGAATGATAACAAATTGAAATTTAAATCTTTTCGTTTAGTTTAGAGATACAGCGCGGAAACAGGCCCTTCGACCCACCGGGCCCACATCGACCAGCGATTCCCACATATTAACACTATCCTACACACACTTGGGGCCATTTTTACATTTAACAAGCCAATTAACCTACAAACCTGTACGTCTTTGGAGTGTGGGAGGAAACTGAAGATCTCGGAGAAAACTCACGGGAAGAACGTACAAACTCCGCACAGACCGCGCCCTGAGTTGGGATCGAACCCGGGACTCCGGCGTCAGGCACAACTCTACCGGTTGCGCCACCGTGCCGCCCTGGACGGTGGAAAGAATTTTCTGGAAATAATTTTTCTTAGCATTCCTTTTATATTCCATAAGTGATAGGAGTAGAATAAGGTCATTTGGCCCATTGTCAACTCCGCCATTCAATCATGGCTGATCTATCTCTCCCTCCTAACCTCATTCTCCTGCCTTCACCCCATAACCTCAGAACCCTGTACTAATCAAGAATCTACCTCTGCCTTAACAAAACTGCACTTTTGTCTTAATCAAACCTTGTTTTCCCTTTTGACTTGAATCCACCTTTTTATTGTTTGTTATTTCAATGTTGTGACAATTAAATACTCGACACTTGACTCATATTTCTGTCCCATTGTTCTTTAAGTTTCCTGATGGTTCAGCGACCTCAACGCATCGTTATCAACTGCCAGCAATTTGCAGTACAAGATTCATTTAGTTTAAGTACAAGTGAAACAAACCAAATCACAGCACTCACCACATATTAGACAACTCCAGTGCATTCTGGAGCAATATTGTCTTTCCATTTCACCAAAAACTATCTGTATTTTTGTTAGCAGCAGGTAAAATGTTACCCTTCAAACACCGCATTCTCCATGAGTGAACTGATCCTCAAATCCCTTTTGGACCTGATGACCACAATGCATGCATGCCCTATTCCCATCTACACATAATAGTTTTTGGTAATATATGCGTGTTTCAACTGTTTCTTATTTTACCAGGAATGCTATGCTCCTGGCATTACTACAGCCTTGGATGAAAGAGTTAAATTCCAGTGGCAAGGTAAGAGTCATGGGCCTGTCCCACTTAGGCGATTTTGAGGTGACTGTCGGCTACTGTCATAGTCGTAGCAGGTCGCCGAAAAACTGGTGACTGAACTAATGGGCCTGTCCCACTTAGGCGATTTTTTTTAGGCGACTGCAACAATGGAATTCACCGAAGTCTGCACCGGCGACAACCTACGTCACCTGCCAACAACCTACATCCGCACCTACATCAAGCTACGCTCACTGGCGTCAAACCCACAGTCGCTGAAAAATGTTGAACATGTTGAAAATCCAGCGGCGACCAGAAAGACGCTAGGACTCTTTGGGCGACTGAGGAGACTACTCACGACCATACAGGCGACCATGTGGCGACTGCCTAGTCACCTATAGTCGTCTAAAAAATCGCCTAAGTGGGACAGGCCCATAACTGCATTTGACATCAAATCAGCATTTAACAGATTCTGGTATCAAGGGGTTGTGCAAAAATTGAATAATCATCAAGAGAAGAGCCTGCCACTGGTGAAGATTAAAAATCTCAGCCTAAGGATATTACATTGGAAGTTCCCTCGTTCTATGTCCTCAGTCCAACCATCTTTATTAGTTACTTTCTCACCTTGATCTGTTCACAAATGGACTAGGTTACTGATGATTGACAAACAATCAGGTCCATTTCCGCCTCCTCAGAAAATGAAAGAGCCAAAGGCAGAAAGCAACATGTCAGAGACAACTTTAATGCATGGGCCAATAAATAGCAAGTAACATTTGTGCTAGAGTGTTAGAAAGAGTTTTCAACCAAAATAAGTTTAACCCTAACCCTTGACATTAAATAACATTCACGTGACCGAGTATCCCAACATCAATTTCTCAAAGGTCACCGTTGACCAGAAATGTAACTGAGCCGGCCAAGAAGATAACGTGGCATCGAGAGGTGGTAAGAAACTGCAGAATATAACCAGCATGTTTCTCCCCCATAAAAAGACACAAACATCAGAAAAAAGATAATAGACAATAGGTGCAGGAGTAGGCCACCCGGCCCTTCGAGCCAGCACCACCATTCAATGTGATCATGGCTGATCATCCCCAATGAGTCACCCGTTCCTGCCTTCTCCCCATATCCCCTGACTCCGCTGTCTTTAAGAGCCCTATGTAGCTCTCTCTTGAAAGTATCCATAGAACCGGCCTTCACTGCCCTCTGAATCAGAGAATTCAACAGCCTCACAACTCTGTGTGACATTCAACGTCTGGATGAATAAAACTCTATAACCAAGTCACACAATCAGCTTCCAAGCTGAACTGGCCCTTTTGGTTGGTATCCCGTCCAATCCCGGCAACACTGGGTCTCTATGGCTGTAAGCTGCACCATCTACAAACAAAGATCAATAACTTATCAAGGATTTCCACCACACCTCTGTGAATTCTACAACCTGGAAGAACAAGGGCAACAGTACAGAATGGAACATCCTTTCTTCCAAGAAACCCAAGATTGTGATAAGGAAGATTATCACCATTCCTTCAGTGCCACTGGATCATGTTGACATTGAAAGAAGAAGGCCGAGCATCCACAAACCCGTGAGAGTCAAAAACTTCAATTTCCATATTGACAAGTTGCATCACGGACTGGTTCGGCAACTCGAACGTGTAAACTTGAGTGACAGACAGAAAAAAATATGTTTACATATCTGTGCAGGAAGGAACTGCAGATGCCGGTTTACACCGACACAAAATGCTGGAGTAACTCAGCGGGACAGGCAGCATCTCTGGAGAGAAGGAAACAGAGTCAGTGGAGAGGGAAACTAGAGATATGGAAGGGTAAGGTGTGAGAATGACAGATCAAAGCAGACGAAGTAGAGGGAAATGTGGAATGGTTTATCAGTCCGCCTATGCCTTCGCACTCTCTTGGTTCTTAACATTAACTCCTCCTCCCATTCCCAGACTGACCGTTCTGTGCTGGGCCTCCTCTGCTGTCAGAGTTAGGTCATAATACAAATTGGAGGGACAGCAACTCATATTTCGCAGAATAATAATTTTTGCATTTACTACTTGGCTTTCAGGGAAGAAAGAAAAGCTAATTAAATACGGTGGGGGAGTTCTTATTGCACATTATATTTCTTGTGTTTCCTTGCTACCAAATTCTACCATACATTGCAAGATGCATAACAATAAATGTATTCTAATTAAGTATCAGCATTCACTTCAAGAAAAAAGGACACAAAGTGCTAGATTAACTCAGCACTTCAAGCAGCATCTCTGGAGAAGTTGCTGCTTGATCCGTTAAGTTATTCCAGCACTTTGTGTCATGTTGTGTAGCCTAGCATCTGCAGTTTCTTGTTTCTTCAAGGAACTTTAGTTTGTAATAGTTGTGAATGAGTCACCAAGTACGAAGGTGCAATCAGTTTACATTGTTGATAAAAAGAGCAATACAATGAATAAAGGAGTGGCTCTGCAACATTATAAACATAGTGTTTCACTTTCGCTCTCGTTGCGAGTTGGGATATCACAGTGCTTGGCCATCATCTAGTATCTCACCCATCTGGTCATTAATGATGTACCAGCTATTCAATCATAGGTGTCACCACAGCTAAGCCAGATCCTGTCCTCACCTGATATGGAAATCCACAGGTTTACAAAGTTAATAGAAAGTGATCATGAAGAGTGGCCATGATCAAGTTTTCCACTCCTGACCCATGGTCACAGAACAATTGAATAACTTCTACCTCTGTCTACAACAGTGAAGTCCTGGGAGATCAGGGCTCAAACTTGTCTCCACCCGATGTGACTCAGCTCATTCCGACATTATCATTAATGCAATTGAAAGAATACCATATCAAGCAGAACAACCGAGTTACGTATATGACAACAAAACTGAATGAATTTAAAACCATCAGATTGTGTTCTCTTAAAAGTACCAAGGTTTTAAAAAAAAAAAATACAGATCTATCCTTAAAAGACAATAATATGTTCAAGGATCCAATAATTCTACTAGAGAGTAGTAAAGCATGAGCCACGTAACTATAATGCCCACTACAGTCCAGAACAGTTTTGAGTATTATTTCAAGATATTACAATGCTTGATGCTTCCAATTGTAATGATGTAAGATACACTGGTCAAAGTATGCAGCATTTTAAAACCATGATGGCCTCGCTCCTGCTTATTGGGTTCAATTGGCTTGATCTCAACATACTTTCACTGACGTCTTCCTAATCACCCCCGATTCATGCCAATGCCTTCAGCTGATTCCTGGGAATCTAACTCTTCACCTAACTTTCCTCCTTTAATTCCTCTTGTTCAACTCATTGGTCATCTGCTGTAATTTCCCCTTGTGACTCAGCAATACACATTGTTTGATAGCAAAGATTTGGCAGCACAGTGGCATAGCAGTAGAGTTGCTGCCTTACAGCGCCAGAGACGCGGGTTCAATCCTGATTACGGGTGCTGTCTGTACAGTGCTTGTACCTTCTCCCCATAACCTGCGTGGGTTTTCTCCAGGATCTCCGGTTTCCTCCCACACTCCAACAATGTACAGGTTTGTAGGTTAATTGGCTTGGTATAATTATAAAATTGCCCCTAGTGTGTTCAGTATAGCGTTAGTGTGCGGGGATCGCTGGTGGGCGCAGACTCGGTCGGCCGAAGGCCCCGTTTCTGCACTCTCTCTCTCTAAACTAAATTATAAAGATATCCCTAGATTTATGGTAAAAGCTACTATATAAATTGAAGTAGTTATTCTGAGATTAATATGTCGTATTGTCGCATACATTTGAAGTTTTTAACTTTTTCTTTTTTTCAAAAAAAAGTTGTTGCACATGTGCTGAAGCAAAAAAAATTAAGAAGTTAAACGTGGCCATTTCCATGATACTACAGAGTTCAATGTGTCAGGTTATAATTTAACTGAGCATGCTATTTCGTTTCTGCTGAACACACAGGAAGTAATTTTCCTGCCTGCACTTTTTGTCAATAAAATGGGCTCAAGATAGCTGTAGGAAATAGATTTTTGGGCCAAATTAATTTGTTATATATCCAGATGATAAACAGTGGCACCTGGCATTTTGTAGTAATTATCCTACTTCTATTGTTCATAATAATTTTACTCAAGGTATTAGAAATACTGAGCGCATTGTGTGCGCCAAATGTCTACAAAGACCAATTGGCGGTACAGTGAAACAACTGGTAGAGCTGCTGCCTCACAGCGCCAGAAACCTGGGTTCGATCCTGACCTAGGATACTATCTGTGTGGAGTTCGCACATTCTACCCGTGACCATGTGAGTTCCCACCAGATGCTTTGGTTTCCTCACACATCCCAAAGACGTGTGGGTTTGAAGGTGAATTGCTGCTGTGGATTGCCCCTAGTGTGTGGGGATGAGAAAAGGGGATAACGTTGAACTAGTGTGAGCGTGTGATCAATAGTCAGCGTGGCATCAGTGGGCCGAAGGACCTGTTTCCATGCTGTATCATTAAACTAAAGACCTTGAGCTTTCTATCACAATTTCTTTGGAGAAATGAATCACTTAAGATCAAGTCTCTACATTCAGAATGCACAGGATGATTTATTTATTCTTCCATGTGTCAGTAGCTGAACGATTGTGTATATGCTCAGAAATGGTCAAGCAGAATAGAAACTGTGGTGCGGTCTGGAGCATACTTGTGGTCAGATTCAAATGTTCTCAATGAAAGGAGCAAGGGAAGGAAAGCAACTGAACCCATGACCACATTTCAGCAGCAGTCTCCATCTGCAGTAATTGTTACAAACCACCGAAACCAAGCAAAGCCGGAAATACAGATAGAAGCGCAATGGCTGGTCCTCTAACACAATATCATATTCATGCTCTCTTTCCCATGACCCTCGATGTATTTTTGTCTAGAAATCCAAATCCTCATTAAACATATTCAGAGACTTGGCTCCAGGGCCTTCAGTGATCGAAAATTCCAGAGATTCAATGTCCCTTGCCGAGTAAATTCACAGAGTAAAACATTTCTCCTGATCTCAGCCCTAAAGGTATCGCCCAATTTCCTCACATTGTAATCGCTTGCTCTAAGGCACCCAGCCAGAATAAATATTGAGCTCCATCAGAATTAAGCACATTTCAATGAGATCCTCTCTCGTTCCTCAGTGAACAAATGCGAATAGAGAGGATTGCGAGACCCACTATTGATGATCTTGAGAATGTTTCTGATGGCAGTTTGTGTTCCTGGGAAGATGTTCCGAGGTCAGGAATACAAGGATTGAATAAGCAGTCATGGGTTGTAACCAGGGCCGGAATTAGATGAAGAGAGGCCCTAAGCTGTTCCACTTGTGAGGCCCCTCCCAATCCCCCACGACTAGAGGAAGATGGTCCACCAGATTGACACCGATTTGCAGCCGAGCGTGGCCAATGAGATAAGGGTCTGGAAAGCTGAGCTTTATTTATTTATTTGTTGCCAGTGCTAGTGTCGCATTATTGGCTTAAAACACCATTATTCTGAAATGGAGGGCAAGGAAAATTACTGAAGGGTTGTTTAGAGACTACAGTGCGTTGTGACAGCATTTGTAAGAAAGGCCTATGACAGTGTCAAAAATATTATACATCTTGCAGGGCTCTCACTTAATTTATTTTCTCTGTTGCCAGCCGGGCAACGTTGGCAGCTTTTTACGTTGCCAAATGACGGTTTAGGTGGTCATTTAAGACGGCTTGCATCACGCGTGCGATAATGTGCTCGGACGAAGTGCGTAGTTACCAGTCGGAATTATGCTCAATGAAGCATTCAAGTATTATTTCTGCTTCAAATAAAGTCACAAACTAAACATATTCACCAATCACGACATGATATATACCACAATGACATGCAGCAAATTTATAATACAGTATCTCAACTCTTTTTACACGTTGCAATAAATGCAATTTCTATTATTTCTTTCCATTTCCAAACAGAAATGTGGTTGGATTATTCATCGTATGATCAACCTCGGTGAAACCAAGCGCAGGCTTGGCAATCGCTTCGCACAACACCTCCACTCAGTTCGCAATAACCAACCTGATTTCCCGGTGGCTCAGCACTACAAATTCCCCCTCCCATTCCGAATCCGACCTTTCTGTCCTGGGCCTCTTCCATGGCCAGAGTGAGGTCCACCATAAATTGGAGGAGCAGCACCTCATATTTCGCTTGGGCAGTTTACACCCCAGCAGTATGAACATTGACCATCAATTTCAGGTAATCCCTGCTTTCTCCTCCCATTCCCAGTTCTCCCTCAGCCCACTGTCCCTGCCTCTTCCTTCCTTCTTCCCGTCCCCCCCACCCTCACATTAGTCTGAAGAAGGGTCTCGACCCGAAACGTCGCCTATTCCCTTCGCTCCATAGATGCCGCCTCACCTGAGTTTCGCCAGCATTTTTGTCTACCCATTCACACAAGTTCTGTTATCCCACTTTCCTCACCCACTCCCTACACATTAGGGGCAATTGTACAGACAAGTCAACCTACAAAGCCAATGTGTCTTTGGGATGTGGGAGGAAACCCACACGCTTGCAGGGAGAATGTGCAAATTTAACACAGGCAGTGCCCGAGGACAGGATCGAACACAGATCTCTGGCGTGTGAGGCAGCAAGTCCACCAGCTGTGCCACTATATTTTGTTTTCCAACACACAATAAGTTATACGTTGTTAACTTTGGTTACTAAAAAAATGAAAATATCCATTTTCAATTTTAAATCTCCAAGTGACGCTATGTCCCCCTTTACAGCTACTGTATGTTTTAATTAAGTTCAAGACTATGGGGGCAGTACATTGGCCATAAAGTTGCTGCCTAGAAGTGCCAGAGACCCGGAATTGATCCTGAATATGGGTGCTGTCTGTATGGAGTTTGCTCCTTTTCCCTTTGATCGCACGGGTTTTCTCCGGGTGCTCTTGTTTCCTTCCACATTCCAAAGCTGTGCAGGAACCTATTTCAGAGCCAACCCAAAAGATAATATTTTCTGTCTGATCTGTTGAGTTACTCCTGCTTTTTGTGTCTATCTTCAGTTCCTTCCTACACACACGATACTATACAATAGAACTTTATTAATCCCAGGAGGGAAAATGTGTAATTATATATATATATATATATATATATATATATATATATATACACACACATACACACACTTATATAGTTATATATTCATTTATAAATATACACTGTTTTGTTTTCTTGTTTATAACGTTGTTTACAGAGGACTATGTTTACATATTCTGTTGTGCTGCTGTAAGTAAGGATTTCATTGTTCTAACTGGGACGTGAGAGAATAAAACACTCGTCTCTTGACTTATGTCGCTAATGTGTGGGATAGAACTAGTGTACGGGTGATCGGTGTGGACTCGGTGGGCTGAAGGGCCCGTTTCCAGCTGTATCTTTAAATTAAACCATTCATTAAAAAATACTAAAACCAGAGGGAGTCTACCCGAAACGTCACCCAATTTCTTCTATCCAGAGTTGCTGGCTGCTCCATGGAGATCCCCCGCACAATTAAACCATGGAATAGTCTTCACCCTACCATAGTTACCCAACCAGACGCAACTAAATTTAAGGTATTTCTTTTTTCCCCCCAAGTGTCCTTTTTTGCTTAAGTCCATGTCAAGAGTCAAGAGAGTTTTATTGTCATGTGTCCCAGATAGGACAATGAAATTCTTGCCTGCTGCTGCAGCACAACAGAATATGTGAACATAATACAGAACAGGAGATAAAAGTTCAGTGTGTTTATATACCGTAGACCATATATATTCACAATAAATAAACAGATAAAATGCAATAGGCTGTTATTGTTCAGCCCTCCACCACCTCCAGGTTAAATTCCATTTAGAATATTTATGGAGGACCTGGAAACCAGAAGCAAGAGTTACTCCAGGGAGTTACTCCAGATCCGGGGTCAGGGAGTGATTATGCATTGGTTTTCAACGTTGGTTGCTGCCTCGCCGCGACCGGACAGCAATGGTGGCCAGATCTCCCACAATTCAAAGCGACGGAGAAAGAACCCAGCACCGACCAGTTGCCGTGGCAGTGCGCATGTGTAGGACGGCCGATGATGTGCTGGCCGTGGCAGTGCGCATGTGCAAGGTGGCCTGTCGTGCCGGCGGATGAGGAGTGAGCGGAGAGCGGAGAGCGGATATGCATACCGATGGCGGGCGGAGACGGAGATTAACAGACAGAGAGAGAGACAGTGAGGGGGGCCCACCCAGAGTTGAATGGCCCAGAGGTGTCCTGCCTTGGCTGGAGGCCCCCTAGATTCCGAGGCCCTAGGCTTCAGCATATGAAGCCTGGTGGTAAATCCGGCTCAGCGAGGTCCCCCTGGATCGCGAGGACCTAAACTTAAGGTTGTCCAGCTTATACGTAAATCCAGCCCTGGTTGTAACTGGGCACATGGAACTGGAGATTGAGAGAGCCATGATGAGTTACTTCAGTGCATCCTGTAGGTGATACAAACTGCTGCGGCTGGGCACCGCAGATGGGGTGCCTATCAAGTCGGCTGTCTGACGTGTATGGTGTAAAGCTTCTTGAGTGTTCTTTAAACTCTACTTTGTCAAGTGGACTGTATTCCATCACGCTTCTAACTTGAGACTTGTAGAAGGGCAGTTAGGAAGCAAGTTACTCTCCGCACGATTCCTAGCCACTGACCTGCTCTTGTAGCCACATTGTGCATATGGCTTCTTCAAATCAGTTTCTGGACAATGGTAACCTCAAGACTGGGAGAATTGAGTGATGGTCAAGGCCATGGAATATCAAGGGATAATAACTGGAATTTCTCTTGATGGATCTTGACACTGCCTTGTGCTTATGCGAATGTGCAATAATCGGCAAACATCTCTACTTCTGACCTTTACATTGAAGGAAGGTCATTGATGAAGTAGCAAAGGATGGTTGGGACTTCAGCACTATCTGAGGAAGTTCTACAGTGATGTCCTACAGCTGAGATGATTGACATCTAACTACTAAAACCATCTTCCCTTGTCCTATATGATTCCAAACAGCGGGTTTTCCTCAATTCCCATTTACTGCAATTTAGCCAGCGCTCCTTGATGTCATATGCCATTAAATGCTGCCCTGACATTATGGACAGTTACTGAATCTTTCTGAATTTAACATCTTTTAATTTATTTTCATCCATGTTTTATAGGTTTTGTCCTTCTCCGTGGATTGCCACCTTGTCGTGGTGGAGAAGCTTGTGTGGACCTGAGATTCTGAGAGCGATGCCGTCTGGAGCCATGCTCCTGGTAGGACCACCCATGGCGGTAAGGTCGAGGGAGAGGTCTCTGACAAAGAGCAATCCAACCAAGACCTCAACGGTGGAACAGGCGGAGGACGATGGTTGACCTTAATGGAGCATCACAACGGCTGGGAAGGCGGACGAAGGCTACAGCAGAAAAGGGTCTCCGGTCATCTTGGACTCCATGCCACTGGATCCTGACCCAGATCTGTCAAGGACCGTGGGGTGGCTGTCTGTGCACCAGTCTCCCCACGTTAAATAAAGTCACGCACAGGCCTCCTCCATACAGGGAATAGCACCCTGGAGACACCCATGGTCAGCCTAAGAAGACACATGTGAAGTCATGAATAAGACCAGCTTTGCTTAATCTGATGTAAGGAAGCAAATTACAACTGGATATAGAAACCAAGAACAGAAAGGTGCATAAAAGTCTACTGGTCCTGTTTTTTTTTTTTTTTTTTTATGGGCAGACACAAACACAAGTTACCTGCATTAGCCATTTATGAAATGGCTTTTAGTGGGAAAAGTGCCACTAATAATCTGGAAGTAAAGATTAAGTATGAGATTCACTGATCAGGAGACCTTAATTTAATCAATGTATTAATGAGATGCTGCAAAATTCAGGCTAGTTAATTAGCATTCATGTATCAGTAAAAGGGAAATAAGTCCAAGTTTGCACTTTAAGGACGTCTATTTAGAAAAGGGATCACTGAAATTCTTGATTATAGTCCAAAGGCAATCAGAAGATACAGGGTGAAAAAAAAAACATCAAGGCACAAAAGACAAAGGTCAGGAGAACTGTATATCATCTGTGTAACATGCTTCCATTAAGTAAAATTTATCCCAGCCAAAGTTTTCCCATTTTAGACAATGAGTTAATATACTTCCTAGTACATTAAAGCGACAAATCTGTAATCCTAAATAACTGTAAGGAGACTGAAGTCAAATGCTGAAAAGGGCACCATAGCTCTACTTTACTGCGGTTCATAGAAACATAAAAAATTAAGTGCAGGACTAGGCCGTTCGGCCCTTCGAGCCAGCACCGCCATTCAATAGGATCATGGCTGATCATCTAACATCAGTTCCCCGTTCCTGCTTTCCCCCCCCATATCCCTTAATTCCTTTAGCCCCAAGAGCTAAACTCTCTCGAGAAAACATCCAGTGAATTGGCCTCCACTGCCTTCTGTGGCAGAGAATTCCACAGATTCACAACTCTCTGGGTGAAGACACTTTTTCTCATCTCAGTCCTAAATGGCCTACCCCTTATTCTACACTGTGACCCCTGGTTCTGGACTCCCCCAACATCGGGAAAATTTTTCCTGCATCTAGCCTGTCCTTTAAGAATGTTATATTTCTTTTAGATCCCCTCTCATCCTAAATTCCAGTGAATACAAGCCCAGCCGACCCATTCTTTTATCATGTCAATCCCGGGAATTAACGTGGTGAACCTACGCTGTACTCCCTCAATAACAATAATGTCCTTCCACAAATTCGGAGACCAAAATTGCACACAATACTCCAGGTGCGGTCTCACCAGGGCCCTGTACACCAATAGTAGGACCTCCTTGCTCCTCAACTCAAATCCTCTCGCAATGAAGGCCAACATGCCATTAGCTTTCTTCACTGCCTGCTGTACCTGCATGCTTACTTTCAGTGACTTATGTACCAGCACACCCAGATCTCGTTACACCTCCCCTTTTCCTAATTTCACACCATTCAGATAATAATCTGCCTTCCTGTTCTTGCCACCAAAGTGGATAACCTCACATTTATTCACATTATTATACTGCATCTGCCCACTCACCCAACCTATCCAAGTCACCCTACAGCCTCACAGCATCCTCATCGCAGCTCACACTCCCACCCAGTTTTATGTCATCCACAAACTTGGAGATGTCACATCTCATTCCCTCGTCTAAATCGTTAATAAGATTCACAAGTTACTTTTGATCCTTAGAAATATTTTCTGCTTAAAAATATATATAAATGTGTGGGGAAATGCTGAGCAGAAATGAAGGCAAGTTAGAATCTCAAAATCCAAGTTAGTAAGGTTCAAATCCTAATCAAGCACGGTCTACTAAATGTGTAAGAAAGAGCAGCAGATGGTGGTTTAAATCGAAGGAAACCAGAGATACTGCCTGTCCCGCTGAGTTACTCCAGCATTTAGTATCTACCTTCAAGCACCACTAATCCAGGTTACTTAAGGTCCAAATCCCTTCTGCACTACACTGAGAATGTTGACAACAATCCAATTTCTGATCAAATCCATCCAAGTGTAGTTGTGCTCAATATCCCCTCCCCTGTGAAAATAGTCCGCTGTCATTTAGTGGCCAAACTCACAATCTAGTCAAGGGATTGGATAACACGCACAGAAGTAAACCGGCATCTTCGGTTAAAAAAAAGAACTAAATGGAGGACTATTTCCCCCGTGTTAACAATAGACCTCCATTAAAGAAACCCGAAATGAACAGCTCAGTCGTTCACTACACCGATTAGACATTATACACAATTCAGTAGCAGGACACTCTGTGTCTGACGATTATAACACAAGCAGACAGGCACAACAGCGAGGGGGAGACGAGACGGTCTGGAGCCCGGGTTGAGACAGATAATGCCGGGGTGGTTTTAGTTGTGACCACCTTTGCTGCCCCCTCCCTCCCTCCCTCACCGCCGCCACGAACACTCCCCGGCCGCCGGGCAATGAGCTGCCGCCAGAAAACAAAATACACAGCATTGGCACAAGCATTAAAACAACAACTTATTCAACAACAGAAAATGCAAAACACGGGGCAGAAAAATAACGAGTAGGTTTGCAGTGAATGAGTGGCGAGCCCAGCCCAGTGTGTGTGTGTGTGAGAGAGGGAAACACTCGCCCGGCCGCCGCTCACTCCCGGGGGAGTGACTGGACTTCCCGGCGGCCGGGCAGAGAGCAGTCGGTGCATGGGCCAGACTGGGGCTGCTGGAGTGGGGTGGGGTGGGGTGCAGGAGGGAGGGAGGGAGGCTTACCTGCTGCTGCTGCTGCTGAGGAGGAGGAGGAGGAGGAGGCGCCGCTCCGCCTGGCAGCTGCCGGCTGCAGCCTGGAGCCGGGGTCCCTGTCGCTCGCCCCTCGCACCTCCTCCTCCTCCTCCTGGGTCCAGGCTTCCGCCATCATCGTACGGAATGTATTAGCGGGGGCTGGGTGCAGGCGGCAGCGCTGCGGACACAAGCCCGGCGTAGAGGAGAGGAGAGGAGGGGAGGGTCAGAGGCAGCAGCCGCAGCCGCCGCCGCCGCCTCGGGGATCACCCGCAACAACCCCGCCCTCCCGTCACCTGCACCAGGGGGGAGAGAGCAGGCACTGCCCGCCCCGACCCGCTGCTGCTGCTACTGCTACTGCTGCCACTGCTACTGTTGCTACTGCTGCTGCCACTGCTACTGTTGCTACTGCTGCTGCCCAGCCCGCACCCTCACCACAGCCCGACCACCTTCCCCAATACCACGGGGCGCTCGCTACCTTGCACCAACTTCCCAACTACTCCTGTGCCGACGGGAAACTCGGCAGCTGAATTAAAAAAAACACAAAAGGTGGCGGTAGCGCTTGGAGCCGACTTTCGTTCACCCAAACGTGAAGATCAATGTGTCACTCTCCTGGAAAGTCTGTCGTTAACAGAAAAAACGTTTTCGCCCGCTGTTGCCTTTGAACGAGAACCAATTACAATGTATTTCTCTCTGAAGGGAAAAAAAAGTTTATGCTACAATGACTCGGCTTATTTTGTATTGCAAACAAAAAACGTAGAAATAATCGGACACTACCGAATCAATTGGGTAAAGCAATAAGGTGCAAAATACTTTCTAAAGGCAGGGCCTTTTGTGATTTGCCTGGCTCAATTGTCAAAATATGTTAAATTGTCTCTCGGGACTGGGAATGATTTGCTTGTGAATTCTGAGACGGCTGAGGTTCTCAATGTGAAAACTGCAGACCCCTTCCACAGATTGGGGGGGGGGGGGGGGAGTGGGTAATATGTGAGGCAATGTGCTCCAACTGATACTTTAGTGTGCTCCTGGTGCTTGGCTTTAAGGTTCCTAATACCATCCCCGTTGTGGATACAAGGAACTGCAGATGTTGGTTTACCAAAAAGGAAACCTACTACCAGAGTAACTCAGCCAGTCAGGCTACATCTCTGGAGACCTAGATAATTGATGTTTCAGGTCGGGACCCTTCATCAGACTGTCACAATGATTGGTCATGGATCAGAGCCACCTTGATTTCCTTATCTTTTTCTGCAAGTTTATGGAGACAGAACAGTGGTATTTTTTTTAAAGCCTTGATTTGTCTACTATAGGTAGACCAGGTCTCAGAAACAAACAGGACTGTGGGGATCACAATTGCCCAATAATGTCAGGTCTGAGGTTTTGATCTTCTAATGCTCTCTTCCTCAATCATTGAAAGGCTGTGCTGGAGCATTTAAAGTTCTTCTTGGTTCATGGTCCACCAAAATATTCCAAATGGAATTTAAACTGGAGGTGGCAGAGGGTGGACTTAAGCAAAAAAGGATTCTTGGAGAAGAAGAGCAACCTTAAATTTAGTTGCGTCTGGTTGAGTAACTATGGTAGGGCAGGGCTCTCACTTAACTTTTTTCCCCTGTTATCAGCCGGGTAACGTTGGCAGCTTTATAAGTTGCCAAATGACAGTTTAGGTGGTCATTTAAGACAGCTTGCATGACGCGTGCGATAATGTGCTCGGATGAAGTGCGTAGTTACCAGTCGGAATTAAGCTCAATGAAACTTTCACATATTATTTCTGCTTCAAATAAAGTTGCAAACTAAACATATTCACCAATCAAAACATGATATATACCACAATTACATGCAGCAAAATTACAATACAGTATCTCATCTTTTTTTACACGTTGCAATGAATGCAATTTCTATTATCTCTTTCCACTTCCAAACAAAAATCTGGTTGGATTATTCAGCGCATGATCAACCTCGGTGAGACCAAGCGCAGGCTTGGCGATCGCTTCACACAACACCTCCACTCAGTTCGCAATAACCAACCTGATCTCCCGGTGGCTCAGCACTTCAACTCCCCCTCCCATTCCGAATCCGACCTGGGCCTCTTCCATGGCCAGAGTGAGGCCCACCGCAAATTGGAGGAACAGCACCTCATATTTTGCTTGGGTAGTTTACACCCCAGCGGTATGAACATTGGCTTCTCCAATTTCAGGTAGTCCTTGCTTTCTCCCTCCTTCCCCGCCCATTCCCAGCTCTCCCACAGCCTACTGTCTCCGCCTCTTCCTTTCTTTTTCCCGCCCCACGCCACCCCTCCCGACATCAGTCTGAAGGGTCTCGACCCAAAACCGCTGAGGCAGCATCTATTTCTCCAGCTTTGTCTACCAACGGGATCCCACCACTGGCCACATCTTGCCATCTCCTCTCCTGTCGGCATTCTGCAGAGACCGCTCCTTCCATAACTCCCTGGTTAATTCGTCCCTTCCCACCCAAATCACCCTTTCTCCGCTCGGTTCGCAATAACCAACCTGATCTTCTGGTGGCTCAGCACTTCAACTCCCCCTCCCATTCAGAATCCAACCTTTCTGTCCTGGGCCTCCTCCATGGCCAGAGTGAGACCACCGTAAATTGGAGGAGCAGCACCTCATATTTCGCTTGGGCAGTTTTCACCCCAGCGGTATGAACATTGACCTCCAATTTCAGGTAGTCCCTGCTTTCTCCTCTGCTTCCCAGCTCTCCCTCAGCCCAATGTCTCCGCCTCTTCCTTTCTTCTTCCAGCCCCGCTCCCCTCCCTACCCCCCCCACCCCGCACCATCACATCAGTCTGAAGGAGGATCTCGACCCGAAACGTCGCCTATTTCCTTCGTTCCATAGATGCTGCCTCACCTGAGTTTCTCCAGCATTTTTGTCTACCCATTCACACTAGTTCAGTTATCCCACTTTCCTCACCCACTCCCTGCACATTAGGGGCAATTTTACAGAGACAAGTTAACCTACAAAGCCAATGTGTCTTTGGGATGTGGGAGGAAACCCACACGCTGGCAGGGAGAATGTGCGAATGCAACACAGACAGTGCCCGAGGACAGGATCGAACACAGATCTCTGGCGTGTGAGGCAGCAAATCCACCAGCTGTGCCACTATATTTTATTTTCCAACACACAAAAATTATACGTTGATAAGTTTGGTTACTACAAAAAGGAAACTATACATTTTCAGTCTTAAATCTCTAAGTGACGCTATGTCCCCCTTTACAGCTACTGTATGTTTTAATTCAATTCAAGACTATGGGGCAGTCCAATGGCTATAAAGTTGCTGCCTAAAATTGCCAGAGACCCGGAATTGATCCTGAATATGTGCGCTGTCTGTACGGAGTTTTGTTTTCTCATTTATAACATTGTTTACAGAGTACTATGTTGACATATTCTGTTGTGCTGCTGCAAGTAAGGATTTCATTGTTCTAACTGGGACGTGAGAGAATAAAACACTCTTGTCTCTTGACTTACGTCGCTAATGTGTGGGATAGAACTAGTGTACGGGTGATCAGTGGTCGGCGTGGACTCGGTGGGCCGAAGGGCCTGTTTCCATGCTGTATCTTTAAATTAAACTAAAAACACTTAAATCAGAGGAAATCTAAAGAAGGGTCTCTACCCGAAACATTCCCCAATTTCTTCTATCCAGAGATGCTGGCTGCTCCATGGAGTTCCCCCACACAATTAAAGCATGCAATAGTCTTCACCCAACCAAAGGTACCCAACCAGACGCAACTAAATTTAAGGTAGCTCTTTTTTCCCCAAGAACCCTTTTTTTGCTTAAGTCCAAGTCAAGAGTCAAGAAAGTTTTATTGTCATGTGTCCCAGATAGGGCAATGAAATACTTGCTCGCTGCAGCACAACAGAATATGTAAACATAATACAGAACAGGAGATAAACATTCAGTGTGTCTATATACTATAGACCATATATATACTGTATACACAATAAATAAACAGATAAAATGCAATAGGCTGTTATTTTCAGAGTTTGGAGTTTGGTTGTGGTGGGTCCACTCAAGTTTAAATTCCATTTGGAATATTTTTGGAGGACCAAGAAGCAAGAGTTACTCCAGGGAGTTACTCCAGCTCCAGGGAGTAATTCTGCGTTGGTTTTCAGCGGTCGTGGTGAGGCGGCGACCGGACGGCAATGGCGGCCAGATCTCCCACAATGCAAAGGGAGGGAGAAAGTGTCCAATGCCGACCAGTTGCCGTGGAAGTGCGCATGTGCAGGGCGCGTGATGTGCTGGCCGTGGTTGTGTAGGCCGTGGCAGTGCACATGTATAAGGCGGCCTGCCGTGCCGAGCGGAGACCCGAGAGCCAGACACGAATGGCGGGCGGAGATAGAGAGTGACAGAGAGAGAGAGAGAGATAGAGAGGGGGCCTACTCAGAATTGGGTGCTTGCCAAGCCGGGCAAAATGGCACAGCTTTCAGGTTGCCCGGCGGGACTGTAGGTTGCCATTGGCACCCGGGCAACTGTTAATTTCGAGTCCTGTAGGGTGAAGACTATTCCATGCTTTAATTGTGCGGGGGAAGAATAAATTGCTGTACACATCTGTCTTGGTAGCTGGTATCTCAAATTGGATTGGGTGCCCTGAGGTTGGGCAACTTGAGTGCCCTGGAGAGGAAAAGACTACAAAAAGTAGTAAACACTGCCCAGTCCATCACCGGCTCTGACCTTCCTTCCATCGAGGGGATCTACCACTGTCGCTGCCTCAAAAAGGCTGGCAGCATCATCAAGGACCCACACCACCCTGGCCACACACTCATCTCCCTGCTACCTTCGGGTAGAAGGTACAGGAGCCTGAGAACTGCAATGACCTGGTTCAGGAATAGCTACTTCCCCACATCCATCAGGCTATTAAACTTGGCTCGGTCAAAACTCTGAACATTAATACCCCTCCATCTGTTATTTGCACTTTATCAATTTATTCATTCATGTGTGTATTTACGTATATAATTGTAGTCAATGCCTACTATGTTCTGTTGTGCTATGCAAAGAAAGAATTTCATTGACAATGAAATGACAATAAACTCTTTTGACTTTTGACTTGTCTTGACTTTGATTGAATGCCCCCGACTGCTCCTAATAGGCTTGGGTTTGGTGTAAGTTTGGTAATCTATGTCGAGCTGACCATTCAACATTTTGTAAAAGCAGGTCAAACGGTGAGCTTTACGTCTGTCTTGGAGAGGGTTCCCCCCCAGTGAATTCAGAAGTTTGGTAACACTCACTTCTCTCGCATAGGTATTTGTAACAAGTCGAGCTGCCTGTCCTTGGACTCGTTCGATGGAAGAAATGTTTCTATTTGAGTATGGATTCCATGCTGCAACTGTAGTCCAAATGTGGTCTAACGAGGGTGAGGTATAACCTCTCCTTAATGGAAGTTGAACAATTATGAAAATTGCGTCTCAGAAAATTTAGGACACCTGTTGCTTTCACCGTTGCATGATGAGTCTGACCATTGCAACGTAGATCGTTCTGTAATTTGATGCCAAGATACTTGGTCTGTTTGGATTCTTCAAGGGTAGCACCAAGGATATTGTATAATGTTTTGCCTGGTTTCCTCTCTCTGGTGACACTTCCAGGTGACATGGTTTCACATTTGGAAGGATTGAACTGCATGCCCCATTGTTGTGACCACTCAGCCATAGTATTGAGATCTTTTTGAAGAGCATCTTTATCATCAGCTGACTTAATTGGATGGTACAGCAAACAATCATCAGCGAACAGTCTGGTCGTGCTTGTGACTTTTTCATGGATATCATTAATGTAAAGTAAAAACAGATGTGGGCCCAGTACTGTGCCCTGAGGTGTGCCACTTAACACTGGACGCCAATCAGAGCTTTTTCCATTCACACACACGCGCTGAATACGTTTTGTCAGAAAACTGGCGATCCATCGTTTTATGTTGGAACGAACACTGTAGGTCAAGCCTCCGAAGTAGTCTCTGGTGTGGGATGGCAAATTTCATCATTTGCCGAGGAGTAGCTCCCAAGCTGTGGGAAGTAGGTTGTGTTTTCAAAGGTTTTGTTGTGTTTCTGGAGTTGCTGTAAGTAGCCTAATTTCCTATTAGTTCTGAAGATTAGCTCCAGTCCTAGGTAGATCATTGGAGGCGAGGTGTAACATAGTGATGGGAAACGTATTGAGGCAATTGCAATGCCTTGACTGGTATTCATTGACTTTGGTTCTACAATAGACTCATTGGGTAATATCATGCTGCAATGGAGTAAATTTAAGATTAAAACAATTTATGTGTACACCTAAATTTGAGGAGGATGTTCCAAAGTCATTCCCAACTAATGGAGTCAAAGATTTCAGTGCGATCAAAGAAAAGAACAAATGGCGGGTGGCACTGCTCTTTGCATTTTACTTGGAGTTCATACATAATCTCCACATTCACTGCACCTCCAGATAGGCCTAAACGCGATTTGATTAGCGGATCTTTTTCCACTGGGAAGTAGTAGTTGGTCACTGGTGTATCTGATGTCTCCTGATATCCTTCTCTTCCCAGATATGGAAGATGGTATTGCGGATTTGTGACTGAAGACCATCACAGCTGAATATTATGATTACAGCAGAGATGCCTTTCGTTCCTGAGGACTTGCTATATTTGAGTTGGGATATCTTTCTGCCAATTGGGATTGGCAGCAAAGCTAGCCTGAGTAGCCGTGAGATGCATTGTCAACGTGTCTCTTCCTGCGTGCATCCACTGCCCCACTATCCCCGAGGAGATCTGTCTTCATTCTCAGTGAAATGTGGCCTTGTGTGTTTCAATCATAGCTTGCTTTTATAGTACTAAAGAACTTACATGTGATGTGTGTTTCACTGCCTTTATTGCCAATCTCTGGGTAGGTCTGGGATGGTAGTGTGAGCCAATTATTTGAACTACCACATTCTGGTGTAAAAACAAACCTCCGCCGTTTTGTTAAGTAGGGAATTCCAGGATTTTGATTCATCAATAATTAAGAAAGTCACCAAAAACCTCCTCTCCTTTCCCTACCCATCATCTGAATATTAGGTCATGTGTTTTCTACTGGACTTCTGCTTTCAACTATCACATTGGTACTTTATGGCCAACTGGGAGAGTGATGGCCAAAGTGATGCTTCGTGACATTGGTTTCTTCACAACATATACTTCACCTTCACTAAGTAATGTATTCATTAAATTGTCTGGGTTTATATTCCACAACGCATGCTTGAGAGGATTCCAGATGTGTTAGAAGGTAATAGGTTGGAGTGACATCAGCGCGCATGCAAAAATTGATTTCCTGTCTTGAATGGACTTGCTGAGGGAAGATATAAATGAGGAAGAGGAGTGAATAAAAAATGAATACAAATCCTTAGAAGTTGCGAGGGACAATAATACGTGAAACGAAGAAGGAAAACGGCAGGATTTGGTGCTCTGGTCACGTTAACAGATTTGAACCAAAACCAAGAGTCACGTGTCCTATTTGGAAGAATTACAGCAGAAAGATGATAGAGGAGCACGATGTGGTTGTTCAGGTCAAAGATTGCTGATAGGTCAAAAGGAAACCACATCAATACAAACACATAGGATGTCATTAGGTTTTCAGGGCAGTGTTAAGGGAGAAAACTTGACTCAAAAGAACCAAAACTGAAGTTGCGGAAAAGGGAGTGGATAAATTCAAGAGGAAACAACGTTTGGGATTTATGAGAGGAAATAACCATTGGGAGATTAAGTAGATGATTACCAAGACAGGATGAAAGTAGGGAGGCAGAGTGGCGCAGCTGGCAGAGCTGCTGCCTCAGAGCACCAGTGGCGCAGCTGGCAGAGCTGCTGCCTCAGAGCATCAGAGACCTGGGTTCGATCCTGACCTCGGATGCTGTCTATGTGGAGTTTTGCACATTCTCCCTTTGACTGTGTGGGTTTCCTCCAGATGCTCTGGTTTCCTCCCAAGTCCCAATGTGTGGGTTTGAAAGTTAATTGGCCTCTGCAAATTGACACTAATGTGTAGGGAGTGGATGTGAAAATGGGATAGCATAGAAACATAGAAAATAGGTGCAGGAGACGGCCATTTGGCCCTTTGAGCTATTCATTGTGATCATGGCTGATCATCTACAATCAGTAACCCGTACCTGCCTTCTCCCCATATCCCTTGATTCCGCTAGCCCCTAGAGCTCTGTCTTACTCTCTTTTAAATTCATCCAGTGCTGATTCATCCTCTACTGATTTCTGAGAGAACTGGTGTGAACAGGGGTAAATGGTCAGCATGCACTCGGGGGGCCGAAGTTGAGCATATTGCTTGAGCGTGGGTCATTACACGCAGTTTTAGAAAGGAATTAGGCAGTACATAAGGAGAGAGTGAACATGTAATATATTAGCAAATGCGGTCAAGAAAAGGAACTTTTTTTTTTTAAAGAAGGAACTGCAGATGCTGGAGAATCGAGGGTACACAAAAAGCTGGAGAAACTCAGCGGGTGCAGCAGCATCTAAGGAGCGAAGGAGATAGGCGACGTTTCGGGTCGAGACCCTTCTTCAGACTGGTCAGGATCAGGGAAACGAGAGATATAGACGGTGATGTGGAGAGATAAGGAACAATGAGTGAAAGATATGCAAAAAAGTATCGGTGATAAAGGGAACAAGCCATTGTAAGCTGTTTGTGGTGTGAAAATGAGAAGCTGGTGCGACTTGGGTGGGGGAGGGAGATAGAGATAGAGGGAATGCCAGGGCCCGAGGGCTGAGGGAGAGGTGGGAAGGGGAGGAGACAGCAAGGTTAACAGAATTGAGAAAATTCAATATTCAAGCCCAAAGGATGCAGACTCCCCAAGCGGAATATGAGGTGCTGTTCCTCCAGCTTGCGGTGTTGCTCACTCTGGCCGTGGAGGAGGCCCAGGACGAGAGGTCGGATGTGGAATGGGAGGGGGAGTTGAAGTGCTGAGCCACCGGGAGGTCGGGTTGGTTATTGCGGACCGAGCGGAGGTGTTCGGCGAAGCGATCGCCAAGCCTCCGCTTGGTCCTCACCGATATAGATCATCTGGCATCTGGAGCAACGGATGCAGTAGATGAGGTTGGAGGAGGTGCAGGTGAACCTCTGTCGGACCTGGAAGGACTGCTTGGGTCCCTGAAAGGAGTGGAGGGGGGAGGTGAAGGGACAAGTGTTGCATTTCTTGCGGTTGCAAGGGAAAGTGCCCGGGGAAGGGGTAGAGTGGGAGGGAGGGAAGAATTGACAAGGGAGTTTGCGGAGGGAGCGGTCTTTGCGGAAGGCAGACAGGGGGGGAGATGGGAAGATGTGGCGGGTGGAGGGGTCACGTTGGAGGTGGCGAAACTGGCGGAGGACTATATGTTGTATTTGCCGGCTGGTGGGGTGAAAGGTGAGGACCAGGGGGACTCTGCCCTGTTTGCGAGTGGGGGAATGGGGAGCGAGGGCAGTGTTGCGGGGTATGGAGGAGACCCTGGTGCGAGCCTCATCAATAGTGGGGGAGGGGAATCCCCGTTCTCTGAAGAATGAGGCCATTTGTGATGACCTGGTGTGGAACACCTCATCCTGGGAGCAGATGCGGCGTAGACGAGGAATTGGAATAGGGGATGGAGTCCTTACAGGAAGCAGGGTGGGAGGAGGAGTAGTCCAGGTAGCTGTGGGAGTCAGTAGGTTTGTAGTGGATGTCGGTCAGGAGTTTATCACCTGCAATAGAGATAGTGAGGTCAAGGAATGGTCCAAGTGTATTTGAGTGCCGGATGGAAGTTGGTGGTGAAATGAATGAAGTCAGTCAGTTGTGTGTGGGTGCAGGAGGTGACACCAAAGCAGTCGTCGATGTAAGGGTCTCGACCCGAAACGTCGCCTATCTCCTTCGCTCCGTAGATGCTGCTGCACCCGCTGAGTTTCTCCAGCTTTTTGTGTACCCAAGAAAAGGAACTTTATAGATTAGTGGTGTTGAAAGGACACGAGGTGAGACTCACGTAAAATCTGAAATCAAAGAGGGATAGTGGAAGTTAAATAAAAAAGATAACAAAATATGTGGTTTGGGAACATTGTAACATTGGGAACAGTGTAACATTGGGAAAGGACAAGGACGAGGGGGAAATTAATGGAAGCAGCTGTTCAGTTCCCATTTGTAGTAACCTAGATGCTCAAATTTCCATGGAAGTGATTGTGTGTTTGAGGAAATAATGTTTTCATTCCAAACTGAGGTGTGGGTGGATTTGTCAGATGAGAACAAGCTCGACAATATTCGATGTGGTCCAGGCAAATATGGTTTCAGCTTTGTTCAAAGTAAACTCAAGTCTGTCCTTTTTACACATCAGGTTCTGTGCTCTTTCGATTTAGGGATTGAGGGAGTGCAGAGTAGGTTCACGAGGTTAATTCCCGGGATGGCGGGACTGTCATATGTTGGAAGAATGGAGCGACTTGTATACACTGGAATTTAGAAGCATGAGAGGGGATCTTATTGAAACATATAAGATTATTAAGGGATTGGACCCGCTAGAGGCAGGAGACATGTTCCCAATGTTGGGGAAGTCCAGAACCAGGGACCACAGTTTAAGAATAAGGGGTAGGCCATTTAGAATGGAGATGAGGAAAAACTTTTTCACACAGAGAGTTGTGAATCTGTGGAATTCTCTGCTTCAGAAGGCAGTGGAGGCTAATTCCCTGGATGGAAAGCTATTGTGTTCTGAGGAAAATGGAAACAAAAATTTTTGGTAATGTGATGTCATGCGTTACTGTTACATTAATTCATTCATTGTCAACACATGGAATCAAACTTTGTGTTACTTAACATGAACACCACGCACTTGGTTATAAGGAAACCACTATTGTTCGTAACCTTAGTATAATGAAGTATCCAAAAAGCTGCACAAGGCAGAAAATGGATAACAGTGGGAGAAAGACAAAAGCTGGGGAATGATGGAAGGATAGGGAAAATGCTAAGGGTTAGCACACAGAGGGAGAGGCCAAAATATTAAAGGGCAAACAAATATGGGGAGAAGACTGGCATAAGATAGAAAAAAGAAGAAAGTACAGTGCAGCACAAGAACAGGCTCTTCTGCCAACAATCTCCATGCTGAACCAAGATAAACTAATCTCATCTGCCTGCACATGGTCCATATACTTCTCATTCTTGCATATCCTTTAATGCAAGATTGGTACTGGTGCAGCATGTGTGAACAGACCAGCAGGACCACAATTTTAAATTGATGAGATGGGGTTGGAGATGTAATTATAGTATGCAAGGATAGAGCTAGTGGGAGATTGTAACCTGGTGCAGGGCAAGATGTTCATTGTATCGATACATTGTATCAGTTTTGTAGGAAAGTGTGGAAGTAAAATCATGTCCAGAGATGACTGAATCATTAGTCAAGAAGTGAAACATGATTTAAATAAATGTGACTATTTATGTATCCCAGATCAGTGAGAGTGATTAGAAGAGAAATATGAGAGGTATTTACAAACATTTTGAAAAATTCATTAGCCACTGCCTTTACTGCAGTGAGTTTTTAATAGGCAACTATAGTAGATACAGACAGGAAAGGCACACATTCGTACGTTGATCTTTTAAAAACTAGCAACCCAACTAGATTGTGATATCAAGTCTGATGTTAATCCCGCCAATGATGTTACTAAGGTTGGGAGAGAATTGTGAGTCAGGTGTTATGTGATGGGGGACATAGATTAAACATTGAATATCATGAAGTACAGTCACGACTGCCACAGAGGAATCTGCTTCCATTTTCTGACAATAGACTATGAAATGAGTCTGTCTTATCCTGGTAAAGTGGGACATTTGAGTGTGTTATAATACCGTTCTCCCAGTGTAGTTGGGAGCCATATCCAGCTCCCTGGCCAGGGTTTGCAGGGCTTAAAGCTGGGCGTTGACGGCTGTTCTTGCTTTGGGAGCCTCCCTTCCCCAAACGTAACAAACTTTACATCTGTAATTGTTTAAACTTTCTCATTTGCTCTAAATTGCTGGGGTGCAACCTCCACTAATTTCCAAACCCTGCCCCAATCTCTCCCCACATAACCCCCCAGTGGGTTGAATGATGGCAAGGCAGAGCCAGTCATGCAGTGTCTATGGAGAGAGAAATGGTCAACATTTCATATCAATAACCCTTCACCAGATATGGAAAAGTAAGAAAGGAAACACATTGTAACTTGTGGAGTGGGAGAGGGACAAAGAGAATAAGGGATGGGCAGTGAAAGAAAGGAAACCAAGGTTATGCAGATAAGAATAATTTTTGATGGCAGTAGTTAAAGCGAAAAATATGTTTTTTTTAATGTTGGAATTATGAACATGACGGTTGCTAGGAAACAAAAGAAAATGCTGGAAATGCCCGGCACAGCTCTGCCAGACAGTACATATCTCACCTCTCACATTAGCTTATATTTTGCCTTTGTTCGATCTGTTTTTCAGACAGCATCTTCAACACCTCTACTGCTGAGACGGACAATGGAAAATGTCCATCTATGGAACACCGCTACCTCCTGCTTCTCATTTGTCATGTACCATCTTATCTTGAAAATTCATTTTTTGTATTGTTACTGATTCCATATCCTGGAGCTCCTTCCCCAACAATATGGTGACAGCCTTTGTTTCACACCAGAATGACTGTAATGCTTCAAAAAGAAAAGATGGATCACCACCACCTTCTCAGAGAATGGGCAATAAAGGCAGCAAAACCCACTTCATGTAAATAAATAACAAAGGCCAACTAAAACAGCAGCAACTAAAAGAGCCTCACATGCTGCTAGTAATCCAAACGAAACAATAGATGGTATATATGAGGTTGTCATGTAGACCCATCAGTGCCTTGATCTGACTGTCTGAAGAAGGGTCTCGACCCGAAACGTCACCCATTCCTTCTTTCCAGAGATGCTGCCTGGTCCGCTGAGTTATTCCAGCATTTGTGTGTACCTTGGCTGCCGTGTTCACCTTCAATCACTAAGGAACAAAGAAAACATTCAAGTGCTGGAAAGAGTGCAGAGAAGAATCTTGAGGCTGGTGCCGAATGAATTGTGTAAATGGGCTTTTCAAGCTGGAACCAAAACATCGTGCGTGTGTGTGTGTGAACAATCAAGCAGGCTGAATGTTTCGGCATGGTGTCAAGCTTCCTGAATGTTGTTGTAGCTTTAAGCATTCTGCCATGTGGAGAATATTGTATTACACTCCTGAACCATGTCTCATAAATTGTGGAAAGACGTTGCTGGATCAGAATATTAGTCACATACTGTAAGATGCCCAGCCTCAGACTTGCTCGGAGTCACATTATTTACATAATTGTTGTGGTTAAACCTTTGGTGAGTTGGCCTTTGGCCATTGTGAGGGTGTTGAAGATGGGCATTTTTACTGTACTTATAAAGGACATAAAAGCATGCCTGAGGAGCTGCAACCTTCAATGGTACAAGCTGGGAGCTGGTCAGTGGGAACAATCAATATAGTTTGGCATGGTCACAATGAGCAAAAGGCTTCCCAACTATGCTAAAAATCACTCTGATTCTATAGTGTGGTTTTGGAGTTGGTGCCTGTTTGATCAATGCTGCCACATATTAATTACTGACGATTGTCTGAAAATAACAATACTGATTTTGTAAATGGAATTAAACACTACAATCATTAATGAATATCCCTAGTTTTGACCTGATGAAGAAGGGAAGTTCAATGATGATGCAACAGAAGATAGATGGACCAAAAGATTCCTACAGAAACATGTCGTGGCTGAGATGATTGGTCTCCCACAATCACAACCATTTTCCTTTCAACTGAGTTTGACTTCAGTCAGTGGATAACTCCCCCACCTCCCTCCTAATTCCCTTAACTTTGTGGAAGAACTTAAATCCACACAAATATATTCACTTGCCTAGGTAATAGGGGAGTCACCATTTAAAATGAAACTGCATTCAAAGCATTACTTCTTCTTGCCTGTTAGTTAGTGCTAAACTTGGTACATTTTATATTGATAGGCAATTACATTTCTGCACAGATGCAGGTGGTATATCTTTGGCAGTGTTGTGCAAGTTAGTTTTAGTTTTAGGTTTTGGAGACACAGCATGGAAACATGCACTTTGGCCCACCGAGTCTATGGTGACCATTGATCACCCGTACACTAGTTCTACCCGACACACTAGGGACAATTAACAGAAGCCAATTAACCTACAAATCTGCACGTCTTTGTAATGTGGGAGGAAACTAGAACACCCAGTGAAAACCCCCACGGTTAGAGGAAGAATGTACAAACTCTGCACAGAAAGCTCGTAGTCGGGATTTAACCCAGCTCTCTGGTGCTGTAAGGCAGCTATTCTACCACTGCACCACCGTGCCGCCGTTCTCAGCTAAGAGTATTTGATGGTAGAATCAAGGACGGGTTTGACCAATCGTTTTTGTTCTTGCCCCTGCCCTGAAGTTTGATATTATCCAGGAAACTCCAATTCGCCTGATTGTGCCCTATATATATCCCAAAGTAATCATTTCTTCCATCACTGGAATACGATATTACAGATAAACATTGGCTGGGAGATGAGTAAAACACAAGTGCTCAGCAGATCAGGCAGCATCTGTGGAGGGAATGGATAGACAATGTTTTGGGATGGGACACTTCTTCAGCTGTGAGATGCACAGCCGCAACTTGCCCTAGGCTGCACTTCCCAACCTGCCTACCGCACAAAGGGCAATGGTAACAGCGGTTGCTCAAGACATATTGATGCATCGCAATGTGGTTTCAGGAAGCCTAAAGGAAAGACTCCAATGCAAGTTTAAAATAAGTGGGAAATAAGCAAGAGCTGCAGAGCGCAGCTCCTCTCAGCGGTAGGTACGGGCCCGCAAGTAAGTACAGTTGAATTACTTACAGGGCATATCCAAACTCCGTGGCTGGTGTATAGAGCCACCAAGAGTTAAAAAGGAAAAACGGAATTTAAAAGCTAAAAATAAAAGTAAATACTCCGGGTGAAAAAACTGAGTTTAAAAGTGAAACAGAAAAGTAAATACTCTGGGTGAAAAAACTGAGTTTAAAAGTTAAAAAGAAAAGTAAATACTCCGGGTGAAAAAACGGAGTTTAAAAGTTAAAAAGAAAAGAAAATACTCCGGGTGAAAAAACGGAGTTTAAAAAGCGTCCCAGGGGAAAACTCAGCGATCGGGGACGGCAGATTAGTGCGGAGCCGGTTCCGATACCGGTGGCCGTTAAAGTTACCGTTAGGGAGACTTTAGTTGCTCCACAAACTTTTGGCTATGAGAAAAACTCCAGTGGGGAGAAATTTTAAGAAGTTAGAGAGGCCACAATTTAAAAGTTCTAATAAAAAAGGCCTCCAGACAAAAAAGCTTTGGGTTTTGGCAACCAAAAGGGTTTAAAAAAGGCCCAGATATTCTCAAAAACAGACCCTGAGGGGTTTCCAAATACTAATATATGGTGGGATTTACCAATGTGGGAATATCTACCTCAGATTGATTTGGAGGTAGTCTCCTTGAGGAAAATCTCAGGAGTACCAGGGCAGTAAAAGGAAATGGAAAAAACTGACCCTGAAGGTGCATTGATAGTGGTGGCTGGTCATAAAGTACCCACCACAGCACAAATATACATACAGGTGTACTAAGTATGATACCTGAATGAAGGAGTGAGGCCATTAAAGGGAACCATGGTAACCAACATTAATTGGTCTCTCACCAGCTTCATAAAGCTGTTATGGTTGAAACAGCAGAGTTATTGATAAAACATTTATGTTTTATTAAGGTATCAACGGTGAATCCGATTATGGCACCCATGTCTCAATTATATGGAGACATAAGGAAATACGATTGTGCAATAACCAAAACATTTTAAATACAAAGACAAATTGCCATTTAGTTTGTGGAGCTCAATGGTATAAAAATATTATATATATATGGTATAAAAATATTATAACTATTATAAAATATTATAAAAGTGCAAAAATTATATATATATATATATATATATATAATATATATATATATATATATATATATATATATATATATATATATATATAAATATATATATATATATATATATATATATATAATATATAATTATAATTGTTATTGGGACCATTTTTGCACTTTAGATTTGCAGATCAAGTTATGTTAAACTCCTGATTATTTATGGAGTAAACCTGCCTCAGGATAAATCTAAGACATTGATTACAAAGGAAAGACTATTGGTCATTAAACTTTGGCAAAATTATGATCCAATGTAAAGATTTGATAATGGATCAAACAAAGGCAGGAGTATGATAAATAAATATTTATCCAACACAGCCTTATGTGAACCCATATGATTGGGGAGAGAAGGCTTCATGTACATTTGAAGAGGTGCAAAAACTCGTTACAAAATAAGTTGATGAAATATCCAATTGTGGGAGATTACAGGTGTGTTATGATCAATGATATGGCATAACAACGGATTGATTTATTTTAATGTGTAAAGGATCTACAAAAAAATTGTAGAAGGAATAGGTTCACCTGTATAGGAAAACCTAAAAATTGATTTTAGGTTTGCACCCGAAATATCTCCAATAAAGAAGAGGTAAGCAAATTTGTATCATAAATTTCCGCAGGGAAAAGGAAGATGTGGTGGTAAAGCCATACGAGACATCATTTTAAATACACTTTTACAGTGTAAAAACATTTTATCAAAATGGACATCTTCAACACTGAAAAACAGTTGTTATTAACAAATTGTTAATCATTACTATAAGACTTGAAGAATGGTATTTAGTACCAATTTATTATCATATTTACAGGTGCTTGAAATTAATTATATGGGTCAGCTGTTGCAAGTTAAGACATTGTCTAATGGATTTAAACTCAGTTCTAGGTTGTTCACACAATTATTGGAACAACAAATGCACTGATAAGAAGATCAGCACTTGCACTAATGAGGACATGGTCATGGTTTATCTTGATCACATTTTAAATTGGAAGGTTGATCAGGAGTCAGCTGCAAATTAGTGCAGCAATTACAAGCCTGTTGAGAGGCAAGGGTCCTGACCCATCCAATAAAAACTATGTTTTAGGCATTCATAAACATTCCTAAATTACTATTCTGGGTTTAGGAGTAATTCAGCACCATATGGGGGAAAAAATGTTTCCGAGAAACAAAATGTCAATATTACAAATATGTCTCATTGCTTTGTTGACAAACTTTGTCCCTCCATCCGAGAAGGCGCTTAGGTAAAAGAGAGGGGGGAAAGAGAGGGGAAAGAGAGGGGGGGAAGAGAGGGGGGGAAGAGAGGGGGGAAGAGAGGGGGGAAGAGAGGGGGGAAGAAGAGGGGGGGAAGAGAGGGGGGGAAGAGAGGGGGAAGAGAGAGAGAGAGCACAGTTGGGAGATCAGCATAGTCCTGACTTGCCTTAGGCAATGGACTACAATTCTATCAATGATTCAAAAAATTAACATTGAAAGTAATAATGCTCATGACTTTAGTATCAGCATAAGAGTGCAAACATTGCAAATGTTACGTTATATAATTGCATGTGGCTACAGATTACATTATCTTATATGTTTATGAATTTACCAAACAAAGCAGACCAAAAAGAGCTGGAACCAAGGTAAAATTTAAGCATATCCTGTCAGCCAAAAATTGTGTGTGGGTCAGCATTGACTCAATATGTTAAAGCAGGTAAGAGTCTCTGTGGTGGTGAGACAGCACTACTTATTACACACAAAAACCACATTAAGTATCAGTAAAAACTGATGGTTCTAACATGTTTAAGACTCAGTGGAACTAGACATTGAGATGTGGAAAATCACTCCATTAAGGAGGTAGATACATTCACAAGAATCGCACAGGATGGGCCGCTCGAGCAAAGATTCAAGGCCGCAGGAGAATTTAAAATAAATATTAAAGTTACAAGGAACCAGTCATGGTGTCAGGATTGGACACGGAGTGTTGGGTTCGCTGTAATTGTTGCTTTGTTTATACTATCAAATTATATTATCAATTGATATTTTGGTGATAAATTTGCCTTTCAACAGAAAGGGCATTACTTTCATTCTTTTATAATGAAAAAAGCTTATCACATAAACTGAGGCAATGTTTGGGAAAAAATGTGTTATTTGCTCATTACTGTGTTGATTGAGCCAGAGTGTCGTATGGAATGAGTCTACGACATAAAAAACACAGAGCTACAAAATCTTCACGTAGTCACTCACGTGACTCCGAAGTAAAATGGTAAGAGTAAACGAGAACTTACCAGTTCGAAGTTTGATCGTTATTTTATGAGGAGTAACGATGAGGGATTACGTGCCCTCCACTCCCGACCCTCATAAAATAAATGATCATCTGGTAGTTCTAAATCTATGTTGAGCCTTACTATCTTACTCCGGCTATTGTGTTCTGTGTTTTTCATGCCGCTGCTTTGAAGTATGCCGTTCCAGCGCCAGGCGGGGCTTCTTCACGTAATCCCTCATCGTTACTCCTCATAAAATAATGATCAAACTTCGAACTGGTAAGTTCTTGTTTAATCTTACTATTTTATAACACATCATAAGGACAAAATCTTCAAGCCGTGGTCATTTTCATCTGCAGTCTCCAAAGCACTTCATGATGGTGGATATCAAAGCTACTTGACAGTGTCATTAAGGCAAACCACCTTATAACTATTATTGTGTCTGAAGAAGGGTCTCGACCCATTCCTTCTCTCCAGAGATGCTGCCTGTCCCGCTGAGTTACTCCAGCTTTTTGTGTCCATCTTCGATTATAACTATTATTGTTCTGTCAAAAGGTATTATTTTCTGCTGTACAAAACAATCATAAATAAATCTGTGGAGCAGATTTTATTTGTCTCAAGAGTTCTTGACTGACTTCCATTCTAGGGTCAGTAATTATTTTCATGCTTAATGGTGTCACTAGTCGCACAGAGCTTGATTTGCGTAATAAAGAGTGGAGAGATCAAGTCACGTGAGATAATGGGGCCCCCACAGCAAACTCAGAGCAGTTTTCCAAGTTACAGAATAAAGCAAGCACGACAACTCTTTATAACAATGCCTTTTATGGTACGTGGGCTGATTTACAGTAACTAAGGTTAGCAAAACCTGATTTCCTAATCTTCCACACAGGCAAGAAGGCAGTGAATCATGTGGGTGGTGCTGGCTGTGTGCCTGACTATAATCATGTGTTGCCATCATCAGTTACCTATGTTCCCTGTGTCTGTGTGCTGTGTCTGCCCTGCCTCTGCATATACATTATCAAATCTGATCAAATTCCTTGGCATATAATTCTTTGAACTATTCATTTTAAAATTTACCTATCCACCCTTAGGTTTCGACACGTAGCCACAAATCTGATTGATTCCACATTTTAACGATCTCACCTGCAGACTGATCTAACAAGTTACGTTACTTTCTCATTCTACTTAAACGATCTGATTGGGAGTTATGTTGCCCGGTTTTGTCTTATACAAATCCAATTGGTTTGTGAAATCTTGGTTCCAATTCATGTGATTACTCAATGCTGATGAGATCTGATCGCAGTCAAAGGTGCTCGTGGAGATTCTTGTGAAATGCTAGAAATTGTCATGGGAATAAATAAATGTCATAAATATATGATTATTTATAATTACAAATAACAATCTGAACCAGAGCTAAAACATGATTTACTGAATCAGGATCAATGTGTGCCCTCTGAATATAGATTGCTGCAATAAAGATGATATAGGTTCTATGAAAACGTAACAACGCAAACTCCAAAACAAACACATAACTTACATTTTCAAATCATGGTGTGTACTGATTATTATGACAAATCTCCCCTAAACAAGGCAACAAGTAGAATAGTAAGATTAAATGAGAACTTACCAGTTTGAAGTTTTATCTTTATTTTATGAGGAGTTACGATGAGCGATTACGTGAAGGCATTCAGCACGCATGTGCGTCAACTTTCAAAGCAGCAAAATCACAGATACCATTTGTTGAACTGAATATAGTAAGATTTGAGAGAACTAGAACTACCAAGTGACCTTTATGATACGAGGGTTGGGAGCGGAGGGCACGTAATCGTTCATCGTAACTCCTCATAAAATAAAGATCAAACTTCAAACTGATAAGTTCTCATTTAATCTTACTATTTTACTTCGGAGTCACGTGAGTGACTACGTGAAGATTTTAAAGCTCTGTGATTTCATGATGTGGAAACGAGTCCACACAAGCACAACTGCGTCAGTTGACCACAGATAAGGGAAACATTCATAATGCATGAAGACATGACATAGATTTAAAACATGCTGATGCTTTTTAATGAACAAATAATAATAATAGTAACCCCTCTCATCTGGGAGGAAACTATAAAATAGAACCTAAAATAGTTAGCAAATACCCCCGGTCTGGCAATGGGTTATTATAAAATGTTTGGAAAGCTTGTTCATTAGACCATCCTGCAGCCACTAGGATGTGGTCCAGCGGAACGTACATAACCCTTGCTGCTGATGTTGTAGCAGCCCTGGTGGAGTGAGATTAGAAAATATTAGTTTCTACTCCTGCATAAGCCAAAACCCCATTTTAACCACCTGGAGATGGTCTGAACTGATACCTTCTTATGAGGTTTTTTGTAACCAACAAACATTGCTAGTGTCAGAGCCTCTAAGGCTCTAGGTGACCTTGACATATTGTTGTAAATGTGTGACCACACACAACCGAAGGTTTGCTCTGCTTAACTAAATCATAAACATAAAATATTATATTATTTGCAGATGTAACCATCCTGTCCAGTCGCAATTTATGTAGTGACTGGACCCGTTGCGCTGAGACCAGCGCCATGAGGGTAACCACCTTATGAGAGCCGGGCTAAAGATAAGGATGTAGCTGGCGCCCCCTGGTGAAGTAGTGTTGACACAATATCAATATCCCATACTTCCGTGTACCTGGGCCTGGGAGAACTTGTGTTAAAGATATCCTTTATAAATCTGGATATCAGAGGGTGAGACCCGACAGAGTGGGTCCCACTCGCTGCAGCAAATATGATGAGAAGGCACGTTTGGCACAGTTAATGGCACTATAACTTAATTTATTGTCAAAGACCCATTTGAAAATGAACTCCAAGACGTCAGTTATCCGTGCTGTATTATATGTAACATGTGCATTTAAACAAAAATGCTTCCTATCTCCTGAAGAGGAAATGTACTGCTTTTCTGGTGCTATCCCTGTACTCTGCAGTGAGCACATACATGGATCGGTCTGACAACCTGAGCCGCAGGAACAGTCTTCTCAGAGTTTGCAAGTCAATGAATTGATTTTGTCATGCAAAGGCTGGTTTCCCGAGTCACCGGCTGAACCAGCAAAGTTTTATGTTTAGAATAACCATATAAGGTTCTATTATGATTCCCAACATTAGCGGGAACCATGGCTGCATAGGCCAGTCAGGCAGTACGAAAAGCCTGAAGCGGGATCTTGCTGGATTTATTGCAAGACCCGACTGATGAGGCAGTATGGAGGAAAGACATAAAAGAACATTCCTCCCCAGTGCAGCGAGAATGTATCTCTCGCCACTGTTATGCCACATATTTTTACAACTGGTGAATGAGCCTGGATGCAAACATATCGATATTCGGTGTTCCATCAAGCCACAATATCATTAAATACTTTGTGATCCAACATCCATTCTGTGTTGTCATTAATTTTACGTGATGATACAACAGCGCCAAATGAGGTTAGGTAAATTATCACAGGATACTTTGATTTAATTGCACCCATGTGACTAACATATGCCACCACCATAGTGTATCAACTTGGAGTTGAGCATGCAGATTATGCATATTCGCACAATAACCTTTAACCCATAGAATGCACCTAGTGTTTATAGGTAGTTGATACCAATAACTTAAGAATTGGTAACTCATGCAATACGCATCCGCCTCCGTAACTAGAGACGGCATTTGTCATTTTCCATCTTTGAGCACAAGCATCAGTTTATAATATAACTGAAGATTACTGACCAAAATATTACTAGAGCAATGCTGAATACTGTTCGTCCACCATTGTGACTTTGGTAGCTTCAGCTGGTAATAGCATAGGTCTGTTAATAATGACCTATATGGTACTTGAGAGGTTACTCGTTTGCACATTGTAAGTTCTGATAATACAAAGGCCCAAATTGCACAGCTGAATTGCCAATTACACTTGATGAATAGAAGGCTGCTTCATAACAACAAGGTTGTTACAGGCTTCTATTAATTCCAATCTCTTGCCCCAGGGAGGAGTCACAGACAAATGAATAGTTAAAGGTAAATCCTAATAATCAATAACTCTGGTTGGTATCAACTTAAATTTAACTGGATGGATGATAAACCCCAATTTCTCAAATATAGTTTGCGACTGCAACAGTTAATTTTAGCAAAATACAGCATTTAAAATATCATCCAGATAGGCCATAACAAATGTTTTTGAGCTCTGAGTAACCCAAGCACCGGTTTTAGTAATTTGGTAAATAACCTGGGAGCTGAAGATAGCCCATTTTGCAACGCTTTAACTGTTATCATTGCCCCATCCAGATAAATATCAAATATCTCCGTTGATCCCTATGAATGGGAACTGAATAGTATGCATCTTTGAGATTGATGCATGCCATAAAGATCATATGGAAATCAGTTGTAAGACAGTAACAAAGTTTCCTATTCTGAAATGTCTATACTGCACATGCGAGTTAAATCAAGGATGAACCGACATCATCCATCTTTCACAATGAACAGGCCACGCCTGCCTTAATTCCGAGCCTGTCTCGAAAGGCAATCCTGGCCATAATACTGAGCCTGCCTCAAAAGACAACTCTGGCCATAATACTGAGCCTGCCTCAAAAGACAACTCTGGCTATAATTCCGAGCCTGCCTCGAAAGACAACTCTGGCCACAATTCCAAGCCTGCTTGGAACCCTTGTATACTATGCAGTATAAACTAATCACATGTTACCATTAGTTTATAAACAGATCCGAATCTCATTTGTACAAAAAACAAGTGTAAATATTACCAACTTGTAAATGGTCCACAACCCCTTGTTTCAGAAGAACCAGACCCACCTACCTTCATGGTTACCGGTGGTCTTATGGTAAGCCCAAAGGCCCCATGATGCGGGTTATTTTTCCCTCCTTGATTGGAGAGTAGGACTAGTAGGGTGCGTGGATTCGATATTTTTTCTGAGACCGGCTTGGGCCTTGGCCTGAAGGACCTCTGCCCAGCTTCAGTGAACCGCTTACCGCCGATGGAGGCGTGGGGTGTGTTGTCGCCAACATGAAGAAGCTTTGCTCGTCGTCGGTACCTTGATTAGTCCGACAGCTTTTGCTTCCTCATGCAGGTCTCACTTGTTGGATAAGTCTTACCTGAAGAGAAGATTCGGCGGCTGGTTTCATTCCCTGCATTTCATGCCCCCTCCAATGTCCCCCCGATAGCGCTGTTGACTGCCGGTACTTGTAGCACGAGGGGAACTCTGGCCCCTTCCGGGTTTTCTGCCAACGGCTGGAAACCAACTCTTCCGGCAGCAACACCTTCGTTTGCGAGTATTCCCTTGAAGCCATATGCATGTGCTCCAGTATGTTCCACGGACATACTTTCGAATTTGAAGTCAGTTACACACTGACCACTCGCACTCCCCTCCACAGAGAGGGAGATTTGTAGGCAGCCCTGAAACAGGTGCTGCCGCAGGCCCCTGAGGATACCTGCGCTGATATGGCCCCTCCTACGGACCTATATCAGGATTGAGCATCACATTTGTGGGATAAACGCCCGAGGGCGCTATCCATGCTCCATCTGGGTTAAACGTCCGAGGACGTACCCAGGTATGTCGGAGGGGAACTCGTCCAAGTCCATAGGCCTAACCAACGTATTCTTGGATTTACCCCTTTTCTGGGGTACCACAGCGGTCTGGGAGCCGCTGATCGCACTGTCAGCGACTCGGGTGGCGAAACCGGCTTATTTTTGGCTTTACCCCCTTTCTGTGGAACCGCAGCGGTCTGGGAGCTGCTGACCGCATTGTCAGCGACTGGGGTAGCGAACCCGACGGCCGCCGGCTACCCGCGCTTCCGCGGTCCGGACCAGGATCTCCCCATGGTCCATGACCGGCTTCCCCGCGGCACATCCGGACTTCGCCCCGAAATTATCCAGCAGGAAAAGCTCTGTAAGAAGAGATTCCTGAAAGAAAAAAACAGAACCAGGAAATAAGTTCAAAACTTACCGCAGGTTTAAACTTACCACTGGAAGGAGCGGACGCGCCTGCCAGTCAGTCGCTGCGCAATGCGTAGGACGTAATGACGCGCATGCATGCTGACGGCCTTCACGTAGTCACTCACGTGACTCCAAAGTAAAGTTATATTAAACCATCATATAGAAGTAAAATCAAAAGAACTTTCACGTTTCAAATACCATATTTATTCTACTGACAAAAATATCAACACCACAAACGAAATCCAGAAAAAAATTCATAACTAGCAACATCTTGTTAATCCTGATTGAATGTAATTAAACATGGAGAAAAGGTCTCCTTATCTTAGTTTCAAGCTCTCTGCTTTCTTCAGTTGATTTTATTTTTCCTCCGAAATCCATTTCTGTCCTACTATTAATTAGCTTCAGAACATAAGAAACACCAGCAGAAGTAAGCCATTTGGTCTTTGTCCCAGCTCCAACATTTAACTAGATTCTGGTTGATCCTTTATTCAGCACAATTTTCCTGCACTGAACCCATAACCCCAGATTCCCTTATTGTACAAAAATCCATGTTGGAGTCAGAGGGTGGTAACAGGGGGTCCTCCTTTAGATTAGAGGCCTGTATCCAGCGGTGTGCCACAAGAATTGGTGCTGGATCCATGTTATTCGTTATCTATTTTGACCATTTGGATGAGAATGTCGTTGGTATAATTAGTACATGTGCTCCAACACGCTACCTGATGTTGATTACTTGCTCCTTCTTCTTCTTCTTCTTGCGTATGGCGTGCACAGCCTAAAGTTGGAGGACAACTTGTTCTATTTGATCTTATTTGATTGTGTACGCCAGGTTGATTGTAGTCGTTGAAACAGGGCGGACCATGTGAAGGTTGCAATCTCCCACCCCACTTGCTCCTTCATCTTGCTGATATTGAGGGAGATGTTGTTGTGCTGACACCATGTTACTAGTTTCACTATCTCCACCTTGTCAATGTTCATGATCCAGCCCACCACATTTGCAAACTTGTGGATGGAGCTAGAGTCAAATGTAGCCTCGCAGTTGTGAGTGTACAAGGAGTATTGTTGGGACTGAGAACACACCCTTACAGGACACCTGCCACAGCTTTAGACTCTTTCCACACACCTCCCCTGAGCTATGAGGAGTTACACCTGCATTTAATCTGCTCCTCTAATCTATCACTTGGTATAAATACCTGACATCATCACCAATTGGGTGCCAACTAATCAGTTCTTCATTCTGTCGGTTCGACAGCAGTTCTGAGTTCAGTCGGATCCAGGTCTGTATCTTTCGGTTCCATCCGTGTCTGGATTTTGGGTTTTCTTCAGTACTTCTCGGTGAGCCTGCATTCGAGTCCTTTCCATTTCTGAGCCTTCTGACAATGCCAGTGTTGAGAATTATTGTGGAGGAAGTGCTGTCACTTCCTGGGTGCTGACTCCTAAGTTGAGTTTCGAGATGAGATTGAATATGATTACGATGTTGAAAGCAGAATTCTAGTTGAAAAATAGGAGCCTGATGTGTCTTTGTTGTCTCGGTGTTTCAGAGATGAATATAGGGCCAGGGAGATGCTAGGTGCTGTGGGACTGTTGCAACGTTCGGCAAACTGCAGTGGATCGTGGCTGTCTAGAAGCCAGAGTCAACGTGCACCATCACCAATCTTGCAAAGCAGTTCATGATGGTGGATATCAAAGCCACTTGACTGTAGTCATTAAGGTCGACCACCTTACTTTTCTGGCACCAAAATGATAGTGGTCTTCTTAAAGTAGGTGGAGACCTCAGAATGGGAGGTTAAAGATGTCCGTGACTACCACTTCCAGCTGATCTGGACCAGTTGCCATCCGTGGATTCACTTTCAGGGAGGCCGATCTTAAGTCTGCCACAGTAATTGTCGGTACAGGCGTAGCCGAGACCAGTGGTGGCAGGTGACATTCCTCCAATGAACTTCTGTTTAAAATGAGTACAGAATTCATTGAGTTCTTTCGGAAGAGCCAGTTGCTGCCACTGGTATGACATAACTCTGCTTTGTAGCCCATTATAGCAGGCAAGCCTTGCCGTAGTCTACAGGTATCCAGGTCATTGCCTCCAGTTTGGTCTGGAATTCCCTCTTGGCATCATCAATGGCCAGGCAAAGGTCATCGATAGATTTCTTGTACTGCTTGGGATTGTTTGACTTGAATGTTGCAGACTTGGATTTCACTTCTGAGTGGAAACTTCATGGTTTCCAGTTGTGGAATACTCGTATCATCTTCTTACTAATGCAGTCCTCTACATACGTTGACTCTGGCTTCTACACAGCCATGATCCACTGCAGTTTGCTGAACGTTGCAACAGTCCCACAGCACCTAGCATCTCCCTGGCCCTATATTCATCTCTGAAACACCGAGACAACAAAGACACATCAGTATGTAGATGTCTGTGAAAGTGGTGGCACATTCATCTGGCTTAGCCGCATAGTCCTTGAAAATAGTCCATCGCAAAACATCTCATCAGTTCCCGCAGACTAGCACTGCACCAGTTTCTGTACCAGTTTCTCCCACTTCAGTTTCTGCTTGTAAGCAGGGAATAGAAGCACAGCCAACTGGTCGGATCTACCCAAGTGCAGCAGGGGGTGGAGTGGTAGGCATCTTTGATGTTTGTGTAGCAGTGGTCGATGCACTTTAGGTGTCTGGGTGGGCAGGGTGTGTGTTGAAAGTATTTTGAGATTGGTCAAACAGAGTGGCCTGATTGAAGTCACCAGCCATTATGAACAAGGTCTCTGTTTCACGACCATTGGTGACAATGTGTGGTTCCACAAGTACATGGCTCAGCATCAGGATGGGCTGGGATGGGATGGGATGGGTAGACTGATGTCAGGATTCCTGTGGCAGGTAGCTGGAAAGGATGCAACAAAGATTCACAGAGATGGTGCAAGCAGGAGGTGGGGTAGCGTTGCTGGTGAGAGAGGAGATTAATGCAATAGGCAGGAAGGTCATTAGATTGGAGGATGTGGAATCGATATGGGTAGAGCTGCGAAACTCTAAGGGGCAGAAAACACTAGTTGGAATTGTGTACAGGCCACCTAACCGTAGTAGTGGTTGGGGATGGCATCAAACAGGAAATTAGAAATGCATACAACAAGGGTAAAACAGTTATAATGGGTGACTTCAATCTACATATAGATTGGGTGAATCAAATGGGCAGGGGTGCTGAGGAAGGGAATTTCTTGAAATGTATGCAGGATAGTTTTCTAAACCAACATGTAGAGGAACCAACGAAAGAGCAGGCTATTCTAGACTGGGTATTGAGTAATGAGGAAGGTTTAGTTAGCAGTCTTGTTGTGCGTGGCCCATTGGGCAAGAGTGACCATAATATGGTTGAGTTCTTCATTAGGGTGGAGAGTGACATAATTAAGTCAGAAACAAGGGTTCTGAACTTAAACAAACATAACTTTGAAAGTATGAGACGTGAATTGGTGAAGATAGACTGGCAAGTGATTCTTAAAGGGTTGACAGTGGATGTGCAATGGTAGGTATTTAAAGACTGCATGGATGAACTACAACAATTGTTCATCCCAGTTTGGCAAAAGAATAAATCAGGGAAGGTAGTGCATCCATGGATAACAATGGAATTCAGGGATAGTGTCAAAACAAAAGATGAAGCATACATATTAGCCAGAAAAAGCAGCCTACCAGAGGACTGGGAGAAATTCAGAGTCCAGCAGAGGAGGACAAAGGGCTTAATCAGGAAAGGGAAAATAGACTATGAAAGAAAACTGGCAGGGAACATAAAAACTGACTGCAAAAGTTTTTATAGATATGTGAAGAGAAAGAGATTAGTTAAAACAAATGTAGGTCCCTTGCAGTCAGAAACGGGTGAATTGATCATGGGGAACAAGGACATGGCAGACCAATTGAATAACTACTTTGGTTCTGTCTTCACTAAGGAAGACATAAATAATCTGCCGGAAATAGCAGGGGACCGGGGGTTAAATAAGGTGGAGGAACTGAGTGAAATCCAGGTTAGCCATGAAGTGGGGTTGGGCCAATTGAATGGATTAAAGGCCGATAAATCCCCAGGGCCAGATAGTCTGCATCCCAGAGTGCTTAAGGAAGTAGCCCCAGAAATAGTGGATGCAGTAGTGATAATTTCTCAAAACTCTTTAGATTCTGGAGTAGTTCCTGAGGATTGGAGGGTAGCTAATGTAACCCCACTTTTTAAAAAAGGAGGGAGAGAGAAAACGGGGAATTAAAAACCAGTTAGTCTAACATCGGTACTGGGGAAACTGCTAGAGTCAGTTATTAAAGATGGGATTGCAGTGCATTTGGAAAGTGCAAATGCACTGCAATTATTTATCCACTCTACTAGTTACATCCCCAAAAAATTCTATAAGATTCGTCAGACATGATTTACCTTTCATAAATCCATGCTGACTTTGTCCAATGATTTCACTGCTTTCCAAATGTGCTGCTATCCCATCTTTAATAACTGACTCTAGCAGTTTCCCCACTACCGATGTTAGACTAACTGGTCTGTAATTCCCCATTTTCTTTCTCCTCCCTTTTTAAAAAGTGGGGTTACATTAGCTACCCTCCAATCCGCACGAACTACTCCAGAATCTAAAGAGTTTTGAAAAATTATCACTAATGCATCCACTTTTTCTGGGGCTAAATTCCTTAAGTACTCTGGGATGCAGCCTATCTGGCCCTGGGGATTTATTGGCCTTTAATCCATTCAATTTACCTAACACCACTTCCCGGCTAACCTGGATTTCACCCAGTTCCTCCATCTCATTTGACCCCCGGTCCTCTGCGATTTCCGGCAGATTATTTATGTCTTTGTGAAGACAGAACCAAAGTAGTTATTCAATTGGTCTGCCATGTCCTTGTTCCCCATGATCAATTCACCAGCTTCTGACTGCAAGGGACCTACATTTGTTTTAACTAACCTTTTTCTCTTCACATATCTGTAAAAACCTTTGCAGTCGGTTTTTATGTTCCGTGCCAGTTTTCTTTCCTAATCTATTTTCACTTTCCTAATTAAGCACTTTGTCCTCCTCTGCTGGAATTTCTCCCAGTCCTCTGGTAGGCTGCTTTTTCTGGTTAATTTGTATGTTTCATCTTTAGTTTTGATCCTATCCCTGATTTCCTTTGTTATCCACGGATGCACCACCTTACCTGATTTATTCTTTTGCCAAACTGGGATGAACAATTGTTGTAGTTCATCCATGCAGTCTTTAAATGCCTTCCATTGCATATCCATCGTCACCCCTTAAAGAATCACTTGCCAGTCTAAGTTACCTTTCTTTAAGTTCAGAACCCTTGTTTCTGAATTAACAATGTCACTCTACATCCTAATGAAGAACTCAACCATATTATGGTCATTCTTGCCCAAGGGGCCACGCACAACAAGACTGCTAACTAACCCTTCCTCATTACTCAATACCCAGTGTAGAATAGCCTGCTCTCTCATTGGTTGCTCTACACGTTGGTTTAGAAAACTATCCCGCATACATTCCAAGAAATCCTCTTCCTCAGCACCCCTGCCAATTTGATTCACCCAATCTATATGTAGATTGAAGTCGCCCATTATAACAGTTTTACCTTTGTTGCACGCATTTCGAATTTCATGTTTGATGCCATCCCCAACTCCACTACTACTGTTAGGTGGCCTGTACACAACTCCCACTAGCTTTTTCTGCCCCTTAGTGTTTCGCAGCTCTACCCATATCGATTCCACATCCTCCAAGCTAATGTCCTTTCTTTCTATTGCGTTAATCTCCTCTCTCACCAGCAACGCTACTCCACCTCCTTTTCATTTCTGTCTATCCTTCCTGAATATTGAATATCCCTGGATGTTCAGCTCCCAGCCTTGGTCACCCTGGAGCCATGTCTCCGTGATCCCAACTATATCGTATACATTAATAACTATCTGCACATTCAACTCATCCACCTTATTATGAATGCTCCTTGCATTGAGACACAAAGCTTTCAGGCTTGTTTTTACAACACTCTTACCCCTTATACAATTATGTTGAAATGTGGCCCTTTTTGATTTTTTGCCCTGGATTTTTCTGCCTGCCACTTTTACTTTTCACCTTGCTACCTATTGCTTCTACCCTCATTTTACATCCCTCTGTCTCTCTGCTCATGCTCCCATCCCCCTGCCACATTAGTTTAAATCCTCGCTGACAGCACTAGCAAACACTCCCCCAAGGACATTGGTTTCCTTCAAGCCCAGGTGCAGACCGTCCTGTTTGTACTGGTCCCACCTCCCCCCAGAACTGGTGCCAATGCCTGAGAAATTTGAATCCCTCCCCCTTGCACCATTTTTCAAGCCACGTATTCATCTGCAATATCCTTCTATTTCTACTCTGACTAGCACGTGGCACCGGTAGGAGTCCAGAGATTATTACCTTTGAGGTCCTACTTTTAAGTTTAACTAGCTCCCTAAATTCACCTTGTAGGACCTCATCCCGTTTTTTACCTATATCGTTGGTGCCAATGTGCACCACGACAGCTGGCTGTTCACCCTCCCCCTCCAGAATGTTCTGTAACCGTTCAGTGACATCGCTGACCCTTGCACCAGGGAGGCAACATACCACCCTGGAGTCTCGTTTGCGGCCGCAGAAACGCCTATCTATTCCCCTTGCTATTGAATCCCCTATTACAATAGCCCTTCCACTCTTCTTTCTCCCCTCCTGTGCCGCAGAGCCACCCATGGTGCCATGAACTTGGCTGCTGCTGCCTTCCCCTGATGAGCCATCTCCCCCAACAGCATCCAAAATGGTATATCTGTTTAGGAGGGAGATGACCGCACGGGACTCCTGCACCACCTGCCTACTGCTACGCTGGCTAATGGCCACCCGTTCCCGAAGGAGAAAATGAGTCAATCATTCCTACTCAAAGGAAAAACAGGTGTATGATAAATAGCAGAAGAGGGAGTGGTGAAAAAGAGAATTTCTGCGATAGGGTCTCTGATCCAACGTAATGCCTTTGTCTCTCATATTTCCAGCATTTAGAACCTTTTTATTCTCTGTGAACAACTTAAGAATTTCATTGTCCTATCTGGGGCACATGACAATAAAACTCTTTTGACTTGACTTGACATCATTATTGTGTAGTAAGGAACTGCAGATGCCTGTATAAACCGAAGATAGACACAAAATGCTGGAGTAACTCAGCAGGACAGGCATTATCTCTGGAGAGAAGGAATAGGTGATATTTCGAGTCAAGACCCTACTTCTTTTTGCAACTCCTCCACATCTGAGGGATAGGTTATACAGGCATTTGGATGGGGAAGGGCTGATTAGGGATAGTCAACGTGGTTTTGTACGTGGGAGGTCGTGTCTCACAATTCTGATTGAGTTTTTTGAAGACGTGACCAAAAAGGTCGATGAGGGCAGAGCTGTAGATGTTGTGTACATGGATTTCAGTAAGGTATTTGACAAGGTTTTGCATGGTAGGCTGCTCTGGAAGGTTAGATTACACGGGATCCAAGGAGAGATAGCTGTATGGATGGCAAATTAGCTCCATGGAAGAAAGCAGAGGGTGATTGTGGAAGGTTGCTTCTTGGACTAGAGGCCCGTGACTAGTGGTGTGCCTCGGGGTTCGGTGGTGGGCCCGTTACTGTTTGTCATCTACATCAATGATTTGGATGAGAACATGCAGGACAAGATGCAGTCTGCCCTTTCACCCTTTTTAATTTTTTTAGTCCTGTTAAAAAAACAAAATGTTAGTTGGAGGTCTTTTATGTGGTAGGTGGGGGAGGGGAAGGGGGAAACTTTATTTCCTAGTCCCTACCCCGGTCGGAGAGGCGGCTTCCCTCCGAGCTGCTTCTTTGCCCCGTCCTCGCGGCCTACCATCAAGACTGGAGCGGCGTTTCCTGTTGGGACCGGCCGAGACTGCAGCTTCGGCAGCGGCGCAGCGCTGGGACACCATCATGGAGCGGGCGACGCCTTACCGGGTCGCCGTGCATTGACTGCCGACTCTAGCATCCGAGGAGCTGTGGCTGCGTGCATCCGGCCGAGGGCGGCGCTGGATTTGGAACACCACGGAGCCTGGGATCGAGGTCGCCGGGGTCGGAGCTCCAGCTTCACGGCAAGAGGGCCTGAAAACATCGGACTGGCTGCAAGGCCACAAATGGGGCCCCGACCTTGGATGGTCACAGACGAAGAGGACTAAACTGTCTGGTGCCTTTCCCCACAGTGGAAAATGTTGATTCTGTTGTGCGGGGACGTTTGTGTTGAACTCTTTTTAATTTTTTTCTTTAATTAATATTTTTATTAGAAGCAGTGTACAGTAGTATATGGCAAAATACATTTATTGTACATCTTCCATTTTAATTTTGACAAAAATAAAATAGAGAAAGAGAGAAAGTGAAAGAGATAGTGAATGTGTAAAAATAGAACCCCTAAACTACCAAATAGTGTAGTCACGAAGTGAGTAAGTAAAAACTTTAAAAAATAAAATAAAAAGACAAAAACAAAAAATAATTTAAAGAAAAGACCAAAACGGTTGATATACCGACTTCGTTTCTCACCCTGTCCGTAAATCGGTTTAATTCCAAAGTTGTGTTGCACCATACTATCCTTGTAATGAATCAATGAAAGGAGAACATATCTTTGAAAATTGCTCTGATTTTCCTGCTAAGACGAGTCTCATATCTTCAAGATGTAGCGTCTCAGACATGCTTGTGATCCACATTTTAAGAGTTGGGGTGGATGCATTTTTCCAAAATTTACGTATAAGTTTTTTTTCACCATTGTCAGGCCATAGTTGAGGAAACGTCTTTGAAATATTGATAGCTCACAGCAGGCTCCTGCTATTCTGAACATAATCAATTCTGTATGGGGGTCCAGATTTGTTTTCAATAATTTTGAGAACATTTCAACGATTTCTTTCCAAACTTTCTGGAGGTTTGTGCAAGAGGCAAAAGAGTGTGTTATAGTTGCTTCTTGAGAGAGACATTTGTCGCAAATAGAAGATACATTTGGAAAAATCTTATTCGGTTTAGTTTTTGAGTAATATAGTATGTGTATTATTTTGAATTGGATTAGAATATGTCTAACTCTATCATGTGTTGTGTCAATATTCTTTTTTTAATCTTTTTCTATGGATGTACGGAAAGTTATTATTTACTTTATGTAAAGCACTTGTTTTCAACGCGAGTTGATTTAAAAACGTGCTATATACTAATATTTACTTGCTAAGATAAGCAAGTTTGCTGATACAAAAGTGGATGGTTTTGCAGATGGTGAAGATGGTTGTGAAAGATTACAGCAGGATCTGGATCGTTTGGCCATGTGAGCTGAGGAATGGTTGATGGAATTTAATACAGAGAAATGTGAGGTGTTGCATTTTGTCTAACAAGAGCAGGACCTACACATTGAATGGTAGGCCTCTGGGGAGTGATGTAGAGCAGAGGGATTTAGGAGTACAGGTGCATGGTTCCTTGAAGGTCGAGTTGCAGGTAGATAAGGTGGTCAGAAAGGCTTTTGGCACATTGACCTTCATCAGTCAGAGTTTTGAGTATAGAAGTTGAGAGGTCATGTTGCAGTTGTATAAGACATTGGTGAGACTGCATTTGTAATATTGTGTTCAGTTCTGGGCACCATGTTATAGGAAAGATATTGTCAAGCTTGAAAGAGTTCAGAGAAGATTTACGAGGATGTTGCCAGGACTGGAGGGTTTGAGTTATAGGGAGAGGTTGCGGAGGCTGGGACTCTATTCCTTGGAGCGAGGGAGGATGAGGGGTGACCTTATAGAGGTGTACAAAATCATGAGAGGAATAGATCGGGTAGATGTACAGTCTCTTGCCCAGAGTTGGGGAATCGAGGACCAGAGGACATAGGTTAAAGGTGAAGGGGAAAAGATTTAATAGAAATCTGAGGGGTAACCTTTTCACACAAAGGATGGAGGGTGTATGGAACAAGCTGCCAGATGAGGTAGTTGAGGTTGGGACTATCCTAACGTTTAAGAAACAGTTAAACAGGTACATGGATAGGACAGGTTTGGAGGAATATGGACCAAGTGCAGGCAGGTGGGACTGGTGCAGCTGGGATATGTTGGCTGGTGTGGACAAGTTGGGCTGAAGGGCCTGTTTCCACACTGTATCACTCTATGACGCTATGACCTGACTTCACTTGCTTTATCACCTGTCTATTATTTAATTCTCCTACCTTCCTGCATATACATTGACTCTTTTTCTGCAACTTTTCTCTGCAGCTTTTCCCTATTCTGATGAAAGAAGGTCTTTGTCTTAAAACATTAACTCTGATAATACAAGGCAGAAGTATTATTGTTTTTTGATGGTAAGGGATCAACAGGATATGGAGTTTGTGGACACAAGTCGTGCTGAGGTAAAATACTAGCCCTGATCTTATTAGAGTGGTTCAGGCACAAGAGTCTGTGTGCCCGACTCCTTGGTTCTGTTTCTTACATTTCTCTCTCCACAAAGTCCTGCCGAGCTTGATGAGGATTTTTAGCATTCTTTGTTTTATTTTAGATATCATGCCCTTACCATCATCATCAATTAACTAAATAAAATGTAGGTGTCAATTAACTAAAGGAATGAAAAATACGTTTTAGTTGAAAAGGTATTTTATATATAAAATATCAGGATGCCCGAGAGTTTACATTGGAACCAATATTCCTGCCACCTGGTGATTTTAGTTTGAAAGCTGAAGAGAGTCACGGAAAGCTCCCTGGGATGTGAGCTCCCTCCAGTGGCTTATTATTGTATTGCAGTGGCACATTGTCCAAGCTGTTGTCCAAGGAAATGTTGTAGGAAGGAGCTGCAGATGCTGGGTTAAACTGAAGACAGACACAAAATGTTGGAGTAACTCAGATTCTGAAGAAGGGTTTTGACCCGAAACGTCACCCATTCCTTCTATCCAGAGATGCTGCCTGTCCCGCAGAGTTACTCCAGCAGTTTGTGTCTATCTTCTAGTGTGAGAAAACTATTAGAAGCTGTGTTGTTGGCCAGAGCCCCAGAGATTCAGAACAAGGGTCCACTTTCTCAGCTCACCTGCATTGTGTCACAGCTCTAAATGTTGAGATTTGCACCATGAGGTCAGTTTCAAAAGTGCATTTTATAGTAAATGGATTTTTAAAAAGGAAGATTGCATGTACTATTTTACTGTTTTATTAAAGAAACACTGTTAGTGACAGAACATTTGTTTTGATTTATTTCTCCATTGAAAGGTCACATTTTGTTTTGTTGTATATTTTGTCAAGTTTTCTACTTAATAAACTGCACTGCTACTGTATATCTCCAAACATCACTCAATGAAGAAAAATTTAAAAATATAAAAGTATTTAATTTTAAATATGTAGGAAGGAATTGGAGATGCTGCTTTACACTGAAGATAGATGTCAAATGCTAGATTAACTCGGTGGGACAGGCAGCATCTCTGGATCTTTGTCTCTCCCATTTCCAGTATTCTTTCAATGCAGCGACACTGTCTGTTCCGCTAATTTACTCCAGCCTTTTGTGTCTATCTTTAATTTTACATATATATTTATACAAAACTATATTTGTGAATAGTCTTGACTTTAGTAGAGGTTGACATGCATGCTCTCATAATGTTTCTTTGGTTTACAATTTTCATATTTGTTTTACAAAATCTTTCAACTTCCTAAAGCTTTTTGGTTGCTGTGATTTTTAAAGTATACAGGTATATAATTTTATACTTGATAAAGAAATCATCAATATGCCAATCTAATGTACGCAGCGGGTCATGTCAAGGCCCAGCAGGATTGGATCCACGTAGTAAAGGAGAGGTGTTGTGAGATGTGGGAGGAGGTTGGAGAAGTAATCTTTTCAGGTATGTGCTCTGCAAGAAAATATTGATTAAATGTAATGTTAATAACTTCTGAGGAATGCATCCAAGCAACTTTGGTATTGCTGATTGGCTCATCCTAGTGAAAGCAAATATCTTCACTGTTATCTTAAACAGTAAGGTTAAGATAGTTAGTCGTATCTTAAGACTAACTTAAGCCGATATGCGGACCCCAGTCAATTTATGCACCAGTAAAAGTGTCGTTCGCACTTTACGAATTTGGAGACAAGTAAAATTTACTCTTAAACTAAGAAATCTATCTGTTCTTTCTCCAATAGCTAAAAATCCGTCTTTTATTATAGATAAAACGTTTATTCATTGGGAAAGACTAGGAATTAAAAAGGTTGGAGATTTATACGAAATGGGAAACCTTTTATCATTCCAGAAATCACAATCGAAACACAGTCTGAAAGGTAATCAATATTTTAGATATCTTCAAATTCGAGATTATTTGAAAACATTTACCCACCAAACTCTGTTGCCAGATATATTAGATGAAGGTATGAATAGTAACGCAGTCAAATAATTTAATATCATACTTGTACAATATCATTCTAAATATAGAAATTCCATCGTCTGATGTAATTAGAAGAGAGTGGGAACAGGAATTAAGCCTAAAAATCCCCAAAGGCAGATGGGAAAAATATCCCCTATATATACATAATTGTTCGATTAATGTAAGACATATTCTAATCCAATTTAATATACTACACAGACTATATTACTCAAACTAAACTGAACAAAATTTTTCCAAATGTATCCCCTATCTGCGACAAATGTCTTTCTCAAGAAGCAACTATAACACACTCCTTTGCCTCTTGCATAAAACTCCATAAATTTTGGAAAGGAATCTTTGAAATCTTCTCAAAATGATTAAAAACAAAACTGGACCCCCATACAGAATTGATTATTTTTGGAACAACAGGCGCCTGCTCTGAGCTATCAATATTTCAAAGAAGTTTCCTCAATTATGGCCTGTTAATGGCAAAAAAAAACGTATACGTAAATTTTGGAAAAATGCATCCACCCCAACTCTTAAAATGTGGATCACAAGCATGTCTGAGATGCTACATCTTGAAGATATGAGACTCGTCTTAGCATGAAAATCAGAGCAATTTTCAAAGATATGGTCTCCTTTCATTGATTCATTACAAGAATAGTATGGTGCAACACAACTTTGGAATTAAACCGATTTACGGACAGGGTGATGGGTGGGGTGAGAAACAAAGTCGGTATATCAACACGTTTTGGTCTTTTTTTAAATTATTTTTCATTTTTGTCTTTTTATTTTCTTTTTTAAGTTTTTACTTACTCACTTTGTGACTACACTATTTGGTAGTTTAGGGGTTCTATTTTTACACATTCACTATCTCTTTCACTTTCTCTCTTTCTTGAGTTTTTGTTTTTGTGTTTTTATTTTTTGGTAAGTTTTTACTTAGTGACTCTGCGACAACACTCTTTGGTAGTTTACTGGTTTACACATTCATTCACTAGCTCTTTCACTCTCTCTCTCTTTCTTGCTCTTTTTCTCTTTTTCTATTTCATTTTTGTCAAAATTAAAATGGAAGATGTACAATAAATGTATTTTGCCATATGCCGCGGTTTATACACTGCTTCTAATTTAAAAAAAATATTTTTTAAAAAGCACCGTTCAATCATGGAAATGTTACAAACTATGCTGCTATAAAAGAAATGTGAGACCACATGCAATCTGGTTCAAAGATTCTAACAATGATGCAATTTATAACTCCATATTACAGGCCTTGCATTTTTGCTGGGATTACTATTTAAAGAAGAATTAGTTAACAACAAAATAATTAAAGTTGATTTATAAAATTGATCTGCAACTGAGAAAAAAATATTAAACTGACCACAATATGTCCTTTATAAGTATGTCTAAAATAATATGACTGAAACCTGGTTGAGGGAGGGGCAAGACTGGCAGCTCAATGTTCTGGGATACAGGGGCTTCAGGAGAGACAGGGGTGAGGGAAAAAGAGGAGGGGGGCGTTTGCATTGTTGGTTAAGAAGGATGTCTCAGCTGTGTTCAGAGGTGACATTACGGAAAATAATTTATGTACATAAGGGGGAAAAGGGTAACTAGAGAGAGTGGACCTCTCAGGAATCAAAGCGGTCACCTCTGTGTGGAGCCACAGGAGGTGGGCAATGTCTTAAATGAGTATTTCTCCTCTATTTTCCAAGGAGAAAGACAGTAGGATGGAGGAAATTGGAGCAGTCACTGGCAGTGTCTTAAGAGCAGTCAGGGTTACTGTCGAAGAAGAACTGAAGATACTGTCGTGTTTGAAGGTAGACAAATCTCCAGGACCTGATCTGATAAATCCGAGGACATTGTGCGAAACTAGAGAGGAAATTGCAAGAGCCCTGGTTGAAATTTACAAATACAGGAGAGGTGCTGGAAGACTGGAGGGTGGCAAATGTTGTGCCTCTTTTCAAGAAGGGCTGCAGGGAAAATGCTGCGAACTATAGGCTGGTGAGCTTAACATCTGTAGTTGGTAAGTTACTGGAGAGTATTCTGAGGGATAGGATATACAAGCATTTGGATGGGCAAGGGCTGATGAGGAATAGTTTGCATGGTTTTGCACGTGGGGTCATTTCTCACAAATCTGATTTTTTTTTTTAAAGATGTGAGCAAAAAGGTTGATGAAGGCAGAGCTGTAGATGTTGTGCACGTGGACTTCAGTAAGGCGTTCTACAATGTTCCGCATGGTAGGCTGCTCTGGAAGGTTTAATAGCATAGGACACAAGGAGAGATAGCTGAATGGATAGCAAATTGGCTTCATGGAAGGAAGCAGAGGGTGATGGTGGGAGGTTGCTTCTCAGACTGGAGGCCTGTGACTAGTGGTGTGACATAGAGTTCGGTGCTGGGCTTGTTACTGTCTCCATCTACATCAATGATTTGGATGAGAACATACAGGGCAAGATTTAGAAAGTTTGCTGATGATACAAAAGTTAGTGGTTTTGCAGATAGTGAAGATGGTTGTGAACAATTGCAGCAGGATCTGGATCGATTGGCCAGGTGCGCAGAGCAATGGTTGATGGAATTTAATACAGAGATGTGTGTGGTGTTGCAATTTGGGACGTCGAACAAGGGCAGGACCTACACAGTAAATGGTAGGCCTTTGTTGTAGAGCAGAGGGATCTAGGATTACAGTTGTAAGGTTCCTTGAAGGTCGAGTCGCAGGTAGATAAGGTGGTCAAAAAGGCTTTTGGCACTTTGGCCTTCATCAGTCAGAGTATTGAGTATAGAAGTTGGGAGGTCATGTTGCAGTTGTATAAAATGTAGGTGAGACTGCATTTAGAATATTGTGTTCAGTTCTGGGCACCATCTTATAGGAAAGATATTGTCAAGCTTGAAAGGGTTCAGAGAAGATTTACGAGGATGTTGCCAGGACTAGAGGGTGTGAGCTCTAGGGAGAGGTTGATTAGGTTGGGTGCAGGAGGATAAGGGGGATCTTACAGAGGTGTGTAAGATCATGAGAAGAATAGATCAGGTAGATGCACAGTCGTTTGCCCAGAGTAGCGGAACTGAGGATCAGATGATTAAGGTTCAAGGTGAAGGGGAAAAGATTTAATTGGAATCCGAAGGGTAAGTTTTTCATACAAAGGGTGGTGGGTGTATGGAACAAGCTGCCAGATGAGGTTTTTGAGGCTGGGACTATCCCATCATTTAAGAAACAGACAGGTACATGGATAGGACAGGTTTTGAGGTTTGACCAAGCACAGGCAAGTGGGACTAGTGCAGCTGGGACATTGTTGGCTGGTGTGGGCGAGTTGGGCCAAAGGGCCTGTTTCCACACTGTATCACTCTGACTCTTTGACTCTAATAATACAAGTAATTTTACAGAATACTACATTTAAAATCATATCTTTTAATTTAATCTTAGAAATTTCAATATTAAAATATGAATTTGTATCAATTTAAATGGCTTGCACAAATCAAGTTACACATTATTTTCATAATCTATACATGGTCATATCTCTATGTCTAGGAAGGAACTGTAGATGCTGCTTTAAACCAAAGATAGACACAAACAGCTGGAGTAACTCAATGGGACAGACAGCACCTCTGGAGAAAAGGAATAGATGATGTTTTGGGTCGAGACCCTTCTTCACATTGAGAGTCAGGGGAAAGGGAAACTAGAGATATAGATGGTAATGCAGAGAGATATAGAACAAATGAATGAAAGATATGTAAAAAAGTAATGTGATAAAGAAACCAGGTCTTGCTTCCCTTTCCCCGACTCTCAGTCTCAAGAAGGGTCTCGACCCAAAACCTCACCTATCCCTTTTCTCCAGAGAAGCTGTCTGACTCGCTGAGTTACTTCAGCTTTTTGTCTCTATTTTTGGTCATATCTCTACATTGATTCTATGTTTATTCACTACATAGAGTTTCCTGTAACAAAATATTTGCATACCATAACACATCAAACATCTTCCTAAACTTTGAATAATGGTGTCATAGTCATAGATTAATACAGTGTGGAAACAGGCCCTTAGGCCCAACTCACCCAACCGGCCAACAATGTCCCAACTACGCTAGTCCCACTTGCCTGCGCTTGGTCCATAACCTTCCCAACCTGTCCTATCCATGTACCTGTCCAACTTAAACGATGGGATAGTCATCAGTGGGTAGCATTGCTGTGTAAATCACCCATTGTATTGATAGGTTACTTTGCATAGACCTGTTGCTTGGTTTAGATGTCCATCTCCCATGCAAAACTGAGCCGTCCAGATGGAGCAGTCAAATAACTATTTTAACACGGACTTAGAAAAATAGAAGGCCTTTGACATCTCCACTTGGAGCACAATGTTACATGAACTGGGATTGGAATGGGAATTGGAGATTGGGGACATGGGACTGTAGACTGTCCGTCTCCCATCGCATCCTGTCCTGCCCAGCCCCATTCCACCACACCTGCCTGCCTGGAGGGTTCTGGTGTACAAGCCCCCTAGATGGTCAAGATGCCTTTGAAGTCTCAAGTAAAGTCACTACTGAATATACAAATCAAGACCCAACCTGCAGCTCTTGTGTCTTTTCTGAGCCAATCGGTGGTAGTAATTATTTAATAAGAGCCTTTATGATTCTGAAATCATCCTCTGTGTTTAGTGGTTAATGTTTAACATTCCCGTGTGTGCTGTTTTAATAAAGTCATTAACTTCTTCACTGAAATTAACAAATAAATTTCAGTCTAACTCAACAGAGGGTAAAAATAGACAATAGGCGCAGGAGTAGACCATTCGGCCCTTTGAGCCAGCACCGCCATTCAATGTGATCATGGCTGATCATCCCCAATCAGTACCCCGTTCCTGCCTTCTCCCCATATCCCCTGACTTCGCTGTCTTTAAGTGCCCAATCTAGCTCTCTTTAAAATATCCAGAGAACCGGCCTCCACCGCCCTCTGAGGCAGAGAATTCCACAGACTCACTACTCTCTGTGTGAAAAAGTGTTTTCTCATCTCCGTTCTAAATGGCTTGCCCCTTATCCTTAAACTGTGGCCCATGGTTCTGGACTCCCCCAACATTGGTGACATGTTTCCTGCCTCTAGTGTGTCCAATCCCTTAATAATCTTATGTTTCAATAAGATCCCCTTTCATCCTTCTAAACTCCAGGGTATACCAGCCCAGCTGCTCCATTCTCTCAGCATATAACAGTCCCGCCATCCCGGGGATTAACTTTGTGAACCTATGCTGCACTCCCTCAATAGCAAGAATGTCCTTCCTCAAATTTGGAGACCAAAACTGCACACAATAGTCCAGGTGTGGTCTCGTTACGGCCCTGTACAACTGCAGAAGGACCTCTTTGCTCCAATACTTAATTCCTCTTGTTATGAAGGCCAACATGCCATTCGCTTTCTTCACTGCCTGCTGTACCTGCATGCTTACTTTCATTGACTGATGAACAAGGTCCCCTAGATCCTGTTGTACTTCCCTTTTTCCCAACTTGATACCATTTAGATAATAATCTGCCTTCCTGTTTTTGCTACCAAAGTGGATAATCCACATTAAACTGCATTTGCCCACTCGCCCAACCTGTCCAAGTCACCCTGAATTCTCATAGCATCCTCCTCACAGTTCACACTGCCACCCAGCTTTGTATTATCTGCATATTTGTTAATGTTACATAATCCCTTCATCTAAATCATTAATAAATAATGTAAATAGCTGCGGTCCCAGCACCGAGCCTTGCGGTACCCCACTAGTCACTGCCTCCATTCTGAAAGGGACCCGTTAATCCCTACTCTTTGTTTCCTGTCTGCCAACCAATTTTCTATCCATGCCAGCACTCTACCCCCAGTACCATGTGCCCTAATTTTGCCCACGAATCTCCCATGTGGGATCTTATCAAATGCTTTCTGAAAGTCCGGGTACACTACATCCACTTGGCTCTCCCTTGTCCTTTTTCCTAGTTATATCCTCAAAAAATTCAAATTCCATAAAAATGGTTCAAATTATACAGCAGAGACACAAGGGACTGCAGATGCTGGAATCTTGCGTAGACTACAAAGTGCTGGAATAATTCAAACGAACATGAAGTAAACAATTGTCAAACTTACCGCATGCTTAGCATTCTGGAACAGTTGTTACTTGGCATAGAAGCTATTTGCATGAGAGCTAGCAGTCTTTTAAAACAATACACTCTGCTGTTAACATGCACGTACACAATTCCTTTAACTGCTCGATGATATTAGTGTCTATTGAACAACTATTCTACAGCATTTTGAACAACTATTCTAAAACTTAGTGAATAAATGTACCATACATCAATGGAGTGCTCCATTCAGCATGCTCCTGGGATGGAAGATTGCAACCTTCACGTGGTCAGCCCTGTTTCAACTAATGCAATCAACTTGACGTGCACAAACTGAAGATCAAATAGAAAAAGTTGTCCAACACGAAAGAAGAATAAGCATGCTCCTGGCTTCGGGACTTGCTCAGAGTCTGCTCAGAGTCAGCCTGAGGACACTAAGCTAAAATAGTAAGATTAAATGAGAACTTACCAGTTTGAAGTTTGATCCTTATTTTATGAGGAGTTACGATGAGGAATTTTGTGAAGATTTCAAAGCTCTGTGATTCCATGCCCTGGACCATGTCCATGCTCCCACACTGCCGTAATTACTGATGGAGGAAGTATGTTAACGTATTTCAGACTTGAACAAGCTGAAAAATAATAATGTATTTATTAATACAAATAAAAACCCCTGAATTCGGGGACAAACGTTTAGGGAACAGCACTTGAAACTGACTCCACAACGTTGCGGGAGCGGCCACAGGTTTGTTATAAAAACGCTGAAATGTAGTTTCACTGGCCCAGCCCGCCGTTACGAGGACATGATCCATGGGTACCTCCATGGTCCTCGCCGCTGATGTGGATGCAGCCCTAGTAGAATGAAATTTAAAAATGTTAGTATCTATACCTGCTGCACCCAATACCACCCTGAGCCACCTGGAGATAGTCTGCACCATCACCCTGTGATGTGGGTTTTTATGGCTGATAAACAGACCCATCTCCATTTTCCTGATGGTGTGTGTGACATTGATATAATGTCGGAGATAGGTGGCTATACAGAGTCGTACATCAACGGGGTATGCTAGGAATTCCAAGTTCAGACCTGTAGATCCAGGCCTGTGTTGTTTAAGTAACTCATCTATAAAGAAAGTCACTTTATTGGGGGTCGAGACCATTCTATCCAGTTTTAGTTTCTGTAGTGTCTGGACCCGTTGTGCTGTGGTCAGTGCCATTAACATCACCACTTTGAAGGTGAGTTTGTCCAGTGGTAAATCCGTCATAGGCGACCAGCTCCTGAGTAGGGACAACACAACCCCAATATCCCAGGTAATATTATATCGTGGTTGGGGAGGGTTGGAATTGAATATACCCCTCATGAGTTTGAATACCAGCTGGTGAGATCCCACTCCAATGTTGAGATAGGATGACAGTGCACTCCTGGCACTGTTTATGGCACAATAACTGAGGGCCTCATCATAATGAAGGCCCGCGAGGAATTCCAGCACATTGGTGATCGTAGCAGAGTTGTAGGTGGTCTTGGTCAAGTCAAGTCAAAGTCATGTCAAAAGAGTTTATTGTCATGTGTCCCTGACAGGACAATGAAATTCTTTCTTTGCATAGCACAACAGAACATAGTAGGCATTGAAAACAATTATATACGTAAATACACACATTAATTAATAAATTAATAAAGTGCAAATAACAGATGGAGGGGTATTAATGTTCAGAGTTTTGTCCGAGCCAGGTTTAATAGCCTGATGGCTGTGGGGAAAGTAGCTATTCCTGAACCGGGTCGTTGCAGTTCTCAGGCTCCTGTACCTTCTACCTCAAGGTAGCAGGGAGATGAGTGTGTGGCCAGGGTGATGTGGGTCCTTGATGATGCTGCCAGTCTTTTTGAGGCAGCGACTGTGGTAGATCCCCTCGATGGAAGGAAGGTCAGAGCCGATGATTGTCTGAGCAGTGTTTACTACTTTTTGTAGTCTTTTCCTCTCCAGGGCACTCAAGTTGCCGAACCAAGCCACGATGCAACCAGTCAGCAAGCTCTCTACTGTGCACCTGTAGAAGTTAAAGAGAGTCATCCTTGACAGACCGACTCTCCGTAATCTTCTCAGGAAGTAGAGGCGCTGATGAGCTTTCTTAATAATTTCATCTGTGTTCTCGGACCAGGAGAGATCTTCACAGATGTGCACGCCCAGGAATTTGAAGATCTTGACCCTTTCAACCATCGACCCTTTGATATAAACAGGACTGTGGGTCCCCATCCTACTCCTTCCAAAGTCCACAATCGGTTCCTTGGTTTTGCTGGTGTTGAGTGCCAGGTTATTGTCCTGGCACCATATGGACAGTCGCTCAATCTCTCTTCTGTACTCCGACTCATCCCCATCAGTGATACGTCCCACAACAGTGGTGTCGTCAGCGAACTTGATGATGGAGTTCGCACTATGACCGGCTAAGCAGTCATGAGTATAGAGTGAGTACAGCAGGGGGCTGAGCACGCAGCCTTGAGGTGCTCCCGTGCTGATTGTTATCGAGTCTGACACATTTCCACCAATACGAACAGACTGTGGTCTGTGAATGAGGAAGTCGAGGATCCAATTGCAGAGGGATGCGCAGAGAACCAGTTCTGCGAGTTTGGTAACCAGCTTGGAGGGGATGATTGTGTTAAATGCTGAGCTGTAGTCAATGAATAACAGCCTGACGTATGAGTTTTTGTTGTCCAAGTGGTCCAGAGCGGAGTGGAGGGCCAGCGAGATCGCATCCACCGTTGATCTATTGTGGCGGAAAGCGAACTGCAGTGGGTCCAGGTTTTTGTCGAAGTAGGAGTTGATTTGCGCCATGATCAACCTCTCGAAGCACTTCATCACCACAGGCGTTAGTGCCACAGGTCGATAGTCATTGAGGCACGTCACCTTGCTCTTCTTGGGCACCGGTATTATTGATGCCCTTTTGAGGCAGGTGGGAACATTGAAAATGTCCGTAAAAACTCCAGCCAGTTGGTCCACACAGGTTTTTAGAACACGACCAGGTATGCCATCAGGTCCAGACGCTTTTCGAGGGTTCACCCCTCTGAAGGATTTCCTGACGCCGGCCTCTGACTGAGACTGAAATACCATCACAGCGAATGGGGGCTCGGGAAGGCACATCAGTGTTCTCCCTATCAAAGCGTGCGTAAAATGCATTGAGCTCATCAGAGAGTGATGTATTACCGACATCCGAGCTGCCTCCTGGTTTCGCCTTGTAGGAGGTGATTGCATTCAGTCCCTGCCACAGCTGCCAAACATCTGTCTCATCCTCCAGTTTGGAGCAGAACTCCCTTTTGGCCTTTTTGATGGCCTTACCAAGGTCGTATCTGGATTTTGTGTAGACCACTGTATCATCAGACATGAATGCTCGGTGTCTGGTCTTCAGAAGAGTGCGGATCTCACAGTTCATCCAAGGTTTCTGATTGGGAAACACTCGGAAGGTTTTTGTAGGGATGCAGTCCTCCACGCATTTCTTAATGAAGTCTGTAACGATTGTGGCGTATTCATTCAAGTCCGTTGCCGAGTCCTTGAACATTGCCCAGTCTACAGACTCCGAACAGTCCTGTAGTTGTTCCTCTGCCCCCCCCCCGACCAGCTCTGTACTGTCCTCACCTCTGGGGGTGCGCTCTTTAATTGCTGCCTGTAGGCAGGAAGAAGCAGCACCGCAGTATGGTCGGATTTACTGAAGTGAGGGCGAGGGATAGAGCGGTAAGCATTCTTGATGGTGGTGTAGCAGTGGTCGAGGGTGTTTGGTCCTCTGGTGCAGCAGGAGACATGTTGGTGGAAGTTAGGGAGCGATTTCTTGAGGTTTGCCTTATTGAAGTCCCCAGCAATGGTGGTAAAAGCCTCGGGGTAAGACGTCTGGTGTTTGTTGACCACGGCGTGCAGCTCCTCCAGTGCCAGACGGACGTCTGCCTGGGGTGGGATGTAGACCGCGGTCAGGATGATGGAGGTGAATTCCCTCGGAAGGTAGAAGGGACGGCACTTCACCGCCAGATGTTCGAGATGTGGAGAGCAGGAGTTGGACAGGACTGCCACGTCTGAGAACCACGCAGAGTTGACCATGAGGCAGACGCCCCCTCCTCTCCCTTTCCCCGATGCCAGTGTACGGTCCATGCGGTGGATGGAGAACCCTTCAGGCTGGACCGCTGAGTCTGGGGAGCTGGGGGTGAGCCATGTCTCTGTGAAACAGAGCATTCCCTCAGCTCCCTTTGATAAAGCAGTCTTGCCCTTAAGTCCTCCACTTTATTTTCAAGTGACTGTCCGACTACAGAAGGCCTCCCATTTCGTTATGTGGGTGAGGTACTGCTTTCTTGTGGACTCTCTGCACGATGCTGTGATGATGTCCATGGTTCTTGTTGACAGCCCGAATTCCAGTAATGGCCTCTTCAGAACCAGCAAGCCAACAGGTTCAGATGACCATGGCATGGATGATTTTCCCCTGTTATCTGATTGGTCACCAAATTCAGGCATTTGGTAACCTGTACCCATGGTTCTTTCATCATGTTGAGGACCACCGAGTACCATGGTTGTGTGGGCCAGTCGGGTATTATCAGTATACCTGATGCAGAATCTAGTTGAATTTTCTGCAAGACCTCGACTGATGAGGCAGAGTGGGGGAAAGCATAGAAAAACCATTTCCCCCAATGTAGCGAGAACGTGTCCATCGCCACTGCCCCAGGATCTGGTTCCCAAGAGACATATGTTGGTATCTGATGGTTCAACCTGGACGCAAAGAGGACGATATCTGGTGTTCCATATTTGGCTATAATTTTAGCAAATATTTGGGGGTTCAACATGCACCCGATGTTGTCATTAACTACTCGTGACGTGGTGTCCGCCATTGTATTGAGCTTACCCGGAAGGTACGTAGCTGCTATCCAAATATTTCTTTCAATACACCAGAGCCAAATTAAATTTGCCAATTCATCACAAGATATTGACTTGATACCACCCATATGGTTTAAATACGCCACCACTGTGGTGTTGTCTATTTGAAGATGGACATGCGTATGATGCAGATTTGTGCAGTAAGACCGCAGCCCATGAAATGCTCCCAGCATTTCCAAATAGTTTATACCTTGTGATTGAAGAAGAGTAGACTCGTGTAAATTCCATCTTCCGCCACCACTGGAAGTGGTGTCGGTAGCACCCCAGCCCTGGGCGCTTGCGTCAGTTTGTAACACGACTGATGGGTTTGATATAATGATGGGATTAAAATAATCACGAATATTGTTAATCCACCATTGTAGCTCAATTTTTGCCTTGTTTGGCAGCTGCATAGGTCTGTCAAAATGTCCAGCATTCGCTTTTAATGCTGAGATTTTTGCTCTTTGCAAGTTTTGATAGTGTAACGGGCCAAATTGTGCAGCTGGAAATGTAGCTACAAGTTTCCCAATCACCTTAGTAGCATGTCTAATAGTCAGTTTCCTGGTGCAAGCAAGGCTGTTACATGCCTCTATTATGTCTGTTGCTTTGTTCCCTGGGATAGTGACAATCATATGATTGGTGTTAATTGTGAATCCCTGATAGTCCATAATCACAGAGGGGTTGAACTTAGATTTGTCTGGATGGATGACAAACCCTAGTTTCTCGAATAATGATTTGGTAGCTGTTACTGCTAATTTAGCTAATTCCAAAGTTTGTCCCCCAATTAAAATGTCATCTAGATATGCCATGACTATGTGGTTTTGTCTTCTTAGAAATGCCAATACTAGTTTTAGTATTTTGGTAAATAACCTAGGGGCTGTTGTAAGCCCATTAGGTAGGGCTTTGTATTGCCATAGTTACCCCATCCAGACAAATTTTAAGTATTTACGGTGATGTTCCCGTATAGGTACTGAATAGTATGCATCTTTTAGGTCGATGCAGGCCATGAAGCACCCTCTGGAAATCAGTTGCTTAGCTGTTTCAAATGTTTCCATCTTGAAATGGGTATATTGCACAAAGGTATTCAAGTGGGTTAAATCAATTATGATACAACATCCACCATTTTTTTTGGTTTTAGTAAAGATGCTAGATACAAACTCGAGAGGTTCATGTGTTGTTTTTTCTATAACCCCCCTTGGTGTATAACCTTAATAGTTTTGCATGTCCTTACACTTTTTCTTTGTGAGAAAATGCAAATTTCCGGTTAGGTACATGCTGAGCTGGGGGAAGGTGTATATCTATGAATTCAATTTCATAACCCTGAATATTTTGTAACATAAAAGTGTCAGAAGTTATAGAACCCCATGCATCCCACAATGTACGCAACCTCCCTCCTACTTGTGAGGTTATACATGCAGCACTCGCAAGAGAACCAGACCCCTTTACCTCCATGGTTACCGGCGAGGCTTGATGTTCTGGCCTTTCTTGGTTCGTTGGGGATTGCGACCGCTGACTTCTATCCGAAGTCCCGCGGTCCTTGGAGGCATGCTTCGATGCAGCCTTCGTTCTAGTCCTCCGTTCCATCGTCTCTGTAAGTAAATAAACAAATACAGAAACCAACCAACTCAAGATAAGTAAAAACTTACCCGAGGGCCTTTTTGAAGCTGCCGGTAGACTCCGTGACTCCGAAGTAAAACAAGGGGTGCTTTAGTCATCCTTGAATTCATCTGCTCATGAGTTCTGATCAATGTGGGGTGCTGCATTGGAAGCATCCGTATATCCACAATTGAACATAACTCACTTGGGTACAGATAGGGCTCCAGCAGCACTCGGGATACATATAAAGTAAACAAGCAGCAGGTGCCAGCTTAGGAAGGTAAATGGTTTGTCATCTTTCATTGCAAGGGCTTTGAAATACAAATGTAAAGAAATATGGACAAGATTATTTGGAATACTGTCTATAGTAAATTATCCATACCCAATAAAGAATATATTTAGGAGTCAGTACAACATAGATCTCTGGCAATGATTTTGATGTTTTGAGGCATGAGAGGTGGTGTCATTAAATCATTCCAGGTAAAGTGATGGGTTGAGGGGATAGATGCTGAGATGTGTTTCTTGGTGTTGAAGTTTTGCACCAGTGTAAGGAATCTGCCACTTTAACTGAGATGCGGAGAAATTTGAGCAGCGGATAGCTATAGATCTTTGCAATTTTCTCCTCAGAAAGCCGTGGATGCTCAGTTAAGCAATATATTTGGAGATGAATATTTGGTAGGAAAGTGGACTAGAGGCGCAGTATCAACCCCAGTCTTGTTGAATAGTGTGTAGACACAAAATGCTGGAGTAACTCAGCGGGACAGGCAGCATCTCTGGAGAGAAGGAATGGGTGATGTTTCGGGTCGAGATCCTTCTTCAGAATTCTTGTTGAATGGTGTTGCAGGCTCAAGGACGCACACTGCATCCTCCAGCTGCTATCTTCTATGTTTCTTTTGCTGCCAGCCTCCACTGGTTTACGAATTAGTTTCGGAAACAACATGTTGGATGTACAAAGCAGCTGACTCTTTAGTAATTGTGTTTCAGTTTCCATTAAAGGCGCACAAAATAATGTTAACACTAGGGACTGCAGATGCTGGAAGAACTCGGGGGATCAGGCAGCACCTGTGGAGGGAATGGATGTGATGTTTCAGGTTCAAGACCCTGAATTTCTGCCCTATATACTTCAAGTCTCTTTTGCCTACCAATTGCCCAATCCCTCCAATTTCTAAACTATTCTGTTAATCACTCCCAATCCTCTGCGAGCTTATATATACTTTCTAACGTGCACTCCACATGTAAAACATAAATGAACCACATGTTTTTTGCCGTCAGAACTGACAATTTGTTTTATGTGATCTTGGGAAATGATAATATAGTTTCACCAGGGGTGCCGTACGATTGGCTTCCTTGCAAACAGTCTGTTTTTCCTTTTTTTGTTATTTTTGGTGTGTTTTGAAAGTTTGTTTTAAAGTTCTCTGGTTTGCTTTATGAGGGGGTTGGGGTTGAGGGAAACTATTTTTTTCAATCTCTTACCCTGCCAGAGATGCGATTACTTTCCGGGTTGTACCTCCGGTCGCTCTGCGGCCTAACATCGTGGAGCTGAAGGCCTCCTCAGGACTGACTTTGAGGCCCACCGCGGGGCATGGACTTGCCATCGGAGCTGATTCCTTGCCTGGGATCGACGCTCCAACCACGGCCTGCGGACTTTGACATCAAGGAGCTCGCAATTTCGGGTAGAGACCGTAGATGTTGAGAACTCCAAAAGCCGCACGACGCTCGACTAGTCCCGACCCGAGGTAGATCGCCAGCGTGGGGGAGCTGAGACTCCCCCCCCCCTCACCCCCCCACCCGATGCAAGAGCTTGATCGTCTCGACGAGCAGGCGTACCGCCGGCTACGGGAATAAGATCGTCCCCTCAACGGAAGGTTGGAGGCCCCCGACCGTTGGAGGACCAAGAAGGGAAGAGATTGAACTTTTTTTCGCCTTCCATCACAGTGAGCAATGTGGAGGAGTCACTGTGGTGGATTTTTATGTTAAAATGTATTTTGTGTGTTCTGTTGCTTTTTTTATTGGTATGACTGTAGGGCAAATCACATTTCTCGTATGTTACAAAAACATACTTGGCTAATAAAGTGAGTATGAGTAGTTTCAGCTCACTAACTCTTTGACATTAGTCCTTCTGTCTCAGGCCAAGCCAGAGACAGTGGATTGCTTGAACGCAACACAGTAACATGTATTTCCTGTTCTGTCAACTCCATGTTTGCTGTTGCCTGAAAAAAAAAAGGTGGACAATTATAACACAGGAAAGAAACAGCTTCGATGTTGGTAATAGCACAGGAATTTGGTCCCGTGATATATTCATCATTACAAACTGGATCTGAATGTTTGCTTTTTGAGTCGTATCTTTCACTGTTCCTCTGAGAGTAATGGGCCGGTCCCACTTAGGCGACTGCAGGAGACTATGCAGTCGCCACATGGCCGCCATATGTTCGCGAGTGGTTGCTGGGGAGTTGCCTTCATGGTCGTGAGGAGTTCCTGCATTCTGAGAACTAGCTGCGGCCTCATTATAGTCGCCGCAAATTATTCAACATGTTGAAAAATTAGTGGCGACTAGACTGAAGCCGCCATGGAGAGGAGCGAGAATTCTCGTGCCGTAGGTGGGTCGCCTGGAGGTCCTAGTGGGTTGCCAGGAGGTCGAAGGATCTCCTAGGTTCTCGTAGGTTGTAGCCGGTGCTGACCAGTGAATTTCATTGGCTCATTGGGAAAAAAAAAGGTAAGCAGTAGTTTTCAGAAGCAAGGATAACCGACTGGTAATGTTAAATGTCCACCGAGCTTCATAGCCGTGTATCTCTGGCTTCTTAAAAGTTGTGTCCACTCATTCTCCCCTGCTTTTAAAGGACTTACCGTACAGCCGTCTTAATTACAGTGTCAACCTTCCTGTTCATCGCGGTGTGTGTCTGTATCACCTTGGCTTTGCACCGTGTGAATTTCACTCAGACAGCGCTCCTCCTGCTTGCCCTATCCCCCGCCTGCATAACGGGCTGGTGAAGGCATTTGCCTGAAAAACTGCCTGTGGGACAGGCCCATTAGTTGGATTTGGCTCCTAGGGCTAAGGGAATCAAGGGATATGAGGGAAAAAGCCTGAACGGGGCACTGATTTTGGGTGATCAGCCATGATCACATTGAATGGCGGTGCTGGCTCGAAGGGCCGAATGGCCTACTCCTGCACCTATTTTCTATGTTTCCGTGTGATAACTTGCTAACTGTACAAAGGAAATTGGGTGATACCTGCCCAAATTGTTAGGTTTAATTTGCACATAATATCTTCAGCAAACAAGCTCCACCTCCAAGTAAAAAAAATACTGGAGGTAAGGCAGGTTAGGCAGCAGCTGTGAACAGTGAAGTAAACATTTCATGTTGCTGACCTTTTTATCAAAACTGGTTCCCCTTTTAATTAATGAGAACAGAACAGAACTATTGTTCAGCTTGGTTCTGCATTGCTGGATCATTGTGGATTGAACAGAGAACTAATCAACAACTTTAGAAAGGGCGGACTGAGTTAGATTTAGTGCCCGAGTCCAGAAATCCTCAGTTTATCTGTTGTGGTAAAACAGTGTTTACTAACTGTTTAAAAGTGTCAGAGACATTACCATATTGCAAGCCAGATTGTTGCAAGAGTGTCATCATGTCCCTGAGTAATGAAATGCTGAGTCATTTCAGCACAAGCTATTATGTTGATTTATTGCTAAAAACTTGCAGTTGCCAGCATGTAGCCTTGTGGGCCAGGCATTGGATTCTGAATGTGTAGGAAGGAACTGCAGATGCTGGTTTAAACTGAAGATGGACACAAAATGCTGGAGTAACTCAGTGGGACAGGCAGCGTTTCTGGAGAGAAGGAATGGGTGATGTTTCGGGTTCCTTCTTCAGACTGAGAGTCGAGGGAAATGGAAACGGGAGATATAGACGGGGATGTAGAGAGAGATATAGAACAGATGAATGAAAGATACAAGAATGCAAAAAAGTAAAGATGATAAAAGAAACAGGCCATTGTTAGCTGTTTGTTGGGTGAGAATGAGAAGCTGGTGCGAGTTGGGTGGGAGAGGGATGGAGAGAGAGGGAATGCAGGGGTTACTTGAAGTTAGAGAACTCAATAGTCATACCACTGGGTTGTAAGCTGCCCAAGTGAAATATGAGATGCTGTTCCTCCAATTTGCGTTTAGCCTCACTCTGACAAGCTGGACAAGTACCAGGCGGAGGGACAGATTCTCCCAGAGATATATGACTGCCGCCTCATGAGCACAATACATTAGACCCCTGTGTTACAGCCGAACAGGCAACGGGAATTTATCCTTATAGAATTTGCAAATCTCTAACCAAAAATGCGAGACATGGAATAAAATTCAGTCTCATGGCATTTTTGTGAAAAAAGTAAATAACACAGCGTTTTACCTTTTCAACTCGTATTTCCAAAAGCATGCTTCAGTAACATGGGTTTGCATTACTGAAAATCGTAATACAGACCAAAGATACAGACTACTTTCTAGGAACATGACCTCTTTAGTAAAGCAGGAGCTGCCTGTACCTGAGAATGCTTCTACTTCACCAATGGCTGATGTTGCAATGATGGAATGGATTATAGAGAGGGGGAAGATGGCTCCCAGATTCTCAGAGACTGATTTGTACAGGGTTGTAGACAACCTCGCCTGAGTTGGACAGTTGCAGAGAACCTCCAGGTGTACAGCCAGGTGTCTACGGCTTGAGATTCCCATTGTCACATCTTGTTCCCAAAGACCTCTATTTGTTAGTTGCACTCTCAGACTCAAGTCTATGGCTTGCAACCAGATCATTTTCATACTACAAGAGGCATCTGTTGCCAAGTGATACAATGTATGTTTTCAGCACAGAACATTGTGTTCTGGTGTGTGAATAAGTGCAACAATTACAAATAGCATTCTTGTGTTTCTAACGATATAGATCCTTAATCGTTTTTGCAATAATATAACATCTCTTGCTCTTCATAAAGAATGGTTTCCATCCATTAAAAAAGCTTTGTTTGGTGATCTGTTTAGAATCGCGTACACAGATTCATAAGTGATAGGAGCAGAATTAAACCCCTGTCTCACTGTGCGAGTTGGCCCACGAGTGACCCCGAGTTTTCACTCGTGGTGATCACGTAGCGGGAACGTCGGAACTCGCACGAGCAACTTATCGACTCGTGGCGCTAACGGCAGGTACTCGGGAAACTTGTTAACTCGTGAAAAAAATCAAACATGTTTGATTTTTTCCACGAGTCAAATTAACTGTTCAAGTGTAAAATGGAAACATTTTAACTCGTTGCAATAACGTAGTGGCCCCGTGCGTTTATCTTAGTGTCTCGTGAGTCTACCGTGGGAACTTTAATAATCTGTTCTTTTGCTCGTAAGACTGAACCAAAGATAGACACAAAATGCTGGAGTTTATAACTCAGCGGACCAGGCAGCATCTCTGGAGAGAAGGAATAGAGTCGAGACCCTTCTTCAGACTTTCCTTCCCTCCAGAGATGCAGCCTGTCCCGCAGAGTTACTCCAGCATTTCGTGTCTATCTTCGGCCTTTCTGCCACTTGTCCCCGTGGCTTCACTCTGTCTCAATGAACGGCTTAAAGACCTGCCGTAGGGGCAAGTCTGGGGTGGTGGGTGGGATGTGTCCACGTGTGATGCTCCATCCACCCCCCCGGGGCCGAGAGTGTGGGATTGGGAAGGAACTGCAGATGCTGGTTCACACCGGAGATAGACACACACAATGCTGGAGTAACTCGGCGGGACAGGCAGCATCTCTGGAGCGAAGGAATGGGTGGCATTTCGGGTAAGTCTGAAGAAGGGTCTCGACTCTATTCCTTCTCTCCAGAGATGCTGCCATGTCCGCTGAGTTGTGTGTGTGTGTCTCTCTCCCTCTCTGTCTATCTGTGTGTATAGTTGCTTGATTCCTCTGAAGTGGTGGCCAGCTGCTGTCTCTGTGTGTGTGTGTGTGTGTGTGTCTCTCTCTCTCCCTCTCTGTCTATCTGTGTGTGTGTGTGTGTGTGTGTGTGTGTGTGTGTGTGTGTGTCTCTCTCCCTCTCTGTCTATCTGTGTGTGTGTGTGTGTGTGTGTGTGTACTGTCGGGTCCTGGCGGCCGCTCAGTCACCCGCGCTGCTTAATTCCTCTGAAGCTGCTGTCTGTGTGTATCTCTATCTGTGTGTGTGTGTGTGTGTGTCTCTCTCTCTCTCCCTCTCTGTCTATCTGTGTGTGTGTGTGTGTGTGTGTGTGTGTGTGTGTGTGTGTGTGTACTGTCGGGTCCTGGCGGCCGCTCAGTCACCCGCGCTGCTTAATTCCTCTGAAGCTGCTGTCTGTGTGTATCTCTCTCTCTCTCTCTCTCTCTCTCTCTGTGTGTGTGTGTGTGTGTGTGTGTGTGTGTGTGTGTGTGTGTGTGTGTGTGTGTGTGTGTGTGTGTGTGTGTGTGTGTGTGTGTGTGTGTGTGTGTGTGTGTGTGTGTGATGTGTGTGTGCTGTCGGGTCCCAACGGCCGCTCAATGTCAGTCACCCGGGCTGCTTCCTTTTTTAAAATTATTTAAAATAGAGATCCATTGCAAAAAAGTATTTAAAAACATAAAAAAACAAGAAATGCTTGGTAGAATGCGCATTTTCCCATTGTAGGTCATATCAATAGATGCGGCCGCCGCTGAAAATAACTCAAAACCACAGGATGGAGATGTATTTTAACATTGTTGCTTTATTAAACCATACCTTCATTCACGGTTGGCTCAAGAGTAACGGGAGAGGAACTTGCTAACTCGGGAGAGGAACTTGCAACATCGCAGCAATTACATACCCGTGGGAACTCGGCCACACAACTTGATCATACACTTGCAGTCTCGTGGGCAGCCACGAGTCTATCACTCGGGGTACCTCGTGGGTGAGACAGGTCGCACAGTTAGACCATTTGGCCCATCAAGACTACTCTGCCATGCAATCTGGCTGACTCCCGCCTTGCCACTCATACTATTCCAGAATCTATTTTTCTCTGCTTTAAAAACATCCATGGACTTGGCCTCCACAGCCTTCTGAAAGTATTGTTTTATTTGGTTAGCTGGGAAATTGGATTTCCATTTCGTAGACTTGGATGAAGGCGTCTCTCTATGGGATGGTTGCTGTTGTATTGCTGATATGATGCCCATGACCCCATATGCAGACATTAAACTCAATGTTGCAGGTGTTGCCGCAGGTGGTCTCTGTTTTATAGCTTTTTGAGTAGGATGGAGATGTTCGACCTATTTCATCCTGTCCTGGCTCAATCTTGATAGGTGACCTTGGGCAGCAGCTTTATTGATAACTTTAGTTAGATTTTATAAAGTTTAGTTTATTGTCACGTGTGTAGTGAAAAGCTTTTGTTGTGTGCTAACCAGTCAACGGAAAGACAATACCTGATAGAATCAAGCCATTTACATGATAAGGGAATAATGTTTAGTGCAAGGTAAAGCCAGCAAAGTCCAACCAAGGATAGTCCAAGGGTCATCAAAGAGGTAGATAGTAGTTCAGCACTGCCCTCTTGTTGTGGTAGGATGATTCAGTTGACTGATCACAGCTGGAAAGAAACTATCCCTGAATCTGGTGGTGTGTGTTCTTACTCCTCTATACCTTTTGCCAGAGAGGAGAAGAGGGAGTGGCCAGGGTGCGACTTGTCCTTGATTATGCTGCTGGCCTTGCCGAGGTATAAGTTGAAACAATAGAAGGGAGGTTAGTTTGTGTGATGGTCTGGGCAACGTCCACAATTTGCTGGATGGTGCCTGGATGCAGCCTGCATCAGCGTGCCCTTTCACCAACTGATGAGCCATTGTAGTGTTTGCCTCCTTTCACTTGTACATTTGTCAGTCATTATCTTACGTCTTGCTCATGTGGAAGTCGCAATTGATCGGCAAAGTTGTCATTCACTCGCCAACCTCTCAATTTCATGTCAGCACTTTCAGATGTAACCAGAAGAGAAAATAAGTTTATATCACTTAGCAGCACATGGGCTGTAGTCCGAAAACAAACCGCTTAAGTTCGACTAAACTCAGTCTGAAGAAGGCTCCCCACCCAAAACGTTACCTAATGTTCTCCAGTGAACATTCTCTCTCTCATTCATAAATGACTGCTAATGAATTTCTTCCTGTCATGGGATATCTTGTTTTTGGCAATGTTTGTGCTTCAGATGCAAATGCCACTGGATTGCCACATTATACTAAGGCCGCTTCTAGGGCTTTGAAAAAGGCATCAACTGATAACATGTTGAGTTTCTCCTGTTGTAATGTTGCAGGGTGGTCTCAGTCCACACCTTCTCCTTAAACTTGTTTCAAACTGGAATTTGTGGCATTGTGATCACTGTATCGGCATCTACTTTCATTAGTTCTCTTGGGTTTTTCAAATGTTCTGACATAGGATGAATAATAAAATAATCTTCTCCGTGGATTGTCACTTGTCGATATGGAGAAGCTTGTGTGGTCCTGAGATCATGAGAGCGATGCCATCTGGAGCCATGCTCCTGGAAGGGTCCCCCATGGCTTTAAGAACGAGGGGAAGGTCTCTGACAAAGAGCGATCCAACCAAGACCTCAACAGTGGAACAGGCAGAGGACGATGGCTGACCTTAGTGGAGCGTCACAACGGCTGGGAAGGCGGATGAAGGCTGCAGCAGAAAAGGGTCTCCGGTTGTCTTGGACTCCATGCCACTGGATCCTGACCCAGATCTGTCAAGGACCGTGGGGTGGCTGTCTGTGCACCAGTCTCCCCACGTTAAACAAAGTCACGCACAGGCGTCCTCCATGAGAGGACAGTCATATTAGTTTTGAGTGACCGCCGATGAATAAAAGAATCACGTGTTGGATTCGCACTGGAAATCTCTATTCTTTCCGGCCCATTTGTGCCTTGTTCGCAGTGATAGAACACTGTTCTACTATGTGATTACTATTCAAAGTAATTGGCATTCTTCTTCTTTTATGTAACATTTGTCTCTGTTTACCTTGAACCCAGTTATTTTAGCCCCTGAAGGACAATAGGTTGCACAAACCTGTCTTGATAAGGAGGAGGGCTTCCCTTCGTTAGTATCCAGCGCTTTTCTTTTGCCGGAACGCACCTTTAATAAACACACGTGTCAGGTGGCTGGATAACAAAATATGTCGTTCAACCTTTAGAGGAGCCTTATTATGCTATGCCAGTGCGTACCATCACACAGAAAAACATCATTCCTTCCTGTCACTAGTATGGTGCCAAGGTGGCGCAGCGGTAGAGCTTCTGCCTTACAGCCGGTTCGATCCTGACTTCAGGAGCTAGTCTGTACGGAGTTTGTACGTTCTCCCCGATATCTTTGGTTTCCTCCCAGACAGGTTTGTAGGTTAATTGGCTTGGTATAAGTGTAAAATTGTCCCTAGTGTGTGTAGGGCAGTATTAATGTGCAGGGAGTACTGGTCGGTGCGGACTTGGTAGGCGCAGTCTGTCTAAACTAAACTAAGCAGTATACTTTAATATGTGTTACTCAAATGGTGAGTAGTTTGTCGAGGGACATGTGACCATTTAGATAAAGCATCAGGACCAGTCAGTTATTCCGTTAGTACTACCATCTATACCATCTATACACTCTATCCTAAATATTTCCAATAGTCACTTGAAAGGTAAGATATGAATGTTGGAAGGTATTTGTTTCCAGACTTTCTGCAGGTTTCCATATCAAGAGTCAAGAGTGTTTTATTGTCATGTGTCCCAGGTCGAACAATGAAACTCTATAAAACCCCGGATGCCTGGATGTGACTCAGTCACTCTGCAAGATCGCGAGGGAGAGGCCACGACTGTTATTCTAAGCTGTGAATCAACTGAACTATGAGTCTACAATGTAGGATCCACAAAGGGGGAAGTGTTTTGGGACAGAGATGAGAAAAACATTTTTCACACAGAGAGTGGTGAATCTCTGGAATTCTCTGCCACAGAAGGTAGTTGAGGCCAGTTCATTGGCTATATTTAAGAGGGAGTTAGATGTGGCACTTGTGGCTAAGGGGATCATTGGTTATGGAGAGAAGGCAGGTACAGGATACTGAGTTGGATGATCAGCCATGATCATATTGAATGGCGGTGCAGGCTCGAAGGGCCGAATGGCCTACTCCTGCACCTAATTTCTATGTTTCTATGTTACTTGCAATAAATTATTTGTTAGCCCTTAATGACAATGCCACGAGTTGTTTGGTCTGCTGCCCTGCCTGTGCTTGAAACTGCAGATCCGACTGTGTTTGGAAGGAATAAATGCTTTATTAGGTTCAATGTGTTTGGTTAAAAAGTCCCGCTCATTTCGTGAATTCTGCTTTGTGGACAGGTCGCGCTGATTGTGTACTTTGCTGAGTGTTTAATTAAGTTGTCAAATATATTAAATTTCAGCACCTGAAGAATATATTTGTTTGTAACCATTCCATCCGGGCTTCTAAAGATGTCTCTGAAAATGTTAGAATGAAATTGTTCTCCTCTACAAGAACATTTTCCCTTTCAGTGACAAGACCAATTTAGAATAAATGTTGCATGCCAATGAGTGAAATTCCTAATATGTTGTTACGTACTGCAAAGTAAAACAGCACTTAGAAAGATGTTTGTGTAATTTTCTGTCCAGTTTTGCCAAGTCGCCCTATCCTGCAGATGAATTAAAATTATATCGGAGATATATAACGATAAATTGCGTGTTAATTATGGTGTTCGTACCCGCTTTCTCACTAACCTCTGGGCAACTGTTTACTGACGGTGCTTGATGTGAGAGCGTGATTGTAATCGCTCTGAAATATGTTTTTGGTTCCACAATATGAAAGTGACACAACAGTTCCAGAATCATGAACCAACTTGCTGTAAACCTTCTGTAAAACCGCCAGTGATGGATAAATAGTTCCAATTGAACTGGGGCTGCTTAAATTGTCACGTGTGTGCAGGTGATGATACCTTGCTCCTGTAGAAAACTAGCGTGAGATGTAAATCTCATTGTATGCATATTCTGTTTGTTGGTACGCCAAGCGAAATCCTCCAGGCACTGTAAACAACCTGTCTGTCACCCACATTATGTAATTTTGCACAAGACACTGGAGGTAGCCTTGAAGAACTGGAAATAAACAAATAGCAGGTGATAGTAAAACATGAATGTCCCACATAATAGCAGATGTATGTCACCGGAAAGACTACTGGGACAAAATATCTTCGCAATCTAAGACTTTGGAGAAACTGGCCCTGTAACAGGTCCAGAAAACTGAACCTCAGTCTGTACGTGGGCAATACTTTCTGCAAGCTTGTGCCATTGAATCCTTCTTTCTCTGTTTGCTACCAGCATCTGCCTCCACAATACAGTTTGGTTAATGCTGAGGGTACACAAAAAGCTGGAGAAACTCAGCGGGTGCAGCAGCATCTAAGGAGCGAAGGAGATAGGCGACGTTTCGGGTCGAGACCCTTCTTCAGGGTGGTTAATGCTGATCCTTATTCAGACAGGTGTGATCACAATGACTGCCACCATGGCTGCTCTCAAAGCACTGAGGAAAGGAGAAACGGATGATTAAGTTTCAAAATTCCCAAATCTTTCATACCCAACACTGTGACTAACATTTGCACAGAGGAAATTGGGTAAACAGCTGTCGGTACTAAATCTTTATTGATGCTGGGCATCCCAACCTTTCAGCAAAGTACTATTAATCTTGAATAAAAACACAAAATACTGGAGGAAGTCAGTTGGTCAGACTGCCAGAAGAAGGGTCCCGACCCAAAATGTCATTTGTCCATTCCCTCTACAGATGCTGCCTGACCTGTTGAGTTCCACGGGCACTTTGTGTTTGCTCCAGGTTCCAGCATCTGCAGTTACCTGTGCTTCACTATTAATCTTGTTTATTTTCATTTGTGAATTTCCTAATCCCTAAGAAATCTATGCTACAATAGAAAAGTTTACGTTTGTTTCTGAAAGAGCTCGACGTGAATTTTAACACTTTCCATCTCTCAGAGGCTTGACTATTGGTTTCCTCAAGATCCACAGCAATAAAAGTACCCAAAGTATCAGAGGATGTGGGTGTTGATCCATTGAGTGACTCCAAGGCTGTGATTAAAAGATGTTTGAGCACCCAGTGTGGAATCCTCATGGGGGTTGGGCAGGAGAAGCCAAGATACTGCATGAGAGCTAACTCAAGATAACATATAATGTACATGAACATTCCTTGGATTATTTTTTAACCATTGACATTTAAAACTCACACTGTAAACCAGAGGGACATTTGCATAGGAATTGTCTTTTCTGGTAAAGTATTTAATACAGAAACTATACCCAGAAGTATCTATTTTATATAGCAATAATACTGACTTCATTCTAACAACATATTTATGCAGGGCAAAACTATATTCACTATCAATTGTCAGGCTCTGTCCCCCCTCTAGGTTTCACCCTATTCATTCTACAATCAGTCTGAAGAAGGTCCCTCTAAGGACCTGAAATGCCACCTATCCATTTTTTTCCATAGATGCTGCCTGACCCATTGAGATCCTCCAACACTGTGTTTTACACAAGATTCCAGCATCTACAGTTTCGCTGTGAAACCATTTGAGAATTATATCAATGGAACCATTTCAAATGAACTGTGGAATTCTCTGCCTCAGAGGGCGGTGGAGGTAGGTTCTCTGGATTATTTCAAGAGAGAGCTAGATAGGGCGCTTAAAAATAGCAGAGTCAGGGGAAATGGGGAGAAGGCAGGAACGGGGTACTGATTGGGGATGATCAGCCATGATCACATTGAATGGCGGTGCTGGCTTGAAGGGCCGAATGGCCTACTCCTGCACCTATTGTCTATTGTAATTGAAATGTAACATTTACCTGGCTATAGGGAAGGAACCATGTAGCTATTTTTTCTGAATGCTAGCACAAAGGCAAATTGTCCCCCTCCTGTTTCATTCCCTAATATAGTCCAAACCCAATGTTCGGCAAGATTTGTACAGAGGCCCCGAGGTGGAATCTCAGTGGTTTGCATACTTCGACCTCTCAATGCTGAGTCCCTGGGGTCAATGAGGAACAGGATGGCCCCGAGTATCAGAGCTGTGGGCAAGAATCAAGACTGTTTTATTGTCATATGTCCCAGATAATGACATTTTTACTTGCAGCAGCACAACAGAATATGTAAACATAGTACATTGTAAACAATATAATAAATGAGAAGAAAAAGTGGTGTGTGTATGTGTGTGTATATTTGTATGTATATATGTATGTATGTGTGTGTGTGTGTGTATATATATATACTCACTTATACACATATATACAGATCATATGATAGACACAAAAAGCTGGAGTAACTCAGAAAGACTGGCAGCATCGCTGGGGAGAAGGAATGGGTGACATTTCTGGTGCAGACCCTTCTTCAGACTGGTTATGGATAGGGGAAACGAGAGATATAGATGATGTGGAGAGATAAAGAACACAATGAATAAAAGATATGCAAACAAGTAAGATGATAAAGGAAACAGATAATTGTAAGCTGTTTGTTAGGTGAAAACGAGAAGCTGGTGCAACTTGGGTGAGGGATGGATGGATAGAGAGTGGGAATACCGGGGCTACCTGGAGTGAGAGAAATCAATATTCCGGATCTGGATGTAGTACGCTGAAAAGCTCTAGGTCGAGCATCACTCAGCAGTATTCATGCCACTGGGCTGTAAACTGTCCAAGTGAAATATACAGTAGGTGCCGGTACCCGGCAGACTGCTCGTCGCTGGGCCCCCGGGGACGATGGGGAACAGGGTGGCCTCCCTGGGTGTGGGAGCCGGGTCTGCTCCAGGGTGGGTGCTCACTGCTGGCTGGGAGCAAACCAGGAAGTTTGGAGGGTGCGGCTCCCTCCCCCTGGGCGGTCCCGCCCGGCACCGGCAGGTGCGGTCCCGGGAGGGGGAGAGGGGGAGAGGGGGAGGCGGCTCCGCCCCGCCGCTGCACCGCTGAGGCCGCTGCTTGTTGCACTTCTCCCCGGCCCGGCCCGGCCCGGCCACACAGTGAGAGGGAGAGGGAGGGAGCAGATGGTGCAGGTGCCTGCCATGCAGGCGGGGAGGAAGTGATGGCTTAATCCAGGGGGGATTAGAGGCCGGAGCAGTCTCTCCCTCACTCTCTCACTCCCCCCTCTGCACTCATGCAGGGGAGAGCCCGGACTTGGTGCGGAGACTCTGTACACAGCTCCTGTGCCGGGTAAGTTTACTCTCTCTCGCCTGAGCAATCTCTACTCTGCACTCTTCGCTCTCTCTCTCTCTCTTTTCCATTGCAATGAGGGCCGAGGCGATGTAACTTTGTTTTTCTTTCAGTGGCGGGGTAACTCTTGTTTGTGTTTTTGTGTTAATGGATATATATTCGGTTCCCCGGTGGAAAGGGGGCACGGTGGCGGCTGCCCGCAGCAGCGCTGGCTGGGAGGCGGGGGGATTCCACCACGTTAGCGCCAGTGTTGGTAACACTTTGCTCACACACTCGCAGCGCTGGCTGGCCGCCGGCTTGGTGCAGGCTTGGTCAGTCAGCTGCAACACCATCAACACGAGCCCTTCGGCACAGCATGTCCGAGTTGCCTGGCCGAACCGAACCAGTCCCTCCAAATCTTTCGTATCCATCGCAGTGTCTTTGAAACGTTGTCATTGTATTTACCTCTCCCACTGCCTCTGGCCGCTCGCCCACCACCCTCTGTATGAAAAGAAAGTTGCTCCACAGGTCCCCCCCCCCTCCTTTAAACCTTTCACCTTAAACCTACGCCCTGTAGAGTTGGGACCTACCGTGGAGAAAAGACTCGCCTTCTCCATGCCCCTCCTGCTTTATGAATCCCTGTGAGGTGTGATGCAAGTTATTGGCTGTGCAAAGTCTTGCTGGATTTGATTGTCTGAAGAAAGCTACAGATCACTTATGGTTGAACATCCCTGCAAACGGAAAAGGGAGTATTTGGCAGAATATTGCAACTGGACTATAACTTGAGCTAGTCATTTGTTGATTGTCGGATCCTTCAATGAGTACAACTTTACTTTCCGACTGGGGGGGTGGGTCTCAATTTATTAATGGGATTGAAACTAGCCGGGCAGTCCATTATAGTGAACGAGTTTTTGTTTGGGAAAAGTCTCTTTGGCTGCAATAGCACAGGAGCTTAGTGAATGTGGAGCAAACTTTGTTGCTCGCTGCAGTGTGTTCAGTGGGCAGCGGGGAGGGTGCACACCCACTTGAGCCGCCGCTTGCAGCCGGCAGCGGGGAGGGTGCGCACCCACTTGAGCCGCCGCTTGCAGCCGAGCGCCAGCGGTTGTTAGGGAGATGTGTGTCTCGGATCGTTACATCACTATGGTTGTAGGGGCAACAGCGGGCCGCCGCCGCCTCGTACTTCTGCATCCTTTAACATCAATCCAGAGTTGAACTGCAAGACCCAGTTCAAGTGGAGATGTGAGTAAATGTCTTCAAACCCGTTCAGGGTCAAAAGAGTTGCAGCTTTTTGTGGTTGAACTGACTCGGTGCCAATTGAGTTTTGGTTATTGCTGTATCCATGGCACACACTGATATCCACGAGTGTCTATGATCTAAACGCGACGATGGAAATTTGTGGACAAATGTGCAGAATTGTTGATGTAAACTCCTAATTTTATGGTATTGATGTATTGTCCACGTGTACCGATATGCAGTGAAAACCGTTTCGTTTAGCCTACTATCCAGGCAGTTTGCATCCGTGCAATCATACAACAGGTAGTACAGAAAGAGAGAGGGGAAACGTGCAGAATATGGCGTTACAACTTCAGAGAAAGTGCAGATGAAAAAGGTACACGACCGCAACAAGGTAGATCTGGAGATTGGCATTACAGAGAGCGTTTGACAGGTCCATTTAAGACTGATAGCCGGGGGGAAAGCGCTGTTCTTGTGTTCTTGAATCTGACGTTTTTTTACCTGAAGGAAGAGGTGAGAGGATAGAATGACTGGGGTGTGAGTGGTCCTTGATTATGTTGGCTGCTATCCTGAGTGGATGGAGTTGGTTGCTTTCCAAGTGTGGATGGAGTTGATTGAGGGGGAGGGGGGAGACTTGTTTTATGAAATGGACCGGGCTGTGTCCGCAACTCTGCAATGATTTATCATTTAGTAATATGGAATTTCAAATAATAAGAAAATAAGCATTTATTCTGTAACTGTAGTCAAGTCAAGATAGTTTATTGTCATGTGTCCCAGATAGGACAATGAAATTCTTGCAACACAACAGAACATTGTAGGCATAAATGCAGGACAGATCAGTGTGTATATATATTAGCAATGTTACAAAATTTTGAGATTAAAAAAAATCAAGTCTGCAATTTATCCCATCAGATAAAGCATGAAAAGAAGTTTAATTTGACACCTAATTCCCTTTCATATCTTCAGTATTAAAAAAGGTTATGGCAATTTACATACTCGGAAATTAGCATCTTGTTCCCTATTGCTTTTCCATTGACTTAACACAAAAGTTGTGATCGAGGACAGTCAAAAGCCCATAACTTTCTTAAAAATTAAGAGAACTGAAATACATTTTCAGTTATTATAGATTGAAGCATTCTGAAACAAATATGAAACAATCTTACTTGGATGACCTGAAATTAAAGCATATAATTAGTTAGTTACCCAATTGTAGCTAATTACAAAATTCAATTACTAGATCTAAACATCTATTCATTTCTTAAGAAAATATTAACATTTTTTTAAAAGCCTACGTGTCCAAATAACATTCACACAATAATTCACAATATAACACAATTTTAAAATCTAATTGTCATTAATTTATATGCCAAATTGAAGGAATTTAGTGTTTAATGCTCGTAAATTAATGGCCATTTAAATCAGCTTGCGAGTGGGATTTTCTGGAACGCGATGGATTGGAACGTTGCGGTTGCGGTGAATTTAAACCCAATATCGGCAGGAAAAATACTGCCAGTTCATATGGGGAATAAATCACCGTTCACAACATGAAATGTTGATTAAGGTCATCTAAACAAGCAAGTTTACATAACAAGCAAGTATAATTCTGGATGGCAAGGGAAAACCGCATTTTAACACCCCCCCCCCCCTCTAAGGTGCCAAAGTCGCGCACACGGCCAGTGACAGAACTGCAGCGCCGCTGAAGGTAAGTTTTGTAACATATATATATACTATAGATATATATATATATATATATATATATATATATATATATATATATATATATATATATATATATATATATATATATATGTGTGTGTGTGTGTCTATGTGTGTGTGTATATATATATATATTCTATGATATATATATATATATATATATATATATATATATATATATATATATATATATATATATATATATATATATATATATATATATATAAAGAAATAAAGTGCAATAGGCTGTTATAGTTCAGAGTTTGTTTGAAGTTGTGTTGAATAGCCTGATGAGTGTGTGGCCAGGATGATGTGGGTCTTTGATGATGTTGGCAGCCTTTTTGAGGCAGTGACTGTGATAGATCCCCTCGATGGTGGGGAGGTCAGAGCCGATGATGGACTGGGCAGTGTTTACTACTTTTTGCAGCCTTTTCCGCTCCTGGACGCTCAAGTTGCCGAACCAAGCTACGATGCAACCAGTCAGCATGCTCTCTACTGTGCACCTGTAGAAGTTCGAGAGAGTCCTCCTTGACATACCGACTCTCCGTAATCTTCTCAGGAAGTAGAGGCGCTGATGTGCTTTCTTTATAATTGCATCAGTGTGCTGGGACCTCCGGAAAAAAGATCTCCGGAAATATGCACGCCTAGGAATTTGAAGTTCTTGACCCTTTCCACCATCGTCCCGTTGATATAAACGGGATTGTGTGTCCCTATCCTACCCCTTCCAAAGTCCACAATCATTTCCTTGGTTTTGCTGGTGTTGAGAGCCAAGTTATTGAGCTGACGCCATTTGGTCAATCGGTCAATCTCACTTCTACACACTGACTCGTCACCAACAGTGATACGCCCCACAACAGTGGTGTCGTCAGCGAACTTGATGATGGAGTTCGGACTATGTCCGGCTACGTAGTCATGAGTGTAGAGTAAAGCAGAGGGCTGAGCACGCAGCCTTGAGGTGCTCCCGTGCTGATTATTATCGAGGATGACACATTTCCACCAATACGGACAGACTGTGGTCTGTGGATGAGGAAGTCGAGGATCCAATTGCAGAGGGATGCGCAGAGACCCAGATCTGAGAGCTTGGTAACCAGCTTGGAGGGGATGATGGTATTAAATGCCGAGCTGTAGTCAATGAATAACAGCCTGACATATGAGTTTTTGTTGTCCAAGTGGTCCAGAGCGGAGTGGAGAGCCAGTGAGATTGCATCCACTATTGTTCTGTAGTGTAAGCGAACTGCAGTGGGTCCAGGTAGACAACTAGTTTCAGTATTGAGTCAGCTTTAAATGGATATTTGTGAATGGGTTGGAATCTTTATTTGTGGAAAATATACACTTATCAGGCCTGTTTTGTCAGTGAAAGTAATAGGTGGCATTTTTTTTGCACTGGCAAAACTTTCTGTACAATTTGGTATTTTCTCATGATGAAGTTGTCTATTGCATGTTCCTGCTGTTGGCAAAAGGCAGCATCACAGATTGAGGTTCACTATAATATAGTAATTAAAAAAACAATTCTTAATGCCTAATTCTTATTTACTTTATTAGTGCATTTTCATGGAATAGGAGATTTAGGAATCATTATAAAACAATTTATATTAAGTAGAGTCATACTAGGTTCATTGTTTTATTAGTCCATTAGTTTGAGATGGTTTTGAATATTTCCTCCAGTCACCTTCCATATAAATGAGACCCCATTAATCAACATTAAAGGATTTCCCCAGGGAAAACAATATATGGTCGAATTACTAAAAGTTTACATTAAGTCATACAGACAATTGCTTCCTAAATTATATGATTAAGCATTCTGCTTTTCCGTCCTTCAATTTCTGTTCTCCATTTCCTATTTCTTATCGACTCCCAGGGTGGTTTGGCAGACCTTTCCCCTTGGAACATTTGCAAGGTAGTGGCTTGAGAATTGGTGCTTTGACCATCTGTTTCCAAGGAGGAGGATGATCTGCTCGTGGTAATGGCTGGAAGGCCAGTAGTTTAACTCTCGCCTCTTGCTGTTATATTTTAAAAAAAAGGAACTGCTGGAGGAACTTTGCAGATCAAGCATTATCTGTGGGGGGCAAAGACCTGCATCAAGATTAAAAGTGTTGACAGAAGGTAGCCCTTATAAAGAGGTCAGTGGAATTGCGTGAAATTGGGATGATGAGCAGGGAGAGCCAGGTGGGTAGTTGGAAGGAGGGGGGAGTTTAGAGTCAGAGGCTGCTGAGTGATAGGTGGAAAGAGATAAGCGGAAACAATTGGCAGTGGGTGCCAAGTGAAGGGAGGGAAAGGAAGGTATAGGCATATGCAGGATAGTGATAAGTGAACCAAATAAGGGGCGACGGTCAGTTACAACCAGATAGGGGAGAAGGATAGGCCAAAGGCAAATAAACCCTTGTGGGTGATGGACAGATAGAAATGGAAGAGGTGAACAAAGGCCATTATCTGTTTATTTGCACGTTATCAGTTTATTCATGTGTGTATATATTTATATAATGGTATATGGACACACTGATCTGTTCTGTTGTCATGCCTACTATGTTCTGTTGTGCTGAAGCAAAGCAAGAATTCCATTGTTCTATCAGGGACACATGACAATAAACTCTCTTGAATCTTGAAAGGGAGAGAGAAACTATGCGTTTCTTCTTTCTTGACCGAAGCTTCCAATCCTCTTCCCCAGCTGGTTCCCTCAGCTCATCGTGCTTTCCTTATCTGTGCACACCCATTATCCACCAGCCTCTATCTCCAAACTTACTCCTCCTTCCTACCTGGCCCCATCTGTCCCATCACCCCCCACATCAGCTAGTTCCACCTTTCGCCTACCAACCCCTGTCTTGCCCCTCCCCCTCACCCTTTTACACTTGCTATCTTCACTATACACTTTTTGCTAAAAACTTGAAATGTTGACCACCCTTTTGTCTCCAAAGATGAATTCCTCAGGTAGTTTATTTCTTTTTCCTCCAGATACTAGTATCTGCAGCTTCTTGCGTCTCCTCGCTGTTATATGTTGATTATAGTTAATTATGCATCAAGTCACTAATTGAAATGTGAGCCCAGTGTATTCCTGTTTAACCATTGCTGTCCTGTAAAAGAAAACAATATTGTGGGTGCTGCAAACCAGAACTAGAAACACAATTTTTATTTATTCATTTTTCAGGATGCTGGATTATTTGCATGGTTGGTAATTATTTCCCATCTTTAATTGGGGAAAGTGGTGAGATGTTTCCTACTATAGTTGTTCCCAGTAAACGTACTCGTACAATACTGTGTAGGAAAGAACTGTGGATGCTGGTTTAAATCGAAGGTAGACACAAAATGCTGGAGTAACTCAGCGGGACAGGCAGCATCTCTGGGGAGACTGATGTCAGGGGAGGGGGCGGTACAGAGACAAAATGTAGTCGGAGACAGTAAGACTGGTGGGAGAACTGGGAAGGGGGAGGGGATGGAGAGAGAGGGAAAGCAAGGACTACTTGAAGTTAGAGAAGTCAATGTTCATACCTCTGGGGTGTAAGCTACCCAAGCAAAATGAGGTGCTGTTCCTCCATTTTGTGCTGGTCCTCATTCTGGCAATGTCGGAGACCCAGGACAGAAAAGTCAGTGTGGGACTGGCAGGGGGAGTTAAAGTGTTGAGTAACCGGGAGATCAGTAGGTTTAGGAGGTGTTCAGCGATCAGCAGGAGAGAGAAAGCATACCATTCATACCATTGAGCTGTGGACTATCAAATAGGAACAGGAAGTGCTGCAGATCTAGTTTGCGTTCGGCTTCGCCCTGGCAGCTGAGAAGATTGATTGGCAGATTGGTGTGAGTGAGGAAGTATTATAAAATAGAACCGCTCGGATAGAGACTTTTATATAAGCTAGGTAATATGCAAAAGAAAAGTTTAAGGTTTTCCTAACAAAATAAAGTACAGCGAAAAACATACACAGGGAAAGATGAATCAGAACATGGCGGTCTGAACCTGAACCTGCTTAGCTTAGTTTATTGCTTTGAGGCAATTGTATCGCTGGAGGAAATTGTATTTGGTATGATTGTGTTGGAGAATGGATAGCTGAATAGGGCCATCTTCTTAGACCAGAGGTCAACTGCTTTCTCTATGGCACATTCTTAAGCTGTGAGGGTAATGCTGAGTTTGAGGCAGAATTCAAAGCTGAGAGATAATAGACCCTGTAGTTAGCCATGACTATATTAAATTATAATGAGGTTGTCATAAGGAATAGGATGTATATGAAGGGGAGTAGTTGCTTGGAGAGGAGAATTAGATTGATGGATATGTTTATAGGAAGTTGAGGAAGCAGATGTAACTCTGATGTAATGGTTTGGAGTTGTATCCTGGCCCCAAACACTTATTAACTAAGTTGACAGATTTACGACCAATGCATGCTTGGTTGGGAGATGTGTGTTTTGAACGTAGAAACTGTAATTCAGCAAACTTATATCATTAATGTTTTAAAGACATAGGTAATAGTATTTTGAAATGTGTAATATTGTAGTGAGACAATTTATGAAATGTATTGTCTTAGTAGGAATGTAAACATTAGACTTATAGAAATTGTTTAGATTTATAGAAATATCTTTCTTCTTGTTATGGGAAGTGTGTATGACTTGTGTGATCATTGTATTACATATGTATCTTATATTTTGAGGAATGGTCTTTGATAATTGAGCCTTCTGGGTTTTGCTGTGTTGAAATAAAATAATTCTAAAGCAAAGTTATACCACAGGCAAACGAAGGTTGTGAGGCCATGTGACTGATGTTGTAAATCACCAGAAGGACTCAGATGATTGGTTACTAGATTGTCATACTCTCTGTATCTGAAATGTCTAATACCTATATAAACGCCACGAGTTTGTATCAAAGTTACTCCTCTCTGGACCCGCCCTAGACATCAGCTCTGTGTTGGAAGGTTCAAGAGACCAGTCTCGGCTGAATAAAGAATCAATTTCAACAGCTACAAGTGTTTGAGTCAAGTGGACTTTAGATTGACAAAATAACTCGGTTTAACATGAGAATGGAAAGGCATACAACTGGGAGGCCAGATGTCCATTGCAGACAGAGTGTAGATGTTTCTCTTATTGGAGAATCTAAATAAATAGGGTGATTTCTCTTTTCTTTAAAAAATTTACGAGCCTTTGCAACTCTCTGCTACTCCCTCTCTTTGAGGAAAATTGCATTATTTTAGGGCATAGGTAGATACTTGATAAACAAAGGGTTGAAAAATTACCAGGACTGTGAAGTTGAAGCTACAATTGATTAGCCATGCTCTTATGAAATAGTAGACCTGACGAGGGACTGGCTATCTCTCGCTCAAAATATTACTGTGTGGGTCAGGTGGCATCTGCATAGGTTCAAAATGTGGCTTACATTGCCAGTGTGAAATATTTACTAAATATTATTGGGACTTGTGTAGAGTCATCCAGCATGGAAACAGCCCTTCGACCCAACTCTCCCCATCTACACCAGTCCCACCTGACTGCATTTGGCACATATCCCTCTAAACCTATGCTATCCGTGTACCTGTCCAAATGGTTTTTTTTAAACTTTAGAATAGTACCTGCCTCAATTACTGCCAAATACCTATTGCCTTTTGTGTAAAAAAGTTGTCCCTTAGGTTCACATTAAATCTTTCCCCCCTCATCTTAAGCCTGTGGTTCTGGATTTCCCTGCTCGGGGTAAAAGACACTGCATTTCCCCGATCTATTCCCTTCATGATCTTATTCACCTCTATAAGATCACCCCACATCTTCCTGCGCTCCAAGGAATAAAGTCCCAGCCTGCTCAACCTCTCGGTATGACTCATCCAGTAAAAGCCACGCAGTCCCAGCAACTTTTGTTCATTCCTGATCGTGTGGTGCTGTCTGTGTGGGGTTAGTGCATTCTCCCCATGACTGCGTGGATTGCCCAGAGGTGCTTTGATTTCCTTCACAGATGTGTGAGCTGATAGTCTAAAAGGCCACAGTGGATGCCCCCATTGTGTAACTGAGTGCTAAAATCTAGGGTAGTGCTGATGGTAATGTGAGGAAAATAATATGGGATGTGTAAATGGATGTGTGATTTGTCAACTGTTCCTGTGCTGAATGTCTCTGCAATAATTGCTGAATCTGCTTCTGAGATGTTGATAACTTGCATCATTGTCTATGTCAATAAATAATACAATTTATTTGGTCAGGATTGATAACTTTGATCATTAACCTTTCAAGGAATCTCACTCACAGCATGACCTTCACAGATTGCTGAAAAATATTGTGCACGATGCATTGTGGCATGATGTGAGAATGTACTGGGAATATTCACTTACTTTTAACTCCTGAAACTTAATACCAATAGCATACTATTCCAAAACATTTAACAAAGCATTACCAACAGAAGCTGCTTAAGATTTCGGCGCAGATGACCAAAAAGTTTATGGAAGATTTAAGTTTTACAAAACTGCTTAAAGGAGAACGGGGTGGTGAGATTTCAGAACGTTTGGACTCCTGAATGCACAATTGACATAGTGGTGTGACTTAAAGTTGAAGATTCCTCAGGAGGCTAGAGTTGGAAGAGTGAAGAGATCTTGGAGGGTTTTACTACTGGAGGCGCACAGAGAGGCACAGAGGAACGGAGCAAGGCTGTATTGTAGAGATGGCAACCAACAGTCCTGGTGATGGAGAAGTTATGGGGTCAGAAAGTCACAGAGTCAGATCTGATGCCAAGGTTGCAGATGGTCAGTAATAAAAATCTAGCATCATGTAAAGTGACTTTAAGCTGTTTTCAGAATCTAGGGAATTGTCCCATTCTCATTAGTTATGGCAGTTATTTGACTTGGCTTTCCATTTGCTTGCTGCTCCCTTCACAGATTTTGGTATAGAAATGATATTAATTCTGGAATCAATTGCTGGAATGATGCTTGAATGACATTAAATATATTTCGAATCACTGAATACGGAAATGAAAGGACATTTTATTGGAGCCCCTGATGTAGTGGAGTCCCAAAGGGCTTGGTGTTATCCAAGAAAGCTATGGACAAAAAAAAACCGGAATTAACCTAAATAGTTGCCTTTAGATGGCATGGATATGATGAACCTCCTGTTTTGTGCATGTCTGTGATTTTTGGGAGCAGCTGGATTAACACTATAAACCTAAACGTTTCCCTAGTGTTTATTTTGTAGACCTGTCCATTTCTATAACCACTTTGGTTATAGAAGTCTGCTATTCTTCCTGATCGTGTTTAGCTGTGACTCCAATTGTACATCCGTATGTTTTATCCTCAACTGCATTCCAAGGTGGTGCAGGAGGCTACTCAGTTATGTTTTTAAAAACTATGAGGAAACATGTCAACATATTCACAGGGATGGGTAATAATTGCTGGTTGTGGGGGTGAGAAAACACTCTCAACACCAGAATATACATACTTCCTTTCTTCTTATTTGAGTTATGGTTGGTTCTTTGTGATAAACTTTCTTGTTTTGAAATCATACATTATAATTACTCAGATTAAAGACGATTGTAAATCTGTCTGTGATTAGCTCTGATTCTGACATGCTGCAGAGAGGCCAGGCACATAGTGTTGTGGGAACTATTTGTTTATGGTTATAATCCTTTGCAAGGCCATCTTACCTCTTTCTTTAATTATTCATAGTCGGGTCAAACCAGACCTTAATTTAGTCATCAGTCATCAAGACCTTTTAATTTTATTGGAAAGAGGTTAAACATTCGTATTGCATTTGAGCTGTTCATCATTTATCGAATCACTTTATCTGATACTTGGCATATTTACTTTTATTTCTTTTCAGAGAAACATTTTGCAGGGAGAGGTTGTACTTGAATTATTTTGACTCTTCCACAACACTGACAATGTCAGTCAATAACACAGGTGTCACTGCCATTGGTTCTGTGTGTGCTTTGTATTTTATGCAGATAAAAAGCCGGATCAATGACATCACTTACCTTTTTAATCGTCTTCAAAGGTTTCTAGGCAACAGAGAGGCAGGTCTGATGAGATCACGATGCTGTTTCCTCTGTACCTGCCAGACAACTGTGGATCCGAGGCTTGTGTCTGACACCAGATCAGTGTCTGCCATGATAGGGTGCGTCCAGGTTTTGTTTTAAGAACTATTTGAATATGATTTGGAATCTCATGCAGTCTTTTAAAAAAAATTATTTTGCCCATCATTCTCTCAAGGATTAAAATGAAGGTTTTTTTTCCAGATTCAGTCAGTTTTGAAGGCCCTGTTTCCATGATGTGTAGGCCTACAACATTATATAGTAAGGTTCGGGAAGAAGTCAGGTTGTTCTAACCAAGAATTAAAGATATTCATGTTTATGAGATATTGTGTTAATTAAAATAGAAGCAGAATACATATGGATTGAGTTGATCATATTAATAGAATATCATGTTGACCGTCTCACAGTGAACAGAGCAGAGGAAGAAATATGTATGCATTTCTACGAAATTAGTGAATCCTATATTGAAAACAGAACTAGCTGGAGAAATTAGTAAAAGATAACAAACTGCAGATGCTTAAAAAGCTCAAACCAGCAGGTCAGATGAGGCTTTATCGGTTGGCGTTTCTGTTGGATGTTTTTCATCTGCTGAGTACTTCCAGCATTTTTCTGTTTCAGTTGAATTTTTATCTACAGGTACTTTTGATTAAACTAGTATGGCAAAGGGTTATAATTTTGATTGTGGTTAAGAATGTTTTTATCACACGGAAGGCCAGTAAGAAGAATTACAGGTGGACAGAATAATAGGAAATGAAACTGGGAAGATGACACGTGGGAACGTTAACCCTAACACAAATTGGGAGCAGGACGAAACCACTGGGGAATGTATTCAATAAGGATGTGGCTGGCATGATTGTGAACACAACTCGGCATTCCTGAACACAGCCAATAACTTTTTATCCTCTTGCATATCCACAATCAATTTGCCTCTGCTTTAAAAATGTTCAAAGACTACTCTCGCTGGTTTTTGAGGAAGTATTCCAAAGAGATGCAGCCCTCCCTCTCCACCTCCCCCCTGAGAATTTTTTTTTTGCTGTTTTATTTCTGTATTAAATGGGTGATGTCTTAATTTTAAACCATAACCCCTTGGTTTCAGACTTTCCCTCAACAGGAAAAGTCCTCTCCACATCTGCTCTGTCAGACTTCTCAGGATCTTGATTTTTTTTAGAATCAAGTCATTCTTGTCTCTGGTAAACTCCATCAGATGTAAGACGACCCTTCCTCATTGGAATAGACCTTTCCTCCATCATATCCCACCTTTCTGGAAGTTGTAGATTAAGTTAATTGAAGTGAGGGCTACTTATGGGAGGGGGGGGGGGGGGGGGGTGGGTCAAAGAAAGGTTTGAACAGATGTGGGGAGAGGAGAAGATGTTGAAAGTTATCAGCAACTATGTTTATGGGTATGAACAATGTCAATATGTAATCATGTTAGACGTCTAAAATTTGAAACTCTGCAGAATAGATTAGCAAAATTTCACAATATTAATGTTTTTTCGTGGATAATTCTCGCCACCTTTTGGCAAAAAGATCTTAGGAAAGATTGAATAGGAAACTGAGAGGCATTTTTTCACATAAAGTTGTAGGATTACGGAACGAGCTGCCGGAGGAGGTAATTGAGGCAGGTACTATAACATTTAAAAGACATTTATACAGGAACGGTTTGGAGCAATATGAGCCAAGCGCAGGCAGGTGCACTTGCCGTGATAGGGCTTCAGCTTCAGCTTCCCAGTGCCATCTTCGATGCTTGATCTTCAATGGGGAGGTCATGGAAATCCTTGGCCACTGAGCTGGTGGGATTTTACACTTTTTCCAAAATGCCTGTGAGAACATGCTTGATCCTTGAATACTCCACACACCATCTAACCAGAAATGAGTACAGCTGCAGCAAAATGTCATCCCCTTGTACTTCAGTCTGCTGGTGCAAGGACCAGCATTTCATTTTGTTTGTTCCTTTAGCATATTCATGACCTTTTAAGGACTTACAAGATCAGTTCTGTTCATCGACGTTAATAAACCCTCCAGACTTCCATTGTTTCTTGCATTTAGTCATTTACTTACAAAATAGATGTAATTTAATGCTTCATCTATGATGCTTTCAACACTGATTTTTCTTTGTATCAAACATAGATATATAACTTTTTATCTCATCCATTGTATCTATAAGTACAATAAAAAGCTGTAAACCTATCACCAGATTCTTGTGGAACACTAGTAATCACATTCTCACAATTTGAATACTGCTCTTCAAATGTCACACTGATCAGTTCTGTTCTGCATTATTTATGCCGACTATATTCTGTTGTGCTGAAGCAAAGCAAGAATTTCATTGTCCGAGCTGGGACACATGACAATAAACTCTCTTGAATCTTGAATCTTGACATGCTATTGCTTTCCAGTTGCTCTTCCAATTTGTCTTTAACTCCAAGTTGCAGCTTTACCTAGTAGCCCCTTTTGACTAACTGCTTTAAATGCTTTATTAATATCCACGTAAATAACATCCTTTGATATTTCCCTTGTCTGCTGCATTAGTTAAATTTCAGTTAGTTTAAATTTAAATTCCAATTTCAGCAGCTTTTTCTGGATGACCTTGCAGATTCTCCCAATAAAATAAAAAGTCAGGTCTTTCCACTTTCACCCTTTGCATTCGATGGCTCATCATCTATAATTGCCAACTATGGTGCCATCAGCAGCCCTACATACCTTTCCCCTCCCTTTTTTGGCATTCAAAAAGCATTGTTCCCTCTGAATTGCTCGTTTGCTCTTTCACTCTTACCAACCAACAACACTTTCCCTTCCCACTTGCACCTTCTGTGCAACTGCAGAAGATGCCACATACGCCTGTTTACCTTCTGCCTTCCCCACTGTCACGCAACACAGAACTACGTGTTCTGTGTGCTGCACACAGTATTGTTTCTACACTGGGGTGACTGAATGCAGATTAGGTGATTGCTTTGTAAAACCCCTCTGTTCTGTCAACCAGCGACCCTGAGCTCCAAGCCACTCGTGTTAATTCTCCGTTTAATTCTGCTTTGACACCTGCATTTGGTCTCTCAGTGTTCCCAGGAATTAACATATCTTTGAGGTATTACAGGACACATTACAGGCTTTTTGGACTCTTCTGAGTTTAACAATTTCAAATAGCCAGCATTCCAGACATTTTATCCCTTCCTTTCAAATGTATTCCTTTCAAATTTATTTGGTAATTTTCGAGAACTGTTCTGCATGTTAATCTACTTTGGCCGTTTGATACTTTTCACTCTTACCACTTGTTATGTAATCTTTTCAACTTTCAAGTTTACCATTGACTTTTTTAATTATTTTGCCCTCTCTCATTTTCCTCAGCGTATTGTTTTCCAGATCTGATGATAAGTCTTTGACCTGACCTATTAACAACTCTGTTTCTGATTGTAAAGATCTGTCTGTGCCTACTGGGTGTTTTCATAATTTCTGCTTTTATTTGAAAAAAAAATAGGCCCTTCAGTTACCTTGCCTTTGATTGTTAAGAAATCAGTAAAGTTACTGGGTCCAAAATTCCATGGCAGCTTCCTCGCCTTAAATAGCAGGCCGATGTTCTTTTTACAGACTCTGAATCAACTGAACTTTGGAAATTTGCAGTTGGTTCAATTATAGTATTCATACTCTTGCTATAATACTCTAGGAGAGAAGCAATATGCTCATACTTCAATTATTCAGTAGAACAATTTGTTTCTCATTTAAAAAAATTCAGGACCGATCCTGCTCCAGTGATTTTGTAATGTCACAAAAGACAAAAATAAAGGATATCAGTCATGCGTCTTATTTTTTTCATGTTATGACTTTCCTTATGTTCAGTTCAATAAATACCAATTCCTGAATATTTGGCACGTTGTTCATTTCCCCTTTTAAATCAGATGCAAAATAATCGCTCAACCTGCCTGGTGTTTCCTTATTTTCATTTACATATTATTGTCACTTGATTTTCAGAGCACACACTGCACCTGACTATTGTTTCCTCTTATTTAATGTTACTGGAAACATCTTTGAAGTTGACTTTATTCCCTGGCAAATTCCTGTTTACTGTGGCTTTAGGATTACTTTGAGTGCACCCAGTTGCAAAGACATTTGATTTGTTTTGTATCAGCCCAGCTCTCCTGTTGGAGGAGATGGGAGAAAAACAATCACATGCTTATCGTTTGCAGTGACATGGGAATTCCATAGTGACTGTAAGAAAATTCACTTTATTACATTTTGTTGATAAACCGGGGGAGATTATAGCAGTTAGTGAGGTTGGCCCTGATGTGCTGCTCAATATTGTTACTGGTTTAAAAAATACCTCTTACCTTGGCTTTAGTTCAGCCATTGCGATATGAATCCAGTACACCAGATGGTTTTCCAGCTGACCAGAGAAAGAAAATAGCTGACTTTAGAGTAGAATTAATACATCTATGCCAAGGCAATTCTCTAATGTTTTCTGATTGCTATATCAGAAGGGGAAAGAGTACTGTTAATACTTAACTATGTCTGAAACTAATGGTAACCTGATGAGGTACGTCAGTGAACTTATCGCAAGCAGTGAGGGTTGCTTTTTGTGTGAACTATACTGCAAGATGTGTTCTGCACACTTTGTTACAGTGACAGGCCTTCAATGGGGAAAGAATAAAATTAACAAAAATGGACATTTTTGTACTGAGGAAATATTTAAGTGATATTTGTCAGCTGGGGGAGACCTGTATTGTATTTGGTGTTTCACATTGTGGTCTGTTCATTGGAGAAAGCACACTGGTGCAGCCGGCGGAGCTAATACCTCATTGCGCCAGAAACCCCAGTTTGATCCTGACTTTGCATGCCATCTGTGGAGTTTGCATGTTCTCCAAGTGACTGCGTGGGTTTCCTCGCACGTACCAAAGATGTGCGGCATTGTAGGTTAATTGGCCGCTGTAAATCGCCACTAATCTGCGGGTGAATAGATGAGAGAGTAGAATAATATTGAATTCATGTGAATGGGTGGTCGGCGATCAATGTGGACTCTGTGGGCAGAAGGGCCTGTTCCATGCTGTATCTTTCAATGATTCAACAAAATAGATGGTTTTGCAGAGCACCCTATCAGTATTCAAAGGCAAACCTTAACTTCCAATATCTGGTCACATTAATCATTTTTCCTCGCTTCCACTTTGTCCTCCTGCAATGTCCAACATAACCTGTAGATATATTAGCCATTGGACCCTAATATTGAATATAACAATTTCAAAAGCCACTGTTTTTCTTTGTACAGATCTGGCTGGATCTTTATAATTCACTTTGGTTCAGTTTTCTGTTTGTAACGGATGGTTTTTAAAACTAATTGTTACCTTAACAAGTTTGACCTCCACCCTATGTCAGACATTTCCCTCTGAGTTCTCAATGCTATTTGAAACGCACTTGTTTTCTTCGCTTGTTTTCCGGTTTCCATACAAGACCGTTGACCCAAAACCCATAATTCACTTTGTTTCTCTCCCCAGCAATGCTACATAACTTCTGTATGTTTGTAGTATTTTCTGTTTGTGTTCTTTAATCTGAAAGCCATCTCCAACACTTAAAATATCTTCTGTTGCTATTTAAAAAAAGCAGAAAGTAACTCTCGTATTTAAAAAAATAAAAGCTTATCTGGGCATTACCACATTGCTGTTGTGAGAATTTGCAAATTGTATGAAGTTTCATGCTGTGAGCCACTTAAATTACTATTAATTAAGCAAGTCCTTGTAAATAAAGCCTAGAAACAAAGGACTGGAGATTCTGGTTAATAGGCACAAGGTGCTAGAATAACTCGGCAGGTGATGCTTCAGGTTGAGACCCTTCTTGTAGAATATAAAACACTCCAATAAAAGAGTCTTGATCTGAAATGTCACCAATCCATGCTCTCCAGAGATGCTGCTTGAACCGCTGAATTACTCCAGTACTCTGTGAAACGTCACCTATTCATGTTCTCCAGAAATGCTGCTTGAACCGCTGAATTACTCCAGCACTCTGGCTTTATTTTCCACAAAAGGACACAAAGTCTTTAATGGTGACTATAAAACGACTGGAATGCTGCTGTGGGAAACTCTGATTCACAAATCCTTTCACAAGGAAGGAAATCCTTGCCTTTATGTGGTTTAGTCTGCCCATGACTCCAGTTTGATAAGAATGTCATTGACTCTAACCTGATATCTGAAATGTCGTAGAAAACTATTCAGTGCAAAGTCATTTAGATTTGTACAATAGAAGTTGCCCTTGCCCATGGTGTCCACAAACCATGAATGTAAATAATGTCGGCTGATATGTTTCCTATCCATTTATCGTTAACACACTTTAAAAAGTGGCGGATAAGCAAAAAAACTTTATTTTAATCTTCCGTGAAATTTAAACATCATTCCAAAGATACATTCACATCTGATTTTCACTTCCACCCTGCAAATTCCTGGCCATTGCTAACTTACAGCTTCCACCTAGAATCACCAGGATGAGGGATGTACTTTAACACATACTGATCAATGAACTGAGCTGTGAAAGCAACTGATAAACACACTCCAATCAATAAACAGTTTACTGAATGGAACCAATTACAGTGAATAATCAAAGATAGACACAAAATGCTGGGGTATCTCAGTGGGTTAGCCAGTATCTCTGGAGTATTTTGTGTCTATCTTTGGTATAAAACAACATCTGCAGTTCCTTTTTATTACAGTGACTAATCAACAAATTTACAAGTACTATATATATATATTTAAAAAGGCAAGAAGATCAAAAGGAAAAAGTGATCCATCCATGGTTATTTAGGGATTTTGAATAGTAATAATCAAGAAATTGCAGGTATTGAAAATCTGAAACAAAATAGATCAAGCAGCATCAGTGAAAAGGGAAGACAGACACAAAGAGCTGGACTAACTCAGCGGGACAGGCAGCATCTCTGGAAAGAAAGGAATAGGTGACGTTTCCTCAGACCGAAAAGGGAAACTGAATTAAAATTTCAGATTAAGGACCCTTCGTCAATAGTCATCATTAAAGACATTGTGTCCTTTTGTGGAAAATTAAGCCAATGTGCTGGAGTAACTCAGCAGGTCAAGCAGCAACTCTGGAGAACATGGACTGGTGACGTTTCGGACCCTATTAAAACAGGCATCCAATCTGTTCATCAGAAGCGGCATTAGACTGTCTGATCTGTTGAGTATCACCGGCATTTTCTGTTTCCAGATTTCCAGCACTTTTTCTTTGGACTTTCAACAGGTCAGGTCAATCACCCGTCACCAGAACTTGAAAAATGAGAAAACAATTCTGCGACTGTTTTAGATTGCAGAATTGGGTGGAGATTATGATAGAACCTGCATCAGTGAAAAGCTATTTTCAAGTCAATGAGATACATTGCATTTAATATCCACATTGTTTTACTATAAGGCAAAGTAAACACAGATGTAACTAAGAATGAGTTATTTAGTTAAGCAAAAATATATAGTATTAAGGTTTGTATTCTAATAGTCTGTGAGAGGTGTCACAAAATGAAATCAATATCTGCCAATATTTATTCTTTTTATTCTTTGAATGAAATGTTGCCAATGTCAAAAGTATGTTTGTAGTAAATACAGGGTTTACATCATTAGTGAAGTTATGATGATAGAAAAAGCACAAAGGAAATTTATAATTTCTGGGACAAGTCTATAAATTAGCAGGAGAAGACAAATTGCTGGAGTAACTCAGCGGGTCAGGCAGCATCTCTGGAGAACATGGATTTGTGACCTTTTGTGTCGGGACCCTACTCCAGACTGAAATTAGCAATGCTGGTTCACGAGAGCAAAGAGCTGCAAGTATGCCTGGTTTGATTTTCCACCTATTCAAATCAATGGGCAGGTAGTTGTGTCTGATGTGTGTATCTGGCATGCACGCACCACACCTGGAAAATAAGTCCTTGTGTTCAAATGTCCGTCACAAAGCAAAAATGAAACATGATCAGACGGAATGGAAGAGGAGACAATGAACGGTGAATAAACCAGTATTATTCATGAACAGAAATCTTTTGAGATTTGGAAGATAGGAGATTGATAGACAGGATTAGATGAACCTTCTCCACACTTATGATGTTGGCTGTATTTTGATGGGACACTTGCATCCACCTCTTCTCTTGCCATTTACCAGCCACATACATTTCTGGGATTAGCAAATAAATAAGTGGGGGAGAGGAATTCTAAAGGGGAGGTTAAATGGAATCTGTTGACTAGATCTCCGCTAACTTTTGTTGTACGTTAGTAGTTTCACATTTCACTTTGGGGCAGTGAACTGTATCAGTCAAGTAATTTCTACTACAAAATTGTCCTTCAAAAAATGTACATCTTTGCATCAGACTTTGGCTAATTTCCAGCAGATTACATTTTATTCAAGTTTATTTTGCTTGAGTATGAATGGTGGATAGAACTGAGTCTCAAGTTTTAAGTATAGAGTATTAAGTTTTGCTTAATTTAGCAAATCCTCTTAAACAGAATTTTTTAAATGTTCCAATTAATTATGCAGAAAGTGCCTAATAATTTTGACCATACGTTTTATGGAATTGGGAGAATGAAGATGTGGAGGAAAATAAATTATATATTTTTCCCTAGGTTCAGAATCCATTCAGAAATATTATTTGCAGAGCTCAATAGACATAACCCAGATGGCAGTTTTCGCAAAAAATAAAAGAAAACATTATTATCTAAAAATGTTATGAATCGCCCTTGCAGAGATTCACTCCTGCTTTTGTAAAGTCTTTATCTGAGATTACCTGTTAATCCAGTTCAGAACCTGCTCCACAGATCCTAATAAGAAATGACTTCATTTCACCTGGCTATTCGGCTTTCAAAGCCATTGGGTGGTTCAAAAAGGATAACTTTTCAGGTGGTTACGACCAATGCGAGTATCATAAGAGAAAAAACCTTTTGTATTGATCTACACTTTCTTTGTCAAACACCAAAAGATTTAGACACAAAGAACTGCAGATGCTGGTTTACGAAAGATGACGCAAAGTGCTGGAGTACGTCAGCGGGTCAGGCAGCATCTTCGGAGGACTCGAGTAGATGATGTCTCGGGTCGGAACCCTTCTTCAGACTGATTGTAGTGGGGAGGAGAAAGCTGGAAGAGAGGTGGGGATGGGACAATGCCAGGCAAGTGATAGGGGAAGAGGTTTGATTGGGAAATGGTTGGACAATGGCCAGAGATGAAAAGACAAAAGGCTGTACAATAAGGAGAGAAAAGGCATGAAATGTAAAACCAGAGGAAGGGATACAACTGGAAGGGATGAAGGGGGGGGGGGGCTTCACGCATAAAAAGAGAATGTCCAGGGTGGTAAGTATCCTTGAAGATTGTTTTAACCTTCCTAATCCACTGCACTGTGAAGGTGGACTCGATGGAAGGAAGTGATGAGCCGGTAATGGACTAGACTGTGTTCACCAGTCTCAGCGGTGTGGTCAGTCAAGAGCTGAGGAAATGTCATGCCATACGGAGATGCATCCCATCTGAGTACATTCTAGAGCAAATCTATAGAGGTTGGAGAGAATCCTTGACAACATACCAAATCTTCTCGGATGCCTGAGATAGTAAACTAGTAACCGCCCTGATGCACTTTCTTGATCACCATCACATCAGTGACCGGATTAAGTTGCTGGAGACATGGGTGCTGAGAAACCTAAAGCTGTTGACCATTTCTACAGCAGCTCCATTGGTAAAGACGGGGTTGTTCCCTAACCAAGCGACGATGAAATCCAACAGTATGCTTTCTTTGGTGCATCTATAGAAGTTTGTAAGACACTGGAGACGTGCCAAATTTCCTCAGTCTCCTTAGGAAGTGTTGGCTTGCCTTCTTGACTGTTGCATAATGTGTTTTTAAAAAAAAATCAAGTTAAACCAAAGCTGGCATTGTAAATTATAGTAAGGAACAAATTAATTAAATTTAATTTAGTGTGTTAGTGCCCATCGCATAGGTCTAGTTCATCAAGATTGCAATCTAGATCTTTGTTCCTTACTTTCTGTCACACTGCCAGCTTTGGTATGTTTTGCCAAATTTCTTTATCATAGTCTACTTTCAAATTCCATATGCAGCTGTTCTGTGACTGCAGATCTGGCTCTGGATTCCTGCTGGTCGGACGCTAGCATTAATTTAGTTAAAGTTTCTTGAATGTGATCTTGTCTTTAGAAGTGCCAAGAAGCCTACCTTGAGATTTGCTCGGAGCCCAAAATGTTCCATTGCCACCCCCAATGGACAAAGCATAATACAAACAGTGAAATTGACAACTAAGGTCCTGAGAATCCATCATATGAAACCAACATTTGTATGCCGAAGTGGATCAGAGAATGTGTTCCCAACAGTCCATTTGGGGTGATATAAATAATTGATGGCCTTGAATACTTTCATCCAGGAAGGGAATTAGAAAGATGGGCAGTAATGATTGTAAATGAAAATTAACCCAGGTGAGAAGGCAAACTGGAATAGCAATTCACTTGGTGGTAAAGGCATGCACGAATATCAGCAGATCTAGTTTCCCTCTCCCCAACTCTCAGTCTGAAGAAGTGTCTCGACTCGTAACGTCACCCATTCCTTCCCTCCAGAGAAGCTGCCTGTCCGCTGAGTTACTCCAGTATTTTGTGTCTATCTTCGGTGTAAACCAGCATCTGCAGGTCCTTCCTACACATGAATATCCGCAGCTCCTTGTATTTCCCCACTCAACATACATTCTCGTTGATCTCAAGTTCCTCCAGAATAACTGCCTAGATTGGTATTTTTTGCTTCTCCTGACAAGTTGAACTTCAAAGTTAAGACAGCAGCCATGAAAATGTTATGCATCAAGAGGAATTTGGTCACCCTGTGGAGCGGGCCCAGATTCAGTTTGTGCAAGGTTCCGATTCCATCCTATAAACGGCAAAGGGTCTTCCTTCTATCATGTCAGCAAGGAAAGGTGTTTGATAGGATGTAGATTGGTATGTATGGATGGGAAGAGAGAATCAGACCTGGAATTCGCAGCATTCTGGAGCATTGGCCATTGTTGGAGGATCCAACCATTGATCAGATCCCATTTATATCCAAAATCAAGAAATTGAAGATCCTGGTCTATACCAAAGATAGACACAAAACATTGGATTAACTCAGTGGTTCAGGCGGCATCCCTGGAGAACATGGACGGGCGACGTGTCGGGACAGAACCCTTTATCTTAGTTTACCTTGAGAGTTCTATTCATTCAGTTGTGACTTCATCAAAAGTATGAACATAGGAAAAAATGCCAATAAAGTTAAATAACTTGAAGCTTATTCTTTAGTCCTGTAATATCACCATGAAATACTTGGGGAATTTACTTTGTGTCCAGTAGTTTAATCTTCGCAAAAGGTAAAATGGGATTCAAGCTTTTAAGTTTGATTTATATTCTGTATCTGTTTTTTCTATTGGATCTCCATTAACATTTGCCTTTCATATTGTCCTGCATGTAACATACTTGCATTTTGTGGTAATGGCATGCTCAAGATGCACAAGGATAAGGTTGCAAATAAATTTGCAAATAAATCAATTTTTAAGATGCATTCGCAAACAACAGTTACCGACCTAGGACTGTAAAGAAAACGAATTTGTGTTTGACAAGTTGAATTTTTGCATTCCCTCAGCAACGTTATGTGCAAACTGGAAAAATAATTATAGTACAGTTGAAGTTATGCAGGGTGTGGGCTGCGTAGGAAGGAGCTGCAGATACTGTTTTAAACTGAAGATAGACACAAAAAGCTGCAGTAACTCAGTGGGTCAGACAGCATCTCTGGAGAAAATGAATAGGTGACATTTCAAGAATAGGAAACGTCACCTATTCCTTTTCTCCAGGATGTGTTCTTGCGGATGCTTTCATAAATCAGTCCTTGGATTGTGTGCCTCAATTCATTTTGTTCTTCATCGGCCTCCCGAGGTAGAAGTTGGATCCAATATTGGGACAATTGGTCACCCCTACAATCAGTCAGAAGAAGGGTTCTGACCTGAAACGTCATCAATCCACATTCTCCACAGATGCAGCCGGACCTGCTGAGTTACTCCAACACTTTGTGTCTTTTATTTTTTTTCTACTCAATACCCTGACTGATGAAGGCCAATGTACCAAAAGCTGCCTTGACCATCCATCTACCTGTGATGTTACTTTCAGGGAACTATGTGCCTGCACGCCAAGATCTCTCTGCCCCAGGGTCCTGCCATTTGCTGTGAAGGGCCTGCCCTGGTTTGACTTCCAAAATGTGACACTTGCATTAAGCTCCATTTACCAATCCTTAGTCCACTTGCCGAGCTGATCAAGATCGTGCTGTAATTTTTATAACCATCTTTGCGATAAGGTTTCAGTGAAAAACTTTTTTTCTGAACTGTATGTAAAAAAACACTTCTTGTTGTTCGCCCTTCGTAGTCGAAGAAGACCATGACTTCAATGTTTTTGTTTGTGGGTCCGGAGGTGACTGGTGGGACTGATCCGGGCCCGGAAGGCTCGCCCGCATATGGGACACAGTTGGGTGGGTGCTGCAGCAGAAGTTGAAGTGGCTCGAGCCTTGCGAGCGGGGCGTTTCCTTTGAGCGTCTGCGGAGCGCTTCTTCTCAGCTGCTCGCGCTCCTGTGGTGATCTTGCTTCGCCCAGTTGGGCAGTACAGGTCCTGAAGTCATGACTTGCGCTTGACTTGGATTAAAGTGACGGAGAGTTGCGCAAATTGTCAGCCTCGCTCTCTCATCCCGACCTATCTGGATCCAGTGGCAAGACATAGTCGAGACGGCTGGCGATAGGTCAGGATGCAGTGGATGGCCACCAGTGTTCTGCATGAACATTGTGCCCTAATTGCGCTCCACAACGCTTTGCTGGGTCCACCTTCCTACCCGTTGGACCGCCAAATGGTGGTCTCCTCCACGTATTTCGTCAGATCCGTTCTTCACCTTTCCTGAATAAGGTAATAGCCACAAGGCAGTGGAGGTTTGCATTTGGTGTTTTCCTTCACCCCTCCAGGGTGCTATATGGAGGATGCCTGGAGGACGCCTGTGCGTGACTTTGTTTAACGTGGGGAGACTGGTGCTCAGGCAGCCACCCCACTGTCCTTGACAGATCTGGGTCAGGATCCAATGGCATGGAGTCCAAGACGACCGGAGACCCTTTTCTGCTGCAGCCTTCATCCGCTTCCCAGCCGTTGTGACGCTCCACTAAGGTCAGCCATCGTCCTCCGCCTGTTCCACCATTGAGGTCTTGGTTGGATTGCTCTTTGTCAGGGACCTCCCCCTCGACCTTACCGCCATGGTTGACCCTACCAGGAGCATGGCTCCAGACGGCATCGCTCTCAGGATTTCAGGTCCACACAAGCTTCTCCACCACGACAAGGTGACAATCCACGGTGTACCTTGCTACACGTGACAAAAACCATTGACCATTGAAATCGCCATCTACAAATCAACCCAATTTGGTGTTGTCAGCAAAATTACTAATCATGTATGCCTTGTACATTCTCAACCAAATCGTAAACCATTATCAGCGATGGGCCCAGCACAGATCCTTGAGGCACTTCACATCAAAGGCCAGTCTGAAAAACAATCTTCCATCGACACCCTCTGCTTCCTTCCATGAAGCCAATACTCTATCCAGAGCAGCATACCACGCAGTCTCTTATCAAATGCCTTGCTGACGTCCATATAGACAATGTCTGCAGCTTTGCCCTTGTCAACCTTTTTGGTTACTTCTTCAAAAAAATCAAATCAGATTCGTAAGACACTATCTCCCAATTACAAAACGTGCTGACTATCCATTATCAGCCTCTGCTTATCCAAATATCCTTATCCTCCAGTAACTTGTCTACCACAGATGTTAGACTCACGGGTCTATAGTTCCCTCCTTTTGATCTCCTTCGTGAGTATGCTTCTCAGTTCCCGAGACACCTCCAGGGATATATTTGATCCTAGCTGCCTATACCTGTCCCATTCCTCCTTTTACTGACCACAGCCTCAATTTCTCTTGTTATCCAGGGTTCCTTACTCCCACCTGTCCTGCCATTCCCTCTACCAGGGACATGCATGCCCTGAACTCTTGTCATTAAACTTTTAAAAGCATTCCACTTTCCATATGTTCCTTTTGCAGTAAATAACCAGCTTGAGCATGTCCTTCTCAAATACCATCAAAGTTGGCTTTGTCCCAATTCAGAATTTTAACTAGTGGACCCACCCTGTTTTTATCCATAACTATTAAAAAAAATAATAGAACTGTGGCCAATGGTCCCAAAAGGCTCCCCATAGACACTTCACTCTCTTGCCCTTCCAGATTTCCTTAGAGTAGATCAAGCTATGGCATCTCTTTTGTAGGGGTTTCTGCACATTGCCTGAGGAAACTGTCCTGAACACATTTGACAAATTCCACCCTGTCTCAACCCTTGACACACTTGACACTTCCAGTCTATAATTTGGAAAGTCAAAATTCCCTATAATGACAACCCTATTAGTTTTACAGCCTCCTGCAATCTCCTGCTATTTTGTTCTTCTGATTGCCAGTGACTGTTTGGGGGCCTGTAGTACACTCCCAACATGGTAATCATCCTTTTTTTAAATTTCCCATTTCCACCTACATAGCCTTACTGGACAAACCATCAGTAATGTTCTCTCAGACTACGGCTGTGACATTTTCCTTAATTAATATGTCTTCTGCACCCTTTCCAAATTCATGACGTCCTTCCGTTAGCTGGGCGATGAGAACTGCACACAGTGCTCCAAATGTGGTCTCACCAACAACTTGTACAGCTGCATCGTGATGTCCTAACTTTTCTAGTCACCACCCTGGCAATTTAAAGCAAGCAAGCCCATTACCTTCATCACCACCCTCTCCATCGGACTTGTCAGTTTTAGGGAACCATGCACCTGTACTTGCAGATCTTTTTGATCTGCAACATTCTCCAGGGCTCTACCATTTATTGTGTATGTTGTGCTCTAGTTTGATATTTTTAATGCAGCACCCCACTCTTGTTCGAGTTAAATTCCATTTTCTATTTCTGGCTCACCTTTCCCAACTTAAAAACTGTTAACTTAGATATCCTTTCTCACTGTCTACTATATATCAGCACTTTTTGTGTCATCTGCAAATTTACTAACTACATTGTCATTTAAAATATGAATGTACGTAACAAACAGCAGCGGATCCCGCACCAACCCCTGTGACCCACCACTGGTCACACGCTTCCAATCTGAAAAACAACCCTCCACAACTACCCTTTGCTCCATCCTCCAAGCCAATTTTGAATCCAGTCTGAAGAAGGGTCTCGATCCGAAATGTCGCCAATTCCTTCTCTCCATAGATGCCGCCTCACCCGCTGAGTTTCTCCAGCATTTTGTGTCTAAGCCAATTTTGAATCCAGTTGATTAGCTCACCATATGATCCAACCACCCAGACTAGCCCACCACACTGACCTTGTCAAAGGCCTTGCTAAAGTCTATGTAGACAACGCTATTGCACTGCCCTCATCAGTTCTCTTTGTAACCTCTTCCAAAAATTCAATCAGATTTGTGAGACACACATTCTCACACATGAAGCCATGTTAACTATCCCCAATGAGTCCATGCCTATTCTAATACTGCTAGATCTTAACCCTAATTATTTCCACAATGGGCAGTTTTACCCTGATACACAACCATCCCCCGAACTCAAGCTGGTTGAGCAAACAAAGTGCTGGAGGAACACGCAGGTCAGGCAGCATTTGGAAATGGACAGAAGACATTTTGGGTTGGGATCCTTCCTCAGATCTCAATGAGTTGCTTGATCGTCATTCCATTGCTCCTTCACTCTTACAAAACAAAGGTAGCGTAGGAAGGCATTATTATGAACAGGATGTGGTGATTTTAAACAATTAACCATTTATTGCTTCAATGGCACTGCATGTAATTGTATTAAACCAAGGTTAGGTTCCGACAACTTGTAGTAGTTCCTAAGTATAATCGTGTGAATTTAGTTGGAATACTGCCAACCATTTACAATGGGCAGGGTGGAGACTCTTGTGCATTTGAAATGGGAAAAATAAACATTGCTTGCCACCTGCTTATTGATTTAATTTAGAACCAGCTGGAATGTTTGAAGAGTCAAGAATGTTTAATGTGTAGGAAGGAAGTGCGGATGCTGGTTTAAACCGAAGATAGACTCAAAAAGCGGGAGTAACTCAGCGGGGCAGGCAGCATCTCTGGAGAGAAGGAATGTGTGACGTTTTGGGTCGAGACCCTTCCTCAGTCTGAAAATGTCCACTGTGGTTGAACAGACTCCTTATTAGTGCTCATCAAGTCCATACGTGAAAAACCACTATTTGTGTCATTGGGTTAATGTGCCTGTAAAGCCTTCTTCAGTCTGAAGAAGGGTCTCGATCCGAAACGTCATCCGTTCTTTCTCTCCAGAGATGCTGCCTGTCCTGCTGAGTTACTCCAGCATTTTGTGTCTATCTTCAAGAATGTTTAATTGTCATATGCACCAGGATCAGAACAATGAAATTCTTACTAACTGCAGCTTTACAGGCACATTAGCTCAATGACACAAATAAGTAATCAATAAATGATAATACATTTGTTTTTTAAATTTTCTTGCTTTCTCCAAACTGTTGACCTGCTAAGAAAAGACTTCACTGGAACACAAGAAAATGCAGATGCTCCTCCAGTATTTAGCTTTGTGCTAAATATTCCATGGGATTTAATAACACTTTGTAACTTTATCAACGGTAGTTTTTCATGTGTGGACTTGATGAATATAAAGGGCCTGGTCACTCGCCAATTAGATTGCCGCAGTGGGACAGGCCCTTGAGGAGCCTGTTCAACCACAGTGGACGGCGTAGTTTGCTATCGAAAAAATACACATTGCAAATTTCAGACTAAAGGGTCCTGGCATGAAACACCACCTACCCATGTTCTCCAGAGATGCTGCCTGACCTGCTGAGTTACAGCTGCACGTGTGTCCTTTTGTGCACGCTAGCATCTGCAGTCCCTTGTTTCTACAGTCTACTATGATCCTGTCTTCAACTCAGAGACCATTATTGTCCTGTATTCACTTCAAATTTCTCATGAATATTTCCCAGCAAAGAGACACTGAAACCACAATCAGAAATCCTGGTTGAGCTTTGCTAGGCCCAAGTACACTGCAATGTCAATTTATGCAGCCCTTTAAAACCGTGTAATGAAAGCACATGATCTGGCCATTCAGCCACTTGAATGTGCTCTGCCTTTCAATGAGATCATGGCTGATGAGTGCTTATTGTACTTGATCAATGGTTATATTGGTTGGACCGGCCAACACCACCCCCCTCCAGCTCGAACTGCCTTCCCTCCGCTCAAAGCCCCGGCTTCCGATGCCAGCCCCAGGTCGCAAGGACCCTTCTTCACCCACCGCACGGTCTGTTTGGCATGGCTGTTGTTGCGACTAACACTGTAGCGCCTCGGGACAGCGCTTGCTTCGGGTCGCTGCCACTGACTGGATGTGTTTGGTCACCGTGGAGCTCCCTTCCCACACACCAACTGCTGCTTCTGCTGTCAGCGGTTCCTTTGTTCACTCGGCCTCTTTACCCTTTCCTCCTCCCCCCCCTCCCCAGTCGCCGACGTACTCCATGTCGGAAGATGTCGGCCGCTGAGGGGGGAGGGAGAAGGGGGCAACGGTGATGCGGACAAGGACGGGAGATGGAGGACGAGGCGGCAGTGGAGTGAGGAGCGGACAAAGCCAAGGAAGAAGCGGCAGCGGGTGAGGGGAGAGGGAGCCCCACGGTGACTGAGCGTGTCTTGTCGTTGGCAGCGACCTGAAGAAAATGCTGCCGGCCAGGGGCTACTGCATGCGTGGTAACAACAGGTGCGTGAACTGCTGAAGATGGGCTCGCTGACAATGGGCGATGGACCCACCGAATTACTCCAGCACTTTGTGTCCTTTGTGTATTAACCATCATCTGCAATTCTTGGTTTCAACCACATACAATGATAATACTTTACTCGGTTATAGCGGACAGTCGGCAATAACGGACACTATTTCTCCCTCTATGGTCTGTCACAACAAGGGCTGCTGTATTTGATTTTGCAGCCTGGGAAAAAGGTTCTGACTGTCTACCCTATCTATGTCAGTCATAGTTTTATGTACTTCTATCAGGTCTCTCCACAATCTCTGGCATTCCAAAGAAAACAATAGGTGTGACAAATATTTTTACAAAATAAATTGGGCACTCTGGAAGGACTAAATAATGGAAATATAAAGAAGTAATTATTTACATTTTTTTTGTGCTCACATTTATCTCCTGTAATTTTCTGTAACCCACAAACCTCTGCACTTCCTCATTTCTGGTCTCTTACACATCCCAGTTTTAATTGCTCACTGACCTTCATCTGCCAAGCCTGTAAACTGCAACCACGCCTTCTCTTTCCTCCAAATCCGCCTTAAATCCTACTTCTTTGATCAGGCCTCGATCATGTGTCCCAGTATCTCCACATGTGGTTGCATGTAAAATGTTGTTTCATAATGCCCCTGGGAAATGCTTGGGATCTTTACAGCGTTGAAGTCATTGTATAAGCTGTAAGCTAGTGTTTTGGTTTCTTCCAGTGTTAAGTACTATAGTCAGCACTGAGTGCAAAGTGTGTGCCTGGGCGGGAGGGAGAGAGAGAGCGACTGGTAGCTCCCGATTGTCACAGCTGGGGTATAGATATGTGTTGTGTTGAAGCTCTGCCGCAGTGTTTTCTTTTTAAATGGTTTTCTGAAAACCTCCAAACATATCATGCGGTTTTGTCTTGCCCATTTAATGCTGCTAATCTAATACAAGTCTGTCTGCAGAGCGAGCAATTTCCTAAAAGCTGACCAGACTAATTAAAGGAGTTGAATATTAGTGGCTTTGGAATATTTCATTGGCGGAACACCCTTGCAGCTTGTCCTTTCAAGCTTGACGGGTTTCAACCAAACAAGGACAAGCTATTTTACTGTTCGTGATTCGCCTAATGCTTTGGACAACAAGCAAGTTACTTCATCAATTAATATGTAGGAAGGAACTGCAGATGCTGGTTTAAACCAAAGTTAGACACAAGTTGCTGGAGTAACTCTGCGGGTCAGATAGAATCTCCGGATGGAAGAAACAGGTGACGTTTAGGGTCGACACCCGTCTTTAGACCCATGAATCCATGATTCATGATTTTTTTTTTTTTCTTCCTTGTGAGGCTGCAACACTTTCCTTTGAAGTGGTTGTGGATGGTTCAGTATTACACCTGCTGTTGCACTGGTGCAGTTAAAGTCATAAGAAACAGAAGCAGCAGGAGGCCATTTGGCCCCTTGTGCTTGTTTCATTCAGTAAGAACATGGCTGATCTTTTTTAATCTAATTTTAATGTTTACGCCAGTATTTCAGCATTAGAACTATCGGCAACTACTGCTGTGAAAGTCATTTGTGATTTCATTAAGGTTTAAAGGTATAGAGTCATATAGCATGGAAATAATTCCTTTGGCCTTATTGGGCATTGTACTTATTTACACTGCTCCCATTTTTAATTTCACCACATTCCCTTCAACATCCCAAATTCTGCTGTTCATTACCCACGATGGACAACCTACCAACCCACATGCCTTTGGAAAGCGGGAGGAAACCAGAGTACCTGGAGGAAGCCCACAAGGACACAGGAAGACAGTGCACAGCTCCAGAGATCTGGACGAGTCTTGGGTCATTGGAGACGTGGGGCAGTAGCTCCACTAGCCATGCAGCAATGAAATATTTAAAAAAAACATCATTGGTAGGATCATGGAAATCTGTTGTGCTATTTCAACAGTGTTTGCACGATTAATAGCCCTGTCCAACGGTACAAGTTCATTCCAAGAGCTCTCCCGAGTTTAAAAAAAATAAAACTCGTGGTAAGCACGGAGAATGAACGTAGCGGGTACGTCGGAGCTCGGGGACGTCTCTTAGCGGCTCGTACCGCTAACGGCAGGTACTCGGGAAGACTCGCTAACGGCAGGTAAGCATGGGAAGACTTGTGAAGATTTTTCAACGTGTTGAAAAATGTCCACGAGAGCCCCGAGTACCGACGAGCGGCCAATACTGTAAATCTCCAAGTGCGAATCAGGGCACACTCGGGAGAGCTCTTGGAATGAACTCGTACCGTGGGACAGGGCTTTAAAGAAGACGCAACGCAGTTAAAGCACTCAGCTGCTTACCTGAGAATTTGTATATGAAGTGGAGAGTTGTAAGAAGACAGCGAAACAAAGTAACATATGCAAAGAGTTCTGTACGGGATCAAAAACATCAAGATAGGGACGGCTATTTAAAACAACAATAAAGGCTATCATTTTAGATGAATTGCAATGAAATGGTGCTTCCTTAGAGCAGACCTTTAAGGAATAGTAGAATGAAAAGAGTTGTATTTTCGCCAGGACATCACAGATGTCAGCAGCGTGTAAATAAAAAATCAAGAACATGATGGAAAAAAATGTTCACTGAGACACTCGGTGCTAAACATGCATACGTTAAAATATTTGAATCAATGTAAAATTGACAACTTGTTCATTTTACACATGATAATATACCAACGCACTTCACAGGAGTATTATCAGAAGAAACGGTGACTCTAGGGCATGTAGTTAAGGAAATGTCCAACGGCTCGGGTAAGGGGCAGAGATGCTGAACTTAAAGGAGGGCATCTGAGAACTTGGGCCCTTTCCAATATCTAGCTTCCAGTGTGGAGTGATTGCTCACATCTAGGAATGGAAGAGTGCAAAAGAAGTAAAGACTTTAGAGCGGTCATTTACAGAAATTGGAATAAAGGAGGAAGTGAAAGATGGTATTTTATTGGAAAAGAGACTCAAAAACAAAGCATTTTAAAATCTCATGTAAAATCTGAAGGATTGGGACTCATTCCTTGTTTTAAGCTCCTAGAAAGTGTTTGGTATTGATTGGAACTGATCACATCATCAGGAAAATGCACACAATTCATTGGGCCGGCAGCAACATTATGACATATTTTGTGGGCAAGTATCCCAACTTTACAACTACTTTGTGGTGAGGTTTATGGAGGAACAAAGCTCAGAGGACAGTAACTTGACTTCTACCTCCGTTACATCGACGACTGCTTTGGTGTCACCTCCTGCACCCACACACAACTAACTGACTTCATTCATTTCACCACCAACTTCCATCCGGCACTCAAATACACTTGGACCATTTCCAACATTTCCCTACCATTCCTTGACCTCACCATCTCTATTGCAGGTGATACACTCCTGACCGACATCCACTACAAACCAACTGACTCCCACAGCTACCTGGACTACTCTTCCTCCCACCCTGCTTCCTGTAAGGACTCCATCCCCTATTCCCAATTCTTCCGTCTACGCCGCATCTGCTCCCAGGATGAGGTGTTCCACACCAGGTCATCACAAATGGCCTCATTCTTCAAAGAACGGGGATTCCCCTCCCCCACTATTGATGAGGTTCGCACCAGGGTCTCCTCCATACCCCGCAACACTGCCCTCCTCTCTCCCCATTCCCCCACTCGCAAACAGGGCAGAGTCCCCCTGGTCCTCACCTTTCACCCCACCAGCCGGCAAATACAACACATAGTCCTCCGCCAGTTTTGCCACCTCCAACGTGACCCCTCCACCCGCCACATCTTCCCATCTCCCCCCCTGTCTGCCTTCCGCAAAGGCCGCTCCCTCCGCAACTCCCTTGTCAATTCTTCCCTCCCCTCACGCTCTACCCCTTCCCCTGGCACTTTCCCTTGCAACCGCAAGAAATGCAACACTTGTCCCTTCACCTCCCCCCTCATCTCCTTTCAGGGACCCAAGCAGTCCTTCCAGGTCCGACAGAGGTTCACCTGCACCTCCTCCAAGCTCATCTACTGCATCCGCTGCTCCAGATGCCAGATGATCTATATCGGTGAGACCAAGCGGAGGCTTGGCGATCGTTTCGCCGAACACCTCCGCTCGGTCCGCAAAAAACCAACCCGACCTCCCGGTGGCTCAGCACTTCAACTCCCCCTCCCATTCCGTATCCGACCTCTCGGTCCTGGGCCTCCTCCACGGCCAGAGTGAGCAACACCGCAAGTTGGAGGAACAGCACCTCATATTCCGCTTGGGGAGTCTGCATCCTTTGGGCTTGAACATTGAATTTTCTCAATTCTGTTAACCCTTGCTGTCTCCTCCCCTTCCCACCTCTCCCTCAGCCCTCGGGCCCTGGCATTCCCTCTATCTCGATCTCCCTCCCCCACCCTAGTCGCACTAGCTTCTCATTTTCACACCACAAACAGCTTACAATGGCTTGTTCCCTTTATCATCGATACTTTTTTGCATATCTTTCACTCATTGTTCTTTATCTCTCCACATCACCATCTATATCTCTCGTTTCCCAGATCCCTGACCAGTCTGAAGAAGGGTCTCGACCCGAAACATCGCCTATCTCCTTCGCTCCTTAGATGCTGCTGCACCCGCTGAGTTTCTCCAGCTTTTTGTGTAACCCACAGTACTGTTACTGTAGTGTTGGTTCAAAGAGATTTGCTAATTGCATTCAACCACACATGCTCGGAAGATTTAAGTTAATAATATTACAGTCTGCTAATTGAATCTAACCACACATTCATTGCTGGGAACGTTAAAGTGAATAATGTATTACCTTCAGTGTTCCCTCAATCATAAAATTCTTGCATGATCATGAATTTCAAATTAAATACCTCGGCTTTCTGAGGAGCCACGAGACAGGAGTTCTTTCTACCTTCTCAATTGAATGTAAAAGATCCCAGTACAATGCTCAACTAGCAAACTACCTTGTAATCATGTGAGATCTTGCAGAGTGCAAATTAGTTTTGTCGTTTCCCACATTAAAAACTATGACTGCATTTCAACTGATGGCTTAGATTTTGGGAAAACATGGGTAAAATACCAAATAAATGGATGTTAGTTCCTTTAAACCACCATTGGCATATGTGGAAAGGTAGATTAGGATCATAAATCTTTGCCACCAAATCAAGTGAAATGTACATTGATCATGAAGGAAGAGGATATACAATGTGTCTAAGAATGTGGAGATGAGGTTACGAGTGATGAGGAAGAGATAGAGACAGTGGAGTTATGCACATGACGCTTTATGGAGGGTGATTGTGGGTGGATGAGAGCGCCAAGAAGATGAATATTGAATATGGAACAGGTGAGTATTTTGATAGCAACGTGGCATAGGCAATATTGGGAAAATAAGCAGTCTTGGAAGTAAATGAAATGTGTCTAAACGTGGACCTAACTGAGAAGCTGCTGGTGGCAAAACAGTGGAGCAATGTTGGTCAGGAACTGTTAGAAACAAGGAATTGCAGATGCTGTTTCACAAAATAAGACACAAAGTGCTGGAGTAACTCAGCAGGGCCATCAGCTTTCCCGGTCAGGGACTGATCGCTTAGATTTTCAAATGCTGGTCAGAGGGAGATTTGACATGGATATTCATCACTTGGAGGCCTGCTAGGCGGTGCTTATGCCAGGTTAAGGGCGCAACTGGAATGTTGTCGTTATTTGTGTGTAAGTTGACCGTGATTTTCTGCACGTGTGTAAAATCTGACTAAGAGACGACAGGAAGAGAAGGTTAGACCCGTGGAAACATTTTGGGTGTAAAGATGAAAAAGTCAAGAATAGCAGCTGTTGCTGAAGGTATTTAATTAGTAGGTACAGAACTATCAGGTTCCATAGCACTAACAATGTAGGAGAAACATTTTGAGGGGAATGCTGTCGAAAGCTTGCTGAGAGTTGAAGAGAACAAGGCTTAATAATGCACCTGCAGAGAATGTTACTATTGACTACCAGAGTTTACCAGAGTTCAAACTAAGATCCTTTGGACATGTGGTGACATATTTCAGGATGATCGGATTGAACCTGTTAGACAGATTCATGGCAAGGTATTTGTCACGATCTTGCACAAAATAATGTGTTTTTGAGAAAAATGTACTGAGGAGGGGAAGCCATTAATAAGATGGACACAAAAAGCTGGAATAACTCAGCGGGGCAGGCAGCATCTGTGGAGAGAAGGTGACGTTTCAGGTCGAGACCCTTCCTCACACTAAGCCATTGACACGGCTGGCTATTATGAAACCAGAGAAGACTGGGTGAGTTGTTTTACACAAGTTGGAAAAATAATTGTGGAATAAATTATCTTTTCGGAAAATAACTGCATTGTTTTCTTCTTGGAAATGTAATTGTCATAGAGTCCCACAATTACTTGAGTCATTTGTCACAAACGTACGCTTGTCAATGTTCGTCCAGAAAAAAAGGGCACATACTTGTGCAAAGTAATGCAACACGAGTTGAGCTATGATTTAGTGTCAGATAAATACTGGTCAACTTCCACCGAAGTTTCTGTCTCCTGATGACATTCGAAAGCATAGGTATTCACATCTGCTAAATCTCAGCCAGTTCCTTCATCTGCCACAAGTTAGTTTATCACAGCTTCTGAGACGGCTAAGAACCACAGTTTGGATGTCAGATTCCGGATTACTAGCCTGAGCCCACTGCTGGCAACTGAGCTTGGATGGCAAGGACCTGTCAGGACCTGTGTGGCTCCTCCTCATGTAATAACTTCACATCCTCACTACCAATAGCTCCTTGAGTTTAAACATGGTCACAGGTGGAAGGTATTGATCCTGGGATAATGACCAAGTAATTGGTAACTAATTGGTATCTTTGAAGAGGGGTGAAGGAAACTAAGATGGAAGAATGGTCATAAAAGTCATGCCCGTCTTCATGTGTGCAAAGAAATCCTAAGATGGACAAAATGCTGGAGTAACTCAGCGGGACAGGCATCATCTCTGGAGCGAAGGAATGGGTGACGTTTCAGATCGAGATCCTTCTCCAGTCACGACCCGAAACGTCACCCGTTCCTTCTCTCCAGAGATGCTGCCTGTCCCGCTGAGTTACCCCAGATTTTTGTCTATTTTCGGTTTAAACCAGTGTCTGCAGTTCCTTCCCACACACAAGAGTGCCAGGAAATTAATCTCTCGTTGTTTGAATATGTAATGGATATGTTTAGTGGAGGAACCAAGTGAAGTATATGACTGTTCAAGCAGGTGCATGAAATGTGTGTTCAGTGCCTCTTGAAAATGATTATAAATTATTGCCCTTCAAGGATTGCCATGGCAACTATTTGTAAACTCTGAATGCACTGCAAGGCAATAATTTGGACAACAATATGACTGCTTACTGATGGAATAGACTCTCATTATTCAAATGTTACAGAAGATACAGAATATGTGATGATGCTCATGGTGGATTGAAGCAAGAGAGAATAGGTTACAAAGCTGCTGAGAAATGGCGACGTACAACAGCAACGTTAGATATTTAATACTTCATGGTGTGTACACGGGCCGGGGGTCACCTGCAAAGATTAATCCAGTTAATTCTATTCTGGCGGCTCCAAGTTAAACACTACTCAAAAATGGGATGTTTAACAGCAGTCTTTGCATTACGGTCATGAGTTTACAATCTCTCCCAGGATGATAATCAGAAGAAGTCTACGGGCTCCATGAGTGGATGTCATGCCAACAAAATGAAGGGAACCAATTAGCTTCTGGTGTTAGTGAATGCCGTAGTTTAGCTTTTGGTTTAGTTTAGCTATGAGATACAGCTTGTAAACTGACCCTTCAGCCCACTGAGTCCACACTGACCCATCCATCACCCATACATTAGTTCTATGTTATCTCACATTTGCATCCTACACTCCGGGGTGGGAGGTTGCAACCTTCACGTGGTCCGCCCTGTTTGGACTAATGCAATCAACTCGACGTGCACAAACGGAAGATCAAATAGAACAAGTTGTCCTACAACTTTAGGCTGTGCACGCCACACGAAAGAAGAAGATCCTACACACGCGGGGCAATTTACAGAAGCCAATTAAGCTAGAAACCTGCACGTCTTTGAAATGTGGGAGGAAATGCGGTGCAAATTCTGTACAGACAGCTCCCGTAGCTGGGTTGAAACTGGGTCTGGGGCAGTGTGAGGCAGCCGCTCTACCAGTGCCACTCTGCTAAGTTGTGTCAATGCTGATCTGGGAGTTTCATTAAAAATCCTGAAAGGAACATGGCGTAGCAAATTGGCTGACTTTCTAAATACACTCAAGTTCCGGGAAGGAACACAAGACAGCAAAATTGAGGACCGTGGGTTAATTTCACAACTACAGGTATTGCACTGAGAGGTAGATTTACCCTGGATGTCTTTTAACATCTCATAGATAATTTCAATCACAGATTTCTTTTGGAGTCTAAGCAGATTCTTCAGATAGCTGCCATTGCCTGTCAACAGTTTGCATTATGCCTATAGATCATCAGTATTGCCACTTCCATGCTCTACATTCCCTCTGTAAAGCAAATAGCAAGATATAATGACGAAGAAATTAATCTTGGATTAATCATTTAACACCGACAAAAATATTGACATGAATTACATTACCCTCCATAATGTGCCCTCCATAACAAAGACCCATCATTCATTTATTTGTCTCCGTACTCCACAATATGAGGTTTGTAATAGAATAAATCGCATGTGGTTAGAGTGCACATTGTCAGATTTTATTAAAGGGTATTTTTATACATTATTTTTATAATTTGGGACACATGGCTTCACAGGTGTTTGTAATTGCTCAGGTGTGTTAAAATGCCTTCTATAATTGCAGGTATAAGAGAGCTCTCAGCACCTAGTCTTTCCTCCAGTCTTTCCATCACCTTTGGAAACATTTATTGCTGTTTATCAACATGAGGACCAAAGTTGTGCCAATGGAAGACAAAGAAGCCATTATGAGACTGAGAAACAATATTAAAACTGTTAGAGACATCAGCCAACCATTAGGCTTATCAAAATCAACAGTTTGGAATATCATTAAGAAGAAAGAGAGCACTGGTGAGCTTACTAATCGCAAAGGGACTGGCAGGCCAAGGAAGACCTCCACAGCTGATGACAGAAGAATTCTCTCAATAATAAAGAAAACTCCCCAAACACCTGCCCGACAGATCAGAAACACTCTTCAGGAGTCAGGTGTGGATTTGTCAATGACCACTGTCCGCAGAAGACTTCATGAACAGAAATACAGAGGCTACACTGCAAGATGCAAACCACTGGTTAGCCGCAAAAATAGGATGACCAGGTTACAGTTTGCCAAGAAGTACTTAAAAGAGCAACTACAGTTCTGGAAAAGGGTCTTGTGGACAGATCAGACGATGATTAACTTATATCAGAGTGATGGCAACAGCAAAGTATGGAGGAGAGAAGGAACTGCCTTAGATCCAAAGCATACCACCTCATCTGTGAACCACAGTGGTGGGGGTGTTATGGCCTGGGCATGTATGGCTGCTGAAGGAACTGGCTCCCTTATCTTAATTGATGATACAACTGCTGATGATAGCAGCATAATGAATTCTGAAGTGTATAGACACATCCTATCTGCTCATTCAAACAAATGCCTCAAAACTCATTGGCCGGCGGTTCATTCTACAGCAAGACAATGATCTCAAACATACTGCTAAAGCAACAAAGGCGTTTTTCAAACCTAACAAATGGTCAATTCCTGAGTGGCCAAGTCAATCACCCGTTCTGAACCCAATTGAGCATGCCTTTTATATGCTGAAGAGAAAACTGAAGGGGACTGGCCCCCAAAACAAGCATAAGCTAAAGATGCCTGCAATACAGGCCTGGCAGAGCATCACCAGAGAAGACACCCAGCAACCGGTGATGTCCATGAATCACAGACTTCAAGCTGTCATTGCATGCAAAGGATATGCAACAAAATACTAAACATGACTACTTTCATTTACATGACATTGCTGTGTCCCAAACATTATGGTGCTCTGAAATGGGGTCCCTATGTATAAACACTGCTGTAATTTCTACATGGTGAAACTAAAATGTATAAAACTGGCCTTTATTAAAATCTGACAATGTGTACTTTAACCACATGTGATTTTTTTTCTATTACAAATCTCAAATTGTGGAGTACAGAGGCAAATAAATAAATGATGGGTCTTTGTCCCTAACATTATTGAGGGCACTGTATAATGGGGCCAGCCTGGAATGCTTACCATTATTTTTATCCTGTTATTTGTGAGGCACTTTGGGAGGGCTAATAAGAGTAGGAATAATGTTGAATATTAATAATATCATAATGAATGATAGTCCCAGGGAATTTTGGTGTGCAAGTCTAAGAAGCCGTTAAAGCATCAAAACAGATAGATCGGGTGGTTATGAAGGCAAGCTGGATACTTGCTTTCATTACCTGGGGCATAGAATATAATAACATGGAGGTTAAGTTACAGCTTTTATAAAACATTGGTTCGGTCATAACTTGAGTACTGTGTGCATTTCTGTTTGCCATGCTATTGGAGGGATGTGATTGGACTGAAGAGGGTGCAGAGCAGATTCACCAGAAGGTTGACTGATGGAGAATTTCAGTTAAGCAGAAAGACTGGTTAGGAAACGTTTTCTTTGAAGTGGAGGGGGCTGAGAGGGTACCTGATTGAGGTGTACAAAAGTACTCTGGGCACGGATGGAAGAGATTATAAAATACATTTCTCCACAGCAGGGTTTAATTGCTGATGGGTGTTAATAAAAGGCAAGGGGTAGGTGGTTTAGAAGAAAACTGGTGAAGATTTTTCCACCCAGGTTGGAAACTTGGACACATTGCCAGAGAGGATGTTGAAAGCAGAGACATTCATACTATTTAAGAAGTATCTTGATGAGCACTTGAACTGCCATGGCACAGAAGCCTATGAACCAAAAATGAGATTAGTATAGCTGCTGGATGACCGACAAGGATTGTTGGGCTGAAGGGCCTGTTTCAGTACTGCATGACTCTAAAATGCACAGAGCTTGTAAGCAAGTTTCACAGCTGGGAGCTGAAGATGAAAGATCTTTACCCCATCTAATTCTGATGTGTGGAGTATAGCGTGATCGGTGCACTGCTAACTTATACAGGTAGGAAACCTTATTAACGCTTTTTGAAAAGGAGTGAAAGAGAAGTGACAGCAAATAAGGTGGATTTTGATCTCCCCCAGGTTCAGAGGTTTGCTCGGTGTGATAATCGGAACATGGTCATCATATCTGCACAGCATTGTTCTGTGAATGTATCAAGCTTTGAGAAATGGGGCAAGTTAAAGTCACTTTATAGATCACATTCTGAAATAGTAAAAGTTGAGCAGCAGGATAACATGTTTTATTTTGATAGTGTCCACATCGTGAGCAGGGTTAACACATACATCTTCAGATTTAATGTTGATATAAATAAATTGGTCCCCTTTAATATATTTTACAAATGTATCTATTTAGATCTACATGTAGAGCACCTTTCCATTAAATTGCCATTAATATCTACTCCACCTCAGCTGGTTGCATTAGCTGCAGTGGTTACAGTCGACAGCTAGGGCTGTCTAAAGTCAATTCTTTAGGAATCTGATTCAGAAGGAAGTACTAATCGGAATTGAAACGGGGGAGAGACTCGGCTTTTGTAGCTCAACAACATCTGTTGTAATTTAGTTCTACGTGATTTTATACGCAGGGTGAAAAGATGTCCAGGACCAGGAGGGACCTTCCTTATGACTAAATACCAATGTTAGCAGGTGTTGAAGGTCGCCCGTCAATGTTTGTGAGCTGCTGTGGCTTCCCTATTAGGTGAGGCATTGAAGAAGAGCAACGGAGGATTCAGAGGCACCAGCATGGACACCTTTCCAACTGCTTATGGTGCAGATGGAGCAGGAATATGGTTGGGTGTAGGAAGGAACTGCAGACTCTGGGTAGGTGGATCCCTGCGGCCGGATTCTGGGCCGGGGCCGTGGAGGCGTCAGGAGTGGACACCTGGCGGAGGTCGACGAGGGGGTCGCTGGCGGTCGAGGTCGGCGGTCGATGAGAATGCTGGCGGTAGAGGTCGCGGTTGTAGCGATCGATGGTCGTTGATGGCGCCGGCTGTCGAGGTCAGGCTAGCGGCTGAGGTCGAGGATGGCACGGGCGGTCAAAGACAGAGCACGTGGGAGCCGGAGGACGGGTTGCCGAAACCCAAGGAGGACCTGGCGTGGGGGATCAGGCAGCGTCTCTGGAGAGAAGGAATGGGTGGTGGAAGAAGGGTCTTGACCCGAAATGTCACCCATTCCTTCTCTCCAGAGAGGTCAGTTGTCCCGCAGAGTTACTCCAGCATTGTGCGACTGTTAGGAATATGGTTAGGACTTTGCACAGGGCCTTGAATAGCATTTGCCACACCACGTCATCCCCACACACACGGTGTGTGAATACAACATCTCCAGTCTCTGTCAAGACAGGTGCCACTCTTTGAGCCTGGAAGGAAAGTTAGGGCTTGCCCACCCTGAGTAATCAGCATCCCCACTCTAACCCTAACTTAGCCCTGCCTGTTGGTATCTCGGCTTTATGGCTTATTGAGTGCCAGCATCCCTTTGCTCCTGTTGTGCTACAGCTCATCAGGAGACATCTAGTCAGGATTCTGTGCAAACTAAATTTAGCCTGGCCTTGGGCCACTGAACTTGGCTCCACCACACATTCTCACCGTTGTGTTCATAGTGAGGTTCACTCAGATCTTGATACTTATTTATCTTTATTGCTTATGCAATCTTTATTGTAAGTGCTCCATGTTAAATTATTGAACAGCATTTATTAATTAGACATCGCCACATTAACTGAGTCTTGACTAATTGTTTCTTTAAGGCTCGAAATAACTTTGCTGAAGAAGGGGTGGGAAGTATTTTTTGCTGCCTCTGCTGTGGAATCAGGCATTCTTTTTAGTCTCCTCACCTGAATCCACCTATCACTTTCCAGGCTTTGTTCTGACCGCACCTCTCTTCCGGCTTACTCCCCCCTCCCCCCTCCCCCCACCGCCACACAATGACTGAGTGGGAGCAGTGTAGATGGGGCATCTTGGTTGGTGTGGGCAAGTTGGGCTGAAGGGCCTGTTTCCACACTGTATGACTCTATGACATGGCGCTGGAGTCATCCGGCCACTTAGACAGCATCACTGGAGAATATAGATAACGTTTCGGGTTAGGATCCTTCTCCTGCCTGCCTTTGGCCCATATCCTTCTTAACCTTTTCAATCCATATAAATGTTCGAATGCCTTTTAAATGTTGTGATTGTACCTGCCTCCACTACCTCCTCTGGCAGACTGAGACTGACTCCCCCCCCCCCACCCCCACCCCCCCACCCTCCCCAATCTTTGCACATCCCCAATCCTTTCCACTCTTCACTTTAATTTCATGTATCTTGTGTTTTTATGACTGTTGGCAGATCAATTTCCCTCCTGGGATAAATAAAGTTCTATGGAATTGTATTGTACCGGTGCCCATTGGCAAGATCATCATTTATGTTCCTAAAAACAAGCAAAAGGGACTTTATACTCCACTGCATCTGTGTGATGACTCTTTTTAGATTATTTACCACATTTAAATCTCTGTTCACTGGGGGAAAAACTCTGGGGAAAAATAAAACTGTTTCTTATTTTAATATAAATTTAGCTCATCTAACACCATATGTATAGAATAATTGGGAGAGTAGCATGAGCTGATGGCTGTTCGCTGTTGCATGCTTTTACATAAGGGGTACGAGTAGGCATTTGTAGATGAAGGTGACCTAATTTGTGAAAGCTTGTGGTTCTATATTTAGGGTAGAAAGTTATATTCTTGGTGCTGTGTATATATATTGTGGAGGATGAACCACTATGTACTCATTTCTCCTCAACCAATCAAAGTTTAAAGAGTATCACTTTCTTATTCACTTGGCTGTTGCAAAATTGATGATGAACTCAAGTATCTAATTCCCCAGTGTCAACCATGGTTCATTGAGATCTCTCTGTAGTATTAAACAGATTGCTTTGATATGACTTGATCATTTGAGATTTCACTACTTGATATTGGAGGGAAAAGCATGGCATTCCAATTACCACTATCCACACTGAGTTTTATGGCTTTAATGAAGTGTAAAACCTGAATCCAAGAGTTAAGTTATTCTGATCTTTATTATTTGGCTGAGTCCCAAGCATACAATTAGTCAGGACATGAGAGAAGTTTTTTTTTTAGGTTTAGGCTAGGTGTAGGTTTATTATTGTCACTGTACTGAGGTACAGTGAAAAGCTTTGTATTGCATGTTATTTAATCAGATCAGATAATGTGACCGGCGGGGTCACAACATCGGAGGCCTGGATCGCCTCAGCGCAGAGGGAGAACAAAGAGGGAAGAGACAAAGACTTTAAGACTTTTCCCTTCCATCACAGTGAGGAGGTGCCTGGTGAACTCACTGTGGTGGATGTTAAATATGTGTTTATTGTGTGTTTTTGTCACTTTTATTATATGTATGACTGCAGGCACGAAATTTCGTTCAGACCGAAAGGTCTGAATGACAATAAAGGTAGCGTTTCATTTCATTTCATTCATTAATTTCATAATACTATACATAAATACAATCGAGTCAAACACGTACAATAGATAGAGCAAAGTGTGTAGGAAGGAACTGCAGATGCTGGTTTAAATCGAAGATAGACACAAAATGCAGGAGTAACTCAGCGGGACAGGCAGCATCTCTGGAGAGAAGGAGTGGATGACGTTTCGGATCGAGACCAGACTGAAAGAGCAAAGTGCGAGATACAGATGCAGAATATAGTTCTCGGCATTTGTTTATCTGTTTGTTCACCATTATCTTGCCAAGATAAAAGTTAGAAACAAAATAGATTAGTATCCCTACTGTAACAAACAAATGCAAGCACTCTATTTGTTTAGATCAAAGTCATGTCACAAATTACGGGATGTAAAGGATAAAAGGATGTAATTTTACTATCTTCTCATTGGCAGCATTTGTTTTTCAATGTGGCCACTGAGGAACATGCACAGGTTTTTGAGAAGTAGAGGAATGCAAGCAATTGTCATTCTTGGGTATAATTGCACAAATACAGTTTTATAAAACAATCCAAAGGTGGAGTTTTTTTTCTCACTTCTGCAATGCATCTTTGAGCACTAAAGTGGAATATGTGGCATATATCAGCACAATCCTAGGGTGAAGTTTTCTCAGTGTAATGGTGGTGTTGATATTGGCTCTGAGAGCACTTCAGGGACCTACATGACCTGAACAGACCTGATCTGCTGAGTTACTCCTGCACTTTGTGTCCTTTATGGTTGAAAATATCAGAATTGAATCTTGGCAGTATATCAATATTGCTGTTGAAAAAAAATGCTTTAAAAAAGTTCATGTCATTATGGAGCAATTCACGCAGAATCGTGTATAAAATTTGTTAATTCCGATTTTGTCTACACAATGCCAACATTTCGGGCATTGCACTGACAGATTTGCACAGTAAACTTTGTACACAGTAGTATGAATAAATTAATTATTTTTGTTTAATTGATCTCACTTGAAGAATAAATTGGCTGGACACCAAGGAGAGTTTATTTAAAAAAGAGAACATAAATTGCTGGAAACACTTGGCAGATCAGGCAGCAGTTTTGAAAAGAAAAAGAGAGAGATAATAGACAATAGGGGCAGGAGTAGGACATTCAGCCCTTCGAGCTAGCACCGCCATTCACTGTGATCATGGCTGATCATCCACATTCTGTATCCCGCTCCTGCCTTCCCCTCATATCCCCTGACTCTGCTATCTTTAAGTGCTCCACCTAACTCTCTTGAAATCATCCAGAGTATTGGCCTCCACTGAGGCAGAGAATTCCACAGATCCACAACCCTCTGTGTGAAAAGGTTTCTCCTCATCTCCGTTCTAAGTGGCTTAGAACGTAGATGAGGTAATGTTTCCGGTAGAAAATCTGTGAAGGAAAGAAAACAAGTAAGTTAAGTTGCAGAGGGTGTGGGAGAGGGGTGGGGTGGAAAGGTCTCTGATAGGGCGATGTCATGGTTGCTCTAAGAATGAGCTATAGGTGAAGTTCGCTTTTTGATGGGTTAATGAGAGGGTTAGGAAAAGAACATAAACAAAACAATGTAAATCTTCAAAATGCGGACCTGTTGAAATTGCCAGCTGGTCCAGCTGTGCCAGTGGGGAGAGGCAAAGTGAACATTTCTCCCCCCCCCCCCCAATCCCCTCTGCTGCTTAAAGCAAACTTGCTTTCTGTCTTGCTGGAGTAGCTAAGCGGGTCAAGCAGCATCTCTGAAGAAAAATAATAGGTGATGTTTCGGGTCAGGACCCTTCTTCAGACTGCTTTTCCAAATTCTGACATAGGGTTGTTATATGAAAGGTTAACTTTTTTTCATAGATGCTGCCTCATATACTCGGTGTTTAAAGCATTTTCTGTGATTATTTCGGATTTTCTGAATCAGCAGTTTGATTTTCACCAGGGAAATATTCCCTGCCTTTCTTCAAATAAGGGCCTTGGGATCTCAGCTGTCCACTTGAGAGAACAGATAAGCCTTGAATTAACTTCATTAGAAATCTGCCTAATGATTTACATTAAGGTTGTTGCAGAACTGTTCATGTATGTTTGTGTTGGAAGAAAAAGGATGCGATATGTTAACTGATGGTTACAACAGATCATTACCAAACATAAAGTTCTGTTTTGAGCCATTTCATTCATAGCTGACCACAGAATGTCCTACCCCAGCCAGTTACTAGCAATCCTTAAGCATAAGGAAGTCACACTGCATCTAGAATGTTAAGCTTAAATACCCCTGAGTATGTCTAAAAATAAAATAGTATTACAGTCAGGCACTGTGCAGCTTGGGGAATAGATACCGGCAGAATCCTCAGTTGCATGGTTTCGAGTTGCACCGATGCATGTCTAATGTAACCAGTGTTCCAATCCAACCCTGCATCTTCTTTACATGGTCTTAAACACCTGCCCTTCCCACTGTTGTACCAGGCCGCTGGCACAAACCCTGCCCTCTGCTGACATTCCTGTAGCAGTGGCTCAGCCCCACAGACTTGCTGTGCATGGGCTACAAATAAAGGCTGGTGTTAAGTCATAAATCATAGAAACATAGAAACATAGAAATTAGGTGCAGGAGTAGGCCATTCAGCCCTTCGAGCCTGCACCGCCATTCAATATGATCATGGCTGATCATCCAACTCAGTATCCCGTACCTGCCTTCTCTCCATACCCTCTGATCCCCTTAGCCACAAGGGCCACATCCAACTCACTCTTAAATATAGCCAATGAACTGGCCTCAACTACCCTCTGTGGCAGAGAGTTCCAGAGACTCACCACTCTCTGTGTGAAGAAAGTCTTTCTCATCTCGGTCTTAAAGGATTTCCCCCTTATCCTTAAGCTGTGACCCCTTGTCCTGGACTTCCCCAACATCGGGAACAATCTTCCTGCATCTAGCCTGTCCAACCCCTTAAGAATTTTGTAAGTTTCTATAAGATCCCCTCTTAATCTCCTAAATTCCAGAGAGTATAAACCAAGTCTATCCAGTCTTTCTTCATAAGACAGTCCTGACATCCCAGGAATCAGTCTGGTGAACCTTCTCTGCACTCCCTCTATGGCAATAATGTCCTTCCTCAGATTTGGAGACCAAAACTGCACGCAATACTCCAGGTGTGGTCTCACCAAGACCCTGTACAACTGAAGTAGAACCTCCCTGCTCCTGTACTCAAATCCTTTTGCTATAAATCATGAGGAATAGGAGTAGAATTAGGCCATTCAGCCCATCAAGTCTACTCCATCATTCATCCATGGCTGATCTATCTCTCCATCCCAACCCCATTCTCCTGCCTTCTCACCATAACCTCTGACACCTGTACTAATCAAGAATCTATCTATCTCTGCCTTAAACATATCCACTAACTTTGCCTCCACAGCCTCCAGGTAATGGATTCCACAGATTCACCACCCTCTGACTAAATAAATTTCGCCTCATCTTCCTAAAAGAACGTCCTTTAATTCTGAGGCTATGACCTCTACTCCTTGAAGCTCCCACTAATGGAAACATCATCTTCACATTCAAAACATCCTCTCCACATCCTCTCCACATGGTGTTAGGTTGTCTGGGGTGAGAGATCAGCCCTTTCAGGGTTTTGATGTGGGACTTGTGTTGCATGGTTGGATTGGCATGGTTAGAGTTGGCCATTGCTGATGTGATGCAAAGGCCTTGCTCATCACCTCCTGTCAGGTGTAATGGAAACTGCTGTTGCCCATTTGCTTTGTTCCACTGCGCAACTCTCCCCCCTTCTCCCCCCCCCCCCATCCGGAGATTTCTCTGTGGGTCAGTAACCATTGGCCACTGTTGTGAAGAAAGGTTTTCATGGGACTGTTAATCCCAATGTTCTGTATTCAAACATCCATTTATTCTTCATTAAAGTTACCAGGTCTTGGTGCCAGATCGCTTTCCCCCTGTTTTCCACTGATATATTGCTAGAGTGACTCAGATTCAGCTGCTTTTATTAGGAATATATCCCCTTCATATCTTGGACTTTAACTGTAATGTGAATAGTTTGCTGGTTTCAACAAGGTGCAATTATTTTGACAAGCAGGTGTTTTCGTAAACCTTTTGCATGTTAACATTATATATTGGATGTTTTAATTGATCAGCCTGGAGAGCAATGCAATTGTGAGCCACTGAACTGGAAACTTTCCTTGCTTACATGATTATGAATTATCATTTGCTGTACAATTAACCCATTAATATTGTAAGTCCAAAGAAAAGTGTCAAAATAAAGAAATAGAGCGAGCTGTTGGTATTAAACTTAAAAGAAAGGAGGTTATTATCTGTTATGCATTTCATCTATTTGTGGCTTTGTAAAATAAATAAGGAATAATAAACTGTGCATACCATTAATTAATAAGGTATTGTTATATGCTATTCATTTGTCATTGTTCTTGGTTACATGGATAGCCAAACACATTATATATTTTTTGCAATATATTTTGCAGTAGATTTACTTTTTTTTGTGTTGTAGAACTCTCTTTACTCAAATAAAATAGATCCTCTTAAGAAACACAACATAAATATCACTGGGGATATTTGTGAAAATCATGTTCCGATGGCTCTAGACGTGTACCTTAAGTTGATTATGGAAGAATAACATTTATTGATCTAAAAGGGCTCCTGTCGGTGTTGTAGTCTTTTATAACAATGGACACTTATGAAACACCATTGACTATTAACTGAAATATTGAATCTGTTAATGAAGGAAACACTTAAATCAAGTAATATTATGCACTCTTTGAAAGAAAAGAGGATTGCATTTTTGTTGCACATTTCACAACTTTGGAACTTGCCAAAGTGTTTCACATATGATTAATTAGCCGTTTATTATTAGATTTCCTGCTCAAGCCTGGGAAGTATTCTTTAACGGCAGCAATGTGGTGAATGTTAAGAAGGAGAGCTGTTGGCTGAGATGTCAATGTAAATATGAAGATAGACACAAAAGCGGGACAGGCAGTGTCTCTGGAGAGAAGATATTTCGGGTCGAGACTCTTCTTCAGACTGTAATATCTTCACTCCTCAACTACTTCACTCCCTGACTCTCCATACAGCAATAGGGACTTAAATTCTGTATCCAGGTTTTCTGGTTTTCCTACTTGCTGGAGAAATTATAACCATATAACAATTACAGCACGGAAACAGGCCCTCTCGGCCCTTCCAGTCCGTGCCGACCATTTGTTTTCCCCTAGTCCCATCAGGGGAGCTTCGGATACTAACCCACCAGCTGTGAATTTCCCAAACTGGATTTTTTTATGGCATGGCCATGAGTATTGGAGTAGATTTGCCACAGTGCCTCTCTGAGGTGGTCATGTGCACCAGGGAGGACAACAGAAGGCAGAGTTAACACTGAGAATGTTAGTCATTCTTGCCTGCTGTGTCCAAAACCACATTCAGATGGTTCCTTACAGTTGACTGAGGGTGTTGCCAAGATCCACACAGGATCCTGACCTCCACTTTTGTTTCTATTTTTCATAGAGCTAATGAGATACTTTTATGTGATTCTTCACTTTTCCCTGAAGGACAGAAACAGCCAAGTGGACAAAAAAAAAGTAGAACAACCTCTAATTGTGGGAGGATGGAAGAAAGTCACATTGGGTCAAAGGAGCAGATGGGAATGATGGGAATGGGATGGGATTGAACTGCAAACGTAAGGAAGCATCTATTCACGAGTTGTTCTCGGCCACCCTTGGAGCATTGAAAGTGGGGACATGTTACTTATGGCCAAAAGCAGTGCTGCCATGACAATTAATCCAATCATACGTACTACCTGGTTGCTCCCTTTGACTCCCAAGGTGACTCACATTGAAGCTGGAATAGCTAATCTAAATAAAATATCCCCCTCCTGAAAATACGTTGTTAGACCAAGTGCTGCCTCATCGCAGTTAAAACCAGAGGGAGGTGGGTAAAGGGTACACAAAAAGCTGGAGAAACTCAGCGGGTGCAGCAGCATCTAAGGAGCGAAGGAGATAGGCGACGTTTCGGATCGAGACCCTTCTTCAGACTGGTCAGGGATCAGGGAAACGAGAGATATAGACGGTGATGCGGAGAGATAAGGAACAATGAATGAAAGATATGCAAAAAAGTATCGAATATAAAGGGAACAAGCCATTGTAAGCTGTTTGTGGTGTGAAAATGAGAAGCTGGTGCGACTAGGGTGGGGGAGGGAGATAGAGATAGAGGGAATGCCAGGGCCCGAGGGCTGAGGGAGAGGTGGGAAGGGGAGGAGACAGCAAAGGTTAACGGAATTGAGAAAATTCAATGTTCAAGCCCAAAGGATGCAGACTCCCCAAGCGGAATATGAGGTGCTGTTCCTCTAGCTTGCGGTGTTGCTCACTCTGGCCGTGGAGGAGGCCCAGGACCAAGAGGTCGGATGCGGAATGGGAGGGGGAGTTGAAGTGCTGAGCCACCGGGAGGTCGGGTTGGTTTTTGCGGACCGAGCGGAGGTGTTCGGCGAAACGATCGCCAAGCCTCCGCTTGGTCTCACCGATATAGATCATCTGGCATCTGGAGCAGCGGATGCAGTAGATGAGGTTGGAGGAGGTGCAGGTGAACCTCTGGTCTTTGCGGAAGGCAGACAGGGGGGGAAATGGGAAGATGTGGCGGGTGGAGGGGTCACGTTGGAGGTGGCGAAACTGGCGGAGGACTATGTGTTGTATTTGCCGGCTGGTGGGGTGAAAGGTGAGGACCAGGGGGACTCTGCCCTGTTTGCGAGTGGGGGAATGGGGAGCGAGGGCAGTGTTGCGGGGTATGGAGGAGACCCTGGTGCGAGCCTCATCAATAGTGGGGGAGGGGAATCCCCGTTCTCTGAAGAATGAGGCCATTTGTGATGACCTGGTGTGGAACACCTCATCCTGGGAGCAGATGCCCTCGATTCTCCAGCATCTGCAGTTCCTTCTTTAACACAACGGGAGGTGGGTAAAGTTTGGGTTTGGAAATGTCTAAATTAACTTCCCACCTGCCCTAAGGGTTGTGGGTTAAAGTCACCTAAAGGACATGTCGCGGGGTGACGCCTGTTTGGTGGTGAGCAGTCGTTCAAAGTACCTTTTTCTGGTCGCCGCTGGATTTTCAACATGTTGAAAATTTTCGGCAACCTGCTGTGAATATGACAGGTGCGGGCAAGTCACCGAAAAAAATCGCGTAAGTGGGACAGGCCCTTAATGGTTAGTATTTCTTGGCTGGTGGCCTTCGGTGCTGTGACATATAGATTGCAGGAGAAATGGAGTGAATTGGATTTGTAACCTCTAATCGTGTGCTGAGTGTTTGATATTATCTCAGTATTGTTGGGTGCATGGTTTCCTGAAGGTGGTTGCAGGTAGATCGGGTGGTCAAAAAGGCTTTTAGCACATTAGCCTTCATCAGCAAGAGTATTGAATGTAGAGGTTGGGAGGTCATGTTGCAGTTGTATAAGACGTTGGTGAGGGTATGAGCTATAGGGAGAGGTCGAGTAGGCTGGGACTTTATTCCTTGGAGCGCAAGAGGATGAGGTGTGATCTTGTAGAAGTGTATAAGATCATGAGAGGTCATAAGGGATAGGGGTAGAATTAGGTAATTCGGCCCATCAAGTCAATCATGGCTGATCTATCTCCAAATGCATGACTCCACACTTTGCTACACTATATTCTATTTGCCACATGTCTGCCCACTCTCCCAACCTGTCCAAGTCCTTCTCTATACTACCTACCCCTCCATCTATTTTAGTATCATCCGCAAACTTTGCCACAAAGCCTTCATAATCATAATCATAATAGTAATTTATTAGCCAAGGATGTTTTGCAACATACGAACAATTTGATTTGCCATACAGTCATACCAATAAAGAGCAGCAAGACACCCAAATAATTTTTAAATGAACATCCACCACAGCGACTCCCCCACACTCCTCACTGTGATGGAAGGCAAAAAAAGTTCAGTCTCTTTCCTTCTTTGTTCTCCCGCGGTCGGGGCACTCAAACCTTATGTTGTCGGGGCGATCTTGGCTCCCGCAACCGGCGGTCGAGCCCTCCGCATCAGGGCGGTCGAGCTCCCGCATTGGGGCGATCGAGCTCCCGCATCGGGGGGGATCTCAGCTCCCCGCGCCAAGCGATCGGGCACCGGGTCGGGGCAGGTCGAACCTTTTGTGACTTGGAGCTTTGCGACATTAGTCTCTCCCCGGGACTGCGAGCTCCTCGAAGTTGAAATCCGTAGGCCGCGGTTGGAGCGTCGATCCCAGGCAAGTGATCGCAGGCTCCGATGGTGAGTCCGCGGCTCCACGGTGGGGCTCAAAGTCAGTCCCGAGCAAGGCCGCCAGCTCCATGATATTAGGCCGCAGAGCGACCGGAGTTACGATCTGGAAAACAATCGCATCTCCGGCAAGGTAAGAGATTGAAAAAAGTTTCCCCCGACCTCCTCCCCCACCCGCCACATAAAACAAGCCGGAGAACATTAACACATACTTTTAAAACACACCAAAAATAACGAAAAAGACGAGAAGACAGACAGACTGTTGGCGAGGCTGCCATCGCTGAGGGCGCCACCTGGTCCAAATCCCCCTGTCCAAATCGATTGAGGATTAGATCGGGTAGAGAAAGGCTCTTGCCCAGAATAAGTGAATCAAGGACCAGAGGACATAGGTTTAAGGTGCAGGGGAAATTATTTAATAGGAATCTGAGGGATACCTTTTTCACACAGAGGCTGGTGGATGCATGGAACAAGAAGATTGTAGTTGAGGCAGGGACTATCCCGACATTGAAGATGCAGTTAGACAGGTACATGGATGGGACAGTTTATGGACCACATGCTGGCAGGTGGGTCTAGTATAGCTGGGACATATTGGCCAGTGTGGGCAAGTTGGGCCGAAGTGCCTGTTTCCACACTGTATCACTCTGTGACTCTATTGAGAGCAGGGCAAGGCAAGCTGCACCTTTTCACAGCAAAGCTGGAAATTCAGGCTTGTGTAAACACCACCACCGTCTTGTAAATTGTGAAGTTGCTATTTGTGAAGTTGCTTCGTCAGAGACCTGAAAGCATATAACATACCCTAAAGTACCTGAAGCTGTACAAGAATAGTTGATGATGGTTGTTATATTTCTGTCAGAAAATGGATATTTACAGATATTAAAAAATGTATATAATTATTTTCTAGTACTTCTGCTAATTGAGCATGGAATTGTTCTATGGTATCTACTTTCACCTTTTTAATAGAAAATAGGTACAGGAGTAGGCCATTCGGCCCTTCGAGCCAGCACCGCCATTCAATATGATCATGGCTGATCATCTAAAATCAATACCCCATTCCTGCTTTTTCCCCATATCCCCTGATTCCTTTAGCCCTAAGAGCTAAATCTAACTCTAGAAAACATCTAGTGAATTGGGCTCCAATTCTTTCTGTAATTTCTGGACATTACAAATGTTCATTTCTATTTGGTTTGGGCATATCCAGTTTTGGGTTCAGAGAAAAAGACGAATGCATCACCCTCACAATGCCATCTAATCTAGCTAAGTGGCATCATTCCCACTGTGACCACAATCAACCACTATCGGCATGTGTACAGTGCTACCTAAGGGCACCCCAATTGTTTTCAAAACTTTGCTTTCTTTACCTGAGTAATGAATGATCTTGGCCTCAGTGTGTGGAAATAGGGGAAATTATATGTGGAATCTGCCATTTGGTTGAGGTGAAATTAGATCAGAATTTTTACCCAAGCCAATTAATGTGAACCTACTCGTGTAATCTTCTATGAGCGAACCAAATTGAACAGTGTAATTAATAACGGGCTGGTTCAGGGCAACGAGGCAATAAATAGAGTGGGATGGTATAAAAGCTGAAGCAAAAATATTCTTTCTGGTGTGACTGGTGAATCATTATCACTCCTCAAACTTTTGCTTCAATATGTAGAATTCTAAAGTAGAACATTTTTAAATCGTTAAGAGAAAACATGGTGGCATAAGGACTTGACTGTGGGCTTCTGTCTAAAATATTTGCTTTTTTGTTCAAATAGTGGACTAACTAATATGCATTTATGTTTATTCTTTTTCAGGTCATTACAAATCTTAAACTAGACAGATTTGGTACAGCATGTTTGTTGGAACAGCAGGATAGCAGAAAAGGGCGACATATGTTGAGCTGGCATTTTTCTGGCATGGTCTAAAGCAGATCTGCTGAAGAGCATGGCTTCAGCTGCCCTGAGCAAGGGGCGTCGACAGGTCCCGAGTCTCTCAGAAGTGGACTCGGAAACCTGCACCATTGTGTTTAAAAACCATTGGGCTCAGGTGAGTCTGTCTAACGCCAAATCAACCACAGCTTGTTTGTTCTATCTGTTATTAAATCTATGGGAAAGGGCAGATTAAGATACGAGAATAGACCTGCTTGTTGAATGTGTTGGAAGCAGCCTGTGAAGTCGGGTTTAGTTTAGTTTTAGTTTAGTTTAGAGATAGAGCGCGGAAACAAGCCCTCCGGACCACTGTGTCCGAGCCGACCAGAGATCCCCGCACACTAACACTATCCTACACACTCTAGGGACAATTTACAATTTTACCAAGTCAATTACAAACCTGTACTTCTTAAGAATGTGGGTGGAAACCGAAGCACCTGGAGAAAACCCACGCAGGTCATGGGGAGAACGTACCAACTCCATTCAGACCGGCCGTAGTCAGGATCGCCGTTGTAAGCAGCAACTCTACCACAGCGCCACCGGGTCTTTAAGCCTTGTTTCAAACATTACTTTCTCCTTTATACAACCATTTCCTATCAACATCCACAACTCGTATGATGCCTTCTGTTACTTTAACCATCTCCAGGTCATTACTTTTAGAATTTTAAACATCCAGTCTCTACTGAGTACTCTTTCTTTGCTAGTAGAAACGCATGAATATGACAATTCTTGAAAATTTAAAAAAAACTGCAAATGCTGGAAATCTAAAGCAAAAACAGAACATTTTGGGAACACTCGGCAGGTCAGGCTGTATCTGTGGGAATACTCCATTCTGTTGGTTTGATCATCTCTGCTATATTTTCATTGTTAATGTCCCCTGGGCATAGCAGTTCCAAAGTCTTCCTTTCCATTCAACCAAGGCATCTGCTCCATTAGGGATGTCAGAGCCCTCCAATGGGTTTGATCCATTTCCTGCACTACTTCACTCATCTTTTTTCCCTCCCTTCCCAGAACCATTGTGTGGATTCTCTTCTCCACAACTTCTCCTCCACCATGTTCAATGGACCATCCTCTGCCATTTTACCACCTGTAGCATGTTGCCATCATCAACCATATATATTGTGCTCCTTTTAGCCCTCTAGAAGTATCATTCAGTTGTCATTCAACAAGATCCTGAACCAGCCATTTAATTCTCTGTCCACTGCTCCTGTCCAGTTAGTTTCCGATGTTGATTTAGTAAAGCCCAACAAATGCTTGGGAACACCATTTCACCTTGTGATGAGTAAGCTTACAGATTTTGATTTCAACTGTTCCAAAATACCAGTGGTTTCTTTAGCCACTGGTATTTTTAACCACTTCTCTAATATTTCAGGATTGGAGGGTTAACGTCTCCTGGGCACAGCACTTCTTCTGTTACCACTTATTCTTCCTCGAGGTCATCTTTATTCTTCATTATCATTTTTAAATAGTAAAATGAGTGGAATCCCCATTTTTATTGAAGATATTAAACTCTTCTTCCACAATCTTCCCAGTTTTTCTCTGTGACCAATCTTTTCAAATTTGAAATATCTGTGCCCATTTAAGTAGCAATTTGTTCATCCCCAAACTTAATTATTCTGCTACTGGCAATTGTACCTTCAGCTGCCTAAGTCACGAAATACTCTCCAAAAGTTCATTGATACCTCTATGTCTCTTTCCTGCTTGTAGGTATCCATAAAAAAAACCACTTTGATAAAATCCCTTGTATTAATATTCCTTTATGTGACGAGCTATCAAATTTTGTTTACTATTGCCATTGTGTCGTGTGTTGGGACATTTTAAAGGAGTTATATAAATGCTAGTGTTTTTGTCCAGGAAATAAATTGCTGCAGCGTTCATTTTACTACGTTTCATTTTCTTCACATCACTGCCTCAGAAATGTCAACAAATCTGCTGTTTTCTTCACTGACTTTCCAATGACAATGCTGATTTTGTGAACCATCTTTTGGGAAACAGAAGGGCTCACATTCAAAGACAAATTAATTTGATTTCAAACATTTGACAAGTTTTTGGATGGCTTTCCTCAGTTTATACATTATTTCTTCACCGTTCATGTTGGTGTGTTTTACCATTTCATACAGTGACCAGTGATAAAATCGAATCTGCTGTGCCAAACCCAGTACTAATGACATTACAAATTATGTGTTAATTTAGGTTTTGCTTCTAGTCAGCGCTCAGCCACACCTTAAATTATTGAAATATTAAACTTTTTGTGTAAATGATGATATTAATTTCATAGGTAGACAAAAGTGCTGGAGAAACTCAGCGGGTGCAGCAGCATCTATGGAGCGAAGGAAATAGGCAACGTTTCGGCCCTTCTTCAGAACCCTTCTTGCACTTTTGCCTACCTTCGATTTTCCAGCATCGGCAGTTCCTTCGTAGACATATTAATTTCATAGATATTTAATTTGATCCAGTTACCACATCACAATTTACACTTTTTGTTTTTCTTGGGTTTTGAGTAAAATAAAGTTTTTTGTAGTACTTAATGAGTGCTACTCCTAAATACATTGTTTGTCATTGTAATTGTGAATAGGAACTTGTTGGACCAGATGAACTTGTCTCTTTCTGGATTACTGGTTTGGGCTTGTTCTAGTTGCCAAAAATGTGTTTAAAAAAAAACAAAATTGCAAGGTGTGGACTGTCAGAATATGCAATTAGGGCACAAGAAACTGTAGATGCTGGAATCTTAAGCAAAAAAAAAACCCAAACTGCTGTGGAGGGAAATGAACAGACATTTTGGTCAGGAGCTTTCTTCAGACTGAATAAGTATCCCAACCCAAAATGTTATCTGTCCATTTCCCTGTATATATGCTGCCTGACTCACTGAGTTCCTCCTGAGTTTTTGTTCCACGTAATAATTCCTGCTATATCATTGCTTATTTTGAAAGGAGTCTTGAAATTAAGAATCAAGATCAGAAAATACAGATGTACTCAGTAGATTCAGCAGCAACTACCTCAAATTCCTTTATTATGGCTAGAAGTTCTTACTGATGAACAATATCCACACATGAAATATTTATTTTTCTCTCAATTGATCTGCTGAGTTTTTCCAGTATTTTCAGTTTTTGTTATAAATACATCCCTTGTTTGTTCTAGAATAAATAGCGGGATGTTCTTATTCCACATGAGCATATTTTTCAATGCAACTGAAGTGTCTTTAAGGAAATTCCATTCCACAAGTAAACCCCCAGCATCTGGCGAAAAGCACCAAACCCATGTACTTTGGGCGTGGGCTGTCATTTCTTCAATCCTTTAAAGAGTGACACTGACTACCTGGGAGTTTGTTCTTATAATAATGTACTGGATTAACCTGCTCACTTCAAACTCCTTTTATATTAATGCAGTCATTACCCTGTTTGTGAATGGATTTTATTCAAATTATTAATCTATCTCAGTCCTTTGCCATTTTCAAAAGTGGGGCGGAGGAGAAGAATGCAATATTTCCTCCAACATTAAATGCAGTCGCTTCCAATTCATCTAGTAATAACTGCTGTAATATATGCATTAAGGGCCACTTCATTCCTTCACTTACCTGCTAACCCCAGTGACAAAACAAATGTATTAAACTCCACGGATGTCCAGGTGGTTCATCATGTTTATTTATTTACTGGTGTGTTAAACAGGATCGATTACTTTGCCCTCTCACCCCTGCAATGTATGCCCGCCAGCTCCTTTTTATTTTGTTTTGCCATTAAACTATACTAAAATAAAATTTCCAGTAGTCAATTAACCTCCATAACCAGTTGCTGCACCATGCTGCCAATATAATGGATAGAGGATGAATGAAAAAGCCAAGGTGCTTCAGCTTACCATCTGATGCTTTTGTAGCCTGTGGGAGAAAGAAATATTGGACGTTGCCTTGACACATCCCCTGCTGAGAAAAGCATTTTACAAAACCCTGCCCGGTTATTTGCCGTGCACTAGTCAAGAGTCAAGAATGTTTTATTGTCATATGTCCCAGATAGAACAATGAAACTCTTACAATTCTATCATAAATTTGCCTAGATTCCTATCATGTCCACATTCCAAAATAGGTTATAAGATAGTAACACAAAGTAGTAGTAGTAACACAAATCTCCTTTGCTCCTTAGATGCTGCTGCACCCGCTGAGTTTCTCCACCCTTTTGTGTACCCTCGATTCTCCAGCATCTGCAGTTCCTTCTTTAACACAAAGTAGTTGTGATTTTCATTCTTCTTGGGATAGTAAGGCTGCTAATGTGAAGCAACATGCTGCTAATCTAACCAAGATGTAATTATTGAAAACCTAAGAATATCCTTTTATTAAATTTGACTAATTGAAACAAACCTTTCCCTGTTCAGGTGATAAAGATCCTAGAAAGGCACGACCCACTGAAGAACTCTAATGCAAGACATGGCGTTATTCCTCCTGATGAAGCAAGTGCGGTGCAGAATTATGTTGAGCACATGATCTTTCTGCTTATTGAGGAGCGTGCTGTGGATGCTGCCATGGGTCCCATCCTGGAGTTTGTGGTGACAGAAAACGTCATGGAGAAACTTTTCCTGTGGAGTCTGCGAAGGGAGTTCACAGACGAAATGAAAATCGAGCAAATAAAAATGTATGAGATGTTGGTCACCCAATGCCACCAGCCATTACTGCACCACAAGCCAATTCTAAGGCCTTTAATGATGATGCTGAGTGCATGTTCTGGAACTGGCACTCCTGTTGTGGAGACTGAACTGGTTTTATTGCTTAACCAGTTATGTTCCATCCTGGCCAAGGATCCTTCCATCCTGGAACTCTTTTTCCATACCAGTGAAGATCAGGGAGCAACCAACTTCCTCATTTTCTCACTGCTGATTCCTTTCATTCACCGAGAAGGAGGAGTGGGACAACAAGCTCGAGATGCATTGCTGTTTATCATGTCTATCTCAGCAGAGCGTGCCGTGGCGAGACACATTGTGGATAGTACATATTTTTGTCCGGTAAGAGTTTCAGCATTCAGCGTAGGTAATTATGACATCTTTTGATATGGGAAATTATTTGGTAGAAACAACGAACTGCAGATGCTGGTTCTCAAAAAAAGACACAAAGTGCTAGAGTAAGTATGTATTATTTGGTAGAAACAAAGAACTGCAGATGCTGGTTCTCAAAAAAGACACAAAGTGCGATAACTCCAGTGGGTCAGGCAGCATCTATGGAGAACAGATAGGTGTTGAGTAAATCACACATACTCACAGATCTGGTATAACAGTATTTATTGAGTAATGTATCAACACACTAGCGCATGCAGCAGTACTGACTGGCAGCACCTGTCGGGTTGTGATAATATGAATGGTGTGGTAGTAGGCGGAGCTTATAATAATAAAGCACTACATTGGTTAGTAAGTAAAGTAACCAATCTACATCTTTCCTTGTAAGAATAAAAAGTGAAACACATCTATAATAAAGTGATATATATATATGTATAAGCACGTTACTAGGTGCTGACTGATTAATAATGTAACCAAAACGCTAATAGCGCATACAGGGAAGTACAGATGGTTCAAACAAATTCCCCGTATCTAAGGGGCGGCCTACAAACCGGTCCTGCGCGCATACAGTACAGATCCGCATCTCTTCCCTTCAGCGGCGAGAATGCCGGGGTCGCGTGTGGCGGGAGCACTGGTGACCCGGGGGACAAACACGGCGAGGCAGGCGAGCGGGCCACCGAGCGTGGTGGTGAGGGAGCTGGAGACACAACCAGGGGTGGGTCTGCAGCTGCAGGTCATGAGGGAAGAGAAAGTCCAGCAGTAGATGGGTAGATCGGACACGTTGCATTAGGATACGAGACAGCAGGACGTGGTTCCTTCACGGGAAGGAGATGCTGACGGTTTCGTCTGTAGATCCCTCCGTCTGCACTCACCAGGTATGAGTGCGGCTCTTTTGCGGGACTGTGGATGAAACCCAAACGGCCAAAGGGTTTGTTGGTTTGAAGGCGAACGACTTGGCCACTGGAGAGAGTTTTAAGTGATTTGCTGGACATCAAAAAAATCTCTTTTGGGTATCGCGTTTCAGTTGGAGTTGTTTCTGGACGGCAAGCAGTGAATGAACCCGTGGTTGCAGTAGTTGTTGGGGCACAGGCAGTGCAGATATTTGATGGACAGCAGGCCCGAAAGTTACCAGTCCTAGGTTCTGGCATGCGTTAGTGCCAAGCAGAGTTGAGTAAATCACACACTCACAGATCTGGTATAACAATATTTATTGAGTAACGTCTAGAATACACCTCAGCATGTTACTCCTATTATGCAGCAGTACTGACTGGCAACACATGTTGGGTTGTGATAATATGAATGGTGTGGTAGTAGGCGGAGCTTATAATAATAAAGCATTACATTGGTTAGTAAGTAAAGTAACCGATCTACAGTAGGTAAGGAACTGCAGATGTTGGTCCTATCTGTGTTCTGCAGACATTCTGCCTGACCGCTGAGTTACTCCAGCACTATATGTCTTGTATAAGTACCATTGTTAGAAATAGTAGTACCAATGTGAGACATTTTCAAGTTCAATAAACAAAATGCTCTTAATCAAACTAATGGCTCCTTGGGCCAAGGCTGTCTTTTCGTGCCATTGTTTAAATGCTTCATTAGTTGGTCCAAACATGAGGCTTTCTATGCAACCAACGAGTGTGCGATTGTTAGTTCTCATATTATTACAAGACAGTAAGAGCTAACCAGCCAATATTCTCTGCATCAAAGGCTTATCTTTGGTTCCAGACTCTCCTGAAGGAAGGGATCTGAGCAGGTACAGCGATTTTCAAATTGGCTGTGGGGAGCATCCATTGCGAGTCACACTGTAGAGTTGTGTGCCACTTGTTGAGCAGATTATACCCTGCAGCCACAGTCACATTTATAACCTGCAGAAATTATGTGTCCCCTCCAGCAGGAAATTGAGAGGTGATTGAAAAATAATGTGTGATAAGTGTTTTTCTCCTCTGTTCCCCCTTCAAAGGATTATGTCTCTTGTGTGTAATTTTAGCACTAACAATACTAATATTGTGGATTTCAAATGAAATTTCTTGATCAGTAGACTTCTGTGCTACACTGGGATTGAAGGCTTTTGTTGGTGTGATACATTCTCTTTCCAATAATACCAAAGTCAGGCCTATAGCCCTTAGTAGGTGGAAAAGTGAAGCAATCCCGGTGAATAGTGTACAGAGAATTAATGCAATCAAAATTGGGCAGGTCAAAGTATTTTTGAACATTATATACTGTAATTTATTGTGAACATGCATTGTATAGTTGAATATATTCACAATTGAAGCTTCCAGAGGTTTTTAAACACCACCTCTTTTGACAATGCAACGGGTTCTTTGTTGTTAGGCAGCTTGTGCAGGATCCTGTGCTGGATGAGGAAAACTTTCCTCCATTTACACAGAAGCCTCTCTTCCCCACTCACCAATTCCATCTCCCCCACAGGCTTAATGTGAAGTCTCTGTATCCTTACTTTATGCTGAGCTGAGAATCCAACCCCTCATTCTCTCCAATACTAGACCAGCTGTTTCCAACCATTCAATTATTCCAAAACCCTCCTGTCTGTACCTCCATATTTCCCCTTTAATAAATTTCAGCATATCAAAAATTGCGCTGCCTGCATTTTAACTTGAATTGTCTAATTGACCCTTTAAGACCCATAATTTTGTCCTTTCTAGTGTATATTAACTCCTGAACTATTAACAATTTTAAAATTCTCACTCTTTTCAAACCTGTCCAAGGTTCCACCTTTCCCTATTTAAGTCGTCTCTGCCAGACCTACATTACTCTGAGAAGGCAGAGTTCAATTCCACCCTCTACGAACTTTTTATAGGGGGACAATCGAGAGCACATTAACCTACGGCATCACTTCCTGGTTCGGGAGCTGCAAGGCGTACGAACGGCACCAACTGGACAGGATTGTGAAGACCGCCAGCAGGATTATTGGTGCTCCACTCCCTTTCCTGCTGGACATATACAGGAAGAGATGTATCAGCAGAGCCATCTCCATCATCAAAGACCCCTACCACCCATCGCATCACATATTCTCCATCCTGCCATCTGGGAAGAGGTACGGGAGCATCAGCTGCAAAACCAGCAGGATGCTCCTCAGCTTCTTCCCGCAGGCTATAAGACTGATAAACGGACTTTGCCCCCTGCCAAAGTATCGCGCACCAATCACCAACCTGGACACACTGAAGCAGAGCCATTGTCGTGCCACTGCTGATTGGAACTCATGATATATGTTTTTTTTTATTTAATTTCTATTTATTTTTTACCGCACACTGAATGGACACTGGTTGAGAAACGTTTTTTCGTTTCCTCTGGGTATGTAAGTACTCAGGAAAAATGATAATAAAGATTACAATACAATACAATAAAGCATTTCCTTTATTTTTCTCTCTCCACCAGCCCGCCCCCACTCACACCCCTATTATTTGCAATGTCACTTAAACGCACCAACACTGCACCACAAACCTCTGTCTACTCCTTAATAGCTATCACTTTGAGTAAGTTCATCCGTCCTAATGTTCTTTCATAATGATGCATAATTATGACACTCAAATGTCTTGAAAGCATGCTAAAAGCACGATTTAAATGAGATTTATTATAGTTTGTACATCAGTACTACAGGGCTGCCATCTAATCAGCTTCATAGATTTATTTTTGTATTTGACTTATTTCTTGTTATTGAGTTATTTTATCCATTAACATAAACACTATTGATTTACACAGTAACTCTGGCACATCTAGAATGTATTGAGCTTGTTGGAGAGGGGAGCGTTGTTTCCAGCTATACGACCGACTTCACTTTGTAGCCCGCATACAAAATCTACAGGTGTTCCTGTGGTTATTCTGGGGCTGCAGCTTGGTCTGGAACTTTCTCATAGTGTACTTGATGGATTTGTGAAGATTGTATTAATTGGAACATCAACCACTGGTCTTAAGAATCATACCTTCCACCTGTGGTACACCGTGGTACATTATATAATAACATTACATAACTATGTCTGCTGCGGGACAAAGGCTTATTAAAAATTGTGGTTGCAAATTGTCATCTCTGTCCTAAATGTTGAGACTTTTAATGATCTACCTTCACAGGTTGAAAAGACTGAAAATAACTAGGCATAAGTAATTGTTGAAGTGTAAACTGCCAGACATGCTCCAATAAAATTCTCATGTCACAGGCATTTGTTTTTTGAATTATGCCAAAGCACAAAGTGTCTAAGCAAATATTGTTCAGATTGGAATCATAGTCTGGTTTAATGGGTAATAATTCTATTTTTATCGACTCCCGGGATATGGCCTTGTTGGCAAAGCCAGTGCTCCATGCGCACACCTGTGCCCTTGAGAAAGAGGTGATGAGCCACCTTTTTGAAAGTGTGCAGTTCATTTGGTAGTTTCCCCTTCAGTGATCTTCTGTAGAAGGGTCCAGGATTTGAACCCAATCAAAATGATCAGTGATAGCCCGCTGAGTTACAACTGCGCTTTGTGTCTATCTTCAAAATGATCAGTGAAAATATTTCCATGTTAGAATGGTGTGTGACTTAGAATGGTAATTATAGGTTCACATGGACATAATGCTCTTTTCTTAATGGTCGAATTGCATGTTGGGAAGTGCTGGTGTTATGTAATTAGCTATGGTGCACCAAAGGTGGAAGGTATGATTCTTTAGACTGGCGGTTCAAGTTCCGATTAATACAATCTTCGTAAAGTCATCAAGGACACCAACCTAAAGCCCCAGAATAACCACACGGACACTTGTATATTGTGGCGAGTCTTGGGTACAAAATGAAGTTGGACGTATTGCTGGCAACAACTTCTCCCTCTTCAACAAGCCCAATGCAATCTATGCTCAATCAAACAGAACAACAGTGGAATGAGGGTGCCCACCCCAGCAGCTTGGTTATACCCCCACCCACGGTCACCATCGCAGACATCAGATCAACATTCCTGACAGTAATCTATGGAAAGCTACTTGCCCGGATGAAGTCTCCGATCTTGTTCTCAGAACCTGCGCAGACCGATTAGCAGAAATACTCTCAGGTGGTTTTTAACCTCCCCCTACTCTATTCTGAGGTGCCCACTTGCTCTAAGAAGACCACTGTCATCCTGTAGTAAAGCAAGGCAAGGTGTCATGCCGTAATGGTTACTGCCTAGTGGGTCTGACATCCATCATCATGAAGTGCTTTGAGAGACTGGTCATGGCGCACATCAACTCCAGCCTCCCAGACAATCTTGATCCACGGCGATTGACTACCCGCCTCCACAGGTTCACGGCAGAAATCATCTCCCTGATCCTGCACTCATCGTTGACACATTTGGACAACATCTACATCAGATGCTTATTCATTGACTAAAACCCTGCATACAGCACCTTATTCTAACCAAATTCATCTACAAACCTCTGGGCCCAGGATTCACCATCCTCCCCTCTGCAACAGGATCCTCGATTAGTTGGCCCATTGATCGGCATCAGTAAGGATAGACGATAAAATATCCTACACGAGAATTCTCAACAACGGCATCCCGCAAAGCTGCATCCGCAGCCCCATGCTAAACTCCCTGTGCATTGACGGCTGTGTGACCGAACTCTGCTCCAACTCCATTTACAAGCTTGCAGATGAGACCATTGGAGGAAGTGGGATCTCAAACAATGGTGAGACTGAGTACTGGAAGGAGAGAGAGCGAGCTCAGTAACATGGGGGTCAGGACAACCATCTCCTTATGTCATTAACTGAAGTATGCATGGTTTACATGCCCCAGCCAGCATCACTTGTGCTGAAGTGGAGATGGCCTAGAGTTTCAAGTTTCTGGGCATAAATATCAGCAACAATTTGTTCTGGCCTAATCAGATTGACATTATGGCCAAGAAAGTAGAGTAAAAACCCACCCTTCTCAGAAGATTAAGAAAGTTCAGCATGTGTCAAATAACACTGACAAATTTGTATAGATGTACCGTGGGAAATATCATATGGGATTTGGCATCTGCTCTGCTCAAGGCTGCAAAAATTACAGCACTGAGCACACAACTCAGTTCATTACTCAAACCAGCCCCCCCTCCCCCCATAGTCATCCCATATTCTCTCCTCTCCCATTGAACAGAAGATTACCAACCAGAAAATTCATAAACAACTTCTTTCCTGCTGTTATCATATTCTTGAACATTCTTCTCGTAAGATAAGTATAGTATTTCCGGTCTCCTAATCTACCTTCTTTGCTGTCCATGCAGTTTAAAAAAAATGTATTCAACAATAATAAACCAATACAAAATAAGCTGGCTTGAATGTCACGTATTTGCGAGCTGTACTTCCTCATGCAAGTGGGAAGTATCCCACTGTATTCCTGTAATTGTGCGGCTAAGTACAGCTTCAATGCCACCTATAAATTTGCTGACGACACCATTGTTGCTGGCTGAATCGTGAATGTCAGTGAGTCAGCGTACAGAAGAGGGAGGGAACACCTGGTTGATGCACATGAAGAAGGCAAGACAGTGTCTCTACTTTCTTGGAAGTTTAAAGGGATGTGGTAATTCATTGAATACACAAACTTCTTCAGATGCACTGTAGAAAGTATCCTGACTGCTTACAACATGGCCTGGATCGGTAATTCCAATGTACAGGAACGCAGGAGGCTACAGAGGCTGCACAGCCCTCCCCAACATTGGAAGCATCTACATGAGACGCTGCCTCAAGAAGGTGGCATCTATTATCGTGGATCTACGCTGTGCCTCTTGCCGAAGGTAGAAGGTGAAGAAGCCTGAAGTCCCACACCACTGTTTGGAAACAGCTACCTTCCTACAACCATCAGCCTCTTGATTCGCACTGCCCAATCCTAACCCTATATTGGCAATGGAACACTACCAACCTTCTGCAGTATCTTGGATGTGTTGTTTTCTCTAATTGTGTTTTGCACTAATGTTTTGCTTTTCTTTGCACAGTCATTTTTCTTTTTATTGTCTTGCAGAATTTAAGCGTAATTTTATGTACGTTTTGTATAATTTATGTTTTTCTGTGTGACACACTCTGCTGAATGCCCAGTCTCTAACCAGCATTTACAACATTGGTGGTGCAGTTAAATTTATGGTATTTTATTTTGCCCACAATATTGATAGAGAGGGATTTGTCAACGGTAATGCTGTTGATTGTCAAGCGGTAGAGGATGGATTCTCTCGATGGTGATCATCACTTACACTTATGTGGTGCACACGTCATTTGCCACATCAACCATTTATGTGAATGTTGTCCAGCTGTTGCTGCCTTCAAGCAAACACTTTCATTTTAGTTGGAATTGAACACTGAAATCATTATCAAACACTTCCATTTCTGACCTCGCAATAGAAGAAGGATCATTGGTGAGGCAGTTGAAGATGGTAAGGCCTGGGACTATTTTTCTCATGAAATCCTGCAGCAATACCTTGGTGAAGTGACTCACCTTCAAAACCGCTTTCATCTTCCATGTCACTCCAGTCAGTACCTTTGATTCCCATTGACTTCAGTTTTACCCAAGCTTTTTAAAACCGCACTTTATAAAATTGCTCCATCTCCGAAATTCATTTCACTGCTCATGTTTGAACCAAAGCTGGAATGAGGTCTGGAGGTACACAGTCCTGAAGAAACCCAACCTAGAATCAGTGAGCCGTTTGTTTGTGAGTGAATGCCACGTTGGATGACACTTTCCATCACTTTGTGCTGATTGAACGTATACTCATAAGACTCATACAATATTCATAAGTTAGTGTACGAGATTCATATCTCTTCACGGGGGTTCGGAGTTTTCCTGGTTAAATATCATTTTGGCAGCCGTTCTGGAACAGCTTGTCTAGAGGCAAATGTCTTCCATGGAAAGTTGTTGCATGTTGAAATGCTTCATCCTTTGTTCTTGGCGCATGCACTGGACTTTGCTGTTGTTGAGAATGGTGATTTCATGAAGCCTTCTCCAGTGAGCTGCTTAATTATCCACCATCATTCTTGCATGTACTAGAGCTTTCATCTGATCCATTGGTTGTGAAGATATTTTAGCTCTATTGTTCATTCACTTGCATATAGATCTGCAGTGTCGCTGCACAAGATTGGCATCTAATCTTTTTAACTATACATCTGGTGGTGTTAGCAAGATCAAGGATATGATTGTTGAAAGCCAGGGATCCGTGTACCGGTCTTCATCGATGAGATGGCAGCGGAGAGAGTGAACAGCTTCAAGTTCCTGGCCATACGTATCTCTGAAGACCTCTCCTGGATGCAGTGTATTGACGCAGACACAAAGAAAGTTCATCAACGTCTCTACTTCCTGAGAAGATGGATGAGAGTCAGTATGTCACTGAATTGATACATTGAACATTCATGGCTGCACGGTAGATAGCATACTGACTGGTTGCATCACATTCTGGATGGGAAGCTTAAAAGCCCAGGAGCGAACGACACGTAGCTCAGTCCATCACCGGTACTGACCACCCCACTGTTTAAGGGATCTACAGGAGGCACTGCCTCAAAAAGGCAGCTAATAGCATCAAAGATCCACACCAACACACTCTCATCTCACTACTACCATCAGGAAGAAGGTAGACGAACTGGAAAAATGTGACCTCCAGGTTGAAGAACAACTTCTTCCCAGCAGCCATCAGGCTCCTGAACACTGCATAACATTAACCATTATCTCAGCAATTATGATCTACTCTGGACTTTATTTTGGTTGTACTCCGGCCTTAGGTTTTTGCACTATTATGGTCTGGTTACTTCGTATTACTGATTATTAATTTATTGTATCAGTGATTATTGTATATTTATTTGTGTGTTTTGCGTAAATGGACGTAAAGCTGCAGCGAGTACGGGTTTCATTGTTCTGTTTGACAATTAAACACTCTTGACTCTTGAACTATCAACAGCTGCAAAATTACATTCCACTAAGATCTTCAACCTTATGGATCAGGATATTTTTCACTCCCTCATTACTATCATGCCAGAGGAATTAACCCTTGTTCGCTGAGACTTTAGGATAATATATGCTGGGAGTAGCACTAGGCTAGAAATCTGAAAATTGTGTCAGGCATATCAAGGTCAGAGATAAGACTGAAGAATCTTCAGTTGTCCTCACCAAGAAGGGACTCCAATCAAGCTGATCCGGTATAGAAATTCAGTATTATCCAGTCGTATAGAAATTCAATATTATTCAGTCGTATGGAAATTCAATATTATCCAGTTATATAGAAATTCAGTATTACCCAGTCAGAGAATACAAGAGCAGGCGAGGTTATATTGAACAACCAATTTTCAGTGCTGTGTTAAAGCAGTGGGGTTATGGGATTGATGAGATTGCTCTCCAAGGAGCTGGTGAGGATTGACATCTGGTGGCCTTTTCTACCATAACTCTCTTTCTTAAATGTTCAATGAACATCACTGAAAGTTTTTTTTATCTAGTCATTGTCACATTGCCATTTGTGGACATTTGTCTTGCTGCATTTCTCACTGAAGTCATAGGTACAGGACTTGCTGTAAAACTCTCTGGGACATCCTTAAAGAGCTGTGAAAGGTGCTGTTGAAATGTGAACCTTTATGATTAGTGAGGTGCAGAACTCGGATCAGGGCCTGAGAAGGGAAGTTATTTTAGTGAGGGAATCTGATCTGAAAATGTTGTCACTAGTAGCTTGTGACAATGTTAATGTACTGATGCTTTGCTGCCTTAAATATTTTAATATATGAGTTAAAAATGACAAATGTACGGAAACAAACAATTGCTATTCAGTGTGTGGATGGAACTCTATTGGCTCTGTACCATGAGATCATAAGACATTGAAGCAAAATTAGATCACTCGGCCAGGGTGGGAGATTGCAGCCTTCACGTGGTCCGCCCTGTTTCGACTGATGCAATCAACTCGACGTGCACAAACAGAAGATCAAATAGAACAAGTTGTCCTGCAACTTTAGGCTGTGCACGCCACACGGCCATTCGGCCCATCTAGTCTGCTCCACATTCGATCATGACTGATCTATTTTTTCTCGCAAAACCACTCCTGGTTCCACTCCTGTCTTCCCCCCGTAACCTAAGACACCCCTAGTAATCAAAAACCTATCTCCACACAGACTTGGGCCCCACAGCCGTCTGTGGCGATGAATTTAATAGATTCACAACCCTCTAGCTAAAGAAATGTGTCCTCATCTCTATTTTAAAGGTACATCCTTTTATTCTGAGGTTGTGCCCTCAGGTCCTCAACTTTTCTGCAAAACCTTTCTGAAAGTTTCCACAAATGAATGTTTACTTCCCTAGGCACTGTTGTGAGAAACCTAGGTAAAAAATCTTAAGGAAAACAGTTTTGATATTCTTGATTTGTGCCTGTGGGTTTTCATTATCAGGCAGCTTTGTTTCAGCTTGTGGTCTTCTTCTATTTTCTGTGAGATCCTGCTTCAAATTGGATTGTGCAGCTGACTATACCACCCCACGTTGTGGAGAGTTGGATGTCTATGTCTTCCAAAGCAAAGGCTCCTGTGTAGATCTTACCAGATTCCATTTGCTCACACTGTGCAGAGTGCAGTTTGTCAGTCTCAATCAAAAAACAAACTGCTGGAGAATCTCAACTGCTCAGGCAATATCGTGGAGTGAAATAACATACAATGTTTTGTGTTGGCAGTTCTTCTTCAGATCCTGCGTGACCCGCTGAGATCCTCCAGCTGTTTGTTTTTTGATCAAGGTTCCACTCCAGCATCTGCAGTCTCTTGTGCACTATTGTCAATATGATCAGGAGCGGGGTACTGATTGGGGATGATCAGCTATGATCACATTGAATGGCGGTGCTGGCTCGAAGGGCCGAATGGCCTACTTCTGCACCTATTGTCTATTGTCTATTGTCTATTGTTGTGGTTGGTAGTGATTTAAAGATACGAACCACAGTCAGCCAACAGAGCAAGGAAAATAGGTTAATATAATTATTTTAATAAAACTCTCTTCAGAGAAAAAAGCAAACATTGATCAGAGATATAAGTCCACAAATGATATCTACTTAGGACATACAGTCCAATTACTGAGGAATTGTAGATGGTTGAATGACAAAACCTCGTGCGTCAACAGTATTATCAAATCGAAGCACGAGTTTCATTCTGGCCAGGACCACTATTCAGTTTTAATTATATAAGAGCACAATTAGAATTGGGCGTTACTCATGCATCTGAAAGAACATAAATAAGCAGACTTTGAGATGACGTAACTCTTTCAGACTCTGTTCAGGGTATTGCACAATGAAGACTTTCAGAGTTGATGACATGAGTAATAAATGTCACGTTCTCACCACCCAGGCTGTTGCTTATCAGCACAATTCCTTAGATCGAATAACAAAGGGTCACCCTTTTTCATAACATAGGTATTCAGCTCTCAAAAATCTACATGTGCACTGTAGCTAGCAGGTAAATAGAGTCATTGGATAATAACAAAACAAGTGAAATCAGCTGGAAACAGACTAAATGACATAAATCTTTTATATAGGAATCCATTCATATTTGTATTGCTACTACAGTTGGATTAACACTGACATGAATTATATGCACAAATTCAAAATATTTCATACATACATATTCCAGGTGTTATGGAACAATGCTGTAAAAATGCAGATTTTGCAGATATATTAATAGGGAAATGAAGTATCTGTTTGAGTTTGCCTGTTCTCTCTGTGACTGCATTGGTTATTTTGGGGTTTTCCGCTTCCTCCCACATCCCAAAGATGTGCGAATGTGTAGTTCAATTTGGCCACTGTAAATTGTCCCTAGTATGTAGGGAGTGGATGAGAAAGTGGAATAACATAGAAGTCGTGTGAACGGGTGACAGATGGTCAGCATGGACTCAGTGGGCCGAAGGGCTTGTTTCCATGCTGTAACTCCAAACTCTAAAACTTTAAACTAAACAGGAAATTATAGTTGGCAATCCTAGTGAGGATGACATACAAACTGGACAAAATTGGACCTGGTGTCAGATCATCTGTGTAGGTGCAATATAATACAATGCAATGACCCCAGAAAAACAATCTACTTTTCACAACTCAATGATAATTTTAAGAATGAAAAGAATCAGCAATTGATTGTGTATTTACCTCGCAATTACTTCTAGTTCTTATTAAAGATTGTATATTTTAACTGCTTTACTTTACTTTGAAAACCTATAAAATATTTTCATCAGTTCTACTTTAATTTAAGAATTTTTGCAGCATTTTGTATTCTGAGTGTCACTTCAGTGGCTCTTTATTGCTCATTCAGTGTTTCTGCTCACACTATTATTTGCCCCACAGGTGTTAGCCACAGGATTGAGTGGTCTCTATTCTTCCCTGCCCACTAAATTGGAGGTGAGATCTGATGAGTGGCATTACCTGCAGCGAGAAGACTGGATGCATATTCCAGCACTGGTGCAGTTTATGAACTCCCTGGAGTTCTGTAATGCGGTAATCCAGGTAAAGATATATTCAGCCCTTTGCATAAATACAGTGTCAACAATGTGGGGCATTCATTTTTCAACTCATGAATCTTGTCTGTTGTTCAAATTTCCTGCAATATTTTATGAATCTCAAGTAAAATCAGTTTTTCAGCTTCCGCTGAGATCTCCTGACAAAATAATTCAATTTTTTGGTGCTAAATCTAATATTTTCCAGAAGCTAAGATTGAGTAAAAGTTGGAATATAAATTGTCCAAAATATCAATATCTCTCCTTCAGGGATGGAACCTATTTCCCAAACCTTTTATAGACTTTTTTAATAATGTCTTAAATTTTCTATATCTAGAATATGCCGCATTGTGCATTAAATGAACTCTGCTGCATTGTACTGTTCCTGTGTAGAGATCACACTTTGTCATTGTCTCTTACTTGGGTGAGCAATCCATAAACTATTTGGCTCATAAAATTTCAGTAAATAGGGACTGCACATTGTATACACATCGCACTTTAGCCATCATACTTTTATATTTAAATATGATATCGATTCATATTCAATTGGTTAATTGGGCAAATCCATTCATTTTCCAAAAAGGACACGTCAAACAAAATTGCTCAAAATAAGGTAATAGATGAATTTAAGGACACTTTTTTTTCAGTGATTAATTTATATCTAAGCTTATAACTTCTAGCACTCTGGGACAGAATGTGATTTTATGTTTGCCTTCTGTGTTTTCTTTTGTTGAAAGCCATTATTTTTAACAATCTGTCTTATTTATTATGTTCGCTCTCTTGCAACAATGAGCTGCAAAATCAATTTTTCACACAAAGCCATAATATCTTTGCATGCATTGATTTTCTCCTACACAGTGCACTTAACCACAAAACTATATCCAGCTCAATATTTGTCAAAGTCCCTACTAATGCTGGGAAATCCTTAGAATCTTTCCATCCAATTCTCAAAAATCCCAGCATCTCAACTGCATTTGCAGACAAAACTATCTTTGGAAAGTAATCTTTTTCGAATAAACTTCTTTAGTGTTTGCCTATTCTGTGTGGATTTGAAATAAAGACAGTCTGTTGTAAATATGTTTTGTGTTCCTTAGCATTTTGTCTGACTTTGCAACCTTTGCTGATTTAGATGGCTCATCCCTTGATACGCAATCAACTTGTGAACTATATCTACAATGGATTCCTTGTGCCAGTCATGGCTCCTGCGCTTCATAAAGTTAGTAGTTAAAGTTGGTGCTGTGAATGTTGCCATGATGAACTATATTGGAGATTTGTTAAGTGTTTTAACTGCAACCCGAGTTGAATATGAAACTAAGCATTTGGCGGGACTTGAGACGTCTCTCACCTCGTCAACGGATGTTTTAACCTCCATAGAAATAATATCAAATATGTTCTAGCTTTATTGCCTTTCTAATAATTCAGAAAAATATACCTCAAATGTCCTTGCTAGAGTACCACAGGGAAAAGTTAACCACGAGGACAAGGAACTGCTGACACCATTGGAATTGTTTAGTTTCTTAGTTTAGTTTAGTTTATTATAATTGTCACATGTATCCAGATGCATTGAAAATCTTTTGTTTGTGTGCTATTTGGTCAAAACAAAGACAACACATGAATAGAACCAAGCTGCCCACAGTGCAAAGATAAAGGGTAGAGGGTACAACATTTAGTGTATAGATGGAACCTTGAAGTCCGATAAAGTCCAATTAAAGTAAGATCAAAGGTCTCCAATGAGGTAGACGGGAGATCAGGACCACACTCTAGTTGCTGAAAGGAAAGCCTGATAACAGCTGGGAAGAGACTGTTCCTGAATCTGGAGGTTTGTGCTTTCAAACGTCTGTATCCCCTGCCTGATGGGAGAGGGGAGTAGAGAGAGTGATGGTCCTTGATTATGTTGGAAGCCTGGCAGAGGCAGCGTGAAGTGTAGATGGAGTTGATGGAAGGGAGGCTGGTTTCTGTGATTGCATTTGGATTACGACACTTCAATGACATCTGGAGACAAACCTCACATAAACCAAAACATTAAATCTTTCTTGAAGTTTCAAGTGCAGATTATGGCAAGGTTTTATTCTGGTTTGTGTCGAGTTATCTGGTGAGAGATAATGATAACAGCATTCCAATGTATCTGGATTAGGAAGGGAGAAATTTGTGTCAGATGAGTTTGTTGTTACTGTCTCTGTGCGCAGTTTGCACATGAATCATGGCCAGTTAGTCAAAAGTGAACAATGCTTGTTGTTGTAAAAACACCAGCTTGAGAACAGCTGAGAAAGATAAAATAGAAAACACTGATGATTTCACTGTTCCTAATCCAGATACATTGGAATGCTATCATTATCTCACATCAGATAACTCAACACAAACCAGAGTATGACTTTACCCTAATCTATGCTTGAAACTTCAAGAAATATTTTAGAGTTTGGTTTACAATTTACAGTGGGCAGTAATCTGTCAACCTGCCAGCCTTTGGGATGTGGGAGAAACCAAGTATCCGAAGGAAATCCACACAGGAAGCGCATACAAACCTGGACAACTTCCGTGATAGTGTGGACCTCCAGATGAAGTTGAAATAGATAATCCACTCCACTATATGATGACAGACTCACATGGCATTTGTTCCTGCTCCAGAACTGTTTGCTCAGATGTTACTACGAGTATGCTTGACACAATGATTATTGGAACATATCCTTAACCACTTACCACCTTCATAGCATGGATACAGGCCAATGGGACAAAATAAGCTACGGATACTGAAATCTTGAGCAAAACATAAAGTGCCCCACCCATGGGAAACTGAACAGTAACTTGAAGTCATGGTCAGAATGTCATGTGATCAAATCTCTAGGAGGCCCTCTAGTGGCAACTAATGGCCCTGTCCCACTTAGGCGATTTTTCAGCGGCTGCCGGCAACTGTAAAGTCGCCGGCAGTCGCCTGAAAAACCGGCAACTGGAACAGCGACTGTCAGACTGGAACACACGCACACACACACACACGCACACACACACGCACACACACACACACACGCACACACACACACACGCACACACGCACACACACACACACACACACACACACACACACACACACACACACACACATCGCTTCCTGCACTAGCCCGTTATGCAAGCGGGGGACAGGGCAACGGGGGGGGAGCGCTGTCTAAACAATTCACACGGTGCAAAGCCAAGGTGAAACATACACACCGCAATGAACACGAAGGTTGGCGCTGTAAAAAGACGGCTATAGCACAGTGTACGGTAAGTCCTTTAAAAGAGGGGAGGAGAGGGGGGAGAAGGAGTGGAGACAACTTTTAAGAAGCCAGAGATACACGGTTGTGAAGTTCGGCGGACATTTAACATTACCGGTCGGTTATCCTTGGTTCTGAAAACTACTGCTCACCTTTTTTTCCCCCAATGAGCCAATGAAATTCACCGGTCAGCACCGGCTACAACCTACGAGAACCCGCAAGAACCGTCGACCTCCTGGCAACCCACTAGGACCCAGCGACCCATCTACAGCACGAGAATTCTCGCTACTCTCAATGGCGGCTTCAGACTAGTCGCCGCTAATTTTTCAACATGTTGAAAAATTCACGGCGACCATAATGAGACTGCGACTAGTTCCCAGAATGCGGGAACTCCTCACGACCATGAAGGTGACTCCCCGGCAACCACCCGCGACTATGTGGCGACTGCATAGTCTCCTGCAGTCGCCTAAAAAGTCACCTAAGTGGGACAGGCCCAAAATGCTACCTGAGGATGTGTGACAAATTAATATGCATCATTCAATGAGGATCATCTGGGTTGTTTTGTGGGCTTCAGCTTGTAGGGCAACAGTAGATCCAGCTACATGCTACAGTTAAATAGAATGCCTTCCTGCATTGCATTTTTTTCTCATGAAGATGAAAGCTTTGCGTGTCATTCAGGAAATGTTCTTAATTGATGTTTACAAGTTATAAGGGAAACTTAAGATTGTCTATCATGTACAGCAAAATACTTTGGGGAAATTTGTTTTTGTCTGCTATCAGATCTTCTGGATGTTGGTCAGCACTGTGGGTGTTGGTGTGTCTTCTTTCCAAGAGCCCAAACCCTTTTTCTGATTATGTTTAGAGAAATTGCTTTTCTGACGTAAAAAAGTAATCCTTTGCCTGAAAATTGTATTTCACTCTTATAAGTAATGTTAAATACGTAGCGCTAATGATACCAGGGGGGTGGGTAAAAAAAAGTCACAAAATTGAGACTCCCTTGCTTTAAGAAATTGTCATGTCCATGCAACAGTAGAACAAAAGCTCCATGTTAAAAGGCAGTAGCTGGCTGCAGAACTTGCTGCATCTCCATTCTACGGGTATGTCCTTTTATTCTGAGGATGTGTCTAGTCCAAGGCTCTCCTATGACTTCTGCCCTTGGACATTACACAAAGGGACGTCTATGCTTGTCTACTTCTCCCCTTGGCTTTGGCTCTCCATGGTCATCGCACTGAGCCATGGAGACTGCTCCTGGTAATAGAGTTGGTGCATTTATGTCCCAGACCACTCGTGGCTCTAAGCCACAGCTTGCCTTAGGATCATTGAGGCCTAAGAATGCAGCATCTTGGCTGCGATGCTGTGATCTGAGTCGTTGTTGCATGTGGGGTAAAGATGATGAAAAGTTGGTGCTTATAAATACGGGCGCTCTTTATTCACGCATGATCCCTGACTTGATGTGTGATTTACTCCTTGTTTTACTGTGAGTTACAGTTGTGACCTTTTGAATCAAATTTTTGTCATAAAGTAAACAATAAGATAATAAGAAAGGATAAATGATACATCGTGTGAGACAATCACACTTGGGAATTCTGTTTCCAGTTTCCAGTGGGGAAGACTTCAATAGAAAGTGCGTGGAAACTCTTAAAAACATACACTAAATGATTTTTATGTTTAACCTATTGCAAAACAGTAAATTAATCAAACTTGTATTTCCAGATTATTGTGAGTGTAATGCAATAGGTTAATTTTGATGAACCATATTTATTATATTCTTCATGCTTGTTACATTGTTCTGTTGAACTTGACTGGAAAGTGTTCCCCAGATGTTGACAAAATGCCTCTGTTGAGAGAGCTACTCAGACACCTTGACTGGAAAGTGTTCCCCAGATGTTGACAAAATGCCTCTGTTGAGAGAGCTACTCAGACACCTGTGTCTGAGTGTTAGAAGCACAATGGGATGGACGGACAATTTGACTTTGACTTAAAATGGAAATCAAAATCTGGAGACAGACACAAAATGTTCGAGTAACTCAGCGGGACAGGCAACATCTCTGGATAGAAGGAATGGGTGACGTTTCAGAGTCTGAAGAAGGGTCACGACCCAAAACATTACCCATTCCTTTTATCCAGAAATGCTGCCTGTCCTGCTGAGTTACTCCAGCATTTTGTGTCTATCTTCGGTGTAAACTAGCATCTGCAGTTCCTTCCTACCTAAATATCTAGAGAGATGGCGGGTAGGCTGGCAGGCTGCTAGTTCTCGCTTCACCTCATCACACAAGGATGTGAAGCTATCCCATTGAGTTGTGAGGATTGTTTGCAATTCAGCGGTCTGCTATGCAATGTACATGTTGCCCTTTCTATTCCCATTATCCATAATGTGGCTTTACGATGATTTCAGACAACGGTAGAAGAGGTTATGACTACGACAGCGTACTTGGATCTGTTCCTCCGCAGCATCTCGGAGCCCGCAATGTTGCAGACCTTCCTGAGTTTCATTCTGCTGCATGAACATGAGAATGTCTCGATTCTAGACACGCTCGTCAGCCGAATTAACACCCCGTTTCGGGTAAGATCATTTTTAACGCTGCAGTTGATTTATAGGTGTAGTGGTGCGACCAGTTGCTTGCCTCAACACAATTACTGCACAAAACTGCAGCAGAAGTGAAGCTGAAATTAGATGATCAATTCCAAGATTCTCAAGTAGCAAATTCGCAAGTCCTAACACACGGCTCTTCGACTTTACCTGCAAGGAGGTAGTGGGGACAGTACATTGGTTTCAGTGTCAAGCTGGATAAGGGAAAATGTTGCCAGGTGTGTTATCCTTGAATGTGTATGGTGGATGGAGAGTGTGTTCATTGTGTGCAGTTGTGGTCTCCTAATTTGTGGAAGAACATTCTTGCTATTGAGGGAGTGCTTCACCTAGTTAATTCCCGGGATGGCGGGACAGACATATGATGAAAGAATGGAGCGACTGGGCTTAAGCTGGAATTTAGAAGGATGAGAGGGAATCTTATAGAAACATATACATTTCTTAAGGGATTGGACAGGCTAGATGCAGGAAAAAATGTTCCTGATTTTGGGGGAGTCCAGAACCAGGGGTCACAGTTTAAGAATAAGGGGTAGGCCATTTAGGACTGAGATGAGGAAAAACGTTTTCACCCAGAGAGTTGTGAATCTGTGGAATTCTCTGCCACAGAAGGCAGTGGAGGCCAATTCACTATATGTTTTCATGAGAGAGTTAGATTTAGCTCTTAGGGCAAATGGAATCAAGGGATATGGGGAGAAAGCAGGAACGGGGTACTGATTTTGGATGATCAGCCATGATCACATTGAATGGCAGTGCTGGCTCGAAGGACAGAGTGTCCTACTCCTGCACCTATTGTCTATGTTTCTATGTTTCATCCTGCACAAAGCAGGGGAGAAAGAAATAGACAGCTGAAGAATTCTTATGTTGCTTAACAACGTTACCGAAGCAAAAACTTGCTGGAAATGTTCACCGGGTCAAATTGTTTCTGGCCCTTGATGTTTCATCAGAGCAAAGATGGTGGAGGTGAACAACTTTTAGACAAATGTAGAGAGAAAGAAAAAAAGAAGAGCAAGATGAAACAAAAAGAGGAAGATCCGTGGTTGGATGGATGGCTGGGCAAATAAATGAAGATGATGATGATGCAAGACAAGATGATGTAATAGAGGAGATAAATTGTTATAGCAGAGTATCTTGAGAGGGGGTTTCTGGAATACCAAATGAAATGTGTTCATTCACATGACCATCAATTAGCTTATTCACTGACCAGAAGAGAATGTAAAATTGCCTTCTCCCTAGACTGACTCCTCCACATATTGATCGGGAAAACC